>CM027835.1:8198534-9448534 GCA_016097545.1 Eucalyptus victrix
ATCCAAGAGCTTTAGCGACCAAGGGTTGGGACCGATTCCTCCAAAATGGAAAGGAATCTGTCAAAACGACAAGGATCCTCGCTTTCGCTGCAACAGGTTCTGTGCTTGCTCCCGCTCTCCCACTTTCTTATCCTTCCTCGCTCAACCCCAAAAGGAAAACAGAAAAAAAAAAAAAAAAGTTGCCATTTTCAAAACGCTGACTTTTCTCCACCCACCTCATATCGAGATGATATATGCTTACTTTTCAATTATTATCTTTCAGTATTAAAGGTGTGCAAAAGAACCGAAAATCACATAAATTGTCCAGAACTGGACTTGAATCAATGATTTCCATGGGAGCCGGTTTGGTTCTAGATTCTGCTTTAGTGGAATTGGTGAGTATAGTACCCATTACCGATTTTAGGTGACCATCTGGACTAGACCGGTACACACACACACAAAATCAGAAATTTCATCTCAATTACTTAATTACTTTATAGTTTTTCAACCAAATATGTTGTAGTTGTTGAACATTATTGACTAATTTTGTTTCTTGGGTGTGTAATAGGATTAACCCCATATTTTTTTTTCATTTTAATAATCTATTTATTTGTTTTCTCAACCAAAACAAAATAAACAAACAAAGAAAAAGAAAAGAACTGATTGGAGATGTCCATAAATATTGCAGCATTTTGTCATCAAGATACAAAATTAAGAGCCAATGACTCGTTTTAAGAGTATAATCATGTCTCTCCTTAGTCATTTCCATGATTGAATTAGATTGATGTTGAAAAAGATGTATCAAGCAATTAATATTTTAACTTTTGTATAGGTTAGGACTTTTAATGTAGAGTCTAATTCTCCACATGTTTTCGATGTTGAAAAATTATAAGAGGACCATGGCACGATCTTCGAAAAAATTAAGTTTTTAGCTAATGAATATTGTTCATTTATTCTGCCCTATAATTTTCAATCCTTAATCAAAATCAATGGTTCACAATTCAACTCAAATGTAAGGCCGAACAAACTTTGATGCTTTGAATAGAAATTAGGTCCACCATGAATGCAATTTTATAGGAATTTGAGTCCGGTTCCATAGAGCCACCTGAGAACCGAACTAGGCGCACGAGCTGGTTCTTGGGTGGATTTATGGAACCAACGGAAGGGTCCCAGTTCCAATTTTTGGGAACCGATCCTTAGTGGACGGTTTTTAGTTCTAAGGTAGGAACCACCCACCCGGACTGTGCCCATCCTTATTTGGTACTGTTTCTTTATTATAGAGTTGGGTCATGTTACGAACTATTTTAACTTAGAACTAGTCCTTGGTTATACACTTTGTCTAAGAAACGAGATGCTCTTTGAATAACTTATACGATAGAGCACACACGACAGGATTAAAGAAGCAATAATGATGGACATTAATAGTTTTTAAACTTTAGCCTTATATATAATGTCATCCTCAAACATTTGATATGTACAATGTAATCCTAAAATTAGTTTTAAATATCCAATTTGAGTCATCGAATTCCCTTGATCAAGTTAAATTAATCATTTGGCACTATTGACAAATTTATATAATTTTTCTATTACCCAAATTTTAGAATACTTTTCCGTTTTAATATGTTTCCTAAATTTACGAAAAGGAAAAAAAGGGATGAAGAAGAAGCCATTTTTTTATAACCTTTTTACCTTTTTTTTATGATCTCTATAATTGAAAGAGTCAAACTTCATTTAATGTTGTATCGGCTTGCCAATTGTTGGCCGCGATTTTCACCGTGCAATGCCGCTTGACCGCCCCCACTCCCACCGTCCTCGTCGTTTGGTGACTCCATGGGCCCTAAACCTCAATTCCTCTCACGATCCTTCGTCCCCACATTGGGCCTAGCCTTGGAGTTGGGCTAGGGTTTGCGATGCCACATCCGGTGTTACCAAGAACGAACTCGGCCTCGTCGGGCTTGAGTAACGCCCTTGGTGGCGTAACCGCTTGCCCTTCCCCAGGAAAATTAATGTTTTCTTTGGGTGCGTGTCTATTACGTAGATTTCTCAAATGATGATGACTTCATTTGTTATCTTGGAGTTACCTCCAATTTAAAAGGATCTCAATCCATGTAGATGTGTCGATATGCATAGAGCTATATAGCAAGTTAACATAAGAAAAAAAAAATGCAATTCAATTGAAATTGGCTCTTTTTTTAATCAATCTGACATATGAAGCCTTACATTTTCCTTTATTATTTTTCTCAAGAATTAGCTGACTTTCACGAGAGGTAACTGTCTTCATCTCCACCTTCATTGTCATCATGGTTGTTCCAATTTTTGTCTTCCTTCAAAATGGACAAATCTCATTTCGCTCTGCTAATTCACTTTGACTAGTTCTTGGGTCCGAGCAATCTTTCCTTCCTTATTTTCAAACTTTTGCTTTTGTCTGAAAAATCAAGTTAGGTAAAAGATATCAAAAACCCATAATTGTTGACTTCCGTTTTCGTTGACAATCTTTTTGCGCACCGTATCCAGCTTCAACGACTCTCGATGACTAGATTGTTCGGTGCAATAAGAAGAATTCTAGTCTATAGCTCATACTTTTTTTTCTCGATAACCAGATATTTGGAGTGCCAAAACTTGATACGAAGAATATTTAAGTGTCAAAAGTTAGAAAAGTGACATTTAAGTATCAAAATTGGAGCAAAATGAATTAATTAAGTGCTAACGACAAGAAAATTTGACCAAAATACTGATGTGACGATTTTTCAACGAAGCAAGTGTAAAACGATGTGGTTTTGCAAGTTAACATGACTAGACAAGTGTAAAAATGATATCGTTTTGTTGCTGATGTGAGTAGATAATTAATATAAATATTAATTAAATTAAATTTAAAACTTTTTTTTAAAAGGAGTAAGATGGAGATTGCAGGTGACAAGGGCTCCAGCGGATGATGTGGAGGCAGCAGCCCTTACCACCTGCAATCTCCATCTTCCTCATCTTTTTTTTAATAGTCTTAAATTTAATTTAATTAATATCTATATTAAAATTCAAATTCGTGCCAAAATGATGTCATTTTGGCATTTTTTTTACTAAGTTAACTCTCCAAGAAGCCACATAGATGAGCACTATTAATAAAAAGTTGTCATATAGGATTTCGGCGAGATTCGCCTAACTTGGCACTTAGGTATCTAGTTTTCAAAAAAGTCATTACTTTTGGCACATAAGTCTTCTCCTTTTTTCTCATTTATAACTTACTTTTTATAAAATGATTGCCTACATTGTTTAAAATATTTAGTTAATGAAAATTATTTTTATTAATAACAATAATTTATGTCTAAACATTTTCTTGAACGATAAAAATAATTTCCGTTTATTCTTTTTTTCTTGTAAGCGATTATTTTTAGAAAAATATTTTCTAAATAATTTATTTTTTGTGAAATAAATGGAGCTTTAATGAAATTATACTTATGACACGAGTGAGTGACATAATTTTGATCGAACAGAGTTCCATACTTTTTTGTTCAATGTATGAAAATGCAATCGAGATGTTACCATTCAGACCTCAACACCACGAGATCGAAATTTGTACAAGAGAGTAGGGATCGCTCTCAACGTTTTAACTTTTTATTGTTTTCTTCATTAAGCGAAATAAGAATTTGTAAATAAGCAATTTTCTTTTTTTCCAAATTTCCTTCTAACATATTCATTTGGCAGCCCCCCCCCCCCCTTTTTAAATTATATTTTCTTTTCTTTTTTTTTATTTGTACACATTTCCTTTTCCTCTATTAAATATTTAGAAGAAAAAATTTGGAAATAGGTTTTGCAAAAGAAAATGCAAAAGTAACTCCCGCCAATGGAAACATTGGTCCGCAGGAAGCTCATCGGCGCCAGATACTTCAACAGAGGCTACGCCGCCGTGGTGGGACCCCTCAACGCCTCCTTCGACTCCCCCCGTGACAACAACGGCCACGGGTCCCACACCCTCTCCACCGCCGGCGGCAACTTCGTCGCCAGTGCCAGCATCTTCCGCTACGGCCGGGGCACCGCCAAGGGCGGCTCCCCAGGGGGCCGGATTGCCACCTACAAGGTCTGCTGGCCGCGGGTCGCTGGCACCAAGTGCTTCGACGCGGACATCCTGGCCGGCTTCGACGCTGCCATACACGATGGCGTGGACATCCTCTCCGTCTCCCTTGGTAGCGACCCCTCCCCGCTGTTCAACGACAGCATCGCGATCGGGTCCTTCCACGCCGTGAGGAATGGCATCGTCGTGGTTTGCTCGGCCAGGAATGATGGACCCAGCGACGGGACGGTCTCGAACATCTCGCCTTGGCTGATCACGGTGGCGGCAAGCACCATGGACAGGGATTTCTCCAACTACGTGGTGATTGACGATCAGAGGCGATTCAAGGTCAGACTCGCGCTAAAATTGGTGAAGTTGTTCTTACTTCTTAGGGTTTGACACACATTACTAATTTGAAAAACTACACGGATGCACTGGAAATTACATATTCAAATGATGAATGTCCGCAAGATGATTAGTGATATTTCATCGAGCAAAACCCTTAATCATCGCGTCGGTTCATAAGTTAGTCTGGACAAGCGATAAAGCCTGTTTTACAGTTTGTCGCATTGCCTCGGGGATTTTGATTATGTGAATTCAGTGTTGAATGCATTTCCAATTTTGGCAAACTGCTAATTCTATAAATACGTGTCCTTCTGCTTTCTCCTTTCGTCCCGAAGGGTGCGAGCTTATCACCGAAATCCTTGCCTGGAGGCAAGTTCTACAAGCTGATCAGCGCAGCGGATGCCAGATTGTCCCATGTGTCAGCCAATGAAGCGTAAGGATCACAGCCTGTTCCGCACTATCGATATCTTGCAATTACTGTTAGCAGCCGAACCCGTCGATTTACCTCTTTTGCTTAGCACGGTATTTTCTCTATTGCTAACTGTGATATGTTTATGGTTGCATAAGACAGGCTACTCTGCAAGAATGGAACGCTTGATCCGAGGAAGGTGAAGGGGAAGATCCCGATTTGCCTTCGAGGAGATAACGCAAGGGTTTACAAGGGAGAGCAGGCCTTACTGGCCAGCGCGGTCGAAATGGTCCTTGCCAACAATTTGGTGTAAGGAAGCGAAATCCTCTCGGACCCACATTTCCTTCCTGCGTCTCACGTCAACTTCACCGATGGGGCTGCCATCTTCAGTTACATCAACTCAACTAAGTGCACACAGGCTCCCTTTTGCTCCCTAATGACAGATTGTTGCGAGGCAAATGTTGTTCTCGGTCCAGCTCATGAGGCCGGCATAAATTGTGTCCGCGTGATTTGACCGCGTTTGTGCAACATTTCTCGCGACAGGTTTCCCACTGCTCAGATCACACGTGTAGTGACAAATTTGGGCGTGAAGCCATCTCCGTTCATGGCGGCTTTTTCCTCGAAGGGGCCGAACACCATCACACCCGAAATTCTAAAGGTACTTTGAAGGTTTATTGCAGATTTAGTCACGCTGCTTTTGTAAAGATAGTTGAGTTACTGAAATGATCTTGACCAGACGGATGTTACTGCACCTGGAGTCAGTGTCATAGCTGCCTATACTGAAGCAGCGGGCCCGACAGATCAGAATTATGACAAACGCCGGGTCCCTTATAATGCTATGTCGGGCACCTCGATGTCACGTCCTTATGTTTCTGGTGTTGCTTGTGACATTCTGAAATTCAACCCTGTTTCGATAAAGTGAAATGGGCATTTCGTCGACGTATCTATGATCCTTTTTCTCTGAGCTGATTACTTACAAGTTAACTAACCTATTGGGTGAAGCCGTTAAGGGATGTATCCGTGATAAAATCCCTAAAAACTACTTAATTTGTTGGATTTGATTAAAATTGCGTTTGGTCGATTTTAAACCATGAAATTTAATTCGGTTTCGGGGATCGAATATTTGAGCATGTCAAGATTCATTTTTAGGACATCGCCTCATCATCCGTCAAATTATTGATGAGTCCAAATTTCGGGAAAGAAATTATCGGAGGAAAAATTGAAGACTGGAATAAAATAAAAAGGAAATAAGAAAAGGAAAATAATAGAAGTAATAAGAATAATGTGTTTTCTTATTAAATTATTATTTTCTTTTCATTTTTTTTTCTCTCTCTTTCCTCCCTTCTTTCCCTCCCCTTCGTGCGACACAGCCCCCCTTCCACCTTATTTCCCTTTTTTCCATTCTTTTTGACTTTTCAAACCTAATCCCCTTCTCTCTCTCTTCTTTCTTCTCCCCCATTTCTCCCACGTGACCAAACCCCTCTTTTTCTTTCTTCTTGTTCGTGAAAAACCAGAAGTGGAAGAAGAAGAACAGTAGCTCGACAAAGCCTATTGCTGCCGCACCGAAGCCGGACCTCCACCCGCGCGACACCTACCCGCGCACGCCGCGCGCTCCGCCACCACCCCTTCGCGCCTCGCCGTCCCTACCGTGCGCCCTCCAGGCCGTTCGGCCTTTGCCCAGCCCTGTTTTGCCTTTGTTCGGCCACCTTCGGCCACGGCTCGGCCTCCCCAGCGTCCCCCTCACCCTCCGCCGGCCTTGCCTCGCCGTTTTGGCCACCGGACTAGCTCCGGCCAGCCAAGGGCAGCAACCCACCAAGTGGGTTTCCAGCCCCTTTGGGCTCGCTTTTGGGCCATTTCCAGGCCTCGATCCCGAGAGTTGCTTTGTGAAGTATTGTTCCTCGCGTCGCCCCCATCGGATTGATCCGATTTGCGCGTGATTCTGGTGAGTAATCTCACTAATTCTTGCTTAGTGGACTAATTATACTTAAGGATTGTTTAGTTTTAATTAATTAGGTTTAGGTGGTTAGATTAGTATAGATTGGTGTTTATTAGTCAATTGTGATGCGAATTAGGTAATTTGATGATGCAATTAGCACGTAGATGTGGTCTACTATTTATTGAGGGTAGCCCGGGATTTTTCCCGACCCTTATCGGGCTTCAATTTGGCAATTCGAGCCTAAGTGAAATTTTTAGTATTTAAATATTATTTTTCGAAATTAATTTAATTAATTAATTATTTTTCGGAAATTCAACCGAATGACTGGTAACCGGAATTTTATGCTGATGATCATGGTGTAGTGCGTTTATTTAATTGGGTTTTATGTTGTGCTAAATTGAAAATATTGTATTTATTTATTTAATTTTCAAAATTAATTATTTAATTATTTATTTTTCGGAAATTAGGCAAAGATATCCAACGACCGAAATTTCGTGCTAATTGTCGTGGTGCAGTCCGTTTATTTAATTGAGTTCTACGTTGTGCTGAATTAATTTAATTGTGGATTTTTAGGGATTATTCCTAAATCGAATTAATTTGAGTAATTGACTGGTGAATAATTGAGTATCGGTTGCTAGTGATAAAGGTATTGTGGTAGACTACTGATCATACTGGAAATTGTGGAAATGAAAGTGAGTATGTAAGATGTATGCTGACCTGATGACTAGGCATGTCATCTAAGAATTTGGTCATGTGTATAGTGGATCCATTATAGGTTCTACATCACCTTGGAGAAGGCACATGCACTCGGTGAGCTGGTCTATCACCTGGGAGAACGCACGTGGGCTCGGTGATTAAGTGTGGCATCTTGAAAGAGACACGTGGGCTCGGTAATTTGATGCATTACTTCGGAGAATGCACATGGTCTCAATGAGTACATTTGGCATCTTGAAGAGACACGTGGGTGGGCTCGATGACTTGATGCATCGCCTTGGAGAATGCACATGGGCTCTCTGATTCAGAATGGCATTTTAAAGGGCACGTGGGCTCGGTAAATTAATGCATTACCTCGGAGAATGCACGTGGCTCGGTGATAAGGGATATTGCCTCGGAGAATGCACGTGGCTCGGTGATTGGTTTTATCAGTTGAGACTGTAGAGCAATGACTAGAATGACCTGGGAAATGGTTAGAGTGTCATGTAATTGACTAACTCGACTAGTCTTTGCTTTGATTTGATGTTGTGAAATAATTGATTAAATGGAATGATCGGTGAATGGTTCATTGAGATGTAATCGACTAGGTTGATTGATCATTACTTGGGTCTAATGTTGTAAATTGATTGATTGAATTGAAATGACCGTGAGTGGTCTTGTTGGTGTGTAATCGATTAGGTCGATTTGATCGATGCTTCGATCAGTGATATGATTGCTTGAGTGCCTCTTTGATATATGCTAACATGCAGGTGGAATCTGAGACTAAGGTAAGTTCTCTGACTCGTGTTGTGCATAGGCAGCCCTAAGGTATATTGGTTTACTAATTGAGTCTTAGTGGGGTAGAACTTGCTGAGACGTAGTCTCATCTCGGTTGTGGGACATCATTTCAGGCCCTTAGAATGGTAGGACCTCCACCTCCTCGTCCTCGTATGCACTACGGTGTCCCAGAGCACATTTTAGAATTTGAGACCCACTTCCAAGTCCACCCTTATCCGGAAGGATTAGTGTACGTATTAGTTTAGTCAACCATCTGGGTTAACGTGGGGGAGAAAGACCAGAGGCCCCACAGATATCGGTTTTGGTACCGTGATAATTTTGATGGATGCAGAGAAGGTCCTATTCCGAAAGAGGATGTCCCTTTTGACGTGATGGAAAAGGCGTTCGGAGAGGGAACAGCCGATCGAGTGGATGGATCGGTAGGGGATGTGAAGGACCCACAGTAGGAGTCCGAGACTCGCACTCCCGTATATTCGACCGAGGAGGACAATGGGCATGAAGGTAACGGTGAGATGCCGCAGTAGGATGTGGAAGGACTGGAGGAGGACGAAGACTGGGGAGCAGTTGAGGAGATGCTTGAAGATGAGCCGGCATCTGAAGCCGAAGATGAAGCTGAAGAAGAGAATGATGAGTTGGAAGAGAATGGACTGAGTGAAGAGGAGTCAGAGGAGGATCAGAATGATCCTAAATATGATTCGGATGAGGACTGAGGTCCCATCCTGTTTTTGCAAGCTATGAGTTTTCATCGGTGTGCAGTAGATAAGACTCGTGAGTAGTATTGTATCATATACTATCTAGTTTGTTTGTTTAGAAGTGTGGGCGTGATTTTCAGTGATGAAAAAGGTAGCCCTACTTTTCTATTCCATTGTTTTATTATCTGGGGATTTTCTTTATACTTCCGCATGCGCATATTAAATGAACAGGGTCGGCGATACATAGTCATGGGATATCGCATTTCAAAATTGACTAAAGGTAAGGGATGTGCGCGTGCCTGAGGATCGGGCCATGACAATCACGTTTTTTAACGTGACTATGTATCACCGACCCTGTTCATTTAATATGCGCATGCGAAAATATAAAGAAAATCCCGAGATAATAAAATAATGAAATAGAAAAGTAGGGCTACCTTTTTCATCACTGAAAATCACGCCCACACTTCTAAACAAACAAACTAGATAGTATATGATACAATACTACTCACGAGTCTTATCTACTGCACACCGATCAAAACTCATAGCTTGCAAAATAGGATGGGACCTTAGTCCTCATCCAGATCATATTCAGGATCATTCTGATCCTTCTTTGACTCCTCTTCACTCAGTCCATTCTCTTCCAACTCATCATTCTCTTCTTCAGCTTCATCTTCGGCTTCAGATGCCGGCTAATCTTCAGGCATCTCCTCAACTGCTCCCTAGTCTTCGTCCTCCTCCGGTCCTTCCACATCCTGCTGTGGCATCTCATCGTTACCTTCATGCCCATTGTCCTCCTCAGTCGAATATACGGGAGTGCAAGTCTCGGCCTCTTGCTGCGGGTCCCTCGCATCCGCTACCGATCCATCCACTCGATCGACTGTTCCCTCTCCGAACGCCTTTTCCATCATGTTAAAAGGCACGTCCTCTTTCGGAATAGGACCTTCTCTGCATCCATCAAAATAATCACGGTACCAAGACCGATATCTGTGGGGCCTCTAGTCTTCCTCTCCCACGTTAACCCAGATGGTTGACTGAACTAATACGTACACTAATCCTTTCGGATGAGGGTGGACGTGGAAGTGGGTCTCAAATTCTGAAATGTGCTCTGGGACACCGTAGTGCATACGAGGACGAGGAGGTGGAGGTCTTGCCATTCTAAGGGCCTGAAATGATGTCCCACAATCGGGATGAGACTACGTCTCAGCAAGTTCTACTCCACTAAGACTCAATTAGTAAACCAATACACCTTAGGGCTACCTATGCACAACACGAGTCAAAGGACTTACCTTAGTCTTAGATTCCACCTGCATGTTAGCATATATCAAAGAGGCACTCAAGCAATCATATCACTGATCGAAGCATCGATCAAATCGACCTAATCGATTACACGCTAACAAGACCACTCACGGTCATTTCAATTCAATCAATCAATTTACAACATTAGACCCAATTAATGATCAATCAACCTAGTTGATTACATCTCAATGAACCATTCACCGATCATTCCATTTAATCAATCATTTCACAACATCAAATCAAAGCAAAGACTAGTCGACTTAGTCGATTACATGACACTCTAACCATTTCTCGGGTCATTCTAGTCATTGCTCTACAGTCTCAACTGATAAAACCAATCATTGAGCCACGTGCATTCTCTGAGGCAATATCCCTTATCACCGAGCCACGTGCATTCTCCGAGGTGATGGAACCAATCACCGAGCCACGTGCATTCTCCGAGGTAATGCATTAATTTACCGAGCCCACGTGCCCTTTAAAATGCCATTCTGAATCAACGAGCCCACGTGCATTCTCCAAAGCGATGCATCAAGTCACCGAGCCCACGTGTCTCTTCAAGATGCCAAATGTACTCATTAAGACCATGTGTATTATCTGAAATAATGCATCAAATTACTGAGCCCACGTGTCTCTTTCAATATGCCACACTTAATCACCGAGCCCACGTACGTTCTCCCAGGTGATAGAGCAGCTCACTGAGTGCACGTGCCTTCTCCAAGGTGATATAGAACCTATCATGGATCCACTATACACATGACCAAATTCTTAGATGACATGCCTAGTCATCAGGTCAGCATACATCTTACATACTCACTTTCATTTCCACAATTTCCAGTATGATCGGTAGTCTACCACAATACCTTTATCACTGGCAACCGATACTCAATTATTCACTAGTCAATTACTCAAATTAATTCGATTTAGGAATAATCCCTAAAAATCCATAATTAAATTAATTCAGCATAACGTAGAACTCAATTAAATAAACGGACTGCACCACAAATCAATTAGCACGAAATTTTGGTCGTCGGCTATCTTTGCCTAATTTCCAAAAAATAAATAATTAAATAATTAATTTCGAAAATTAAATAAATAAATACAATAATTTCAATTTAGCACAATATAAAACCCAATTAAATAAATGCACTACACCACGATCATCAGCATAAAATTTCCGGTTACCGGTCATTCCGGTTGAATTTCCGGAAAAAAATAATTAATTAAATTAATTTCGAAAAATAATATTTAAATACTAAAAATTCCACTTAGGCCCGAATTGCCAAATTGAAGCCCGATAAGGGTCAGGCTAAATCCCGGGCTACCCTCAATAAATAGTAGACCACATCTACGTGCTAATTGCATCATCAAATTACCTAATTCGTATCACAATTGACTAATAAACACTAATCTATACCAATCTAACCACCTAAACCTAATTAATTAAAACTAAACAACCCTTAAGTATAATTAGTCCACTAAGCAAGAATTAGTGAGATTACTCACCGGAATCACGCGCAAATCGATCAATCCGATGGGGGCGACGTGAGGAACAATACTTCCCAAAGCGACTCTTGGGATCGGGGCCCGGAAATGGCCCAAAAGCGAGCCCAAGGGGGCTGGAAACCCACTTGGTGGGTTGCTGCCCTTGGCTGGCCAGAGCTAGTCCGGTGGCCAAAACGGCGAGCCGAGGCCGGCGGAGGGTGAGGGGACGCTGGGGAGGCCGAGCGGTGGCCGGTGGTGGCCGGACAAAGGTGGAACAGGGCTGGGCAGAGGCCGAATGGCCTGGAGGGCATACGGTAGGGACGGTGAGGTGCGAAGGGGTGGTGGCGGAGCGCACAGCGTGTGTAGGCGAGTGTCGCGTGGGTGGAGGTCCGGCTCCGGTGCGGCAGCGACGGGCTTCGGCGAGTTGCTGTTCTTCTTCTTCCACTTCTGGTTTTTCATGAACAAGAAGAAAGAAAAAGGGGGTTCGGTCACGTGGGAGAAATGGGGGAGAAGAAAGAAGAGAGAGAAGGGGATTAGGTTTGAAAAGTCAAAAAGAATGGAAAAAGGGAAATAAGGTGGAAGGGGGGGTATGTCGCACGAAGGGGAGGGAAAGAAGGGAGGAAAGAGAGAGAAAAGAGAGAGAGAAAAAAAAGGAAAAGAAAATAATAATTTAATAAGAAAACACATTATTCTTATTACTTCTATTATTTTCCTTTTCTCATTCCTTTTTTATTTTCTTCCGGTCTTCAATTTTTCGTCCGATAATTTCTTTCCCGAAATTTCGGACTTGTCAATAATTTGACAGATGATGAGACGAGGTCCTAAAAATGAATCTTGACATGCTCGAATATTCGATTCCCGAAACCGAATTAAATTTCATGGTTTAAATCGACCGAACGCAATTTTAGTCCAATCCAACCAATTAAGTAGCTTTTAGGGATTTTACCGTGGATACATCCCTTAACGGCTTCACCCAATAGGTTAGTTAACTCGTGAGTGATCAGCTTAGAGAAAAAGGACCATAGGTACATCGACAAAATGTTTATTTCACTTTATCGAAACGGGGTCAAATTTCAGGATATCACATGCTGGTCTTCTGAAAACTCTACATCCGAAATGGAGTCCTGCTGCAATTCAATCGGCAATCATGACGAGTGGTGAGTATGGCTGAATGATGTACTTTGACTACATTATGAGCTCAACTGTTATGTCCGATGGCACGCTGAACCTCAGGGAAGTGAAAATGACAACTCCGCTTCTCTTGCAATCTCCACGGAAAACAATGTGGACCGAACCTGTGCATAATATGGTCATGACTAACTAGCATGGTGTTCCATAGGTGTTTCCAAGATGCGTAATGTACTAATAGATCTTTGCCCCATGTCTGTTTGCTTGCAGCAACTATCGTAGATAATGCAATGGAATCGATCATGAATAACTCCTTCTACAAGGCGACTCCTTTCAGTTATGGAGCTGGACACATCCAACCCAACCGTGCTATGGACCCTGGCATGGTCTATGATCTGGGCATCATAGATTATCTCAACTTCTTGTGTTCTCTAGGCTACAATGCAATGCAGATCTCAAATGTCACTGACGGTGCCTATGATTGTTCAAAACGCATTGGTCTTCTAGACTTCAACTATCCTTCGATCACAGTTCCTAAGCTCTCAAGATCAATCACAGTGACTCGAACTGTGAAGAATGTTGGCTTTCTGGGGACCTACAGGGCGTTGATACTGGAACCGAATGGAGTTTCGGTTCTTGTCAAGCCAGCCTACCTGAAGTTCAAGAAGATTGGCGAAGAGAAGTCTTTCAAGGTCATGCTGAAGGTGAAAGGAGCTGGTGCGACTGAGGACTACTCGTTCGGGGAGCTGATATGGTCGGACACTGAACATCATGTGAGGAGTCCTATTGTTGTGAAGGCCATCTCCTGACTGTTGTTATAGTGCCGAAGAATGGCCTTCTTAATAAATTGATGTCAATCCTATTTATGAACGGTGCTTCGTGAATTTAAAATAATGGTTCGCAAATTATAAGGTCTCAAAATTTATTAATTCAGAAACTAGGTTGAAGAATAATTTTTTTTACTCATCTAAACGATAATCTGTCTTTGTAATGGCAGCATTGTGCATTTTAGTCACGCAAGGATGCTTTGCTTCTGCAGAAGAACTCGGTTCTTTTCTTCATCTATTGCGTGATCATCCTGCTACTGTTCCTCTTCATCCATTGTTTGGAAAACTGAAGTTTCCAAACGAAAATTGCTGCCACCATCCCGGGTAATAATCGAAAACGAAAATGAGTGTACTTAGGGTTGCCCACAAGAAAGATTAAAAAGGTTACTGAAGGAAGAAATTTAGTTGTAATACTTGTTAAGAATATGAAGCAGACACTGAAAAGGTCCTTGTCTGAAAAGAAACTTGTCGCATGAAGGAAGGAATTGGTTTCAAGGATTGGTATAAGCATACAAGAAGTTTTTACAAGAAAAGAAATCCTTTCTTTGCCATGTGTAATAGAGAAGGCTGAGAAGCAAGCATAAAACCTGAACTATTTCCATTTCCTCGATCAATGCATTTAGGGTTCCTATCGTTGAGTTTGAAAGGAACGGATCGAGACGTGATTGGAGCAATGGCAGACGAAGTCGATGCAGTTGAGCTTGCCAAGAAGCTTCGCAAGAACGTGGCTCATGCGAAGTTGGAGATGGTGGATGATTTCAAAGAGGAGAAGAAGGAAGAACAAAAGCCCAAGAAAGATGAGCAGCAGCCCAAGGCAGTGGAGCCGCCGGCTTTCTCGGCATATCTGCCGTACATCGTAACGGAGTCCGAACCCGAACCAGCTTGTTGTGCTATCATGTAAAGCTCTCCCTCCCGCTTTCTCCACACCATGCGATACTTCTCAACAGTTTCCCGATTACGTTTTCTTTTTGCCTTGTATTTGAGCCTTTGAATAAGGGTAAGCTTGTGGTCGTCGATGAAGTTTATATTAGGCGATGCTACAAATGGAAAGTGAAAATTGCACCATGCATGCGGGCCACATTTTAACACGCAATTCGAAAATGGGTCTTCACTTGTGTAACACATTTTTATTGAACGGGTCTTGATTTACCAAACAGTTATTCATAGCACCGTTATATTTCAGCAGTTCACCCAAGATGGGGTGTGTCCAAGGGGCTCGGTTTGCCCTAATGGGATGGGCGCTGAAGAGGCACCAATTGCCTGGGGTGTGTCTTGAGAGGTACTTCTTGAAGAGATATGAGTAATTATCTTTGGGGAAGTTAAAAAATAATTTCTATAAATAACCAATACATCAAGAAATATAAAACAACGCTTTGAAAAATAACGTTCTCCTCTAACAACACACAAAAAGGGCTTTCATTATTATTTTGAAAAGACAATTGGCATTAACACTATAGAACAATAATACTTTCTTTGTGATTGTATTTAGACCATCGTGAAGTCATAGATTCATCTACTAGTGATTCAATGTATATTCCTAAGTAATTGCTTTTTGTTGTGCATAAAAAAATTTAGTCGTTTCTTTTGCTGACTTTTATCCTATATTGGTATCAAAATCTATGTTATGATCTCTGCCTTATTTTTCCATCAAATTTTTGTTTGCTGTTTGTTGTGGAGATAAGTAGGAATTTAGCTTCATATCTTCTACATATTTAATATGCTGAAATTGCTACATGAATGATCAATATGAACCGATGTAAAAAAACCGTTTGGAAGTTGACGATGACCATCCTATTTGGCCATGTCTGGACAAATTTTATTTATTTATTTATTTATTATTTGTTTTTTTTTTTTTTGGTGAAAATGGATACTGATACAGAGTGATAAATTTTGTTGAAACGAGCAAAACGGTCGGTAAAACGCTACCAGGGAACGCCGCATACACCACCACGTGCAGCTGCAAGCCGTTGCTTTGGCGGTCACATGCGTTGCTCATGCAAAGCAGTGCCTATGGCTAACGTCATTGATGATGTAGGTAACTGACCCGTTGACGTCATCCACCCAACCTGACTCGACTATTCGACCCGATTGACCATTCAGCCGGTTGGACTTATTAGGCTGGCTGGACTAGCGCAGTAGCCTGGTTTATCCAGATGCGTGCGCTACATGCGCCACGTGATTGGTGTCGTTGTATTAATATTGAAGTGTTCTCTATTGTGGTAAAGTTATTTTATGTGTTTGAAGCTTTTAAAGGTATAAAAATGCGTACGAAACCTTAAATACATGTATTTTTTGGGTACGAGCGTATTGTTTATTCCTTCTTACTTGTATTTCCTTATGGTTTTGGAAATATATAAGTTGACGGACATGCAAATAGGACATGCAAATAACCACATATAGATTGTGTAAAGCATGGTTCGGTAATGGCATTATAAGACTTAATGTGCTAGCAATTTCTTGATTCTGAGCAAACTCAAACAATAGCCGGAGATCTTTTTTTTTTTTTTTTTTAATCACTTCTTGAATTCGGCATAAAATTATACTTGATAAATGGATGTTTTGTACGTTGGTTCACATCATGTTATGTCTTTTGATATTTAATAAAAAATGTGATAATTACATGAGGTCATTTAATCATTTTTTTTAGTAGGAGTTCGTAGATTGGTAGAATTCAAAGGAATTCTCACCAAGGACTTAAGCAAATTAATGATAGTAGGACAATTGGACACAAAAGCTGATTAAGAACATATTGAGCTTTTATTTCGGTATTTTTTGTTGGATTATCATTAATTTAATCTATCTTTACTGCAAGCTAAATGGTGTTAATGTAGAAAATGTGTTTGTATTGATTCTACACTTGTATGTAGAGTAGTAATTGATCATGGCCTTAACATCCTAAACTATTATGATTGACCTCAATAAGGGTGAGAAATTGAATGATAACAATTATGATATTTGACATCGAAATGTTTCATACATCCTTGATGAACAAGATGTTTTGGATACCTCAACCACACCATAGATGAACTTGAGTATGAACTTCTACTTAACACAAAAATGATCAAGAAGCTTATTAAGCTTAGAAAAAGAAAAATTGCATTGTTGGCATCAGATTCCTAAATTGTATGTAAGATGATCTCATGTATGAATCTAAAAGTTATGATAAAGTTTAAGTAATTTTGGTTGTCTTGAAAGATAAGCTTGGGAGTACATTTGTCACTAAATCGAGGAGGTTTACCATCAAGTTTGATACACTGGAAGTGCTGAAATCAAACATTAAAGCAGCACCTTTGGGAGACATCAAACATGATACGTAAATTGAAGATGGTATGGCATACCCTTATTGATGAACAATAAGTTTAGGCTATTATAAGGTTTCTTTCTAATAATTGAGAGCATATGAAAATCAATATGACACATAATAAGAATATAATCACTTTTGATGATACAACGCATCATTTGAAATTAGAGGACGAGTGCCTAAAGGCCGTGAGATCTTTTGCACATGCTTATGTTACTAAATCTAGTTCGCGCAATGTTTTGGGCTTCAAGTGCAAGAAGAACTATAAATTCAACAACATAGAGAAGGAAATTGGTCAGGCACCCAAGAGAGCTAAGCTCTTCTAACGCAAGAGGCGTGGTGGAAAGAAGGACAACGCCAAGATGAAGTGTCATAATTGTGGCAAACTGGGCTATTTCACTCGTAAATGCACTAAGCTGAAAGAAGTACTACATTACTCAATTACTTTAAGTAATGCTTATGTTTCTAACACTATAATACTTGCTGAATCTCATTATAAATTGTAGTCTCAAGAGTAAAAATACATAACTAAAGACCGAGAAGCATTTATGGAGTATCGTTGGATACATTTAGAAAAAAAAAGGATATATGTTGAAAATAACTCTAAAGATGAAGTGAAAGATATCGACACATGTAAATTAAAGGTATGTGGTAGTCAAAACTTATTCCTACTCTGTCATGCCCCGAACCCCGGGTACGAGCACATCCCTTGACGGTCGACTGAAAATGCGATGTCCCAGGATGCGTCGCCAATCCATTCTTTTTATCTTTCAATTAAGCAAATGCGGAAGCGAATTAAATAAACCCTCGACCAATAAACAAACATAAGGATAGTAAATCACGACAACCATTGCCGAAAACAATATATTCATTTATCAATTGTTAATCCTAAGAAGTTTAATACTTACAAGCCTTCCTACGGCCACTTCTTATCGACCCTCTCAAAAACCTTCAGGGACTAGGGTCAACCTAAACTTCACTAGTGACAAGGCCAGCCAAAAGGTGTCGCATCTTACGTCCACCAAATCCACACTCAGTAGGTCTCCATGCTACAACCTTGAAAAAGTTTAACCACGACGGGGTAAGATAAAATCTTAACGAGTTAAACCCTAAGCCCTAACTAGGACGTAAGTTCACCTCGGAGGCCGTCTAAACAAGCACCACAAAAAAACTTACCTCGCCTCAGCACGTCCTTGCATATTAGCACATCAAATATGCCATTATACGTGCAACAAGCATAATTAATAACTGGAACACAAAGTACTCACTCTCCAAAAATTCACATGGGCCTTGATTATAAAGTAAAATTGTTTTGACATGTCCCATACCATGCCAAACAATTTTACCCCATAATCAAGCACAGTAGCACAACCATTCAGACATGTTCCGATTATCACGACCCATCAGCCACGGCCAATTCAAAAGTCGACGGTCATTCAGCGTAACTGGGCATCGTCCCGCCCCATCGGGCACGACAACGTCTACAACCCCTGCCTAGATGACATTCCATAAAGGAGCATCGGTCCGGCCTCAACCGCGACTTGGCTTCCGGACCCCCGCCGAGCATTTGATAAAAATTGGGTATAGCCCCCAAACTCCCGTTCGTGACGGGTTCAATTATGTGATCACACGAGCAAATCATCAATCAAACCAGCTTTTATTTCTGTTATTTAGCTAAGAAAACCAAAATCCCTTTTCAAATAATAAAACTTGCAACTCCTTTTTTTTTTTTTTTTAAAAAAAAAAACTTCCAAAATAAATTCATACGGGATCACGTATTTGAAATCAACCCGTCAAACTTTGCATGCATCTAGTTTGAAATCTCACGGTTTTATTGAGCACATAAAACTTGGTGTCTAAACCTAACACCATATTTCTTTTCTAATTCTTTGTCCAACCACTATTTTTGGAAACAATTTATAGTAATCCTTTTTTTTTTTTGTTTAAAGCTTTCCGAAATAAATTCATAGTTGCTCACGTACTCAAAATTAATCCATCAACCTTTGCATGCACTTAATTTAAAATCTCATTGTTTTATTGAATAAATAATTTTTGGTGCCTAAACCTGACATCTCATTGTTTTTCTATTTAATTGCCCATAAGGCCACCTTTTGCAATAATAATAGACAACCAACATAGAGTAATCAATCTCATAATATCATGCATAAGTTCTCAACATGCCAGAAATCAACCAAATCATGAAATATATATTTTCCTACAAGCAAGACGCCAAGAACGACCATAGGACCACCAGCAGCCCTCATTAGCAGAAACCAAGTCCACTCGCACGTCCCCAAGATTAATTCCAGAAACATAACCAAACGAGTTTGGAAAATTCTCAAATTTGAATATGTTATAAAGGACACTTAAAAAAAAAAAAAAACACTTTTCATGGACACACCTTGACCCAGATCTTCCTAGAATAAGAGCAGTAAATCGCCCAAACCGTTACCAAAATTGTGTTTGTGTCCAGAAATTTTGTTTTCCAAAATCAATTTGGTTCGAGATCCAAAACTTGTCCATTTGTTTTAATTTGCCTCTGTTAAACTTAAAGATGTGATGAAAAACTTTTGTGAAGAAACTCTTTCGAAAATCGAACCCTAAGAGTTGATAAAAATCCTTTAAATACCAAAAGGTCACGGGTTCCAGCACAAACCGAGATTTTGCTTTGCATGCAACAAAGCTGAAATCTTTTTCTTTTAAATTAAAAAATCTTGCGTAAAATATATGTCATAAATGAAGACATTTAGAATATTTTTCAAGAAGAAAGCAACCTCAAAATCGTAACACATTTTAACCCACAAGAATCGCAAACAACGAGCGTTGAGTAAACATATCTGAAGTTAGTTAAGCTAATCCAACTTAATTAACCTAACCATGATTAACTAGCATAACTATGGTTAGCTAATCTCACCAAATCTAGTTAACACTAATCCATCTTAACACTAATCTAACCAAGATTAGCACTAAACTAAACACCCCTTAAGCACAATTAACAGCCTAATCAAGGATTAGGGAGTTAATTCACCGGATTAAGATGGCGGCAGGCTCACGGTGACGGCGGCGAAAACCCGAAATTATCATGTCTTGCACAGAGGCTCAACAGTGGCTGAAATCAGCCCTACAAGTCTCGACCAAGGAGGGTTCGGTTCTGTGGAAGGCTGGTCACAGGTTGAGGTTGCTGGTGGCACAGCTGTGGGGTCGGGATAGAGTGGTGCTGGGCACAGAGTTGCTGGCCGTCGGACAGTGGTGAAGTTGTGGCAGCAAAATGAAAGGAACAGAGAGCTGAAGTTGCTGGTGGTGTGGACTTGTGGACGTGAGGTTGCTGCTGTGCGGAGGTGTAAAGTTGGTGAGGTGCTGTTAGATTGTTGCTGGAGTTGGCGTGAATTAAACTTAAGGGAATGGGACTGGCGGTGCTGGTCACGTGAAGGTGATGGTGAAGCCGAGGGAATGTGAGAGGGATGGTGCGTGAAGTGGTGGTGTGAGGATGGATGCTGGCGGCAAAGAAGGGAAAATGAATGGGGGAGAGGGAAATGAAAATGAAGAGAAGAAATGGACGTGAGGAGAAATGGGCAGAAGAAATCAGCAGTGGGGGGGAAGCTTTCACGCGTGAGAGAGAGGGGGAGAGAGAGAAAAGAGAGGGAGAAAGAAAGTCAAGAGAAAATATCAATTTCATCATCACAAAGCCACAAAAGTCTTCATGCCCAAAGTCAAGAGGTCCTCAAATCCCAAATTAGCTTCAATTTCCCCCATATAATTCCTTTTTGGGTAGCAAAATCCCATTTTTCCTCTTAATCCGAATTTCCACTTATTTTCCATTTTGTCCAAAAATCGTTTTTCCGCAAAATTTTCAGACTCGACGAAAATTCGCCAAAAGATGAGACAATGTCCTATAAATGAATCGTGACACGCTTGAACGTCCGATTCCCGAAATTGAATTTAATTTCTTGTTTAAAATCGACCGAATGCGATTTTAGTACGACCTAACCTATCGGGTAGCTTTTAGGGGTTTTAACGCGTTTGACCCGTGGTCGATAACTTTTTATCCACATTTGTGAATCTCCGAACCGTAGACGATTCTCGGTTATCATAAAATCGAGAGGTTTCAATTATGTGTCCCGAGTATAATATCGATAGAAAATCGGGTTATTGTTGTTCGGCGCGAATATCGCAATCGTGCAGAACCACTTGCAATTCGACTATGTGATTCCATCGAATTGACCTATATCCGTTCGCTAATTGATTATAACGGTATCGTATTGATCCTTGCTGATTATTATGGTCGAGTGGTTGATTTCCGATCAGTTTCTCTAATCTGCCACGTTTATATCTTTTAACAGCCTCACCTAATAGATTAGTTAACTCGAGAGTGATCAAAATTAACCATAAGTGCGTCAACGAAACAACAATTTCATATATCTGAGATGGGGTCAAATTTCGGGATGTTACATACCCGATGTTCTCTATGCTTAAGATATTTGATGGAATTTGGTCTTTGTATTTATTTTTCTAAGCTTAGGTTAGGTATTGAATCTCCATGAGAATTGTGTTGATATTATATTTGGAATAATTTATTATGGTTCTGGTCATATAATGAATTGTTTTATGATATTAGACATTCACTATGATGTGTTCAATGTTCCGTGAATGAAGTCAAAGAGGAGGAGAAACAAGAAGAAAAGAAGCCTAAGCCAGTTGAGGTGCCGCTTGTCTGGTTGTATCCGTTGTATCCATCGTATTCATCGTATGTTGTAACGGAATCCCAACTGGCTTGTTGCACCATCATGTAATGCTGTCTCTCTCTACATCATGTGATATTTTGCCAAACGGCTTGTTGCACCGTCATGTAATGTTCTCTCTCGTTACACCATGTGATATTTTGGAAAGGTTTCCGATTACCATTTTCTTTTTGACTTGGGTTTAAGCCTCTGCAAGATGGTAATGGTGTTTTAGATTGTTCGATGAAATTTATAATAATTGATTTGCAAATTGAAAGTGAAAATTACTCTATGCATGTGGGTCAAATTTGGGAAAATTATCTAAAAAGTTCTAACCCATTGTCTGGTGGCTAATTCGGTCATAAGTCTTTCAATTTTGTCTACTCAGTCCTAAAATTTTCAATTGCTAGTTTAGTCATAGACCTTTTAACAACTGGCCAAATTATTCTTAAACCTTTTAACGAATTACCACTTTCATTTTTCCGGCTAATTTTGGTTGGATGTTGGTGTTGTGACGATTCAGTTAATGATAGCCATTCTACATAGTGTAGTTGGTGCTGACATGAATAATATTTAATTTTTTTAAGAAATTGATTTTTTTTTCTTGTATTTTCTGTTTCTCTTTTTACATAAGGCCAACGACATTTACCGATCATTAAGCAAGGGTTGGCAACCCCTCATAAAACCCTTGCCAACCAAAGTCCTCACCTGCCCTTGCTATGGTTGGCGAGGGAGTCATGAGCCCTTGCCCAGGCCATTGCGAGCCATAGTGAGGGTGTTGCGACCCTACCCAAGGGGTCATAATAGGTAGCCAGCCCCTGCTTAATGCCTAGTGGAGGTTGTTGTTAGCCCCGTTCGCCTTGTGTTTCTTTTTTTTTTTTTGGGTAAAAAAGAAAAAGAAAAGAAAAGAATAAAAAATTGAAAAAATTAAAAAAAATTGTTTATGTCAGCGCTAGCTGTGCTACTTAAGATGGCTGTCATTGATTGAATTGTCGTGTCATCGATATCTAGCTAAATTAGCCAGAAATGCTAAATTCGTAATGTATTAAACGGTTAATGACTAGTTTAGTAAATCATTAAAATGTTTAAGACTAAAATGGCATAATTGAAAAATTTATTACTGAATTAACAAGTTGTCAAAAGATTTCTGACTAAATTAGTAAGTTGTCAAAATATTTAGAACTAAATTAGCAAAATTGAAATGTTTGGGATTGAATTAGCAGTGGTACAATAAGTTTTGGACTTTTTGGATAATTTTCTCGTCAAATATTAACACGCTATTAAAATATATAATAACACGATGACTAAAAAGAGAACTGCCTAATGAGGAAAAAAAACTAAATTTATCAGCAAAACAAAAGAGAGGAATGCTAGAAATATTATGACTGGTACATTAAATGTGTTTGATGTGTCAAACGATAAGCGGCCATTAACCAGATAATCCGCATTCATTTGGTGAAAGAGACATTGGAAAGCGTCCAAGGACGCTTCTTCCGGTATCCCAAAGCTTTGATTATATGATGTCTTTGTAACTCGCACTGTATTGTGGTTCTCTATACCTGCAAATTTTTCTTTAGGCCATTCAAAAAGTCATGCTTATATAAAGGTGCTGTGCTCTAGGTCCCCGCTATTTAGTACGTCTGAAAATTCACGACGGCGTGACTTTGACGCAACGCCGCTCTTTTCAAATTTCGACCGCAATGACATGGTCGTGTCATCAACTGAATGATGTTGGCAAAAGTAGTTGATAGAGACCTTAATTGATTACACAAATAGAGAAAAGATGGAGGACTCCGTTGCTCAGCAAAACAATTAGATGATCAATCCGCACAAAAAGCTAAAGGACCAAAGATGGGACCCCAGCCGGAGCCGACTTTGCAAGAACTTGGGCTCCAATTGGACGAAAGTAGCGCAAGTACACATTGAAGCCCGTTTCTGCAATCAAGCTCTTTCTGGATCGGGCGTCCACAGCGTTGCTGCCATCTCGAGTCACCTTGTTGGGCAATCGTCCCTCCTTCCATCAGAACTTCAAAATCACCACTAGAATGTCCTCATAAAAATTATAGAGGTTCCGACTCACTACGTTTCCATCTACCAAAATCAATCACTAATCGATGAACCTGTTGTCGTACCACTTTTGTGTTTCACCCTAATATCCCAAATCCGACTTCAGGTGCATTTTTTCTTTTGTCATCAAGAAATGTATCGAAAATTTTTTAAACTCATTGCATTTATACCAATTTAGCTATAAATCTTTCAATTGTAAAAATTAATTCCAAAACCTTTGGATGATTATTAATGTAATTCATTCATTACCAATTTTAATTAGAAATCATTGACGGCCGTCCCACGAGAAATGGCGTTGACGTAGACAAATTTTACAATTGAATTTTTCAACTTTGAGCTAGCAAGGCCATGCCAATGACCTTGGCAAGATCCAAGTGAGCGCACAGAGGCCCTTGTTGGCCCACAATTGGGGAAAAAAGGAAAGGAAAAAAAAAGAGGAAAAATAACAAAACAAAGAAAAATAATAATAATTCATAAAAAAAAATTGTCCACAATAGCACCGATGATAACAAGTAAGATACCTAGAGTCCATGTCAACGATTTCCAACTAAAGTTGATCACATTAACTACATTGGTAAATTATCTTAGAACAAACTTAATACAATTGAAGGTTTAGAATGGAATTGCTATAAAAATAAGTTTAGGACTTTTTTTGGTATTTTTCTTTTTTGTCATCTTCTTTGCTAATGGGTATATTAAAAATGTACCAACTCTAAGAGATGTTGAAATAAAAAAGAACACATTAATTAATAGATAAAAGAGGTGCGTCAATATATTCTTATAATCCATATCACAACTAGCAAATATAAAACTCATTGAAATATTGTATTTTTGAGCAACGCGGCGCTCTTACTACAACTTTTGCTGCGCATAATTACATACTACCCTGGAAAATTTACATTTTTTTGGGTCAAAAACTTCTTCTTTTTTTTTTTTTTGGGAAAACTTACATTGAGAGAGGGCAAAATGACCCTGATAGCCATAAAATGTACCCCCGGGCCTTTTTTTTTCCTTCCTTCCTTTAATGTGTTGCCGGTATGGATCATCTCCAACTTTAACGAACTAGAAAGGTCAAATGAGCAGATTCCCCGGTCCCCACTTCCCCCAGCTCTTTTTGCATCGCTAGCCTGATCAAATTGAATTATATTTAATTTTTTTATTAACCCAATCAGAAAAAATATCCACACAGTTGGACAGGTTCCTCTGCCGCCGCATGAATAAAATAGCGGTATAGCTGACCTTGTAAGAGGACAATAAGCCTCCTCATTTAGTATTTTATAGGAAATATGAAGATGGGATGTCTCGAAACAGGTCCCCAAGTTGAAAAAAGTAATTTATGCGACGAATATATTACGGGACGACGATGACATCATGTAGCTGACCAATTATCATTGTTTGCGTTTTATGAATTCCATCTTATTTTCTACACATTTCTTTTCTTACGGGTCGGCCACATGACTTATAGTCAAATGAGTTGCAGTACAGCTGACCTTGTAAGAGGACAATAAGCCTCCTCATTTAGTATTTTATAGGAAATATGAAGATGGGATGACTCGAAACAGGTCCTCAAGTCAAAAAAGTAATTTATGTGACGAATATATTACAGGACGGCGATGGCATCATGTAGCTGACCAATTATCGTTTTTTGTGTTTTATGAATTCCATCTTATTTTCTACGCATTTCTTTTCTTACGGGTCGGCCACATGACTTATAGTCAGATGATGTTTTCCTCGCATGGTATATGGGGAAATAAAGTGTATCCCGAGATGGGGCTTGCCTAAGGAAGTAATTAGGGTTTTTCTTCGGACCATTTTGTCCTTAGCTTCTTTATCGGCTCCACAAAAGAGAATCCAAGCCCTCTTTTTGGCTGGGCTCGTGTAATGGGACTCTCTCTCTCTCCGTCCCAAACATTATAAAGAGGACACACCCATCTTCGCTTCTTTTCCACTGTTCCTACAGGGGGAGTGAAGCAAGTGCCCTCCAAACTGAAGTTGCCATGAGCCTCTCCGTTCACCTTCTCGTGCTCTTTCTTCTTTCGTTAACACAGCACATGACACCTGCTTTTGCTGCGAAAAAGGTGAGCATTCGAAGCCTAAGCCGTCGCACCGTTCCGTTAACAATGGAATCTCTCCATTCTTGTCTTGGTTTGAAGAGGGTCGTTCCTTAGCTGATATCATCATCATCATGAATCTTTCCTTATTGTTTCGTGTGTGTGTGTGTGGTGGATTGAAGTCGTACGTGGTTTACTTGGGATCTCACTCGCACGGTCCCGGATGCTTCGTTGGCTGTGTTGGAGAAATCTTTCAGAATATTTTGAAGCTGACAAAACGTTTCTATCAGTCTAGTCTGGATATCTGCAGATCGTCTAGTTTAAAGTCTGAAGACTTTCTGATCACCAGACTCAAGTTTCAAGACTCAAGACTCAAGACTCAAGACTATTCTCATTGATAGTCTTTCTAATCCAATGACGAAGGAAATCCAGAGCCGAAGTATATGGTTGAGGATTTAAATCCTATTCTCTGGAGAAGATCTTTTTGGCTGGATAAATATAACGGATTCTTTTGTTCTTATCAAGATCAATTGAAGATCCGATGGTCGACGAAGTATTCTTGGAATGTTCTATTCTTGGAAACCAAGATCCTGATTGTATGGGCGAATAGGATTGATGGGTTATCGTCAGGTTCCATTTATAGCTCGAATGATCTTCTTGATTGATTCCGTCTAACGGGTAGATTGGAGGAATTCCTTTGGTAAGTGCCAACGGTATGATGGCATAAAGGAGTATAAAAAGGAAGACGTTCTAGTTGTGAAAGTGCGTGATCGATAGAGAAATTCCAGAGTCTGAAGCACCTTGATTATTAGTCGATTCATTCTGAGCGAAATTGTATACACAGAGAGTGTTCATACTTGGTGATACCTTGAGCGAGTGTGATAGATCATCTACACCTAGAAATCAAGGAAGATCAACACTATAACATCTCTTTGTTCATAGTGGAATCCAGCCAATTGGCTGTCAATGCGTGCGAAGAGTGGACGTAGGCTTGAATCAAGCCGAACCACTATAAACCGCGTGTTCAATTCTCTCTTTCCTTTACTTAGTCTTACGTTGATTATTACTTATCGCAAATTCATCAACTGTCTAAGTATTGTGCAATCATCAAGAAATTATCAAGAAAAATCTTTTATATACCTATTCACCCCCCTCTAGGTACTCGTACTAGCTATATCAATTGGTATCAGAGCTCGTGTTCTTACTTTATTTGAAGTGTTTTACTTCATAGTAAAAGATCCATGGCTAGTATGCTAGCACCAGGGTTTGTGGAAGGGCAAAGCAATACCAGACCACCCTACTTGGATGGAAAGGATTACAACATCTGGAAGAACAAGATGAAAGCTTTCCTACGATCAAAGGATCCTCTGGAATGGGACGTTGTGGAAAGAGGAATCACTTCTGCTGCTGCATCAATCTCCGAAAGAGGGAAAGAAACTATTGATACCAGCGGAATGACTCAGGAAGAGATAAACAAGAAACAAGCACTCGATGCAAAAGCAATTTACTCTTTATATTATGCCTTGTCTCCAACTGAATATAACAGAATATCTTCTTGTGTTACAGCAAAAGAAGTATGGGACATATTACATATCACCTATGAAGGAATAGATCGAGTGAAGGAGACCAGAATCAACATTCTCCTCGGTCAATATGAAGCCTTCAAAATGAAACTAGGAGAATCTATAACTGACATGTTTAGTCGTTTTACAGATATTGTCAATGGTCTTGAGAACCAAGGACAAAAAATTTCTGATTCCATGAAGGTGAACAAGCTATTGCGTGGACTCTCCAAGGATTGGAATCATATAAAGACTTCAATAAGAGAGACGCAAAGAATTATGCCTCTATCTGTCGACGAGCTAATTGGAACTCTTCGATTATGAAGTGGAACGAATTAATGAGGACGAAGATCCAAGAGGTAAGAAATCCATTGCATTAAAATCAAATGATGATTCTGATGATACAGATTCGGGAGATGATATGGACGACAAGGAGCTTGCTCTCATGATAAGAAGATTCAGAAAACTGAATAGAAAAGGAAGAAGGTTCAACTCAAAGAAACAAAGTTTCCAAAGACAGCAGACCAAGTCTGTTAATGATGAAGAACCAAACAAAGATGTAGTCTGCTTTGAGTGTAAGAAAAAGGGACACATCAGACCCAACTGTCCTCTTCTGAAGAAGAAAAGAGGAAAAGCTGAGAAGTCTCGAAAAGCTCTCAAAGCCGAAACCTGGAGTGATACAGAATGTGAAGAAAGTGATAATGAATATGCCAACATATGTCCGATGGCACATTCGACTCGACTTTATCTGGATCGACTCGATAGTGAATTTGAGGTAAGTGATTTTAAAATTCCTGTCAAAGTTTCTAAATACATTGATGAACTATGTTTTAGTCTTAAGACTTCTCTCAAAAGGATTTCCGAACTTGAAAAGGAAAACTCAGCCCTAAAACAAAAGGAAACCATTTTAGAAGAAAAAGTTAAAAGTTTAGACTTGAATGTTTCTACTCTTAAAGAAAAAGAAGATAATCTTTTGAAAGAAAATGTTTTCTTAAAAACGGACTTATCAAATATTTCAAAGAAATTTTCGATAGGATCCGAAAAGCTTGAAAAAGTTCTTTCAGTTTAAAGACCTTACTTCAATAAGTCTGGTCTAGGCATGACAGCAAAACAATTCCCTTGATTGATTTTCCTAAAGTAAAAGAAAGAATTAAGAAAAGACCGTCGAGAGAGGCTTACAAAAATCATTTCAAGAAAGTTTTTGTAAAGTCTCGTAGGACGAAATGCTCTAAGGTGTTCACAATGTAACAGTAAGGATCACTTTGAAAAAGAGTGTCCTATGGTTTGGAAGCCTGTTAAGAAAGTGTGGCCTAATAATGTTTATCTAACTAACACCAAAGGACCCAAGAAAATTTGGGTACCAAAGAAAGCTTGAGACTCTATTTTAAATGCAGGTCTCCGTCAAGAAAATGGTAAAGTGGTATCTTGACAGCGGATGTTCAAGACACATGACAGGAGACTCAAAGTGTTTCATAAAGCTTGTTCAAGTAAACGGTGGAAATGTTTCATTTGTTGGAAATGGCAAAGGAAGCATTGTGGGATTTGGAACTGTGAAAATTGGAAATCTCACAATAAGCAATGTTTCTCTAGTGGAAGGACTCAACTATAACCTTCTCAGCATTAGTCAATTGTGTGATACCGGTTTCAAGATCTCCTTTCAAGAAGGAATATGTTCTGGAATCAGTAAAGACTTTACTCAATCTTTCATGGGTCGAAGACATGGAAATATATACCTTTTAGACGTGAAACCAAATGAATCACAATGCCTAATATCAATTCAAGATGAAGCAAGCTTATGGCACAGAAAGCTTGGTCATGTCAATATAAAGCAATTAGCCAAAATCTCATCAAAGCAGCTTGTTCGAGGTCTACCCAAATTACCATTTCAAAAGACCGATCCATGCACACCATGTATTCTGGGAAAGCAGGTAAGAAATTCTTTTAAGCCAATAAATCATGTCTCTACTAATCATATACTACAGTTGCTGCATATGGATCTCTTCGGACCAACCAGAACCCAGAGTATTGGAGGTAAGAAATATTGCCTAGTAATTGTGGATGATTACTCCCGCTTTACTTGGGTATATTTCCTTGCAAGTAAGTCAGAAACCTTTTTGTATTTTGAAAAATTTGCTAAAAAGATTCAAAATGAAAAATGATGTGTTATCTCAACTATAAGAACAAATCATGGAGGTGAATTTGAAAATCAAGATTTCACAAAATTGTGTGATGAATCTGGATTTAAGCATGTGTTTTCCTCTCCATACACTCCTCAGCAAAATGGAGTTGTGGAAAGAAAGAATAGATCTCTTCAAGAAATGGCTAGAACTCTTTTAATTGAAAGTAAAATTTCTTCACGATTTTGGGCTGAAGCTATTTCAACAGCATGCTATATCATCAATAGAGTCTTCCTAAGACCTATTCGGAGAAAACTCCTTATGAATTATTCAAAGGTAAGAAGCCTATTGTTTCATACTTTCATGTGTTCGGTTGCAAATGCTTTATATTGAAAAATGCAAAAGATCGAGTTGGTAAGTTTGAAGAAAGATCGATGAAGGCATCTTCCTTGGATATTCTACATCAAGCAAAGCCTACGAGTCTACAACAAGAAGAGCCGCCGGTGGAGGAGTCAATGAATGTCAAATTTCAAGACTCTACGCAAGATGAATCCAGTCAGACTCAGTATGAAGAGTCTGAATCTGCTCCAAACTTTCCAAAGCTGACAACTCAAGAAATGTCTTTGACTCTGGAAGACCAGCATCAAGAAGTTCATAAAGATTCAAATAAAGAAAGAGATCATCATCCAGACAAATCAACCAGTAATTGGAAGCATAAGTCCAGTCATCCCAAAGATCTCATTATCGGCGAAATTAATGAAGGAATTCGAACCAGATCCAAAAGTCATGAAGAGTATAGTGCTGTGGCTCTCATCTCTGAAATTGAACCAAAAAACATAGAAGAAGCTTTATCTGATGAAAGCTGGATCGAAGCTATGCAAGATGAGCTCAGACAGTTCAACATTAATGATGTCTGGGAGTTGACATCTAAACCAAAAGGTAAAACTGTTATTGGAGCCAAATGGGTGTTCAGAAACAAGATGAATGAAAAAGGAAAAGTCGTACGAAATAAAGCAAGACTCGTGGCTAAAGGATACACGCAAGAAGAAGGAATAGACTATGATGAGACTTACGCTCCTGTAGCAAGGTTAGAAGCTATTCGTCTATTAATTGGGTTTGCTTATTACAAAAATTTCAGGTTATTCCAAGTGGACGTCAAAAGTGCTTTCCTAAATGGATTTATCCAAGAGGAAGTTTATGTGGAACAACCGCCTGGGTTTGAAGACCCAAAGAAACCAGACTCAGTCTTTAGACTGAAAAAGGCCTTGTATGGTTTAAAGTAAGCACCTCGAGCTTGGTACAACAGACTGAGTAAGTTCTTACTACAGAATGGTTTTGTCAAAGGTAAAGTAGATACTACCTTATTTATCAAAAAGGAAAATAAAAGCTTTTTACTTGTTCAAATATATGTGGATGATATTATTTTTGGATCCTCTAATGAAAGTCTATGCAAGAAATTTTCTAAGTCTATGCAGGATGAGTTTGAAATGAGTATGATGGGAGAATTAACATTCTTTCTTGGTCTTCAAATAAAGCAATTGAAGGAAGGAACTTTCATTTACCAAGAAAAATATGCTAATGATCTTGTCAAAAGGTTTGGATTGGAAAATTGCAAGAAGACTAAGATACCAATGTCAAGCTCCTTGAAGATAGACAAAGATGAAGAAGGGAAGAAAGTTGATCAAAAGCTGTACAGGAGCATCATCGGTTCACTTCTTTATCTTACTGCCTCTAGACCTGACATTTTGTTGAGTGTTTGCATCTGTGCTAGGTTTCAATCAAATCCTAGAGAATCCCATCTCAGTGCTGCAAAACGTATTATTAAATACGTTGCTTCATCTTCAAGCATCGGTCTTTGGTATCCTAAGAAGGGAGACTTTAATCTTCTGGGATACTCAGACGCAGATCTAGCCGGTTGCAGAGTCGATAGGAAGAGTACTTCAGGAACTTGCCAGTTGCTTGGAAGCAAGACAATGTCTTGGTTTTCAAGGAAACAAAGCACGGTAGCTCTCTCAACAACAGAAGCAGAGTATGTAGCTCTTGGAAGCTGCTGTTCACAAATTCTATGGATAAAACAACAGCTACAAGACTTTGGGATTGAAGACTCATGCACAGAAATCAAATGTGACAACACCAGCGCAATCAATCTCACAAAAAATCCAATTCTTCATTCAAGAGCAAAGCATATAGAGATTCGACATCACTTCATTAGAGATCATATTCAAAATGGAGAAATCTCGATTCAATTTGTTGATTCAAAAAGTCAACTAGCAGATATATTCACAAAGCCTTTGGAGAAAAATCAATTCGATTTTATTCGCTCCAGACTCAACATTTTGAAGCTCGAAGAAGTTAAAGTCTAGAGACTCTCCAACCTTCAGACTCAGAAATTTGATGATCATCAGACTCTATTCTATCAAACTATAAATCCTCAGACTCAGACATTAACGACTATAGACTGTAAGTTGTTATTTTATCTAAACTTGAAAAGGTATTTTGTAATCTTCGAAAACTTGTCTTTTCAAAAGGATTAATTTTGGCAGTTATTGATTTCGAAAAGAGGTATTCGTACACTTTCCTTGTGCCGATTAAACTTCCCTTTTCAAAACTGAGTTATATATATACGGTTTTTATTTTCAATCTTCAAAACCCTAAAAGCATTCTCCTCCCAATCCGGTTTCTACTTCATGTTCATCCTCGAGAAAGTTGTCATCTCTTATTGGGAAAGCAAGTAAAGGAATTTTTCAGCGACTAGGAAGGATGTTGTCTTCGAGGAAGTCTTCAAGAATCGCGAACAAGGGACCATAGAGGATGAAGGAGGGACCTACCCACTTCAATCTCACCGAAGAAGAAGAATTATCGAGTCAGCAACAGAGCCCAACTCACTCTCCACCACGTCACTCAACGCCATCTACCCCACATGATGTAGGTCAACAACAGGAGGAAGAGATAATCGAGGACGCAGACCCAGTAAGAGTCCAAAGACCCTCGTTTATTTACAAACTTTACTGTGCATTGAAAAGTACTGGGACTCCATTGAAATACGTGGATGATTTTCTCAAGGATAAGAATTATGGGAATGAGTATATCTTTCTTAAGAAAATGGAGGATTTGGGAATTGCTCCCAAAGGTAAAGCAGAGGAAGCGCTTGCGAATATTCCCAATGACCCTCGTATGTCGGGACCGAATCTGATTGATGGGAACGATGATGATAAAATGTTCGTGGATTTTTAACCTAGAATGGGTATTGCTGCAAAGGTGAAGGGAAAGAGGATGGAGTTATTCAAATCAAAGGAACAGGAGAATTTGTTTTTCGATCAACAAACGAGGGGTGATAAACCCTAGGAGTGTTGATTTCGATTTCTTGGATGCTGTTAATGTGAACTTAAGGGAGAAGTTCAATCTGCTACAACTGGAACGTTTTTGCACTGATACCACAGATGGTTATGCTCAACTGACTGCATATTTCTATTCAAATCTCAGTTTTGTAGATGCGAATAGAATATCATTCAGTGTTCGAGATCAGGATTATGTGTTAGACGTGGACATGTTGGCGGACATCATTGGAGTTGAACGAGGACGTTATCAACCAATCAAAGTCTCAGTTGCTCGTGCCTCATTGGAACTTGTCAAGGATAGAAATGTAAAAGGAAAAATCATCTATTCAAGGATGCGTGCCATCAATATTGTGCTGCACAAAATTGTGATCAATTGCATCAGGCCCAAGTCTACATCAAAGACTGATGTGTCTAATTCAGAGGCAAAATTGATGTATGCAATCAACTTAGGGACGAAGTTCTCTCTTCCTCACACTATTCTCTTTCACATGTACAGAGCAATGTCGAAGGACAAGGGACAATTGCCTTACCCAGGTCTAGTGACCAAGATCTTCAGACACATGAATATTGAACTGCCACACACTCTTTGTGTTCGACCGTGCGATAAGATGGTGGTAGGTTTGAAGATGTTAACGAAGATGCGTCTGCAAGAACTTTCCAAGGCAATGGAGAAATTCAGAGTGAAAACTCCAGTTCCGTCTGCTTCAAAGAGAAAGGGGAAGGAGGCCATTGGTGCCCCATCCAGAAAGAAGAGAACTCTCATCTTGGAGGATGAAGATGAGGAGGAAGATCCTATAATCACTGCCTTGATAAGGACCAGACGTTCTGTTCTCCAATCGACAGAACATCAGAAGAAACAGAGAGAAGAAGAGGAGCAAGTCAAGAACAGAGAAGAAGAAGAAGAGCAGCGAGAGAGAGAGAGAGAGAAAGAAGTTGAAGAAGAAGGAGAAGAAGAGCAAGAAAAGTCTGCAGCTAAATCTGGAGAGAAGGGGAATCAAGATATAGAAGAGCATGATCATCACTCTTCCCCTTTTGATGTCCTAGAGACAGGGGGAGTTGGCGAGCAAAGGTCCACACCTCATGCTGCCGATAGTGAAGGTCTAAGACAATCTCCAGCAGACCCAGAAGAGTTTCAGGCTTCTCAATTGCCTGAAGAAGGACACGATACGTCAACATCAAATCTGCAAGACTATACAGAAGCGCCATCGTCTGCATTCACTCCATCTGAGAAAGCAAATGCAAGTACACAGACGGATAATTCTGTAGATTTTCGTCATATTATGGATGTTCTTCTGGAAATGCGTGGCCAAATCTATGCTCTGGACTGTGAGATTCAAGCCATAAAGAATGCTGGACAAGCATCTTCGGTTACATTGGAGGACAAAATGAAAGACCTCGCTCTACAACTTCAAGCCAATGCCAAAGGAGAGGAGGTAGCTCAACTAAGGGAAGACTTGAAGAGGCTAGAAGGCATAGTCCAGTCCATGGGAGATTTCCAGATCGTGCGCATTCCCAAGCGGATCGACTCCTTTCTCACCTTTTTAATGATGACAAAAAGGGGGAGAAGCAATTTGAACCAACCAACTTTCTTTGACTTTAAATTTGTTTTTGTGGTTGAATATGTTTGTTTTTTAGTATGACTTGAGTGAACTTGGGTGTGAACTTGAATTTGACTGAATTGGCTGTGGATTTTAATGCTTGACTGTTTGCATTTATATCAAGTGTTGTTATATGGTATTACTCATGAAAGTCTAACCAATTTTCTGTGGATGCAGAGTCTGGTTGTTTTGTTAAATCTTTATGAGATAGCCATATTGCTTGAGAAATGTTTTTGCAGGTCAAAGTGGTTCAAATCTATAGGAAAGTTTTGTCACCATCAAAAAGGGGGAGATTGTTGGAGAAATCTTTCCAGAATATTTTGAAGCTGACAAAACGTTTCTATCAGTCTAGTCTGGATATCTGCAGATCGTCTAGTTTAAAGTCTGAAGACTTTCTAATCACCAGACTCAAGTTTCAAGACTCAAGACTCAAGACTCAAGACTCAAGACTCAAGACTCAAGACTATTCTCATTGACAGTCTTTCTGATCCAATGACGAAGGAAATCCAGAGCCGAAGTATATGGTTGAGGATTTAAATCCTACTCTCTGGAGAAGATCTTTTTGGCTGGATAAATATAATGGATTCTTTTGTTCTTATCAAGATCAATTGAAGATCCGATGGTCGACGAAGTATTTTGGAATGTTTATTCTTGGAAACCAAGATCCCGATTGTATGGGCGAACATGATTGATGGGCTATCGTCAGGTTCCTTTTATAGCTCGAATGATCTTCTTGATTGATTCCGTCCAACGGGTAGATTGGAGGAATTCCTTTGGTAAGTGCCAACGGTATGATGGCATAAAGGAATATAAAAAGGAAGACGTTCTAGTTGTGAAAGTGTGTGATCGATAGAGAAATTCCGAGTCTCGAAGCACCTTGATTATTAGTCGATTCATTCTGAGCGAAATTGTATACACAGAGAGTGTTCATACTTGGTGATACCTTGAGTGAGTGTGGTAGATCATCTACACCTAGAAATCAAGGAAGATCAACACTGTAACATCTCTTTGTTCATAGTGGAATCCAGCCAATTGGCTGTCAGTGCAGAAGAGTGGACATAGGCTTAAATCAAGCCGAACCACTATAAACTGCGTGTTCAATTCTCTCTTTCCTTTACTTAGTCTTACGTTGATTATTCTTTATCGCGAATTCTTCATCTGTCTAAGTATTGCGCAATTATAAAGAAATTATCAAGAAAAATCTTTTACCTATTCACCCCCTCTAGGTACTCGTACTAGCTATATCAGGCTGATCTGAGGCAAGTGACGGAGTCTCACCATGAGTTTCTTGGCTCTTTCTTGGGAAGGTATTGCATTTCAATGCAGATAAAGTTACCACTTTTACTTTTCTTCTTCTTCTTCTTCTTTTCGGTTTGTAGTGTTCGTTGATGACAATGTTTTGTATAGCCAAGACGACACCGAGGAGGCCATCTTCTATTCGTACAAGAGGCACATCAACGGCTTCACCGCGACTCTTGAAGATGAAGTAGCTGCCCTGATCGCCTGTAAGCTCCGACCCTTTTTCTCCTTTGGTTTGAAGTTTGACCACCGAAAACAACAGTCCTTTTGTTTTGCTTCTGCCATAAACTTGGAGTGCAACTTGCACTTCTTGATGACAAGTCGCGCAACCCTTTGTCACAACAATGCTCATAGGTCCATCCCATGCCCCTTTTTTAGCGCAAAACTCCAAATAATAAACAAAAGAGCAATATGTCCCTACACTCTACAAAACTTTGAGAAAGGCCATCGCACTAGACAATGCGATGACGCGTATGTCAGGTGTATCAATAATTATAAATTCAAACTTAACACGTCACATCACTAAATAAATCAACTCTAATCGTTCAAATTTCGTTTTTCTGCTAAGGAAGCGCTTGTTTTTTTTTTCATCTTTAGTACTTGTTATTGGTTTTCCAACCTTTGGCAGGGCACCCAAGAGTGGTGTCGGTTTTTCTGAACCAGGGCAAGAAACTACACACGACAAGATCGTGGGAGTTTCTAGGCCTCGAGCAGAACGGCGTGGTTTCTTCCGATTCAATTTGGAAGAAAGCTCGATTCGGTGAAGATACCATCATTGGGAACCTGGACACAGGCAAGCGACTTCGACCCACTATTTATTTATTCATTTATTTAGTCTAACATCATATTTTCTTGACGAAAAATAACGTAAGAGTCCCCCAAAACGCACAAACGTTGACTTACATCACAGCCAGAGCATGTTCTCTTCGCTCTGTCATAAAGAAATGCGAATGTTTCAAGATCTTCGACTTTCATTCACTCTCCATGTTCGGTTCTTGCTTCGGCCAGCGCATGGTCTCTTCGCTCTAACACGGATCGTTCTTTTATTGTGTCTTAATCTGTGTAACTAAATCTGTGCAATTACTGATAACCATCTGTTGGAAACAAATTCTTAAAAATCAAACCGATAGTTGAACGATCGAATATTGAAAATGAAAGTGGAAACGTGCTCGGGAAACATGGAACACCGATTGAAGGCATATCACGGAATCGGATATATCTTGATTACCACAGATTAAGTATCATTGCAGTTTTTGAGGAATCTTTTGAAGCTATGGGGTTCCGTTTGTCAAGAGGAGTATACTGCTTCAAGGGAGAAAAAAAGAGAAGAAACGTAATTCTTTCTAAAGAACGCTACGGTTCAGATATCCCTTTTTTACTTTTTATTTTATATATTGCAATAACTGCATTTTTTTTTATGAGCCATTCACTTACGGATCAGGTTTTGTCCCAACATAGGTGGACGGGCTTAAATTAGCCCATCAAATAAAAAATCCATCATCATCTAATGATTTTCAAAAGCTATCGACTTTGTGTGGTCAACTCATCGTCCTATGCGCATAATACAACTTGGGGCATAATATAAGAGGGTATATCGTAAAGAAACGGGTAGCGAGTCGAGCATGCTCCAGCGAGCCTAATTCTCTGTAAACTAGTAGATATAAGAAGATTCTGCCATTAATGATAGACATGTGTGCATGTAAAGAGATTAAAGATTTTCCTCGACCCATGTGGAAAATTTAATTTTATCAAAAATTGTTGGGTGTTGTCTTTTGCTTGCTGTCTAGAGAAGGAGCACACCCTGTGTAGCTGCATTATCGAAATTCTATTAAAAAAAATCCATGCAAATGGGAAAATAATAGTGAAAATTGGTGGAGGTGCTCTAGAGGTGCTTGTCGTCAACATATTCTCTATCCCCTTCTTGTGGATCTAATTGCGAATGCGTGGCACATGGTTATGCATGTATATACAATATATGTGTTTAGACATTAGAGATGCAAATTTAAGAGGGTCAAACCTTGAAAATTAGTCAAAGGTACTAGAATGGGAAATACATCATGTCTTAAGACTAGTCTAATTTGGAAGGAGATAATACATACATACATACATACATACATATACATATACATATATATATATATATATATATATATATATATATATATATATATCAGTCAGCACATTGTTAGACCGTTTGTTTTAATTTGGAAAAATGAATATCTTTTGCTTTAGGTCAAAAATTTAAAACGAAAAAAAGTATTTCAATGTTTGAGAAAAATATGGAAAGAAATTATAAATATTAGCTCGACATGTCTTAATTTGAATGTTCTTAGAAAGAACTTTTAATAGTCAACATTTCATGAAAAGTCAAATTACAAAAGCCATAGATGGAGAGTATTATTATTTTTTTTTAATAGTAAAGAGTGAAAGTCTATTCAAACACTTCTTTTTGCATCTAGTGAGATATATGCCTAAAAATCTTGATGTTGTGCTATGCTAGGGATGGAGATATACCCTAAGTTGACATCTCGGTGGTCTCAACTATCATGCATGCTCCCTCTACTTTTGATCATAGAGGGATGGAAAGTAAAAGTTAATTTGAACACGTCTTTGTGCATCTGGTGAACCATATGCCCAAAACCACGATATGATGTTGTGCTAGGTATGGAGATAGAGCCTAAATTGACATCTTAGTGGTCTCGGCCATCACGCATGCTCCCTCTACTTTCAATCATAGAGCGATGGAGAGTAAAAGTTAGTTCGAACACACCTCTGTGCGTCTAGTGAACCATACGCCTAAAACTCCTGATATGATGCTATGCTAGGGATGGAGACAAAGCCTAAATTGACATTGTAGTGGTCTCAGCCATCATGCGTGCTCTCTCTACTTTCAACCACAGAGGGATCGAGAGAGACCGAATGATAGCCAGTGAAAGGAGGCTGGTCACTACAGCTATCGAAGCTAGTAGCATTAGCTTGGTGCATGAGGGCGAAGTGGGGTGCATACATATCTATATATTGGGTTTAGGTATAGGTTTCTTGGGGTTAAAATTCTTAGGATAGGGGTTATTTCGGTTTTTGAGGTAGTCAATTATCCCCTAATTGTAGAGGACTCCCATCCCTATGCTACAAGATTGTTTAGTATAGTTTTCTGCAATAATTATAAGTATGAAACGGTATAGCTTTGAAAGCGTTGGTTAATAAGTCACAATTACAACACAAACATTGGGAAGCTCTCTCTCTCTCTCTCTCTCTCTCAAATTGCACCATTAGCAAAGTTGAACCTGCAGGCCAAAGGAAGGTTCAATGATCATCCTGTCAAGTGTAAGTGCTATGCTCACCTCAGGAGTTGAATTTGGTACTTGCAAGAGCACATATCCGTGGGCCAAAGCCACAAAATACACACAGGATAATCCCCACAAAAGCTGCCCCCAGACAAACCCTCTTTTCCGGAGTAGGTGAAGCGCACCCTCATGATTAAAAACGTCAGGGGAAAAAAAAACACAAACTCCCCACCGGGGGTTTGATTTATTTGCTTCTATAGCTATCTTGGACCTGGAATTGACAAGCCTCGGTGCAAAAAATGGGGAAAAAAGATGTAATCGAATGGGGTTTTTGGCGCATGCAGGGGCGTGGCCGGAATCCAAGAGCTTTAGCGACGAAGGGTTGGGACCGATTCCTCCAAAGTGGAAAGGAATCTGTCAAAACGACAAGGATCCTCGCTTTCGCTGCAACAGGTTCTTTGCTTGCTCCCACTCTCCCACTTTCTTATCCTTCCTCGCTCAACCCCAAAAGGAAAAACACCAAAAAAAAAAAAAAAATTGCCATTTTCAAAGACCTTCTCATCTTTCCACTCACCTCCTTTCCAGAAGGTAAAAGATACTTTCCCTTTTAATCTTTTGGTACTGTGGACAGTGGTTGTGTCCGAAGTCTTTTGAGCATTTCTTTTTAAGGTTAATTTCTTTAAGATAGAGTTCGCCATGTTATGAACTATTTTAACTCGAAAACTACTTTAACTCAAACTAGTCCATGATTATAAACTAGGTCTTAGGTTGCCTTTGTTCTATTAAAAACTTCGTGATAAAGGAAAATAATTAGTTCTCATTTGTTGGGTGATTTAAGAAAAATGATTTCCTTCTTGTCATAGGGGGAAGTCGTTTTCTCCCATTTAAGTTTGCTGTTTTTAATTTATGAAAAAATGTTTTCCATTCATTGATTAATTTTCTGTCATCAAAATATTGGAAAGGCAGAAAACAATTTATCGAAAAAAGTTTTTTTTCAAACAAATAGACCTATAGAAATTAGACACTCTTTGAATAACTTGCACCATACAACCCATGGATATGATTAAAGAAGGGATAATGATGATGATAGTTTTTAAACTTTAATCCAATGTGTAATGTTATTCTTGAACTTTTAACATGTTTAATGTGGCCCTTAAACTATTCTTAAATATTGAATCTAATCCATTTCATAATAAAGTTGAATTGATCTTTTATTATCTTTTTACCTTTTTCTTGGTCTCTATAATAGAAAAAGTAAAACATCATTTAAAGTTGTATTCGCCTGCCAATTATTGGTTGTGACTTTCGCCGCGCAATGCTGCTTGAGACACCCCCTTCCCCCAATGTCATTGAACACTCCACGGGCACCCAACCTCAATCCCAATCTCGAGCTTGCTTGAACCCTACATTTGGTTTCGGTTCACAATGCCATATCTAGTGTTACCAAGCCTGAACTTGGCCTTGTTGGGGTTGAGTAACACCGTTGGTGGTGTGACTAGTTACCCTTTCTCCAGAAAATCAAGGCTTTCTTTGGGTCCAAGTCTATTATGTAAATTTCTCAAATGATAAATTTATTTGCAATTTTCAAGTTACCCGTAAATGTGTTGATATGCATAGAGCTATGTAACAAGGTAACATAAAAAAGAGATGTTATTCAAATAAACATGTCCCCTTTTTGCAAAATAATCGATTTGACATATGAAGCCATTGTTTTCCTCCCTCTATTATTTTTCTCAAGAATTGGCTGACGTTCGCGAGACATATAACCATCTTCACCTCCGGGTTTGTTGTCATCACCTAATATTTTTTTTTTTTTTTTTGTCTTTCTTCAAAACGGACAAATCTCATTTCGCACCGCTAATTCGCTTTGGCCAGTTCTTGGGTCCGAATTCTCCTTTTCAAACTTTTTTTTTCGTCTGAAAAATCAAATTAGGTAAAAGATATCAAAAACCCATAATTGTTGACTTTCGTTTTCGTTGACTGTCTTTTTGCGCACCATTTCTTGCTTCGACTACTCTAACTAGTGGACAATATTGTTTATAACTTATTTTTAGATTTCGTTTATTTTGTGAAAAAAATATTTAAAATATTTTTACTATTGATAACAATTTATATCTAAATATTTTCATGCATGATAAAAATATTTTTTGTTCATGCATTTTTTTTAGAAGATTACTTTTAAGAATTTTTTTAAATTATTTATTTTCACGAAACAAATGGAGATTTAATGAAATAATTTCTTATGACATGAGGTGAGTGACGTAACTTTGACCGAACAATGTTTATATGTCTACTTCGGTACATGAAAATGTAATTAGGATGATACTATTTGGACTCCAACACCAGAGACCGAAAATTGTACATGGAGAGTAGGAATAGTTCTCAATGTTTTAACTTTTCATTGTTTTCTTTAATAAGCGAAATCGGAATTTGTAAATAAACAATTTTTCTTATTTCTAAATCTCCTATCTCACGCATTCATTTGGCAACTTTTTTTTTTTTAATCTTTTCTTTTCTTTTTATTTGCACACATTTCCTTTTCCTCTATTAAATATTTAGAAAAAACATTGGTCATAGATTTTGAAAAAAGTAACTCCCGCCAACGGAAACGTCGATCTGCAGGAAACTCATCGGCGCCAGATACTTCAATAAAGGCTACGCCGCCGCAATGGGGCCCCTCAATGCCTTCTTCAACACGCCCCGGGACAATGAAGGCCATGGGTTGCACACCCTCTCCACCTCCGGTGGCAACTTTGTTGCCGGCACCAGTGTCTTTGGCTACGGCCGAGGCACTGCCAAGGGTGGCTCCCTGAGGGCTTGGGTTGCCGCCTACAAGGTCTGTTGGCCGCTGGGCTTTGACGCAGACATACTGGCCGGCTTCGACGCCGCCATACACAACGGCATGGACGTCCTCTTGGTCTCCATCGGCGGCAGCCACTCCCCACTGTTCAAGAACAACATTGTGATCGGGTCCTTTCGTGCCATGAAGAATGGCATCGTTGTGGTTTGCTCGGCCGGGAATGATGGGCCCAGGGACGGGACGGTCTCAAACGTCTCGCCTTGGCTGATCACCGTGGCGGCAAGCACCATGGACAGGGATTTCTTTGTTAAATATTGATCCAATTTTCTAGAAACTTCAAGATAAATATGAGCTAGAAAATACAAGAAAATCCTAGAAGAATCTATGGAATTATCTCTGCAAATGGCAGAGATATTTGCCCTAAAAAATCCTATTTTTCTAGAAAAAAAAATTGTAAAAGAAACTCCTAGAAGATGGGCTAAGTCGGCGGAGTGTCCCTATAAATAGGGAAGGAGGGGGGGGGGAGCGTAGAAAAAAAGGTAGAGCAAAAAGGTAAGCTCCTCCCCTTCCCTTTTGTACTATAATAAGCAATAAATAAAAGTTCCTTTTTTGTTCCCTTGTACTTCTCTTCCACTCTCTTTTACTTTGTCCTTGCCCACTTTGTTCTTAGTTCATTTGCTCTCTTGATAATTCACACATAAAACACACTTGCACACACATAAAACGCACACTTCCGCAAACACCAACAGTGGTATCAGAGCTAGGTTTCGATCCTGGGACCTGTGGGTTATGGGCCCACCATGCTTCCGCTGCGCCACTTTGATACCACTATTGGTGTTTGCGGAAGCGTGTGTTTTGTGTGTGTGCAAGTGTGTTTTATGTGTGAATTATCAAGAGAGCAAATGAACTAAGAACAAAGTGGGCAAGGACAAAGAAAAAGAGTGGAAGAGAAGTACAAGGGAACAAAAAAGGAACTTTCATTTATTGCTTATTATAGTACAAAAGGGAAGGGGAGAAGCTTACCTTTTTGCTCTACCTTTTTTTCTACGCTCCCCCCCTCCTTCCCTATTTATAGGGACACTCCACCGACTTAGCCCATCTTCTAGGAGTTCCTTTTACAATTTTTTTTTCTAGAAAAATAGGCTTTTTTAAGGCAAATATCTCTGCCATTTGCAGAGATAATTCCATAGATTCTTCTAGGATTTTCTTGTATTTTCTAGCTCATATTCATCAAAGATTTGGCCACTTCAATTTTGATGGGCTAAATATTCTCCATCAGAAAAATATGATGAGAGATTTTCCAACCATCACAGAAATTTCAAATGTTTGTGAAGGCTGTCTTCTTGGAAAACAACAGAGACAGTCCTTTCCATCTGGAGGTGCATGGAAAGTTAAGGAGCCATTGGAACTTGTCCACACGGACGTGTGCGGTCCAATGAGGACACCTACACCCAGTCAAAATAAATATTTCATCCTATTCATTGATGATTATACAAGAATGACGTGGGTATACTTTCTTCGAGAAAGATCTAAGATTTTCTCTATCTTCAGAAAATTCAAGAACCACGTCGAAAATCAAAGTGGCCAAAGAATCAAAGTCCTAAGGAGTGATAGAGGCACATAATACAATTCAAAGGAGTTTAATAAATTTTGTGAAGATGAAGGAGTCCATCATCAACTAACTGTTGGCTACGCCCCAGAACAAAATGGAGTAGCTAAAAGAAAAAATAGAACCGTCATGGAGATGGCAAGGTCCATGCTAAAGGAGAAAGGCCTTCCCAACACTTTTTGGGCAAAAGCAGTTTATACTGCTGTATACCTACTAAACAGGTGTCGAACTAAAGCTGTACAAAATAAAACACTAGTCGAAGCATGGAGTGGACGGAAGCCTTAAGCAAAGCATCTCAAAGTGTTTGGATGCATTTGCTACGTCCACATCCCTGCTCAGAAAAGGAATAAGCTAGATGAAAAAACAGAAAAAGGAATATTCCTTGGCTACAGTGACCAATCAAAAGGCTATCGGATTTACAATCTAAGAACCAAGAAGCTTATGATTAGTCGAGACGTCGAGTTCGATGAAAATGTTGCCTGGAATTGGGAGAGCGAGAAGATCGAGAAAAAGTACATCACCTTGCCAGACATACCTACTCAAGGGGAGTCAACGTCACAAGAAGAAGGAGAAGTATCAGATTCCATCACTCAAGACGTAACTCCACAAAGCTCTTCAAGAGCAACACAAGAAGAATCTACTTTAGAGTCTCCAATACTAAGGGTAAAAGCCCTTAGAAGAATTTACGACACATGCAACTTTGCTATTTTGGAACCAAAAAACTTCGAACAAGCATCCAAAGAAGAAGTTTGGATAAAAGCCATGGAGGAAGAGATCAAGATGATCAAGAAAAATGAAACTTGGGAGCTTGTCGATCGACCTGAAGACAAAGAGATCATTGGCGTCAAGTGGGTCTACAAGACAAAGCTCAATGCAGATGGATAAATCCAGAAGCATAAAGCAAGGCTTGTGGCGAAAGGGTACTTGCAACAACCAGGTATCGACTATACTGAAACTTTTGCTCCTGTCGCTCGCCTTGATACTATTCGAGCACTCATAGCTCTAGTAGCACAAAAGAATGGAAGATCCATCAACTAGATGTGAAGTCGGCATTCTTAAATGGATATCTTCAAGGAGAAATATACATAGAACAACCACAAGGCTTTATCCTCAAAGGCCAAGAAGAAAAATTTCTCAAACTCAAAAAAGCCTATATGGGTTAAAACAAGCACCACGTGCATGGTATAGTAGAATTGATGAGTACTTCATCAAGCAAGAATTCAGGAGGAGTATGAGTGAGCCAACACTCTACATCAAGACCCAAGGTAAGTCTGAAGCTCTCATTGTCTCTCTATATGTAGATGATCTCATATATACAGGAAATAATGAGACAATGATCCAAAAATTCAAAAATGAAATGATGAAGACATTTGAGATGACAGACTTGGGCTTGATGCATTACTTCCTTCGCATCGAGATCAACCAGAATGAAGGAGTTTTTATCTTGCAAAAGAAATATACCATGAACCTCCTGAAGAAATTCAAGATGAACTATTGCAAAGCAGTTTCAACCTTGCTCATGACAAATGAAAAACTATTAAAGGAAGATGGAGCAGAAAAAGCCGATGCCTCCCTCTATAGAAGTTTGATTGGCAGTCTACTATATCTCATTGCTACACGACCGGATATTATGTATGCAACAAGTTTACTATCAAGATTCATGCAAAGTCCGAGTCAAATTCACTTTGAAGCTGCCAAGAGAATTCTTAGATATTTACAAGGAACTATAGATTACGGCATTCGGTATTGCCCAAGTGCTAACTCCAAGCTCATTGGCTACACTGATAGCGACTGGGCTGGTTCAGCTGATGATAGAAAAAGTACAACTGGCTATGCATTCACTCTGGGTTCTGGAATATTCTCACGGGTATCCAAAAAACAAGACTCGGTGGCACAGTCAACTGTAGAAGCTGAATGCATCGCAGCTACTACGATTGCCAGTCAAGCAATATGGCTCCGAAGAATTCTAGAAGACATTGGAGAAACACAGATGGAATCAACTCCGATACTTTGCGACAATAAGTCCGCAATCGCTATATCAAAGAATCCAGTATTCCATGGAAGAACCAAACATATAGACATCAAATATCACTTCATACGAGAGACGCAAAATAACAAAGAGATCGAGCTGAAATACTACAAAACTGAGGAACAAGTAGCGGACATCTTTACTAAAGCACTACCGCTAGCCAAGTTCGAGACATTGCGGGAAATGCTTGGAGTAACACAAACTTGGATCAAGGAGGAGTGTTAAATATTGATCCAATTTTCTAGAAACTTCAAGATAAATATGAGCTAGAAAATACAAGAAAATCCTAGAAGAATCTATGGAATTATCTCTGCAAATGGCAGAGATATTTGCCCTAAAAAAGCCTATTTTTCTAGAAAAAAAAATTGTAAAAGAAACTCCTAGAAGATGGGCTAAGTCGGTGGAGTGTCCCTATAAATAGGGAAGGAGGGAGGGAGCGTAGAAAAAAAGGTAGAGCAAAAAGGTAAGCTCATCCCCTTCCCTTTTGTACTATAATAAGCAATAAATAAAAGTTCCTTTTTTGTTCCCTTGTACTTCTCTTCCACTCTCTTTTACTTTGTCCTTGCCCACTTTGTTCTTAGTTCATTTGCTCTCTTGATAATTCACACATAAAACACACTTGCACACACACAAAACACACGATTTTGCAAACACCAACATTCTCCAACTACGTGGTGATTGGCGATCAGAGGCGATTCAAGGTCAGACTCTCTCACTCAATCCGTGAAGCTGTTCTTAGGGTTTGACACACACATTACCAATTAGAAAAACTATACGAATGCACTGGAAATCGCATGTTCAAATGATGAATGTCCGCAAGGTGATTAGCGATATTTCATCAAGCATGACCCTTAATTGTTGCGTCGGTTCATAAGCTAATCTGGACAAGAGATAAAGCCTGTTTTACTGTTTGTCACATCGCGTCGGGGATTTTGATTGTGTAAATCAGTGTTGAATGCGTTTCCGATTCCGGGAAACTGCTAATTCTGTAAATTTGTCCTTTTGCTTTCTCCTTTTTCCCCGAAGGGTGCGAGCTTATCACCGAAATCCTTGCCTGGAGGCAAGTTCTACAAGCTGATCAGCGCAGCGGTTGCTAGATTGTCTCATGTGTTGGCCGAAGAAGCGTAAGGATCACAACAATTTCCGCGCTACTGATATCTTGCCATTGTCATTTGCAGCTGAACAAATTGATTTACCTCTTTTGCTCAGCTCGATGAATACTCCATCGCTAACTGTTATGTGTTTATTGCTGAATGAGACAGGCTACTCTGCCTGAATGGAACGCTTGATCCGAGGAAGGTGAAGGGGAAGATCCTGGTTTGCCTTCAAGGAGGAAACGGGGAGGTTGACGAGGGAGAGCAGGCCTTCCTGGCCGGCGCGGTTGGGATGGTCCTTGCCAACAATATCCTCTCGGGAAACGAAATCACCGCGGAACCACATTTCCTTCCTGCGACTCACGTCAGCTACACTGACGGGGCTGCCATCTTCAGTTACATCAACTCAACTAAGTAAGTGTACACAGGCTCCTCTTTTGCTCCCTAATGACAGATTCTTTCACGGCGCAATGTCGTTCTTCGTCAAGCTCATGAGGCTGGCATAAATTGTGTCTGCGTTATTTGACATGTTTGTGCAACCTTCTATTGCGACAGGTTTCCCACTGCTCAGATCACGCGCTTAGTGACGAATTTAGGTGTGAAGCCATCTCCATTCATGGCGGCTTTTTCCTCAAAGGGGCTGAACACCATTATACCCGAAATTCTAAAGGTACTTTGAAGGTTCATTGCCCATTTAGTCACGCTGCTTTTGTAACAATAGCTAGTTGAGTTGCTGAAATGATTATGACCAGCCGGATATTACTGCACCTGGAGTCCTTGTCATAGCTGCCTACACTGGAGCAGCGGGGCCAACAGATCAGGCTTATGACAAACGCCGGGTCCCTTATAATGCTATAACGGGCACCTCGATGTCATGTCCTCATGTTTCTGGTGTTGCTTGTCTTCTGAAAACTCTACATCCAGAATGGAGTCCCGCTGCAATTCGATCGGCAATCATGACGAGTGGTGAGTATGGGTGAATGATATACTTCCACTACATTATGAGCTCAACTGTTATGTCTGATGGGCATACCGAACCTTAGGGGAGTGAAAATGACAAACCCGCCACTCTTGCAATCTCCAATGAAAACAATGCGAACCGAACCTGTACATATTATTGTAATGGATAACTAGCCTTGTGTTGGATTGATGTTTCCAAGATGCATAACGTATTGATAAATCTTTGCCTCCCGTCTGTTTGCTTGCAGCAACAATCCTAGATAATGCGATGGAATTGATCATGAATAACTCCTACAAGGCGACTCCTTTTAGTTATGGAGCTGGACACATCCAACCCAACCGTGCTATGGACCCTGGCCTGGTCTATGATCTGGCCATCAAAGATTATCTTAACTTCTTGTGTTCTCTAGGCTACAATTCAATGCAGATCTCGAATGTCACTGACGGTGCCTATGATTGTTCAAAACGCATTGGTCTTCTAGACTTCAACTATCCTTCAATCACGGTTCCTAAGCTCTCAAGATCATTCATGGTGACTCAAACTGTGAAGAATGTTGGCTTGCCAGGGACCTACAGGGCGTCAATACTGGAACCGAATGGAGTTTCGGTTCTTGTCAAGCCAGCCTACCTGAAGTTCAAGAAGATTGGCGAAGAGAAGTCTTTCAAGGTGGTGCTGAAGGTGAAAAGAGCCGATGCAACTGAGGACGACTCGTTCGGGGAGCTGATATGGTCGGACACTGAACATCATGTGAGGAGTCCTATTGTTGTGAAGGCCATCTCCTGACTGATGTTATAGTGCCGAAGAATGGGCTTCTTAATAAATTGATGTCAATCCTATTTATGAACGGTGCTTCATGAATTTAAAATAATGGTTTGCAAATTATAAGGTCTCAAATTTTATTAATTCAGAAAATAGGTTGAAGAATTATTTTTTTTATTCATCTAAATGCTAATCTGTCTTTACAATGACAGCATTGTGCATTTTAGTCACGCAAGGATGCTTTGCATCTGCAGAAGAACTCGGTTCTCTTCTTCATCTATTGTGCGATGATCCTGCTACTGCTCTTCATCCATTGTCTGGAAAACTGAAGTTTCCAAACGAAAATTGTTGCCACCGTCCCGGATTATAAGCGAAAACGAAAATAATAGAGTATACTTAGGGTTGCCCACAAGAAAGATAAAAAAAGGTTGCTGAAGGAAGAAATTTAGTTGTAATACTTGTTAAGAATATGAAGCAGACACTGAAGAGGTCCTTGTCGGAAAAGAAGCTTGTTGCATGAAGGAAGGAATTGGTTTCAAGGATTGACATAGGCATACAAGAAGTTTTTACAAGAAAAGAAATCCTCTCTTTGCCATGTGTAATAGAGAAGGCTGAGAAGCAAGCATAAAACCTGAATTATTTCCATTTCCTCGGAAGCGAATTTCTCTTGTTTTCCTACCGCAGAATCACACCGCAGAAAAGATTCAACCGCTAGTAGCTTGCAAAATCCGGGGACTGTGATTTTCAATGAGTTCTAGCAGCTTTTTTCCTCATGGTAGTAAATTAGATTACCAAATTGATTGGACAGACATTAATAAGACCATGCTAGTATATTGAAACGTGTTCCATGCAAGTTTCTGTTGGAGAAATCTTTCCAGAATATTTTGAAGCTGACAAAACGTTTCTATCAGTCTAGTCTGGATATCTGCAAATCGTCTAGTTTAAAGTTTAAAGACTTTTTTGATCACCAGACTCAAGATTCAAGACTCAAGACTCAAAACTCAAGACTATTCTCATTGACAGTCTTTCTGATCTAGTGACGAAGAAAATCCAAAGCCGAAGTATATGGTTGAGGATTTAATCATATTCTCTGGAGAAGATCTTTTTGGCTGGATAAATATAACGGATTCTTTTGTTCTTATCTAGATCAATTGAAGATCCAATGGTCGACGAGGTATTCTTGGAATGTTCTATTCTTGGAAACCAAGATCCTGATTGTATGGGCGAACAGGATTGATGGGCTATCGTCAGGTTCCTTTTATAGCTCGAATGATTTCCTTAATTGATTCCGTCCAACGGGTAGATTGGAGGAATTCCTTTGGTAAGTGCCAACGGTATGATGGCATAAAGGAGTATAAAAAGGAAGACGTTCTAGTTGTGGAAGAGCGTGATCGATAGAGAAATTCCAGAGTCTGAAGCACCTTGATTATTAGTCGATACAGTTTGAGCGAAATTGTATACACAGAGAGTGTTCATACTTGGTGATACCTTGAGCGAGTGTGGTAGATCATCTACACCTAGAAATCAAGGAAGATCAACACTGTAACATCTCTTTGTTCATAGTGGAATCCAGCCAATTGGCTGTCAGTGCAAAAGAGTGGACGTAGGCTTGAATCAAGCCGAACCACTATAAACCGCGTGTTCAATTCTCTCTTTCCTTTACTTAGTCTTACGTTGATTATTACTTATCGCAAATTCATCAACTGTCTAAGTATTGCGCAATCATCAAGAAATTATCAAGAAAAATCTTTTATATACCTATTCACCCCCTCTAGGTACTCGTACTAGCTATATCAATTGGTATCAGAGCTCGTGTTCTTACTTTATTTGAAGTGTTTTATTTCAGAGTAAAAGATCCATGGCTAGTATGCTAGCACCAGGGCTAGTGGAAGGGCAAAGCAATACCAGACCACCCTACTTTGATGGAAAGAATTATAACATCTGGAAGAACAAGATGAAAGCTTTCCTACGATCAAAGGATCCTCTGGAATGGGACGTCGTGGAAAGAGGAATCACTCCTACTACTGCATCAGTCTCTGAAAGAGGGAAAGAAACTGTTGATACTAGCGGAATGACTCAGGAAGAGATAAACAAGAGACAAGCACTCGATGCAAAAGCAATTTACTCTTTATATTGTGCCTTATCTCCAACTGAATATAACAGAATATCTTCTTGTGTTACAGCAAAAGAAGTATGGGATAGATTACATATCACCTATGAAGGAACAGATCAAGTGAAGGAGACCAGAATCAACATTCTCCTCGGTCAATATGAAGCCTTCAAAATGAAACCAGGAGAATCTATAACTGACATGTTTAGTCGTTTTACAGATATTGTCAATGGTCTTGAGAACCAAGGACAAAAAATTTCTGATCCCATGAAGGTGAACAAGCTACTGCGTGGACTCTCCAAGGATTGGAATCATATAAAGACTTCAATAAGAGAGACGTAAAGAATTATGCCTCTATCTGTCGACGAGCTGATTGGAACTCTTTAGTCTTATGAAGTGGAACGAATTAATGAGGACGAAGATCCAAGAGGTAAGAAATCCATTGCATTAAAATCAAATGATGATTCTGATGATACAGATTCAAGAGATGATATGGATGACGAGGAGCTTGCTCTCATGATAAGAAGATTTAGAAAACTGAATAGAAAAGGTAGAAGGTTCAACTCAAAGAAACAAAGTTTCCAGAGGCAGCAGACCAAGTCTGTTGATGATGAGGAACCAAACAAAGATGTAGTCTGCTTCGAATGTAAGAAAAAGGGACACATCAGACTCAACTATCCTCTTCTGAAGAAGAAAAGAGGAAAAGCTGAGAAGTTTCGAAAAGCTCTTAAAGCCGAAACCTGGAGTGATACAGAATGTGAAGAAAGTGATAATGAATATGCCAACATATGTCTCGATGGCACATTCGGACTCGGACTCGGTCTGGATCGGACTCGAGACGTGAATTTGAGGTAAGTGATTTTAAAATTCCTGTCAAAGTTTCTAAATATATTGATGAACTGTGTTTTAGTCTTAAGACTTCTCTCAAAAGGATTTCCGAACTTAAAAAGGAAAACTCAGCTCTAAAACAAAAGGAAACCATTTTAGAAGAAAGAGTTAAAAGTTTAGACTTGAATGTTTCTACTCTTAAAGAAAAAGAAGATAATCTTTTGAAAGAAAATGTTTTCTTAAAAACGGACTTATCAAATATTTCAAAGAAATTTTCGATAGGATCCGAAAAGCTTGAAAAAGTTCTTTTAGTTCAAAGACCTTACTTCAATAAGTCTGGTCTAGGCATGACAGCAGAAACAATTCCCTTGATTGATTTTCCTAAAGTAAAAGAAAGAATTAAGAAAAGACCTTCGAGAGAGGCTTACAAAAATCATTTCAAGAAAGTTTTTGTAAAGTCTGTAGGTCGAAATGCTCTAAGGTGTTCAAAGTGTAACGGAAGGGATCACTTTGAAAAAGAGTGTCCTATGGTTTGGAAGCCTGTTAAGAAAGTATGGCCTAATAATGTTTATCCTACTAACACCAAAGGACCCAAGAAAATTTGGGTACCAAAGAAAGCTTGAGACTCTATTTTAAATGCATGTCTCCATCAAGAAAAAGGTAAAGTGGTATCTTGACGGTGGATGTTCAAGACACATGACGGGAGACTCAAAGTGCTTCATAAAGCTTGTTCAAGTAAACGGTGGAAATGTTTCATTTGGAGGAAACGGCAAAGGAAGCATTGTGGGATTTGGAACTATGAAAATTGAAAATCTCATAATAAGCAATGTTTCTCTAGTGGAAGAACTAAACTATAACCTTCTCAGCATTAGCCAATTGTGTGATACTGGTTTCAAGATCTCCTTTCAAGAAGGAATATGTTATGCAATCAGTAAAGACTTTACTCAGTCTTTCATGGGTCGAAGACATGGAAATATCTACCTTTTAGACGTGAAACCAAATGAATCACAATGCCTAATATCAATTCAAGATGAAGCAAGCTTATGGCACAGAAAGCTCGGTCATGTCAACATGAAGCAGTTAGCTAAAATCTCATCAGAGCAGCTTGTTCGAGGTCTAGCCAAATTACCATATCAAAAGTCCGATCCTTGCACACCATGTATTCTGGGAAAGTGGGTAAGAAATTCATTTAAGCTAATAAATCATGTCTTTACTAATCATGTACTACAGTTGCTGCATATGGATCTCTTCGGACCAACAAGAACCCAGAGCATTGGTGGTAAGAAATATTGTCTAGTAATTGTGGACGATTACTCCCGCTTTACTTGGGTATATTTCCTTGCAAGTAAGTCAGAAACCTTTTCGTATTTTGAAAAATTTGCTAAAAAGGTTCAAAATGAAAAAGGATGTGCTATTTCAAGTATAAGAACAGATCATGGAGGTGAGTTTGAAAATCAAGATTTTACAAAATTTTGTGATGAATCTGGTTTTAAGCATATGTTCTCTTCTCCATATACTCCGGAGCAAAATGGAGTTGTGGAAAGGAAGAATAGATCTCTTCAAGAAATGGCTAGAACTCTTTTAATTGAAAGTAAAATTTCTTCACGATTTTAGGCTGAAGTCGTTTCAACAAAGCATGCTATATCATCAATAGAGTCTTCCTAAGACCTATTCTAGAGAAAACCCCTATGAGATATTCAAATGTAAGAAACCCATTGTTTCATACTTTCATGTGTTCGGTTGCAAATGCTTTATATTGAAAAATGCAAAAGATCGAGTTGGTAAGTTTGAAGAAGGATCAGATGAAGGCATCTTCCTTAGATATTCTACATCAAGCAGAGCCTACAGAGTCTATAACAAGAAGAGCCAGTCTGTGGAGGAGTCAATGAATGTCAAATTCCAAGACTCTACGCAAGATGAATCCAGTCAGACTCAGTATAAAGAGTCTGAACCTTCTCCAGACCTTCCAAAGCTTACAACTCAAGAAGTATCTCAGACTCTGGAAGTCCAGCAGCAAAATGTTCATGAAGATTCAAATAAAGAAAGGGATCATCAACCAGACAAATCAACCAGTAACTAGAAGCATAAATCCAGTCATCCCAAAGATCTCATTATCGGTGAAATTAATGAAGGAATTCGAACCAGATCCAAAAAACGTGAAGAGTCTAGTGTTGTGGCTCTCATTTCTGAAATTGAACCAAAAAGCATAGAAGAAGCTTTATCTGACGAAAGCTGGATCGAAGCTATGCAAGAGGAGCTCAAACAGTTCAACATTAATGATGTCTGGGAATTGACATCTAAACCAAAAGGTAAAACTGTTATTGGAGCTAAATGGGTGTTCAGAAACAAGATGAATGAAAAAGGAAAAGTCGTACGAAATAAAGCAAGACTCGTGGCCAAAGGATACAAGCAAGAAGAAGGAATAGACTATGATGAGACTTACGCTCCTGTAGCAAGGTTAGAAGCTATTCGTCTATTACTTGCATTTGCTTGTTACAAAAATTTCTGGTTATTCCAAATGGATGTCAAAAGTGCTTTCCTAAATGGATTCATCCAAGAGGAAGTTTATGTGGAACAACCACCTGGGTTTGAAGACCCAAAGAAACCGACTCGGTCTTTAGACTAAAAAGGCTTTGTATGGCTTAAAGCAAGCACCTCGAGCTTGGTACGACAGACTAAGTAAGTTCTTATTACAGAATGGTTTTGTCAAAGGTAAAGTAGATACTACTTTATTTATCAAAAAGGAAAACAAAAGCTTTTTACTTGTTCAAATATATGTGGATGATATTATTTTTGGATCCTCTAATGAGAGTCTATGCAAGAAATTTTCTAAGTCTATGCAGGATGAGTTTGAAATGAGTATGATGGGAGAATTAACATTCTTTCTTGGTCTTCAAATAAAGCAATTAAAGGAAGGAACTTTTATTTACCAAGAAAAATATGCTAATGATCTTGTCAAAAGATTTGGATTGGAAAATTGCAAGAAGACTAACATACCAATGTCAAGTTCTTTGAAGATAGACAAAGATGAAGAAGGGAAGAAAGTTGATCAAAAGCTGTACAGGAGCATCATCGGTTCACTTCTTTATCTTACTGCCTCTAGACTTGACATTTTGTTGAGTGTTTGCATCTGTGCTAGGTTTCAATCAAATCCTAGAGAATCCCATCTCAGTGCTGCAAAACGTATTATTAAATACGTTGCTTCATCTTCAAGCATCGGTCTTTGGTATCCTAAGAAGGGAGACTTTAATCTTCTGGGATACTCAGACGCAGATCTGGCCGGCTGCAAAGTCGATAGAAAGAGTACTTCAGGAACTTGCCAGTTGCCTGGAAGCGGGACAGTCTCTTGGTTTTCAAGGAAGCAAAGCACGGTGGCTCTCTCAACAACAGAAGCGGAGTATGTAGCTCTTGGAAGCTGCTATTCACAAAATCTATGGATAAAACAACAGCTACAAGACTTTGGGATTGAAGACTCATGCACAGAAATCAAATGTGACAACACCAGTGCAATCAATCTCACAAAAAATCCAGTTCTTCATTCAAGAGCAAAGCATATAGAGATTCGACATCACTTCATTAGAGATCATATTCAAAATGGAGAAATCTCGATTCAATTTGTTGATTCCAAAAGTCAACTATCAGATATATTCACAAAGCCTTTAGAGAAAAATCAATTTGATTTTATCCGTTCCAGACTCAACATTTTGAAGCTCGAAGAAGTTAAAGTCTAGAGACTCTCCATCCTTCAGACTCAGAAAGTTGATGATCATCAGACTCTAATCATCAGACTCTAAATCCTCATACTCAGACATTAACGACTATAGACTGTAAGTTGTTATTTTATCTAAACTCGAAAAGGTATGATCTTTCGTTCAGTTTTTTTGTAGTCTTCAAAAACTTGTCTTTTCAAAAGGATTAATTTTGGCAGTTATTGATTTCGAAAAGAGGTATTCGTACACTTTCCTTGTGCCGATTAAACTTCCATTTTCAAAACTGAGTTATATATATACGGTTTTCATTTTCAATCTTCAAAACCCTAAAAACATTCTCCTCCCAATCCAGTTTCTACTTCGTGTTCATCCTCGAGAAAGTTGTCATCTCTTCTTGGGAAAGCAAGTAAAGGAATCTTTCAGCGACTAGGAAGGATGTCGTCTTCGAGGAAGTCTTCAAGAATCGCGAACAAGGGACCATAGAGGATGAAGGAGGGACCTACCCACTTCGATCTCACCGAAGAGGAAGAATTATCGAGTCAGCAACAGAGCCCAACTCACTCTCCACCACGTCACTCAACGCCATCTACCCCACATGATGCGGGTCAACAACCGGAGGAAGAGATAATCGAGGACGCAGACCTAGTAAGAGTCCAAAAACCCTCGTTTATTTACAAACTTTACTGTGCATTGAAAAGTACTGGGACTCCATTGAAATACGTGGATGATTTTCTCAAAGATAAGCATTATGAAAATGAGTATATCTTTCTGAGAAAAATGGAGGATTTGGGAATTGCTCCCAAAGGTAAAGCAAAGGAAGCACTTGCGAATATTCCCAGTGACCCTCGCATGTCGAGACCGAATTTGACTGATGGGAATGACGATGATAAAATGTTCAATGATTTTCAACCTAGAATGGGTATTGCTGCAAAGGTGAAGGGAAAGAGGATGGAGTTATTCAAATCAAAGGAATAGGAGAATTTGTTTTTCAGACTGTTGAAACGAGGGGTGATAAACCCTAGGAGTGTCGATTTCGATTTCTTGGATGTCATTAACGTGAACTTACGGGAGAAATTCAAATTGCTTCAACTTGAGCAATTCTGCACTGATACCACAGACGGTTATGCACAACTGACTGCGTACTTCTATTTGAATCTCAGCTTTATAGATGCGAATAGAACATCATTCAGTGTTCGAGATCAGGATTATGTGGTAGACGTGGACATGTTGGCGGACATCATTGGAGTTGAACAAGGACGTTATCAACCAATCAAAGTCTCTGTTGCTCGTGCCTCATTGGAACTTGTCAAGGATAGAAATGTAGAAGGAAAAATCATCTATTCAAGGATGCGTGCCATCAATATTGTGCTGCCCAAAATTGTGATCAATTGCATCAGGCCCAAGTCTACATCAAAGACTGATGTGTCTAATTCAGAGGCAAAATTGATGTACGCAATCAACTCAGGGATGAAGTTCTCTCTTCCTCACACTATTCTCTTTCACATGTACAGAGCAATGTCGAAGGACAAGGGACAATTACCTTACCCAGGTCTGGTGACCAAGATCTTCAGACACATGAATATTAAACTGCCACACACTCTTTGTGTTCGACCGTGCGATAAGATGGTGGTAGGTTTGAAGATGTTAACGAAGATGCATCTGCAAGAACTTTCCAAGGCAATGGAGAAATTCAGAGTGAAAACTCCAGTTCCGTATGCTTCAAAGAGAAAGGGGAAGGAGGCCATTGGTGCCCCATTCAAAAGGAAGAGAACTCTCATCTTGGAGGATGAAGATAAGGAGGAAGATCCTACAATCACTGCCTTGATAAGGACCAGACGTTCTGTTCTCCAATTGACAGAACATCAGAAGAAACAGAGAGAGGAAGAGGAGCAAGCCAAGAACAGAGAAGAAGAAGAGTAGTAAGAGAGGGAGAAAGAAGTTGAAGAAGAAGGAGAAGAAGAGCAAGAAAAGTTTGTAGCTGAATCTGGAGAGAAGGGGAATCAAGATACAGAAGAGCATGATCATCACTCTTCCCCTTTTGATGTCCTAGAGACAGGGGGAGTTGGCGAGCAAAGGTCCAAACCTCATGATGCCGATAGTGAAGGTCTAAGACAATCTCCAGCAGACCCAGAAGAGTTTCAGGCTTCTCAATTGCTTGAAGAAGGACACGATACATCAACATCAAATCTGCAAGACTATACAGAAGCACCATCGTCTACATTCACTCCATCTGAGAAAGCAAATGCAAGTACACAGATGGACAATTCTGCAGATTTTCGTCGTATTATGGATGTTCTTCTGGAAATGCGTGGCCAAATCTATGCTCGGACCGTGAGATTCAAGCCATAAAGAATGCTGGACAAGCATCTTCGGTTACCCCTGAGAGACAAAATGAAAGACCTCGCTCTACAACTTCAAGCCAATGCCAAAGGAGAAGAGGTAGCTCAACTAAGGAAAGACTTGAAGAGGCTAGAAGGCGTAGTCCAGTCCATGGGAGATTTCCAGATCGTGCGCATTCCCAAGCAGACCTGACTCCTTTCTCACCTTTTTAATGATGACAAAAAGGGGGAGAAGCAATTTGAACCAACCAACTTTCTTTGACTTTAAATTTATTTTTGTGGTTGAATATGTTTGTTTTTGAGTATGACTTGAGTGAACTTGGGTGTGAACTTGAATTTGACTAAATTGGCTGTGGATTTAGATGCTTGACTGTTTGCATTTATATCAAGTGCTGTTATATGGTATTACTCATGAAAGTCTAACCAATTTTCTGTGGATGCGAGAGTCTGGTTGTTTTGTTAAATCTTTATGAGATAGCCATATTGCTTGAGAAATGTTTTTGCGGTCAAAGTGGTTCAAATCTACAGGAAAGTTTTGTCACCATCAAAAAGGGGAGATTGTTGGAGAAATCTTTCCGAATATTTTGAAGCTGACAAAACGTTTCTATCAGTCTAGTCTGGATATCTGCAGATCATCTAGTTTAAAGTCTAAAGACTTTCGATCACCGACTCAAGATTCAAGACTCAAGACTCAAAACTCAAGACTATTCTCATTGACGAGTCTTCGATCCAAAGTGATGAAGAAAATCCAAAGCCGAAGTATATGGTTGAGGATTTAATCCTATTCTCTGGAGAAGATCTTTTTGGCTGGATAAATATAACGGATTCTTTTGTTCTTATCTAGATCAATTGAAGATCCAATGGTCGACGAAGTATTCTTGGAATGTTCTATTCTTGGAAACCAAGATCCTGATTGTATGGGCGAACAGGATTGATGGGCTATTGTCAGGTTCCTTTTATAGCTCGAATGATCTTCTTAATTGATTCCGTGCAACGGGTAGATTGGAGGAATTCCTTTGGTAAGTGCCAACGGTATGATGGCATAAAGGAGTATAAAAAGGAAGACGTTATAGTTGTGGAAGAGCGTGATCGATAGAGAAATTCCAGAGTCTGAAGCACTTTGATTATTAGTCGATACGGTTTGAGCGAAATTGTATACACGAGAGTGTTCATACTTGGTGATATCTTGAGCGAGTGTGGTAGATCATCTACACCTAGAAATCAAGGAAGATCAACACCGTAACATCTCTTTGTTCATAGTGGAATCCAGCCAATTGGCTGTCGGTGCGGAAGAGTGGACGTAGGCTTGAATCAAGCCGAACCACTATAAACCGCGTGTTCAATTCTCTCTTTTCCTTTACTTAGTCTTACGTTGATTATTACTTATCGCAAATTCATCAACTGTCTAAGTATTGCGCAATCATCAAGAAATTATCAAGAAAAATCTTTTATATATCTATCCACCCCCCTCTAGGTACTCGTACTAGCTATATCAGTTTCTAGTAGAATGAGTTTTTAATTGGTCCATGATTTCTGTTGGAAATTGTGATCCATTTTCTCTAAAACTTTCTAGAAACTTCAAGATTGATATTGTCTAGAATTGTTTAGAATGGAGGTTGCTAAATGAATCTAGAAGGTTCACGTGGGAATGCAAGCAAGCAGAACTCTCTAGAAGAACTACAATCTAGAATTTCCTAGATGAAGCCTACATGGACAACATTCTATAGAAATCTAGAATGTTGTACTAAGGTGATAACTCACGCCTATAAATAGGCTTGTAGTTCATTCATTTGAGTGTGAGAGGTAAACCCTCCACCTTGTGTGTGAGGTGAACCCTCCACCATGAGAGGTCATAGATCTCTACTGTACCTCCATTAAACTATTTTGTTCAACTAATGAAATTATTTTCCCCCATATCTCATGTCCTATATCCTTCAATTATCAAATCTTGTCCCTTGTCCATCCTCTACAAACTATATCATACACTTGCACACATCGCCAACCAAAAACTATAACTAATACCAAAACCATGCTTCCGCAGCGCATACATCCGAAATTTTCTAACAATTTCTTTGCTCGATCAATGCATTTAGGGTTCCTATCGTTGAGTTTGTAAGGAATGGATCAAGATGTGATTGAAGCAACAAGGGACGAAGTCGATGCAGTTGGGCTCACCAAGAAGCTTCGGAAGAACGGGGGTCTTGCGAAGTTGGAGATGGTGGATAACGGCAAAGAGGAGAAGAAAGAAGAACAAAAGCCCAAGAAAGATGAGCAGTAGCCGAAGGCAGCGGAGCCGCTGGCTTACTCGGCATATTTGCCGTACATCGTAACGGAGTCCGAACCCGAACCAGCTTGTTGTGCTATCATGTAAAGCTCTCCCTCTCGCTTTCTCTACACCATAAGATACTTCCCAACAATTTCCCGACTACCGTTTTCTTTTTGCCTTGTATTTGAGCCTTTGAATAATGGTAAGCTTGTGGTCGTCGATGAAGTTTATATTAGGCGATGCTACAAATGGAAAGTGAAAATTGCACCATGCATGTGAGCCACATTTTAACACGCAATTCGAAAATGGGTCTTTACTTGTGTAACACATTTTTATTGAACGGGTCTTGATTTACCAAACAGTTATTCATAGCACTGTTATATTTCGGCAGTTCGCCCAAGATGGGGTGTGTCCAAGGGGCACGGTTTGCCCTAATGGGATGTTCGTTCAAGAGGCACCAATTGCCTATGATTGGGTGTGTCTTGAGAGGTGCTTCTTGAAGAGATATGAGTAATTATCTTTGGGGAAGTTAAACAATAATTTCTATAAATAACCAATACATCAAGAAAGTGAAAACAACGTTTTGAAAAATAACGTTCTCCTCTCTTCACAAAGAACAACACACAAAAAAGGCTTTCATTATTATTTCGAGAAGACAATTGACATTAATGCTGTGGAACAATAATACTATCTTTGTGATTGTATTCAGACCATCGTGAAGTCGTATTCATCTATTGTGCGCTGGTGATTCAACGTATATTCTTGAGTAATTGCCTTTTGTTGTGCATAAAAAATTTAGTCGTTTCTTCCGCTGACTTTTATCCTATATTGGTATCAAAGTATATGTTATGATTTCTATCTTGTTTTTCCATCGAATTTTTGTTTGCTGTTTGATGTGGAGATCATTAGGAATTGAGCTTCATAACTTCTACATGTTTAAATGCTGAAATTGCTATATGAATGATCAATACGAACTGATGCGAAAAAACTGTCTGGAAGTTGACGATGACTGTCCTGTTTGGCCATGTTTGGACTTCTTTTTTTTTGGGGGTTGAAAATGGATACTAATCATACAGAGTGATAAATTTTGTTGAAACGAGCAAAACGGTGGGTAGAATGCTACCAGGGAACACCGCATACGCCACCAGGTGCAGCTGCAAGCCATTGCTTTAGCGGTCACATGTGCGTTGCTCATGCGAAGCAGTGCCTATGGCTGATGTCATTGATGATGTAAACAACTTGGCCGTTAACTGACCTATTGACGTCATCCACCCGACCTAACCCGACTATTCAACCCGATGTAAAACACACTTACTTGTATTTCCCTATGGTTTTGTAAATATAGAAGCTGACCTACATGTAAATAACCACATATAGATTGTGTAAAACATGGTTCAGTAGTGGCATTATAAGGCTTAATGTGCTAGCAATTTCTTGATTCCGAGGAAACTCAATTGTTTTTTCATCACTTCTTGAATTCCACGTATGATTATACTTGATAAACAAATATTTTGTATATTGATTCACATCATGCTATGTCTTTTGATATTTAATAAAAAGTGTGATAATTACATGAGGTCATTTAATCATTTTTTCTAATAGGAGTTCGTAGATTGGTAGAATTCAAAGGAATTCTCACCTAGAACTTAAAATTTACGCAAATTAAATACATTAGTGATAGTAGGACAATTGTACACAAAAGCTAATTAAAAACATATTGAACTTTCATTTCAGTATTTTTTTGTCATGCCCTAAATCCCAAGCATGCGAACATCCCTCGATGGTCAACTGAAAATGCAATGTCCCAAGACGCGTTGCTAGCCCATTCTTTTTATCTTTCAACTAAACACATGCAGAAGTGAATTAAATAAACATCCGGCCAACAATCAAACACAGAGATAATAAAAACATGCTAGTGATTTTTCACAAACCACACTTTATAAACATGCCAAGTTAAACCTAGGAGTTTATATATAGGTCTATTTCAAAAAGAACTCCTAGTCAACCCAAACTTCACTAGCGACAAGGTTAGTCAAAAGGTGTCCCATCTTGCGCCTACCAAATCCGCACTCAGTGGATCTCCACGCTACGGCCCTTAAAAAGGTTAACCACGATGGAGTGAGATAAATCTCAACGAGTCAAAACCCTAAACCCCGGTTAGGATGCAAATTCGCCTCGAAGGTGGTCCTAAACACGCACCATACAAAACTCATCTTGCCTCGGCGTGTTCCTACATATTAGCGTATCACATATGCTATTATAAATATCACAAGCACAATTAATAACTGGAACACATCATTCTCATCCTTTAAACAATCACACAGGTCTTGATTATAAGGTAAACTCGTTATGACACGTCCTATACCGTGCTACACAATTTTGCCCCATAATTAAGCGTAATAGCACAACCATTCAGGCATGTTCTGATTATTATGACCTATTGACCACGGCCCACTTAAAAGTCGGCGGTCATCCAGCATAACTGAGCATTGTTTCGTCCCATCGAGCACGACAACGTCCTGCGTAAATGCATCAAGATGGCATTCCTATAAGGAGCATTGTTCCGAAATCCATCCGCGAACGGCATCCCATTGACTTGGGGGCATCCGAACTTAATCAGGCATTATCCCGTGAAATGCGTTAGGATGGGTTCACTACCCTGCGTAAACGCATTAGGGTATTTAGGTGATCACACGAACACACCATCACTCAAGTCCATTGTTATCTTCCTCATTAGCTAAGAACACCAAAATCCCTTTTCAAATAATAAACCTTACAACTTTTTTTTTTGTTCAAAACATTCCGAAATAAATTCGTACTCGGTCATGTACTCAAAATCAATCTGTCAAACTTTTCACACTTCTACTATAAAACCTCATTGTTTTAATGAGCAAATAAAATTTGGCGTCCAAACCCGACACCTCATTTATTTTCTATTTTCTTTTCCAATCACTCCTTTTTGAAACTAAACTTGGGTAATCCCTTTTTTTTTTTTTTAAAACTTTTGGAAATAAATTTGTAGGTGCTCTCGTACTTAAAATTAATCCATCAAATTTTGCATGCACCTAGTTTAAAACTTCATTATTTTGTTGAGCAAATAAGTTTTGGTGTCCAACCCAACACCTCATTATTTTTCTATAAAGCCATCTTTTGCAATAATAATAGACAATCGCCATAGAATAACCATTCACATAATACCATGCATAATTTCTCAGCATGCCAAACATTAACCAAATCACATAATATGCACTTCCTAGTAAGCAAGACACCAAGAACAACCACAAAACCACTACCAACCCTTACCGGCAGAAACTGAGTCCACCCGTACGTCTCCAAGATTAATTCCAGGAACATAACCAAACGAGTTCAGAAAATTCTCAAATTTGAATATGTTATAAAGGATATTTAAGCAAACACTTTTCATGAAGACATTTTGACCCAGACCTTCCTAGAATAAGAGAAGTAAATTGCTCAAACCGTTACCAAACTGTGTTCGTGTCCAGAAATTTTGTTTTCCAAAATCAGTTTGGTTTGAGGTCCAAAACTCGTCTGTTTGATCTAAAATTTGACTATGTTAAAATTCAAGATGTGATGAAAAACTTTTGTGAATAAACTCTTTTGAAAATCGAACCCTAAGAATTGATAAAAATTCTTTAAACACCAAAAGGTCACGGGTTCCAGCACAAACCGAGATTCTGCTTTGCATGTAATGAAAATGAAATCTTGTTTTTTTCAATCCATAAAATCTTGAGTAAAATATATGTCATACATGAAGATATTTAGAATATTCTTCAAGAAGGGAGCAACCTCAAAATTATAGCACACTTTAACCCACGAAATTAGCAAACAGAGAGTATCTAGTAAACAAATATGAAGATTAAGCTAATCCATCTTAACACTAATCTAACCAAGCTAATTAACACTAATCTAAACAAGATAATTAACACTAATATGACCCCCTAAGCACAATTAACAATATAATCAAGGATTAGGGAGTTAACTCACCGGAATTCAACAACGGCAAGCTCACGGCGATGACCACGTGATGGCGGTGAGAACCCGAGACTACCGTGTCTTGAATGGAGCTCATCGGCGGCTGTGATGGCTCTACAAGCCTTCAGCCAAGGGATGTTCGGAGGGCTGATGGCTGAGCTGGTCTCGGCTGGATGATGATTAGAGTAAGCCGGTGATGCTGGAGTTGGGACGGTGGCTGAACACGAGGTGGTGCGGCTAGCTGAGGTTGCTAATGGAGTTGCAGCAGTGGAGGTGAGCTGCTCAGTGAAGTTGGGCGTGAAGACGGTTGTGGTGTGGGGCTGCTGGATGCGTGAAGGCTGAGGGGAAGTGGACAATGTTGCTGGTGGTGTGAGGGCTGTGGAGTTGGTGGTGGGATGCTACAAGTGGCGTGAGGAGGATGGGGCTCGGCTATTGGAGTTGGTGGCTTGGGATGGGGTTCACTGGTTGGGGGGGAAGAAAGAACGTGAGGGGAGAATGAAAGAAGAAAGGAAGAAAAGGAGATGGGGGGAATTAGGCTGCTTTGGCAGAGAAGGGGGAAAAGAGATGTGCATGGATGAGAGAGAGGGGGAGAGAGAGAGAGAAGGAAGAAAATGAAAGAACCATGAAGTCAAGGCACTAACCAATAAGAAGCATTGGCCAAATATCTAAACACTCATGACAAGACCTCCAAAGTCTTCATGCTTAGAAGTCAAGAGCCCACCGAATGGCCATTTTTCCCCTATTTTCTCACAAACAAAGTCATCTTGGGCAGCAAAATCCCCTTTTTTTTCCCTCTTGATCTGAATTTCCCTTTTATTTTCCATCTTGTCCGAAAATCGGTTTTTCTGCAAAATTCCGGACTCAACGAAAATTTGCCAAAAGATGAGATGACGTCCTAAAAATGAATCGTGACACGCTTGAACGTCTGATTCTCGAAACCGAATTCAATTTCGTGGTTAAAATCGACCGAACGCGATTTTAGTACGACCTAACCTATCGAGTAGCTTTTAGGGATTTTAGTGCGTTTAATCCACGGTCAATAATTTTCAATTCACGTTTGTGCATCTCCGACTCATAGACGACTCTCGGTTGTCGTATTGTTGCAACCTACCCCTCAGGGGGAGGGAACAAGTTTAGGGGTATTGCTTGAAAGACGAGCCCAAGGCCCATGATTAGGCATGAATTCTCCCAAGCCCATACCCCGTGTGACATTTGGATTATTTTATGAATTTTGCAAAAGGAGTCGCTACTAGCCTATTGGGGTTGGCTAGAAACCAAGTGAGGTATGGGAGTATACCTCACTTCTTACGCAACCAGAGAATCTAGAGTCAATGACTTGATTACACTAATTAACTAATTAGTGACCTTTTGGTAACTAATCTTGTTCATTTAAAAAAAAAAGATTTTTGTCAGGTAGGTTAGGACTGATCTTATACCTATCCACTAACATATGATGTGATCATGCATGTGCGTAATCATTAAAGTAACAATTATAGCTGCCAAGATCCTAATTGCATTAAAATTAACTCATGCCACTAAATAATTGCAAGCATAATTAATAGGTAAATTAAACATGCAGAATAATCAATATACAAGCAATTAAAGGCCTAAATACACTATAAATGCAATATATAACAATTTCTAACCAAACCCTACATTTTTGGATTTTCGAAATTTTTTTAAATTTTTTAAATTTTTTTAAATAATAAAAAATAATATTTTTTTTCCTTTCGGGACGGTTCGAGTTTGGTCCGATCAAATCGACCCGAGTCCCACCCGGTCGGCGAGTCGGGCCAGGCCCACCTGAGGCAGGCCCATTCGGGGCCTGTGGCGCGGGCCTACAGTACAAGCTTAGCCCGGGACCCATCTTTTCTTTTTCCCCTCTTTCTTTTTTTTTTTTAAAATGAGCCCGGCCCAAACTAAATTAGCCCTATTTTCCTAAAAAGAGATGGGCCCGGCCCAAGGATGGATCAACCTATCCGGCAGGCCCAGCCGGACGGGTCCCTACCCGGCCGACGACCTGAATCCAACTCGGGTCGGTGGCCGCTACCCGATTCCCGGCGAACCCTACCCGAATGCCAACCTTCTCCTCCTGGGCTTCTTGACAGCGCTGGCACCAGGCGAACATGTGGTGACGGTGGCGACGGGCTTGACAGCAGCGGCAAAGCGGCGAGCAGCAGCGATGATGCGGCGTCTACGAGGATAGGCGGCAACGGTACTGGTGTTGCGACAACTGCAGAGGGATCGAGTTGCTGGCGATAGCTATGGCGTTGGCGCTGGATCACGAATAGGGCCGGAGCAGAGGCGGTGTCACAGGCGAAGGTGTCGGGTTGCAAGGTCAACGGCAACAATGGTGGCAAGCAGAGGCGGCCAACAGCAACAACTCGTCGGGGCTGGTGAAAAATGCCCGGTGGTCATTGTGGCTTAGTATACGAGCACAGAACGGCGGTGGCCATGAGTAGCAACGACAGTCATTGCAGATCTTGCGGTGGAAGGTGGGCGGCGCTTTGGCGCGATGCTGGCTGAGGCAAGTCGCAGTAGGACCGACGTCTAGAGTCGCAAACGGGGTTGGTCGCAAGTGCTACAGTGGCTGGTGCAGGGGGACGATCAATGGCGGAGATGTGGTGGAGGCTCAGTGAGAGGGCTTGCAGGTTGTTGTGGCAACGTTCGGTTGCAGGTGGAGCGATGGTGGCTTGAACGGCGGGTACAGCAAGTCACGGGGCGAGGGGGCTTGAGTTGTTGGCATCAGCAGCAGTGGCGACAGCGGCGCTGCAAGTCGGCGTTCGGAGGGCAGCAGCCTGAATAGCGTCGAGCCCAGGAGTTAAGGCAGCTTAGACGGCATCGGGGTTAGAGAGCGGCGACTCAAACGGCGTCGGGCAACATCGACAACGCCTTCTCTGATTTCCCTTTCTTCCTGTCCTCCCCTTCTGCTCGATCCGCTTCCCCCTTTTTGTGCTGCTTCTGTTGTTGTTTTTTTCCCCTTTTTGTCTCTCAACCTTGTTCTCTAGGGTTTCTTGCGTGAAGATGAAGGAGGGAGAAGGCTGGCGTGGGTCAGGCCACGGGGAAACGAGCCTGGGCCGCACAAGGGAAAAAAAGGCTTTCTTTTTCTTTTTCTTTTTTTGTTATTTTGTTATTTTTCTTTTTCCTTTTTTTCTCTTTTTCTCTAATATTTTTTTTTTTGTGTTTGAAAACAAAAATTAGGGGTCAACAATTGCCCCTCTTTGAATGAAGCCTCGAAGATGTTGCATTCAAAGACAGAAGACGCCTAAATTATTTCGGCGGTAAAGAGACCCCAAGTGCATAGGCACAAATCAAGTCGGCAAAAAGAACTCATAACTATGGAAGCGTGTCTTGTCAATAAGAGGAAGAAAGACTCTGGGCTACGAAACACGTTGTGTTATAGGAAGAAGGACTTCGAGCTATAAAGCTCTCCGGGCTACAAAGCTCTCCATGTCATAAGAAGAAGGACTCCGGGCTACAAAAGCTCTCCGGGCTATAAACGTGTCATAGGAAAAAGGACTCCGGGCTACAAAAGCTCTTCGGGCTATAAAGCTCTCCTAGTCATAGAAAGAAGAACTCCGGGCTACAAAGCACTTCGGGCTACAAAAGCTCTCTAGGCTACAAAGCTCTCCATGTCATAGGAAGAAGGACTTTGGGCTACAGAGGCCCACTGGATCATAAGAAGAGGGAGAAAGACTCTGGGTTACAGAAAGCCCACTTAGTCATAAGAATAGGGAGAAGGACTCCGAGCTATAGAAGCCCACCAAGTCACAAGAAGAGGGAGAAGGACTTTGAGCTACGAAAAGCCCACCGGGTCATAAGAAGAGGGAGAAGAACTCCGAGCTATGGAAAGCCCACCGGCTCGTAAGAAGAGGGAGAAGGACTCCGAGCTACAGAAGCCCACCGGGTCATAAGAGGAGTGAGAAGGACTCCGGGCTACAGAAGTCCACCGGGTCATAAGAAGAAGAGAGCAATGAAGTCTCATCGTGTAACAATGGGTTTTGACCGGGTTGAAAATACATAGTTTAAGGAAAACCCATGAACCTTTATAGATGACGTGGTTTAAGGTTGACCATGATCCTTTTGAAAATCGTAGTTTAAAGATAAACTCATGAACATTTTTAAAGCATGGTTTGAAGGTAGACCCATGAACCTTGTGGTTTAAAGATAGACCCACAAACCGTGTGGTTTAAGGATTGACCCACGAACCTTGTAGTTTAAGGATAGACCCATGAACTTTATGGTTTACGGATTGACCCACGAACCTTGTGGTTTAAGGATAGACTCACGAACCTTGTGGTTTAAGGATTGACCCACGAACCGTGTGGTTTAAGGATAAACCCATAAACCGTGTGGTTTAAGGATTGAGCCACGAACATTGTGGTTTAAGGATTGAGCCACGAACCTTATGGTTTAAGGATTGAATCACGAACCATGTGATTTAAGGATAGACCCACAAACCTTGTGGTTTAAGGATAGACCCACGAACCTTGTGGTTTAAGGATAGGCCCACGAACCTTGTGGTTTAAGGATTGACCCACAGACCTTGTGGTTTAAGGATGGATCCACAAACCTTGTGATTTAAGGATGGATTCACGAACCTTGCGGTTTAAGGATTGACCTAAGAACCTTGTGATTTAAGGATAGACCCACGAACCGTGTGGTTTAAGGATTGATCCACAAACCTTGTGGTTTAAGGATAGACCCACGAACCTTGTGGTTTAAGGATTGACAAAACAATCTCTGAATATGCAGATTTGTAAACATACTTTTAAATCAAAGGATATCGAGAAGATAACAAATAGATTGAGCATAATAATATATAGAAAAATAATCGCAGCTCAATATTATGCAATAAATAATATCAACCAATCAGCACATATGCATATTCATATCTTCTCCCCCTTTTTGTCATAGTCAAAAAGCGATAATAATAGATTCACGTAGAGAATGATAATCAATATCTTGCATGAATCACAATTTCCAAAAATCAGCTTTTTTTTTTTTTTTTATCGACTATTAAAGATATGCAATATAGCTCACTTCGATTATATCAGCAAATATCCAATAAAAATCACAGATGCATCATGAAATTCACGTACTCTTTTTGTCATAATAAAATGATAATATCAATAAGAGATTTCTTAATGACAAAAGGTAATAAAAGATGCACTAACCGGATTTTGTAGATCTTAACAATTCTGACACATTTACCTTCCTTCTTTTCATAACAAGATCACGATCAATCAAAAAGATTTTTCCAAAATTGATCAAAGCTCCCCCTCAATTTGTTGCCTTTTTGAGATGATCACAATTCTTTCCTTTTTCTTTTGGATTTGATTTCTCCCCCTGTGATCACTCTTGTGGTTTAAGGATGGATCCACGAACCTTGTGATTTAAGGATGGATTCACAAACCTTGTGGTTTAAGGATTGACCCAAGAACCTTGCGATTTAAGGATAGACCCACGAACCGTGTGGTTTAAGGATTGATCCACAAACCTTGTGGTTTAAGGATAGACCCACGAACCTTGTGGTTTAAAGATAGATCCACAAACCGTGTGGTTTAAGGATTGGCCCACGAACCTTGTGATTTAAGGATAGACCCACAAACCGTGTGGTTTAAGGATAGACCCACAAACTGTGTAGTTTAAGGATTGACCCACAAACCTGGCAAAAACTGCATGATTTCACTAAAGAATCCTGTTAAACTCAACTTGAACAAATGTCATTAGGGACGCCATCAAGAGACATTTTGGCAATATTGTAGCATTAATTGAACAAGCTAATCAAGCTAAGTCCGACTGCTTTTTAAAAAACATTAGTTGTCAATCAACATCATGAGGCACAAAACTGTCATCTTGTTTGGGAATGTATCATTAATCATCAAATTCTCCGGGAGTCAAATTCTTATCAGAACGACTACGACTCGTGAAAAAGACTCATTAAGCATGCCAAACTAGAGCTTCTTAGTCAAAAAAGGTTTCTTACACACTCTTGATAAACTGGTTGCTTGATCCCACCTATTCGCGTGAGAAGTAACTATTGCTGAGGGTATCTCACATAACTCATATCAAAGGTTTTCAGAAACATTCATGATGAGCACAATCTGATCGATCAAAAATGTCTTTTGAAAGGACCGCAATATAGATTTGGTCATGGGCTTACACAAAGGAATTATTGCTTTGAGGCCAATGAAGAAACATTTGTCGCTATCATCATCGGGTTTACAAGTCAAGAACTTGGAAGATAAGACAAGATAGAATTACTTCCACTCCTTCAAGCAGTAGCTTCTTCATGGCATTCTCATTTTCACTCAAACCATCCCAATCAGAAAAGACTTCAGAGGAGGGTTGTAATGTTGGCTCGGGAGAGGCTCGAAAAGCTTAAAATTTTCAATAGGGTATTTAAGAGTTAATGATCATCATGGCATCATAACCAAGTCGTTCGACCTTTTGAAAGCATTTGGCTTTTGAAACACAACACATCTTGAAAGTCCATTGACTAATCATTTATGCATGGGAGCTTTGATCCTTTCTCTAATGTCATTTGCTCTTGTGATGAATTTTTTTGCGCAGGCACTTGAACTTTGATAATTTTTTCTTCCACATAAGATGTAGCTTTTTGGCTTTTTTTTAACGGGCATTGGCCTTGCTTTTACCAGGCACACTGCTTTTTCATGCCCCCTAGTTTGCCGAACTTTTTGCTCTTTGAACTTTTGTATTTTTATAACTTTTGAGATGCTTTTCACATTTTCTCGTGACTGTCAATTATATTTGGTCAATTCTTATGCCTTGCCCTAGTGGAGGGAGATGATCACCACTTGAGGTTCAGAAATGCATAATCAGGCCTAAGTTGGTTAAAGCAATGGATATCAGTGTTTGGGTAGAGAAGGAAATGCTCTTCTTCACATTGGGATGAGTCAAGATCTAATGAGAATTCCTTTGAAGCTATCACCAGAAAATTGATGCAAGTGAAAGTAATAGAATCTTTCTCAACCTTTCACTTTACAACACAATCGTAGCCTCCTCCACTGCCCCAATGTAGGGTCGTTCTTGATAGGAGTACTTTGAAGGATCATCTTTATTCTGCCCAAAGGGGTAGGAAGAGATTAGTGCAATGCTTGGGATTGATGAAGGAAATGCCTTTATCATTTCGATCTTTGCGCTCAATGCGAATGAATCCTTTGTCCTAAGAGAATGTCGCTTTTCACTCAACTGTCAAAAGTGTTTGAAGGACATGTTTGGAAATGGCTTACCTTTCTTCATCATAAGCACTTCTTATTTGGCATGATTAATGTCTCCATTTTACTTTGTTAGGATCATCTAAGTAGATCAATCTCCATAGGGAAATTTGATTCAAAATGAATAACCCACAAAATGAGAAAACAATTTTGAGATAAAAATGATGCTCAAAAAGTTTGTAGAAATTTTTTTCTTTTCTCAATTATCCATTTTTGTGCTTTTCTCTAGGAAAGCGCAAAAGGTTTTTTTTTTTTTAATGGAAATTCTCCCCCCTTTTTTTAGAAGAAGAGTACTTACCTACGGCATGGCGACCCGATAGCCCGATAAAGAATGCAAAAGATTATGTTAGTGCAAAATCTTTAGGGATTGAAATGTTGGAAACCATACATTATTACCCTTCACTCGCTTTTATCCTTTGGGTGCTAAAATTCTTGGATTCACCCTCGTGAATTTATGGTAACTCGACAATACCATTCCCTTGCATTCGCCTTTAAGTGTTTGATGTTTTCTTGATTCCTTGGTGGAAGGCATTGCTTCTTCGGTTAATGTGCAACTTTTTTTATCACCGTGTAAGGAGAGGAGATGAAATGGGTTATCTTCATACTTAATTAGGTTCAATTGAGGAATGATACATCCTTTCTTGATAAATTTGACAATATTGTTCCGGCACACTTCATTGGTGGGGGAATGAGAGGATTTTCTTTGAATCAAACGTTGTTCCCCCACTATTTATTTGACAAACTTTTGTTCTGTTCAAGTTTGTCATGTACCAAAGAAAAGGATATGTCATTCCTTTATACTAAAGAGAATCAAGTTTAGGAACGAAATACATCATTTTCCAAAGTCGGGGGATCAACATCCCAAGGTATCTCTTACGGAGGAAGAGATAATATTGCCCATCTGTTTCATTTGAATCTTTCTTTGTTTAAGATGAACATAACTTAATAATGCTCCCTTGCATTTGTTGAAATGTTACAAATCTTGGTACTCTTGACGTCTCCTTGACAATAAAAAGAAAGTCATGTTAGAAACGGTATTAGAAATGAATAATTGGAATCAATACAGTTTACTGTCCATTCGAATTCGCCCTTTTGGATGCTTGGCAACTCCCTTCATTTGTCTCATCATGCAAAGTGAATGAGATCGATGGGCTATTTTGGCACCTGAGACATTTGCATCATTTCCCTTTAAATAAAAGAATTTCCTAGAACGGAATTAAGCTTCGTTCCGCCTCTATTGGAAGATTGACACCTACAATGCCTCGACGCATGCTTATTTCTCGAGTTCCATGAGTCTACACTTTTGAGTTTTTTTTTTTAAATGATGATTTTCATGAAATTGAATTCCATTATTTTTTTTAAAAAAAAAAGCGAGTCATAGGATTTACAAAATTATCAAATGGATTCGCAATCAAAATCCAAAACGGAAAACATGGTTCTTAACAATAATAAAGACAATGTAAAATACAAGAAACTCTTGCATAGATGAAAGTAAAAATCAACTCTTGTCCTAGCTTTAGAATTCACTTCTTTGTGTGGTCACCACGATAATGTCAAGGAGCATCGCGCATAACCTGCAAAAAGATGACAATGTCAATATGTGAATGAGAGAAAATGATATCTCAATGAGGTCGCTTCTTATAATAAAATCGAGGCGACATACATGCCCCATAATCCTTATTACCGGGTTTTAGTATATTGCCAAGATTTTATCATAAGAGAAGACATCATTAAAATAATCAATTCATGGCCATCAATCGAATGTTCACTTTTATTCCAAAGTTTCGTATGCAAAAGGGTCATTGATTTTTGAAAGATTGATTTGTGATTTTACTCTTAGAAAAATGAAGTGACTTCTATTTTGAGAAATTTGTACACAAAATAATTTGCATTTTAGTCCCAAAATGTGAGGATGAGAGAATTTGATAATAAAAAAAATGCAATTATAATTTTTATACGCCAATATAAAATCACAACTTTAAAGCTTTTTTATTTTATTCAAACTGATTTTGAGTCCATAACTAGAAATTTAAACAAAACCATGTGTTTAACAGAGCCACATTAAAGTGTTTAAAACCAGCATTCAATGTCCACTTGTGAAAAGTAATTGCCAATTTTTTCAATTATAAGCCTACAATTATAAGCCTACAACATTGAGGGCAATCGATTGATGTTCGCGAATTTCAAGATGGAGGTTCAATATAAAATGAGCAAATAAAAAGGAAAATGATACTTACAATGGGTGCCGACCTTTATCCCTTTTTTTTTTAAACATAGACATGCACATGGGATGTGGTTCAATTTCTACTCTATATATCTCAAAATGGAGTCATAGGATCACCGGATTAAACCAACAAAATTGCAGTTAGGTCGTGTTACCCATGACTCCGGCTTCATCAAAGAACCAACCCATGTCGGGCGGTTGTAGACTGAGGTGGGTACCTTCGACGTGAAGAAAGAAATTCGGAGATTGAGATGGGCGATTCGTACTACACGGTTGTAGTCGAAGTAGTATCCACCTCAACACCATCCTAAGTAATTCTATGCGGCCCAGGTCCGGTAGTAGGTAGTGTGTGCCATGGTGTAGTGCAATGCAGGAAATGCAGGCATGACAATTTATAGGCAAGCAACACTTCATAAATTCAAAACATGAACATTCATTCACAACTTCACACCTACAAGATAAGATTAACAATCACTCCTCTCTTTACAACTCCCAACTACAAAAACATTTAACACCCATGTTAGGGACATACCTGATATCCTCGTTGCCAAACAAAACTTATTTTTGAACAAGATAAATTTAGGTCTAAGTCCTCTAAGCTCTAGAACCAATTCCCCAGCGGAATCGCCAAGTTGTCGTGACCTACCCTTCGGGGGGAGGGAACAGGTTTAAGGGTATTGCCTAAAAGACGAGTCTAAGGCCCATGATTAGGCAAGAGTTCTCCCAAGCCCATACCCCGCGTGACATTGGGATATTTTTAGGAATTTTGCAAAAGGAGTCGCCACTAGCCTATTGGAGTCGGCTAGAAACCAAGTGAGGTATGGGAGTATACCTCACTTCCTACGCAACCAGAGAATCTAGGGTCGGGGACTTGATTACACTAATTAACCAATTAGTGCCTTTTCGGTACTTAATCTTGTTCATTATAAAAAAAAAAAAAAAAGGATTTTTGTCAGGCACTTTGGACTGATTTTATACATATCCACTAACATATGATGTGATCATGTATGTGCGTAATCATTAAAGTAACAATCATAACTACCAAGATCCTAATTGCATTAAAATTAGCACATGCCACTAAGTAATTGCAAACATAATTAACAGGTAAATTAAACATGCAGAATAATCAATATGCGAGCAATTAAAGGCTTAAATACACTATAAAGGCAATATATAACAATTTCTAACCAAACACTACATTTTTGGATTTTTGAAATTTTTTTAAAATTTTTAATTTTTAAAATTTTTTAAATAATAAAATAATAATAATTTTTTTTTTTTGAGCCGATCCGGGTCTGGTCCGATCAGACCAGACCTGGGCTCAACTAGGTTGGGCTGGTCCAGCCAGGCCCACTCGAGGCGGGCCCATTTGGGACCTGCGGTGCCGGCTTGCAATACAGGCCCAGCCCAGGACCCATCTTTTCTTTTTCCCCTCTTTCTTTTTTTCTTAAAATGAGCCTGGCCCAAACTAAATTAGCCCTATTTTCCTAAAAAGAGATGGGCTTGGCCCAAGGATGGATCAACCCATCTAGCAGGCCCAGCTGGACGAATCCTTACCCAGCCGACAACCTAAATCCAACCCAGGTCAGTGGTCACCACTCAATTCCTGGCGAACCCTACCCGAATGCCAACCTTCTCCTCCTAGGCTTCTTGATGGCGTTGGCACCAGGTGGATAGGCGATGATAGTGGCAACAGGCTTGACGGCGATGGCAACGCGGTAGGCAGCGGCGACGACACGGTGTTTGCGAGGACAGGCGGCAACGGTACTGGTGTTGCGACGGTGGCAGAGGGATCGGGTTGTTGGCAGTCGCTGCAGCGTTGACGCTGGGTCACAAACAGGGCCGGAGCAGAGGTGGCGTTGCAGGCGAAGGCGTCGGGTTGCAAGGTCGACGGTAGCAACGGTGGTGAGCAGAGGCGGCCAATAGCAACAACTCGTCGGGGTCGGTGAAAAACACCCGGTGGTCATCGTGGGTCAACATACGAGCACGGACCGGTGGTGGCCATGAGCAGCAACGATGGATGTTGCAGATCTTGTGACGGAAGGTGGGGGGCACTTTGGCGCGGTGCTGGCTAAGGCGAGTCACAGTAGGAGCGACATCTGGAGTCGCAATCGGGTTGGTCGTAGGAGATGTGGTGGCCGGTGCAGGGGGACGGTTAGTGGTGGAGACGAGGTGGAGGCTCAATGAGAAGGCTTGCAGGTTGCTGCGGTGACGTTGGGTTGCAGGCGGAGTGACGGTGGCTCAAACGGCCGGTGCAGCAGGTCGCGCGGCGAGGGGGCTTGAGTTGCTGGTGTTAGCAGCGGCGACAGCGAGCGTTGCAAGTTGACGTTCGGAGGGTAGTGGCCCGAACAGCGTCGAGCCCAAGAGTTGCGGCGGCTTGGACGACGTTGGGGTCAAAGAGCAGCGGCTCGAAAGGCGTTGGGCAGCGTCGACGACGCCTCCTCTAATTTCCTTTTCTTCCTACCCTCCCCTTCTGCTCGATCCACTTCCCCCTTTTTATGCTGCCTCTATTGCTATTTTTTTTTCCCTTTTTTGTCTCCCCACCTTGTTCTCTAGGGTTTCTTGCACAAAGATGGAGGAGGGAGAAGGCTGGCATGGGCCAGGCCACAGGGGAAACGGGCTTGGGCTACGCAAGGGAAAAGAGGCATTTTTCCTTTTTCTTTTTCTTTTTTTTGTTGTTTTGTTATTTTCCTTTTTCTTTTTTTCTCTTTTTCTCTTTTTCTCTAATATTTTTTTTTTGGGTATTTGAAAACAAAAATTAGGTGTCAACACATATAAATCGCAAGGTTTTAATTACGTGTCCCGAGTATAATTTCGATAGAAAATTGGGTTAGTGCCATTCAACGCGAATTTTGCAATCATGCGGAACCACCCACAATTCGACTACACAATTCCATTGAATCGACTTATATCCAATCATAATTCAATTATAACGGTGTTGTATTGATCATTGCCGATTATTATGGTCGAGCAGTCGATTTCCGATCAAATTCTCTAGTCTATCACGTTTATATCCCTTAACGACCTCACCTATTAGATTAGTTAACTCGTGAGGGGCCAGCTCCAAGTAAAATGACCACAAGCGTGTCGACAAAACAATCATTTCATATATTCGGGGTCGAATTTTAGGATGTCACATTTTTTGTAGGATTATCATTATTTAGTCTATCTTTACTACAAATTATGTGTATTAATGTAGAAAATGTGTTAGTATTGATTCTATGCTTGTTATGTAAATGTGTAGTAGTAATTGATCATGGCCTTAACAACCCGGACTATTATGATTAACCTCAATAAGGTTGAGAAACTGAATGATGACAATTATGATATTTGATATCGAAATGTTTAATTCATGTTTGATGAACAAGAGGTTTTGAAAACCTCAACCACACCATAGATAAACTTGAGCGTGAACTTCTGCTTAACACAAAAATCTTTAGGTTTTGGCAGCAGTTATTTTAGGTTTCTTCGTTTTCCCTCCTCCGTTGTGTTTGTCGACTCCCGTTCCATGGAACATTCTTTCGCAAAATCTTTAGAGAAATCTTTCCTTTTTCAAAAAAAAAAAATAATAATACTCTTAAAAACCCCAAACTTATATATAGATATATATATATATATATATATATATGATAAATTTACCCAAAACTAATTTTTTAACTACTATAAAAATCCCAAATTAATACGCTTATAATAAATTTATTTTCAAATTAATTTTTTGGTCATCAAAAATCCTAAACTAATATATTTATGATAAATTTACCTCATCTTATATACTTGTGACAAATTTACCTTCCATTGACTTCTGTCAAATTTAAACGTTAAATTTGTAGACCTAGATGACACATGGTAATGTAGTATGGTAATGTGAAATCCATAAGGTAAATATAACAAAAAATCTCAAATTTGTCATGAATGTACCATTAGATTTTTCATGATAGTATCATTAAATTTTTTTACTACTGTTATCCTATAGATTTCATGTGGATTTACTACATCATCATAACATCATCAATGTTAGCAAATTCAACAATAAAGTTTGATATGATGATGCTAGTACGAACACCTAAAGGGAGGTGAATAGGTGTTTAAAAGAAGTCTTGACAATTAAATGCAAAATAAAATAAGTTACAAGCAAAGTCTAAGTAAGGATCAGAGTTTGATAAAGGAGCCACTAGACTTCTTGTAGATATTCAAAATCTGTTATGCGATGGAAGACTTTTGAAATATCCTGAAAGTGTGAAACAAACTTAAATAATGAGAGTTAATGGAAGAGAAAGTTGCACACAAAATTTATAGTGGTTCAACTTAGATCAAGCTTACGTCTATTCTCACACGCTAACAACATACTAGCCGGATTCCATCATGTGATCAACAAGATATTATAACTTTGAGTGCAAACATTCAATGGGAGATTGCACTATCTCACTAAGTCACTCTTTTTTCTCACGAAATTGATTTTTCTATTTCAATATGACACATAATTTCTCTTTCATGGGAGGCAGAGATGGGAGGTGGCAGGTGGGTGGGTGGATGATGGCTGAGAGTGGATGGTCGGCTAGTAGTGAGGGTGAGCGATGAGAAAAGTTTTTATTTTTCATTTTTGTTCTAGAAATAGAAAAGTAAAAAAAAAATAAATTACTTCTCGTTTCTATTCTAAACCTATTTTTGGACTAAAAATTTGTTCCATAAATAAAAAAAATGAAATTGTGTTACTAAATGAATTTTTATTTCAAACATATTTTAGGGAATAGAAAAATAAGGAAATAGAATGGTCATCATGCTCGTCCTATTTTACGATGAGATAATAACATTTTTTGAGGATGAAAAGGATATTACCTCAGTAGGCATCGCAATCTGTACGAGATTACACAGACTTTGCTCTTAGGTATTCGGGACAAAAGTCATTCTTGACTAACTCTTTTGATTTACATCCATTGGACGGCATTTCTCATAGAGTAAATAGAACATACCAGTTCAGGAATTAAGAGGATCCATTCAAGCATTGGTGTCGCGTGGGTGGTATATATAGTTAGCTATATATCATTCCATTTCCTACGCAAATTCAGAAATTTGTCATTTTAAGTTTCCTTTTCCTTTTATTTTGTCCTTAGAAAAAGCCAAAATTGTAAATATGATATTGTCAAGAGTAACTCGGAAGCATGAACAAACAAGATAATTCAAGCAAGAAATAAATTGTAGACATAAACCTTGAATACAACTTATTTATGTGGTTGGCGATGTGCTGACCGTACAAGGAGAGATTGACGGGATGATTCCTTTATAATTTGGCTAAGAGAAGATTGCTCACACTCAAGGGTTTTCCTATCCTAGGTACATCCAAACCCACAAGAATTAGTTGCAAAAGAGGGGTATTCATATGCTCTCATCTCTCTTAGATGATGGCTATCAAAAGCTCTCTAGAGTTTTCACAAGTTTTCAATAGAATATAAGTTTTGAAAAAAAGGGTCGTACCAAATCTAGATCGGCATTGCATCGTGGGGTCGGACGCTCGAGTACTATGCTGGAAAGACGTCCAGCTTCTAGACATTGGCTGGCAGCCTAGCCGTAGTTTTAAATTTTTAAGATTGAATGCCGAAGTCGCAAGGCTCGAGTGGTTTAAGCATCTCATTTCTTTTTACCATGAGAAGGATTCATAATCCTGACCATTTTCCTTATAAAAAGCCATTAAAGAGGTCTTAGAATTTGTGCCTGAAAAGCCAAAGTCCAAGCATCTCGAAAGCGTGAACAAATGAGACAATTGGATTACGAAATATCGCGAAAACAAAGCACGAACACAGCTCATTTATGTGGTTGATGATGTGCCTACTGTATAGGGGGGAGATAGATGGGATGGTTCCTTCATAATTGGCTAAGAAACGATTACAATCGCTCGAAATTCTCACTCATCCTAGGAACAGCCCAACCCACAATAATCAATCACAAAAGAGGAGTATTCTCATGCTCTTGTTTCTCTTAAATGACAGCTCTCAAAAACTCATTAAAGTTTTCATAAGTTTCCGATACAATATGAATTTTGAAAATATGATTTTACCAGGTCCAGATCCGGACCACATATCGGGGGTCAATTGCCCCCAAGTACTGCTCCATAAACATGTCTAGTGTGACATCCTGATTTTCAGGTTCTGATTCCAATCGGATAAGTCGGGTCTTTCATCAACATAACTATAGTGTTTTTCACTGAGATGGCCACTCATGAGATAACTGGCCTATCTGGTGAAGCTATTAAGGGATTGCAAATGCAATAGACTTGAGAGTTTAACTAGGAATCGACTACTCAACCGTGCTAGTCTGCAAGGGTCATTACGACACAATTAAAAAAATCGATTAGAGGCTGGAGATAGGTTGATTCGACTGAGATGGTGATCAAAGTGTGGGTGATTCCACATGATTACAAAATTATCGTCAATCGGTACTAAACCGGTTGTTTGTCGTTCTTGGTACCCTGTGTCCGTATTTGAAACCTCGAGATTTTCACAACCACCTAGAGTCGCCAATGTGTCGGATGAGTTCATTGTGGTTCGAAGAAAATTGACCACGGGTCAATTGCACCAAAAATTCCTAAAAGCTACCCGGTAGGTAAGATCACACTAAAAGCGCGTTTGATTGAAAATAATTGCGAATTTGAATTTGATTTCAGAAATTAGAAGTCATGTTGTGTCATGAGTCATTCTAAGAACGTCAACTCACCTTTTGAGGAAATTCCTGAGCTTGGGATTTTTGCGGAAAATCGTTGCAGACGATTCAAAAATGAACAAAAACTCGGATTGGCCGATTTGAAGGGATTTTTGACATCTGGTGTGAGTGAATCGTTGAATGGAAGTTGCTTGGGCTTCTTCTAAATTTGAATTGGACCTCAATCGGATTTGTTTGTTTAGAAAATTAGATACCGAGAAAAATGAAATGGAAGTCGATTTCAAAAAAAATTCATGGGATTAAAGGACCGTCTTCAATTGGATTTCAAATGTTGAAGTTGGTGAAGAAATTGATCCTAGAGTGACCAATTGACACAGTGGTTTTTGAAGTGTATCGAGAGTTGTATTTGCGGTTTTGTTTTATTCTTCTTCTCCTCTTGGACTCATGTCATCCGCACACCCTTCCTTTTCGACCACACATATTTCTCTTTCTTTTTGGCCGACGGTCCCATGTGAGTATCAATTTGTGGGCTTTGGTCTTCTAGTTACCATGAACTGTTGACCATTGGGGCCCACTTCCTCCTTATCCTTGGACGTGCATGCCACTTTATTTTGTTCATGTGCTGCACGTTCCTTTTCTTTAGTCAACATCCTTATCCTTTAAACTTTTATTTATCTCTTTATTGGTCTCCCTGCTGGCCGAGACAACAACAACACCCCCTTCCTTTTTGTCTCTTTCCTTTATTTTTCTTCTATCATTGACCTGTGCGTGAATTCGGTCCCCACAAAGACGACGAGCACTGCTTCCTTTTGTTCTTCTCCACTATCTGGTTCCTTTCATGCTCCCTGTCCCATCGAGTTTTCTGCCCCTTCCCCCTTGTTTATTTATTTTTCTCGCGTGTGCTGCCCCCACAAAAATCCGACCAAGCTTTCTGTTTCCCCTCACGCATCCATGCTAGCAAAGCAACCGTGTGTTGGAAATTAATCCAAAGAACACAAACTGTTTATTGAAATCAGAACATGAAATTGGAGGTGAGGTACAGATATCCGAATCTCCTTAAGGTGATTAGTTCCTGCTAAAGGTGCTCTGCAGATTCAAGAACTATGCCTCCCAAAATACAACACCTTGAACCTATCCAAATTAGCATTATGCAAACAGGACTCAGTCGAACCGTTCAATTGAACCAGCACACTCAGAAAAATCAGAGGAGTAGAAAAGTATATCAAAGTCTTTTTGGAATGGAGTCAAAAAACCAAAACCGAAAGATCGTTATGAAGCTCTATGCTCCCATCTATTTATAGAGATTTTTAGTTCATGTATAGAAGAGATACATGAATTAAATAGACATGTATCTAGAATCAAGAGATACATGAATTCAAGAGATTCATGAATCCGAGATACATGAATTCAAGAGATTCGTGAACTCTATAAATACATGAACTAAAAGATACATGAATCTAGGAAATTCATAAATTCAATAAATACATGAACATAAAAGTTTAAGAAATTCATGAATCCAAAAAGAGATACATGAACAGAAAAGACGTATCTTAATTTATTGACTTTCATTGATCCATTAACCATAATTATAACTATAATTATAACAATCCCCCACATTAATGGATCAACAAAACAATTTTTGAATTGAAGGAATCTGAGTATACTTATTGAAAAACACTGCATCAAGATAGGTAGCTTTCGCCTTGAACCTTCTTTAGTGAAAGCCTATCGGACTTACTTAACTAGTTGATGAACTAAGCCTTGAATCGCTAGTTGTTTGTGTAAGCCTAGACAATAAACCTCACACAGAGTATTTCCAATTCAAGATTGGTTCTCGGTTGTGTTCATTCTTTCGGCCTTGAACCTCTCGGGATTTATGCGTGCTTTAGAAAATCCAGCCTTTAAAGATTTTCATAGAGTCGGCTAGCTCCACGGATATAGGTGCATTCCTATTAAAGATATCCTATCATATCTTACTTGGATGTTACATTCCAAGTTATAGGAATCATTAAACAAATAGTGTACCCTTAATAACGCTATAGGAAAGCACTGTTGCATCATAGAAGTGGGAGACAGTATTTACACTAGAGTTTCCAAAATTTGCGTTGTCCTATTGAACCTAGACCATGGGATCTCCAATCGCATAGATTAGGTTTCCACCCTGGAATCTCTTTATTGGGTTAAGGCTCTTAAACCCATTCCCCTCGATGCGCAGTTTATCTACTCTTTTGAAAAACCTTTTGTCAGCGGATCCGCAATATTTTTCTTTGACTTTACAAAGTCTAAAGAAATGATTCCATAACCACTGCCTGCGGTGACCTAGTTGGATAAGGCTCCCATGGTCTTTTGCGAGGAGGAGAGGAGTTCGAATCTCGCTGGCCGCATGGGATCTTAAGTGTGACGTCGGGGTGGTGGGTCCTCCGCTAGCGTCACCCCGGGTTTACCTCGCCGGCTGCCGGCTGTCGGCTGTACGGGGTTCCCGGGTCATAAAAAAAAAAATGATTCCATTTGAGAGCAACTACCTTACGGTATTATATCTACGACGAATATGTCTAGACTTACCGTTATAAATCACATTATGCACCCTTGCAATTGCTACTTGATTCTCACAATGTATGCAAATTGCAGGCATAAGTTTTGGCCAAACACCCCCACACTTTTAGAAAATTGTAGGATGGTAACTTTCCATTCCATAACTCGTATGGAGTTTTACCTATCTTTTTGTGGGGTATTTTATTAAGAATATAATTTGCAGTTAAAACTACCTCCCCCACAAGTTCTGAGGTAAACCTGAACTCAAAAGCATGGTGTTAGCCATCTCCTTTAGTGTCCTGTTCAATCGTTCAGCAACTCCATTTTGTTGTGAAGTATAAGGTGCAATCGTTTGAAGAATTATTCCAAAACGAGCACAAAGCTCTTTGAAATTGATTGAATTGTATTCTCCTTCTCTATCAGACCTAAGCACTTTAATTCATTTATCAAGTTGGTTTTAAACTTCATTTTTATACTTGACAAACATGCTCATAGTCTCATCTTTGCTAGTTAGTAAATAAACATAGCAAAATCTAGTACAGTCATCCATAAATGTGATGAAGTACTTTTTTCCACCTCTACTTTCTACAAACTTTAAATCACATAGATCACTATGGATTAATTGTAGAGGTTCACTTGTTCTTTTAATGGATTTGAAAGGTTTCTTGGCAAACTTTGCTTCAACACAAGTCTCACACTTGCAACGAGTATCCAACTCAAATCTTGGAATTAACCCCAAGTTTGTTATTCTCTTCATTATACCATAGTTTACATGTCCTAATCTACCATGCAATAGATAATGAGGCACAATTATATAAACTGAAAACTTTTCTTTATTAATAGTCTTTGGGTACACATAGTTTGAGTTTACATCAACAGCCACATTGGCCTTAAACAGGTCATTACACAAGTACCCTTTCCCCACATACATCTCTCCTTTGAAAGTACAAATTTGTCAGATTCAAATACAATTTTGAAACCCTTCTTGACAAGTATGGGGCCAGAAATTAGGTTTTTCCGAATCTCTGGTACATGCAGCACATTCAACAGGGCAACCTCCTTGCCAAATGTAAACTTCAAGATCACCTTTTCTCTTCCGGCAATCTTTGTTGATGCAGAGTTAGCCATATAAAGCTTCTCATCTTCTTCAACCTTCTCATAGGATGAGAACATATGTTTATTTACACATATGTGATTTGTTGCGCCTGTGTCTAGCCACCAGCCATTAGTGTTCGACACTAGAAATGCTTAAGACATTACCATAGCAGACAGTCTCTCAATATTGTCATGTTTTGTCAAATTCAATTGCTGGGCTGCACCATCATTCTTGCCTTTTTTTTTCGGGCGCTTCTTGCAATCCTTAGCACGATGGCCAAGCTTGTTACATATAAAACACGTCCCTTGGAATTTTTGGAACTGTTCCTTCTACTTGCCTTTTCCTTGAAAAGACATCTTCCTTTTTCTATCTTGCTTAGATTTGGAAGATTCCATAACGTTGGCCTTTGACTCAGAAGAAGGGTTCGCACTCCTTCTATTATCCTCCTCGATTCTGAGGTGTAGAATGAGATCTTCAAGGCTCATCTCCTTCCGTTTGTGCTTCAAATAATTTTTTAAGTCTGACCAGCCTAGAGGCAATTTCTCAATCATAGCCACCACTTGGAATAATTCACTAAGTATCATTCTCTCAGCAGAGATGTCACTCAGAATTAATTGTAATTCTTGGACCTGACTCATGACCAATTTAAAATCTACCATCTTGTAGTCCAAGAATTTGGCAACCACAATTTTCTTGGTGCCAGCGTCCTCAGTCTTGTATTTCTTCTCTAAGGACTTTCATAACTGTTTATCAGATTCAATATTACAATAAACATTATATAGAGAATTCACTAAACAGTTAAGAATATAATTTCGGCATAAGAAGTCTCCATGCTTCCAAGCCTCCAACGCACCGAGCGTTGTGACATCTTGCTCATTTGGACTAATTATCGGGCACACTTCTGATAAATAGTTCGTAAGATTGAGCATGGTCAGATAGAAGAACATCTTCTGCTACCACTATTTAAAGCCCACTCCGGTGAATTTCTTCGGTTTCTCATTAGCTGTAACTAGAGGTGTTGCCATCACAGTAGGCAAGGTTCGTTGAATCATCCCTCCAAAAACAAAGCCAAAAGCCATTTGGCCTATACTGATCTGAAAAACAGTCCCGGACATACCAGTCGTTTGACTTGTACCCGCACCACCAAAATTGGTGTTGGCCCAAGGGCCCGTAGCATTGGCTGCTACAAATTTAAATCTTGAGGGTTGAACATCTTTCATAGCAACAATCAAATCGACCATAGGAACATCTCCTAAAACATTCGAGACATTGAAAGGCACTTGATTGTTTTCAGCCATCTCAATAATCTGACAAGAACAACAAACAGTGAGTGAGATAATCGCCTTAAGATTGTTGGAAATAATCCAGAGAACACAAACTGTTTGTTGAAATTAGAACATGAAATTAGAGGTGAGGTACGGATATCCGAATCTCCTTAATGCGATTAGTTCTTCTCAAAGGTGCTCCACAGATTCACGAACTATGCTTCCCAAGATACAACACCTTGAACCTGTTTGGATTAGCATTATGCAAACAGGACTCAGTCGAACCGTTCAATTGAACCAGCACACTCAGAAAAATTAGAGGAGTAGAAAAGTATATCAAAGTCTTTTTGGAATGGAGTCGGAAAAACCAAAACCGAAAGATCATTATGAAGCTCTATGCTCCCATCTATTTATAGAGATTTTTAGTTCATGTAAAGAAGAGATACATGAATTAAATAGATGCATGTATCCACAAAATTCATTAATCAAGAGACACATGAATTCAAGAGATTCATGAATCCAGAGATACATGAATTCAAGAGATTCGTGAACTTTATAAATACATGAACTAAAAGATACATGAATCTAAGAAATTCATGAATTCAATAAATACGTGAACATAAAAGTTTAGGAAATTCATGAATCCAAAAAGAGATACATTAACAGAAAAGACGTATCTTAGTTTATTGGCTTTCGTTGATCCATTAACCATAATTATAACTATAATTATAACACCGTGGACTCCACCTAGTCAGTCACCCACCGAACCCCACTTTCGTCCGCTCTCTTTGGTTAGCACCTCCACAAGCTAAGCCCCTCTCCACGCATGGATGCCACGGCCTCCATCAGCAGCAACATCAGCTCCACATTTTCCTTAGCCGACCCAGCCCACGCCTTCTTCGATCCAGCATAAACAAAGCCTCTTGAAGTGGTGAAGGCGGCCTATTCCAGCAATTTTCTAGCAAGTGTTTGTGGGCTTAGTGGCCCCTTTTTTAGCCATCCCGACCTCGGTTGCCGGAATCGCTTTGAAGAGAATCAAGCTTTGTCGCGTGCTTGTCATTTTGATTCAAGCAAATCTTTAATCAAATGAGTAATCTCACTAATTCTTACTTAGTAGACTAATTATGCTTAAGGGTTGCTTAGTGTTAATTAAGTAGTATTAGGTGGTTAGATTAGAATGGATTAGTGATTATTTGTTAATTGCATTGCATATTAGTTAGGTTGTTAGTGTACTTAGCTAGAGAATAGCCTATACTATTTATTGAATACATCTCGGGATTTTTCTCAACCCTTATCGGGCTTCAATTAGGCATTACGAGCCTAAATTGGACTTTTAGTATTTATTTATTTATTTTTGAAATTATTTATTTATTTATTTATTTTTCGGAAATTAGGCGGGGATAGCCGACGACCGAAATTTCGTGTTGATTGTTGTGATATAGTCTATTTATTTATTTAAGCTCTACGTTGCATGAAATTGAATTAATTGTGATATTTTTTCAATTTATCCTAAATTGATTGAAATTGAGTGAAATTAAATGATTGATTGGTAGATGGCCGAGTTTGGTTATTTAGCATTTATAATGCTTTGATAAGTTGTAAAGCGAGAGAATTGTGAGAGTAAACTAGAAATACTCTTGGCTACAACCGATCAAATATGATGTTATGGACTTACGTGGTTCGGTGACTAAAGATTTCATTGGCAAAAATGGCGCCTTAAAGAACGCACGTAACGGTCTAGTACATACATCATTATAGACATACATGGTTCGGTGATTAAGGATATCACTGGCGAAAGCGGCGCTTTAAAGAACGCACGTAATTGTCTATAAAATACATCTTATAGGCATGCGTGGTTCGGTGATTAAGGACATCACTGGTGAAAATGGTGCCCTAAAGAACGCATGTAATTGTCTAGTGTATACATCACCTTGGCGAAATCGATGCCCAAGAGCATTAATATGGCTTTGTGACTGAGTGTACTATTGGAGGTTATATGGTATGAAATGAATGACCTAGAAATTGTTCGACTGACATGTAATCGACTGGCTTGATTGATCGATGATTTGATCCGATTGTCGTGAATTGATTGATTGTTTGATGCGATATATATGAAGCATCTGTATATAACCTTGAATTGCAAGTCGAGACTAATGCCAAGGTAAATCTTCTGACTCGTGCTTTGCTTAGGCAACCATGTGGTGTATTGGTTTCCTAATTGAGTCTTAATGGGGTAGAATTTGCTTAGACATAATCTCACCCCATTGTGGGATCACATTTTTAGGTTCACAAATGGTGACTCCTCCTAAACATCTCATCGTCCCACAAGAATAGAGTTTGGGATACCTGGAATGCCATAACTTGGCACGGGAAGACACTTAAGTGTCATAACTTCAAAATGGTACACTTGAGTGCTAGTTTCGAAGTTAAATGGAACACTTAAGTGCCACTCATAAAATCTTCAAAATGGTACAAAAACGCTTGAGATATAACTAGTTTACCTAGAGGGGGATGAATAGGTATATAAAAGGAACACTTTATAATTGCACAATACTTAGACAGTTGAAAATTTCCAGCCAAATAATCAACGCAAGACTAAGTAAAAAAGACAAAAACACGACGTTTGTAGTGGTTCGGCTTGATTCAAGACTACGTCCACTCTTACGCACCGACAAAGGAATTCCTCCAATCTACCCGTTGGACGGAATCAATTAAGGAGATCATTCGAGCTATAAAAGGAACCTGACGATAGCCCATCAATCATGTTCGCCCATACAATCAGGATCTTGGTTTCCAAGAATAGAACATACCAAGAATACTTTGTCGACCATCGGATCTTCAATTGATCTAGATACGAACAAAAGAATCCGTTATGTTTATCCAGCCAAAAAATCTTCTCCAGAGGATAGGATTAAATCCTCAACCATATACTTCGGATCTGGATTTCCTCCGACCTTTGGATCGGAAAAAACTGTCAATGAGAATAGTCTTGAGTCTTGAGTCTTGAGTCTTGAATCTTGAGTCTTGAACCTTGAGTCTGTGATCGAAAGTCTTCGACTTTAAACTAGACGATCTATGGAGATATCCGGACTAGGCGATAGAAACGTTTTGTCAACTTCAAAATATTCGGAAAGATTTCTCCAACAGTTTTGTGTCTAACATGTAAATAATAATATAAAAATTAATTAAATTAGATTTAAACTTAATTTTATTTATTTAAAATATTCTAAAAATTTTTAAAAAATTAAGAAAAATTAAAAAAAAAGGGAGGTTGAAGGGGGCGGCTGAGGGCTGAGCCCTCGCCGCCACTGCCTCCCCACCATCGCCGGGAAGGGCCGGCGATGGAGGGGGGAGGGTCGGCCGGGGTCGCCAGCCCCTGGCCGACCGGCGCCAAGGGCCGCGACCCTCGCCCCAGATCTAGGCGAGGGCTAATGGGCCCTCGCCACTGGTCGGCCAGCCTCATCGGCCCCTGGCCAGGGCTCGGCGACCTCAGCGGCGGCAGGGAGGCAGCAAGGGCCCGCGACCCTCGCCCCCACACGAGCCCTCCCCCAGATCTGGAGCGAGGGTTGCGACCCTCGCCTAGATTCGACAAGGGCTCGCGGGCCCTCGCCACCTCCCTGTCACCGCCGGGAAGGGCCGACGATGGAGTGGGGAGGGTTGGCCGGGGTCGCTGGGCCCTAGCCAAGGGCCGGCGAGGCCGGCTGACCGGTGGCGAGGGCTCGCGACCCTCACCGCCAGTCGGCCGGGACCGCGACCGGCCCCCTCCCCCTTCGTCCACCCTCCCCCCCTTCAACCTCCTCTTTTTTTTTTAATTTTTCTTAACTTTTTTAAAATTTTTAGAATATTTTTAATAAAATTAAGCTTAAATCTAATTTAATTAATTTTTATATTATTATTTACATGTCAGACACGAAACGGCATCATTTTTGCATTTTAACGCCACGTCAATGTGCAAAACGACGCCGTTTTGGACCAAACTCGTCGGAAAATTGCCACGTCAGCCATTTGGCCAGATTTTCACCGAAGTGGCACTTAAGTGTTCCATTTAACTTCGAAACTGGCACTCAAGTGTACCATTTTGAAGTTATGGCACTTAAGTGTCCTCCCATGCCAAGTTATGGCACTTGGGCTGTTCTTCTACCCACAAGAATAATAGAGCAAGTCACAGTTTTCCCCGACCCCAAGAGTGACTGGACGTATGAGATGGTTGTGACTACCGTTTGAGTTTTGGAAGTTCCATTCCAAGAGAGGCCTAATAGATTCAAGGCCCGATTCCATACCACCCCTTATGGTCTTAGAATAGGCCATCTCTCAAACTTTGGTATACCGGCAGAAGTGATTGATGTTGCCCATGCTCTAGATAGGGATGTGGCAGGTCTCCCTAATGGTATGGTAGAGGATCCGTTGTATCGTCCGGATCCCGTGGACCCAAAGAGCTCAGTATGCAAGTCAGAGTAGTTGGGTATAGAACTACTAATTTTGAGAATCAAGCCTTTTGGTAGACTTTGTAAATATCGGGTAGCATTGTATCTAAAGTGTTCTGATATGTATAAAAGGTGTGGTTTAAATTTCAAGAATTTGTAGCCCTGCTTTCTTATCCCATTATTTTATTATCTGGGGATTGGTTGTGTGCTTTCCGAATGCGCATTTAAAATGAAAGGGTCGGCAATATGTCCTGGGACGTCACTATTAATTCGACCAAGGTGAGGGATGGGTGTGTGTCCAAGGATTGGGATGTGACATCTAGCTTCTGAACATCGGCTAGTAGCCCGGCCATTGTTTTTTATTGTTGCGATTGAATGCAAAAGTCGCAAGGCTCGAGCGACTTAAGCATCTCTTTCTTTTTTTCACCACCAGAAGGATTCATCATCTTCCACCATTTCCCTTAGAAAAAGCCATTGATGAGGTCTTAGAATTTGTGCCCAAAAACTTTTGGGGTTCTCTAAATTCCAAAAATGTATTCCTCTACAATAGCGATGAGGAGGGAATTACCAATTAGATAACATGTCCCCAATCAAGGATATACCATGTAGCTAAGCAATTAGTTGGTCACATCATATCTGCTGTGCAATCAATATGTTAATTTTTTTCTCAAGAAGTAAATAGTCAATTTAAAGTATCAATGTGTCGGGGGCAAGCAAAGTCCATGCTCTCAATTTACGGAACGTCTAAATTCTTCAAACCCAATTTTCTCTATGTTTCTTTAGATCGAGCAGCTAAAATACTTTCTTGAGAGGTAAACAATAGGTTTAGAGTATCATCGTGTTCAGCGTGAGCAAAGACAGATTTCAATCCCATGTTTGTGCTCTCAATTTGTGGTACTTTTAAATTCTCTAAACCAGGTTTTTTCTATATGTTCTCCTTAATGATTGACTAGTTAGGGTTTGTAGATTATGGTGATTTTATTGTCGCCGCTGGCCTTGCCCCAATTTGCACGGAAAATGTTAGGAAAGTGTTGGAGGAAGAACTTGATCTTATCTATTGAGACTACAATTGATATAGCAGATCATAAACATAGAATGTTTTAGGAAAAACAATATTGTGCATAAATTCTTTCTGATTCATTTTTCTTCTCTCTTGTACTACAAATACTGATACTTTCTTGTATATTGGTGATAATGAAATACACAGAATAATATTTCCTCCATTGTCCTGCATTTCCTTTCATGGTATCAGAGCAACGTTTCTGACCCACCTTCCGCACCAAATTTTCCGAATTGCCTCCAATTGTCTTCTATTTTTTGTTGCTGCAAATTACTACCTGCAGAATAAAATCAGCAAATTGAAAAGAGGAATTCAGCCTTTCATTCAATATGCAGGACCCCAGCAATACAAAAATTCAAGATTCAAGCTTAAACACAACAAAAGAATTGTCGGACCAACCTACTTTTGCTCCAATCACGGGACAATTCCCTACTCCAACTTCATGGCCGTATGTACCATGGGTTCCGGTTCAAGGACCATGGGCCACCGGGCCAATTAACAATGGGCCAACTATGGCCCTAATGGAGACCCAGATCCAAGTTTGGGCCATAGACCCGAATTGAACTCGGGTGGGTCGGGAATGAATCCCTACCCGAGTTTCCCACCTAGGTTTGCACCGCTAGCCTTTCCGCCCATCGCCGGTCATCCAAAACTCGGCGAAGCACTGTACACGTCACCAGCTAACGACCTAGAGTTGCGACTGATCACTCTTCAACTCGTTGGACTGGATCACTATTCAACATTGGCGAGGGATTTCCGGAGAGCTCTCATTACCAAGGATAAGGACGGATTCCTTGATGGATCCGTCCCTTTCCCAATCGATGAATGCCTACAACGCCATTGGCACAAATGCAACCAATTAGTGCATACATGGATTGGAAATTGTGTGACGCTGGAGGTTATAGATAGGCTTCCTCCGAATGAAGAAACAAAACTAATGTGGAATAACATCAAGGAAACGTACCGGAAGCTCGACAGGGTCAAAGTTTTTCACTCACTCAAGCCCTCACTAAGTTGGAACAGGGGAACCTCTCGGTTACCGCCTATTTCAACTGGCTCTCAGCACTCTAAAATGAGCTTGACGCGGCCGAGGAGCAGCTTGAAGGACTGGAGTCAACACTCAAGCAGTATAGAGAAGTCAAAGACCGCGAGAAGGTGACTCGGTTCCTATTAGCCCTAAATGAAAGCTACGTACCTTTCCGCTTGTAGATCCTCGCCATGGAGACCGTCCCGCCGCTCAGCCGCATCTTCCAACTCGCTATCCAAGAGGAGAATCAGCAAATAGTTGCTGCCAGACTTGGAAGGGGAGGAGAAAGCATGGCCCTCACTACGTCGGCAAGGGTTTCGGGTCACTCCCATGGTGGCCTTTGCGCGCTGCAGCGAGCAGCAGCCTCGGGAGGAAACCCTAGGTCTTTCGCAGAAACTGAAGAAGATGAAGACAACCCTAATTTTAGGGCTTACCGAATGAACAGTCCAAATCAGAAGCTTGGATCAGACGGTCCTTATTCATTCAGCAGAACCGACAATAGAGATAAACAAGGGCGCGGATCTGATGGCCCAAATTTCACCTGATCAGACGTTGTGGATTAGAGGAGAGGCCGCGAATCTGACGGCTCTCATTTAATCTCGTATGGGGCCAATCCAATGGTCATTATAATGCCACGTCATCATAGAAGGGAGGAAGCCAAAATTATAAATTTAAAGGTAAATATTGTCAATATTGTTGGCGTCCTCATCATACCATGGAGAAATGTTGGAAATTACATGGTAAGCCCATTGACAAAGAAAAGAAAGGAAAAGAATTTTCTGCTTATTAGGTGTCAGCACAAGGAAATGACATATCTCATTAGCCTATTTCCTAGGATCAATATCAGAACATTATGAAGGCGCTAAATCAGTTATAGACAATTGACAAAACTGCAAATTTCTCAGGTACTTCATCAAACAAGACTAATAATATTTCAGTTGATGCATGGATTGTTGATTCAGGTGTCAGTGATCACATAATTTGCCATGAATATTTGTTTTCTAGTACCTCTACAAAGCCTGATTTCATATATGTTCGGCTTCCAAATGGAAATATTACTGATGTAAAAAAGATTGGTACTATTCACCTTAGCCCAAACATTATCCTTAAAAATGTTCTCTATATTCCGGAATTTGAATTCAATCTCATAGTTGTTTCCAAAGTCTGTGAGGACAATTTTGTTGAGCCAATTTCAACTGCGAAAATTGTTCCTTTCAGGACCTTTCGACTAGGAACTGATGGGCTTGGGTAGAATGGAACAAGGGCTATATTTTTGGATTAATTTCCCCAAAGATTTTGATCTTTCCTCTTTGAATAAAGGCATTTCTTGTAATGTTGTTGTTGCAAATAAAATTTTACTTTCTCATAAGCATCTAGGTCATAGTCCTTGTTTTCCTTGTTTTGATTGTAAAGTATACCCTCTGGCAAAACAAACAAGACATCCATTCCCAACTAGTGTATCTCGAGCCACTAGTACATTTGGGGTCCTTATCATACATCACATCGTGATGGATCCCGATTCTTTCTTACCATCGTGGATGATTATTCTCATGCCACTTGGGTATTTCTCATACAATCCAAAAGTCAGGCTTTTTCATGTCTATCGAAATTCTTATCCATGGTTAAAAATCAGTTTGATAAACATGTTAAGAGGATTTGTACAAACAATGGAAGTGAATTCTTTTCAACTGAGTATCAATCTTTTCTGTGATCACAAGGAATTCTCCATGAGAGTTCTTGTGCTTAAACTCCGCAATGGAATGGAATTGTCGAACATAAACATTGACACTTTCTAGAAGTTGCTCGCGCGCTGAAATATCAAGCCTCCATTCTTGGATCTTTTTGGAGAGATTGTGTGATCACGGCAGCCTTTTTCATTAATCACATGCCAACTAGAATATTAAAAGGTTGCACCCCTTTTGAAATACTCTTTGGTAAGAAACAAAACATTAGTCATCTCCGAGTGTTTGGTTGTCTTTGCTACATGACGAATATTCGATATCGACATAAATTGGATCCTCGTGCTTTTCAATGTGTCTTTATGGGATATGCCACCCTACAAAAGGGTTATTGGGTTATGGAGGTATCTACAAGTCATTTCTTTGTTATTCGTGATGTTATATTCCACGATGATATATTTCCCTTCCAAGAAATGCCATCTTCACATGAAACACCCATGATAGAATCAAGTTATCGACAATTTTTTATCGATGGAGGATATTTCTATATAGCCACAATATGTCTTGATTGCACCAGATCAATCATTTTCTGACCCATGTTCTGCGATGGCATGCCTCGGATCTCCTGCTCTCACTACTGGGTCTTCTGATTCTCCGACAAGGCAAAGTAGTAATGGGCCTCCTTTGTCATGGCAACATCATATTATACCATCATCCCTAGCAGTTGACAAGCCTAGATGCTCATGATGACAAGTTTGTCCTCTGACATGGACCAAGGATTATATCTGCTCTACCTTGAGGACTTTGAGTATGCAATATCCAGTATCCTCCTATGTTTCTTTCGGTCGATTATCGCGAGAACACGTGTGTTGCATTAGTTGGATATATGAAGAACAAGAACCAACTTCCTATGATTTTTACCAAAAAAAAAAAAAACCAACTTCATGAAGAAGCAGCAGGTGATATTCAATGGCAAAGGGCCATGAAAGAAGAGATTGCTGCTCTCACAGAGAATAACACTTGGGACATCGTCCCTCTGCCTTCTCACAAAAGGCCCATTGGCTATAAATGGGTTTATAAAATAAAATATAAGGCAGATGGTTCAATTGAGCGATACAAGGCTCGACTTGTCGCTAAAGGATTCACGCAGCGTGAAGGCTTTGACTATCATAAGACTTTTTCTCCAATTGCTAAAGAGGCCACTGTTTGCTCTTTTCTGGCGATTACTGCATTATGTAATTGGGACTTATATCAAATGGATGTCAACAATGCCTTCCTTCATGGAGAGCTTGATGAAGAAATTTATATGGAGCTTCCACAGGGATTACGTAGACAGAGGGAGTCTCGAGTGTGCCGTCTCCACAAATCCTTGTACAGGCTTAAACAAGCCTCTCGACGGTGGTATGCAAAATTTACTGCAGCTCTTACAAATGCAAGTTTTCAACACTCGAAGCATGATTATGCATTGTTCACATTGACCAAAGGTACTTCATTGATCTACTTATTGATTTATGTTGACGATATACTTATCATGGGAAATGATGATGTTGCAATTCAAAAGTTCAAAGGATACTTACATTCGACTTTCCATATTAAAGATTTAGGTCCTCCAAAATATTTTCTTGGTATCGAAATAGCTCGATCCAGTGAGGAAATTTGTCTCAGTCAGCGAAAATTCATCCTAGAAATCATATCAGATGCAGGATTATTGGGGTGCAAACCAGCTGTTGTAACTTATTAAGCATAATATCAAGTTGACAACATATGAATATGATGTAAGTTCTTCTTCTCCAAATGAAGATCCACTGCTCAAGGATCCATTGGGATATCGGCGACTTGTTGGCAAATTAATTTATCTCACCATGACTAGGCCTAACATATGTTATTCAGAACAAATACTTAGTCAATTTATGCACAACCCGAAGCCATCACATATGAATGCAGCGCTAAAGGTTGTAAAGTACTTGAAGGGATGTCCAGGACTTGGAATTCTACTATCCCATGATTGCAACATGAAGATGACAGCATATTGTGACACGGATTATGCTACTTGTCCTATGATAAGAAGATCCATTACTAGTTTTTGCATCAAGCTGGGAAAGTCCTTAATTTCATAAAAATTGAAGAAACAGTCAATAGTTTTATTGTCATCAGCAGAATCAGAATATCGAGCCATGGCAAAAACTGTATGCGAGATAGTTTGGATATGAGGATTACTTTCAGATCTTGGTGTGCAAGTCAACAGCGCAAGTGAATTGTTTTGTGATAATGATGATGCGCTAAAATTAGTGGCAAACCTAGTTTTCCATGAGAGAACGAAGCATATTGAAGTTGATTGTCATTTTACTCGAGAAAAAATTCAAGAAGGCGTCGTTACAACTTGAGGAATTGGAACTGTAAAACAGCCAGCAAACATCTTCACTAAGCCGTTATGCCGGAGACAGCATAGATATTTGTTGAGCAAGCTTGGCACCTTTGACATTTATAGGCTACCAGCTTGAGGGGGAGTGTTGGAGGAAGAATTTGATCTTATCTATTGAGATTACAATTGATATAGCAGATCATAGACATAGAATATTTCAGGAAAAACAATATTGCGTATATATTTTTTCTGATTCATTTTTATTCTCTCTTGTACTACAAATACCGACACTTTATTGTACATTTGTGATAATGAAATACACAGAATAGTATTTCCTCCATTGTCCTGTATTTCCTTTCAGAAGGCGACGTCTCCGGACTTGTCTTGGAGGTAGGTCGCAGGTCGCAGGTCACGTCGAAATTCCCCCACACAGATTCCCCCCCAGCTCTGTATTCCTCCCCAACCCCCCCCCCCCCCCCAGCTCTGTCTAGCTTCTTTCCGCCTTTTCTTGTTGAAATTTGTGGCGGCATTTCCCTTTTTCCACGTGAAAAACTCCAGTCAAGAGTCAATATGAATAGAAGAAAATGGCTATAAACACACTCTCTCTCTATCTCTCTGTCGTCTACACAATACAAATCATGCCCTAACTCTATTCAGTCCATCTCTAAGAAGATTGGAAAATTATCTGCAGGCCTGTCGAAGAGCATCCTCAACAAACCAAGACGATGGCTAAGGTGCGAAATCTAGTATGACACTTAATGTTTGATCTGTTTACCAGAAAATGTTGAGATATATGGTCCCGGTTCTTTGTGCTTGCAGAAAAAGGTGGTGGTCAAGGTGTACAACATGAACGGTAAGAAGCTGAAGTTCTGGCTCTGCCCGAAATTTGGAGCTCAAGATAATCGCTCGGAGGCTCTTAAAATTGCAGCTACTGTCCCAGGTAATAATCAAAAACTAAAATAACATTAGAGGTGTACTTAGGGTTGTCCACAAGAAAGATAAAAAAAAGTTCCTGAAGACAGAAAATTAGTTGTAATACGTGTTAAGGATATGAAGCAGGCGCTGGAGAGGTCCTTGTCCAAAAAGAAACTTCTTGCTTGAAGGAATGAATTGGTTTTCAGGATTGACAGAAGCAAAGTTTTTACAACAAAAAAGAGAACCTTTCTTTGCCATATGTAATGGAGTAGGCTGAGAAGCAAGCATAAAACCTAAACTACTTCCATTTCCTTGGAAGCTAATTTCTCTTCTTTGCTCGATCAATGCATGTAGGGTTCTCATCGTTGAGTTTGAAAGGAACGGACCGAGATGTGATTGAAGTAACGGGGGATGAATTTGATGCAGTCGAGCTCACCAAGAAGCTTCGCAAGAACGTGGGTCATGCGGAGTTGGAGGCGGTGGAGGAAGTCGAGGAGAAGAAAGAAGAGCAAAAGCCCCAGGCAAAGGAGCCGCAGGTTGTCTTTGCACATCCGCCGACGTACATCGTAATGGAATCCGAACCCGGATCAGCTTGTTGTACTATCATGTAAAGCGCTCCTTCCCTCCCTCCCCCTCTCTCTCTCTCTCTCTCTCTCTCTCTCTCTCTCTCTACGCCATGCGATACTTGCCAACAATTTCCCCACTACCGCTTTCGCTTTCATTTCGCTTGTTTTTAAGCCTCTGAATAATGGTGAGCTTGTTTAAATTGGTCGTGTTTATATTAAGCGATGCTACAAATGAAAAGTGAAAATTCAACCATGCATGCGGACCATATTTCAACGCGCAATTCGAATATAGGTCTTGACTTGCGCAACACATTTTTATAAAATGGGTCTTGATCCATCAAATAATTCTTCACAGCATTTTTAAGCAGTGAATCCAATGATATGAAATTTCATGGCAGATCCGAAAGAGACATCAAAGTTCTGTTTCCATTCATCCAAGGTATAAGGCATACGTCTTCATCGAAATTTCTCCTTAATGTCGACCTTAGAAAATGGAGGGCATGAACAAGAACTTCTTACCGACCTTCCTGGGTTCACAAAGGGTTTTGAGAAGGTGAGACCGGCTGATCGAACACGCCTTGGAGGCAGTTTTACCATGTCGTGCCCATATAAACGGATTAAAATCAGCAACTTAACTAAATGCCAATACTTGACCCCCAAAAAAAAAAAAAACTAATGGCAGTAATAGCCAATTTTCACTCGGATGGCCAACAAACAAAGCGCAAAAACTACATATATCGGCAAAACAAATAGAGTGATGCTAGAAACACGAACAATGATATACGATATGGCTTTACCAAGTAATGTAGAAAAACTATTTAAGTTAGCGGGTCCATCAAAGCATCGAACAGAAATTAGTCACATTGTTTAATACATAGCATATCATTACGGGTTCCTCTAACTTGATATGATTTGGTGGTGGAGATTAATAGGTTAAAGATCCCGCAATGCTCAATGCCGTCTAAATCAAATCCACCGTATTGGGCACGACATGTTAGATATAACCACTAGTCTTCCTTCGGACTTCATAATCACTATATAAACCTATTTTTTGGGTTAAGTACAATTTTAGCTCTTTAACATCAAGTAATGATGCATGTTGGCTCTCTAGAACTCTTTTTTATTGAAAAACCACATCCTTTTATGCCTCTTGATTTCTGCAATCAAAATCTTCCGTATATTAATAGCAGACATAATAGCAAATTAAGTCCTTTATAAGAAAACAAAGAAATTGAGAGAGAGAGAGGTGGCACTTGCCAAGGAGTTTCTCGCTCACGGTGAGGGCAAGCGATACTTGCCAGTAAATCCTCACCAGCCACCGGTGAGCTTTATGTTACCCCCTGCTGCCAGTGGCTATCCCGCAACTTCGGGTGGAGCACGATGAGAATCATTGGATCTCCATTAGCAAAGTCTGTTATTTGTTTTGTTTTTTGTGATCTAAAATAGATTACTATTCTCACAGTAGATTAAAGACTGTTACGCAAGCATGTCTCGCTAGCAAACGGGCTTTTGTGGCCAGCTCCTCTATTTCTCTCTCCTTGTGAAAAGAACATCAGACAAACACTTTCTACATCCGACACCTTTTTTCCTAACCTGCTATGAAATCTCAAAGGGCGACTGGTCCATCCGTGCTTCCAAGGCTATGGAGTTTCGATGACACGGTACAAATCCTTGGGTGTCGGGGCAGAGAGAAACAGCGGGGCCTTTCAAGTCAACGGAAACAAGTTTCAACCTCCACGGCTAGGGAAGCTTGAGCCGAGAAGACGACCCATCGACGGCCAGAGTGAATAGACCAGCCGAGGTCAATGGGAGCGACGTGGCAAGATAGAGAACCGGAAACGAACTGGTTGGAGTCATTCGTTGCTTCATGGCAAGTTATTCCATTCTTGCACCAGAGACATCAGATGGCGCGGTCTTAATCATCCGTCCATTCATATCAACACTTTGAATCATACATCCTCGTTCCACCTCTGACCAACGGTTGATTCAACCATACCACTAACAATACGCAGAATTTCTGTGCACGATGGTTTCGGGCTTTTCTATTTGAATGACTCGAATGATTCGAATGACCAGCTTTCGGCTTTGGCTGTAATATCGTTGTGATTAATATAAGATGGTATTGTAGTGTGAGGTTCATGTTGCTTTTCTCTCTAATGATATTATATATATACACGGGCTAATTTACAAAGGAATATGATATACGGTAAGGTGATGTTTGGGCGATGCGGAAATCGATCAAGTTCCCTTAATTTGTCGATTAACTTTTTGTTTAACATTTTGCATTTCTTAGCAAACGTCTGGTGCTTATACTAACATATTTATAAACAATGAGAAGGCTAATCAATATACTATAAAATCGAAAAATTAATATACATATATATTTCTCAAAATAGCTGCATAAATCGACTGGAAAATTTTACTCCAGGGTCAAGAGGCCATAGCCCATGACCATTTCCGGGCTTATCTATCTAGGAATCCACTCAATGATAGTTTCCAAAATCAACTTAATGCTACCCTTTTGGTCACAAGCTCTCTTCACACGGAGCATGCTTGGCCTAGCTTTCTCGTTTCAGTTACTAACCACGAAAACGGTTATTTCATCTTTTGTGAGGTCATTCGACACATCCTTAGCAGTCGTGGGTCAACTTTTACCCTTTGGAATGTGTCTTCATCCAGTTTTGAAGGGTTACGGTTGTAAAAAAATGTTGTCATATGCACAGGTGGGCCCATTTTGTCAAATGGGTAGATTGAATCGAAAATGATCCGATTCGAATTGATCACTTTAACCCATATCAACCTAATTTTATATAATACAATTATATCGACCCAACATATATCACTAAAATACATGCATATACATACCAAAACATTTGACTGACTTAAGCTCTTCATAGAATATGTTACTTGGATAGATTTTTTTATCAAATGAAAAAAATAAATCAACATAATAAAATTTGTTAGTAAATAAAATAAAAACATAAAAAAAAACTTTACGATTGAAATGCACATAAAAAAAAAAAAAAAGCTAGGAAAGTATGCATATGTTGTGACAGAACATGCAGGGAAATTGCAAAAATGTTATAACTTATTACACTTGTGCCAATTTAGACCTAAACAATTCTATTTTGCTAATTTAGTCTTAAATCTTTTGGCTATTTGCCAATTAATCATTTTGGCCAATTTTGACTAGCTATTGCTTGCATGGATGAGAGCTGTACTGCATTGCACAATCAACGTAAGATAGCCGGGCTGATGTAAATAATTTTTTTAAATTTTTTTAAAAAATTATATTATTTTAATATTTTTTTTTTCTTCTTTTCCTAAGCCTAGGGAGGGTTGCTAACTGACCCTCATTGACCACAAGTAAGGGTCGAGCCCTCACCTAGATTTGGTGAAGGCCGCAAAGCCTTGGTTAGTCATGGGCGAGGATCACCGACCCTCACCTTGTGTCAACGAGGCCAACAATTATCAATCTACCACTAGCCTGATATAAAATATCCATCAACAAGGCAATAATCATTGGTGTAGGGCTTTTGGACGACTCATTGCTAGGCATATTGGACGTTTTCTTTTAGATGGAGAATATTTCCAAGAATTTCCATTGCAGAACCTTTTTTTTTTGGGTACTTATAAACGCGACCGGAACCATCTATTTTGATCCATAAGTGGATTCAAATGGATCCGGGTATTGTCGTTTTTCCAAAATCAACGGTTGCGATTGCTCCCGAAGTATATTAAGAAAAATCTTGTTCTAGGAATCATGAGTACCCCCAACATTTGCTAGCTCTTTTCAATTAGAGCATGGAATTCTCTTGATCTCGCTCTACCTAAAAGCGATCATTCTTCTTGATTTCCCATGTAGTTGACCAATGGTTGAAGAGAAAGAGGAGGAACGTCTTCGCTACCGTCTCATTCGCTCCGAAGCATTCGCTTTCTATGCTCGATCAAATCTATTAATCTCCAGTTGGCCTTTCTTCACGTTTTGTTTTGTCGAGACCTAAGGAAACGTCCCTCTCCCTACGCTTCGCTCTTGGCTTGAAACTTGGAAGCGACCGATTTGAGAAAACGAGGATGACAATTAATTGATCTCATCGATAACTCCCGCGCATGTACATGCGGACCACACACTCACAAATGATAGGATTGGGATCCTATCCATTCGATCGGCATTTTTCAATTTTTCTCGAAAGAAATCTCATCATATTTTAAAGATGAAAATGATATCATTTCAATATATACGAGATTATATAAAGTTTGAATTTATATATTTATCGAAAGTTTATTCTTCGAGAAAGTAATTAACTCCTTCAATTTGCATATATTGGATATTTCGGATGCGGTGTTGGGAAATTTCAATAGAATATTAGAAAGGACATTCCTGTCAAGCATTGGTGTTATGTGTGTGGTGCACAGAGACTAGAGTCACCTATATCTTTCTATATCTCGTATAAAGCTTTCCCTCCACAGTATCTGCTACCTTAATGTGCTATATAAAGACAAGGGCTGTGCTGCGTGTGGGCATTATTTAACCTACTAGCTCCACAAAATTCGATAACTTTCAGATAATATATACATTTAGTTTGAAAATTTTACCTGAAAATATCAGCCACTCGCATCTCGGAAGAGGCAACAGTTGGAATCCTCTGGATGCCTCGAGCCACCATTTTTTAAAATTTATTTTCCTTTCCCTTTTGATGAATGCTAAAATTTGCCCCAAACATGAAATGGATGCCATGCAGGCGAAACGAAAAGTCGCTCATGCCACATCTATTTGTCACTAAATGTTTCTTTTTTCATGGGCAACAAGGTTAGTATACGGGAAAATTGTCCAAAAATTTCTAAATTTATTGCATTTTTGCCAATTCAATTTTAAATATTTTTAATTGTGCCAATTGAGTACTAATTCTTATAATGTTTTGCCAATTCAGTTTTAAATATTCTTGTCAATTTTCACCTAAAATTGCTGACGTGGACACCGCTCGTCCTATGTGGCATGGCCGTAGTTGACATGGACAATTTTTAATAATATTTTCATATTTTTTGAATTTATTTTTTTCTTTTCTTTTTTAGTTATTTTTATTTATTTATTTTTCCTTTCTTTCTTCCTCCTTTAGCTAGTGGTCAAGCCTCTCCCTACTCTCTGCTCTCGGTTAGAAACTTGAAAGTCACAGGTCTTGGTCTTGGGAGTTTGTTCTATTCATCTTGTTAATGTCTTGCTTAGAACACGTATTACATGACTACAAGCACCTTTGAGAGTGAGAGAGATAGAGAGAGAGCGGGGGGCTTGGAAAAATGAGAATGACCTTTGATTGATCGCATTGATAACACACGTATATACATGTGGACCGCAAACTCCCACACGATAGGATTGGGATCCTATCAAGTCAGTGAACAATCAACACTTTTCAATTTATCACGAAAAAGATATCATCTTTCGAGGTTGAAAAGGATACAGTCTCAATACACATCTAAATATATATGAGATCATGTAGAGTTCGATTTTAAATATTCTCTAAGAAAGTAACTAGCTCTTTCAATTCACATTCAATGGATATTTCTCATTGCGTTGTTGGTATTTTTCAATAGAGTAAAATAGAAAGTACAAAGGACCCTTTTCAAGAATTGGTGTTGTATGCATGGTACGTAGGGTTGCCTATATATTTCCATATCTTACATAAAATTTTTGCCTTCACTTTATCTACTACCTTTGTGAGGTGGTGGTTTCACAAAATCCTACATTATATCATAATAGAATGTTTTGAATTCTAATTTTTCTAGGTTTCTATCTGCTTTTTTAGAATAGTTGATTGTGATTGTAAGTTCTCTAGATTGTCATGAAGAAAAACGAGTCAGCTTTTTGACAACTTGAAGACTCCATTTTCTACTCTAAGCTGTTGCTTGTCTTCTATGTGGAAAATTAGCGAAAGCTGCCAACTTGCTGTGAAAATACGTGAGGGACCCAACTTGACTTGACTTAGTACAAATAGGTGGTTTGCCCTTTCCAACTCGGTAGAGTGTTGTGGGGTAGTGCGCGGTGTTGTGAGAGGCGTCAGTAGAGAGTGATGTAGAGTGTGGAGATAAAGGTAAGAGAGTTCACTGTGTGAGTGTGGGTGTGTAATTGAGTCTTCTAGTAATAATAAAAGAGAGTATTTATTTTTAGTCCGAATATCCACTTGAGTCCAACAAGCGATATTAGGGCTGTTAGCTCAACACTTCAGGTGCGCTGGGTGTCGAGTATTAATTTGCCCCCTAGCCCCACGAAAATCGATAGTTCTCCGATAATATAGACATTAGTTTGAAGAATCTGCCTGAAAGTAGCAGTTACTTGCATCCCAGAGGAGGTAACGGCTCGAATCTTCTCAATGCCTCGAGGCAACCTCTTTTTTTTTAAATTCATCTACCTCTTCCTTTTGACGGGTGCGAAATTTTGTCCCCAACATGGAATGCGTACCATGTGGGCGAAACAATAAGTCGGTCATGCCACATCTATTTGCATCTCCAGATGTTTCTTTGATAATTGAGCAGCTAGGGTTTGTAGCCTTGCCCTAATATGTGCATTTTATATTCTATGATAGGGAAATAATTTCGAAATTATCTTTAAAAAAAAAAAAAAAAACTCAGGTTGTGTCAAAATTTCCCGACATAAATTTCCTGAAAAGAAATCCAACATGTTTTTTTCCACCTTTTTGAACTTTTTATTTTAGATTTGTCAGGAAATTTCCCTTTTTCCACATAGGATACTCCAGTCAAGACTCGATATGAATGAACTATCTTTAGAGAAATGGCTATAGATATGGAAGACACTGTCCAAATCGCCTTCACAATTCAAATATCCTTACCTAACTCAACTCAGTCCTGTGATTAAAAAAAAAAACTCAACTCAGTCCATCTCTCATATTCTAAAAATTTGGAGTAATTATCTGCAGGTCCATCGACAAGCATTATCGGCAAACCAAGACTATGGCTAAGGTACGTAACACAGAATAACAATATTATAATTATTTTTACAAGAAAATATTATTTTATTGTATATTTGAATGTATATGTACACAAATATTATTATTATTCTAGAAAAAGGTGGTGGTCAAGGTGTCCATGAACGGTAGGAATCAGAAGTTCTCACTCTTCCCAAATTTTAGAAGGCAAGATAATCGCGTGAAGGCTCTTCAAATTGCAACGGCCATTCCTGGTAATATAAGCAGTTTATTTTTCAGGTTGTCTGCAAGAAAGATTCCCAAAAAAAAAAAAAATTCTTGAAAAATAAAATTTTAGCTCTAATACTTTTTAAAGAGTCGTTGTACCAATTCATCGGACAGAAATTAATCGGACTATGATAGTAAATCAAAACATGTTCCGTGTGGTTTTCTAGTAAAAAGGGTTAACTGGTCTGCAATTTCTCTCCTCGACCGATGCGTGTAGGGTTCCAATCGCTGAGTTTGAAAGGAACGGACCGAGACACGATTGAAGTAACAGGGGATGGAGTCGACGCGGTCGAGCTCACCAGTAAGCTTCGCAAGAGCTTGGGTTATGCGATTTTGGAGACGGTGAACGAAGTCAAAGAGGAGGAGAAACAAGAAGAAGAGAAGCCCGAGATAAATGAGGTGCCGGTTGTCTGGTATCCGTGGGATCCATCGTATTCATCGTATGTTGTAACGGAACCGGCTTGTTGCACCGTCATGTAATGCTATCTCTCTCTACATCATGTGATATTTTGGCCAACTGGCTTGTCGCACTGTCATGTAGTGCTCTCTCTCTACACCATGTGATATTTTGGAAAGGTTTCCTGATTATCATTTTCTTTTTGCCTTGGGTTTAAGCCTCTGCAAAATGGTAATGGTTTTTTTAGATTGTTCGATGAAATTTATAATAATTGATTTACAAATTGAAAGTGAAAATTACTCTATGCATGTGGGTCAAATTTGGGAAAAATATCTAAAAAATTCTAACCCATTGTCCGATGGCTAGTTTAGTCTTGAGTTTTTCAATTTTGTCAATTCAATTCTAAATCTTTCAATTGCTAATTTGATAAAAAAAAAAAAAAAAAAAAAAAAAAACTTTTTAACAATTAGCCAAATTATTCCTAAACCTTTAACGAATTATCATTTTAAGTTTTCCAGCTAATTTCAGTCGAATATTGGTGTCATGATGATTCAGTCAATGATAGCCATTCTATATGGTGTAGTTGATGCTAACGTGGATAATTTTAATTTATTTTAAGAAATTAAATTTTTTTCTTGTATTTTCTTTTTCTCTTTTACATAAGGCCAACAACCTTTCCTGATCATTAAGCAAGGGTTGGCAACCCCTCATAAAACCCTTGCCAGCCAAAGTCCTCACTTGCCCTTTCTGTGGTCGGCGAGGGAGTCATGAGCCCTTGCCTAGGCCAACATGGGCCATAGTGAGGGTGTCACGACACTTACCCAAGGGTCATCAAAGGTTGCTAGCCCTTGCTTAATGGCTAGTGGAGGTTGCGGTAGCCTCGTTAGCCTTGTGTTTCTTTTTTTTTTTTTTTTTTTTGGTAAAAAGAAAATAAAATAAAAGAATAAAAAATTAAAAAAAGTTGTTTATGTCAACGTTGGTTGTGCCACTTATAATTGTTGTGATTGACTGAATTATCGTGTCATCAATATTCGGCTAAAATTAGCCAAAGACTAAATTCGTAATGTGTTAAAAGGTTCATGACTAGTTTAGCAAATCATTAAAATATTTAAAACTAAATTGACACAATTGAAAGATTTATTACTGAATTAGCAAGTTTTTAAAAGGTTTATGATTGAACTAGCACGTTATCAAAAGATTTGAAACTAAATTAGCAAAATTAAAATGTTTGGAATTAAATTAGCAGTGGTACAATAAGTTTTGAACTTTTTGGATAATTTTTTTGTCAAATATTAACACACAATTAAAATATATGATAGCACGATGACTACAAAGCTAACTGCCTGATGAGGAAAAAAAACTAAGTTTATCAACAAAACAAAAGAGAGGAATGCTAGAAATATTATGACCGGTACATTAAATGTGTTTACTAAATGATGTGTCAAACAAGAAGGGGCAGCATGTTTTCGTTTCTTTTTTCTGTTTAAGAGCAGAAATTTTATTTTTTTGTTCCCGAGAACAAAAAAAGAACATAAACGCATTTGTTTGCGTTTTTGTTCAAAATCTGATTTTTTGTTCCCGGAACACAAAAAGAACAGAAATGAGAAACAAAAAAAAATTGTTTCTTGTTCCAGAAACACTTTTGAAGAAACACTTCTTCTCTCTCTTCTCTTTTCTTCTTCTTTTTTTCTTCTTTTTTTTTGGCCGGTCGTTGGCCTCAGCCATGGCTAGTGACAGGCCGTCGAGGGCCAACAACGCCATCGAGGGTCGGCGTCCTCACCGAAGCGTCGCCGGCCCCCAGCGAGGCCGAGTGTCGCCAACCCCTGGCGAGGCTCGGCCTCACCAAATCTGGGTGAGGCCAAGCTCACCTAGCCAAGGCAAGGCCGAGCCTCACCTGCGCTGGCGAGACTCGGACTCACCTTGGTTGGGCGAGGCTACCGGCCGAAAGAAGAAAAAATAAAAAAAAGAAAGGAAAAAAGGAAAAACAAAATAAAAATATTAAAAAATTAGAAGAAAAAAAGAATATAAATTTACCAAACGTGTTTCTATTCATTTTTTATTCCATGAACAAATTTACTAAACGTAGCTTTTTGGTCAAAATTGTTCCCCAGAACAGAAACACTTTTTTTTCTATTTCTGTTCCCTAGAACAATTTTTGAACAAAAACGTTACCAAACGCGCCCGGCCATTAACCAAATAATATGCATTCAATTGGTGAAAGAGACATTCGAAAGTGTCCAAAGATGCTTTTTCCGGTATCCCAAAGCTTTGATTATATGATGTCTTCGTAACTCGCACTGCATGGTGGTTCTCTAAAACTGCAAATTTTCTTTACGCCATTCAAAAAGTCATGCTTATATAAAGATGCTGTGCTCCGCCTCCAACGCTCTTTAGTACGCTTGAAAATTCACGACGGCGCGACTATGACGCAATGCCCCTCTTTTCAAATTTCGATCGTAATGACATGGTCGTGTCATCAACTGAATAATGTTGGCAAAAGCAGTTGATAGAGACCTTAATTGATTACACAAATAGAGAAAAGATGGAGGACTCCGTTGCTCAGCAAAACAATTAGATGATCACTCCGCACATGAAGCTAAAGGACCAAAGACAGGACCCCAACCGGAGCCGACTTTGCAAGAACTTGGGCTCCAATTGGACGAAACAGGGGCAAGTACACCTTGAGGCCCGTTCCTGCAATCAGGCTCTTTCTGGATCCGGCCTTGGATTTGAGAGAGCAGTTTTTAGTCCACAGCGTTGCTGCCATCTCGAGTCACCTTGTTGGGCAATCGTCCCTCCTTCCATCAGAACTTCAGAACTTCAAAGTCACCCCTAGAATGTCCACATAAGATTTATAGAGGTTCCGACTTATCCAAATCAATCACTAATCGACAAACCCTTGTTGTACCACTTTTCTGTTTTTCCCTAATACCCCAAATCTGACTTAAGGTGCTTTTTTGCTTTCGTCATCAAGAAATGTATCGAAAAATTCATAAACTCATTGCATTTGTATTAATTTAGTCATAAATTTTTCAATTATACAAATTGAGTCCAAAATCTTTGGACAATTTATTAATGTAATTCATTCATTACCAATTTTGATTAGAAATCATTTACGGGGTTCTACAAGAAATGGCGTGATGTAGACAAATTTTACAATTTTTTAATATATTAATGAACTTCTCTCTCTCTCTCTCTCTCTCTCTCTCTCTCTCTCTCTCTCTCTCTCTCTCTCTCTCTCTCTCTCTCTCTCTCTCTCTCTCTCTCTCTCGTTTTACAACTTTGAGCTAGCAAGGCCATGCCAACGACCCACGCAAGATCCAAGATCCAAGCAAGAGTATAGAGGCCCTTGTTGGCCTACAATTGGGGAAAGCCCTTGATCTTGTTGGCGCACAATTGGGGAAAAAAGGAAAGGAAAGAAAGAGGAAAAAGAACAAAACAAATAAAAATAATAAAAATTCATTAAAAAAATTGTTCATAATAGCGCCCACTCCCCGAAACTAAAATGTCCCCACCCTAACCCCCTGAGAAAGTAGGGATTCGAAACCCCCACCTCCCCCTTTCAAGTTGAAAAAGTGGCCATTGGGGCAAACCCCAGTAATTATTTTAACATCTCTTTGAGTTGGCACATTTTTGATATACTCATAAGCAAAGAAGATGATGAAAAAGGAAAATACCAAAAAAAAAAAGAAAAGAGAGAGATATTAAAATAAAAAAAGAACACATTAATTATTAGATAAAAGAGGGTGCATCAATATATTCATATAATACACCTTGCAACTAGCGGATATAAAACTCACTGAAATCTTATATTTTTTTAGCAACGCTAGCCTCTTACTACAACTTTTGTTGCCCATAATTACATACTACTTTGGAAAACTTACTCTCTTTTTTTTTTTGTCGAAAACTGTGTTTTTTTTTTTTGTTAATATCCTGAAAAACCCAAAACTGGTATATCTGTAACAAATTTACCCTAAACTATTTTTTTTACCATGAAAAACCCAAAACTGATACACCTGTGACAAATTTACCCAAATTGACCAAAAAAACCCTAAACTTATACATTTATGACAAATTTACCGTAAACTAATTTATTCGATCAGTAGAAAACCCTCAAACTAGTAATTTGTGACAAATATATTCTCCATTAAATTGAATTAATACAACAAAAAAATCACAAAAATTGTAAATTATGACAAACGAAGTATAAAATCCTAAATTGGTATACTAGTCAACTGTTATATATCATTTAACTTAATAATTTGACGGTAAAATTTAACAAAAACTAACAAAAGGTAAATTTGTGACAAGTGTATTAGTTTATGGTAAATTTGTCAAAGGTATACCAGTTTAGAGTTTTTTTGTGGTAAACAAAATAGTTTAAGGTAAATTTGTTACAGTGTAATAGTTTGAGATTTTTCAGGGTATTAATTTTTTTTTTTTTTTTTGAAAAACTTACATTGAGAGAGGGCAAAAGGACACTGATAGCCATAAAATGTACCCCGGCCTCTCTGTTTTTCCCTTTAGAATATGTCGACTGTGGTGCCGGTGTGGATCATCTCCAACTTCATCGAGGTCAAATGAGCAGATTCCCCGGTTCCCACTTCCCCCAGCTCCTTCTTGCATTGCCAGCTTGATCAAATTGAATTGAATTGAATTTTTTTATTAACACATTAAGAAAAAATATCCACACAGTTGGACAATTTCCTCTGCCGTCGCATGAATAAAATACCAGTACAGCTGACCTCGTAAGAAGTGTCCAGCGGACCATAACTCTTAACTCCATATCCTCACCGCCGAAGCTCCTTCCTCATTTAGTATTTTATAGGAAATATGAAGATGGGACGTCTCGAAACAGGTCCTAAAGTTGAAAAAGGTAATTTATGCGACGAATACATTATGGAACTGCGATGATATCATATAGCTAATTAATCATCGTTGCCTGCGTTTTATGAATTTCATCTTCTCTCTCTCTCTCTCTCTCTCTCTCTCTCTCTCTCTCTCCCTCCCTCCCAAACATTATAAAGAGGACGCCCATAGTCGCTTCTTTTCCACTGTTCCTACAAGGGGGTGATGCAATTGCCCTCCAAATAGAAGTTGCCATGAACCTCTCCGTTCACCTTCTCGTGCTCTTTCTTCTTTCGTTAACACAGCACCAGACACCTGCTTTTGCTGCGAAAAAGGTGAGCATTCGAACCCTAAGCCGTCGCACCGTTCTGTTAACAATGGAATCTCTACATTCTTGTCTTGGTTTGAAGAGAGTCCTACCTTCGCTGATATCATCATCATCATAATCATGAATCTTTCCTAATTGTTTTGTGTGTGGATGTGCGTGTGGTGGATCAAAGTCGTACGTGGTTTACTTGGGATCTCACTCGCACGGCCCGGATGCTTCGTTGGCTGATCTGAGTCGAGTGACGGAGTCTCACCATGAATTTCTTGGCTCTTTCTTGGGAAGGTATTGCATTTCAATGCAGATAAAGTTCACTACCACCACCACCACCACTTTTCTTCTTCTTCTTCTTTTCAGTTTGTAGTATGCGTTGATGACGATGTTTTGTGTAGCCAAGACGACGCTGAGGAGGCCATCTTCTATTCGTACACGAGGCACATCAACGGCTTTGCCGCGACTCTCGAAGATGAAGTAGCTGCCCAGATCGCCCGTAAGCTCCGACCCCTTTTCTCCTTCGGTTTGAAGTTTGACCTCCGGAAACAACAGTCCTTTTGTTTTGCATCTGTCATAAACTTGGAGTGCAACTTGCACTTCTTGATGACAAGTTGCGCAACCTCTTGATTACCGCAATGCTCATAGCTCGATCCCATACCCCTGTTTTAGCGCAAAACTCCAAATAATAAACAAAAGAGCAATATTTCCCCACACATCTTCCAAACTTTGAGAAAGACTATCGCACTAAACGATGCGATGACGCGTATGTCACGTGTATCAATAATAAATCCAAACTTAACCCATCACATCACTAAATAAATCAACTCTAATCGTTCAAATTTCGTTTTACTGCAAAGGAAGCGCTTGTTTTTATTCATCTTTAATGATTGTTGTTGGTTTTCCAACCTTTGGCAGGGCACCCAAGAGTGGTGTCGGTTTTTCTAAACCAGGGCAAGAAACTACACACGACGAGATCGTGGGAGTTTCTAGGTCTCGAGCAGAACGGCGTGGTTTCTTCCGATTCAATTTGGAAGAAAGCTCGATTTGGTGAAGATACCATCATTGGGAACCTGGACACAGGCAAGCGACTTCGACCCACTATTTATTTATTCATTTATCTAGTCTAACATCATATTTTCTTGACGAAAAATAACATAAGAGTCCCCCAAAAACCACAAACGTTGACTTACATTACAACCAGAGCAAGGCTGTCACGTCGTTTATCTATCATAAAGAAATGCGAATGTTTCAAGATCTTCGACTTTAGTCCCCTCTCCATGTTCGGTTCTTGCTTCGGCCACGCATGTTCTCTTCGCTCTAACACGGATCGTTCTTTTATTGGGTCTTAATCTGTGTAACTACCGATAACCATCTAATGATTTTCAAAAGCTATCGACTTTGTGTCGTCAACTCAACATCCTATCTGCATAATACAGATTGGGGCATAATATAAGAGGGTAGATAGTAAAGAAACGGGTAGCGAGTCAAGCACGCTCCAGTGAACCTAATCCTCAGTAAACTAGTAGATATAATAAGATTCTGCCATTAATGATAGACATGTGCGCAAGTAAAGAGATCAAAGATTTTCCTCGGCCCATGTGTAAAATTTGATTTTATCGAAAATTGATGGGTGTTGTCTTTTTCTTGCTAACTAGAGAAGGAGCACACCCTGTGTAGCTGCATTATCGAAATTCTGTTAAAAAAATCCATGCAAATGGGAAAATAATAGTGAAATTTGGTGGAGGTGCTCTAGACGTGCTTGTTATCTACATATTCTCTATCCCCTTCTTGTGGATCTAATTGCGAATGCGGGGCACATGGTTATGCATGTATTTGCGATGTATGTGTTTAGACATTAGAGATGCACATTTGAGAGGGTCAAATCTTGAATATTAGTCAAAGTTACTAGAAGGAAAAAACATCATGTCTTAAGACTACTCTAAGTTGGAATATATATATATATATATATATATAGATATCGGTCAGCACATTGTTAGACCGTTTGTTTAATTTGGAAAAATGAGTATCTTTTGCTTCAGGTCAAAAATTTTGAGCAAAAAAAAGTATTTCAATGTTTGAGAAAAACATGGAAAGAAATTATAAATATTAACTCGGCATGTCTCAATTTGAATGTTCTTTCAAAAGAACTTTTGATATTCAACATTTCATGAAAGTCAAATTACAAAAGCCATATATGGAGATAATTTATTTTTTAATAGTAAAGAGCCACAGTCAATTCAAACGCATCTTTGTGCATCTGGTGAGACATATGCCTAAAAATCTCGATGTGGTGCTACACTAGGGATGGAGATATGCCTAAGTTGACATCTTGGTGGTCTCAGCCATCACGCGTGCTCCCTCTACTTCCGATCATAAAGGGATGGAAAATAAAAGTTAATTCGAATACATCTTTGTGCATCTGGTGAACCATATGCCTAAAACCCTAGTATGATGCTGTGCTAGGTATGGTGATAGAGCCTAAATTGACATCTTAGTGGTCTCGACCATCACGCATGCTCGCTCTACTTTTAATCATAGAGTGATGGAGAGTAAAAGTCAGTTCGAACACATCTTTGTGCGTCTAGTGAACCATACGCCTAAAACTCATGATATTATGCTATGCTAGGAATGGAGATAAAGCCTAAATTGACATCTTAGTGGTCTCGGCTATCACGTGTGCTCTCTCTACTTCCGATCACAGAGGGATCGAGAGAGACCGAGTGATAACTGGTGAAAGGAGGCTGGTCACTATAGTTGCCAAAGCTAGTAGCATAGGCTTGATGCATGAGGGCAAGGTGGGGTGCATATATCTCTATATATTGGGTTTAGGTATAGTTTTCTTGGGATTAAAATTCTTTAGATATAAAGTCATTTCGGTCTTTGAGGTAATCGGTTATCTCCTAATTGTGGAGGACTCACATCCTTATGCTACAAGATTGTTTACTCTAGTTTTCCACAACAATATAGTTTGGAAAGTGTTTGGTTAATAACTCATAATTGCAACAGAAACTCTCGGAAGCTCTCTTTCTCTCTCTCTCTCTCTCTTAAAATTACACCCTTAGCAAAGTTGATCCTGTGGGTCAAAGGAAGGGTCAATGATCATCAGGAGTCGAATATGGTACTTGCAAGAGGCAAGAGCACGTGTCCGTGGGCCAAAACCACAAAATATGCAGAGGATAATCCCCACAAAAGCTGCCCCCAGACAAACCCTCTTTTCCGGAGTAGGTGAAGCGCAGCCTCATGATTAAAAACGTCAAGAAAAAAAAAAAAAACACAAACGCCCCACTGGGGGTTTGATTTATTTGCTGCTATTGCTACGTTGGACCTGGAATTGACAAGGCTCGGTGCAAAATATGGGGAAAAAAGATGTAATCGATTGGGATTTTGGCGCATGCAGGGGCGTGGCCGGAATCCAAGAGCTTTAGCGACCAAGGGTTGGGACCGATTCCTCCAAAGTGGAAAGGAATCTGCCAAAACGACAAGGATCCTCGCTTTCGCTGCAACAGGTTCTCTGCTTGCTCCCACTCTCCCACTTTCTTATCCTTCCTCTTTCAACCCCAAAAGGAAAAAACCAAAAAAAAAAAAAGTATGCCATTTTCAAAACGCTGACTTTCTCCACTCACCTTCTTTCGAGAAGGTAAAAGATACTTTCCCATTATAATCTTTTGGTACTGTGGACAGTGGTAGCGTCCGAAGTCTTTTGAGCATTTCTTTTTAAGGTCAATTTCTTTAAGATAGAGTTTGCCATGTTTTGAACTATTTTAACTCGAACTAGTCCATGGTTATAAACTAGGTCTTAGGTTGCTTGTGTTTTATTAAAAACTTCTTGATAAATGAAAATAATTACTTCTCATTTGTTGGGTGCTTTTGGAAAAATGATTTTCTTCTTGCCATAAGGGGAAGTTGTTTTCTCCCATTTAAGCTTGTTGTTTTCCATATATTAATTAATTTTCTATCATCAAAATACTAGAAGGGCAGAAAACAATTTATCTGATTTTTTTTCCCCAAATAAACGGACCTATAGAAATAAGACACTCTTTGAATAACTTGTACGATACAACCCGTGGACATGATTAAAAAAGGTATAATGATGATGATAATTTTTTAAATTTAATTCAACGTGCAATATTATTCTTGAACTTTTGATATGTTTAATGTGGTCCTTAAACTATTCTTAAATATTGAATCTAATCCATTTCATAATAAAGTTGAATTGATCTTTTATTATCTTTTTACCTTTTTCTCGGTATCTATAATAGAAAAAGTAAAACTTCATTTAAAGTTGTATTTGCCTATCAATTATTGGCTGTGACTTTCACCGTGCAATGCCACTTGAGACACCCCCCTCCCCTAATGTCATTGATCACTCCACGAGCACCCAACCTCAATCCCTGTCTCGAGCTTGCTTCACCCATACATTTGATTTGGGTTCACGATGCCATATCTGGTGTTACCAAGCCTGAACTCGGCCTTGTCGGGCTTGAGTAACACTATCGGTGGTGGTGCGACCGCTTACCTTTCTCCGGAAAATCAAGGCTTTCTTTGGGTCTAAGTCTATTATGTAAATTTCTCAAACGATGAATTTATTTGCAATCTTCGAGTTATCTGTAAATGTGTTGCTATGCATAGAGCTATATGACAAGGTAACAAAAAAAAAAGATGTTATTAAGATAAACATGTCCTCTTCTTTTAAAAAAATCAATTTGACATATGAAGCCATTCTTTTCCTCCCTTTATTATTTTTCTCAAGAATTGGCTGACGTTCACAAGACGTAGCTATCTTCATCTCCGCCTTCGTTGTCATCACCTAATATTTTTTTTGTCTTTCTTCAAAACGGACAAATCTCATTTCGCTCCGCTAATTCGCTTTGGCTAGTTCTTGGGTCCGAACCATCTTTTCTTTCTTCTTTTAAAACTTTTGTTTTCGTCTGAAAAATCAAGTTAGGTAAAAGATATCAAAAACCCATAATTGTTGACTATCGTTTTCGTTGACTGTCTTTTCGCGCACCGTTTCTTGCTTTAATGTTGACTTTCGTTTTCGTTGACTGTCTTTTCGCGCATCATTTCTTGTTTTAATTGTTGACTTGCGTTTTCGTTGACTGTCTTTTCGCGCGCCATTTATTGCTTCAACTACTCTAACTAGTGAACAATATTGTTCCGCGAAATAAGGAGAATTCTAGTCTTCAGCTCCAACTGTTTTTCATTTATAACTTATTTTTAGACTTTATTTATTTTGTGAAAGAAAATATTTAATATTTTCTAAAAAAATTACTTACATAGCTTAAAATGATAGTTAATAATTTTTTTATTATTAATAACAATTTATATCTAAATATTTTCAAGTATGATAAAAATATTTTTCGTTCATTCATTTTTTTATAGAAAATTATTTTAGGGATTTTTTAAAGTAATTTATTTTTCACGAAACAAATGGAGATTTAATGAAATAATTTCTTATTACATGAGGCAAGTGACCTAATTTTGACCGAACGATGTTTATACGTCTAGTTCAGTACCTGAAGATGTAATTAGCATGATGCCATTCAGACTCCAACACCTGAGACTGAAATGTTGTACACAGAGAGAAGAAATCGTTCTCATTGTTTTAACTTTTCATTGTTTTTCTTCAATAAGTGAAATCGGAATTTGTAAATAAACAATTTTCTTATTTCCAACTCTCCTTCTCACACGTTCAGTCGGCAACCCTTTTATATATATAATCTTTTCTTTTCTTTTTATTTGTACACATTTCCTTTTCCTCTATTAAATATTCAGAAAAAAACATTAGTCATAGATTTTGAAAAAAGAAAATGCCAAAGTAACTCCCGCCAACGGAAACGTCGGTCTGCAGGAAACTCATCGGCGCCAGATACTTCAACAAAGGCTACGCCGCCGCAGTGGGGCCCCTCAACGCCTCCTTTGACACCCCCCGCGACAAAGACGGCCACGGTTCCCACACCCTCTCCACCGCCGGGGGCAACTTTGTCGCCGGCGCCAGTGTCTTTGGCTACGGCCAAGGCACCGCCAAGGGCGGCTCCCCAAGGGCTCGGGTTGCCGCCTACAAGGTCTGCTGGCCACCGGTCACCGGCAATGAGTGCTTCGACGCGGACATACTGGCCGGCTTCGACGCCGCCATACAGGATGGCGTGGACGTCCTCTCGGTCTCCCTTGGCGGTGACCCCTCCCCTCTGTTCAACGACAGCATTGCGATCGGGTCCTTCCACGCCGTGAGGAACGGCATCGTCGTGGTTTGCTCGGCCGGGAATTCTGGGCCCAGTGACGGCACAGTCTCAAACATCTCGCCTTGGCTGATCACGGTGGCGGCAAGCACCATGGACCGGGATTTCTCCAACTACGTGGTGATTGGCGATGAGAGGCGATTCAAGGTCAGACTCTCTCGCTTAATCGGTGAAGCTGTTCCTAGGGTCTGACACATTACCAATTTGAAAAACTATACGAATGCACTGGAAATCGCATATTCAAATGATGAATGTCCGCAAGATGGTTAGTGATATTTCATCGAGCATGACCCTTAATTGTTGCGTCGGTTCTTAAGCTAATCTGGACAATAGACAAAGCCTGATTTACTGTTTGTCACATCGCCTCGGGCATTTTGATTGTGTGAATCGGTGTTGAGTGCGTTTACGATTCCGGGAAACTGCTAATTCTGTAAATGTGTCCTTTTGCTTTCTCCTTTTTCCCCGAAGGGCGCGAGCTTATCACCGAAAACCTTGCCTGGAGGCAAGTTCTACAAGCTGATCAGCGCAGCGGATGCTAGATTGTCTCATGTGTCGGCCGATGAAGCGTAATAATCACAACCATTTCCGCACTATTAATATCTTGCCATTATCGTTTGCAGCTGAAAAATTGATTTACCTCTTTTGCTCAGCTCGATGAATACTCCATTGCTAACTGTGATGTGTTTATGGCTGCATAAGACAGGCTACTCTGCCAGAATGGAACGCTTGATCCGAGGAAGGTGAAGGGGAAGATCCTGGTTTGCCTTCGAGGAGAAAACGCGAGGGTCGACAAGGGAGAGCAGGCCTTCCTCGCCGGCGCGGTTGGGATGGTCCTTGCCAACAATATCCTCTCGGGAAACGAAATCGTCGCTGACCCACATTTCCTTGCCGCATCTCACGTCAACTACACTGATGGGGCCGCCATCTTCAGTTACATCAACTCAACTAAGTAAGTGTACACAGGCTCCTCTTTTGCTCCCTAATGACAGATTCTGTCACGGCGCAATGTTGCTCTTGGTCTGGCTCATGAGGCTGGCGTAAATTGTGTCCGTGTGATTTGACATGTTTGTGCAACCTTTCATTGTGACAGGTTTCCCACTGCTCAGATCACGCGCGTAGTGACGAATTTGGGCGTGAAGCCATCTCCATTCATGGCGGCTTTTTCCTCAAAGGGACCGAACACCATTACACCCGAAATTCTTAAGGTATTTTGAAGGTTCATTGCCGATTTAATCACGCTGCTTTGTAACAATAGCTAGTTGAGTTGCTGAAATGATTATGGCCAGCCGGATATTACTGCACCTGGACTCAGCGTCATAGCTGCGTACACTGAAGCAGTGGGCCCGACAAATGAGGATTTCGATCAACGCCGGGTCCTTTTTAATGCTGTGTCAGGCACCTCGATGTCGTGTCCTCATGTTTCCGGTGTTGCTGGTCTTCTGAAAACTCTACATCCAGAATGGAGTCCTGCTGTGATTCGATCAGCAATCATGACAAGTGGTGAGTCTTAGTGAATGATATACTTCGACTACATTATGAGCTCGACTGTTATGTCTGATGGGCATACGAAACCTTAGGGGAGTGAAGATGACAAACCTGGCGCTCTTGCAATCTCCACTGAAAGCAATGCGAACCGAACCTGTACATATTATTGTCATGACTAACTAGCCTGGTGTTTGATAGGTGTTTCCAAGATGCGTAATGTATTGATAGATCTTTGCCCCCTGTCTGTTTGCTTGCAGCAACGATACGAGATAATGCAATGGAATCGATCATCAATGCCTCCTACTACAAGGCGACTCCATTCAGTTACGGAGCCGGACACATCCAACCCAACCGTGCTATGGACCCTGGCCTGGTCTATGATCTGGGCATCAAAGATTATCTCAACTTCTTGTGTTCTCTAGGCTACAATGCAACGCAGATCTCGATGTTCTCTGATGGTGCCTATAATTGTTCGAAACGCATTGGTCTTCTAGACTTCAACTATCCTTCGATCACAGTTCCTAAGCTCTTGGGATCAATCATGGTGACTCGAACTGTGAAGAACGTTGGCTTGCCAGGGACCTACAAGGCATCAGTACTGGAACCAAATGGAGTTTCAGTTCTTGTCAAGCCAGCCCACCTGAAGTTTAAGAAGATTAATGAAGAGAAGTCCTTCAAGGTTGTGCTGAAGGCGAAAGGAGCCAATGCAACTGGGGACTACTCATTTGGCGAGCTGATATGGTCGGACACTGAACATCATGTGAGGAGTCCTATAGTCGTGAAGGCCATCTCCTGACTGTTATTATAGTGCCGAAAAATGGCCTTATTAAATTGATGTCAATCCTATTCATGAACGGTGCTTCATGAATTTAAAATAATGGTTTGCAAATTATAAGGTGCCAAAATTTATTAATTCAGAAACTAGGATGAAGATAATTTTTTAATTCATCTAAACAATAATCGGTCTTTATAATGAGAGCATTGTGCATTTTAGGCACGCAAGCATACTTTGCATCTGCACGAGAACTCGGTTCTCTTCTTCATTTATTGTGCAAGCATCCTACTACAGCTCCTCTTTATCCATTGTTTGGAAAATGAAGTTTCAGAAGATTATCCCTTTGCTTGGACGACAAATCAGCCAGTCAGTTCAAAGAAGACTCAGTGGACTGAGATAAATCAATGTCTCTTAACAAAGCTCCCCCTTTAATTTTCACCTGATGTAGATATGACGGCCGAAATATGTGAAATAGATGAGAATACATCATTTTAATAAATTAAGAGTTGGCGTATCCTTCTTGTCTCGCTTTCGGCAAGTGCAACATGACAAAGGCATTGTCTTATACGGTGAGTGATATAGAAGGGAACATTAATGAGGTAGAAGGAAACGAGGGAACCAATGCTACTGGTCACAGCAGGACTGCTATTGCCACTGAGTGAGTAGCCGACATAAACTGTGATGGAGGGAGGCTATGCAGTACATGACTACATAGATCAAAGCCTGTGCTGGAAGCATAGAAAGACTTTCACCACCGTTTCCAATCCTCTGCTTGAAGGCTGCAATATGTAGAGATCAATCATGGTGTTGCTCAAACTACGAAGAATGTTGGCTCTCCACGGAGCTACTGAGCATCAATTCTGCAAATGAATGAAGTTTCACTTTTTCAGTTCTTGTCCAGTTGAAGGTTAAGAAGATCCGCGGAGAGAAGTCTTTCAAGGTCATGCAAGGAGTCCTATTGTTGCTAAGGGCTTACCAGGGATGTTCCTGTAGTTTCTAGAGATTGGCCTTCTGGTTAAAATTGATGCTGAGCGTATTTATGAATGGTGCTTTTTATATGTAACAAATACTCAATTGGAGAATCACTGTAGTATAAGGTTTGTTGAGAGACTTGGTTCAGCATTATTTACTCATACGTGCGGTTCAGAGTTGCTCACGCATGCTATCTATCTGCTAAATGCCCAACGGTGTGCATCCTCATCCACCTCTCTTTCTAGTGTTACCATCCAACGTATCTCATAGCTTCTTCAGATTTATAACTTAGTTCTAAAGGTTATTTGATGATGCCATCCCTGCGGAGCTACTAATTGGCGTCTTCAGATCAAAGAAGACTGTTAATAGTAAAGCTCCATCCTTGATCGTCAGATGATACAGCAATGGAAGTGGAAATGTGTGCAATAGATGGGAATACATTACTTTGAAACATTAATAGCTACTTACATGCTTATTTCGACACTGAAACATGACAAAGGCAAGGCAATACATAATAAAGTAGGATGTTCCTATATTGATCGAGGTGATGCCAGCATTTCCCATAACAAGGAGCTCATGCAATGGACGAAATTCGGAAAAAGTCGACTCTACTCAGATCTCTGTTGATGGGAAGAGAGCATTCACAAAGTAGAACAGAGCGAGGAAACCAATGCTACCAGTTGATAGCAGGGCTGCTATTGCCATGATGAGTGAGTAACCGACATAAACTGTGATTGATGGAGGCCCGCTCAAACCGTACGGGTCAGAAACCAAGTAACTGATGCAGTACATGAACACAAAGACGGAAGCCGAACCGGAAGCACAGAAGGACTTCCACCACCATTTCCAGTCCTCAGCTTGTAGATTGCGATAAGAAACAATCAAGGAAGTTCCAGCACAGAGAATAACTGTTGGAAGTTTGTTTGTAAAAACAAACTAAGTGCATGTTTTCTGTCCAATATAGAAAAAGTATGAGGAAGTGGGCTAATTAATAAGTATGGGGGTTCTTTTGTGTACTAAAGAAATGATTGGGTGTAGGCTAAACCCCACCATACATGCATGCCATACCCACGTGCGGGTGTGCGATTTTGACCCTACCATACCCGCGCGAATAATTAGCACTAACCCATTTGTTATTTTATTTTTATTCTTACGGTTATCTTATTAATTTTAATCAATTCAAATGTTGTTTTTGTTTTTGAGAATTTTCGGAAATTATTTTAAAAAATCGAAATTAAAAAAAATTATTTATTTAATTATCCCAAATTTTTATTTGTGTCTTTTCAAGACAACCTTTGGAAAAGATACTCGTTCAGTTTACAACTTTTCCCGAAGGGTTACATTTGTTTGTTTTCAACTTCTTCCAAATGGACGCCTTTGTTCATTTGGACAATTTTTTGAAAGGACACATTTGTTCATTTTTTGCAATTTTTTACGAACTAACCCATTTGTTATTTTATTTTTATTCTTACGGCTATCTTGTTAATTTTAATCAATTCAAAGGTTGTTTTTGTTTTTGAGAATTTTCGGAAATTATTTTTAAAAAATTCAATTTTTTAAAATTATTTATTTGATTATTCCGAATTTTTGTTTGTGTCTTTTCAAGACAACCTTTGAAAAAGATACTTGTTCAATTTATAACTTTTCCCAAATGGTTACATTTGTTCATTTTCAACTTCTTTCGAATGGACGCCTTTGTTTATCTGGGCAATTTTTTGAAAAGACACGTTTGTTCATTTTTTGCAATTTTTTACAAAGAGTTGCGTATGAATTGACATGATTACTCTAAATATCCGATTTCATTATTTTACCCAATTCGAATCCATATTTTCCAACAATAACAAGGACATAAGACAAATGCAGAGGGTCCCCGACATGCTGTAGAACCTATCAACCCATATGCTCCTAAAAAAGAAGGCGAGTTCAGTAAAGAGTGTGCCGAACGGGATCATCCCAGCACCAAGAACTAAGAGCCACGAGGGGAGTGTCCAAGCCAGGATTTCCCTAGGAATGTGATTGGTTTTCATAGGATATTGGATAGCCTCGGCCCAGGTCGCCAAGAGTCCTCCAAAGAGGGTGACTGGCGTTGAAATGCAGAACCAGTACAATACAATGGCGACATACGTGGAGATGGAAATAGCGGCAGTGCTATGGTTGACCCACATTATGAGGTTGAGCGCCGTGTGTACGATAAAGGACGATTCCTGGAAAGTAAAATGTGATCAACCACGAAACTAACTTCCGACCATCAATACTTCCTTTCAGCATTCGCCACATCTGCATGCCAATGTACCCGCTAACAATTCTCGAAAAAGATTAGACAGTTAGTATCAATATCAGTATCAATCCTCGAGCATCAGGTGTGAAGTAGCAGAGGGTTGCGATAGTTAAGTGACAAATCCGGTCAGTGTGATTTGGACCCCAGTTCCAACCATCACACTGAGAAGCCTCAAGTGATTCGGCTCCCTGAATGCGTCGCTGGCAAGAAGTTTCCAACCCGAAGGGTCCTCATTGGTCTGTGCTTTGGCCTGCTTATCAAGTCCCCAACATTTTGCGAGTACCCTAGATATTGTCTTCAGGAATATCACGAAGACGATACCGGTAAAGAGAAGGATGGTCATCAGAGAATGGAGTACCGAGAACCAACGGATTCCCCAATATCTCTGCTTTCGATAAATGTCCCAACGAGATTGCCCGTGGATATTGCTCTTCGCAAACTGAGCCTCATAAATGAAGGATATCCTCTCGTTCTCTCTCACAACCTGCAATGTCTAGAGATCGGTGGGACATTCCGTTGAATCTATGTTGTCGTACATTTTGAGCCTTTTCATGTATTCCCCTGGTCATGTTTAAACACTGCATGGAACCACAGTGAAGCCCACAATCTCAAACGGCGGTGCCGGTTCATAAACCTTAGGGACCGATGGCATGTCAAAATCCATTATGTCGTAGCCACGGCTTCTGTGTTCATTCACCAAGACTGTGAACTCAAGATGATTAATGATGTAAACATCATCGCTGCGCGGTAGTGCAAATCCAATCGGGAAGCCGGTCCATTGAGTGTGCCTGGCATACCTTGCTGCCGGAAAACCATCGAGCATCATGTTCACTTGGTACAAATCACGAATGCGCTGCTTCTAGAGCCTAGCCTCATGCTCGCTCAGGGGATCAGTGGTGCAGAGTTAGATGGACTCGTTGATATTCCCTCGGAACCGGTATGGAGAGTTGACGATTTTGTCTCCCATGAGAGCGGCGCCGACATTGCCAACACGTTCTCGGATCCCACCCATGGGCTGGCAGTATGGGACACTATAGTAGCTGAAGGGAAGCCAATTATCGATGGAGGTCAAGGAATTAACTTCGGCAAATATGAGGTCATCACCGGCGTATGTGTGTATGTAGCTTCTTGCTAAAGAAAACCAAATTGAAGAGAGTGCAAAGAAAACCCAATTCCTGATAGCAGAGCTTGTCATCTTGAGATTTGCTAGAGAATCGGTTGAATGGTTGTGAGTAGAGAGCTAAATCAAGCAACTAAGCTCAAGTTCAAATGATGATTAATCTCAAACATCCTACATGGAAGTCATGAACTGCCACTATATATTTATGGGCCAATTCCATAAAAAAACACAAACTTTAGGTGTTGTCCCAAATCTAGCCCAAACTTTATTTTGTCTAAAAAAAAAAAAACACTAACTTTCACTCGTATTCCAAATCTGGCCTTCGTTAACCCTCCTTCCACAGACATTCGACGTTGCATTTCCACTCAAAGTCTATTTGAAGATGAATAAAGTAAGTCTGTTACAAATAGGCTTTACATCTCTATTTAACTACAAGATGTACACGCTTTTAATATCTCGCTTTAAGGCAATGTAATATTTTGCTTCCAACCCAACTTCTGACATTGAAAACAGCTTGCCAATTGTTAATTGATCTAATGGCCCTAGCTATGTGCCTCATCCCCTGGAATTGAAGCTGCCGAAAATTATTTTTCTCATGAGAATTATCTATAAAGTTCACCTCATTGTAGGGCAAAATTGAATTTAACAATTAACAATTGGCAATCTGTTTTCTCGTTCTTTTGGGTCTCATTCTTAAATTTAATGCCACACTGGATGACCGTAGAATGAGGGTTAATGAAGAGCCAGATTTGGGATACAAGCGAAAGTTTATTTTTTATTTTTTTATACAAAATAAAGTTTGAGCCAGATTTGAGACAATACCTAAATTTCGCGCTTTTTTTAAAAAATGAATTTGGCCCATATATTTATATATAAACACACTTGAGACAGTACTCAGGTCATCGATGAAAAATTTCAAATCTTTCATTGCATCACAGTACGAAAAACGTTCTTCATTGGCATTAAGCTAGAGAGAAGCAATCCTCTGATCTATCACTAATGAAAGATTATAAAGCATCAGAATACTCGCCTTGGTGATGGGAAGCAATTGGAATTGCTTCTGAGAGTGAAGCGCTCTCGTTTATAAATGGCGATGATTAATGTAATTAACGAGAGTCATTTTCAATCTTTCTACCTTGTTGCTTCGCATGAAGACGAAAAATCGATTTTTTTTTCAATATTAGCTAATGTCAATTGTTGATGCCTAAATTTCGTTTTAGAGTTTCTTTATTTTAATATTTTGCCTTTTCGGATAATAAATAATAAATAATAAATAAAAAAAAAAACAAAACAAAAAAAAAAAAGAAAAAAAAGAAAGCAGAAGCCCACAACTGCTGGGGCTGGGCCTTCCAGCCTAGCCCCTCCCCCCTTTTTTTCTCTCCCTCGTGCAAGCTCCACAGCCCGGCTTGCGTGACCTAACCCTTTCCCCTCCTTCTTCCTTCTCCTTCCTTCTTCTTCTCTATGCCTCTGTGCATCACGCGTGGCGGCCGACAATGTGCTCAAGGGCAGCCTATGGTAAAGAGGAACAGAGGTAGGCCACCGAAGGAGAGGACGACGCACATGCGCCTTCAATGCGCGCCTTTAATGTTGAGATGAGACACCCGTTTAGCCGGAAGGTTCCGATTGGCAAGCCAAAGACCGGCGGCCAAGCTCCTCCGTCGACCGGACCCCCTCGTCTATAAATAGCGGAGCACCTCCGTTGATGCCAAGGGAGAGCGAGCTCCGAGATCTTCCCACTGAGAGACTTTGGGGGAGGAATCGAAGAGTAAGCGAGAGAGAAGTCAAGTCGCGAACTCAGCCGACCTCCCACTGAGAGACTTCGGGGGAGGCCGGCGGCGAGCGAGTCCGAGGAGGTCAGATCTGGCCGGTGGAGGCTCGGATCTAGTCGAAGTGAGAGATCCGGTCGAGTAGAGAGGGTCTGGTTCCGAGGGAGTCCTAGATCCGCGAGAGGAGCTAGAGAGACGAGGTCTAGATCTGAAGATCCGAGGGCGAGGGTTTGTGAAAGGGCCAGATCTAATTAGATTTGGGAGCTCGACGCTACTTCACCAAGCCATCTCAGCCCCAACGTCGACCAGCAACGTCCCCACAGCTGTCTCGCCGTACCCTCGTCGCGAACAGGTAAAGGCCGTGTTCACCGTACCCACTGTCGCCCCGCCTTCTCCCCGAGAACCTAGCAGCTGCCCGTCGTTATCGCCACTTCATGCGAATCTAGTAGCCGCTCGTCGCCAAAACCCTAGTCGCCGTCTGTCGTGTTGTCGCCGTCGAGTCACCACTAGTGACATCTTAGCCTCGGCACCGCGGATCACTAAATCTCGAGGGTTACACGTAGGTCAGGTCGGCAAGATCTCACGGGTCACGAATCCGGGTGGGTTTTAGGAATCGGGTCATGGCTGTAAGCCGGGTTAGAGAGCGAGTCGGCAGTGGGTCTGAATCGGGTAGGGTTTCTGCTGGGAGCAGGGTCGTGGAGTGAGTTATTGGGTCGGGTCGGGTGTCCCCAAATGCCCGGCCACAACGCCGTTTCAAATAAAAAATAAAAAAAAAAAAATAAAAAAGAGGAAACAAATCTGAGTTGGGCTCGCGTTAAGGGCCCATCCGCATGTGGGTCACCGGCACAGGCGGACCCAACCCGAGGATCCAACCCGGGTCAATTTTTAAAATATTTTTAAATAAAATAAATAAATAATTCATTTCAAAAAAATCAAAAATATTTTATTTTCGAAAAAATATTAAAAAATGTTTTAATTTCCAGAAAATCAAAAAATATTTAAAAAATTTTGAAAAATGTTTTATTTTCTATTTAGAAAAATCAAAAATAATTTATTTTCCAAAAAGTATTTAAAAATTATTTAAAAATATTTTATTTTCCGATAAATCAAAAAAATCAAAAATATTTCATATTTTCCAAAAAATGTCAAAAATAAAAAAAATGCCAAAAATTCATAAAAAGCCAAAAAGACTTGTATTTTTCCAAAAAAAAAATCAAAAAATCCCTTTTATGTCCAAAAATTAGAAAAAGACTCAAAAAATGTTTTTCCTCCTAAAAATGCATAGAAAATCCTCGAACATCCAAAAGACCTCAAGGTTTAAACAAGATTAGGTACTGAAAGGGCATTAGTGATTAACTAGTGTAATCAAGTCCCCGATCCTAATTTCTCTGGTTGCGCAAGAGCGAGTATTTCTTCCGATACTTCACTTGAGTTTCTAATTAACCTACCCCCAAATTAATTAGTGGTGACTCCATTTTAAAAATTGATTTATAGGTTAAAAACTCAGACTATTAAAGTTGTGAATTGGTGGACTTGGGAGAGTTCGGGCATAACTAATTTCAGCCGAGCCATTAGCCTCCTTAGGCGCTCGTACCCAATTACGGGTGCCGAAAAAAAGAGGTCGCGATAGCTTGGCGATTCCACTGGGGATATTTGAGGACTTAGGCCATTTTGATCTTGTTTAAGCAATTTACTGACTTGATTTTGTTTTTTTTTTTTTATGCAGGTCAGTCATTTAGAAATTTATTTTAATTTTGTTTAAAATAGATCATCTTGTGATTATAAACTGTTGTGCATATTTTACTGTTTTAGCACTACACATGGCACACACAACCCGGCCGCCAGACCTGGGCCGCCATAGGATTTCTAGGATGGTGTTAAGAAATATATGACCTCAAACGTGAGACTGCGATGTAGAGGTTGCCTTTCTTTTCCCCGAATTTCGTAGTCGAGATTAAGGGGGTATGCTGCTAACGTGAGACTGTGATGGGCGGATACCCTTTTAATTTCATCAAGCCTTCTGAGTTAGAAATTGAGCCGCACGTCCCATCTGTATGTCTTTGTGCTTGCCATTTTATTTAAAAGCAAAGTGATTTCTTTACTTTTACTCAGTCTTTTTTATTTTAGCCCATGGCAATTTAGGATAAGCTTTTCAAGTCCCAGTTTATATGCGATGGGGAAAGACAATATCCAGTTCATTCCTGCTCCCAAAGCAGAACTCTTTAGATGGTGGGGTCAATTAGATCAATTTGCTCAAGAGCGCATGAAAGCCAAAATCAGTCATCTCCTATCGTTGATTCAAATCACTGTTCATCTCGAAGTCATACGGGCCATGGCACATTTCTAGTGCCCGAAGACGACTACTTTTATGTTTGATGGGTTTGAGCTAACCCCAACTCTGGAAGAATACAACATTATCACTGGAATACCTCTCGAGAAAAAGCTTGTTAAGCCATCTACATGCGCCCTCCCGTGGCGCGGGTTAGCGCAACTTTTAGGAACTGAAATCCATGTCATGAGAAATGTCATAAGTCCTAAGATAACATGGATAGTTGATCAAATCTTGGGGGGGCAAAATTATGTCAACATGATTTTAACTTAAACATTTTTTTCCTTTAATCGTTTTAAAGAAAACACGGAAAAAATCATGCGGGTCTCTCCAAAAATTTTACAAGTCTGGTTCTTTTCTCACCTAAGTGAATTTCGAGGCTTCATGCGATTATCTGGAATGAATGATTTCGAAAATCCATTACAAAAATTTATGGTCTTAGGACCATACTTTCCCAATCAAAGCTGTTTAAATTGGATAAATTTCCTAAGAGACCCAGCTCTTAAGGCATTCCAATGGTGTGCTAGTTGATTCTATGAAAAGAGGGCTTGCTTTGCTTTCAAGCGTCGCTATCCAATTCCGTTACTCGGCCTCACCGGTGCCACTTCCTATTTCCCACATAGGGTGGCACGATAGTATGGAGCCCTTCAGGAGATCCCGCCATCTTTCAAGAAGAGGGTCCCTCCACTCCTTTTCACCCATCAAAGTTTTGAATACACGTTCGAGATTGACATTATCGAGAAAGCATGGAGCAGGTGCCATCGCAAAAGGATCGTGGTACCCGAAGGGCTTAAGGGAGAAGAAAAAGCCCACCACGCCTCTATGTCCTACATCTACAACCATCGTATCTTGACAAAATGGAAGCCATTAGTCCCTCAATCAGCGAGAGCAACCAGCACGAGCAAGCAGAGCTCATGGAGAGGGACTTGGGAATGGACTGGATACACACCTCAAAGCCGGTCCAAGAAAGCAAGCATCTGCGCAAGTGCAAGACTCCCTGTCGCATATAAATTGGCAATCATGTGCCCCTTAATGTTAATAGTGTGAAAGTTTTGTCACATTGTTTAGGGACTTTTGTTTAATATCTAGTATTTTATTTTGTTATTTCAATTTCAAGTTCTAGATGTCAGAAGTCTGCGGTCTATAAAATCCTCTTTGATAAATAAAAAAGTAGTTAGGCCATTGCCATGGGTCAATCTTTGTTTACTTTCGTGCTCATTCATTGTTTTCACAACGACAAGTAATTATGAATCGCCGACCACCAATCGCCCGCGAATGGCCTCATGCAATAGGGCCCGATCAGAATGATGTACAAAATTGCATCATTAACATTGAAGATGGCGTAGGACAAATGTCCATTGTCCTTCAACAACTCTCGAGACAAATGAAATCCACTCAAGCTGAGCTCAACTCTATAGTTGCCTCAAACACCGTCATGACGCTCGCGAATTTACCAGAAAATAGCCAGTACCATAGATAGTTTGAAAGGATCATAAAAAAAATTAAGCCAACTGTAAGAGCAGGATCCCATGGACCTGTCCAATTATGCCGGCATTGAGATCCTTGAAAAACTTAGAGCACCTGAATGCGAAAAGTATGCTGATACCTCCCGCCCAAAGACCTACTTGCAGGCCTACCTAGTCCGAAGGATGATTCAATGCACCAATCGAACTTGACTGGCCTTGCCTTGCGATGGTACATTGTCAGGAAGATTAGTCCCCTTAAAACCTAGAGGGAACTAATTCATATTTTCCATCAAGAATATGACATTGACATTAGCCTTGACATAGCCTTGCCTTACAAAGAACTGATGATTATGGAGCACGAGGAACCGTTAGTTGTTGAGAGGAAAGAAATGTGTCAATGAAGTCTTGCATAATGAGTGGGCAATTGAGCAGCATCCTATTACTGAAAAGTTTCCCACTAGGAAAGGCAAGGAGCCTTTGTACGAGATCCAAGACACAAAGCCTGTTCAAGATCGAGGCGTGATAGGTCAACTCCCCAAGCTTACTGCAAGAGCTAGGGTTCAGAGAATACCGACCCCTATCAATTTAGAAAGTGAATCAAACAGTGAAACTCTAATGTCTCTCACTTTCCTTGACAGAATCAAGCTGGCAAAACAAAGGGCCTTACTCAAAAGGTCTGGCCCAGAAGCCAAGAAAAGAAAGCCTAAGCAGATCAATGCAGCATCTACCAACGAGCCACCGCACCAAAGCTTCGAACATTCCCAAGAATACAGCTTTGAAGGCTACCATCCCTTAGAGTATAACCCTGAAGACTTCTCGACCCTAGAATACAATCCCAAGAACTTCCAGCGTTATTTCGACAATGAAACTGATGATTCATCGTATAACTGTTTCTTACTCTCACCCGGGGATGAAGGCCCGTCAGAAAAGGAAGCATATGTCTTTATCCACTATGATCCTAACGAAGTACTAAGCTCATCCTCTGACCATGAGGATAGTTTCAATACTTTATCCTCATTCGGAAATTTTGACTAAGAAGAAAGTAATGGGGTAATCTCGGTAGAGTCCAAATTCCCTTAAACAGAAAAATTCACCACTATAACGAATATGCAGTGGGAAAACCAGTGGCCTAACCAAGACATACTAGGCTCGTCTTGCCCTCGTAGGATCATGACACCTATAGAAATGTGGATACCCAATCTTCGCAAGTATAACGACACGACTTGCCCCATGGCCCACTTGCAGTACCTCCATGCTGAAATGGGTCAGTACTATGGCTCGATATCATTCACAACTCAGGCTTTCCAGGAAAGTCTTACGGGGTCTGCATTACAATGGTTCATCACAGCATATATCTACCTCATGAGAAATTGGAATGAGCTGTCTGTCTTCTGCATTCCTACTTCAGTATCAAAGCCAGATTAGGACTGAAGTGCTTTGTCAGAATTTGGTTCATTTTAGAAGAAGACCAATGGAGGATTTCCAAGCGTATGCAAGGAGATGGGAGGCTTTTATGATGCAAACTTACCCTCAACTGGCTGAAGAAGAAATGATAAAGCTGTTCATAGGGGCTTTACCTCGCAAGTATCGTTGTTGGTTGCATGGGTTGCACTTCCATAGCTTCAATGAAGTGGTCCTCTCATGCGAATACTTAGAGTCTACTGGAGGCAAGAAACTCAAAGGCGCTTGATTTCGGAACCAACACTATCAAAACACTTATTTACGCAGGAGTTTTCATGGGTTTTACATATTTCATGTTTCTTATCTTGTCTAGAGTGCTACTGTTGTATTTCCTATTCCAAGTAATCTATTGTACAATTCTAATATTTTGTTTTAAGAGCATGAGGCGGTACTCCAAACCAACCTAGTGATGTTATCCAACAATGAAAAGAAAATATCATCTAAGGAGAATACTAAGGGCTGGGCGTCCTCATGCTTTTTCTCCCCCAAAGACGTATTTTGAAAATAAAAAATATTTCATCACCCAAAAGCTTTTGTCAAAACAAGATGATAAATTTAAGCACGTTTGGCTTTCTAACCCTCTCGCTTTATGTTTCAGAACATCATCTCCTTTGATTTAGTGTGACAAAAGATATTTGAAACTAGCACATCGTGTGAACAAACCAAACTCGAGAACACATTTTCAAGAAAGTGGGGGCAAATAGAAGGAGCATCCCGTTTCAAAAAAGGGTAAGTTTTATTTCTTCAGCATAATATTGAGAATGACAACCCCTCTCTTCCATTTACAGGATACAAAAGGTGAGAGGTAATAGGTATGGGCATATAGTTGAAATCGAAGCATCCATGACATGCCTCACTCCTGCCCAGCTCCATCCTAAGCCAAAGAACTATCTTGTCGCACGATACACCCAAATAGCTAGATGTTACAGTTTCAACTTCGATGAGCCCAGAAACATAAGGAAGAAGTTCCTTCTCTTCCTTTAAAGTGATTACTGTCAACAGGGAGAAAATCCAAATAGTCAAGGCGATCTATAGCCCCACACCCTGGACAATGACTTTGGAATCTAAAAGCTTCACTCCAGACGCATATTCTTCCAAGGAGTAATTGTCATAAGAAAGCTTGAGATTTTTTATCTCAGATTCCATAGAAGCTTGAGGTACATGACTTTTGCCCAATAACGCTATTGTTAGAGACAAAAGGAGAAATTCCACAAAAGGAATGCGTTGAAGATGAATCAGCGACTAGCAATCATGCATACATGGTCACAAATGAGGAAGGCCAGTTGAAGGAAACATTGAACTATGACAAGATAAAGAGGCCATCATCGACATTCAAATATCTTTAGAAGCTAGCACAGACAAACTCTGGGGAAGGGTAATTTGGTATCGTTTCCAATACTCCCACTATCTAAACCCGCTTTTGACGTAATTTCCCTATTCGACAGGGAGTCTCGCAACTCAAGAACCAAACTCAATGGTTAGGTTTGGCAAATCAATACTGGCTAAGCTAGTATACAAAAATGACCTGTATCAAATTTACTTAACTTCGTGTAAAGGGACATGCCATCCATAAGCCAATTAAGGAGAATAATTGACCTGATGAAGTGGAAGACACGGGACTTCATGTCCTCCTTGTACTCTAGGATCAGGATCACCTAACCGTCAAAGATGCGAAAAACAAATCAATGAAAGACTAATTGATCTACTTCTCTTCTACAGGGGCGAAAGCAGAGATGCCCGATCAGATTCCCAATCCTTGGCTGATCATTCATGTGTCATATCCCTAATCAATAGGGACAACCATCGACACCCCTTTGTGAATAACCCTTTTGATGTTCAAAATTTAACAATACTATTCTGTTGACCCTTAAAGCTACCAAGAAGGTCTTTTTGAGCCAAAACCATTCATTTGTTCTGAGAGTATAAACTCCATCACATTTAAAATGTTGCATGCCTTTTCCAAATAGATTTTGCATGATGATTTTATCTGTCTAAATCACTGATTCCATTAAGGATTATTAGAATAGACAACTAAATAAAGAATACAAGATTAATCGAGCATGTTGGATGAGGCGTGTCAAAATGATGAAAGGCAAGCCATATCCTACACACAGTCCCCTATCTATACACTTGTAAGATGAGCACAGAAGATTCCATGGCTACAGGGTAAAGAGTTCTCTCACGAATGGTACGATAACCAAAATAGTGAGAGGCATTCCATCTCTCACCCCATTGAGCTCCATACACTGGTGAAATTTATGTCCTACCCCCATCAAGAACAACCCCTACACCGGGGCAGATTAGAAGTGAAGCAGCATCACAAGGTGAGAAGAGAGATAGAAATTTTCTTGCTTGCACTTGCATCAATCTTCGGGTGTCCTTATTGCATATGAACTCTCACGTTAATTTAAGTGCCATAAAATGACGAAGAGCAATTCTTTCTCTACGCACTTGTATTCATTGTACAACCCAAGTGAGTCTGTAATTTTACCCTCACATTGAGACAAAGCAGAATTTATTACCATAGCCTGAGCGCCGGTTGAAGATGAAGACTCAAGAGTCTAATAACGGTGCTTCAATTAAACTTGCCTAGGGCAGTTCCTCCGACAACAAGAATGAAAAGCAGGGCATAAAAAAGTAGTGTACCTAGTAAAAGCAAGGTCAATGCCCATAAATGAAGAACTGGAATAAAAAATAAGGACATGAAAAAGCAATGTGCCTAGTAAAAGCAAGGCCAAATCCCCCCAGTCAAAAATGCAACCAAGAAAAAGTTGCCATTGTGATCCATAGAGCCTCTATCTAACAATGAGAAGAAAGACCAATGACAAGTGCCGAGACAGTCATGAACTCTCAGCCTCTTACATGTGAGCCAAGTCTACATTATATTCCCATTATAAAAGTCTCTTTAGACTAGGGGCACTTCAATTAACGTAAGATTTCATATGTTCATAAGCATTGCTCGAAGAAGTACGAGCAAAATTACTCTATCTCTTTTCGCTAGGTTTTTGACTTGTAAACCCGGAGATGATCGTGCAACATTTTCGTCCATCAGTTTCGACCTTGATGGTCTCCTTTGATGAGCCGTTGACCAAGACTTCATCACAGTTTCAACAAAGACCTCTCACATTGGTAAAGTTGTACCGTTTGCAAGAATATTCGGACTCCTGCTAACATGATGACAGTGAGATAATGTGGTCCTTATAAATCTTGCATTAATGGTCAGGATAACCTTTTCCATGAGAGTGAGCGAAAAGTCCCTTCAGACTGAAAGTCCTTCATCTAGCATGCTCAAGACATCTACATTTTAAATGAAGGTTGTCTTTCAAAATCTTCCCCAATGGAAATCAAACGATACAAAATTGACAAAATTATTATGCATGAATCTCATTTGAACTCATGAATTTACAGCATATACAATCATGTGTGCATATTGTGCAAATAGCAGACATACTCTTAGAGATCAGAGATATTACCAGGTAAGCATATCTCTATCCCCATCTGTCTTAAGGTACCTATCACTGTCCAGGTACTCTCTTCTTGACACTCAACCTATTCGAGTCGTCCCTTGAGTTTGGATGCTTGCAATTGTCTTAGCATCCCATTATCTTTTAGTACCGACCACCATTCGGATACTCCCTTTTCCTAGCACTCTACCTATTCGAGTTGTCCCTAGAGTATTGATACTTGTGATTGACCAAGTATTCCTTTATCTTTGAGTACCTACTGCTATCTATGTATCCCTATTGTCTTTGAGTGCTAGCCACCGTCCGGATACTCCTTTTTCTTGACACTCGACCTGTTCAAGTTGTTCCCAGAATATTGATACTTGTGACTGACCAAGTATCTCTTGGAATACCTATTACTGTCTAGATATCCCCATATTGTTAAGTACCCACCATTGTCTAGGTACTTCCTTTTCATGACACTCAACCTGCTCGAGTTGTCCCCAAATAATATAGCAGCTGTACAAGCATTCCATTGCTTTGCTTGGCACCGTTATCTAGGTATGCTTTCTAGCACTTGGACCAGCCTGAGTGGTCCCATATCATATCATTAAATACTTATGTTCATCCAAGTATTCTAGTACTTTGTACACCTACGTCTACCTAGGTGTTCCACCCCTTTTAAGTGCCTTCGGCAATCCCGGTAAGCCTTGTGATACATTTAAGTTTATATTACCAAGAGGTGAGAGACCTTCACGAATATCCAAGGTACGTCATCAATATTCCCATTACCAAGAGGTGAGAGACCTTCACGAATATGCGGGGCACGCCCTCGATATTCCCATTACCAGGAGGTGAGAGACCTTCGCGAATATCCAAGGTACGTCCTTGATATTCCCATTACCAGGAGGTGAGAGACCTTCATGAATATGCAGTGCATGCCCTCGATATTCCCATTACTAGGAGGTGAGAGACCTTCACGAATATGCAGGGCACGCCCTCGATATTCCATTATCAGGAGGTGAGAGACCTTCACAAATATGCGGGGTATGCCCTCGATATTCCCATTACCAGGAGGTGAGAGACCTTCACGAATATGCGGGGCACGCCCTCGATATTCCCATTACCAGGAGGTGAGAGACCTTCACGAATATGAGGGGCACGCCCTCGATATTCCCATTACCAGGAGATAAGAGACCTTCACGAATATGCGGGGCACGCCCTCGATATTCCCTTTACCAGGAGGTGAGAGACCTTCATGAATATGCGAGACACGTCCTTAATATTCCCAATTGCCAAGAGGTGGGAGACCTTCACGAATATCCAAGGTATGTCCTCGATATTCCCACTTATCAAAAGGTGAGGGACCTTCATAAATATCCCAGGTATCCCTTCGATATCTGCGAACGCCAAGTATCCTTCAAGAGTTTGTACTTGTAATTATCCAAGTACTCTTTCGACACCTGCAAGCATTCAGGTACTCCTTCAACGTCTGTGAACATCTAGGCACCCTTCAAGAGTTTGTACTTGCGATCATCCAAATACCCCTTCGATGCCTGCAAAGGCCCAAATATCCTCCAGGTTAGTACTTGTGAATATCCAAGTACTCTTTCAATGCTTGTGAATGTCCAGGCACCCCCAACAAATCGATGCCCTGAGAAAGGTCAGTACATCATCCCGAGAAAAGTCGGGTTCCAACTGGTGTCTTCAACAGAAGTCAGACACCCCACAAATCGATGCCCTGAGAAAGATCGGTGCATCCTCTCGAGAAAGGTTAGGTTCCAACTGGTGTCTTCAACAGAAGTCAAACACCCCGCAAATTGATGCCCTAAGAATGGTTAGGCATCTTCCCAAGAAAGGTCGGGTTCCTACCAGTGTCTTTGACAAAAGTTAGACACCCCAACAAATATGATGCCCTAAGAAAGGTCGATGTATCTCCCGAGAAAGGTCGGGTATCAACTAGTGTCCTCAATACAGATCAGGCACCCACAAATAGATGCCTTGAGAAAGGTCGGTGCATCTCCCGTCAAGGCGACCAAAAAAAGGTTCGGGTCCTAAACAAACAACTTATTACTCTAACAAGCAACCAAAGAAAGGTTCAGGTCTTGGAAAAACAATTCCCCATCAAGGTGACTGAAGAAAGGTTCGAGTCCTAAACAAACCAACATATTGCTCTAACAGGCAATCGAAAAAAGGTTCAAGTCCTAGACAAATCACATCTTTGTGCTAACAGTGACCGAAGAATGGTTCGGGTCCTGGAAAAACAACCTCCTCATGTCACCAGGTACAATGACGCTTGATACTTGCCAAAACTCGGGGTTCACACCCTATCTCACTCACTTCTAATAAGTAACTACAAGTATCTTCTTATCTGTCTTATTATATGTAAAGTTATATTGCTTTGTTTTCCGCATAAAATAATAAGTCCCAAATAAAATATAATATGCTACATGTGCATGAATAAAATTTAGGCATCGGTTTGTTTTTGAATGCAACCTCTACGAGCTCACCTTCAAAGAGGGGCAACTGTTAACGCCTAAATTTCATTTTAGAGTTTCTTTATTTATATATTTTTCCTTTTTTGGATAATAAATAATAAATAATAAAAACAACAAAACAACAAAACAACCAAAAAAAAAAAAAAAAAGCGAGAAGCCCATAGGCTGCTGGGGCTGGGCCTTCCAGCCCAGCCCCTCCCCCTTTTTTTTCTCTCCCTCGCGCAAGCCTCACGGCCCGGCCCGTGCAACCTAACCCTTCCCCCTCCTTCTTCCTTCTCCTTCCTTCTTCTCTGTGCCTTTGTGCATCACGCGCGGCAGCCTATGGTAAAGAGGAACGGAGGTAGGCTACTGAAGGAGAGGACGACGCACATGCGCCTTCAATGCACGCCTTTAATGTTGAGATGAGACGCCCGTTTAGCCAAAAGGTTCCGGTCGGCAAGCCAAAGACCGGCGGCCGAGCTCCTCCATCGACCGGAGCCCCTCGCCTATAAATAGCGAAGCACCTCCGTCGACACCAAGGGAGAGCGAGCTCCGAGATCTTCCCACTGAGAGATTTCGAGGGAGGAATCGAAGAGTAAGCGAGAGAGAAGTCGAGTCGCGAACTCAGCCGACCTCCCACTGAGAGACTTCGGGGGAGGCCGGCAGCGAACGAGTTCGAGGAGGTCAGATTTGCCTGGTGGAGGCTCGGATCTAGCCGAAATGAGAGATCCAGTCGAGCAGAGAGGGTTTGGTTCCGAGGGAGTTCCAAATCCGCGAGAGGAGCCGGAGAGACGAGGTCTAGATCTGAAGATCCGAGGGCGAGGGTTTGCGGAAGGGTCAGATCTAATTAGATCTGGGAGCCCAACGCTGCTTCACCGAGCCATCTCAGCCCCAACGCCGACCAGCAACGTCCTCATAGCCGTCTCGCTATACCCTCGTCGCAAACAGGTAAAGGCTATGCTCGCCGTACCCACTGTCGCCCCACCTTCTCCCTAAGAACCCATCAACTGCCTGTCATCGTCGCCGCTTCATGCGAATCCAATAGCCACTCGTCGCCAAAACCCTAGTCCCCGTCCATTGCGTTGTCACCGTCGAGTCACCGCCAGTGACGTCCCAACCTCAGCGCCGCGAATTGCCAAATCTCGAGGGTTACACACAGGTCGGGTCGACAAGATCTCACGAGTCACGAATCCAGGTAGGGTTTTAGGAATCGAGTCGCGGCTGCAAGCCGGGTCAGAGAGTGGGTCGGGCATGGGTCTGAACTAGGTAGGGTTTTCGCTGGGAGCCAGGTTGTGGAGCGGGTTATCGGGTCGGGCCGGGTGTCCCTAAACGCCCGGCCATGACGCCGTTTCAAATAAAAAATAAAATAAAATAGGAGGAAAAAAATCTGAGTTGGGCCCGCATTGCGGGCCCGTCCGCGTGTAGGTCACCGGCCCGTGTCAGGCCCAACCCGAGGATCCGACCCGGGTCGTTTTTATAATATTTTTAAATAAAAATAAAATAAAATAAATAATTCATTTCAAAAAATCAAAAATAATTTATTTTCGAAAAAATGTTAAAAAATGTTTTAATTTCCAGAAAATCGAAAAATATTTAAAAAATGTTGAAAAATGTTTTATTTTCTAAAAAAATCAAGAAAAATCAAAAATAATTTATTTTCCAAAAAGTATTTAAAAAATATTAAAAAATATTTCATTTTCAAAAAAATAAAAAAAATCAAAAATATTTCATATTTTCCAAAAAAATGCCAAAATTTCATAAAATGCCAAAAAGACTTGTATTTTTCCAAAAAAAAAATCAAAAAATCCCTTTTATGTCCAAAAATTAGAAAAATACTCAAAAAAAGGTTTTTCCTCCCAAAAATGCATGGAAAATCCCTCGAACATCCAAAAAACCTCAAGGTTTAAATAATTAGGTACCGAAAGGGCATTAGTAATTAACTACTGTAATCAAGTCCTCGATCCTAATTTCTCTGGTTGCGCAGGAGCGAGTATTTCTCTCGATACTTCGCTTGGGTTTCTAATCAACCTACCCCAAATTGATAAGTGGCAACTCCATTTTAAAAATTGATTTACAGGTTAAAAACTTAGACTATTAAAGTCGTGAATTTGTGGACTTGGGAGAGTCCCGGCATAACTAATTTCAACCGAGCCATTAGCCTCCTTAGGCGCTCGTACCCGATTGTGGGCACCGAAAAAAGGAGGTCGCGACACAATTCAATCACTTTCTGGAGAGAACCTTGGTTTTATGTATGGACAAACAGAAATTGCCGGCAACCCAGAAACAACGCTCCAACTCAATGTTGATGACACCATTTTCTCTCATAGTGAATATTGACATAAGGGTCAAACGTAGGTCACAAGGAATTGGCATTGATTTTTGGACTTAGTGGTTGGATGAATTGCATATAATGGATAAAATTGTTTAGAAAGTTATAAACTTATTGTACTTTTATCAATTCAATTATAAAACTTTCAATTTTACTAATTGAGTCATAAATAATTTTACATTATGCTAATTGAGTTTATGCATCTAATTTTGATAAAATTGTGGACATGGACACTAGGCAATGGTATAACCGGTTCGACGTAGATAATTTTTAATAATATTATAATATTTAAAAAAATTCTATTATTTTAATTTTTATGTAAAAAATGATTGACATGTACAAAAAAAAACGATTACAAAACTAAATTCAAAACACATATTAGCCATCCAACACTAAACACAAAATATTATTTTTAGATTTTTTTTTTTTTTGGTAAAGAGCTATAATCGTCGCTTAATTTGAGTGAAGTCGTGATATCATGGTACAAGTAAGGATAGAGCTATTATTATTATTCTACTTTTAGATTTTGTAACTATTTATATTGAAAACGTTGATTGAAATAAGTTCATTGATTACAAAAACATAGTTATTTTACATATTTTAGATAACAAATAATGCAATATCTATGATAGAATATTTGGATTTCCTTCTATTTATTCAAATTTTCCTTGTTTATACAGCATAATGAGATATGGAGAAAATAAGGGAAAAAAATGATAAAAAGAAGGAAAGGAAGAATTTAGTGATTCAAGATTTCAAATCAGAAAGTGTTGGAAAATGAATATCAAATTAGGGATTTTGCGATTTATTTCCTAATTTTATTGAAAAGAATTGGAAAGTGGATATCAAATAAGGGATTCTCTAATTTATTCCCCGATTTTATTCGAAAAGTAAGCGATTGCCTTGAGATATGATTCTTGGATGTATCCTATAAATAGGAGAACATTGAGAGCTTAGGGAGACTAGGTTTTTATTTTTATATCGGTTTTCGTTGTTCAAAGAGTTTTTCAAGCATTTTGAAGAGAAGACGAAAGTGGTAAATATTCTTTTTTTATTCAAGATATTGGATTTGATTTATCTGTTCATTTCTTCTTCTATTATATTCTAATTTTCTTTTGTTAGGACTATGATGTAGTCTGACCATGATGATATGAATTTCATATTGTTTATGTTTTACAAGTAATTTCATCCATGTAAGTTGACTGGTCATTGAAGTACATGTTTGAGACTAAGAAGTGATAATATTTAATTACTTCTTATGATATATGAATTAAATGTGGATAGAGATATACCATGTTATTTGTATAGCTTTTGATGATAAGATAGTCCAATAGATTCATTGTAAACCAAAAATATTCATATATTTTAATGCACTTATATATATTGAAATTCACCTAAAGATATGGTGGATTGATCAATTGTGTAGATAATATCACATGTTTGATATTGTCTTTATATGCGTAATAATTTGAAAACCATATTTAGTGGTTATGGTGAATTTGAATGCTCTAATACATTTATTTAATTGATTTATTACATTTAATATTGAAACTTTGTTTCTACATTTGTTGATTTTAACTCATTCTCAATTCTATTATGATATGTTAGATAAATTTTATAATTCATCTATTTTTAATATTTAATTTTTTTTATAAATTATCAATCTTTGTAGGAAGATATCCTTTCTCATCATTATACTACTTATTTAACACATTAATTCATTTAGAATTTCATGAACAATTACTTTTCACTCTATAATTTGCTCCTCGGTACATTGAAAAAGTAACTTTATACGTATCTATATTCTTTTATGATTTTTTCCAAGAGGAAAAATCATTTTTTTTATTGTATAAAATTGGTCATCCTTGTAGCTAATAACTTATCTACACAGTTTCGAACAAAAAAAAAAGACTTATCTACATAGTAAATAACTTTTATAATATGCAAAAGTAAGTATGTAATTACATAAAGTTAATTCTTTTATGTATTTATTATATTGCTAATAGTATTGTGACATACCAAAATTTCGACCCATTTTTCTGTGAGATGATCACTCACGAATTAATTAACCTATTAAGTGAAGCCGTTAAGGAATATAACTGCGATAAAATCTTTAAAAACTATCCAGTAGGTTGGGTTGGACTAAAATCGCATCCGGTCGATTTTAACCATGAAATTGAATTTGTTTCGGGAATCGAACGTTCAAGCATGTCACGATTCATTTTTAGGATATCGTCTCATCCTTCGAGGAAATTCTATCGAGTCTGGGATTTTCCAAAAAATCGATTTTAGACAAATTGGAAATTAAAAGTGAAATTCGGATCAAGTGGAAAAGTGAGAATTTATAGCCTAACAAAGGTTTAATTTGTGGATTTTGGGACTAAATTTCCATTGGAGGGAGCATTGACATTAAGCATGAAGACTTTTTTGGCTTGCTAATCATGAAATTGATATTTTTCCTTGACTATCTGGCCTCCTCTCTCTCCTCTCCCTCTTGCGTGCGCCCCACCCTTTGCAAAACCACCGCCCATCTCCTTCTCTATTTCTCCTCCTCCCTTTTTACGTTCATTTCCCCTCAAGCGGTTGTCTCTCTATGCTTGTCACATACCACCATGGTTCCACGACCACTCATCGCCTCATCACCAGCACACTGTTTCACCACCAACTCCACCAGTGCCTACCCCTCCACTAATGCCAGCGATTCATCCTCCACCTCCATCTTTTCTTCTTTTGCTGCCACATGCCCATCCTCTGCATCATCCCATCTTCTCCTTGGCTACCACACATCCACCCACGTCCACACCAACAGCCCTTCACGCCATCAATCCAACCGGCCTAGCTCACCACCACTTCACTAGCCACACATCCTTCAACTAGCAGCAACCGCTTGCCACTTGTCTCGCTTCTAGCACAAACACCAGCCACAAGTCCAACAGCACCACCAACTCGTTGGCCCAGCCGCACCTGTTCACCGCTCAACTTGTGCCCATCAATTGAACCTGGTAGCTCAGCCCCCTCGAAACAGAACCGAGCAAAGCAGAATTCCAGTAGTAACCATGTGGCTTGTGGGGCTGTTTTCAACCTCTTATGGGCCTCCCTTGGAGCCGCCGTTGCTGTGGACCCGTTTATTATCTAATCCGGTGAGTTAACTCCCTAATCTTTGATTAGGTTATTAGTTACAATTAGGAGGTTAGATTAGTGTTAATTAGCTTAGTTAAATTAATACTAAGTGAGATTAGTCCTAAGATTGATTAGTGTTAATATCATTTAGTTAGATTAACCTTAATATGGATTAGTGTTAATCTAATTGGTGAGATTAACACTAATGAGAATGGATTAGTCAAATTTAGTGAATTTTCCTCAAATCTGGTTTCCAGACCCTTGCCATTTGCTATTTTTGTGGATCGAAACGTGTTAAGATTTTGAGGTTGATTCCTTCTTAAAAAATGTTTTAGACATCCTCAGCTATGACATTTTTTTTCAAGATTTTAGGGATTTAAAAAGAATGATATTTTAGCTCTGTCATTTGAAAACAAAACCTCTATTTTTGTTGGAACTGGCAACCTTTTGGGATTATATGGATTTTTACATACTCTTAGGATTCGAATTTTGAAAGTGTTTATTCATAAAAGTTGTTTATTCATAAAAGTTGTTTATCACCTCTTTTAGTTTAACATAGTCAAATTTCAGATCAAATGGACATGTTTTAGACTTCAAACCAAAATTAATTTTGGAAAATATAATTTCTAGAAAATGACCCAATTTTTGTACTGGATTGAACAATTTACTAGGCTCAATTTAGAAGGATATGGGTTAAGGTGTCTTTATGAAAAATGTTTTTTTATGTGTCTTTTACAATATATTCAAATTTGAAAATTTTTTGAACTTATTTGATTAGATTTCTAGATTTAAATTTGGAGACATGCAAGCGGACCATTCTGCCGGTTAGGACTGGTAGTAGTTTGTGATTGTTTTTGACGTTTTGCTTGCTAGAAATTGCATATTTTGTGATGTGGTTGACTTGTGATATGTTTGGAGCTTGGGCGTGATGAGATGTGAATGGTTATGTTATGGTGATTGTTTGTGGTCATAGCAATAGATGACTATTGAAAGATGAGACAATGTGTGGAGGCAATCACATGCGTTGTGTTTAGGAAACTGAATGGGTTGTGAGCAAATAAAGGGCTAAGTGTTAACATTGTGACTTGAGTCACATGTGAGCCACCTCTAGAACCTTGTACCTTTGTTTATTGTAGTCAAGAACTAAGTGCTACATGGTGAACCGAGTCACATAGGAGCCACCTCTAGAACTTTGCATTACTGTTTTGTATAATCGAGGGCTAAGTGCTACATAATAATGGAACTTCATGAGAGCCACCTCTAGAATCTTGTACTGTTGTTGATTATGGTCAGGGACTAAGTGCCACACAATAATGGAACAGTCATTCATTGAATGATAAATCACTACAAGTGATGGACTTTATGGGGGTCACCTCTAGAACCTTGGGTTTGATTATAGAATTGGGATATTGAGAGTGAATATCAAGTCGATATGAGTTATCCACGCCTAACTATGGGACGAAATTGTGTAGCACGGAATGTAACATGTCATAATGATTTGGCATTATAATCGGGACTCTCGTGAATTATTTGATGAGTGATGTGATGTGTTCCAGTTCTTGAATGCATTTACTATATGCATAAGTGTTTATTAGGTGTACTAATGTACAAGAAGGTGTTGATGCGAGATAAGTTCTGAGTGGTACATGTTTACGATGCCTCTGAGTGAATTCTCATCCTAATCGGGGTTTAGAGTGTTGACTCACTGGTATTTATTCTCACCTTGTCGTGGTTTACATTTTTTCAGGTCCTTAGTCTGGAGATACTGGAGGGTGTCGTGGAGGATCCCAAGCTAGAGTCGAAGGGATTTGGAGTATAGGTTATCTAGTAGTTCTTTTGGGATAGACCTTTAGTGTACAAACATATAGGACCGTCTTGGCTTATATATAAAGTATGAAAATTGATTGTCCTACTTTTCTATCCCATGTTTGTTGTTGTCAGGGTATATGTTTAAATTTCGCTTCTGCATGTGCATAAAATAGAAAGGATTGACAACGCGTCCTGGGAACGTCGCAATTTAATCGACTGCCGAGTGATGTGCACATGTGCGAGGTTCGGGGCGTGACATACTTATAAGTAGTTAGTTACATCTTTTATGTAACAACAATAAGGAGTTCTTGATATTCATGCAAATTTTTTCCTACAAAAAAGTTAGTAACTAATAGATTTTCAAGACGGTTTTCAACTTTTAATATAGGTGAAAAGTTTAAAGTCATTAATAATTTATTTATGTCATTAGCAAACATCTAATAAGAAAGTATACGTCGCATCTAAAATGATATCAAACATGATTAAAAACTTTCTTATACACCTAATATTGTTAAGCTTTTACATATAATGCAGTGATTTAAACCATTTACAGTTATTGAATCCGACATACTAGAGTTGCCCTTAGTAATCAATTATTGTAGAGTGTATTTCAATTCTTCGTCAATAGTGCACGAGTTGAATATTGTATGATACAAGATAAAAAGAATATATGGTTTCGTTTTTTTTTTTTAAGCACATGAAATAATTCGGTATTATTATCATAGAATCGAAATGACATTAACGTGATTTTCCATCAATTATATAACAAATAAGAAATGTATGTACATTAAATTGGAAGAACTATATTGAAATGGACATTTTAATACAAGAATAAAAAAAATTACTGTTTAAATTGAAACATTTCATCATAATGGGACAAACAAATTACAAGAAGGAACAAAATTGTACCTAATAATAATAATAATAATAATAATAATAATAATAATAATTATTCAAAACAGGAAATAACCGATCCGATTTCCAGTTCCTTGTCCGGAACTAGATCACTTGGACCAAACTAGTATCCTGATTATATTTCTTTACATTTTTTTTCATTGTTATAATTTTCTTTTATTTGGAAATAATAAAGTAATTTGTGGAAATGACAAAGAAACCCTATCCTCCTCACAGCGGGATACTCTCCGGCCATCCGCCGCGGCATCACAATTGCCACATAGTCCCATGGCCCTCCCTTGCGGCATCGCCTACCACGACCACGAGAGTCCCTACAAACACGGGCGACGGCAGCTCTGTTCTCATCTTCGCCCCTGTCCTCTTCCAGATCTGCAGTCTTGCGTTCATGCTTGCCGAAGGATGCATCAATGTTCAGTTTGAGTGAGCCTGGTTTTGGGGGTTGCCATCGATTCATGTGGGTCTCGCTTGCTGTCTTCTTTGCTGCTGTTCTGTTACAAGTTCCAAAATTTTCCTGTAATGCTTCTGATATGAACAGAGTCTGCTTTAGGAGGAGGAGTTTTTGGTCGAAGATATACTTGTTTCGGTCTTGCCAGATGCTCCACAAGGTAGTAGCGATCTGATTGAACTTTAAAGAGCTTTGTGGGTCTTTTTTCCTCATGTACAGCCAGTCATCAATTCTCATTAACCCTAATATGGTGATTTTGATTTTTCATAGGGTTTGCTTTCCATATTTGATGTCCAAGGGCATAACAACAACGTGTGTTTGAAGGTCTCGGCTTCTTTTTTGCAAATGGGGCAAAGTGGGTTAGGTACTATTCTCCTTCGATGAAGGTTGTCCATTGTAGGCAATGCATTTTGGCTTACATTCCAAAGAAATTGTTTGACTTTGGGTAGAGTATCTGAGTGCCAAATATGTTTCCATAGATCTGGCTTTGTTTGGTGAGAAGACGTTGTTGTTGTAGGTGGTGGGTTGACTGCTCGGTCTTGTATAGTGAAGTACCCACTCTTTATTGTGTAGGACCCTGATTTGTTATGCATCCATACTAATTTGTCCTCTGTCGTTGGAAGTCCAATAGGAATAGCAAGGATTTCCTGCACCTTGTTTTCATCAAACATCATTCGAAGTAAGGTTTCATTCCATATGCCATTCTCCCGTTCTATGAGTGCACCTACTTTTTCTGGTTCATCTCTTGTAGCCGGGCCTCCAATTAATCCGCTTTTCAGCCATTTGTCCTCTCTTATCGAAATTTTCTAACCATTACCAACAAACCATATAACATTTGGTGCTGTAGAGTTTCTTCCCACAATAACGCTTCGCCATCCCCACGATGGTCGTGAATCATTTCCAGCTTGCTAGAAATCGCAATGTGGATGATATAGGCCCTTCATTAGTTTGCTTAATAGGGAGTGAGGTTGCTGTGAAATGCGCCATGCTTGCTTTCCTAGTATGGCCTCATTGAAAGCTGTTAAATCTTTGAAGCCAAGGCCTCCTTCATCTTTCCTAAGTTTTAATTTCTTTCATTTTTTCCAATGAATCCTAGCAGTATTTTTACCATTCCTCCACCAAAAATTAGCAATCTTTTTCTCCATAGCTTTGCATATTGACACCAGAATCTTCAATATAGACATTGCATATTGTGGAATAACTTGCATTACTAATTTAATCAATATCACCTTACTTGCTCTTGTTAGCAAATGTTCCTTCCAACTTTCTAATTTCTTGTTAGCTCGAGCTAAAATCCATGCGAAAACATCTTTCTTTGAGCCTCCCCAATCCGAAGGAATACCAAAGTATTTCCCTATTTTGTCTATTTCTGGGACCCTCAACTCTGCTGCCGTATTTCTCCTTAGGTTCATTGGGCAATTCTTGCTAAAGTAGATACCTGATTGATTCAGGTTTATGGCATGTCCTGAAGCAAAGCAATATTGGTGTAGTATTTCTGCCAAATTCTGACATTCCATTATAGTACCATGGAGGAAGAAGATGGAGTCGTTCGCAAATAGCAAGTGTGATAGAGTATGACAACCACTATTCAGCTTAATTCCCCGGATTGTGCCATTATCTACTGCTGTTTTCATTAAATGTGAAAGGACATTAGCCACTAGGATGAAAAAGATAAGGAGATAGAGGGTCCCCTTGACGAATCCCTCTTGTAGGTTTAAAGAAAGATTGGGGCTCACCATTGAAATTAATACTAAAGGAAACCGTTGAAACACATTGTGTGACCCATTGCACCCACTTCTCACAGAAACCCATATTGAGCAAGCATTCTTGAAGAAAATCCCATTCAATTCAGTCGTATGCCTTTTGCATGTCAAGCTTTAGGACCGCTTGAAATTTGTTTTTTCTCTCTCGAGTTCTCAACTTATGAAGTACTCCTTGCACTATCAAGATATTATCTTGAATTTTTCTTCCTCCCACAAAAGCACTTTGTTCTTCTGCTATAATGTGTGGTAGCACAGGTTTAAGTCGATTTGTCATCACTTTGGAGATTATTTTATAGATAAAATTGCAGAGGCTTATAGGCCGGAATTATTCAAGCTTTTATGGGTTTGGGGTTTTGGGGATAAGTGTGATTTGGGTTCTATTTAAATTGGGATTTAGGTAACTAGTCTCAAAGAAATTCTGCACTTCACTAAATATATCTTGGCTTATATATGACCAATGATCCCAATAAAATAGTCCACTAAGCCCATCTGGTCCAGGAGCTTTAGTAGCCCCTAGCTGTTGCATTGCATCTGTAATTTCCCCCATTGTGATTGGTTTAACTAACTTTTGATTCATACTTTCATCAACTGAGGTTGGGATTTGCTATATGACAGGTTGGAAGTTGTGAGGCTTTACTGAGTTATGCAAGTTTTTGAAAAAAGTTTCTGTCATTTCCTTCAAAGGCTGTTCCTCATCCACCCATTCCTCATTAGTGGTTTTTAGCAAGGTAATTCTGTTTCTGGATCTCCTTTGAATAGTTGATCGTAGACAAATTTTGTATTTCTATCCCCCCCCATTTTAGCCAGGTGATTCTAGATCGCATTCCCCAATACATCTCCTATTGACTCCAAAGCTTTTCCATTTCATGGGTTATCTGCTTTGCTGTCTCACTTTCTTGGTCCACTCTAGAATCATTTGTCAGTCTTTGTAACTCATTTCTCAACCCATTAATTCTGATATCTACATTTTTCAGCCTGTTCTTGCTCCAATTTCCCAGTTTTTGTGCCATGATCTGCAATTTTTCCCCCATATCCAGATTATGGGATTCAAATTCAGCCCATGTATTCTTGACGAGTTGCCCACATTCTTCATTTGTTGACCAAAATGCTTTGTATCTAAAAACCTTTTTCCTCATTTTCTTTCACGAGTTAAATGATAAAATAAGTGGGCTGTGATCAAACCCTATGGCTGGTAATGCTGTGCATTCTGCGTTAAGGTGTGCTATCCTCCATTTTGAAGTACATAGAGCTCTATCTATACGTTTCTTGACCAATTGTTCTCCTGTTCTGTTATTTTTCCAAGTGAAGGCACAACCCTTGCTCTCCAACTCCATTAAGGAGCATTGAAAGAAGAATTCCCTAAATGCTGGTAGCTAGTAAGTTTCAGCCCTCTTTTTACCTACTTTTTCCCAATGATACAATATTTCATTGAAATCTCCCATGCAAAGCCAGGGTAAATGATGTGTGGTACTTGTTCGATATAGGGCCTCCCATAGCATCACTCTATCTTGAAATTCATAAGGAGCATGAACAAAGGTAATATGCATCTGCTGTTGAGTTTCCTTGAGTAGGCGCTAAACATGAATATGATTTTTTGAATAAGAATCAACGAATAACCTTACCTGCTCATCCCAAAAAAGGGCTAAGCCCCCTCCAATTCCTTATGGATTCACCACGAAATTGTTTTGAAATTTCAGCCTTCTTCTTATGTGTTGCACCTTGGGTTCTTGATTTTTAGTTTCCATTGAAAACATAATACTAGGCCTTTCCTGAGTTGCTAGGATCCTTAATGCCTGATGTGGCACCCTCGAAATAGCCCCCGATCCGTTAGGGTCGCCACAATTACATTCTCTTGTAGCATACTACTTTGAGACCAAAGAAATTTTAACATAACTTATAATACCTGGGGGTTTTCATTTGTTTTCTTTACCAGTCCCTGCGTAAATAATATGGCGGAAGCATAATTTGACTACCCTTCATCAAAATATAAAGTGATGCACACCATACTAAAACTTTCATAATTTAGGCCGAACACTTTTATTTATATAAGGGATGGACTATGATAGTTGGTACAACAAACGCCGAGGTCTTTTTGTGCTTGGCGATTACCCAAAAGAAAACCAACTTCTATCCTTGGATATCATCTGCATCCGTCCATCACCCAAGTGTCGGCATCCCAGAAAATGCATCTCCTGCTACCCTCGACTCTAGGTCATATCCAATCAGGTCCATTGGCCGGTGGTGGTGGTAGCACCCTTAGAAGGTGGCCATCCATACAGACGAGAACTGATATGTACTCCTGGTGAATAGGCCCGGCAGAGAGGCCTACCTCAAAAGTCAGCAGAATCCTTATGCGCTCAAATACCAACCCGTGCACCCCAGGATAACGGTGCTCTGACCACTCCCACTGTGGGTCAATCAGTAGTCCATAAAACATACCAGGAGTCGCAGGCAACAGCGGCATTTTTCTTTTAGTTTGAAATGTTAGTCCCCGAAAGGGGTGAGTACAACCACTCAGCAGTAAAAGGATCCATTACACTATATTATGTAGAAAATCCAACCATCCAGATGCATGCAAAACACATATGTCATTTTATATATATGCATGCCATCAAGGTTTATTTACTTGCACCACATTCATAAAAACAATTCAATGCCATAACGAATGCATTTTCAATACCGGATGAAGCCCACTCAATTTCATAAACAAATTCTCACATCATGCCACATGCACACACATGCACTCCTTTAATGTACCAGATTTTAGCATTCAAAGAAAGATTTCATTCCCCGAGGACCAGTGTTTGCATCCCTCCGGGCTTTCGCACCCAACCTGGCATCGTGAGACCCTCCGGCACAAACCTCCGGGCATCCAGAGCATGTTCCGTCACACCCCTGGGCATCTCGCACCCCACCTGGCATCACGAGGTATATCAAGGGCTCGCCATGAAAATGGTTGCCCCTTCCCTCCGGATTTACGTACAATCCCTACAACCGGGCATCCCGAAACTCCCGAGGACCCTCCGGCACAAACCTCCAGGCATCCAACGGCGTCGACTCACTCGACCCTTGGGCATCTCGACACTCCTAGGGCATCGTCGGCTCGCACCTCCGATGGTAACATTCACATCATGATATACATCTCATTACAAAATACATTTTGATGCAATGACGTCATGGATTCCATTGATCTATAAGACTTTATCAAATTTTCCAATGTCATGTGATATGCTGAATATCAATGCATCTATCAAGTGAATAACAAATAACAACTCAAGATACAATGATTCTTAGAACAAAATGAACAGTTTCATAGTAAAACAATGTAAAGGCCACAACGCACACCTTCAATAGAGATTTCGAAATAACCAGCAAATGACCATGAAAAATTCTGAAATTTTAACACGTTATAATTGAGATCTAGACGAAAAAGTTTCATTAAGGACACTAAGCCAGATTCGTTATGTATAATGAGTGGTAGTTCACACAACTCAGTTCAGGATTCTTTTATCACAGAATAAAATTCAACATAAAGCATTGCATATTAAAAGAGGTTTAAGCCATCGTATTGATTCCGAGAAGTTCTGATAAAATATATACTCTAGCTCATGCAATTCCTCACAACTTCCATGAAGAAATCGGGATCAAATTAATTTTAGAACTCTTCATAAAATTTCACAAAGTTACAGGGTTACACATGAAATTGCACTGGATTAAGCGAATCCCATGAAATCCCATTCCCACCGTGACTATCTTACTTCCACAAGTCTACTAATAGTCGGTCTTTCATCAATACATCAACAGGATCAAAATGTACACAAAACCAACGTAATTCCTCAATCTCATGGTCCCGCTCTACTTCGATTACCCACAATTTAACATTCTACTTTCAGAATTCAATTTTTTTCCAAGTATATTGCACCATACTGGACAATAATAGCATCACATTATATAGATTCATGGATTTTCACTTGCCTCGATGTCCTACGATTCCACGGCGTGTGGTGAGACGTGAGGAGTGTGCGCGGCTCGACGGCGGCGGCGACATGCACGCACGGCAAGGACTAATTTCCTTCCTTCCCTTGCCAACTCACTCTCTCGCTGCTCACTCGCTACCTTCTCGTTCACTATCTCTCGATTACTCCCAGTTTTGCTCACTCTCTCAATTTCCCACTTTCACGAGCACAAGACCACTGGTTTTGCTAAAACCAGTTAAACAAAAGAGATGCATGTTTTGGTGGTTGCAAAGGGAACGGACGGCTGGGATGGACGTGTCTTCAGCATGTCTCCCCTTGCATTTTCACTGGCTATCCATACGCCAGCAACGTGGCATCATCCAGCCAAACTTTAGTCAACATTTCTTCCAATTAGTTGACTTAATTGTCGACCATTAAGGGGTCTTCGGATTGTATTGGGCTAGTAAGTTAGTGGACGTCCAGTCCCTCAATAACAAGGCCCAAATAAATAAATAAAAACTTATCCTTAAACTTGCACAAATATAGAGCATTCTCGGTCCCAAGGTCTTGATGGTTCAATTTCTTTTCTTATCTCATGTGCACTCAAGTGGTATAATTGTGTCGAGTCATCAAAAGGAATATATATCGATAGTCTATTCAACGATCGGACTCTTAATAAACATGAGATATCAGTCCGTCGATGGAATCAAACAATGCTCATGCAAGATACTAATAATACCATTTGGCGATGCTTTTATTGATCAGTCACTGCCATCGCACATCACGGTTTGCAAAATTCTTGGGTGCCACACCTGAATTGTCAAGGGTGTGCCCAACCCCTGATAATTCGAGCATAGTAGCTTCATGAATGATCCGGTGGCTTATTAGGGCTAACCAGCAAAGCCCACTGGTTTGACTTCTCCACCACTTTTATAGGGGTTTCCACCAGCTGAGTGTTATCGAATTCTGGTGTTCTTGAGGATTGAGCTCCATACGGGCAAAATCTCTTGCCTTTCTTTGCAGTTGAACCCTTTGTACATCTAGATTTATTTCTTATTAGCCCCTTTTCCCCTGTTAAGGTCTACTCCATGTCCATTTCCACCTCCTTATATTGTTCCTCATATAGCACAATGACAAATTCTTTATCAATACAGCAACTCCCTCTTCTTTTGTGGCCCTTTCTCCTCCGTAATGACCATTTCTATATTCTTATTGGGTTGACTCTTCTCCTGTGGGGTTTGTTGTTCTACATTGCCCAGTTCACATATAGCTAGCACTTGATTTGCATTTCATTGTTGTTGATACGTGCCTATTTCAAGTGCTGAATTTGTAGGTGTCTCAGGCACAATCTCATCTTCATCTGGTGGTATCTCATGTTTGCAATTTGTAGCATAATGCCCAATCTTTCCGCATGAATAGCAATAGTACGAAAGTCGTTCGTATTTAAACTCTACCCACAGTCTCTTGTTTTCCAAGTTAATCAAAACACCTGTCTTTAGGGGCATCTCCAGATTCAACTTAACTTTTGCCTTGCCAAACTTGTAATTGGTGTTGCCTTTTGTATCTAGTTTCACCTCAATTACTCCTCCCATCTTTGCTGCGATATCACTAATGGCTTCATAAGTAACTCTCCCAAGTGGGAGTCCATAGAAGTGCACCCAGAAAGCACAATGTGTAAATTCAGGGCATAAATCAGGAGTATCGAGTTCGCATTGCTGTAATACTAGTAAATTACCGGAGAAGGACCATGGCCCCGAGTCTAAAACTCTTTGTTTGTCAGCTTTGGACTGGAATGAGAAAGAAAAGTATCCTAGTTCTAATACAGTGCAGGTAACATTCTCAACTTTCCATACTTTTTGCATTGTAGTTAGGAAGGCTGTATAATTCACATTTGGTTTGGAATAGAGTTTTCCGAACAAAGTTTTCTTGCATTCAGACAATTTTTCTGCGGAAATACCACCTTTAATATCAACAACATCATCCTCAAACCATAGATTACCAAGACTTTTGCAAAGTGCTGCGACACGCCTCTCTTCATCGTACTCACCTGCCATCTTTTAATACCCAGGTCTGAGTATCCTCACTCTTACTATCTTTACACTTTTGGAACCAGTAGAAGATGGAAAAACTTGCCCAGTGCGATTGAAGGGAGCTCTGATGTGGTAATTGCTATTATGATTACTCTGGGATCATGCCCGATGGGTGGTGTATGCGGTGCATGACTGGGCGAATTTGGCTAAGGGATTTGCGATTGAAGTTCCCGATTGTAAAGAAGGCGAATCTTCTCAACAAGACAGAAAGGATTTGGGATGGGATGGGATGGGTTTTAGGGTTTTGTTCTTGGGGGGAAATGTATCAAAAATTGTGGATACTCAATTGTGTTGATTCTGGGGAACTTAGGGTTTGCCATTTGAAAAGGATTGAAGCTTACCTTGAATAAAGCTGAAAACTACCCAATCGGTAAGGATAAACTCGCCATTCGGGAGAGAGAGCTTGCCAATCGCCTTTTTTCAAATTCCTCAGTAACTGAATCACATTCCATAAAGCAATATTCCTTAAAAATTGCACAATATTGCGGCCATCTCCCTTCGCTGACTAGATTGGTGTTCATGAATCGGCACTTTAATTCCCTTCTAAACTGCACAATTAAAGCCTAGGATTTAGATGATTCTTTTCGTATGTTTCAATTAGTATGAACTGTTCAATTAATTGGAGGTTCTTGAGGTTGAGGTTATCATATTTCCACTGGGCTTGTGCAGTTCCTTGGAGCTGGTTTTAAGTTGAAGGAGTTGCAATTTTGGTTTTAAGAGATTGTGGGTTAGAGTATTTTACTTGAATCGAAAGAAACAGGACTTGGGTTTCACGAAAACTTCATTTAAATAGAAAATGAGTCTGATCAGAACTCCCCTCCCAATAAAATGGAGTCTCTCTCCATCAATTCTCAGGTGGAAGGGAGCTTCTCCTTGAGCTGCCCAACGGCCATCCAGTGAGCTATTTGAATTCCCCTTCATCATGATATGGAAGATTGCATTTATATGTCTATCAAGCGTGAAATTTGTCGAGTTTGGTTAATGGGCTTTTGGTTAAGATGAGTTCAGAGGAGGGGTTTCGGATTTTGAGGAGTGTCGGGGAAAAGTGCATTTTGGAAGATGAGCTGCTGAATCTTCTAACCAAGAAACCCCAACCCATTTGCTATGATGGGTTCGAACCATCCGGCAGAATGCACATTGCTCAGGTCTTGCTTTCCCTTGATTTTCCTTGAGCTAGTTTGATAATGTTGATATGTTGCATTTGGCCGATGATAGTTTAATAGTGTACTTTATATAGTTTGACATTATTATTCATGGCATTGGCAATGTCTACATCTATCATTGGCAAATTAATGCTTTGCCTATCTTAATTCATTGATGTAGCATCAAGAACTCTCGTCTTTTACTCTATACCTGCCTTTTATTTGGGAACTATGCGCACTTGAAATATTTTCTAGCTTGCGTCTAGGTGAAGTGGTGTTGGAAACTACATATCATGAAGCTCCTCCACCAACACTTCCTTCAACTATTGTAAAATTATTTCATAAACTAGTGAAACTATCCTTATCCCATAAGGCTGCGTTTGGTCGACCAGAAAAAAACAAGGATAGGATATGTTTTATCCTATCTTGTGTTTGGTAGCTGTCTAGGATAGGATAAGGTCGGATATAAAATGAATATAAACCGAATAAAAAAATACGAGGGGGTGGGATAAGGTCGGATAGGATTTCTTTTATTCGAAACATAAAACCCTACGCTTTTTTTTTCTTTCTCTGTTATTCACCCATAGACGACTCTCTGTTTCCAAATTATCGATGTTGAAGCCTTCTCCTCAATAGCTCTCTGATTCTCATCGAAATTTTACGAAAATGACGAATTTTCAAAGGTAAATAATCATTCTCTCTCTAACGTTGATTTCTAAAGTAGTTGTGGATTGTTTTCCTGTTTCATCTATGTTTCAGCTTACGTAGGTCAAATTTGTAATTCTAGGTTTTTTTGCTGGTTGATTGGAGATCATCTTCTTGATAGTTTTGAATTTGTAGATTTATAAAGGCCTTTCTATTTTTGTGCAAAATATTTGATATCTTCAACGCGAATTGTTCGTTCTTGGTTCTATTCTTCAATACCCAGATTTCCAAGGCTACTACACCTCTCTCTCCCTGTGAGATAATTAAATAATTGTGGAGAATCGACAATGTTCCTATGGTGGCTAACTCAAAAGATTCGCAATTGTTCCTTTCTTGCCGTGCTTTTTCTCTCCCTTCTCCAACCCCCTCCCTCCCCCAATGCCTTTCCCACAACCACCGCGCATGAGAGATGCAAATTGTGGCCATAACGATGCTGTGGGTCAATTTGTTCAAGTAGGAGACTATCGGCAGTATTCTTTATTTTTAGATCTCCTCTTCTTAGAAAGAAAAGTGACCTTGCTGTAGCATGTCTCAGGAGTTTAAGGGACTTACAGCTTCAAGCCAGTGCTGTAATGCTAGCTTTTGAGCCTTCTCGTCTTTTGACAAACCTTTTCCTACCTGAAAGATAATTTATCAGCATCCTAATGATATTGTTAATTGTCACGTAAGTCAAAAACAGGAAAACAAAACGGGCTCTTTCAAAAGATTGTGGCCATAACGATGCCAGGGGTCAATCTGTTCAAGCAAGAGACTATCAGCAGTATTCTTTATTTTTAGATCTCCTTTTCTTAGAAAGAAAAGTGACCTTGCTATAGCATGTCTCTGGAGTTTAAGGGACTTACAGCTTCAAGCTAGTGCTGTAATGCTAGCTTTTGAGCCTTCTCTTCTTTGGACAAACCTTTTCCTACCTGAAAGATAATTTATCAGCATCCTAATGATATTGTTAATTGTCATGTAAGTCAAAAATAGGAAAACAAAACGGGTTCTTTCAAAAGATTGCCTTTTATGTACCTTGGCAACGCTAGTTCTTGCCCTCGCTCACCGAGAACCAACTATTTCAGGCTTATCGTCCTTGTAGAATGATACGAAACTATGCTTCAAGGCTGCAAAGTCTATCGCCTTCCACCTGAAACATTGGCATATATATGAAAGTTTCTTTGGTTATAATTTTTGCACACTCCTTTTGTTTGGGACCTTTTCATGTAGCATGTGCTTTGGAGTTCCATTATAAATTTATTTAGGAATAGATATATAAATGTATGTGTATATAACCTGGCACTGACATTGAAAATATGACATTCAATGCTACATTGTTCTACTCTTTGGAGAATCAATCTAGATCATTGATAGATTGTAGTGAGTTAGGTCGTTAACATGGCCTGATTAGCAAAAAGTAAAAGTATAACTCAAATATAAAACCCTATTGATTATGCCTTTATAGGTCATACATTATGTATTGATCTTCTCTCTCTAGGTAAATCTCAAGTAAATTTCTTTCTAGTAAGAAAAGTTCAAGTAATGAAGGTGATCCCTGTATTTAGTAGAAATTGCAAGATATTATCGTATGAAGGAGATCCCTATATTTTGTTGTGTGGGTTGAATATCGTGGCTGATTGAATGCTGAGTTAGTTTTCTTTTTCTCTGTTTTTTGTTACTTTAAGAAATCTAGGAATGGTTCAATCGACATATATGCTGAGATAGTTTTCTGTTTAGGAATGGAAGGTAGCAATTTCAGTCAAACTCAAGGGAGGAGAACAAAGAGAGACTGACATATATGGACAATAGATGAAGAAAATGCACTTCTAGATGGTCTTAAAGAATTAGTTACGCGAGGAATGAAAGCCGATAACGGCTTCAAGAGTGGTTACATGGTTATGTTAGAGAAGTGGTTTGAAGAAAAGTTCCCTCATTTTGGCATCAAGGGTAATCCTCACATAGAGTCAAAAATGAAAAACTTGAAAAAGTTGTATAATCAAATATCTGACTTGAGGAATCAAAGTGGCTTTGGGTGGGACCATGAAAAGCATTGTGTTGATATTCATTCTGAGGATAGTTGGTAAAAATATTGTAAGGTTTGTGTCACTTCTTCTCATTTGTCTTCTTTATTAATTGTTTCATTTTTAACAAAATAATATAATTTTCTTTGTAGACCTATCCAGGAGTTACTTCTTTGAGAGGGAAGTCCTTCCCTCAATATGATCGACTAGCGAACATATTTGGAAAAGACCGTGCCAAAGGAAATCTCAATGAAGACCCTTCAGAAGCTCATGCGACTGTAGATCATGAGGAATGTGAAAATCATGATAATGTGGCAACCAACGGTGTAAGTCAAACCTCACCGCCACTATCATCTTCTCAAGCACAAAATGTTTCTGATTCTTCAAAAAGAAAAAGGGCTAAAGCAAGTGACAAATGGGCTGCTGGCTTAGTTGAGATAGCAGGAATTTTTGGCTCATTTTTGGAGAAAGCTAACGAGAGAATGGAGATGATCGTGAGCCGCATCGGACATGCCAAGGATTTGGATAATGACAAACAAAAAATCAATAAGGAGCTTCTTCAAATGTCTTTAGGTACTATGGATAGAATAAAATTATGTAGAAAAATTGTGAAGGATCTTGAGAATATTCATCTATTTTTGTGATTTCAAGGAGACGACAGGAAAGCATTTGTGGAATTACTTCTCCAAGAGATGAGAGAAGAGAATGAGTGATGATGAGTTGTTTATGAGTTTGTAGGAGATATGTTTTCTCTCCATGCTTTTTCTTTTTTTCTTCTTTATGTTTTTTTTAAAGGGTTTTTAGGGCTAGCTATAAGCTTTAATGTTATCTTTTTGGACCTTTTGGTCATAGCCATGACTTGAGAAGAGGTGGATATGGCTTGAAACTTTATCTCTATGTTCATTGCCAAGAAAACCATTATCTATAATATTATTTGCCTCTGTCTTTTAATAGTTTCTCTATCTCTTTGATAAAAAACCTAGCCATGATTTGGTATTGGACCTGTAACAAAATGAAAACAAATGAAAAACTTGTAAGAGAGAAAGATTCATGTTTGAAAGTGAATATATTGAAATTGAGCTTATTCTAAAAACGTTTGACTTTGAAGGGGTATTCAAAAGATTATTTCAAAGGAACATAAAAGATTATTACGATGCGTAATCATGAAATTCAATGAAAATCAATTAATTTGAAAAAGATATATTGTTTTGGATGATTTTGTGAATATTAAACCTGCAAATTTGTACTTGCCTAATGTTAGTGTTTTTAAAATATCCTAAATTAAATCCGTAGTTCACCAAACGATATATTGGATAAGATATGAGCATATCCAACTTTAAATCCGTAGTTCACCAAACAATAGATTGGATAGGATATGAGGATATCCGACTTTAAATCCGTAGTTCACCAAACAGTTGATGAAATATGAAAAAATCCATGGATTTCTTATCTTATCATATCCTATCCAGTCCTATCCCGTTTAGAAATCCGGACGACCAAACGCAGCCTAAAAGTTTATGTTTATCACTTGAACTATCTTATCTCATCCATTGTCCATCATTTACAAATTATATCATACACTTGGACACGTCACTAACCAAAAACTATAACTAATACCAAAACCATGCTTCTGCACGCACACATCCAAAATTTTTAACAAGTGGCTAGTTTTTGCTTCCTAGTTGTTTAGCCAGTCAAGAATAAAGGTTACAAACAAAAAGGTCCCGTAATACAACATCGTGGTTTTGGTTTGTTGTGCATGGAGTATCATTAGGAAATATCCAAACACCTTGGATTATTTGATAAAGTTAGTCTGAAAATTCTGAAAAATCTTAAATGACAGACTGCGATGCTTTTTTTGCACTGTGAAACTTTAAAGATGCTTGGTTTCATAATTTAGTGAATAGTCGAGATAAAAATGCACATGATGCAAGTGGAGTCGATGAAATGTATTTTGGCATCTGTTTTGGTCGATGACATCAAGTTGTGGGTGCTTCAGCTCAGAATAAGTTTGCATATCGTCATCCCCATGGTACATAGTTTGACCGGTTTGCCTAGCGTTGCGTATTGTCATTCAGAGAACTAATTTAAGTTTTGGAGACATTTTGCTATTTTGTGCCCTATTTTCTGCTGTTTTGCTTTCATTTTGAATGAGCTTGCTTTTCAATTTGAGTCTGGAGATTACTGCTTAAATTTTGTTGAGACTGGTTTTCTTTATCAGTTTTTTATATTTTCATTTTCCTTTATAGCAGGGAGTCATGAAGATGATAAGCATGAACAAAATGACTTCTGCCGGTTGCAAAATGAAGATATTGATGGCTGACTGGTTTGCTCAGATGAACAAAAAAATGGGTGGAGACTCGGAGAAAATCCAAACTATTGGACTCTACATGATTGAAGTATGGGAAGCTGTTGGCATGGATCACACAGATAATAAAGTGAAATTTCTGTGGTCGTCAGAAGAAATTAACTCCCAGGGACGCGAATACTGGCCACTGGTCATGGAAATTTTAGGCCAAAACGAGCTCTCTATGTTAATCATGAAGGCCTGCGGTTATTATGTTGAATCATGACTGGCATTAGAGATCACCTCTCATATTTTCTGTTTTGCAGGTGCTCACAGATAATGGGTAGTAGCGAACAGGATAAGCTCACAGGAGCCCAAATTATGTACCCCTGCATGCAATGTGCTGACATTTTCCTTGAAGGTGCTTATAGTATTCTGTCATCAGACAACTATAGAAACAACTCTTGCACGGTTTTTTACTTACCGCATGATAACTGCTAAGCAGTTATTTATTTATTTTTATTTTTTTTGGTAAAGAACTGCCAAGCGGTTATTTTATTCCTGAAGATTTCTAAAAACTGCAAGCATGATGAGTACCGTGCAGGAAATTGTGAGCTGTTTGCATGAGTTCATACATCTTTCTGTGGGATAATATGGGGTGTCCAAACCTTTGATTAAACTGTTCCCCGCAGATACAAATAATTATAAGTGCTATTTGTGATCTCCGGTACCGTAAATGAATGTGTGCAAAATGTGCGTGCTGAGTTATACTTGATAGCGCAGTGAATGAATCATGATTCAGACAGCTGCATAGTATTAGGGTTTCCTTGCTTTCTATATACTTCGAACTTGTTTTTGTTTGTCGCTATTAAAAATGTCGTTGGAAAATGCTTTTATTTGAACAGGCTGACATTTGTCAAATGGGAATGGATCAGCGGAAGGTGAATGTACTTGCTAAAGGGTACTGTGATGACATAGAGAAAGAATAAGCCTATCATTTTGTCTCATCGTATGGTTTAACTCTCTTTTTCTCACAGATTTAGTAGTTTTTCTAAGGTTAAAATGGTTATTTGTGTCGATTATTTTGGTATATGTTGAAATATTATCCCACATCGATTGACAACAGGTTCTAAATACTCTTTATATTCATTTGATCTCTGTTCACTTATAAGTTTATGTTTTTGGATTGAACTTTTTAACATAGTATGGAAGCCATTTATCCCTTATGTAAAAGTGCGTGGTAAAAAAATTCCATGAAATTTCACATGCAATTAGTAATCCGACTCGCATGTGAGAGGGGGTGTCTTAAATGCTTTTTTATATTCATGTGGTCTCCTTTCACCTATAAGCTTAACCTTTTGGGTTGGACTTTTTAATTGTATGTTGATATGCTTCGTGGTCCGCAGCAAGGTTAAGAAATAATGTCCAAAAGTGATCCGTCCTCATCCATCTTTATGGGTGATGATGAGGTAAAATTTTGTGACAGCTGCATAAAGTGTGCAGTAATGAGAAACCGCCTTTTATTTTACCTTCTGAGGAATCAATTTTTATGGCATCTGTAGGCTGAGGTGAATGTGAAGATAAAAAAAAAAGTATACTGTCCACCTAAGATTGCTGAAGGCAACCCATGTTTGGAGTACATAAAATACATCATATTGCCGTGGTTTAATGAGTTCAGAGTGGAGTGATCTGCAGATAACGGTGGTGACTAGTGAGCTGTCCATGATGTAGAAACATTGTTGCTTTTCACCTAGTGCTAATTGAATATTAGTACTTTGATTCTCCTTCTTGCTATATTGCGGTGTAGGACCTTTAAAAGCTTTGATGAACTTGTGTTCGACTACGAAAGTGGAGATTTGCATCGTGGTGACCTGAAACTAGCCCTTTCAAAGTCTTTGAATAAGATGCTTCAGGTAAGCTGTCCTCCCATCCTCATGAGCATCTTTTACGCACGCACACACAGTTGAGAATCCAGAATGACCATATGGTCTCGTTGCGAATGAGGAGCCAAGCTACATGACTTTCTCCAAGTTTGAAAGACAGCATGAGAATTTCCATGCATGAATGTTAGGAGTATACCCTTAGTTGGCAATTTCAGCAACAGAAGCCCTTGCAAACTTTGGGGGAATACATGTCTATCAAAAGCTCCTTGGCTAAATTTATAATTCGTTTTCACTTATGCAGCCTGTACATGATCATTTCAACAAAAACGCTAATTTGAAGGATCTATTGAAGAGAGTTAAGATGCTCATTTTTTTGTGTCCATTAAAATTACATAAATAATTAGGTTCCAATTTCTAAGGATCCGTTTGGTTCCAAGGAACAATTTCTTTCCAAAATAGTATTTTTTTTTTTAATTTTCCCGGACAATTTCTAAGTAAAAAAATATATTTGGTAACTACACAATTTTTATTCTTGGAATGGAAAAAGAACATGAATGCGTTTGATATAATTTACAAAATTTTTTGTAACGTATAATTTTTTAAAATTTTTTAATAATTTTATTTAAAGGAATAAAAAACTAGTTGACGCTATCAAACATATTTTTATTCTTTTTTTGTCTCAAGAAATAATAAATAAAAAAAGAATAGAAATCGAAAGAAATAAAAATGTTACCAAATGGACCTTAAAGCTTCGCATAAGTAATCAGTTACCTTTCCAAAAATTGTGGTGTGCTTTTGTGCTCCGTCAATGTAGGGATACAGGGTCATGCGGTACATGGACACTAAAGGATGTGACAATTGGTCGATTACTGTCACAATTGTTTTGACGAAAATCTAATTTTAGGTTTGGACATCAGAGAATTATTTTGTCCTTGTGCTATGAGCACGCCAAGTATATATTTGCTAGCTACTTATTACTTGCACTAATTTACGTGACATCTTCACTGAATCACCATAGAATTTTCCCGTAATTGCAGAACTGGTTAAGATCTGGTCAATAGCTTTACCTGGTTTTGATTTACATTGTTTAGTTTAAAGTACGCATTTTATCAATAGAAGAAATTGGCTCTGTATTTTTGCTGTTTTCCTTTTGCGACGGGTTTTCCGAATTTAGCGGTGGAGGAATTCGGGGAAGCATGCCTAGCAAGAAAAGTTTTTGAGCTTAAGGGCACTAGTTTTTCCACCATAAACCCTTGATTATACGGATTACATGAAAAAAGCTTGTGACTTTGAAAATTGAATAATTCATGTAATGTTGATGGCAATTGGTTGATCCATGTTCTAGCCAAAATGGATAAGGAATAGTAGTAGGTTGATTTAGGAGTCCTTCAATATATCATCCATATGTAAAATACATTGTCATGACTTAAAACCTCACGTCTCATTTGATTTTCTTCCCCAAGCTCGAATGGGGTTTATCAAATTTATGATTTTTTTGGCAATCAAGTTTCTAATATTTTGTTTTCATCCACCTATAGCACCTGATTTTCGGTTTCTTTTTTTTTTTTTTTTAACGAGATGGACAGTCATGCGACCTGCTTTGTCATCATGTTTCCCTACAAAGTGAAATGTCCATCTTTCCTCCCTTTCTCTCTCTCTCTCTCTCTCTCTCTCTACCTGCTTATTAAGCTCAAAGTCAAGCCATCCTCCTTCGCCCCCTTGATGTTGCAGATCAGCTTTGTTCTCAGCTCCCTCATGTTCCTCGAGCTCCCCCATGGTTACCATCTGATTGTGGCGTTTTTGGGCTTGATTTCGATGTCGTTGCTTCGTTCTCAGATGAGGAGCGCTAAGAAAGAAAGGAGTATATGTCCTAACATTTCTGAACTAGCGATGTGTGGGGACTCCCTTTTCTCAGGACATTTTGTAAAAGCTTGGTTGATCTGCTTCGTTTGACTTTGCCACATGGTGCTGCTTTTTGGTTTTTTTTTTTTTTTTGTTTTTGTTTTTGGGGGGGGGGGGGGTGAGGTGTCGATGATCTTTTCAAGGATCTTTTCAAGTAGTCATTTTGACCTACTTGTCGAGCTTGACACAGATTGCAAATTATTGTTTACCTAATAACCACCACCTGATATATTGTTTACATTATTATTAGTGTCTTGGTATATTGAAAAAGTAAGTTTATGCTTATCTAAACGCCCAATGTCCTCGGATCTTGCCTTGGGCCCTTGTCCAGATTTGGAAAATAATCACCACTTTCCCTCTTCTGACGAGGGCCTCACCTCTAGTTGGTATAGTCTAGCTCTTATGCAAGTGTTGATTTTTATTTGAAATAAAATTCATTTTAAATTTTTATTTGAAAAAAAATGATATTTCAAATTCTTATTTATTTTCTTTAAAAGCATATGAAATGATTTACTATTTATTATTATTATTATAGAATCGAAAAATGATGTTAACATGAGTTTACATCAACTACATAACAAATAAGAAATGGTTGCACATTAATAAATTGGAAGAATAATAATCGTGATTGCAGGTCCGGTTGCACCTCCTCCTTCTCGGCGCTTAGTTCTCTCTCCGTCGCTTAGGGTTTTGGGTTTTTCCGCCGTCGCCGGCGAATCGCTTGAATCGAAAGGAGCGGAACTGTGCTTCATCTCAATGGAAAAGGTAGCTGATCAGAACCCACCTTCCAAAGTGGAGTCTCTCTCCGTCGAATCTCAGGCGGCGGAAGGGAGCTCCTCCTCGAGTTGCCCGACGGAAACCCAGTAAGCTCCTCGAATCCCACCACTCCGTGTCGCCGCCATCTGGGAAAATTTGCATGGAATTTGCTGAGTTTGGTTGATGGGATTGTTTTGATCAGGATGATGAGTCCGGAGGAGTGTCACCGTCCGGGAAATCGCATGGAATTTGCTGAGTGAGTTTGGTTGATGGGTTTTGTTTTGGTCAGGATGAGCCCGGAGGAGCGGTTTCGAATCGTGAGGAGCATCGGGGAAGAGTGCATTCAGGAAGACGAGCTGCTGAATCTTCTAACCAAGAAGCCCCAGCCCATTTGCTACGATGGGTTCGAACCATCTGGCAGGATGCACATTGCTCAGGTCTTGATTTCCCCTGATTTCCCTTGATTTAGTTATTCTGATTATGTTGATATGTTGCGTTTGGCCCATGATAGTTTAATAGTGTAGTTCGACGTTATTGCTCATGGCATTGGCAATCTCTACATCTATCTTTGCCAAATTACTGCTTTGCTTATTTAGATTCATAGATTCATAGTTGTAGCATCGAGAACTCTCGTCTATCACTCTGTACCTGCCTTTTATTCTGAAACTTTTCGCACTTGAGATATTTTATAGCTTGCGTCCAGGCGAAGTGGCCTAGATTTTGCCTTCTAGTTGTTTAGCCAAATACAGAACGGTCCTGTAACACAACATTGCAATTTTGGTTCATCGTCCATGGAGTATCAGTCGGAAATGTCCAAACACTGTGATGATAGATTCCAAAGCTTTTTCTGCACCATAAATATAAAGATGCTTGGTTTTGTAATTTAGTGAATAGTAGAGATGAAAATAAACTTGATGCAAGTCGAGGCTGATGAATTGTACTTTGCTGTCTTTTTAGTCAGTGACATCAAGTCGTGTGTGCTTCAGTTCAGAATAAGCTAGCATATTGCCATTCCATGGTGCATAAGTCGATTGCTTTGCCTAGTGTTGCTTATTGTGTGCTTCATCCAATCTCAGTCTGTTTTATTGTAGCTTTGCTTAACTATTCTTTGCCTAGTTTTTCAGAGAGAAAAGATTTCTTGATGTGAAGGACTTATCTGCTGGCTCTTTGAGAGGACTCATTTAAGTTGTAGAGACATTTTGCTATATAGTGCACTGTTTTCTGCTGCTTTGCTTACATTTCTGACGAAAGCTTGCCTTTTCAATTTTAAGCTCAAGATTACTGATGAAATTTTGTTGAGACTGGCTTTTATCAGTTTCAAAGTTTATATTTACATCTTCCTTTGGGGCAGGGAGTCATGAAGACGATAAGTGTGAACAAAATGACTTCTGCTGGATGCAAAGTGAAGATATGGATTGCCGATTGGTTTGCACAGTTGAACAACAAAATGGATGGAGACTTGAAGAAAATCCAAACGGTTGGACACTATTTGATTGAGATATGGAAAGCTGTCGGCATGGATCTCGCCGATAATAAAGTGGAATTTCTATGGTCATCAGATGAAATTAACTCCCGAGCACATGAATACTGGCCACTGGTTATGGACATTGCCCGCCGAAATAAGCTCCCTAGGATAATCAGGTATATAACTAAGGCATGCAGTTATTATGTTTATCATGATTGATATAATAGATTGCGGCTCATTGATTTTCTTGTTTCCAGGTGCTCACAGATAATGGGTCGTAGCGAACAGGATGAGCTCAGCGCAGCCCAAATTCTCTACCCATGCATGCAATGTGCTGACATATTTTTCTTGAAGGTTCTTATAGTATTTGTCATCAGACTTTATTCAAATACTTGTTTTCTGTCAATTCTTATGTTCGTTGGTCTATGACTTCCTAGAGAAACAATCTCTGCTTGGTTTTTATCTTCCCTCATGATAATTTGTTGAGCAGTTTATTCTTATGATTGTATGAATTCTTTAAAAAACTGCAAGCACTATGAGTACCATGCAGGAAATTATAACTTGCACGCATGAGTTCATGTCTTTTTGTTGGATAATATGGGGCATCCGAACCTTTGGTACCACCATTCCCCACAGATGCATGCAAATTGTAAATGTTATTTGTGATCTCTAGTACCGTAGATGACTGTTTGCAAATTGTGCATGCCAAGTTGTACTTGATAGTGCAGCGAAGAATTGTGATTGAGACAGCTGATGGTATTCCGGTAGCCTTGCTTTCTTTGTATCTTAAAGGTTGTGCTCTATCTTTTGTCACTACGAAAATCTCCATGCAAAATGCTTTTATTTGAACAGGCCGACATTTGTCAACTGGGAATGGATCAACGGAAGGTGAATGTACTTGCTAGGGAGTACTGTGATGACATAAAGAGAAAGAATAAGCCTATCATTTTGTCTCATCGTATGGTTCAACTCTCTTTCTTCTTATAAAGTCAGTCATTTCTCTAAGGTTGGAATGGTTATTTTGGTCTTGATTGTTTTGATATGTAGATATGCTTCCTGGTCTGCAGCAAGGCCAAGAAAAAATGTCAAAAAGCGATCCGTCATCATCCATCTTTATGGAAGATACCGAGGTAAAATTTTGTTCCAGACTGCATATATTTGTGCAGCATTGAGGAGCTGCCTTTTTTATTTTACATTCTGCAGAATAAATTCTTTATGGCATCTGTAGGCTGAGGTGAATGTGAAGATAAAAAAAGCGTACTGTCCACCTAAGATTGTTCAAGGCAACCCATGTTTGGAGTACATAAAATACATCATATTGCCATGGTTTAATGAATTCAAAGTGGAGCGATCTGCAGATAATGGTGGTGACAAGTGAGTTGCTATGATGTTGAAATGTTGTTGCTTTTTCACATGCAATTTTGTCGTGCTGATGGAATACTAGCATGTTTTGATTACTTTGTTTCTCTTTCTTGCTATCTTGCGGTGTAGGACCTTTAAAAGCTTTGATGAACTTGTTGTCGACTATGAAAGTGGAGATTTGCATCCTGGTGATCTGAAACCAGCCCTTTCAAAGTCTTTGAATAAGATACTTCAGGTAAGCTCTCCTTCAATCCTAATGAGCATCTTTTATGCGGGCACAATTGGTTGAGAATCCTGAATGACCATTTGGTCTCCTTACATATGAGGAGACAGGTATGGAAGACAGCATGACCATTTCCACACAAAAAATTAGGACTACGCTCTTATTTTGCAGTTACAGCAATCTTGATCGTCGTGAACTTCTCTAGGGGGCACACATGTCTATCTATAGCTTCTTGGCAATATTCATGTTATTTTTTTCTTATGCAGCCTGTACGTGATCATTTCAACAAAGACGCTAATGCAAAGGATCTGCTGAAGAGAGTTAAGGTATGCATCTTTCCACTGTCCATTCAAATTACCGCAACAATTTAATTTTAGTTTTTGAAGCTCCTTATACTTTATGTGCGATCGACATGCACCTACTTTCAAAATTGGTGTATGATTTTGTCCACTGTCAATGTAGGGATACAGGGTCACTCGGTAATGTGGCGCTTGGTCACTAAAGGACATGACAACTGGGTTGATTCCTGTTGCAGTTGTTTGGACGAAAATCTAGTTCACATATGGACATTGGAGATTCTTTTTTTGTCCTTGTGCTAATGGCACAGTATTTATTTGCAAGCCACTGGTTACTTGCACTAATTTACGTGACATCTTCGTTGAATCACTACACAATTTTCTTGTAACTTGCGGCACCAGTTAAGAATCTGGTCCATAATTTTACCTGGTTTTGATTTACATTGCTCAACTCAGACTTCGCATTTTTATAAGTGGAAGGAATTGGCTCTGCCTTTTCGCTGTTTTCCTCGACGATGGCTCCTCTGAATTCAGCGGCGGGGGCATTTGGGGAAGCATGCGCAAGAAGAAAAAGTTTTGAGTTTAGGGCACTTGTTTCCATCATAAAATCCCTCGATTTATTTGTATCACATGAAAAATGACCTTCAAAATTGGATAATTCACGTAATGTTAATGGCAAATCGGTTGACCCAAGAAATAGAAAGGTGGACAGACAGGTCTTCCCTGGCACGAGTTTGTTGAGATTACGACTAAAAGATGACTGAAGGAAAATTGATGTAGCACTGACGCTGAGCCAAACTCATACATATTCATGTCTCTTTAACATAAAAAGATGCATTACATTGGGCAGAAACATCACATTTTCCGCGCCCCGTTTGATTTTCTTTTCCAAACTCGATTAGGGTGTATCAATTTTCTAATATTTTTTGCAATCGAGATTCTAAAATTTATTTTCATCTATCTATTGCACGGGGTTTTTAGTTAACATGAACTCTCTATAATCCCTTATTACAGTTTGAAATGCTGATGAGGCGTCATTTGGGGATGATACTATTGAATTTGTTTCTTGTTTCCTAAAAGATCCTCCCCTTTCAATCGAGAAAACATGGAGAATCTTGAAGAAGTATGAAAGCCCAACTTGGCTCGAAGTAAAGCCTATTTCCCTTCAGAAAATTATCAAAAAAGTCATCAACTTGTTACATTTATATTAATTTAATTATAATATTTTTTTTTATCAACTTAAATTTAAAACTTTTTTATTTATATTGTGACAATTCAGTCTATCTATTTAATTTTGGTTGAAAATCACTAATGTGAACATTGGCTATTCTATGTGACTTAGTCAACATTGACATAAACAAATTTTTTCATATTTTTTTAAATATTTTTTTTTTATTAATTTTTCTTTTTATTTCCTTCTTCCTGGTAGTTAGCAGTGGAGGAGCAAATTTCTAGAAACATCCCTCTATTTTTTAGAATACCAGATCGTACCTAGTTAATGAGTTTTACCTTTGAATATTGATATACACATTTGCATAGGTTATCCTTATATTTCTCTGCCCTCGTCGGCCACTGGTAAAACAAAAGAATGAAGATTTTTTTTTTTTTAAATGTAAATGCTTATCGTGTCACGTAAGACATCCAACCTCCGCATTAGCGATTTTCAACTAAAATAGGCCGGATTTGCTAAATTAACATAAATATAAAATGTTTAGGATTCAATGGACAACATAAAAAAAAAGGATTAAGATTAAATTAATACAAATACAATCAATTTAAGACTTTTTTTTATGATTCTTCCTCTTCCTCTCCTATTAATCTTAGGGACGATTAATCTAACGCCGTCATATTTATCTTCCCTTGTTGTTTTGCATGAAGGAGACGAAATTACCGAAGTTCTGCATTGAACTCATTCAATATCTTTCTGGGGAGACTTGGTCTCATGTCTGGACAAACAGGAGTTGCCCGCAACGAGAAACGACTCGAATTATGAAGAATGCTGGCTCTCCATGGAGCGACAGAGCATCGATTCTACATCTGAACAGAGTTTTGCTATCTCAGTTCTCGTCCACCTGAAGGTTAAGAAGATTGGTGAAGTCTTCCAAGGCCATGCAAAAGTAGTCCTACTGTTGAGAAGGGCATTCCAGGGCTGTTCCTGTAGTTTTCGGAGAATGGCCTTCTTGCTAAAATGCTAAGCCTATTATGAATCATGGTGCTTCATGGACAAATACTCAGTTTTGGAGAGACTTTGTTGAGCAATATTTGCTTATTCATCTAAACATTAATTGGCCATTAATAGTAAGGTATCCGCCGTCCTAAGTTGCTTGGACGTGCTATCTATCTGCTAATATCAGACGGTTCCCATCATCATCCACCTCTCCTTCTAGCATTACCATCCAATTCATCTCATAGCTTGTTTGGATATATAGATGCACGCCGTTCCTGAAAAACTACTAATCCGCACCTTCATTCTGAAGAAGACTGTTAACTATAAAGCTTTGTACCTGATCATCAGATGATCCAGCAATGACAGTGGGAATGTGTGCAATAGATGGGAATACATTACTTTGAGTAATAGCTACTTAAATATTCTCGTGCTTCTTTCAACAGCAAAACATGAAAAAGGCAAGGCGATAGATACTAAAGTAAAACATTCCTGTGCTCGATCCAGGCGACTTCAGTTTTCCGAATATAAGGAGTTCAAGCAGAAGATGAATTTCAGAAAAAAAGTGACTTCACTCAGATCTCTGTTGATGAGAAGAGAAAATTCACAAAGTAGAATGAAGCGAGGAAGCCGATGCTGCCGGTTGATAGCAGGGTGCCTATAGCCACGATGAGCGAGTAACCAACATAAACTGTGACAGATGGAGGCCCGCTCAAACCGTTCAGGTCAAAAACCAAGTAGTTGATGCAGTACATGAACACATAGATGGAAGCCGAACCAGAAGCACAGAAGGACTTCCACCACCATTTCCAGTCCTCAGCTTGTAGATTGCGATAAGAAACGATCAAGGAAGTTTCAGCACAGACAAAAACAAGGGACAGAAGACAGAGGCAGAGGGTCCCTGACATGCTGTAGAACCTACCAAGGCATATGCTACTCAGAAAGAAGAAGAGTTCTATAAAGAATGTGCAGAATGGGATCATCCCAACACTGAAAACTAAGAGCCACGAAGGGAGTGTCCGAGCAGGGATTTCCCTGGGAATGTGGTTGGTTTTCACAGGATATTGGATAGACTCAGCCTGGGTCGCTGGGAATCCTCCCAGAAGGGTGACTGGCGCTGAAGTGCAGAACCAGAGTGACAAAACAGTGATGTAAATGGAGATGGGAATAGCAGCGGTGCTATGGCTGACCCACATTACGAGGTTGAGCACTGTGTGTATGCTTAGGACGATTCCTGGAAAGAGAAATGTGATCGACCCTGAAACCGATTTCCAACCATCAGTACTTCCTTTCAGAGTTCTCCACAGACGCACGCCAATGTACCCACCAACGATTCCTGAAAAACAGTAGCTAGTCATCATCAACATCAGTATCATTCCTCGAGCTCCAGGCAGCTTGAAGCCGAAGGCTGCGATGGATGCAGTCACAAAACCGGTCAGTGTGATTTGGACCCCAGTTCCAACCAACACACTGAGAAGCTTAGAGTAATTCGGTTCTCTGAATGCATCACCAGCAAGAAGCTTCCAACCTGAAGGCTCCTCATCAGTCTCTGCTTCGGCCTGCTTACCCATTCCCTGGCATTTTGCAAGTTCCCTAGATATCGTCTTCAGGAGTATTGCGATGACAATGCTGGTTAAGAGAAGGATGGTTATCAGAGAATTCAGTACCGAGAACCAATGGACTCGGGAATCTCCCTGCTCCGAATAAGTGTCCCAACGAGATTGCCACTGGATATCACTCTTCAAGAACTGAACCTCATAAGTAAAGGATATCCTTTCGTTCTCCCTCACAACCTGCAATTTCTCAAGCTCAAGGGGACATTCCATGGAATCTATGTTGTTGAACATTTTGAGCTTTTTCATGTTTTCCTTGTCATGTTTAACACTGCAAGGAACCACCCTGAAGCCCACAATCTCAAACAGCGGCGGCGGTTCATAACCCTTTGCAACCGTGCCATTTGATGGCACATCAAAATCCATCATGTCAAAAATGCGGTTTCTGTGCTCGTTCACCAAGACTGTGAACTTGAGATGATTAATAATGTAAACAGCATCGCTATTCCACGCTGCATACCCGATCGGGAAGCTGGTCCCTTGAATGTTAAACTGACCATAGGCATAATTTATCACTGGCAAACCGTCGAGCATCATGTTCACTTGGTACATGTTGCGAATCTGCTGCTTCAAAATCCTTACCCCATGCTCGCTCAGGGGACCAGTGGTGCAGAGGTAGACAGACTCATTGACATACCCTTGGAACCGGTACAGCGAGTTGATGATTTGGTCTCCCACAAGAGTGGCGCCGACATTGCCAACACATTCTCGGATCCCACCCATGGGGATGCAGTATGGGAGACTATAGTAGCTCAAGGGAAGCAAAGTTTCGATGGAGGTCAAGGAATTAACTTGGGCAAATATGAGGTCATTACCGGCGTATGTGTGCATGTAGCTTCTTGCCAAAGAAAACCAAATTGAAGAGAGTGCAAAGAAAACCAAATTCTTGATTGCAGAGCTTGTCATCTTGATATCTGCAAGAGAATCAATTGAATGGCTGCAAGTAGAGAACCAAATTAGGCAACCAACTCCAAGTTCAGATGATAATTAATCTCCAGATATAATCTCTAATTGTCGTATACACAGTTTGCAAATCATCGATGAAAAATTTCAGATCTTTCATGGTTTTTAATATCGCAGCATGGAGATCCTTTGATCCATCACTATGGAAACTCTATAAAGCATCAGAATCTAATCCATCATGGAAACATTGGTGAATAAAGATCATATGATATACTTACCTCACAAGTGATGAATAATGCTGACCTTGATGATGGGAAGCAGCTAAAATTGCTTCTGGGAGGGAAGCGCTCTCTGTGTTTATCTGATGATTAACGTGATTGACGAGTCATTTTCATCTTCTGCTTCGTTGCTTCCCATGAAGAGGAAAAATTGAAAACTTCATTAATATTAATTAAAATCAATTCGGTTACTTTCTGGGAAGAAACTTGGTTTTATTACAAGGACAAGAGGAGTTGCCGTCAACAAGTAACGACAGTCCAAGTCAACGTTAACGACTCCATTTTCTCCCATAGTAAATATCGACATTAGGACCGACATCGACATTAGGCTGTGTACGTTTGTTTTTTTCTCATGGACAATCTCCAGGAAATTCAGTTAACAAATACCCCGAGAAAGCGGTCATTTCTTCCTCCGACCACCCTTTGATTGTTAAGTCGCAAGCCGTGGATGTCACGAACATCTAAAATTAATTAAATACAAATGTGGATTATGCCCATGGAGGAAAACACGACCTTTTGGAAAGCCGAGCAAGAACACACATGAAAGTCACCTACCTCAGATCGAGGGAAGTACGTTTCCAAGGGGCAACCGATGACGTCCTCAGGGTACTCTTTAGCATTATTCTAGAATTAATAGTGATAAAGATGAATTTTCAATGAAAAATGACGTGAATTAATATGCATTTTTTCGAAGGAATATTTCATAATAAATATACTACTTCAACCAAAAAACAAAAGTATTTCTTTTGCCGATAAAAGTGCTTTAAATTTGTAAAGTTGGATTCCTTCATTTATACAATGCTAAAATAATCTCTCTCTGTCATTTTGTTAAGTAAACTTTTAAATTTGAAAGAAATATTTTTCATCTTTTGAAAGAGCTTTCTTCCAACAAATCGCATCAACTAGAGGACTCAATTGAGCTTGACTGACAGTCATTTTGTATCTTCAGTGGCCATGCATGCTGTATTCTGGATGTTCTTACAGATAACATGATTTTCTAGCATGAATTCTGAAGATTTTGTGCAAATCATCAATAATATTCAGCCTTTTCACGGTAATAGAGCATGAGAAGCACCATGAGGATGAAGCTACTCATACGGCCGGACAAGAATGACCTCTTTTTCTAGTCCTTCATTATCATCATTCACCAGTATGACACCCTTTGGCTTCAATGAATTTTGATCACGAAAATGACCTTGGGCATAGCTATTTCGTTCCTCTTATTGTCAGGGTCGCATGTCGGCGGCCTAACTCTTTGTCCTGCTCAACTATTATGCTACGACAAGTGGACAGCGAAAATGGGAAAATTGAAGAGATACGGACCAGTTTGATTGTTCTTTGGCAGAAAATAATTGGTGTTTATAATAGAGGATGATTTTATAGAGCTTATGTTTTTTGCAAGCTGAAATTGACTTGCTGCAGAAATTTCATGACTGCAAGTCGTCAAAGCGAAAAATAAGATTGTCTCGATTAGGACTTCTATTAATGGAACATTATAAGGCGCAAGAGGATGCATAACGGAGGTAGACGACACCATGAATAAATTGGCAAATCACAATATTGAAGAGGTATGCACAGTAATGGTAACTACCTAATTTACAATGGCTATACTCTCGCGATGCGGAGCAAATAGAATTGCGACCTCTTTTCCTCCTATTTATCTTCGTGATGATTAATGTAACACTGTCATTTTATCTTTCTCTTTGTTGCTTGGCATGAAGGAGATGAAACGACAGAAGATCTGAATCAAAGTCATTGGATTGCTTTCTAGGAAGACTTGGTTTTATGTCTGGACAAATCGGAGTTGCCGGCAATTAGAAACAACATGCCAAGCCAACGTTATATGACTCCAGTTTTGTCACAGTTGGTATTGACGCTGATTGATGCACAAGAAGCAAAATTTATGTAGTTCATCGGAATCTTTCATTGCTCTTTTATCTACTGAATGGCAGAGTTGAAAGAATGAATATGAAACGAGATGGGGGACATTAGGTGCAGATTCTCAATCTGCTTAGTATGAGGGACTTGGGCTAGGGACAAGAGATTAGCTGAGTGGGATAAATGGCAAGGGCGGGGATATGTCATGGTTTTCTAACAGCCCCCAGAGATTTTACGACCTGTCAGTCTTCTTGACCTGAACCATCTTTTGATCACGACCTGTAAACTCTTGGGATCAATCACGGTGTGACTCAAACTATGAAGAATGCTGGATCCCCAGGGAGCTACAGAGCATCAATTCTACAACCGAATGAAGTTTCGGTGTCTCAGTCCTTGTCGAGCTAAAGATTAAGAAGATCGGTGAAGAGAAGTCTTTCAAGGCCATGCAAGGAGTCCTACGGTTGAGAAGGGCAATCCATGGCTGTTCCTATAATGTCTAGAGAATGGCCCTCTTGTTAAAAATGGTGCTGATCCTTTTATGAATGGTGCTTCATGGATCTAACAATGCTCAGTTGCCGATTTACTGACTTGTAAGGTTAGTCCAGATACTTGGTTGGGCATTAATAGGTTTATTATCAGGAAGGTACAGGCCATCCTGAGTTGCTCGTGCGTGCTATCTATCTGCTAAATAGCTGACGGCACCCATCATCACCCGCCTCTCCTCCTAGTGTTATCCTGCAACTTATCTCATAGCTTGTTTAAATCTATAACTATGACTTCTAGAGGTTATATGATGTATGACATTCCTGCAAAGCTACTCAATGTCACCTTTGAAGAAGACTGTTAACAATAAAGCTCCGTACTTGATTGTCACATGATACAGAAATGATGGTGGAAATGTGCGCAGTAGATGGCAATACATTACTCGGAAAGATTAATAGGTATTGATAACTGTTCTCATGCTTTATTCATCAGCGAAACATGACAAGGGCAAGGCAATAGATAAAATATAGAAAACTCCTGTACTTGATAGAGGCAACTTCAGTTTCCAACTGCAAGGAGCTCATTCAGAAGATGAAAAATCTAAATAAGATGACTCCTCAGATCTCCGTTGATGAGAAGAGAGCTTTCACAAAGTAGAACGAAGCAAGGAAACCAATGCTACCAGTTGATAGCAGGGCCGCTATTGCCATGATGAGCGAGTAACCAACATAAACTATGACTGATGGGGTCCCACTCAACCCGTCCAGGCTATTAACCAAGTAATTGATGCAGTACATGAACACATAGATGGAAAACAAACCGGAAGCACAGAAAGACTTCCACCACCATTTCCAGTCCTCAGCTTGTAGATTGCGATAAGTAATGATCAAGGAAGTTTCAGCACAGACGACAACAAGGGACAGAAGACAGAGGCAGAGGGTCCCTGACACGCTGTAGAACCTACCAAGCCATAAGCTATTTAAAAAGAAGAAGAGTTCGACAAATAGTGTACCAAACGGGATTGTCCCAGCACCGAAAACTAAGAGCCATGAGGGGAGTGTCCTAGCAGGGATTTCTCTAGGAACGTGATTGGTTTTTACAGGATATTGGATAGCCTCGGCCCAGGTCACTAGGAATCCTCCCAAGAGGGTGACTGGTGCTGAAATGCAGAACCAGAGCAATAAAACGTTGATGTACATGGAGATGGAGATAGCAGCGGTGCTTTGGTTGACCCACATTACAAGGTTGAGCACTGCGTGTATGGTTACGATGATTCCTGGAAAGAGAAACGCTATCAACCATGACACTGACTTCCAACCATAGGTACTTCCTTTCAGTGTTCTCCACAGACGCGTGCCAACATACCCGCCAACCGTTCCCAAAAAAGTGTAGACCCTTATTATCAACGTCAGTATCATTCCTCGAGCACTGGGAGGTACTAAGCCGAAGGCAGCAATGTTTGCAGTCATGAATATGGTCAGTGAGATTTGGACCCCAGTGCCAACCATCACACTGAGAAGCTTAGAGTGATTCGGCTCTCTGAATGCATCGCCAGCAAGAAGCTTCCAACCCAAAGGCTCCTCATCGGTCTGTGCTTCAGCCTGCTTATCAAGTCCCCGGCGTTTTGCGAGTTCCCTAGATATTGTCTTCAGGAATATCACGAACACAATACCAGCTAAGAAAAGGATCGTTATCAAAGAAATGAGTACCGAGAACCAATGGAATTGGGAATCTCCCTCCTTCGAATAAGTGTCCCAACGTGATTGCCACGTGATATCGCTCTTCACAAACTGAACCTCATAAGTGAAGGATATACTCTCGTTCTCCCTCACAACCTGCGATGTCTCGAGATCGAGGGGACATTCCATTGAATCTAAGTTGTCGTACATTTTGAGCCTTCTCTTGTTTTCCAGGTCGTGCTTAACACTGCAAGGATCCACCCTAAAGCCCACAATCTCGAACGGACCATTGGATGGCACATCAAAATCCATTATGCCGTAGCCCTGGTAACTGCGGTCTCGGTGCTCGTTCACCAAGACCGTGAACTTGAGATGATTAATGATGTAAGCATCATCGCTGTTTGGTACTTCATACCCGATTGGGAAGCCGGTCCATTGAATGTTAGTCCCATCATAGAAGACATACCTTATTACTGGCAATTCATCGAGCATCACGTTTACTTGGTACAAATCGCGAATCCGTTGCTTCAAGAGCCTTGCCTTGTGCTTGTTCAGGGGGTCAGTGGTGCAGAGGTAGACAGACTCGTTGACATACCCTCGGAACCGGTATGGTGAGGAGACGATTTGTTCTCCCATGAGAGCAGTGCCAACATTGCCGGCACTTTTTTTGATCCCCCATAGGGGCTTGCAGTACGGGAGACTATAGTAGCTGAAGGGAAGCAAATTCTCGATGGAGGTCAAGGAATTAACTTTGGCATATATGTAGTCATTATAGGTGTACGTGTGCATGTAGCTTCCGCCCAAAGAATACCAAATTGAAGAGAGAGCAAAGAAAACCCAACTCCTGATCACATAGCTTGTCATCTTGATATCTGCAAGAGAATCGGTTGAATGGTTGTGAGTAGACAGCTAAATCAGGCAACTAAGCTCAAGTTCAAATGATAATTGCTTTGAAATATCCTAGATGAAAGTCACGAACTGCCACTCGAGACGATACTCAAATCATCAATGAAATTTTTTTGGATCTTTCATGGCATCACAGCACGAAAAACATCCTTAATCGGCATGAGGCTATAGAGAAGCAGATCCTTTAATTCTATTATCAATGAAAGATTATAAAGCATCAGAATTCCACCATGAAAACCAAATTGCTTGATTTCTATTCGGACAAAGCAAGAAAACATAGAGTAAATGAAGATCAAATGACACGGAACGTACCTTGCAAATGATCAAAGTGAAGCGCTCTCGTTCTCGTTTCTCTTTATTTATGCGATGATTAATGAAATCAACAGATTCATTTTCAGAAGAGGGAAAATTGAGAAGTAGTTTATATTTAATGAAAACGGACTCAGTCAATTTCTGGGGAGAAACTCGGTTTTATACAAGGACAAACGGAAATTGACCGCAACTCGATGGGATGCTCTATGTCAACGCTAACGACAAGAGTCATTGATTGTTGGACTAAGTGGTTGGAGGTATTGTACAAGAGTGAAATGAACGATAGGAATGTAGGATTTCATATACAATTTTCGTTTTCTTTACTGGGGCAACCTCTTAAAGACAAAATTTAGGAAAAATAATTATTCTTCCCTCCGAACACCCTTATGATTTGTGGGTTATTTGTGGGTTATGACCTATGTTGCCCGTGCTTCCGTGTTGTGTCCGACACATGTAGAGCATGTCGGACACGTCGACACGTTCCGACACACGGTCAACGCGTGTCGGATTTTCCGACACGTGGTCAACTTTTCTCAACACGCGTGTCGATGCGTGTCCGGAAGACTCCAGGTGGAGGCGAGGGAGGGGGAGGGAGCAGAGACCGTGAGCGACGGCGAGAGACGGCTAGAGAGAGGAAGAGAAGAGGAAGGGATCGGGGCCCGAGGGGGCGGCGAGCGGCGGCGGCGGCGACAGCATCTCCTCCTCCTCAGCGTTGCGTCCGCTCCATCGTCGAAAGCTGAGAAACGATACGAGGTGCGAAAGAGGGGAGCGAGGTCTGCTGGCTGCGTGTTTGTCTTGGTCCATTGGTTTTGGTGCGATCAGTAGAAGGAGGAGGAAAAAGAGAGTCGCTAGGTTTGTGATAAGGAAATAAAAAACAATAAAAAGAGGGGGACGATGATGGCGTGTCTTCTGAGTTTTGGGGGAGGGGAAGTGAGGTTGACAGCATGCCTGTCAGTGGTTTTGGGAGGAAAAAATGTAAAATAAATTTGGGGTGGAGAGAAATGGAGAAAGGAAAGAAAGAGTGGATTTAGGAATTTTTTTATAAAAAAATTAAATAAATGAAATTAAAAAATAATTTCGAAAAGTAACAGTATTGAATTTTGAATAATCATAAATTTTGATCATTCTAAAAAATTATGAATTTATTATTATTTTTATCAATAACTTTTGTTAAAATTAAAAACATGTTTCACCTTAATTATGAATATATCTTTCGAATTTCAAATGAATTGATTTATTAATATTATTGGTGTAAATTTATTATAATTTTTTTAATTATTTATTTATTTATGAATTTGAATCAAATTAATTAAAAATACAAATATTCATTTAATATTTAACGTGTCGGAATTCTCTATTTTTTAAAAATGGCGTGTCGACGTGTCGTGTCGTATCGTGTCAGACACTCGTGTCATGTCGCATGTCCGTGCTACATAGGTTATGCAACACCCACCCACAAAATCAACTAACTGCAATAGTGGGAGTGGATAATATCTGTGTAATATTTGAACTTTTTTGGACCAGGCAAAAAGAAAATATAAAATAAAATGAAGATTTAACCCAGTCAACCAAGGGATGCTCAGCTCATTTTTAAAAGTGAGGGCTCGCGCAGAACAGAGGAGAAAGAAAAGGGAGAAAAGAAAGAGAGAGGGAGGAAAGAATGAAGAAGAAGGAAGGAAGGAAGAAAAGGGTACTCGACACATGCGCCTCACCAAGCTGGAATTATTACATATCACAATTCCTGGTAAGTGTTTGCGCCCCTTATTTTTCTAATCGGATTAGTTTTCAAAGTTAGGATACAAATTCAATGTTTAATTGATTTTGAGTTTCGAGGTTCGATTAATGAGTTGTCAAGCTGCGTATATATATGAAAATAATAGTTTAGGATGTTGTGGAGTTTAAAATTTTACCAAACTTGATTTAAGTTTATGGTTTGCTTGAAACAATTTTTGAAATTTTCCACATGTGACGAATGGTGCTCATCCAGCAACTTCGGGGCTATATTTCGTCAGTTTGCAACTTCATTTTGGGTCGATTGATTTGCCATTCTCGTAGTACGTTGAAATGACTTTCTATCTACTGCAAGTACATTTAAAACAACGGGATTTAGTGCAGAGAGTCATGGTGTGATCAAGTTTCACACTCAAGTTTCACATTACGACTGGCTTGAATAATCGTTTTGTGTATGTAATTTGTTCACATTAGAATTGTTTTGTTAACATTCAGACGTAGCATAGCCATCTTATAGTTGAGGTAACAGGTTACACAATTTTAATGTTGTTTCTCGCTTATTCGATAGAATCGCGAGTTCGATGATTCAAGTAATATTTATTGTTTAGTGATAGACATTCCAAGGTGAGTGGTACTATCTTTTCTATGAATTTATAAACTTATGTCTTGAAAGTGATAAAAATTTGAGTATTACACAGGTTATTAAAGCATATTTTGCATAAAAGTATGGATAAGGTAATTACTACATTTTAATATTTGAGAATGGTTTTACATAAGGTATTGTGAAAATAATATATATGTATCACTTCACGAATTGGTTTATGGAATAAACTCTAGAATGATTTGAAAAAGTTTTATGAAAGATATTTCGTTGTGAATGTGGTTTATGAAAAGAATTCTAAAATGGTTTTTAGAAATATCTGGCAATGTATTTTCTTTGATGAATGGAGTTTAGAAAGATTGTGTGTAATGTTTTTTGAAATCAATTATTGATATTGATTATGGATTTGATTGTTGGTATTGGAAGATGTGGATTTAGTGCTTAATATCGATGTGAGTCTATTAAGGGACTTATGGGTATATATGCCAAGTTTATGATATCTTTTTAGGTCGAGCCCTCGACTTTATAAGTGGAGATCTTGCCATGTGGGGACTTTTAGTGGCCTTATCACCAAACTTTATGGCATGACTATTGAGCAAAAGATTAGTTGATGGATGGACCATTGACATGTGACTTTAATGAGATTGATTATTGAACTTGACTATTAATATTTATAATGATTGAAATGAGTCTTTTCTAAATTATATAAAGTTTATTGAAATGGAACAACTTGTACATGACTTGATATGTATATTAAAGTGTTGGTAGGGGTAAGCATGGTCCGGGTTGGGGCAGTCCGCCTTCTAACCCTAGGATCAACCCGCATAGTATTGGTTCTTAATTTTTGGAACCGAGAAATGACCCTATTGAACTTGGGACCAAGGACCAATCCAATGGATTCGATTCAGTTCCAAGGTCAACCGAAGACCAATCAATAATTTTTTATTTCATTTTTTGTACTTCTTAAAAAAGCAATTGATGATCAAATTGATTCAATGAGTTCAATCTAGTTTCAGGGTTAACCTATGACTAACCAATAATTTTTTATTTCATTTTTTGTACTCCTTTAAAAAGTGGTTGAAGACTGAATTGACCTAATGGGTTTAGTTCGGTTTTAGGGTTAACCCAAGACCAACCAATAATTTTTTATTTCATTTTTTGTACTCCTTAAAAGGGCAATCAAGGACCATACTGACCCAATGGATTCGATGACGAGTGAGGTCAACTAGGAAAGGCAAGCGATGATGGACAAGTGAGGTGAGCATCAAACAGAATGAGCATCGAATGTCGAACATAAGCAATAAGCCAAGTGAGCATCAAGCAGCGAGCAGCACAAGTGACTCAAAGTGAATGAGGTGAGTGTCTAGTGGTGAGCAGAGAAATTGTTTATTTCGATTTTGGCAAATTGAAGATTAAGAGGATAAATAAGACAGAAGAAAACGAATATTAAAGAATGATGCCATAAGGGGCTGTTTATGCCTTTTTGGATGCCATTGGGATTCCTCACGAAAACATTTTCTCCTTCGTAAATTATGACTATTGACGTCGTAAAAGACATTAAAAATCTAAGTTATTAAAAAATAATGTAAAATTACTTGAACTCTTATAAATAGCTGTTTAATATTGTTGATGCCGTTTATTTTAAGATTTTATCTATATAAAAAATTATAAGTAATATTATACATATACATATATATATATATATATATATATATTTATATATACATATAGTTAGGGTTGATTCGGGTTGGACCGACCTGGAACTTTCAAAACTGAGAACTAACTTGTACATTATTGGTCTAGAAATTCTAGGACCAAGGATCGACCCAATTTCCTTGAGAACTGAACCAAGATCGGTAGGGTTAAGCCAGTCCAAGGTTGGTCCTGGGTTGACCCTGGATCAATGCTCACCCTAAGTGTTGGATTATGAGTTTATGGTATTGCTATATATATGGTTGCTTGATCTATTTTGAAGAGATACGTATCACTCACTAAGCTGTAGTTGCTTACCCCTCATATTCCTAATCTTTTCAAGTTTTCGGTTAACGGTTGATGGGGCGAGAGCGTTATCCATGGAGACTTTTTGAAGTTGGACTTTTGGGTTTTAGTTTGAGACCGAGTCCTTCAAATGAAAGGATGGCCCATGTCATCCCTCTTTTCTTCTAGGATTTGAGGTGTGACGGTTTATAAGTGTAACCCACCTATCAAAAGGATAGCTAGAGGAAAATATGGCCCAAGCAAGTTCAAGCTTAAGAGAAATGAATTTGACAAAGTAATCACAAATATATCTCAAAACTTGCATGCCTCAAAAGGTTGATTAGGGCCTATCCATACTTATTTTGATAACAAAATGACATCTACGTACTAACAAATCGCTCACTCAAAGCAATTAATCAAACCTAAATACGACGCAAAAATCACACATGAACACAAACCCCAAAATCTCTCTTCAACAAAACCAGCGCTTCAAATCAACTCCCATCAAACCCACAACGCTACAACGCTAGAATTTACCATTTCCATGGAATTTACTATTTCCATGGAATCTCAAACTTTTATGACTCAAAAATCAGATTTCACGCTTCGAATTTTACTAGAGTTTGAATTTTTGGTTACGATGAACTCTATAATCCCTTATTATAGTGCCACGAAATTTGTTTTCTCTGTGTCACCCACTTTGTCTTCTTGTTTCCCTAAAAAAATCCATCTCTTTCTCTCTCTAACAATCAAGAAGATTTGGAGGAGAATTCTTGGGTTAGTATGAAAGCCCAACCTGCTTATTGGGCTCAAAGTCAAGCCTCATCGCCTCTCTTTTTTTTGAAAAGCGGCTGAAAAGAAGGGCACGCCCTTTTGGACTATCCCCGGGTAATAGACGTTCATGGTCTCTCTGCACTGCGTCTTCCTCTCTGCAAGCAAGGTACGCCCCCTTTCTCTCTCTTCCCCTCCTCCTCCGCCCCTCCTCCAATGTCGCAGATCGGCTTGGTCTTGTTTCCCCACGTTCCTCGAGCCTCTGCACGAGCTCGTTGTGGACGTGTGCTGCCTGATTGTGCCGTTTTCTGCTTGGTTTGGGCTTGATTTCGTTGTGGTAGCTTCGTTTTCAGATCAGGGAGAGTTAAGGGAAAAAAAGACAAGTGTGTGTCTGACATTTCTGGTCTAATGATGTTTTGGGACTCGCCCTTTTCTGGGTTTTTTGTAAGCTCGGTTGCTGTGCTCTGTTTGCCGCATGATGCTGAATTTTTTTGTGGGTCGACGATATTTTCAAGTTGTGATTTTGACCTAGTTGTCGACCTTGACATGGATTGCAAATCTAGAAGCTTGTTTACATAATAGAGCTGTGTAGACTTTTTGAGAGAACTGTGCTTAATGAGGACCAATTTGGAAACTTTATGCAAACGACATGATACAGGCCAACTCATTCACAGTCATTGTGTTTTTCTTACTTGTGGTGATGATGATGATGATGATGCAAGAACATATTGATACGTTAGTTAAATTGGTGTTTTTTCTTTTTTTCTTCTTTTTGAATAAAAGCTGTCTGAAGTACTCCACTGGAAGTAGCTATGCTACCCACTGGAGCTCGAGATAATCAACTCCGTGAGAGCAACAGCCAGAAGGTTCATCCTCAACCCATGGACGAGTCCAGGAGTCCGAACCCAGAAGCCATAGAAGCCATCATTTCTAAAATATTCACCAATGTCTCCTCCTTGAAGTCTGCTTACATACAGCTCCAAGCTGCTCATACTCCGTATGATCCAGATAAGATCCAAGCCGCCGATAAACTTGTGGTTTCGGAGCTGAAGAACCTGTCTGAACTCAAGCATTCCTACCGGGAGAACAACCCTAAACCAGTGTGCATCTCGCCTCAGGACTCTCGCTTAGCTGCTGAGATCCAAGAACAGCAGAGCCTTCTGAAGACATATGAGGTAATGGTCAAGAAGTTCCAGTCAGAAATTCATAATAAGGATTCAGAGCTTAATCTATTGCAGCAGCAAATTGAAGAAGCAGATGTGAAGAAGGCAAAACTCGAAAAGAATCTTAAGCTTAGGGGCTTGTCAAGCAAAGAATCGGATGATTCAGGGCATGAGAATGGATTCTTCCCTGTTGATCTTACCCCTGATCTGTTCATCTCAACTGTTGAAGCCACTTACCGAGCCATTCATGACTTCTCAAAGCCCTTGATCAATATGATGAAAGCAGCCGGTTGGGACCTTGATGCTGCTGCTATTTCCATTGAACCTGACGTTGTTTATGGAAAGCGTGCACACAAGAAGTATGCATTTGAGTCCCATATATGTCAAAGAATGTTCGGTGCTTTTCAAGAGGAAAGCTTTGGAGTAGAGTCGGATACTCTTGCTGTAAATAAAGAAAGCTTTTTCCATCAGTTCTTGGCCTTGAAGGAGATGGATCCATTGGACATGTTAGGCCAGAACCCAGACTCAATCTTTGGGAAATTTTGTCGGAGCAAGTATCTTATGGTTGTTCACCCCAAGATGGAGGCTTCATTCTTTGGGAACTTGGATCAGCGGAATTTTGTAACTGGTGGTGGGCATCCTCGGACTCCATTCTATCAAGTATTTCTAAAACTGGCGAAGTCGATATGGCTTTTGCATAGGCTGGCTTATTCTTTTGATCCTAGCATCAAAATTTTCCAGGTCAAGAGTGGGAGCGAGTACTCTGAGGTTTATATGGAAAGTGTGGTGAAGAATTGGGTGACGATTGAGGGTGACGAAAAACCTAAGGTTGGTTTGATGGTCATGCCGGGTTTTTTGATTGGTGGCGATGTAATCCAGAGTAAAGTCTACCTCTCGGGTGTGAAGGTTGTTGAGTAGTTGCCAATTGCATGGTTTGTCCATTTTTCTGGGATGTGTATATTTCTGTCTCCACCGTGTGTTGTTTAGGGGTTGTGGTTGCTGTTGTATCTGTGTCCTCTTTAACTGCCAAATGTAGTCGCAAGTTCAATGAAATCTCTCTTTCTATCTCTTTCTCTTAATGGATGATTGTTACCAGTTCTGCAGGTTTTCACCTATTTTTTAACTTTCCTATCCTCTGGGTCTGATTCGGTCATTCTCATTACTGTTGGCTCCGGTACTGATTTGAAATGATCATGATGTTTTCTGTGTGTGCAGCTGCAGAATTATCTACATTTATGTGTGCGTCCATGCTTGTCTATCTACTTTTGGTTGGTCTGATGTCATACTTGGAAATGTTCAATTGTTTACATCCTGCATGTTGCCATTTGATCTCATTATGCTTGAAGGCATGGAGAATTTGACTGGCCTTTGGTGTCTTCCCTACTACGTAGAAGCAGAAATAATTAAACCTCCTTGTCTCACAGATTGCATGGGGAAACAGCTTCATTCTAGGGTCTCTTTGTTTGATGCTGGTAGGAAATTTAGGTGGTTGTGATGCATTCGTCATAAAATTAGTTATATTCCAAGGTAATGAACATTAGGATGATAGTTGGATTTTTAGTTTGTGCATTGTTTTAATAGGATAGGCTCTGGATGATACAAGTAGATAGTAGATACTTTTGTCAAGTTGTACCGCCTGTCTTGCAAGTTGCGATTTTCCTTTTTGACTGTCTTGACTTGTTCGGGAGCTTATACCGAAGGCACCAGAGGATCCTCAATCAGCACTCTTGATGTAACAATTTTCAGTAGTTCTGTTGTTATTGACCAAACAGTTTGGTATCTCAAACTCCGGAATTCCATGAAATGGCGCAATTGTCTTTGCTCTTGGCTGGTCGGCCATTCTTCTTTAAGACCTTTAAGATGTTGGTTCAGTTCGTATTCAAGTTTCAGAACGTGCATCAATGTTTTTGAGTTGGCTTGCATAAGATCTGGATGGAAAGGATGACAAAGGAATGATTCTGGGATTCTTCTTGATTCCTCGGAAAGGGTGATCAAACCACAATTGATGTCATCAACAAACAAATCATTTTGCTGGTCTTTCTATGGTGCTGCATCCTCAAGACATGGATTGTGGTTTTGTGGTCTGTCAAATTACTAGGAACAAAGGACAATTATTGTCAAACATGTTATCACAATCGAATCAGCTTGTAAGTCAAACATGCTTTGATATGCTTAACAAGAAATGATAGCGCAGGACAAACAAATTAATCAATCTTATTAGGGGGAGTGCAAAGTGGGAAAACTAGAAGTTTCTTAAAGGGGTCTTTGGGGGAGACTTCTATTTGAAGGATGTTATAATTGAAAAAGGTAGGTAGTGAGAGTAGTACATGACTTCTAATGGAAGTGACTTCAAGCGATGCCCTTCCCTTATGGAACTGTCGATATTATTAATTTAATGGCAGGGCAGCTCGGAGCAATTGTCCTTCTGACTGAGAACCTTGGACTATATATATGGTTAACTGTGCCAAATACAATTACTAACGTATGAGGACAACTATTAAAAGAAAAGATCAAATCCATCACGAAAATAACCTGAAAGACAAGATGCAGCAATTCTTCATGACTTGTGCTGATTGTTACCTAATGATCTGAAGACTATGAGGTTAAGGATGAAGTCAAACAGCAGAAAAATCCGCTGCTTGAATGGATGAAGGTTCTATCAAGCGTGCAGAGACCCTCATGATTCAAAACTCAAGAATTCCAATGCTATGCTTCAATTGCTTCTTGTTTCAGCATCAACATTATCTGAAGCCAATAGTCACCTCAAACACTGAGGATGCATCTGTCTTGTTTCGGCAAACAATAAACATCAGGTGCAAAACAATCTCTTGGTGCAAGACAATCTCTTGGTGCCAGAGCATGAGAAGATAAATGTCTCAGTTGTCAAACTGTCTTAAAAGGAGTAGGGTAGTACTAGTATATGAGCACAAACTGTAGTTGGGAAAGAGTCCGCACATTCAGCATCCTACTTCGTAAATTTCTAATTACAGTCTTAAGATACTTTACAGTGCTTTTATCAACTACTCCAAAATAAACAACGCAATTATAAACGCGACAGCAAAAGAGGCTATGAACTTGTTCGACCACACACTTTAGGTATGGATAAAAGTGACTAACGAGCAAAATTTACAGTTCCAAAGACTGCTCAGCGGGAGCTTAAGAGCTCCTCATTTCTCATGGGTATTAGTACTTGGCCAGTCCAGGAATTTGTACCCTTGAAGTGAGGGTGGCAAGTAGCTTTGCGCTGCCTGAGGATCATCAGGAGTATATATGTAGCCTTTCCCATATCCAATTTCCTTCATCAGCTTGGTAGGCGCATTTCTCAGATGCAGCGGGACTCCCTCATTTTGCCCCACAGATTCTCTCACTGCCTTCTGTGCAGCTCCCATTGCTCGATAAACAGCAATTGATTTCGGAGCCAAAGCCAAGTAGGCGACGCACTGTGCAAGAACCACGTTACATTCCGGCATCCCTATGAAATGGCAAGCTTGGTAACAAGAAACAGCCTGATTAAGAGCCAATGGGTCAGCCAAACCAACATCCTCGCTTGCAAACCTGATCAGTCGGCGGGCAATGTAAAGAGGCTGTTCGCCCCCTTCCAGCATTCTCGCCAACCAGTAGATGGCAGCATTCGCATCACTTCCCCTCATAGACTTGTGGAGTGCACTAATTAGATTGTAATGCTCATCTCCAGCTTTATCGTAAGCTAGGTGCTTACACTGGAGTGCCTCCTTCACATCATCCAGCGTAACGATTGCCGCAGTTGGACCAATCCCATTTTCCACATCTCCCAACAAATTGCCATCGGAGCTTTCGCTCCTGCCCTTCAATTTCAGCTGCTGCTTGGACACCCGTGCAGCAGCAGTTATGGCCGAAATCTCCAAGGCATTCAGTGCCACCCTGGCATCACCATCACAATTAGTGGACAGAAACTCAACCGCATCCTCCTTCGCCTCGACATGCATATCGACACTCCTCACTAACCCCTTCTCTGAATCGCCTATCGCCCGCTCAAGGAGCGACACTATGTGATGGGGCTTCAGAGGGTTGAGTGTGAGGACCCTGCAGCGCGACAACAAGGGCGTGATCAAATGGAAAGACGGGTTCTCCGTGGTGGCCCCCATGAACACGATGCTCCCGTCTTCGATCACGGGCAAGAACGAGTCCTGCTGCGACTTGTTGAACCTATGCACCTCATCCACAAACAGCACAGTCCTCCTATTACCCTTGACCCTCGCCTTCCTCGCCTCCTCCACCGCGTCCCTCACTTCCTTAACCCCACAAGTCACAGCAGACAGAGAAGTGAATCTATACACCGACCCCCTCGGAGAGGAATTCGTAATGGCCTTAGCTATGGAGGTCTTGCCCGTACCTGGAGGACCCCAGAGTACGATCGAGGGCAGGCGATCGGCCGCGATCGCCGAGCGCAGGAGCGAGCTTTCGCCTAGCAAATGCTCCTGCCCGACGACGTCGTCCACGGTCCGAGGCCGCATCCGCTCCGCCAAGGGCTGGTGCGGCGGCGAGCCCTTCCTCTCCGGCGCCCCTCTGGGAACAGCGGGTTGCGGATGCTGTGGCAAAAGGAGCCTGGGACGCTTGGAGTCGGGGGGAGTCGGGGTCGGCGAGCCGTCGTCCCGCGGCCGCGCCTCGGCCCGAGGCGGCGGCGGAGGAGGCGGAGGAGAAGGGGGCGAAGGATTGTTGGAGGAGGGCTTGGAGTTGAAGTGGAAGAACCGGTCGAGCTTGGGCTGAAACGGGGGCGGGCTGGGGCTGGGATCGGGGCCGCCGGCGGCGCTAGCGCTAGGGTTAGGGCTGGCGGCGGCCGGCGAGGACGAAGATGGCGGCCGCCGCGCGAGGATCCACTCGGTGGCGTGGAGGGTGGACTGGCCGCCGGTGGCGGCGAGGGCTTCGGCGGCCAGCTCGCTGGAGAAGCCCATGCTCAGGAGCTGCTGCATCTCCATTTTTTCCGATCGTGGGTTCGTCTCAGTTCGAGCTGCGCAGCCGGAGGAGGAGAAGGCGGCGACGAAGGAGAAGATGGAGGGACTGCGGTGAAGCTGCGGCGGCGGCGGTTCGTGACGGCATTGGAGACGTCGGAAATGGAGTTAAGGAAGAAGAAAGTAGGAGCCCGAAAAGCAGGAATTGATAAAGGCGGGAGTTGTACTGGTAAAAATTCACGTCTGCCCATCCATCTCCCGCTTATTGAAGTTTCGACCAAATTCTTGCTTAAACTATTTTTAGGTTTTTCTTTCTCCCAAAAGATAAAATTTTGTACATCGATGTGATATTGCCGATCAATTATTTTACTCGATTGATGAGCATTCGACCAATTTCATGTTTGAATTTCGATAATTTTCTTAATTATTAATAATTTATTTTTTTTTAGTATGACAATCACATAATATATTTAATACACAAAATACTTTTCTTCATTTGTTTAGAACTCTTCAAACTCATGATTCTTGAATCACTCGATTCAGAGCTCCTATACTCACAATAAGAGAAATGATGTGCGCATGAGGAAGGAATTAGGTTGCAATTCATTGTGCAATGCATGAGGATGGCTTTATATTATACTGGTGACAAATGAAAATGAGATCACCATAGAATATATTTTCAAAAGATGAGAATTTCTTACATTATTAAAAGAGTTTCTGATATATTGTGTCCCAAATTACGTATAAACCCCGTTTCCTAATTACATGTAAACCATGTCTATGTGTAATTTCCAAACAAAGCCATATGTAGCTAATTACAAAACTCTGTGGCAAGACTTAAGAGCACATTGCACATTGGAGAGTAGGACTGAGCTTTATATATCCCAAGCCTTCAGCAGGAAATGATTTCAGGTATAATCAAAGTGACATCCATTGTAACCTGCCACAAAAACAATGTGTATGAAGCATAAGACAAACAGAAGATCCAGATCTTGGACATTATCTCATATTCATGTTTAGGTTTGTGTTAGTAATATAGCAGATGGTAATGATAATGCACTTACTCGGATCCACAGTGACCAGCATTGCCGTCCCCCCGAAGTCGCACGTCCCTCCAGCCTCCTTCCTTTTTGCCAGTAGCTGTTGAAGGCATAGGAGGCGTGCGCCAGCAGCGTATCCGGCTGGTAACAGACGCCATTGGGTTGGATGGGCTTGCAGTTGGCCCCTGCCCCACACGCGTAGTCCATGGCCACCTGGATTATTGAGTTCGGCACGGTCGGCTTCGCCACACACCAGACGGCGTACACATGGGCCTTAGGCGGCGCCGGCGGGTGCCTGGTAGGGGGCGAGTAGAGGGGCGGACTGAGGGCAAGCTTGGGCGGGTTGGGGGCAAGCTTGGGCGGGTTGGGGGCGAGCTTGGGTGGGCAGGGCCCGGGACTTCCCGGCGGGCTGTAACTGAACTCTGTTGGGCTTGGGCTGGGCTTATGCTTTGGTGGGCTAGGCGTCTTGGCAGGCACACTCGGCGGTGGAGTAATTGAACCATACGGAGGAGTAGTGATACGGTAAGGTGGCGTAGGAATTGGTGCCATTGAATCCAGAGGCGGTAGAGCGAAATGAGGCACCGTGATGTACGGATGGGAATTGGGAGAGTTCGATGGAGCACCGACGTCCGTTTCACATGATATTTCCAGCTCCTCCATTGGTTGAATTCCCGAATCCTCAGGGATCTCGCCACCTTGGAGTGTCGACGTACCAAACAATCTTGCTTCTGCAAGAACACGCGAAAAAAATCGTCATATGAGCGCTACTAGCGGGAGGGGAGGGCACGGACATAATTACCGCATAAAGTGAAGCCGGTACCAGCCATCACGACGATGCAGGCGACCAAGATGCTCGACCGGAGGCCTCCAAACGCCATTATGCGAAAATGCAGCCTGTACTCAAAGCCAGGACTGAGTTGCTACTTGTGATTCTAGTTGGTTTCTCGTGTGAATAGATGCGATGAAGCAAGTGTATAAATACAGGACTTTAAACGGGAGGAGGAGCAGTATCGTTCTTTTTGTCGCTTGCTTTTTCACGTGAATTCCGGGACGCATTACAGGTGGGGAGACATAAGCTTTTAGTGCGAAATAGGAGTGATTCTAGGATTGTTCTAGCGTGGGTTGTTTTTGTTGCCTTTTCCTCTTTGTTCCTACATGGAATATGTGCTTTGCTTGATGGTCGAGGAAATCAGGACACCAGTTTTCTATGTACTTTCTTATTTTGCTTGGTTTTCACTCCTCTCTCTCTCTCTCTCTCTCTCTCTCTCTCTCTCTCTCTCTCTCTCTCTTCTGTAATTTGCGTAGGATAAAACTGAACTCCAGGCTTAGCTTCTAGTGCAAAACAAGGTGGTTCCTAACAAAGGAAGTACTAACTTAGTTGGTTGGCTTAGCTAGTAAAATTCGAATCTCTGCACACCATGCCCAGCAATTCTTTTTGGTAGGTGATATGTAATTCCACTTTAGGACCTTCTAGGTCTCTAGTACGCCCTGACCTTGACGTGGGGTAACATTTTCTCCTCCTGAACTTAAAAGAAAGAAAAGCATCGGTTTGGATAGCAAGAATTTGCTCTTCTCCTTATGATCTTGAGTTCAGGTGTTATTGAGTATCCTGAATACATAAGATTGATATGGGGAAGTGCACTTTCGAGATTGCCTGAGAAGGGAAATAGTTGAGCTTCTTTAAAATTGGCTCGGATGCCACATGATCGATATATTAAGAAAAAAGTTATTAGCTTAATAATACAGGTTTCATTGTTCTTCTACAAGGTCATAAGTTCAATTTCAAACTTTTGAATAGATCATGCAACATTGCCTAACTATAAGATATCTCATGTAAAGAGATTTTTTGACTACTAATATCTTGGTGGAGCTATAGTGATGGATTCTGCGACCTTGAACCTTCGAATCACAACTGGTATTAAGTAGTTGTGGCTCAAACCAAATATTCTGTAACAAGTATAAGACTCTTATATCAATATCCGAAAGGGATCACTGGCACTAATTTGTCCTCCTCACCCTTCTCACTATATAAAAAAAAAAAAGGGGAAATTACACAAAACACCTCAAGTTATGGGATGGTATGCACTTGCCATAAACTTTCTAATGTTATACATTACCCCATGAACTTGCATTCTTTACAATTGATAACATTCCGTTATATTTTCCGTCAACATGTGAAATGCACATGACTTTTATGGAGTAGAAATTAACTTCATTCTCATTTTTTTTAGGAATTTGATCTTTCACACTTAATATCTATAAAAAGAAAAAGAATAGAGAAAATATAGAAAAATAAATTAACCACAAATTTAATTTTTGAAAATTAAGTATGAATGATAATATTACAGAATAGAATAAATTTTGATCAAAATATCAATAGAGCTAATAAGATATTTAGGTAAAGAAACACAATTAAGTAAAATAAACAAAGGCTTCAATAACACGAAGGTCAAATTATAAAAATTGGTTACTCATCGAATATATCTAAATGGTCAATTGATGAAAGTACTAACATCTAAAAATATCACCTTGAATTTCAGTTAATCGTTTCTCTTTATGAGGTGAGGACATAATTTCCTTCTACAATATTTTAAAATTTTTTTAACCTATCAGTTTTACATTAATAAACTCTTCTAATATACACAATGAGTAAACAACTCTTGTGATTTGACAATTTTTTGTTAGTGAGGCCTTTCGCTGTTTTACTTAATTTGTGTTTATTCTTTATCTAAAAACATCTCAATTAGTTCTGTTAAAGTGGCTCTAATTATTGTTTAATACTATTACTGAAAATTATTTTTATTATTATTAAAATTCTAGTTACTTTATTTTTCTCCCGTTTTGTATTTTTTTTTTTGTTACAACAATTACAGATAAAAAAAGATATTTCCTTCAAAATGGGATGAAAATTACTCCTTAAAAGTCACGTATTTTGCATATTTTAACTAGAGAGATAATGGATAGTAACAGTCGGAAGAAGATGAAAAATTTTAGGGACTTTGTGTAACAGTTGAGAGTTCAAGGGCAAAACATCTACCATCCTAAAGTTTAGTCCCATGTTACGCACAACAAATTCTCCATAGGGTTTACGTATATTTGGTCATTTACCACCATCGAGTCGAACAATCAAGTACAACGTAAGATACTAAACAAGTGTGTTCCACCACATCACGACCATAGGGGCAATCCGTCCTAAACTTTTTTCCTAGGTGTAGTCAAGTACTTTTGATCACTAGAACCGAAAACCAGGCACGTGTCGTTGGAAATTATTTATTTTGACAACTTTGCTGCAAATGAATCGTTTGATTTCATTTTTTTTTATTATAAATGATTCACTTGAATATTGGGAATTTAATTACAATAGATTTATACCATTTTGAATTTACGCACATTTACTTTTCTGGATCTTTTTATTGATATTGTTGAACCATAGGATCATAGTCAATCGTCGATTTTATATCCGGAGTGATACAATAGAAAAAACAACAATTTACGACCAATTACAAGATCTTACTAGCACATGAGTCACTTATCTTTCACAAAATCACAAGTTCGAGTCATATCATTAACAAATCTCGGTTACCTTATATGTTAAGCATTTGCTACCTCATATGAAGAAATTCTCAATTCTTAGCACAATGATGAAATTGTGATGATAGAGCGATTATAATTGGGATCAAATTTTTGCGTTAGGTATGGGACGAGACCCCCATGAAATGACCAAAGAAGTTGACTGCACAGTGATCACGATTCACGACGACTCTTCACCATCAACATCCACGAGCTTCGTTAGGCCAGCTTAAAATCCACGATCACATTGAAAACCGAGGGACTAAAGAAGGCTCTTGCATAACGAGTCGATTGCTAACTTGTAACGAGCACTCCCCATAAAAACCCACGAAAAAAGGGGGTCGTAGACCAAAATTCCTAAATCATTGGCCCAAAGTACAATTAAATCTTAATAAGTTTGAAAAGTGTGACCACGTCTTCAATAACTTATTACTGGTGCAATTGCAAAAACTTAATGCGAAATTAAAATTGCACTAGATTTAGAACATTTAGTATTAATACTTGTCAAAGACCATAAATTGATGCACTTATAATAAATTTAATTTAAACTAATTCTTAGATTACCAAAAATCCAAACCGATATTTACTCTTTGTTAACATCCGTAATATTATTGAGCTAGAAATTCATATCAATTTGGGAAAAATTAATTAAAGTGTATTGATTTGAGGTCTTTAGTGATATACAAATTAGTTTGGGTAAATTGGTTATAAGTGTACCGATTTAGAAATTTTTCTTTCAATTCAAAAATTAATTTGGGATAAATTTATTATATATAAATTAGTTTGAGTTTTTATTTAGGATGAACCCTTTAGAATTTAATTGGACTTTCTCAACTGTTTCGATTTGGCTGTACTTGAGGCCAACGGTTTCATAACATTATTTCCAAAAAAAAAAAAAAAAAAAAAAAGAGAGACAAAGAAAATATGGGGATTTGACGTTCACGTGCGTGCTGCGACTCTCGTGCCTCCTTCACACATATCCAACGGTAACTTTTGCCCCCTCTTTCTCTCTCTACAAAACCAGAGCAAAGTCCCCCGATCGCTCAACGGCCGGAAAAACAAGCGATCCGCAAATTCGCCGCCGAGGAAGAACGACGCCATGAGCAACGGAGGCGGCAGCGACGCCGACGAAGACGAGACCCTCGGCCTCTTGCCCGACGCCTGCAAGGTGGTGGAGTACCTGGTGCCGGCGGTGTCGCGGGACCTCCTCCACAAGTTCCCGGACGGCTCCTCCCTGCGCTTCGATTACTCGCAGAGCTCCATCTGGTCCCCGCTCCTCCCCCGCTCCCACTTCCCCGTCGACTCCGGCTGCTTCGCCACCCCGAGGAAGCTCTGCTTCGGGTTCGCTCCCGAGAGGACGGCGACGGCGAGGAGGAAGAAGCAGAAGCAGAAGAAGAAGAAGAAGAAGAAGAAGATCATCGATCTCTCGGTGAGCGGCAAGAAGAAGAAGAGGCCGGCGAAGGTCTCTGATTCGTCGATGACTCCGACCAACGTCGCCTGCGCGCCCTTCGCCAGAAAGGTACTACCGCTACTTGATTCTCTCCCTGTTCTTGTCGATTTCTTTTCGGAAATTCGTTCTGTTTAATGAAAATCCAAGCTTGAATCATGCGATTTCTTCGTGTGATTTATCGAATTTTATTGGGATTTTTAGGGTTGGGATAAGGTGCTGAAGGCGGCAACCAAGCATTTCAAGAAGAAGAGAGATCCCACGGCTCATGTGAAGCTCTCCAATTACTTGAAAGACTGAGAAGTTCTTCATTTTTCTTGGAGGATTTTGCTGCTGTTGATTCGTCAAGAACGGTTCTTTTCGGCTTCGAATGACCACGGAATTCGATGATTCTGAAACTTACGTTTGAAATGAAATTCGCGACATTAGCGAAATTTCCAGGGAGACAGTTCTTGTAGCGTTACATAGTTCTCCGATTATATGTAGATCTCTGTTCTTTTGTCAGGGCTAACCTTTCGCGAACACGTGAAATTTCTTTGTTGTCATTATAATTACTCGTTGCTAATTGGAAGGAAAGATTGATGATGAACATAGAGGACTTGAAGAGACCTAAACATTGCACATGCGCGTACATTTTGTTCAATTATGTCGTCGTCACATTGTTAAATTTACTTGCACTTCAGATTTGTTCAGTCCGTCATTGCATTGCCCTAACCCCAAAGCTCGAAAATACGACCCCAAGGACTTTGTCAGCGTGTTGGGGCGTGCATTCGTGCATTCGGGCTGAGTTTCAAGCTTTACAACTAAGGATTGCATGAAACTTGATTTGATTGAGAAGGTAAAGTCGGAATCTTTGATGGGAACCATTGAATTTTAGAGTTGCCCTCGCACTGATGTGTGGAGTTCTGTGGGAAATTCGAGTTATTTTATGTGTGGAGTTCGATGGCTATGGAAATTGAAGAATATGTTTGACAAGTACTGCAGAAGCATCGATGAAACAAACTCGATGATGTTGACAGCAGTAGTACTGGATCCTCTGCTCAAGTTGAAGTTTTCGAAGTTCTGCTGTGAACGCATCTTGGGTTGGTTGGCTTTTCGAGTTTTATCGTGATGATGTGTTGCAAACGCATACGTTTTAGCCCGATGCTTCTGATGATATTCACCCATTTCATTTGTTGACGAGAGAGAGGCATAAAAAGGAGATTAAAACCGAGTTAGATCTTTCTCTTGAGTAGCAATGTGAGGATTACAAAGATGAGTTTGACATCTTGACATGAAGGAAGAATAATAAATCCAGATATAAGGTACTCTCCCGCACGGTGAGACATAATCTTGGCAATTCCAGCATCTGCACTTGCTTCTGGTGCAGCTTTCAGCTCGCCAGGATTTTTCCTTGATCGGTTTCTTAGTTTCTCATTTCAGAGGTTGTAGGCTCTCTCAATTTGCGCACGAGATTGGTGGAAATCCAGTAACGGCCCCAGCTTGTGTTGAAGAGAGCCTTGAGAATGCTGAGAAACATGAATCAGCATATCGGTCTTCTTTGCTTGTCAATTCTTGCAGAGATTGTTCACCTCACTGAAGAAGAAATCCCGTAAGGGGTTGTTTAAAAGAAGCAGCAACTTTTCTAGTAGCATACTCGTGGAAAGCTTTTGAAAGATCGATGAAGTCGGAATTGGATCTCATTTTTGGTATACTCTTGCAGATTGGAAGCTTGAACTGCTGCTGCAGGGGAAGGCATTCTAATGGAGGTTCTCTCATTTGATATGTATATTCTCTCATCTGCATAGACTCTGCATCACATTGAAAAAAAAAAAAAACAGCATCAGCACAGCTTCGGCGGAGTACTTGCCAGACGACCACGCTGTTAGAATCAATGAAAATTCATCGTCCTCTACCTACCCCGTTATTTGTTTGCATCATTGGTCAAAATCCTTTGCTGCTCTCCTTCATATGTGGACGGGGATCTTGCTTAAAAGGTCCACCAGAATGAAATGCAGTGTCAACATCGTCCATCGTTTGAGAGTTCATAGAAAACAAGAATCTGGTTTTCTGATGTTCGTAGGAAATAAGGAGTGCTGCATAGATCTGTAAAACAAAAGAACACATGGGAACAAATACACTGTAAATTCATACCCAACAATCTTGAAAGATCACAAGTGACAAAGGTATTTGTAAGGTACGCATAAATAAGGCCGGATGACAAGTCAAATCACGACCTTTTTAAGGATTTTCACTTTTTTCATGATCTATTTATCCCATAAAAATATCCACCATTTTAAACTCATTAAAAAGTATCTCAACTTTTCAAGGGAAAAATATTTATCTTGCTTTATATTAGCCGTTTTTCATTTGATACAAGTATTTTCTATTTCCTTTTTGTAACAAGAATGAATTAAAGAAGGGTATCAAAAAAAAAATGAATGAATTAGAGATTAAGTACTTTTGAAAAAATAGTATCGACCACAATTCTACAAAGGTAATTAAAAGACAATTTTTGGAGGGAGATTATTCTTGGGAATATAGTTGACATGATTTTAAAAGGTGAGGAATATGAGGTACGTTTTTTTTTTTTTTTTTTTTTGTGTGGAAAATAAAGGATTTGAAAAGTATTTTCCAAAAATTGATCATTTCTATTGCTTACAAAAATAAGTGAATAAAAAATATTTTAATTGTTCATAAAAATATTTACACATATATTATTGTCGATAATGATTTTTTTTTTTGTTGACTAATGATTTAAAGTGATAAAAACTATTATTTTTTTTATAATAATTCAATTCTGTGAAATAAACGAAATTTTAGTTGCTATTTCGTCCATATATAATATGTAGCAACGGGGATGTTGGCTTAGCATCGAGAACTTCAATTGTCAAATGTGGACTAACTTGTCATAAAGCAAAAGTCCAAGGACTAAAATAAGATGCCATTAAAAATAAGGGGACTGGTTTTTTATTTACTGTGAGCTTAAGCGCCAGTCAAGTATTAGTTTTTTAGCAGCAATGACTCAATAATTTCCTTCAGACGTTGACCGATAATGTAAGTCAAAGTACTTAATAGGTGGTCTAAATAAATCATATAATCGTCAAGAAGAAATTATGGTGAGCCAAAATTGAAAACCCAGAAAAGCAGGAGGGCCAAAATGCAAATGGAAAACAAAGCGGGAGAGAGAACTCCCGCTTGGCGCCCTCTCTGGGGCCTCTCTCTCTCTCTCTCTCTCTCTCCGTCTTCTCTCTGTGTCTTGCTTCTGCCCGGTGAAGAGTGACTGAAGCCCGTAACATTGGCCGAAAGCTGCGATCTTTGCTTACCATCTTCACTTCGCGAGGGCGTTTGAGTAGATGGTTTTCGAGGGGTTTCGATTTCTTCTCTTCATTTTGTTGAATTTCGTGTAGGACTTCATGTTGATTGTGGTGATGCCGGTTTGAATGTTGCAGGAAATGGGGTGCAGATGTGGGTCGGACATGGGTAAGACCCACGATGCAGGCGAGTGGAACCCGGCTAGCGAGTCCACGGGCGGAGCCGCATCGACGAGGTCTCGCGTATCAGGGCATTCATCCAAATGTAGACATTTGGATGAATGCCCCGCGTACCGGGGGAAGGAAGGTTGTGATAGCGATGAGATTGGATCAGGCGCATTGTAGAGAGATGCTCATCAGGATGATCGTGAATGACGGGCTACCATTCGCTCTGATAGACAGTCGAGGCTTTAGAGATTTTGTTCGCACAACGCAACCTCGATTGGTGCATGTTCCTCGCTTCACTATCGCCAAGGATTGCTTGAAACTTTATCTGATCGAGAAGCTTAATTTGAAAACCTTGTTAGGAACCTCGCCATCTAGAGTTGCCCTCAGTATTGTTATATGCAGTTCCGTGCAAAATGTGAGGTATTTGCGCGTCAATGTGCACTTCATAGACAATCACTGGAAGCTGCACAGAAGAATGTTGGATTTCGTTTTGTTGCCTGGTCATGATGATGGACGCATCAGCGACTTAATAGAGAAATGTATTCAGGAATGGGTTTTGGAAGAAAGAATATCCACGGTAACAGTGGATGGTGCTAGTTTGAATGAAACTGAAGTTAACTATTTCAAAGATAAATACGGGTGTGATAATGAGATTCACGATTCTATTATTTGGATTAGGTGTGCAGTTACGTATGCGAAGAGTTCTCCAGCTAGAGCTCAGCTATTTCAATCTTGTGTTGAGAAAGAAAAGATATCCTCTAAGATTTCCATTTGTCTTGACACTTCTAGTAGGTGGGACTCTAACTACCTAATGTTAAGGAGGGTGGTCATGTTCAGGAAAGCTTTTGAAAGATCGGAAAATGACAACCCCTCGTTTAGTGAAGAGCTTCATCGTGAAACACCTACAAGTGATGATTGGCAAAATGCCCTCTTGTCTGCTAAATTCTTGCAAATGGTTTACAGGGCTGTAAAAGAGTTGCCGAGTGTCTCTAATGTCATTTCTAACTTGTATTTCCCTGTGATCGCTGAGATACTTGGGACTTTATACCAGTGGACAGATTATGCACTATGTCGAAGAAAATGATAGAAATGCTTGACAAGTAGTATGGGGACATTGATAAAATGAACTTGTTGATGTTGACTGCAGTGGTGCTAGATCCTCAATTCAAGTTGAAATTGTTCGAGTGGTGCTATGGACGAATTTATCGTAGTGAAACTGAAAAGGATGGCAAATTTGAAGGTTGAATTAGGGCCACTTTTGAGTATAGTTATGATATGTATCAATTGTCACTAGAGGAAACTCAATCTCCTCAAATTTCTAACTCCTGAAGACTGCTCTTGATGATCATTGCATGATGTTCCATAAGAGTTGGAGAAAATATAGAAGAGAGACAGAAAAAAAAAATGTGCCAAAACCGAGTTGGATCGGTATCTTAATGAGCAACTCTCATCTGATGAAGATGGTTTTGACATCTTGTCTTGGTGGAATAATGATGGGAATCATTTAGGGTTCTTTCCTCCATGGCAAGAGATATTTTGGCTATTCCAGCATCTATGGTTGCTTTTGGTGCAGCTTTCAGTGAGCCGAGATGTGTGCTTGATCAGTTTCATTGTTCTTTGACTCCAAAGGTCCTCGACTCTCTTGTTTTTGCACAGATTGGTCGAGATCAAGTCCCACCCATAATTACGTTGAAGAGAGCCTGGAGAATGCTCAGAGATATGAATCAGGTTTCTACCCCCTTTTATGTTTAGTTAATGCCGTTCGTTGTTTCATAGTTCTTCTTCATTACTCTTGTCTCCTTGTTATGGATTTTAACGTATTCATTGTCTTTTACTTCTATGCTTTTTGGTTTTTATAGAGGTAACTTTCATCACTGAACATGAAATCCTGGCAGAACGAATTTTTAAAGGCTAGAGTAACTTTCTAGTAACATGCTTATGAATTAGTGAAGTTGAACTGATCAGGATCTCATTTGTTGTCTTTTATTTTTGCAGATTTAAAGCTTGAAGTGCTGCGAGAGAAAGAGATACAAGTTCAAGGACGTCCTTCTTTTGTGCTTCATTTTTGAAGAACTCGGCCATTTGTGCGGCATTTTCATTGCTTACTCTTCTATAGTTTTAATAATTTAGGATGTCTAGGTTTAGTGACTTTCTTGTGGACTGCATTGCATTAGATTTTTCTATACTTGTGCAGCTGAAAATATATTATGATGACTATTTTTCAAGTATAAAAGTTGACAATGAAAAGATACAAAGAGGATGATGTGCCCGTGACATTTTGAGGCAGGCAGTATTGAGGTTCCAAGGCGACTGAAAAGTTCAAGAATTTATAGGATAGATGTTCTTAGAAGTATGCTGACAGATTTTCAGCTTTTGTACAGTGCCGGTTTCTTTTATGAAACGTTTATTTTAGTGGGCACAGTCCTAAAGAAGCTGTGATGGGGCCCGACGGATTTCTCTTCTGTTTCCTGTATGGCTTTTATCCTGTTATGGAAGTCTTTTTCGCTGGTGACCATTCAAGAACAGAGTCTTTTTTAAATTCTATTGTTGCCGCTTGAAGCTCTTTTTGTTTTTCATTTATCCCTTAGAACTTCATCCTTTAATATGTCTCTTACTCATATTGTCTGTGGAGCTTTAGTCCCCGGATTGATTGACGTTGGTTATAGTGATTGCTCAGTTTACCTGAACCGACGGAGTGGCAATGCTGATTGAAGGAATTTCTATTGCCATTTGCCATGTCTCTTTCTGATGGTTTTAGTATAGTAGCCAAGTTTTGATACCTGAGACGCTCGGGAGGTAACTGAGCTTGAAAACCAAGACACAACCGATCAAGAGTACTTTGAATAAACATCTTTTGCCCGCCATTAATCCTCTGAGAATTCATCCTTTATCTAAATGCAGTTTTTGACTCTGGTTTTGCGTTGTGTCTTGCGATGTTTGGAATCTACGAAGCCAGATTGGTTTGTTCGACAAAGTAGCCGTATAAGAACTTTGGGACTGGCAACTTCAGGTACCCCGGACGCTGTCTTTCCCCTGGTGTTGGTCCTTGGTCTGATTGTGAATGCAACGTCTGCTCAGAAGGGCACGCTGCGCTACTTGAATTCTTACCATTCAATCATTTTTTAGAGTACTGATGAAATCACTTTGTTGTTCCTTGGTCTGATCATGCATGCAATGTAATGGAATGAGACTTTAAGATGTACGATTTCAGCTATTTTTAGCGTGGTAATTCGGTACATCACCCATTATTAAGTGTTTAATTATTGACCAAAAAAGAATAGGTTGTAATCAGGTGGTTTCCAATTTGAGAGTATACATCTATTATAAATACCTCGAAAAAAAGAAGAAAAAGAAGATCTTGCCATCAATATTAGCGAAAGGACAAGGTTCTACGCTGCTGAAGAACATATTTACTTAGTGTGCCCTCGATGCGCCCGAACTCATTTTAATGACTAGAAATAATTCTTGATTTGATAGGATCATGTCCTTACTCGATACTTTCTTTAAAAATTTTGATTTGACATAAAATTTGTCAAAGTCTAGATTATATTTAGAACATTTGCAATGCTTGATTAGTTGTGCCCTTGATGCACTCAAGCTAGCTTTGATGGCCAAATTTGCTCCACAACATTGATGAAATTATGTCCCCTTTTTTATCAAATTATTTTGAAACATCATCTTTTCTTGCCAATTGTCCACAAAAAGGTTTTTGGGCATCACTTGAGTCATATATTGACTGTCTTTCTTACCACGAAATGTATGTGGTTGTGTTTGGCTCATGAGGACTGAATAAGTGATCCATTGTTGGCTCACTTAATTGGTTGATTGATTAAGAAATAAGGTCAAATGGCTTGCGTGCATGCTTACCTACATGCTTTGTATGTGATTTTTAGATGAATGACTTAGGTGTGATGCATGTTGACATGGGATCGATTTGGGATGACACTAGAACTCGCATTAAGGACTTCTAGCGTTAGCCACCATGTGAGAACACAAATGATGGCTAGTAGTTATAAGTCACACTAAAATGAATTCGGTAGTTGTCTTAGGTGGGTTGTTGCATGAACCTCAAAGGCCAATCCCAAGACCATGTTTGATTAGCCAATGCCTCGATTAGTTTCTTGATTGTGATTGTAGCATTCTTGTTTGTTTGGTACATTTGCATTCTCTTTATTTGCATCATTAGTATGTCGGTCCTAGCTATAGACTAGAATTAGGATAGGTCAATGGAGATGGCGATCCCAAAGACTCGAAGATGATGAATGGTCGATGTCCAATCCGACCTCTCAATTGTACTATTTGCTCCCCAACAAATCTCTCGGGTTGTTGGGTGTTGTATAAATACTTGACAAGTTGCCGGTTTCCTTTTTGTTTCTTTTTAAGAATTGTGTAAACTCTTTTCATCGCACTCTCTGTTATCATCCTTGGGTGTTTACTTGCACCAAAATTTCAATTTCTTGATTGATTTGTCTTTTCATTTTTTTAGTAATAGAGCATAATGACATGAATGAACCATCCATGCATGATCACCTTTACCTCATAAACTTGCATGATAAAATACAAAGAGACGTATTGATCACATTAGATAATACATTGATTGTTAGGTATCGAAAGATTGCTCATAGCAACATTAGTGTGGCCCAAGTTCCCAAACTCTAAATCTCTGGTTGCGTAAGTATTGAGGAATTACTCCCAACCTTCGATTGGGCATTCTAGATGGCCCCCAAAAATGAGGCTAGTGGTGACTCTTAGATACCATTTAGGTCATCCAATACAACTTTAAAATAAACTTACCTGTCACATGAGGTATAAGCTTTGGAAAAGCTCATGATTATGATTGTAATCTCAAGTGGTTGTGACCTAGCAAAAAGATGAAGTGATGACATCTTGTTGTGGGGAAGTACTTTGAGCAAATTTTCATAGTTAAATATTTGTAAACTTTACCTTTATGCATTTTTTATAAAAAAAAATGGTGCTGAGGTCAAGTCACAACAAACTCTGTTGTCATGGATCTGAGCTTGGGAGAACCGATAACCATGACCAAGAGTCCTCATGGCGCTGATCCTAAAGGATGAGGTGATAGCATTCTTAGAGTTATGTACCGTGAGGACACTCTCATGGTTGACCACCTCTAAACCTTACTTTTACGCCTGTTCGCTCATCGATTCTTACTGGGCACTGAAGTCAGGTAGCAATATATATGAAAGTGGAGCTTAAAATGCCTGAAAAACTAAGTTAGATCTGTATCTTGAGTAGCAATGCGTAGACTACGTGGACGACTTCGACACCTTGACATGGTGGAAGAACGAGGGATCAAAAAAATAAGAAGCTCTCTCAAATGGTGATAGGAACAATTTCTACATACGAAGTATAGTCATATAAAAGTCATGCAGTTGATGTTTATTAAGTTAGAGTACGCGAATGAAATATGGACGGATGACTATAGTTCCAAGAGCCAAGTGTGTAAATTTAAGGTTTCCTCTCTTCTTCTGGAGCCGTCGCCTAGCCTCTTTCTGTAGCGACATCCCCGAGGGAGGGCCCCTTCTCACTCTCCTTCTCTATTTGCCTATCTCTCCATCTCCTCATTTTCAAAACTTCTTCGTTAATTTTGTGGACGACGCAATCGATTTCCTTCGCAGAAGTGGAGAGTTTTGTCCCGTGAGCTCAAAAGTTCGAAGCGCAAGTGTCTTGGGAGGATCTACTCTTCTGGATCTACTCGTTCGCCCCGACTTTGGTGCTTACTTAAGATGGTTGAGCACTTTGCAAGTCTCTGAGGCTACTCTACTGCTGCCGAGTCGGCTTATTTGAAAGTCAATTTGTGATCAACTGGCATCTCATTTACAGCTCTTCTCTTCTTATCTTGACTTAAATCTAGATTTAGGTGCTTTTTCTAGATCAAGATATAGATTTAGGATTAGGGCGTTTTCTATACTCTTTCAACCTTTTGGTGTTGTTGTTGTTGTTTCTATATGGAGACACTACTAGGAATGTTGAACCTAGGTGCACACTATATTTTGACAATGTTGTAGCTACTGAAGAGGGAAATCTCAGTGTGTGCTCATTACTGATGATGATGTGAGATTAAGTGATTAGTCACCAGTTATGATTTGATGCTATGATAAATCAATTTTTGTGGAATGAGGGAGTCTCTACATGTTGTATCAAGTTATTTAATTTTTCAGATTTACTTATTTTGTGAGATTTGCATTTTTATCTCGAAGTTATGTACCTCTCATTCATGTGAAATGAAAACTTACTGTCTGACCAAAATAAAGACGGATGCATTGCACATGGAAATGACTAGTACATATAAAGACAAAAAGTAAGGGATTGAGAAAAAGGATGAAATAGGTGACGTTGACATAAACCTTTCCTATAGAAGTTGTGAATTAAATTATGGTAAAATCACTTGGAACCGTTCTATTAATTAACAATAACTCATTGTGTCGTTTTTTTTTCTTTTGGTCAGAAACTCATTGTGTAGTTTAATAAATTGATTTTTGATATTCTTAAACTATTGCTTATTGATATACAAAAGGAGAAACGAATTGCTGGACATAACCCATTTTTTTTATATTCTTCTTGTCTTTACAAGAAGTGACAAGTAGCACTAGGTGTACGTGGATTTATTTTATAAAATCGATGCGACAAATCCTAAGCAGGATTGAGTCTTAAATGGAATTAATATTCAAGCACCTTAAGACAAATTTTTGTCCTCAGTCGACAATTCCCATAAAAAAATAAGGTACAAAATCTCATTGAGATACTGGACGGAGTGGGATTCGAGCACGGCATGCGACGTGGACGATGACATTGACTGCGGGATTCGCGCACGGCATGCAACGTGGACGATGGGCATTGATTGCGTCTAAGATGGATCGTGTCGTGCGACCAGCGAATCCACGACGTCGTTTCCCGTCCCGCTCTTCAGTCATCTCTCTGCTTTCTCTTCTATTCTAGTTCCCTGCAAATGAAAGAACGACAGAATGCTGTGGCAAGAATGCCAAAAGACGACGTACATAATAATCAACAGAAGAAGCCCCCAGCCTCATCGACTGAACTACAAAACGCCCGCAGAACTCTCAAAATCCTCACTTGAGCACGGGAGATATTCGCGATGGCCGATGCCAAGCTCCTGTTCATCCCGACCCCTGGCCTGGGCCATCTCGTGGCAATGGTCGAGATGGCCAAGCTCATCGTTGAACGCGACCCCCGCCTCTCTGTCACCGTCCTCCTCATGAAGTATCCCTTCGACTCCGACGTCGACTCATACACAAATTCCCTCGCCACCTCCGGGGCTTCCCCTCGCCTCTGCTTTGTCCACCTCCCGCGTGATAATGACGACTCTCAATCCTCCTCGGCCCATTTCCTCACTGACTTCGTGGAAAGCAACAAGCCCCGCGTTAAGAGAGCCGCTGCCGAGCTCGCTGACTCGGCCGGCTCAACTGGGCGCCTAGCAGGGTTCGTCCTCGACATGTTCTGCACCACCATGATTGACCTGGCGGACGAGCTTGGAGTCCCGTCCTATGTCTTGTTTACATCGAGCGCTGCGTTCCTCGGCATGATGCTGCACCTCCAGTCGCTGCAAGACGAGCACCATATGGACATAACCGAATACAAGGACCCGGCCGCCGAGCTGGACTTCCCGAGTCTTACGAACCCCTTGCCAGCCAAGCTCTTACCTGGCCTGGTTCTGTTGAAGGAGACCGTCCGACCGTTCCTGGGTCACGCCAAGAGGATGAGAGCGGCCAAGGGAATTATTGTAAATACGTTCGACGAGCTCGAACCGCATGCGCTGAGGTCCCTGGCAGGCCTTGGGGCGCCCGCTGTGTACCCCTTGGGGCCCATCCTGAATCTGAAGGGTGAGACTAAAACAAAGGCCTACGGGGACCACCAAGGCAATGACATCATGGAGTGGCTCGACAAGCAACCGCCGTCATCGGTGGTTTTCCTGTGCTTTGGGAGCATGGGGAGCTTAGGCGAGGACCAGGTGAAGGAGATGGCCTGCGCGTTGGAGCGAAGCGGGCATCGCTTTCTGTGGTCCCTACGACAGGCGCCGCCGAAGGACGAGGTTTGGTTCCCAAGTGACTTAGTGGATCCTACTGAGGCCTTGCCCGAGGGGTTCTTGGACCGGACGGCCACTATCGGGAAAGTGATTGGATGGGCTCCGCAAGTTGCTGTCTTGGCCCACCCAGCAATTGGGGGGTTCGTGTCCCACTGCGGATGGAACTCCATTCTAGAAAGCATATGGTTTGGTGTGCCGATGGCCACATTGCCCCTCTACGGGGAGCAACAATTTAATGCGTTTGAATCGGTGGTGGAGCTGGGCCTTGCAGTGGAGATCAAGATGGACTATCAAAGGCATCCCCGAAGGGATCCCCGCTTGGAGAGTGAATTCGTGGTGACAGCAGACGTAATAGAGGGTGGAATAAAGAAGTTAATGGAGGAGGTCGACAGTGACAGGAGGAAGAAGGTTAATGAGGCGAGTGAGAAGAGTAGGATGGCGGTGACTGAGGGTGGCTCTTCTTACTTGTCTTTGGGTTGTTTGATTGAGGACATCTTGAATAATATGCCTTAATTTAGGTGACCACAATGGTTTAGCAGTTCTGGTCTATGCCTGTTGAATAAAAGAAGTTGCTTTCGTTGTACTAGATCAATTGGTCCTCGTTAAAGTCGGCTTGCCAGGGAAATTTCTGATAAATCTACCGCTGCATGAAGGGAATCTTCAAGCATGCAATATAATATAATTTTTTTTATCTGCCAACAAATCAAAAGGGAATAAGCCCCGCCCGTATAAAATTTTATTTACTCTAGCGTAATATGCTCCAATGATTTATTTTAAAATAGGGGTGTGTTTGTTTCATGGAAAACGTAACATTTTTGGAAAATATTTTCCGAAAAATCATTTCCAGGAAAATTGTTAGTTTTTCTTTGTTTGATGATAAGTGACTGAAAGCATTTTCTGGTATTTGGATCACATTTTAAAAATGATTGAATGACATTTGACCTAACAATTGACAATAGTGTGCCTCTTACTTCCAAATTAATTTGTTGATTCCATGACTTTTTTAACTTTATAAAAATAATTTTTTTATAAAAAAATCGAATTATAATTATTTTTCATATTTCAATTCTTTTTTTCTTTTTCTTCCTTCCTTAGGCGGTGGCCGGCGGGCGACGGCCGGCAACAAGCTAGGCGAGGCTCGAGCTCGCCGGGGTCGGGTGGGGCCTCGGCCTCGCCAGATCGGCGAGATCGAGCCCTGCCCGATGTCGCCGAGGCTCGGCCTAGCCGATGATTGGCAAGGCTCGAGCTTGCTAGCATTAGGAGGGGCCTTGGCCTCGCCGGATAGGCGAGATCGAGCCTCGCTTGATGCTAGCGAGCTTGGTCTCGCCTATGAATAGTCGCCAACCATCGTTGTGGGGCGTCCAATTGAAGAAGAAGAAAAAGAAAAGAGAAAAGAGAAAAGAGAAAAGAGAAAAAAATAATTATTAAGAATTAAAAATCACATTTTAAAAAAAAAATAAAAATAATTAAAAATTATATTTTAAAAATAAATAAAAATATATATTAAAAATTTTAAAAATTCGATTTTTTTAAAATTATTTTAAAAATAATTATAAAAATTTAAAAATATATCTTTATAAGAATAATTGTTTGTAAACCAAATATCAAATCTAAACTTTGGTAGATTCGGAAAACGTTTTCCGTTCCTTTCAAATGTGAAATCATTTTCTTGAATTTAAACTTTGTTAGGAAAACATTTTCTGTTGACTAGGAAAACGTTTTCCATTGACTCATTTTCCTGAGTGAACCAAACGCCATAAAATGAGGAAAATATTTTCCTTAAAAATGTATTCCGCGAAACAAACACACCCTAGGTGTCCATTTTTGAATGATTTAGAATGTTAGTTTCATATTTTCCAGTACAATACGTATCGGATATAAAAGATTTAATTTAAACTTAATTTACTAGCAATGCATTGAATATAATCAATCACAGTACTTATTTTGATGTATTGGTGTGTGTGGGTGCCACTATTTGTTTTGTTTTTTGTCTTCTCGTGCTATTTGTCATCTACACCCTCAACTACTACTCTTAAATAAGTTTCATTTTAAAAGTGTCTGAAAATCACTCAATCAATATAATTTTCTTTAGATCTAAAAAAAATTAAAAAGTTTCGATATCTGCGTTACCCTCAACTGAAAATTGTCCTCTCTCTCTCTCTCTCTCTCTCTCTCTCTCTCTCTCTCCTTCCTCTAATGGGGAACACCAATCTCCGAATAATCTAACGTGCTTTGATATGGTTTGTGGTCAGGTATACTTCGTTCTTGATTTCATATGAGATATATAACTCCACATACGTTAAATTTGATAATTTGACAATTTTAAATATATTCAACTTATCCAGCTGAGCAAAACATAAAATATGAAATTGTTCACGCTCCGAAGGAATTTGAATTATTTTTATAAAATTTCAGCATGCTAGGCTATCCTATGGGAATCCGAACAATTTCAGTGAACCAAATTGATGGTTAGCCAGGCTTTGTGCCAATTCGATGATTTAGGTTCGCGAACAAAGACAACTTGCGATTTGGTACAAATGTAGCATTCTGAAAGTTGCCTTAATCGTAAGCATTGTCCTCGCTCTCACCATCCACGTGTGAAGCATGTTAGGGTTGATTCTCCTTCAAACTTACCTGGCAATACATTATGAACTAATGCGAATGACCACAGATATGAGAAGGACTGAAAACGAGCCCAATGTTCATCTAAACTATTAAGGATGATAGTCCAAAAAGTGTTGTCCCAATTGTTTTAATTTAGTCAATTTAATCCTAAACTTTTTAATAATTTGCCAATTTAGTTCTCCCAACTAATTTTTGTCGGAATTCGCTAACTTGGTGGTCTAGTGTTTTTCTTTACGTCACTGGCCCTGATTTGGTGATGGAATTGTGGCCCTTATTAGATCAAGTGACGACCCTCACGAGGGCTCATGTTGTAGTCCTCACCTAAATCCGACGGTGAATGGTTTAGAATGTCAATTGTATATTTTTAAGTACAATACGGCTCATATATAAAAAAAAAAAATTGATTTAGACTTAATTTACTAGCAATGCATTGAATGTAATCAATCACAGTACTTATTTTAATGTATTAGTGTGTGTGGGTGCCACTATTTGTTTTGTTCTTTGTCTTCTCGCGCTGTTTGTCATCTACACCCTCAGCTACTACTCTTAAATAAGTTTCCTTCTTAAAGTGTTTGATTTTTATTTTAATGTATTAGTGTGTGTGGGTGCCACTATTTGTTTTATTCTTTGTCTTCTCGTGCTGTTTGTCATCTACACCCTCAACTACTACTCTTAAATAAGTTTCCTTCTTAAAGTGTTTGAAAATCAGTCAATCTAAAAAATTAAAAAGTTTCAACATCTGTGTTTCCCTCAACTAACCTCTCTCTCTCTCTCTCTCTCTCTCTCTCTCTCTCTCTCTCTCTCTCTCTCTCTCTCTCTCTCTAAGCATGCTATGTGAACCAGATTGATGGTTAGCTAGGCTTTGTGCCAATTCGATGCTCTCTCTCTCTCTGAGCATGCTATGTGAACCAGATTGATGGTTAGCTAGGCTTTATGCCAATTCGATGATTTATGTTTGCGAATGAAGACAACTTGCGATTTGGTACAAATGTAGCATTTTGAAAGTTGCCTTAATTATAAGCATTGTCCTCGCTCTCACCATCCACGTGTGAAGCATGCTAGGGTTGATTCTCCTTCAAACTTACCAGCAATACATTACGAACTAATGCGAATGACCACGGATCTGAGGACTGAAAACGAGCCCAATGTTTATCTAAACTATTAAGGATGAAAGTCCAAAAAGTGTTGTCCCAATTGTTTTAATTTAGTCAATTTAGTCCTAAACTTTTTAACGATTTACCAATTTAGTTCTCCCATATAATTTTTGCTAGAATTCGCTAACTTGACGGTCTAGTGTTTTTCTTTACGTCACTAGCCCTGATTTGGTGATGGAATCGTGGCCCTTATTAGATCAAGTGACGACCCTCACAAGGGCTCACGTCATAGCCCTCACCTAGATCCGACGGTGGCATCTTGGCCATTGCCTATTGATGTTGGCCATTGTTGAAGCTTGACATTTGGGGGAGGGAAATAAGAAAAGAAAGAAAGAAGAAAATGGAAACAAAAAAATTATCTGCATCAGCATTGGCTACTACACCATCGAAAGGACTAAATTGACAAACCAACAAAATCTTTTTGGACTAAATTGGCCAAATTTAAAGATTTATGACTGAATTTGCTGCCATACAATAGATTTTAAATTTTTTGGACATTTTTTCCTAACTATTTCATCAAGTGTTCCTAGTGAACTACATGACTGGGGCGTCAACATAATTTGAACCTCTGGCAAAGCTTGATATCCCAAGCCAAATGGAATTGAAACCTCTAGTGGAGATGTCTTGATTTTGTGCTTGCGTACACATTAGATAAAAAGGATTAAATGAACACTCGTTAGCATTCGCGTAATTTTTAAGATACTAAAACTCACATATGAATGGGTTTGCTAGATAATGTGACTCATGGCAAGTGGTTATTTAAATTAGTGGGATCATCTAAACACTGGCAAACAGAACTCTGCATCATTAAGTAAATCCATTTAGTATGCTCATATTAGTATGTTTTAAATCTTATAAATTTCATGGTACAATTATTTGAAAAATCCAAAGCTTCTTTTATAGATCCCTCAAAGAAATTGAGAAAAGGCTTCCAAAATGGCTAGAACTTTGTTCATATTTATGCCATGAAGTATACGTGGAGCACTTATTGCCATCAATGAAAAAAGAATTGACCCAAGTGTCACGGGCCGAAAGATGGACGACCCGAGAGGTTCCCCAGAGTTGACCCCAACTCGCCTGTGGACCTCCTGTGCTCGCTCGGATTCCCAACGAGCCTTCTCCCTTAAGTTTCTAGAAGACTCTAGCTTCATTTATGTTGGTAGCTAGTAGTTAAGCACTTATGTCTAGTGGTTGGCACTTATGCCGGTAGTTGAGGCGGTGCGATCTCGTCCGCCGGAAGAATTCTCGATCAATGGATGTAATCCAAGGCCCTTAACTATAAAATGGGTGTCCTCCTTCATTTGTAATGATCCACTACTTCCGCAATACAAAGCAAAGCTTCTTTTCAGAGCTCTTCTCTCTAGATTCTTTCTCTCTCTACAATTCGGGTAAGGCGAGCGAGTGAGCGTTCAACTATGCAAGGCTTGGCTTAGGTACTTTTGCGATCCAATCCGATCTTAAAGTGCCCGAGTTGCCGCGCGGTCACGATCCCAATTGATCGGCCTGTGACAAGTCGTATCAGAGCTAAAGAGAGATCCGTTTCCAAGAGATTGAAGAGCACCAACTGTTCGAAAGAATGTCAAGCCATGATGCGGCTATAGTTGGAGAGACTGTGCCAGTCATGGACACGCGCAGCAAAGCAAAGAAAAGAGATCACTCGGTGGATGCTGCAGCCATGTTCGATGAGAAGATCGGGAAGGTCCGGAGTGCCATGATTGAACTCATGGAAGGTCTTGACGACGTGCGAAATTGGATCATGGAGGTTGAGGGCTCACTCCGTGAAAACTTCATGACCGGCATCAACTAAGCCACGGCTCCATTGTTCGACAAGGACGAAGCTCTCGAAGCATCGATTGATGGTTTGAACGAGCGAGTCCAAATAATCGAGGAGGTAAGCCCGTGTAGGGACGAGGTCGAAGCCATGAAGGCCGAGATCCAAGGGCTCAAGACCGAGCTCGCCTTATGCAAGCTAAGCATCACAAACAGTGTGGCGCCTACTCAAACGGTGACCAAGATCAAGGTGCCGAAGCCAAAGGAGTTCAAAGGCAACCGGTCCACCCAAGAGGTGGACAACTTTGTGTGGAGCATGGAGAAGTACTTCGGCGCCGTCAACATACACGACGAGTAGATCAAGGTACGAACCGCTTCCATGTTCCTGTCAGATACGACGATGCTGTGGTGGCGCAATAGGTGTGATGAGATTCGACGCGGCGCTAATCCCGTGAACACGTGGGACAACTTCGTGAGGGAGTTTCGGGACATTTCTTCCCCGAGTTTGCTCAACAAGAAGCCCGAAGCATGCTCCATCACCTTGAGCAAAGAGGCACGATCCTAGAGTATGTGAAGTAATTCACGGAGCTTAAACTCCAAATTCGCAACCTAAGCGAAGAGGAGGCTTTTGGAGCGTTCATGGATGGACTCAAGCCATGGGCACAACTTGAGCTGAAGCGGCGGGATGTAAGTAGTCTGGCGCGTGCGCTGAGCATGGCCGAGTCCCTTGTCGACCTCATCGGGGTTGAGCTGAGGAACCACTGAGCAAGAGATTGGAGGTCGGATGGACCCGACGACGAAGGAAGAAACACTCCTCGAGGCACGCCCGATCAAAGCGGCTGAACCAAGATGTGGGGAGAAGGGTCTTCCAAGCCGTCCTTCCAAAGAGGTCGACCACCGATCGACTATGTGAGTAAATTCGATCAACCTCCGCCCTCTCCTTGCTTTATTTGCAAAGGTCCACACTGGACCGAAAAATGCCCAAAGAGGGGACGAATCAATGCCCTCCTAGCCACCGATGAGGTGGAGGAGGAGCCCAAAGAAGAGCGGCGACAAATCCGACTCGGATGTGTGAAGTCAATCAACTTCGTTCAAGCTTAATCACCGCCCAAAGGACTCATTCCAAACACGGACATGTTCTTTGTGGAAGTCGAAGTGTGTGGCCGAACACTTTACCCTTTGGTCGACGCCGGTGCGTTGAACATGTTCATGTCGACCGAGGTCGCAAAGGCCTTGAAGCTTTGCATGGAGCCAACTGGGAAGACATTCAAGCCGATCAACTCGGATGGTGTCCATGGCGTAGGGTCAACTTCGGATGTAGTTGTCAAGATTGGCGCATGGAAGGGAAAGATGGATTTCGAGGTAATCCCACTTGATGATTATGATCTCATCTTTGGCATTCAATTTTTCCATAGTGTGAGATCTATGATTGACATAACGACCAAGTGCCTCGTGATCCTCGACCCGCAATACCCGACGACGATCCCCATGATCAAAGGGATGGTCGACACCAAGACCATCGCCACGATCCGCCGCCTTGACAAAGACTTGAAGTCCGTGAAGTGACTCAACAAGCTGTCGGAGGTGAAGCCGAAGGTAGAGTTGGATCCTACTCCAACGCACGCCATGCCCATCCAAGTACTCTTCCCCGAGGTCGAGTGCTCACCGCGTGCTCCTCCCAAGCCAAAGATGGAGTTGCATGACAAGTCCGAATTCATCATAGAAGGTTGTGGTCCTTCATACGTGAGCGTCTGCACCAAGCAATATCAAAGGAAAAGAGCTTGTACCAAAGCAAGGAAGGCCACTCGTCGAGCTGAGAGCGACGAGGACGTCGCTCGATTGAGTGGGGGAGAATGTCACAGACCGAAAGATGGACGGCCCGAGAGGTTCCCCAGATTCGATCCCAACTTGCCCGTGGACCTCCTGTGCTCGCTTAGATTCCTAACGAGCCTTCTCCCTGAAGTTTCTAGAAGACTCTAGCTTCATTTATGTCGGTAGCTAGTAGTTAAGCACTTATGTCTAGTGGTTGGCACTTATGCCGGTAGTTGAGGCGGTGCGATCTCGTCTGCCGGAGGAATTCTCGATCAATGGATGTAATCCGAGGCCCTCAACTATAAAAGGGGTGTCCTCCTTCATTTGTAATGATCCACTACTTCTGCAATACAAAGAAAAACTTCTTTCCAGAGCTCTTCTCTCTAGATTCTTTCTCTCTCTACCATCCGGGTAAGGCGAGTGAGTGAGTGTTCGACTGTGCAAGGCTTGGCTTAGGTACTTCAGCGATCCAATCCGATCCTAAAGTGCCCAAGTTGCCGCGCAGTCACGATCCCAATCGATCGGCCCGTGACACAAGCATCACTTGATGCCAAGGCATTCCTTGAAAGCCATTAATTCAATTATGTTGGAACTAGTAAAATTCGTAAACCTATAACTAACTATATTTATTTCTCAATTTTTCAAGGTTTAGTAGTAGCTGTCTAAGATTCTAGAGTCCTTTTTAATTGGAATTGTTTTCTGGTAAAACTAGTTTGTCTTTCCTATGAGTATTGGTAATTACTTATACTTGGAGGCTGTTCCCTGCTAATTCATATAAACATGCTATGATAAATGAAAAGGCAAATCTTATTTGATTCATGTCTTATTTTGAGCCTTTGACTTGAGAACAAGAAAGCTTCTTATTTTCTTGTTTTGCTCGTCCTTCAGGTAAATTAATTGTAGGTGGTGAGCGACCTCTATATCTAAATTCTTGTTTGTGTAACATCTTGCTTCTCTACACTCTCTCTGGTGTCACTCCCTATCATCCATTTCAAAGTTGAATTAGATTAAATTTTATCTTGCAAACCCCGTATCTATTCTACTCCAACAACTTTCTACTAGTAAATCGATTAGTCAACGAATTACGACGATTGGATAAAATTCACATCTTGCAAACAACCCCCCTATCTGACGATCGGTTGACCTCCATGTTTGATCTTGTAAATATGTTTGTATATTGAATTGGCAAAAAATAAGTTTTTTGGTACCATTTACAAATGTCCATAGTGAATGCTCAATTTGCTCATAAGAAATTTGTATTTCTTACTAGGGGTAGTGTTTTGCTAATACCATTCATCTCAATCCCTTTCTAGGTTCTATAGGTACCAACAAATGAGATAGGAAATGTATCGATGGGGTATGTTTGGAATTTGAATTTGGTATAAGTTGAGATAGCTGTATATATATTTGAGATGGATTTAAAACACTGATGTTGTAAATGCGGATAAGCCTGCAATGGAAGACTGTAATTCCAACATTAGGAACAGAAGTTTAAAATAGTGTATCGACATTTTGTTAATAAAAGAATAATCATGGCCGGGATGATTATCAGACAAGGAAGGAGCTTTGTAGGCTACACATGACAAAATTTCTAAAATAGAAATTGATTTTTGGCCGAAAATCAATTTCTCAATTTCTATTTCCTAGACAAGTTTTTGAGCAAAGAACCCATTTGATAACGACTCAAAATTTCTATTTTTGAAACAGAAATCCGTTTGATAACATAATAAAATTTCTATTTCTAGAAATAGAAATTGATTAGATAACAACATAGGAAATCCTTAAATACAAAACAATAGTCGAAATAATACTAAAACAACATAGGAAATCCTCAAATACAAAATAATAGTTGAAATAATACTAATACATTACAAAAGTTGAAAATACAATTTCATGTTGGGTTAGCCATACACTTCACATGTTTCTAGCGATTCACATGGTATCATCAAATGATACAAGTCTTGGATAAGTATCTTCCGACATTTTATTATCCATTGTCATTTTATTGGCAATGGTTTTCCTAAGCATATTTATTTGGTTTCCCTCAGTCAATGTATCGTTTGCAAGCTTATCCTGCGTAGGTTCAGACAAGTACTATGGAAGCATGAATATGGGTGCCATCAATGGCGTCTATACAACATTGTCATTTTATCAAAGACTAGTATTATATAAGATTATCAACAAAATAAAATTGATGGTGTAAAGAAATATATGAGAATTCTACCTTGAAGTAATGTTTATGATTAGGAACTAATTGGGGGAAGGTCAGTTTATTTTAATTCTCGAATTGAATCAGTTCAGTTGCTCATCCTTAATTTCTTTATTGTTGCTCAATGAACCTTTAATGGCACTTGCATAGCAAAGAGAGAGATTCTGTTGAATCTCTTGCCTTCAAATTAAAATTCAAGATTGTGTAACAATCTAACTATTTTGATTTTGCAAGAATTTTGAATTCGTAAAGAAACAATGTTAAATTTCTAGGCATGTTTTTTATTCATCTATTACATAAGAACTTTTTCTTCAACTGGCCATGTGTGTACTCTTTCTAGGAGGAAAAAGCTCCATTATTTTTAAGTAAGCATTTAAGAACTTTGGTCATTTTTGAAAATTGGGGACCCATTCGATTGCCTTTCATCCTAAAGAGGAAGTTATCAAAAAAAAAAGAAAAAGAAAAAAATGAGCAAAATAAGAAAAAGAAAATCAGCAATAATTTGTGAAGTTGTGGTTATGAGTGAATTAAGTTAGCAAGAAAGCGCAAGATTCTTTTATATGGTTTGATTTCAGCTTCGATTTCTTCAATTTCTCTATTTCTGGAATAAAAATTTGTTTCAGAAATCGAGAAATCAAATTGCGTTATTAAACGGATTTACTGTTCCAAACATATTCCGGGGAACAAAGAAATAGAGAAATCGAGAAATAGAAATTTTGTCATGCGTGCCCTAAAGAATTGACCCATGTGTGTGTGTCTCTCTCTCTCTTACCTTGTTTGCTTGCTCAATCATTGGAGAATCACGATGGACAAACCTAAAGCACCCTTTAGTTCCTCACTTAAGGCTCGCGAATTTATTGATTGAAGACTGATTTTGTAACTACCATTATTTTTTATGCGGTCGGGAAATTATAAGGTGGAACGATGGATTGTCTCTTGTGTTATCCAACGGTTTAGATTTATCAATAAATAGACCATTTGCTCTCAATGGGTCATCAAACGGTTGACTATCGATGCTGTAAGTATACAGTACAAAGCCCATTTTTGGATAGGTCACTGGCAATAGAGAGAAATAGAAATGCAACAGAATATCCATGAGATACCAAACATTAATTGTGTACTTTGAAATAACGCCAAAACGACTGAAAGCAATCAACCCATTTGAAAGGGATCGACATGGCTATGCACAATCTTCGTTTTTGTGCGCTTGTTTATGTTGTTGTCGCTATTAGTAATGTTTCCGAGTCATTTGGTTCAAAAATTATGAAAGTTTCCATCTTGCATTTTTATAATATGCGTCTTATTTTGTCTTGTGGAGAGCGATTTATTTCGTTGGTGGGCTTTTTTTTTTTTTTTTTTTTTTTTTGTTTATTCACGAAGGTCTTCGTGATTCATGAGAAGAGTGACCCATGCTTTAGATAATGTACACACTAAATATATGATTAGCACACTTTAGGTTTCTTACTTGATAGAATATTCTTGCATTTGCCTGTGTGGAAACCGCGTCTACTATAACCTGTATACAATTATAATCTTATAACAGTCATACAATTAATGTCTACTAAATCAAGGTATGTGGACTAAAAATGGAACGGTGCATTGCACGGGCAAATGTCTAGTACATGAGAATTTATAAAGAGAAAAAATAGGATCGAGAAAAAGATTACGTAGTTAATGTAAATATAAAACTTTCCGATGGAACTCATGCATTAACTTAGGGTAAAATCGCTTTAAATCATTCTGTGTATTAACTATAACTTATTGCATCATTTAATAAACTGATCTTCATACTTTCCATATTCATAAACTATATCTCTTATTTTATATGCATTAAAGGCCAGAACCTTCGCCCACGATGGATGAGGGCTTCACGGCCCTCACCAAGTATTGGACAAGGTCATCGGCCCTCGGTTGGGTCAGCGAAGGTTGGCGGGCTGGACTTTTTAGAAAAAAAATGAAAATAAAAAAAATTAAATTATGTCAAGTATTATAAAAATAGAAATTTTAAAAATATTTACAAAGTCATAAAAATTGGTCTGATTAAATTGACAAATTCTATACTAAACATTTTAAGTTGGCTAATTTAGTCCTAAACCTTTTTTTTTAATCGAAAGACCTAAATTTTAATAATTTGTCAATTTATTACTCTTTTGGTAATTTTCCCTTGTACACCATCAATTGTCGATTGTTTGATGACACATGGACAAAATGGGACAATTAATTGACAAATCTCAACCAACAAATAGTGTGATGTTCTACCTCAAAAATTTCACAATTGCAAAAGAGGCAACGATAATCTATTAACACCTTCCATGTAACAATTGCAAAATCGGTCTTCAATCAATCATAGAAATTGTCCATGTTACTGTTGGCTATGCCATGCAAGAGGGTTGCCATCCACATTAATGATTTTTGATCAAAATTGGCTAAAATAACTAAATTGGCAAATTGTCAAAAGGTTTAGGACTAAACTGGATATATTGAAAGGTTTATGATTGAATTGATACAAATATAATATGTTTAAGATATTTTAGGCAATTTTTGCTATGTATCGTGGAGCCCACTTGCAATAGAGAGAGATTGGTATGACAATGAACAGCCATTGTTTTTGTGCGCTTGTTCCTCATTGTCGTCGCTATTAGTAACTAAGGTGGCTAGCACTACCACTAAGGGAGGGATAAATAGGTGAATGTACACAAATTTGACAAATTAAAGCATAATTAAACAGTCAAGATTGATATTACGAGAAAACAAAGTTTGAAGGAAGATTATGTTGTGATCGGATTCTCTTGTGTGTAATATACTATCATAGAAACAATAGAGAGTTAAGGGATAGAGAAATTTGCACATAGAAATTATAGTGTTCGACTTATTACAAGTCTATGTCCACTCTTTTTATATTCTTCCACTTCCAATTAACTAGTTGTACATGAATGCTTCAGGTAGTTGGTAGCCATTTGATGCACTAGATCGGAATCTTCCATTGATTTAGTCACCCATACAACCAAATTTTAGTTTCCATAAGTAGAGTTATTTGTTTGGAAAAAAAATATTTTGTCTTTGGATAATTGTCACTAAGATTACTAATCCTTGTTTTAAGTGGATTTCACTATTACTAAATCTTTCGGGATTGAAAGACAATCAATTCTTACCAAGAAAGAAATTTGCGATCACTAGCCATTGCCTTATATATATATATATATATATATATACACACACACACACACGTTTCAATTATGAGTTTAAATACTTCTAGGGTCTATATAAACTTCTTATGGAGTTTGAAGTAGGGTTGATCGGTTCCCAGTCTAGTTTTAAGCTGAAACTAGGAACCAGTTGGGAGGACTGCTCCCAAAATTGGGAACTAGTAATTGGATTGGTTGGTCCCAGGACCAATAATTGGTCACTTTTTATTTTTATTTTAATTCTTATTTTATTAATGGTAAGAGGAAGTCACAAGCTTCCTGCAAGGAAAATTGTACAAAAAGTTCTAAACCTATTGCAATTTTACTAATTCGGTCCTAAACCTTTTCACTTCTTACCAATTCAGTCTATTCGGCCAATTTTGGCCAGAAAATACTAGCGTGGACGCCGACAGTGCCACATAGGACTGCCGGTGTTGACTTGGACATTTTTAAATAATATTTTAATATATATTTTGAATATTTTTGAATATTTATTATTTTTATTATTATTTTTTTTCTGTTTTTCCTCTTTTTTTTTTTTTCTTCTTTTTTTGGCTTTCTCGGCCTTTCCCGGTGGCTGGCCACAGGCGACGGCTAGCCACTGGCCATAGCCAATTGGTTGGCCTCGCCCGCCACAGGCGAGGAGGAGCCCCGACGAGAGCTCCTCCGGCGACGGCAATGTCGGGCGAGGCCAACTTGGCTTGGGTGAGGGCTCCCCTCGCCAGAGCTCCTCCGACGACGGCGAGGCTGGCCTGGCTTGGGCGAGGGCCAGCCTTGCCAGATTTGGCGAGGCTGGCCCTCACCCCTGGTTGGTCGATGGCGACGATTTTGCATTGATGAGGAGGGCGACGATGCCAATCACGAACGATGAGGAGAAGAAGAAGATGATAGCGAGAACCGCATTGAGGTGCGAACACGAGACCACCCTATGAGATCCGGTGAGGACGAACTCAGATTGGGGGTATCTGCCGCAAATCCACGCTAGCTTATCGGTGAATCGCATTGGATTCTGCGCGATGAGGTCCCAGAGCTTGATCAACGTCTCCATTTCACCCCCCGCCAACCGAAGAACAACGCCCCCACCCTCCCCCCAACGCGGCTTGGCTCGGCTCGGCTCGAAGAAGAAGAAGCCTCCGACTGGAGGCCCGACATGCTGCTACGGCAAGAAGTGGTGGCGAGGCCCCTGGATCTTGTATGGGCAAGGTTGACGCTCGCTTGGGCAAGGGTGAGCCTTAGCAAGGGCTCCCCTCGCCAAATCTGGCGAGGTTGGCCCTCAACTAGGCCAGGCTGGCCTCGCCTAACGTCGCTGTCATCGGAGGAGCCCTTGCCGGGGCTCCTCCTCACCCGGCGGGGCCTCGCTTGTGGCTTGCCGTCGTCCGTGGCCGGTCATTGGAAAAGGCCAATAAAGCCAAAAAAAAAAAAGAAAATAAAATAAAATAAAAAAGGGAAAAACATAAAAAATTCAAAAAATAATAAAAATTCAAAAAAATATTAAAATATTATTAAAAATTGTCCACTTTAGCACCGTCAATTCTACGTGGCATCGCCGGTGTTTACGTCAGCATTTTCCAGCCAAAATTGGCCGGATGGACTAAATAGGCAAGACGTGAAAAGGTTTATGACTTAATTGACAAAATTAAAAGGTTTATGATTGAATTGACAAAAGTGCAATAGATTTAGGACTTTTTGGATAATTTTCCCTTCCCGCGACACCGTCCATGGCCTTCAAGACCTGCATTGTCATCTTGGCTTTGCTTTGTTTTTTACCTCTTGGCAACTCGATAGATTTCTTCAACTTCCTTGCCATTTTCAATTTCAGCGACTCCAATTCCGACATGGGCAATCTTATTGCGGCCGGGATGGAGAGCCTCGACCCTCCTAATGGCCAGAGCTATTTCCAACAGCCGTCCGGGCGATGTTGTGATAGCCGTCTCATCATGGATTTCCTGAGTAAATCACTAATTAATGCAAGAACAACGATTTTTGATGTTGCCTGGATTCTCTGTGTTTCAATTTGATGGTGCATGTCATTGTTTGTTTTATTTCTTAATTCTGCTCATGCTTTGCCATTGTTGCTGTCGCTATTTATTATTTTTCCTTTTCAGTTCACATTTTACTAATTTTTTTTGAAGAAATTAAAAAAGAAAAGTGTATGTAATCTGTCTGGTCCGGTCTGGAACCAGATCGCTTGGACATTGGTTCTGCTTTTAGAAACCGGAAGCTAGACTAACACTCTTAGAAACCAAGAAGTCGGACTAACACTCTCAGAAACCAGAAATAATTGGTCAATTCAGTTTGATCTGAGCGGTTTTTGGTTCGGACTATCCATTTTGCACACCCCTAGTCTAAAGATGCCAAGTGTCTTGACAATATCAATATGCACACTCTGCTAATATCTTTGTATTACTCTAATGAGTCCCATGGCATAAATTAATAATGTCCTTGACTTGAATAATCAGAATTTCAGACAGCAATATTCATATGGTAATAAAATAGAGTCCGAACATAGTTTCTTCATGAATATCATCTGAAAAGACTGTCGTCCCATTCATTAAATACTAATGAGACGATTTGTCAATCTTCAAAACAAACTATGGATTTTTCTCAATAATAACTTCTCGGAGCTCATTAGTTCAAAAAACAAGACAGTTTCCGTCGCGCTCTTTAAAATATACGCCTTTTTTTTTTCCTCCAGTGGAGTGATTTCTTCAATCAGTGGGCTTTTGTTATTCACTAAATTCTTTGTGATGCAGAAGAAAAGTGACCCATTCTTTCGATGAAGTTCACACTAAATATATAATTTGCACACCTTAGGCTTCCCAGTAACAGAATGATCTTGCATATGCCTCGGTGGAAACAATTTCTACGTACAAGTATAATCATATAAAAGTCATGCAATTAATTTTTGAAGTTAAAGTACGCGAATGAAACAAAGATGGGTGCTATGCACGGGCAAATAAGTGTACATAAGGAGTTATAAAGATAAAAGATTGAGAGAAAGATGATAGAAAGACGACAGAGTTGATGTGGATAAAGAACTTTCCGATATAACTTATGAATTAAACGATGGTAAAATTTCTTCGGATCGTTCTATTAATTAACTATAACTTATTGTGTCGCTTAATAAAGGGTTATTCGTCCAAGGACAAGAAAAGCATTGCAGAGAAAGGAACAAACCGCCTGACTTAACCGATTTTTTATATTCTTATTGTCTTGACAAAAAGTTGCAATCAGCATTAGGTGTACATGGAATCTATATATAAGACCGATCTAGTGACATAATAGCATGAATGGAATTTGCACTACGCCTTGAGTCGATTGCAACCAGCAAAGCCAAGACGTTATTTTCCTTCTAGCTGTTCAGTCATCTGTCCGCTTTCCCTTCTTTCTAGTTCCATACAAATAAAGAATTGCCAAATGCCTACCAAAGAAACGCAAAACGCCAAGAGAAGACGTCCGTAATAATCAACAGAAAAGGCCTCGAGCCTCGTCCCCTGAACCTCAAAAACACTCCCAAAACTCCAAAACCCTCACTTGAGCGCAGGACATAATCGGGATGACACATACCGAGCTCATGCTCATCCCATCCCCTGGCATGGGCCATCTCGTAGCGATGGTCGAGATGGCCAAGCTCGTCGTCGGCCACAACCCCTGCCTCTCTGTCACCATCCTCGTCATGAAGTTTCCGTTTGACTCTGACGTCGACTTGTACACAAACTCACTTGCCACCTCCATAGCCGGCCCCCTCCTCCGCTTCGTCCACCTCCCTCATGAGAACGCTGACACCGGATTCTCCTCAGGTAGTTTCCTTACCAACTTCGTGGAAAGCATCAAGCCCCGTGTTAAGCAGGTTGCTGCCGAGCTCGCTTACCCAGCCGGCTGGACCGGGCGCCTTGCAGGGTTTGCTCTCGACATGTTCTGCACCACCACGATCGACCTGGCGGACGAGTTTGGAGTCCCGTCCTATGTCTTCTTCATGTCAAGCGCCGCATTCCACGGCATGATGCTCCGCCTCCAGTAGCTCCAAGACAAGCAGCACGGGAACATAACCGAATTCAAGGACTTGGCTGGCGAGCTGGACTTCCCGAGCTTCACAAATCTGTTGCCAGCCAAGGCCTTACCCTCTGTGGTTCTAGTGAAGGAGACTGTCCGACCGTTCCTGGAGCACGCCAAGAGGATGCGAGCGACCAAGGGAATTATTATAAAAAGGTTTGATGAGCTCAAACTGTTATTTATTTTTTGTGATCCCACATTTTGGACCCACTTTTTCTCTTAAAGTTGCGAATATTCGACATAAAGTTTTTCCACACTTCGTACCTTTTCGTGACAACCGCCCATTTGGTAACTGTCTTGATGGGAGATGGGATATAAAAAAGAATGTACGTTCATTTCTGACGGGTGATAATAAGGTCTAACACAAACTTTCATATTTGGAATACACCATTAGTACGTGAGGGAATTGGGTTAGTAGCGTGTCTCCAATATTCTTTGATTTCAGGTTTTCTGACGAACGTGAACAAGAACAATGGCTGGAGGTTTGTCTTTAATTGATCCTAGCTTCCGCATCATGAATTTTTATTTCTTACATTTGGTATCAGAGCATGTTAAAAGCCTCTGCCTTGTTTTGTTGTATTTTTGTGTTTTTCAGTGTATTTTCGGGCATTATGCAAGGATGAACAGTAACTTGAAGTTTTGAGGCCAAGAGAGATTCGCCAATTCCGGGCAAAATCCGGCGATCCACCCCTTGAATTCGGACCTGTATGGTCACACCGCCATGAGGAATATTAGCCATGAGTTATTTCGGCATATCAGTGTTCGCTGGAGGCTAATCGGGCGGTGGAAGTCGCGGTGGTTGAGGAATTGTGTTTTGGGAAATTTTCTTATGATTTGGGGCTTATTTCTTTGTCATTTTCGCTGAAACTTGAAGCCATGTGGTCGTGCCGGCATGCTCTTTAAAACCCATCATTTATTTCGGTCTTAGATGGGTTGACGGAGGAGAAACGGCCGGCGAAACTGCAGCGGAACGGTGAAAAACGGCGAAGAAATTCATTCTGTGCACGAGGAAGAAGGCGCGTGGAGCCCACGTGTGCTCAACCGCTGCACGCGTGGGATCCACGCGCGTGGTAGTTGCCAGGCGCGCAAGCTGAACCGCGAGCATGTGGGACACACGCCCACGCGGATTCTGGCGCGTGCTCGGCACGCGCTGTTGTCTCCCACCCGCGGCTCCTTTTACATTTTTGCCCCAAATTTTTCATGTTTTTACAATCTTGCCCTTGGCCAATTTATTTATTTATTGTTCTGTCCTTGATGTATTTATTTATCATGTCATTTCGTGCATTTTTATGAGTATTTTATGCATGAAATTAAATGTCCAATGGTCCTAATATTTAATTAATTAGAGAGTGGCCACAACATCTTTAATTAATTAAAATTATTTATTAAAAGCCTCGGGATCATATTTAGAAATGGACATTTATTGTAATTAATTATATTAATATGATGAATTTTATCCCACATGAATTTTCATTATATTAATATGATTAATTATGATGAAATATCATATTATTTTTCTTAATTTACCCATAGGGATTAAGAAAATGCATATAATATGATAGTTTTTTCATGAAGTAATTATGAATCTATTTAAATTAAAAACTTAGCCCATATGTAGTTTTTATGTTATGTGATTCATATTGTGACATGTTTACATTGATAAAACATGATTTATTTATATTTGTCTCAAATTTTGTAACATAAGCATGATTATTTGATATGCGGTTTCGCAACTTGTGAATTTCTCTGAATTTAAGTTTGGTTATTACATACTGAATGGTGAGAACTATAAAGTTTGGAAGGAGTCAGTTCTTCTTCAATTAGGATGGATGGATATTGACTATGCTATAAGGAAAGACGAACCACTTGCTTCTACTGATTCGAGCACTTTAGCTGAGATAGCTCTTTATAACCAATGGGGTGCTCTAGTGAGCTGGACTTGGACTTTTAGGAAAGAAAGAAGTTGAGGATCTGAAAGAGCGATGTTGAAGTTTGGATATAAAGTCACAAAGACTGTTCCGGCATTCAGAATGGTTTGAACAGTACCAATGCAAGCATGTTGGTATTGTAAAAACCTGGTATCTAGCAAAGCAATTCTTGCCACTACTGGCAAACCTTTTCTGCCATGAAAAGTGAGAGCAAGACGAACAGCTCCGTAGTGGACATGAGAATATCCCTGTTGAACCCATTGCCTGGGAAATTCTAGAGGGATCTGGAGAGTAACAAAATACTCTTTTTCAGTAGCAGGAATGGGATGCTGGTCGAACTTGGAGGACTGAACATACTCCTTTACTTGCTTTGGAGTTTGGTGAATCAGTTGGCGAATGGAGCGGATGGGTGAGAATGACGAGGTGGGTTTAGCAAAAGCAGAGTAAGGGTTCATAAGGGGAAGCTGAGTTTCTGAGATCTTGGTTTCATCACTAAGAGAGACTTCATAAAGATAATCTATCTTAGAAGCATTGGAAACACGAAATTCTGACAGGGCTGAAGATGAAGAAGAAGAAGGAGCAAGAGAAATGGGTGCTTCGAGAATTTCTGGATCTGTCATGGTGTAAAAAGATCTTCTTAGCACTCGATTCACCTATCAAGCGCATGGAATGAATAATATCAAAAACGAAACCATGGCTCTGATACCATGAATGGACCTAGACTTAGAACCAGGGAAGGAGAGTAAATTTCTTGCAGGTATGCATCCCACATTGGACGAACAACTCCCGTTCAAGCCCTTCAGGGACAGCTTCTTAGCAGAAAATCACTCAGCCCTTTAGTTCAGAGCCTAGAGACACCCAAAAATTTCAGAATGGAAACGTTTCTAACCTACCCAAGCTGCATTTCTCGAAGGATCATACCAGGCTAGAGAAGAAGAGGGATTTAGAAAGCCATGGAGAGATTTTCACAAAGCACACACTTTTCTTCAAGGGACTCCACCCAACACAATACACGCGATGTTTATAAGAGCTAAAATATCTCCTAGTATTTGTGGTTTGGTTATTCAGTATAGCAATGCTAAAGCTTTATTAGAGGCCATAGATGCGCAGTTTGAGAGTTCTGAGAAGGCGCATGCCATGACCCTGATTATGAAGTTTTCATCATTGAAACTCACTAGTGTTAGAAGTGTGCGTGGGCACATCATGCAAAAGAGGGACATTGCAGCTTAGCTTAAGAAACTTGAGGTCGAGATATCTGAATATTTTCTTGTGTATTATATTCTAAACACTCTCCCACAACAGTATGCTCCTTTTAAGATCTCTTATAACACACATAAGAATAAATGGTCAATTAATGAACTCATGACCATGTGTGTTCAAGAGGAAGAAAGACTGATTATGGAATTGGGAGAAAGTGCTCATTTGGCAACACAAGGAAATGATAAGGGCTATGGCAAGCATAAGGGAAAAGGTAAAATACCTCCCCAAGCTGACATTAAGAAAGAATCCAAATGTTTCTTCAGTAAACAGAAGGAGCATATAAGGAAGCATTGTGTCAAATTTAAGGCCTGGCTCGAGAAGAAAGGTAATTCAATATCTTGTGTTTGTTATGAATCTAATATGACTGATGTAAGTCACAACACTTGGTGGATTGATTCTGGATCTACAATCCATATTTCGAATTCCATGCAGGGTTTTCAAAACCACAGGAAGCTAGTGGGAAGTGAACAAAGCATTTATTCAGGAAACGAGATGCGTTTGCATGTGAAAGCTATTGGGACATGCAGACTAGTTCTCAATAGTGACTTTGTTTTGAATTTGGAAAGGACCTTTTATGTACCTAGTTTTTCTAGAAACTTAATTTCAGTTTCAAGACTTGTACCTTTGGGATACTCTTTTAACTTTTCAGATTCAAACTTCTGTTTATCATTTAAATCTGAAATTGTTGGGAGTGGTACTTTGTCTGATAGTCTTTTTTGAATTAATTTACAAGACAATGCCTATTATGATATGATGCATGTTCATGATAAAGTTGGTACGAAACGATGTGTTGTGAAAGAACATTCCTCTATGTTGTGGTTTCGGAGATTGGAACATATCTTCATAGAAAGAATTAAGCGATTAGTAAATGATGGAGTACTCAGTACTTTAGATTTTACTGATTGTGATACTTGTGTGGAATGCATAAAGGGAAAGTAGACTAACAAGACAAAAAAAGGTGCTGAGAGGAGTACAGAAATATTAGAAATCATACATACAGATATATGTAGTCCGAATATGGACTCTTATGGTCAGAAATACTTCATCTCCTTCATAGATGATTACTCACGTTATATGTATCTCTACTTGATTCATAATATATATGAAGCATTATATGCTTTAAAGGTATTTAAGGCGGAAGTAGAGAAACAATGCGATAAACAAATTAAGATTGTGAGATCAGATAGAGGTTGAGAATTCTATGTTAAATACACTGAAGATGGACAAGCACCTGGTCCATTTGCAAGATTTCTTCAAGAGCATGGGATAGTTGCCCAATATACTATGTCTGGTTCTTCGGACCAAAACGGTGTAGCGAAAAGAAGAAACCGGATATTATTGGACATGGTGCGTAATACGCTTAGCAGCTCCAAACTTCCTAAATCGTTGTGGACTGAAGCACTTAAGACGGCAGTGTATATATTAAACTGAGTTCTGACAAAGGCTGTCCCAAAGACACCTTTTGAGTTATTTAAGGGTTGGAAATCGAGTTTACATCATGTGTGCGTTTGGGGATGCCTGTCTGAAGTGAGAGTTTATAATCCACAAGAAAAGAGGTTGGACCCAAGGACCATAAGTGGGTATTTCATTGGATATGCCGAAAGATCTAAGGGATACAGTTTTATTGTCCATCTCATACCACTAGGATTGAGGAATCAAGAAATACTAAATTTCTTGAAAATGACTTGATCAGTGGGAGCGATCGATTGAGTGACCTTGCTCCTAAGGAAGATCATTCAGACATTCAACCTTCCACGTCAAATTTAAGGTTGGTTGTTGCTCATAATGCCTTTTTAGTTCAGCTGGCTATTGAACAACCAATTGTTGAAGTTCCACAACCTGCTGATATTGATCTAGTAGATCCAATTGTTCAGCAATTACCAGAAACTATTGAATAATCAGTTGAGCAACACGCTCCTCAAGAGAATGTTGATGCGACATTGAGAAGATCTGCTAGAATAAAGAAATAAGCTATTCCTAGTGATTATATTGTGTATTTACAAGAGTCTAACTACAATATTGGAGCTGAGAATGATCCCGAAATGTTTTCACAAGCCATGGATAGTGATAAATATAATTTGTGGTACAATGCCATGAAGGAAGAGATGAGTTCTATGGCATCGAATAAAGTCTGGGATTTGGTTGAGTTACCTAATGGTGTGAAGGCCATTGGTTGTAAATGGGTCTTCAAAACTAAGAAGGATTCATTGGGTAACATTGGAAGATATAAAGCTAGACTTGTTGCCAAAGGATTCATTCAAAAGGAAGGAATTGATTACACGTAGACTTTTCTCCTGTATCTAAGAAAGATTCTATTTGTATTATTTTGGCATTGGTTGCCCATTTTGATATGGAATTACATCAGATGGATGTGAAAACAACATTCCTCAATGGAGAACTAGAGGAGGAGGTTTACATGAAATAACTTGAAGGATTCTCCTCTAGTAAAGGTGAGCATTTGGTGTGCAAGCTTAAGAAATCTATATATAGCTTGAAACAAGCACCCCACCAATGGTACTTAAGGTTTCATGATGTCATCTCTTCATTTGGTTTTGTAGAGAATGTCATGGATCAATGTATATACTAGAAGGTCAGTGGGAGCAAAATTTATTTCCTTGTGCTGTATGTGGATGATATATTACTTGCAATCAATGATAAGAGGTTGTTACATGAGGTGAAACAATTCCTCTCTAAGAGTTTTGACATGAAGGATATGGGTGAGGCATCTTATGTCATTGGCATTAAGATCCATAGAGATAGATCTTGAGGCATTTTAGGACTATCTCAAGAAACCTATATCAATAAGGCTCTAGAGAGATTTCGGATGAAAGATTGTTCACCAAGTATAGCACAAATTATGAAGGGTGACAAGTTTAATTTGAACCAATGCCTGAAGAACAATCTAGAAAGGGAACAAATGTACAACATTCCATATGCTTCTGCTGTTGGAAGCTTGATGTATGCTCAAGTTTGCATTCGACCTGACATCGCTTTTGCTGTGGGAATGTTGGGAAGATATCAAAGTAATCTAGGTTTAGATCACTGGAGAGCTGTAAAGAAATTGATAAGATACTTACAAGGTACCAAAGACTATATGCTTATGTATAGATGGACTGACAACCTGGAAGTGGTCGGTTATTCGGATGCGGACTTCGCGGGTTGCGTTGATTCACAAAAATCAACATATGGATACATTTTTATGTTAGCTGGTGGAGCCGTGTCATGGAGAAGTGCCAAGCACACTTTGATTGCTACTTCCACTATGGAAGCTGAGTTCGTTTCTTATTTTGAGGCTACCTCGCATGGTGTATGATTGAAGAGTTTCATTGCTAGGCTTAGAATTGTTGATTCAATTTCTAGGCCATTGAGAATATATTGTGACAATTCAGCTACAGTTTTTATAGCTAAAAATGCCAAAAGTGGTAGTCGAAGTAAGCATATCGACATTAAGATTTGTTGTCACATGTAGGCTGACATTAAAGAAATAAGATGTATTGTGATACATGGAAGATATTACTCACTCTTAGAGGACATGTCACCATGATCCATGTGTTTTGTTTATTTTCTTTAAGCATAAATTTTTCGTGGAATTAGTTGAATAATCCGTATGATGAAAATTATGGGATCAAGTGGGAGAATGTTATTTATTTTTTGTGATCCCACATTTTGGACCCACATTTTCTCTTAAAGTTGCGACTATTCGACATAAAGTTTTTCCACACTTCGTACCCTTTCGTGACAACCATGCATTTGGTAACCATCTTGATGGGAGACGTGATATAAAAAGAAACGTATGTTCATTTTTGACGGGTGATGACAAGGTCTAATACAAACTCTCATATTTGGAATACACCATCAGTACGTGAGGGAATTGGGTTAGTAGCGTGTCCCCAATTTTCTTTGATTTCAGGTTTTCTGATGAACATGAACAAGAACAATGGTTGGAGGTTTGTCTTTAATTGATCCTGGCTTCCGCATCATGAATTTTTATGTATTACACGGGCCACATGCGGTGAGATCTTTGGTGAGCCTCGGGGTGCCGGCTGTCTACCCCATGGGGCCTATATTGAATCTGAAGGGTGAGACTAAAGCCAAGGCTTACAGTAGCCGTCGAGGCAATTGCATCATGGAGGTCTTGCCCGAGGGATTCTTGGACCGGATGGCCACCGTTGGAAAGGTGATTGGATGGGCCCCACAAGTTGCTGTCCTGGCCCACCCAGTAATTTATAGGTCCGTGTCATACTGTGGATGGAACTCCGCCCTAGAGAGCACATGGTTTGAAGTGTCAATGGCCACATTGCCCGTCCAATGAGCAACAATTCAATTCGTTTTAGCCGATGGTAGAGCTGGGCCTTGCCATGGAGATTAGGATGGACTACCCAGGGGAATCACTGGATGGAGAGCAATTTTGTCATTTTGGCAAGTGAGGGTCAACAAGCCCTCGCGAATGAGGAGGCTCTCACCCAAATTTGGAAAAGAAAAGAACAAAAAAATTATACAAATAAAAAAATGTATTACTAAAACTTTTTGGGCAGTTATGCCACATAAGACAACCGATATCTACGTTAGCAATTTCCAGCCTAAACTAGTCAAGATGATTGAATTGGTATCAACGTAAAAAGATTTAAGATTAAATTAGTTAATTGAAAGATTTAAGAACTAAATTAGTGTTAATACGAGTTTAAAAATTTTTTGGTACTTTTTTCCAAGTTTGAGCCTTGATCAAAGATTGATATCCCAAGACAACTGATATTGAACCTATTGGTGGAAATGTCTCGATTTCGTGCTAAGAAGTCATTTCAAGATTTCAAGATTTGAATGGCTGAGATACCAAGGACAAAAATGATTACTTGTTAGTCGCCTATTAGCATTTGCATAATGCTAGAGATACTAAAATTCATATTGATGAGTTTACTGAATAATGCGGTTAAAAAATGGTCCTTAAAGTAAGGGGGGTCAATTAAGCACTAGCAAAAAGAGTTATGCCGCATCATTAAGTAGATCCATGTAAATTACTCATTTAGTAAGTTTAGCATATTATAATTTTGATGGTATGGTTATTTGAAAAGTCCTGAGGTTTTACTATAGATTTGTGAAAGAAATCGAGAAAAAGCTTTAAAAAGAAAAGAGGCTGGAACGATGTTGATATTATGATTATTTAGACCATGAAGTTTACCAGGAGCACTTGTTGCCATCAATGAAAAAGGAATTGATCGATTTAAATCAATTAGGTATCACTCGCAATCATCCATTTCAAAGTCAGATTAGACTAGATTCTATCTTGCGAACCCCACTATCTACTCTTATCCGACAACTTGCTTCTAGGATATCGATTGGTCAACAAATTACGTTGAATGGATAAATTCTAGCCATTAACTTAAGGCAGTGCAATTGAAGAATTCTCTCTCTCTTTATCTCTGTCTCTCCGACAATTGGTTGACCTTCATATTTGATCTTGTACTGTTGCCTCTTTTGCAACACGGAAAAGTCCTAAGGTAGAAAAATGCATCATTTGTTTTGTCATATAATGATTGAGATTTGTCAATTAGCAATCATTCGTCTCAATGTGTCATCAAAATGATGGACAATAGAAAGAGATTGACACGACGTGCCATACAACGTTTGTCTTTGTGCACTTGTTCCTGTCGTCGTCACTATTACTAATGTTTTGAGTCCATTTGTTCGAAAAGATATCATACTTTCCATCACGGTTCTTTGAAACATGTGTCTTTTTTCCATAGAGTGATTTATTTTTATTGTGGGCCATTTGTTATTTACAATAAAGTACACAGTTCGAATCATTCTATTTGTTAACTATGACCATTTGCGTCGCTTAATAAATTATTTCAAATAGATTTTTCATGTTCTTAATATCTTGCTCATGATGTACAACAGTCATTTTTCAAGGGATGAGAAAAGCATTACAAAGAAATGAAGGAAAAATCACAGACGTAACCAATTTTATATTCTCCCTGTCTGGACAAAAAGTCACAAATAGCATTAGGTATTAGGTGTTTATAGATTAACTTTTATAAAGTCGATTTGGTGACGTGACAAGTTTTAAGACAATATAAGCATAAATGGAACGTAATTCAATCTACTGTACGAGAATTCTCATCCTTAATCACTAGTATTTATAAATTAAATTCCTAAACCAAATGTGATCCAGTTAGATTGATGAGAAATTTATACATGGATAGGGTGATGAACGTTGAAAAGTAGACTGTTCTCTTCTTGTATTATGTACTGTCCGGAGTCAAACTACACCAGCAAAGCAATGACGTCATTTCCCTTCTTCCTGTCCAAGCATCTCCCTGCTCTCTCTTCTCTGAAGTTCCGTGCAAGTCTTCCCCACCTCACAACACGACACAAGCATCAGTAATAATCAACCTACGAAGCCTCGAAACTCATCATCGTCTTTTCCAACCCAAAAACTTGAGGCCGGAAAAGGATCGGCTACATCGAGATGACCCATGCCGAGCTAGTGTTCGTCCCAATCCCTGCCATAGGCCATCTCAAATCGATGGTCGAGATGGCCAAGCTCCTCGTTGACCGCGATCCCCGCCTCTGTGTTACTGTCCTCATCATGAAGCTTCCGTTAGATGCCGACGTCGACTCGTACACAAACTCCCTTGCCACTTCTGTGGCTGCTGCCCGCATCCGCTTCGTCCACCTCCCGTGTGAGAACATCGGCACTGAGATCTCCTCGGGTCGCTTCCTCACCGACTTCATTGAAAGCAACAAGCCCCACGTGAAGCGGGCTGTCGCTGAGCTCGTCGACTCGGCCAGCTCGACCCAGCAGCTTGCGGGTTTTGTCCTTGACATGATCTGCACCACCATGATCGACCTGGCTGACGAGTTTGGAGTCCCGTCCTACGTCTTCTTCACGTCGAGCGCCGCGTTCCTTGGCATGATGCTGCACCTCCAGTTGCTCCAAGACGAGCACCACGTGAACATAACCGAATTCAAGGACTCAGCTAGCGAGCTGGACTTCCCGAGTTTCACGAACCCGTTGCCAGCCAAGGTTTTACCCTCTGCGGTTCTGACGAAGGAGAGCGTCCGACCGTTCCTGGAGCACGCCAGGAGGATGAGAGCGACCAAGGGAATCATCGTAAATACGTTCGACGAGCTTGAACCGCATGCAGTGAGATCCTTGGCGGGCCTTTGGGGCGCCTGCGGTGTACCCCGTGGGGCCTATACTTAGTCTGAATGGCGAGACTGAAAAGAAGGCTATTGATGGCCACAGAGGCGATGATATCATGGAGTGGCTCGACAAGCAACCGCCTTCATCAGTAGTTTTCCTGTGCTTTGGGAGCATGGGATGCTTCGGCGAGGACCAGGTGAAGCAGATGGCTTGCGCGCTAGAGAGGAGTGGGCACCGCTTCTTGTGGTCCCTACGACGACCGCCACCGTCGAAAGGCCAAGTTGAGATCCCATGTGACTATGCCGACCCTGCGGAGGTCTTGCCCGAGGGGTTCCTGCACCGGACAACTAGCGTCGGGAAAGTGATTGGGTGGGCCCCGCAAGCTGCGGTCTTGGCCCACCGGGCAATTGGAGGGTTTGTGTCGCACTGTGGATGGAACTCTACCCTGGAGAGCCTATGGTTCGGTGTTGTAGTGGCTACATGGCCCCTAAGGGCGGAACAACAATTCAATGCATTTGAGCTGGTGGTAGAGCTTGGCCTTGCGACAGAGATCAAGATGGATTACAGGAAGGATTTTAGGATGGAAAGCGGCATCCTAACAGCCGATGAAATAGGGGGCGGAATAAGGAAGTTAATGGAGGAGACAGGTAGCGAGAGGTGGAAGAAGGTGAAGGAGTTGAGCGAAAAGAGCCGAAAGGCGTTGACTGAGGGTGGCTCTTCTTATTTATCTTTGGGTCGTTTGATTGATGACATCTTGAATAATATGCCTTTGATTTAGGTGATTCCAATGGTTGGAATATTTAGTCTTTCTGCCGTAAGCATGTTGAATAAAAAATGGTCGCTTGCATTGTACCTGATCAGTTTGTACTCACCAAGTCAGTTTAATGTGTAAATTTTGGATGATGTTCCACAACATAAAAGAAATTTTCCCAAAATATGGGTTTGGTAGGATTTTGAAAGTGTGAATCTAACGTACAACGTCAACACAAAAATACTTTTCCACCAGCGGTGTGACCCGCTTTCAATTTGATGGTTAGTGAGAGATCTGCCACAAATTCCTCATATCTATTGTGGAACGCACCGATTTGTACAAAGTTTTGCTAACGCTAGCGGTATATCCTCTTATGTTTAGTTCTAAAAACTTGCACACTTCGAATGTTTAAGAATGTCAATTTTGTCTCTTGAACAAACGGGGCTTTCTTCTAGAACAAACGTTTGAGATATAAAAGAATTTAGCATATATTTGCTTTATGAACGATGCTATGAATAGAATTAATCATAGTACAACATGAACGGAGTGAAAATGTGAAATATTTATCTAGATAAACACGTCATGGACTGATTCATTTAGAACGTTCAATTTGACAAGTCTTTTGTAAAATCTATCTAGCAATGAATTGAGTCACATAATGTTTCACATGAATCAAAATTACATATATGTTGAAATTCAAGTTGGCGGAAGACGACTTACCTTTATCCGATGCGCAAACCATAATTAGCTCTAGAACGAACGTTGAATTACCGATGAAACACAAACAATATTACCTCACGTTGGTCTGGATGCGATCATGAGGAAAGTACCCGATTTCCACGGCGTAAATGCAAACTGTTCTCATAAAAGTGAAATGGAATGCCTTATCCCTTTGATGGAAATGGAACGAACAAATGAGAGGATTTTTTGATCGTATGTTCTGCCAACCGGTGCCAACGGGTGTCTACAAAAGACTTATATACGACGCCCTTATACTCTTTCAAAATGGTGTCTTTCCATCGTAGCATATCAAGTTCAAATGGTGCGGTCCAATTGCACTCCATCATTGACGTACTGGCTAAAATACAACATCTCCCACTTGGACATGATGGGCTTGATATCGCTCTATCAATAATATAAGGCATTCAATATTTATCAACTTTACAAAACAATTTATACTGGCAAATAAGCCGTGCGACTAGTGAGTGCACTTGCACTTGGGAGCTCAAATTATGCACCTGTTAGGGATGACATAATAGCTACAACCCCGAAAAAAAATAAACAATTGATGTCTCATAATGTCCTAGACATATTTTGTTATATTAATCCAAGTATACCTATCCCTTAAAGGTTATACTTGACTATTCTCAAAGCACCATCTATTTACAATTATATCCATAACCACAGAAGGCGATATAATTGGTCAACCAGTTAATATATAAATGTAAAACAACAATAGTCTTCCTTCACACTTATGTCTCTCTCCATTTCAGAACAACTACTTTTCTAGACACGTCCCATAAAGCCATATTTATTCATGACCGCTGGTAACATGTTAAAGTAACAACATTGATCTTTCACTTTGAGAATATAATCAGAAGTAACATAAGGCACAAAATTGAGGTAAATTATAAATTACATCAAGGGCTCACAAGATAAGTAAATAGGGATAATTTTACTCACCTTTCATTGTCGGTCGAACAATGCACATGTAGTATGAATTACGTGCTACAATGGATTTCTCTTTCTATAAGAGAGTATGTCATTTATTAAACATATTCACTATACGGATATTAGCCTAAACATAGTCACGTGCTCTTCACGTACTCATGTTTAGCTCGAGTGCTATATCAGCTCGCTTTCTATAGTGCCCAATTAAGTACTCGCATCTGGCATCTTTCAGGTATACATGATTGTGAGACTATCATGTTCAATCTTATTACAAACAAATCATAAATCTCATATTGACTCCAATTAAGGCGACATATTATATTATGTACTAAACTTACTTTTCAGCATTTATTTGTACATAATGTCTTATCTCAACATGCTAACTATAGAACATGAGGTGATTGCTCGTGTGAGTGAGCCAATCAATGCTTGCTGACATACTTTTCAATAATATATGTGTGTTTGTGCTAGTCTCATAGTGGATTTGTATTTATTGATAAAACATCAAATCACTAATAAATAAACAAGTATAATATATTTGTCCACAAATACATAAACCAATGATCTTCTACAATAACAGATATTACATTCTACGCAATCCTAGTGATATCCTATGGGTCAAGAATATGTCTCTAGGAATAGCCTTCATTAATGGATCAGTAACCATTCTATTAGTTGAAATATATTGTAGGATCACTTTTTTCTACGCTATTATATATTTTATGAAGTTGTTCTTTATGTCAATATGCTTTGTCATTCCATGATACTTGGGATCCTTCATATAAGCAATGGCTGCTTGATTATCGCAATAAACTATCACCGATTTTGGAACCTTAGTGACAGTGGCTAAATTTTCTAAGAAATGTTTTAGCCATACTACTTTTTGCACTGCGGTAGAACATGCAATAAATTCTGCCTCTATTGTAGATAAGGTCGTGCATATTTGTTTCTTGCTATTCCAAAAAATCGCACCTTCATTGAGTAAGAACGCATATCCATAAATCGATTTATGCTCATCCAAATCTCCACCCTAATTGGCATTTGAATAACTCAATAGGCGTAAATCATTCCCTTGGTAACAAAGTCAATAATCCATGGTGCCTTTCAAGTATCTTAGGATCATCTTCACTGTTTTCTAGTGTGTTTGACTGGGATTTGATTGATATCGGCTCACCAATCCCACAGCATAACATATGTTGAGTCTAGTACACATCATAGCATACATCAAACTTTCGACCGTACTAGCGTAAAAAAACAGTTTCCATCACTTTAATTTCCTCTGGAGTTTTAGGACACATCTCAGTACTTAGGCATTCACCTTGCATAATAGGGGTATCAATGAGATTACAATGTTGCATATTGAAACGTTCAAGAATCTTCATAATATAAGACTCTTGTGATAAAGTAAAGAGTTTCCTTAATCGATCTCTTTCGATCTTAACTTCTAATATATAAGCAGCTTCTCTCATGCCCTTCGTTTCAAAATTAGAGAACAACCATTCTTTTATGGTGATAACCAAAATCTTGTTATTTCCAACCAATAGAATATTGTCTACATAAAGTGATAAAATTACAAATTTATTTTTGGACCGCTTGACATATACATAGTGATCTTCCTTGATCATCATGAAACCAAAAATGGTTATGGCTCGATGAAAACGAAGATACCACTGTCTAGATTATTGCTTAAGGACATATATTGAGCGATGAAGTTTGCAAACTTTATACTCTTGACTTTTAGCTACGAAACCTATTGGCTACTTCATATAGATTTCCTCATCTAGTTCTCCATTGAGAAATGCCGTCTTTACATCTATATGATGTAATTCAAGGTCCAAATGTGCAACGATGGTTAGAATAAGACGTATTGAGGCAAACCTTACAACTGGTGAAAAGGTTTCCTCGTAGTCTATATCTTCTTGTTGAGTATAATCTTTTGCCACAAGGCGAACCTTATACTTTTCAATGGATCCATCCGCCCTTCACTTAATCTTGAAGATCTATTTATTTCCAATGGCCTTACGATTGGGTGGTAGATCAACTAAGTCCCAGACATAGTTTGCCCTCATTGACTCAATCTCATCTTCCAAAACTTTTCTCCATTCTTCTTTATCAGAGGATGAGAGAGCCTCTTGAACAGTTTTAGGTTCGGCATCGTCATTCTGAGTAATCATAAATGCTTCCCATTCAATCTCAAAATGACAACGATGAATACTTTTACAATTACTTTTATGCAATTGAATTTCTCTTGAATTCAATTCGTTAGGTGATGCAACACTCTCACTAGGTTTTACATGTTGAGATGAATTTTCATTTCCCCCTATAACATCAGTGGATATGTTATCAAGATCTTCCATCTCATATAATTAGAAGTCTTTATCAATCTCACCTCTACTAGGAAAATCGTTCTCCAAGAATGTGACATCTCGTGACTCTATTTCGATCACACTTCCATCAGCTTGTTCACCTATGAACACATACCCTTTGGAGTATTCAGAATATTTTATAAAGATACATTTCTTTTTTCTAGAACCTAATTTGCCATATTTATGGAAAGAATCATGGACATAAGCTGTACATTCCTATGGACGTAGACTACTCAAGTCTGGACGTAGACTACTCAAGTCTGGTACCAATCCATAATTCATAAGGGGTGGAAGTGACCGATTTTGAGGGCATTCGGTTAAGTATATAGCTAACAGTCAATAACGCATTTCCTCAATAGAAGATAGGTAAATTCGCTTGCGTCATCATAGACGTAACCATTTCCAATAGGATTCTATTACTTCTCTCAGCTACCCTATTTTGTTGTGGAGTACCAAAAATAGTCAATTGTCGTACAATTCCATTTTCATCATAACGAGCCTTGAATTGATCTAATAGATACTCACGTTTGCGATCGGTTCTTAATGCCTTTATTGTTTTGTTCAACTGATTCTCTACCATCGTTATATATCATCTAAAGCAGTTTAATGCTTCTGATTTATGGGAGATCAAAAAGACATAACCGAAACATGTGAAGTCATCTATGAAAGTGATGAAATATGAGGCTCCATGTCTCGCCCTCACATTCAAAGGACCACAAATGTTAGAATGTATGAGATGCAATGGAAATTCAGCTCTAGTCCCTTTACCGAATGGTTTTCTAGTTACTTTTCCTGCTAGACAATATTCACATATAGGTATATCAACATTAATTAGTAACCCTAAAAGGCATTATCTAGCTAATCTTTACATTCTTTGCAACCCAATGTGAGCTAATCTAGCATGCCATGTATTTGAATCAATATCAACATTACTCGAAGATACAATTAAAGAAAAACAACCATCAACATTAATATTATACTGATCATAGTCAATGTCTAACACCAATAAATCATTCGATACATGACTTGAACCATAATAAATTGTTCCATACAAAATGTCAATACAATCACCATGAAAATTTAATATATAACCTAAGTTAAGAAGAATAACTATAGATAACAAGTTTCGTCGAATGTCTGGAGCATAGAAGACATCATGTAGAAATAGGTTTCGACTACCATGTAAGATTAATTTACATGTGCCGATACCCTTTATTTCAACTCTTGAGTTATTCATAACATATATCCACCTTCTTCTACAATGTATCCAACGATATTGTACAAATACTTCTCGGTCTCTAACTACGTAGTCTGTTACTTCTGAGTCTATAGTCCACATTGGATGAGATTCAGCAAGCATTACAGTACTAGAAACAAAAGCATTACTCACAGTAATGGAGTAATAAGATATATTTTTCATCTCAGTGCATTCACGAGCAAAGTGACCCATCTTGCCACAATATAGCACTCCATCTTAGTCTTGTCTTTCTTCCCACCACACTTCTTGTGTTGCAAGGTCTTAGCATTCTTAGGTGCTTGATCAATCTTCTTCCCTTTATTGTTGAATTGAGAATTCCTTTTGTGCTTGAACTCGATTAAACAACATAAGCATGAGTAGAAGATCTTGCAGCCTCTAGGTGCTCATTCTCTAATTCCAAAACTATATCATCAAAAGTGAAAATATTCTCATTATGCGTTATATTGATTTTCATATGCTCCAAATTGTCAGGAAGATACCTTATAACAGCCTGAACTTGCTGTTCATCAGTAAGGGAGTAACCTACCGACTTCAGCTCACGAATCATGTTTGATATCTCCCGAAGATGCTGCCTCATCATTACATTTGGGCACTTTCGGAATGTGTCAAACTTGATGGTGAGTCTCCTCAGCTTAGTGGCAGATGTACTCTTAAACTTATCTTTCAAGGTAACCCACATAACTTGAGTTTTATCATAACTTTCAAGTTCACATATGAGATTATCTTACGTATAGCTTAGCAACGTGATGCGAGCAATACTATTTTTCTTTTTCAAAACTTGATAAGCTTCTAGATCTCTCCTGTGTTGAGTTGAAGTTCCATGCTCAGGTTAATCCATGGTATGGTTGAGGGTTTCCAAAACCTCTTACTTCTTAAGGATGTATTGAACCTTTCGGTGCTAAATATCATAATTGTCACCGTTTAGCTTCTTACCCTTATTGAGGTCAGCTATAATGGTTTTGGATGCTGAAGCCATAATCAATTGTTATAACACATTGACATAATAAACGCATAATCAATACTTGCACACTTTATAGAGTAACACACATATTTAATTTGCAGCAAAGACAAACTAAATTAATGGTAATTCAGCAAAAGACAAAAGTAAAAGTTCACTATGTTCCTAATCAACTTCTATGTACAATTGTTCTATTATCATTAATTAGTTTAATTTGTGCAAATTTTAAATTCTAGGTGAGAATCTCTCAAATTCTACTAATCTACGAACTCCCACTAGGAAAAATAATTACATAACCTTATGTAATTTCTACACTTTTCCATTAGCACAAAAAGTATAGCATGATGTAAACCAACGTATAAATAACAATCATACTTCAAGTATAATCAAAATCACAATTCAACATGTAATAGATTTCCTACCATTGTTTAAATTTTCTAGCAATTAGAAAATTGCAAGTATATTAAACTATATACATGATATTATCGAACTAAGTTCTACACAGCATATATGATATCATTTGTACACAAGCTAGCTACTTTATTTCCTAAACCACAAGAAAATACAAGCAACAAATGAATAAACTATGTATTAAACCCAAAAAAATACGCGTACTTAGGGTTTCCTTCACATTTTCATACGTTTATAAAATTAAAAAATATAAATAATCATACCACAGTGTAGAGTACATTCATATAAACCAAATGCCATTGACCACGCTCCAATCGGACCTCACACGTGCCCACATGCGCCGCCGGAGTGTGCGGCGCGTGTGGAGCATGTGCCAGCGAGCCAAATGGCTCCTGGCCGGTCCGACCGGTTTGACCGCCGGACCGGTTGACAGGTCTGACCGTTGACTAATCAAGGGTCGAGTCGGGTCGGGTCAGGTCAACCTCAGGTCAGATCTCAGGTCGGGTTGGGTCATGAGTTGGGTTGCTGGCCAGTGACCGATCAGCCAACTGCTGTTGGTGGTGATGTCATCGATGACGTCATCCGGTGACCAACCGTTGGATGACGTTATAGTGACATCATCACACATCGGTTCGCTGACCGGTGTGTGTCGCGTAGGTGCCGGTTTGCCGGTTGGCACGCGTCTCACACATGCTGGTTCGCCGATTGGCACATGTTGCACATGTGTTGGCTTTCTCAGCACTTCAAGCGCGTGATGCCCACAAGCAATAGTTTTTGGCCGCGCGTGTGGGCCCGTCCAGCGTCCTTCAGTAGCGTTTGACCCATCGTTGGATTCCTCTTGATGAGTACTTGCACCTTGTATGTTTAAAAAATTATTTTGGTTAAAAAATATTTCGAAAATTGACCATAACCGCATGGATGCATGCGACCCAGAACTCGTTCTTCTGTTCGGTTCGATTTCGAGTTTTCAGATGGCAATTCTGATGATTAGACATCCAAATAGTGTAGATTTCAACTTTTGATCTAGATATCAAATGGTAAATGAGAAAATTCAATGAAAAAAAAGGCAGAAATCACGACCAGGCCTTGATACCAATGTTGGAATTTAAGTTGGCGGAAGATGACTTACCTTTATCCGATGCGCAAACTATAAGTAGCCCCTGAACGAACGTTGAATTGCTGATGAAACATGAACAATATTACCTCACGTTGGTCTAGATGCGATCACGAGTAAAGCACTTGATTTTCACAGCGTAAATGCAAACTGTTTTCGTAAAAGTGAAATGGAACGCCTTATCCCTTTGATGGAAATGGAACGAATAAATGAGAGGATTTTCTGATCGTATGCTCTGCCAACCGGTGCTAACGAGTGTCTACAAAAGACTTATATATAACACCCTTCATACCCTTTCAAAATAGTGTCTTTTTATCGTAGCATATCAAGTCCAAATGGTACGGTCCAATCGCACCCCATCATGGATGTACTAGCTAAAGTACAACAATATCAAAATAGGCCATTGTTTGGTTGCATTAGTGTGTGGATGCAACTATTTTTGAGAAAATTATCAAAAAAGTCCTAAACCTATTGCAATTGTACCGAAATTAAGTTTTAAAAATTTTGTAATTATGTCAATTCATTCTATCGAGCCAAATTTGGCTAGCCGATGTTGAAGTGGATGCCGGCCGATGCCGGTGGACAATAATTTCTTAATATTATTTTAATTTTTTAAGTTTTTAATTAATTTTTAATCTTTTCTTCTCTCTCTCTCTCTCTCTCTCTCTCTCTCTCTCTCGCCCAACGACAGTGGGGTGAGCTCACCCTCAGTCCGACCTAGTTGATTGCTAGAAGAAGGATGGAGGAGAGAAAAAAAGCAAATAGAAAAAAAAGGGGAAAAAGAAAAGATTAAAAATGAATAAAAACATTTGAAAAAAATTAAATTAAATTTAAAAAATTTCTGTTGGTACCGGCTGGCATTCACATTAGCACCGGTTGGCCAAATTTAGTCGGATGGACTAAATTGACGAAATTACAAAAGGTTTAAGACTCAATTGACCAAAAAAAAGTTTTAAATTGAATCGGTATAATTGTAATAGATTTATGACTTTTTTTGGTAATTTTCTCACTATTTTCTTTTGTCCTTTTCTTGTCACATTGTTGGTGAAATACTTATTCTGCTGCAGAACTGATACTTTTCAAAGAAGTTTTAAAGTGTCATTTTCTTGCTACGGTTCTCAATCATCATCTACGTTATATGCTTCCGTTATGCATCACCTATCCTCCCCTCAACACTTAATAGAGACTTTCGATCTGTTTTGGGATGCCAAAACTGTCTTAAGGAAATCTTAGATATCACTCTCAAAAGATGTTTAGCAACAAATGTTAAGACCTATAATTTATTGGGGTAATGACACAAATAGTCCCTACTCTATGAATTTCTAATATATTTAATTTGGTCTTGAAACTTTGGTCCAATCCGCAATACAATTCTTGAATTTTTAATATATTCAATATGATTATTAAACTTTTAATACATGTTTAAGTTATGAATATTGTTGAACGTATATCAAAAGTATAAGGACCGTATTAAATAAATTGAAAGTTCCGAAATGATATTGAATATTGAGTTAAAGTGCATGAATCATATTACACATTGTATCATTCATTTTCTTTGATATATAATGACATTGCTGAGCCTGCTCATTCCTTCGTCACAATTTAATGAAATTGTACCGTCATGTCAAGCTTCAAAATCAATCCCAACCCCAATTTCTTTTTTTCTTTTCCTTTCTTGCTGTTTGACTAGAGTTCAACTACTTTGAAACTTGGACTATGTTCACTTATCGGGTAAATATAAGGTAAAAAACTAATAAATATTAACATCTAAAATCTACAACCTCAATTTTATCACTAAGCAAAACATGAGATAATTCTCCACGATCAGGCATATCGGTAGGCCGATTATCTTCTTGAAAAATGTGATGAATTTTGAGCTCAAAATGAGAGCTCAATAGCTTTATGATATCCTTAAGTAGTGCGGGTTTGGTGTTATCCACTATTCTCTCTTGTTTAATAAGTTCGTAATAATTTTGGAGCCTATCGCAATGATGAGTTTGTGGAAAATTTGTTGTTTTGCGATGGTAAATCCCATCCATAATGCCCATAATCCTGCTTGTAAAGATGACCATATTCTAAGAAATTAGATAAAACTGCCAAGCTAGTCTCTCCCTTCATTTTGGAATAATCCTCCAGCTCCTATAAGTTCAGGATTACCTTTAGACACTCCATATGTATTCAATTTATCCATCCCGGCGGTGGAGGACTATGTTCACTCTATTTTTGTTGCAAAAACATAAAGAGAGCTTTTTTCCCCATAAAAAGAAGTAAATTATATGGTTTAACCCTTATTCTTTTGAGTAAATGCAATTAATTGAACACAATTTTTCCTGACCTTTCAAACTTGAAATTGTTTTTGTTGCTCACTGCTGAAGCCAGATTCGGAGTAATGTGTTTGGCACCCCCTTTCACTCGTCTCCAGCCTTTTTTTTTTTTTTTTTTGAGTTGGAGGCAAGTTCGCCGAACTTTAGAGTAAGTTGAGCTAGCTTTAAATTTACTCCAAACACATTTCAAACATGCGTAGTTAAAAGTGAACTATTTGAAACACGCTTCAGTAGAGTTCAAATGGACCATTTCGCTTATCTACAGCTTGAACGAATTAGTCAATAGAAAATATTTTTATTATTGATAATAATTTATGGTTAAATGTTATCGCGGTTGATAAATAAATCTTTTATTCATTTATTTTGTAAGTAACAAAAATGATCATCTTTAATCATTCCTTGTCGGGGAAACAAATAGAGTCATGGTAAATTGGGTCGTGATGAAGTGCTTAAATAATTAAATTTAAAACTCATTTGGCATTCTAAGACTAAAGCAACTTTGGACACTTCAAAATATAGGCCAAAATCCAAATCACCAGCCAACCTCATGGTTACTATAAACCTTACTCGCTTTTAATTTCTGTCGATCGTATCGCGAAGCCCCTTTGTTTGTATCAGTAGCCAATGATATGCCATGTCTTTTGATTTCCTCTTAAAATCTTGTTCCTCTCATCTTCATCGTCCAATCTAGATAAGGAAGCTTTTTATTCAAGTGAGTTACAATTAATTAAGCCTTTTATTTTGTAGATTTATCTGTTTCTAATTTAAAACAATTTCCAACAACATCAATGTGACTGTGCTAATGGTGGCGATGATGATGGCTGAGCAACAGCATTGGTCACTTTGTTTATGCATTGAAAATACAAGTTTTTAAATTGACCAGGGTCATGGTGATGCCGCAATCAAAGCGAGCGGTGAAGTTAGATCAAAGCTTGCGATCTCATATATGAATGCCCCCGGGGGGGGGGGGGTGTTGTGGGGAGAGAGAGCAACGACTAGTTTTGGGAGCTCGATCGAAGTGTCTCGGGGCTCGAGCGAAGATGGGACTATGTCAATTGAGTTGGGTAGGGGCAAGTAACTTTTATTTTTGTCAATTTACATTCTTTTATTTGATATAAAATTTTTGAAGTAAGATAAGTCACATGAAGTGCTTAAAGGGATTAAATGAGTAATATATGTTAGCATAGATTGAGTAAAATATGGACGCGGTTTAGTATGTCGGGTTGGGTCGAGTCGAGTCAGCATTACGAAAGTTTTTTTTTTGACGGCCAGCATTACGAAAGTTGTGTTGCATTAAAATGGATCAATTGAGATTATATCATTGTCAATTCAGCCCACTCATTTGATAAGTCTGCCTTTTAGGGCACGTTTGGTAACGCTTCTGTTCCTGGGAACAATTTCTGATCAGAAATGATTCTTTTTGATTTTGTTCTCAAGAACAAATTTTAAGCAAAATAACGCGTTTGGTAATTTGGAAAAATTTATGATTTTGGAATAAAATCGTCGATCGCCGGCCTTGAGATGACTAGCGACCAGCCAAACGAGGGTTGGCGACCTCATTGGAGCATCGCTGGCCCTTGTCGGCTGAGCCTCGCCGACAACTGGGCAAGGCTCAGTCGAGCCATAGCTGGGCAAGCGGCCTCGCCCAACCACTGGTGGGGCTCGACCTTGCTGGGCCACCATGAGGTTGGCCTTGCCTTGGCCCGGTGAGGTCGAGCCCTATTGGTGGTTGGGCAAGCTTGGCCTCGCCAAATCTAGGTGCAGCCACTCGCCTAGCCATGGCTTGGCAGAGCTTCGGTGGGCCTCACCTAGCCCTAGCAAGGCTTGCCTAGCCCTAGTGAGGTGGCAAGGCGAGCCTCGTCGGTGGCTAGGCTTGCCTCTGGCAAGCTCGCGGGACCTTGCCCTAACCTGGCAAGCCTCCAACGACTGGCGGCGGCGGGCAGTGGATGGCAGACGGCGGTAGACGGCAACTGTGGCGGTGGATGAAGAAGAAAAAGATGGAAGAAGAACAACAAAAAAGAAAATAAAAAAAGAAAATATGGGCTTGATTCTAGAATTGTTCCCGGGAACAAGAATCAATTTTTTTTATTCTTGATTTTGTTTCAAATCTACTTCCGAAACAAAAAAAAAAAAAAAAAAAAAAATAGAAATTTGTTTCCAGGAACAAAAATTTTAACAAACATGATTCTATTCCAAAACTACTCCCGAGAACAAAAGAATAAAAAACTTTACTATATGACCGGTTACCAAATAGGGCCTTAGCCCCTCATTTAAAGCTCGCAAACTTAATTAAAGACCGATTTTGCAACTATTACATGGAAGGTCAGACAAATTGATCACTAGTTCTCTTTTGCAGTCGAAAAAATTAGAAGATAGGATAATGTACCGTCTGTCGTGTCATTCAGTAATTGAGATTTGTGTCTATTACTGTTACCTATTTCTCAATGTGCCTTCAACCGTTGACAATCTGAATTTATAGATTATAAAGCCCACTAGTGACTAGGTCATTTGCAACAGAGTGATTGAAATGCACCCCATAACAACCCAAAACATTCAACCCTTTTGAAAGAGATCGTCATGATAATGCACAACCTTTTTTTATTTGTGTGCCAGTTCTTATAGTCGTTGCTATTGGTAATTTTTCCGAGTCCATAATTTAGAAAATATGACAGTTTTTGTGGAGATTTATTTATTTTTCCTTTCTTTTTCTTTTTCATGGAGAGCGATTTATTTCGTTGTTGGACTTTTTGTCTTTCATAAATTTCTTTTTAATGCAGGAGAAAAGTGACCCATACTTTTGATTAAGTGCTTAATAATTTTATAATTTGCACACCTCATGTTTCTAAATTAATAGAGTAATCTTGCATATGCATGATGCCCATACAGCGTTCACTATGTTCATATACACCTTTTTGATAGAATTCATGGGTAAAATCACTTTAAATCGTTCCGTTTACTAACTACAACTTATTGCGTCTGTGTTCTTAAAATATTGCTCGTGATGTACAGCAGTAATTTATCAAGAGATGAGAAAAGCATTGCTGGGAAAGAAAGGAGCAAATCGTCAGACCTAACCAATTTTATATTATTCTCATCTTGACAAAATGTCAAAAGTAGCATGAGGTGTAAAAGGATTAAATCGATCTTGCGATGACATATTCTAAGATCATATAAACATAGATGGAACTTACATTAGAGCACCCATAAAAAATTTTCATATTCAGACTTTAGTTAATGGGAAAATTGTTCAAAATGTCATAAACCTATTGCACTTTGCTAATTTAGTCAAAAACCTTTCATGTGTGCTAATTGAGTTATAAATTTTTTCATGCTTTGCAAACTAAATTTGCCAATTTAATCAGAAATTGATAATGTGGATGCTAGTGACACTATTTAGGGGTAATTGATGTTGACATAAACATTTTATTTTTTTAAAATTGATATTTTTTTTCATTCTTTTTCACTTTTTTTTTAATTTCCTTTTTATTTTCCTACCAAGTTCAGCGAGCATCACCAATCGACCCTCGCCCACCGTGGGGGAGGGCTGACAATCTCATCGGCCACTGGGTGAGGTCGAGAAAGCCCTCACCGGGCTAGGAAGAAAATGAAAAGAAAAGGAAGAATAAAAAAAAATTCAGAAATTTTTCAAAAACTATAAAAATTATCAACGTTAATGCCGATTGTATCACATGACACTATTAATGTCCATGTCAATGATTTCCAGCTAGAATTAGCCAGATGGATTTAAGTGACAAAATGTGAAAAGTTTTAGAATTGGCAAAATTAAAGGTTTTAAGACTGAAATAACAAAAGTGCGATATGTTTAGGATTTCTTGGACAATTTTCACTTCAATCAACAATCTCTATAGTTTTTTTTTGAAAAAAAAACCAAATAATAAAATATATAAAACAAGTAAATAAATTGGATGTCAGATTAATGTGGTTGGGTTTGTGAGACCTACTTCATAGAGATAGCAACACAAGATTCCTATCAAGCAAGCAAACAAAGAAGATACCAACCACATCCGAGTCACTCAAACACTATTAGTATTTTTCAACTACATATTATACTAAATAATTTATACAATGTTTAGCCTCGCACACTTCCTTGCGGAATATCTCTCGATCTTCCGGAGTACTTTGTAACTCTTACCACAAGATTTGTTGACCTGAACACTCGTCTCTTGCATGCAACTCAGTGACACCACCTAGCTACATACTCCAAATTGGATGTTTAGATGTCACGCCACTTGGATAGTCACGGCGCACATCAACAACGGGTAAGGTACTTTCAAATTTATTTCCTAAATCAAATATCATCAGTTGATTGATGAAATTATACATAAATATTGGAGTCATAATCGATCGAGATCAATCCGGTCTATAATAGATCGCGTCTTGCCAATAACATGACGATCGGGTCGCTTGGTCCCATCTTTTGCTAAGTATCGTCTGGAGTCGAATAATGCCTCAAGTTGACCCCAACCAGTAGAGCTGTGACGAAGTCATTTCCCGTCTCGCTGTCCAACCGTTTAAAGGATGACATATGTCTCACGAAATAGAATTAATAAAAATCGAACAACGCGAATATAAGAACTACAAAAATGCCACCAGATGGAAGCATTTTAAGAAGTCATAACCAACATAAGAAGCCTTGAGATTCATCGCTACGTTTTCCAACCACAAACCTTCGAAGTACTCGCTCGAGCCTAGGAAATAATCAGCTACATCACGATGGCCTATGGCGAGCTCGTGTTCATCCCGACCCCCGGCATGGGCCATCTCGTATCAATGGTTGAGATGGCCAAGCTACTCGTCCACAACGACCCTCAACTCTCCATAACCATCCTCATCATAAAGTTTCTGCTCGACTCTGACTTTAACTCGTACACGAACTCGCTCGCCACCTTTGTGGACGCTGCCCGCATCCGCTTTGTCCACCTCTTGCGTGTGAACATAGACACAGATCTCAGCCGGCAACTTGCCACTTTCTTTATGGAAAGCAACAAGCCTCACGCCAAGTGGGCTATTGTGGAACCCGCCAACTCGGCCAACTCAAACAGGCGGTTGGTGGGGTTCCTTCTCGACATGTTCTGCACCACCATGAATGAACTGGTTGATGAGGTCGGAGTTCTTGTGTATTCTTCATGTCAAGTGCAGCGTTCCTTGGCTTGATGATGCACCTCTAGTTGCTCCAAGACAAGCAACGCTTGGATATAACCGAATTCAAGGACTCGGCCACTGAGTTGGACTTCCCAAGTTTTGAGAAACCATAGCAAGCCAAGGTCTTATGCTCCGTAATTTTGATGAAGGAGTCGGTCCAAGCATCCCTGGAGCACGCCAAGATGATGAGAGGGACTAGGGGAAATGTCATAAATACGTTCGATGAGCTTGAACCACATGCAGTGGCATCCTTCGTAGGCCTTGGGTGACCTGCGGTATATCCTATGGGGCCCATATTGAATCTCAAGGGTGTTACTTGTTATTTATATAATGTGATCCCACATTTTCAGATCAACATTTTCTCTTTAAAGTGGCAATTATTCCACATTAGTTTTTCCACGCCTCGTACCTCTTCGTGACAACTACCCATTTGGTAACCGTTTCGATGAGAGACGGTATATAAAAGGAATGATTGCTCATTTCTTAAGGGTAATCACGAGGTCTAACACAAACCCCTTAATATTGGAATACAACATTAGTACGCGAGGGGTTTGGGTTGATAGAGTGTGCCCGATATTTCGCTAAATCTCTAGGATTTTCCAATGAATGTGAATACGAACAATGGTTGGAGGTTTGTTTATAATTGATCCTATTTTCCGCATTTGATTTTTACTTATAACATTTGATACTAGAGCATATTTAGTGCCTCTACCTTGCTTTTGTCAAATTTTTGGTGTACTTTTTGAGCCTTTTGGATGTGAACAGTAATTCGACCATTTTGGGGTCAAGAGGAAAATCGCCGATTCTAGCCAAATTTCGAGGACCCATTGCTCGACTTTGGACCGGTACGGTTGCATCGCCAATGAGGAAGAATATGCGACATCCTAGATTTTCAGTCCTATTTTCTACTGAATAAATCGGGCATTTTATTGACGCGCTTATAGGGCTGTTCTCAGAGTTGATCACTCTTGAGATAACTAGATTATTTGGGGAAGCCATTAAGGAATTTTAATGCAATAGACTTGAGAATTCGACCAGGAATTGACTGTTCGATTGTGCTCATTTGTCGAGATCATTACAGCACAGATATAAATCGATTAGAGATAGGTCGCTTCGACTGAGATGTATGGCTAATCGTGGGTGACACCACTAAATTGGAAAATTCTCGTCGGCTGACACTGGACTAATTTTCTCATTGCTTTGGTATCATGTGTTCGTATTTGAATCCTCGGACTAATTTTCTCATTGCTTTTTGGTATCATGTGTTAAAAACGTATTTGAACCCAATGTGTCGAGTGTCACAATTTATTTTAGTGGGTTCATTTTTTCAGATTTCGAGGTTTTTAAGGAAAATTGATTCGGATGTTGTGGAAAATTAGCAGAAAGACCATGGAAATTTAGACTCATTTGCACTAAAAATTTCTAAAAGTGGTGAAATTCGGATCTAGGCCTAGAGCTGGAATTTTGGTGTCAATTTGAAGTATTTGAGGTATTTAAGTGTTGGGGAAAGCATTAGGAGACCAACTAATCAATGCAATAGATAATATCTTTGACTTCAAGCCTCCAAACTTGCTGAGCACACCATCGGCTGCCGACCTCTTCCTTCGCACATCTCAACTCTCTTTCACCGATTCCTGCTTCTGCTTTCATCTTTAATTTTCTTTCCTCCCCATCATCCGCTTCATCCTCCATCTGCACTATCACCGATCGAACAACCTAGCATCTTCACTAAATTCCCTCTACCATCGAAATAGCTGCCCTCAGTCCTTCGAAGCACCGTCCAAGCTGCCACGTCCACATCTTCTCCCTGCGTGGTCTTCTCCAGCTAGATTGTTGACCGAAGCAGCTCCTCAGTCTCGCATCTCCAACGCTAGCCGTAGCGTCCACCTATCACCGAAGCTCTCTCTCTCTCTCTCTCTCTCTCTCTCTCTCTCTCTCTCTCTCTATGCAAGCCCACGATCCACGCGTCTTCATCTTCAACTACACGAGGCCATCGACCGGAGCAGCTTCTGCTTTGCTACTTCTTTCTTCACATCCCTCGAAGCCAACGTTTTAGCCCACGAGCCCAATTGTCCAGCAAGTTGAAGCCAAGCAAGAGTAGCTGTGAATTCCAGCGAATTTAGCTCACGGTTGGGCCCACCTTCAGCCCACGTGACCCACCAAATCAGCAGCTCTTTTGGGCCTTCTTGTTCAGCCCAAGTTTTAAGCCCATCTTCAGTTTTGGGTCGGGCCCAATTGAAGCCAAGCCTAGAAATTTCTTTGGGCTTGCAAGGCCATTGGGCCCGGTCTAAGCTTGTTGGTATCGTCGCAAGCCTAAGTTCGGCTGCCATTGCGCCGCCATCACGGTGATGTGATCTCCACTTTTAATCAAGTGAGTTTTACTCACTAATCCCTTATTAGTCGGTTAATGATACTTATGGGTTGATTAGATTTATCTAAGTGCAATTAAGTGGATAGATTAGAGTAGAGTAGTTAAATTAAGGATTTACCTATGTATGTTAGGCAAATGGTTAGCATAGTTAGCAAGTAGACATGCTCTATTATTTATTGAACGGTTTATGGGCTCGTTTCGGCTTCCAATTAGATTATAACAGGTCTAAGTTGGATTTATTGCATTTATTTATTATGTTTCATAATTATTTAATTAATTATTTTCCGAAAATTAGGCTAAGATAGCTGTCGATCGGAATTTTGTGCTGATTACTGTGGTGCTCTCTATTTATTTAATTGAGTATTGATTTGTGAAAATTGATTGTGATTGGTGGAAAATTTCATTATTTGAAGGGAAAATAATCATGTGAGGTTGTGAGTTGGATAGGTTATTGCTAGGTGGGGCTGCGATGTCACCGAGTCAAGAAAATTGCTAGGTGGGGCCATGATGCCACCAAGTCGAGAAAATTGCTAGGTGGGGCCATGATGCCACCAAGTCGAGAAAATTGCTAGGTGGGGCCATGATGCCACTAAGTTTAAAATTGGGGGGGTTGTGATGCCACTAAAGTCTAAACTTGCCGAGTGGAGCTGTGATTCCACTAATTAAAAATTATACTTATAGGGCCATGATTCAAAATCGAGAATGAATAATTGAAATGACCGGGAGTGGTATTGTTGACATGTAATCGACTTTGATCGATGACTCGATCAGAATGATTGGATGATATGATTATCAGTATCTGTTATTTGAACTGACTTGCAAGAAGGAAACTAAGGCCAAAGTAAGCCCCTTGACTCGTGATTGTGCTTAGGTAGCCCTAAGGCATATTTTCTTCCTAATCGGTTCTTTGGGGGTAGAACTTGATGAGACATAGTCTCATCCCGATTGTGGGACAACATTTGAGGTCCTTAAATACAGCAAACTTGGATTTTGAAGATTTTGGAAGTTCGGTGCAGTCTGCTAAAGGTTCTAGTTGAAGTGTGGAGGATGATGAAGAGGAGGACGAGGACCCGTAGTTTGTGGAACACCCACCCTTGCTTACAAATCTTGATTCTGAACTTGTTTAAGTTGAATCTAACTTAATATTCCGCTTTATATATATGTCACTGGTTTGCAATGAATATAAGTGTGGTTGTTTTTGAAAGTTCGGAATTTAATCCTACTTTCATATCCCATTACTTTATTGTTTAGGGATTATTATTATATGCTTCCACATGTTAAAATCAAAAGGCCGGCGATGCATCCTGGGATGTTGCTATTTAATCAACCAAGATGAGGGATAGGTGCGTGCCCGAGGATTGAGGCGTGACAGAATAGCCATAAGTTATTTTGGCATATTGGTGTTCGTTGGAGGCTAATTGGGAGATGGAAGTCACGATGGTTAAGGGTTTGCGTTTTGAGAAATTTTCATTTGATTTGGGGTGAATTTCTTGGTCATTTTCGCTGAAACTTAGACCTATGTGGTCATGTCAGCATGGTCTCTAAAACCCATTATTTCTTTCGGTCTTAAATGGGCTGTTGGAGAAGAAAACACAATGGAAAAGGGTGAAAAATAGCGAGAGGGCTTTTGTTCGCATGGAGGAAGAAGCACACGGGGCCACGTGCGCGACAATTGCTAGGTGTGTGCGGGCCACGCACCTGCGCCTGCTCGCCTGTGAGTAGGGGGATGGCATATGCTTGATGCATGCATGGCACACGCTTGACGCGCTTTGGCAATTTTTGTGGCGATTTTATGGTTCTATCCTTGATGGCTAAATTTACTCTTTTGCCCCTACTTCATTTTTAAAATTCCTGTTTTGCCCTTCCTACAATTTTACAATCCTACCCTTGGCCAATCTATTTGTTGTTCTGCCCCTTAGTGCATTTATTTACTATTTTGCCATTTCATGCATTTTTATGAATATTTTATGCATGCAATTAAATGTCTAATAATCCATATATTTAATTAATTAGAGAGTGGCCATAGCATCTTTAATTAGTTAAATTTTATATAAAGAGCTTCCGGATCATATTTAGAAATGGACATTGATTTATTTTTTTAATATTAATATGATGAATTTTATCCCACATGAATTTTTATTATATTAATATGATTAATTAGGATGAAATATCATATTATTTTTATTGATTTATTCACAAGGATTAAGAAAATGTATATAATATGGTAGTTTCTTTATAATGTAATTATGAATCTATTTAAATTAAAAACTTAGCCCATATATGGTTTTATGTTATGTGATTCATATTTGTGATATGTTTTTACCTCAAATTTTGTGACATAAACATGATTATTTGATATGTAGTCTTGCAACCTATGAATTTTTTTTTTTTTCTGAATTTAAGTGTGATGTTTCCATTCTGAATGATAAAAATTATAAAGTTTGGAAGGAATTAGTTTTTTTTTTTCAATTGGGGTGGATGGACATTGACTATACTATAAGGAAAGATGAATCACTTGCTCCTACTGATTTGAGCACTATAGCTGAGATAGCCCTTTTATAATCAATGGGAGCAGTCCAACCGCATTAGTGTGATGTTTATAAAGGCTAAAATATCTTGTAGTATCTGTGGTTCGGTTGCTCATTATAGTAATACTAAGGCTTTATTAGAGGTCATTGATGCGCAGTTTGAGACTTGAAAGAATGCGCATGCCATGACCTTGATTATGAAGTTTTCATCATTGAAGCTCACTAGTTTTAGAGGTATGCATGAGCACATCATACAAATGAGAGATATTGCGACTCAACTTAAGAACCTTGACATTGAGATATCCAAATGATTTCTTGTGTATTATATTATGAACACTCTTCCGCAACAATATGCACCTTTCAAGATCTCTTACAACACACATAAGAATAAATGGTCAATTAATGAACTCATGATTGTGTGTCTTCAAGAGGGAGAAATATTGATTATGGAATTGGGAGAAAGTACTAATTTGGCAACACAATGAAAGAATAAAGGCTATGGCAACACATGGAAAGAATAAGGGAAAATGTAAGATACCTCCTTAAACTGACATTAAGAATGAATCCAAAATTTTCTTTTGTAAAAACAATGAGCATGTAAGGAAGGATTGCATCAGATTTAAGGCCTGGCCCGAGAAGAAAGATAATTTAATCTCTTGTATTTGTAATGAATCTAATATGGCTGATGTGAGTCACAACACTTGGTGGTTTGATTTTTGATCTACAATCCACATTTCAAATTCCTTGTAGGGTTTTCAAAACCACAAGAAGCTAGCGGAAAGTGAACAAAGTATCTATTCAAGAAATAAGATGCGTTTATATGTGGAAGCTATTGGGACATGTAAACTAGTTCTCAATGGTGGCTTTGTTTTGAATTTGGAAATGACATTTTATGTTTCTAGTTTCTCTATAAACTTAATTTTAGTTTCATGATTTATATCTTTGGGTTACTCTTTTAACTTTTCATATTCAAAGTTCTATTTAACATTTAAATATGAAATTGTTGGGGGTGGTACTTTGTCTACTGGTCTTTTTCGAATTAATTTACAAGATAATGCCTATTATAATGCAATGCATCATGATAACGCTGGTATAAAATGATGTGTTGTGAAAGAAGATTTCCTCTATGTTGTGGCACTAGAGATTGTGACATATATCCTTAGATAGAATTAAGTGATTTGTAAATGATAGACTACTCAGTATTTTAGATTTTATTGATTGTGATAATTGTGTGGATTGCATAAAGGGAAATCGGACCAACAAGATGAAGAAATGTACCAAGAGGAGTATAGAAATATTAATCATACATACATATTTGTAATCCGGACGATCATAGGATGATCTTTCATGTTACATATATCTCTACTTGCTTCATAATAAACATAAAGCGTTAGATACCTTTAAGATATTTAATACCGAAGTAGAGAAACAATGTTATAAGAAAATTAAGATTGTGAGATCAGATACAGGTGGAGAATTTTATGGTAGATACACTGAAGATGGATAAGCACCTAGTCCATTTGCAAAGCTTTTTCAAGAGTATAGAATAGTTGTCCAATATACTATACTTGGTTCTTCGGACCAAAATGGTGTAGCGGAAAGAAGAAACTGAACTTTATTGGACATGGTGTGAAGTATGCTTAGCAGCTCCAAACTTCCTAAGTCCTTGTGAATGTAAAGCACTTAAGATGATAGTGTACATATTAAACCGAGTTCTGATCAAGGCTATCTCAAAGATACCTTTTGAGTTATTTAAAAGTTAGAAACCAAGTTTGCAACATGTACGTGTTTGGGGATGCCTGTCTGAAATAAGAGTTTACAATCCACAAGAAAAGAAGTTGGACTCAAGGACCATAAATGGGTATTTCATTGGATATGCCAAAAGGTCCAAGGGATGCATGTTTTATTGTCCATCTCACATTACTAGAATTGTGGAATCAAGAAACGCTAAATTTCTTAAAAATGACTTGATTAGTGGGAGCGATCGAAGGACTTTATTCCTAAGAAAGATCATTCAGAAACTCAATCTTCCACCTCAAGTATAAGGTTGGTTGTTGTTCATAATGCCTCCTTAGTTCAATTAGCTATTGAAGAACCAATTACTGAAGTTTCACAACCTGTTGATATTGATATAATAGATCTAGTTGTTTAGTAATTACCAGAAATTGTTGAACAATCGGTTGAACAATACACTCCTCGAGAGAATGTTAATGCAACATTAAGAGAATCTAAAAGAATAAGGAAATCAGCAATTCTTAGTGATTATATTGTGTATGTACAAGATTTTGACTACAATATTGGAGCCGAGAATAATCCTAAAACGTTTTCACAAGGCATGGACAGCGATAAATTTAATTTGTGGTACAATGCCATGAAGGAAGATATGAGTTTTATGGTATCTAACAAAGTCTGGGATTTGGTTGAGTTGCCTAATGGTCCGAAGACCATTGGTTGTAAATGGGTCTTCAAAACAAAGAAGGATTCATTGGGTAACACTGAAAGATATAAAACTAGACTCGTTGTCAAATGATTCACTTAAAATGAGTGAATTGATTACATGGAAACTTTTTCTCCTATATCTAAAAAAGATTATCTTCGTATTATTTTAGCATTGGTTGCCCATTTTGATATGGAATTACATTAGATGGACGTGAAAACGGCGTTCCTCAATGGAAAACTAGAGGATGAGGTTTACATGAAACAATCTAAAAGATTCTCCTCTAGTAAAAGTGAGCACTTGGTGTGTAAGCTTAACAAATCTATATATGTCTTGAAACAAGTACCCGCCAATGGTACTTAAAGTTTCATGATGTCATCTCTTCATTTAGTTTTGTAGAGAATGTTATGGATCAATGTATATACCAGAAGGTCAGTGGGAGCAAAATTTGTTTCCTTATACTATATGTGGATAATATTCTACTTGCAACTAATGATAATGGGGTTGTTATGTGAGGTGAAACAATTTTTCTCTAAAAGTTTTGAAATGAAGGATATGAGTGAGGCATCATATGTCATTGGCATTAAGATCCATAGAGATAGACCTTAAGAAATTTTAGGAGTATCTCAAGAAACCTATATCAATAAGATTCTAGAGAGATTTTGGATGAAATATTGTTTACCAAGTATAACACCCATAGTGAAAGGTGATAGGCTCAATTTGAACCAATACCCAAATAAAGATCTAGAAATGAAACAAATGAATAATATTTCATATGCTTATGTTATCGGAAGCTTGATGTATGTTCAAGTTTGCACTTGACTTAACATCACTATTGTTATAGGAACGTTGGGAAGATATCAGAGTAATCCATGTATGGACCACTAGGGAACTGCAAAAAAAAGTGATTAGATTTTTTCAAGTTACCAAAGGCTACATGCTTATATATAGATTGATTGACAATCTGGAAGTAATAGATTATTTGGATGTGGACTTCACTGGTTGTGTTGATTTTCGAAAATCAACATTTGGATATATTTTTATGTTTACTGGCGAAGCCATATCATGAAAAAGTGTGAAGCAAACTTTAATTGCTACTTCTACTATGGAAGCTGAGTTCTTATCTTATTTTGAGACTACTTTGCATGGTGTATGGTTGAAGAGTTTCATTTATGGGCTTAAAATTGTTGATTCTATCTCTAGGCCATTAAGAATGTATTGCGACAATTCAACTGCAATTTTTATTGCTAAAAATGCCAAAAGTGGTAGTCGAAGTAAGCATATCGACATCTAGTATTTAACCATAAGAGAATGTGTTAAGGAGAATAAAGTGGTCATGGTACACATTAGCATTGAATTGATGATAGATGATCATTTAACTAAATGCATGCCACCAATGAAATATGAGGATCATGTAAACTAGTATGGGAATAGGTCCCATCATGTGATTTGTCATCATATGAATGATTTTTGTTGTATGAAACTCTTATTTTGTTGTAATGTTGATTCTCAATTTTGATGTACACATTTTGTTGTTTATAAGAATAACATTTATCCTTAGTTCTGGAATAAAGATAAGGTTTACTCATTAAGATGTGTTGTAACATATAGGCTGACATTAAAGAAATAAAATGCATTATGATACGTGGAAGATATTTTTTCTTAAAGAACATGTCGGCATGATCCATGTGTTTTTTTTCTTTTTCTTTAAGCATAAAGTTTTTCGTGGATTTGGTTGGATAATCCATATGATGAAAATGTTGGGATCAAGTGGGAGAATGTTATTTATATAATGTGATCCCACCTTTTTGGACCGACATTTTCTCTTTAAAGTGGCGGTTATTCCACATGTAGTTTTTCCATGCCTCATACCTCTTTGTGATAACTACTCATTTGGTAACCGTCTTGATGTGAGACAATATATAAAAGGAACGATCGTTTATTTCTTAAGGGATAATCATAAGGTCTAATGCAAACCTTCTCATTTTGGAATACACCATCAGTATGCAAGGAGATTGGGTTAGTAGATTGTGTTCGATATTTTGCTAAATCTTTGAGATTTTCCAACGAATGTTAATACGAACAATGGTTGGAGGTTTGTTTATAATTGATCTTGTTTTTTGCATTTGATTTTTGCTTCTAACATTAATAAAAAGAAGGTTGATGTTTGCTGCCAAGGTGATGACCATGGAGTGGCTTGATGAGCAACCACCTTCATCGATGGTTTTTCTATGGTTTGGGAGTGTAGGCAACTTCCACAATGACCCAATGAAGGAAGTCGCTTGTGCGCTCAAGTGTAGCGTGTTAGACATATGTATATATATATCCCATATTTTGGGATTCACGTTTTTTCTCTTTCCAAGTAGCGATTATTCTACATACGGTTTTTTCATGTTTTGTATCTTGTTGATAACTGCCTTGATGGGAGATAGTTTATAAAAGGATGAATGTTCATTTTGTAAGGGTAATCACAAGGTTTAGCTCAAACCCTCTCATTTGAAAATACACCATAAGTATGTGAGAATATTGGATTAGTAGAGTATGCTTGTAATTTTATCGATCTTCGTGAATTTCAGAGAACAATAGCTGGAGATCTATTTTACATTTGATCATGTTTTTCCACATATCATTTTTATGTCTAACATTTGGTATCAAAGTATGTTTAGTGCCTTTGCCTTGTTTCTGACAAATTTTTTGTGTATTTTTAGAGGTTTTTAGATGAATCGGCCATTTTGGAGATTAAGAGAAAAATTGTTGATTTTAGCCAAAGTTCAACAACCCACCACTTGACTTCGACCGGTACGGTTGCACCACCATGGGAAGAATAGTCATAAGATATTTTGGCATATCAATGTTTGTCTGAAGGCTAATTCGGTGGTGAAGTCGCGATGGTTAAGGGTTTGCATTTGACAATTTTTTTGTTTGATTTGGGACCAATTTCTTGGTCATTTTTGCTGAAACTTGGACCTATGTGGTTGTGTCGATATGGTCTTCAAAGCCTGAGATGGGTACCAGAGAAGTAACGGATGGTGGAATCGTGATGGAATGGCGAAAAAGGCAAGAAAAAGCCCTCTGTTCACGCACAGAGGAAGAAGTTAGTGGGGCCACATGAGTAGAACTGCTATGGGCAATTGCAAGCGCGTTTGCCATACTTGGCTATGTGACAGTTGCCGGGAGTGTGCACCACACGTGCTTGCATGGTAGATAGGTGCGTGTGCATGCCATGGCCCTTGCAAAAGGCAAGTATGTGCCATGCACATGCTCGTGGACCCATGGACTAGCTTCACATTTATGGTTTTGCCCATCCTTTTCGACGATTTCACGATTCAACCATCGACAAATCTTTTCACTGTTTTGCCCCTTGGCCATTTGAATATGCTCTTATGCCCTGGGCTAAATTTATTTACTATTTTAACCATCCATGCATTTTTATGAATATTTTATGCATGAAATTAAATATCCAATGATCCATATATTTTAATAAATTAGAGAGTAACTACAACATATTTAATTAATTAAATTATATATTAAGAGTCTCTGGATCATATTTAGAAATGTACATTGATTGTAATTAATCATATTAATATGATGAATTTTATCCCATATGAATTTTCATTATATTAATAAGATTAATTATGATGAAATATCATATTATTTTTCTTAATTTAACAATAGGGATTAAGGAAAGGAATATAATATAGGAGTTTTTTCATGATGTAATTATGAATATATTTAAATTAGAAACTTAGCCCACATACAGTTTTTATGTTATGTGATTATTATTTTTAACATGTTTACATTAGTAAAACATGATTTATTTATATTTTGCCTCAAATTTTATGATACAAGCATGATTGTTTGATATGCAGTTTTGCAATTTGTGAATTTTTCTGAATTTAAGAGTGATGTTCCTATACGGAATGGTGAAAACTATAAAGTTTAGGAGGACTTAATTCTTCATTAATTGGGGTACATGAACACTGAATATGCTATAAGGAAAGATGAACCACTTCCTTCTACTGATTTGAGCATTGCAATTGAGATAACCCTTTATGAACAATGAGAGCAATCCAACCGCTTCAGTGTGATGTTCATAAGATCTAAAATATCTCCTCTTATCCGTAATTTGATTGATGCGTAGTTTGAGACTTCAAAAAAGGCACATGCTATGACCCTAATTATAAAGCTTTCATCATTGAAACTCACTAGTGTTAGAGATGTGCGTGAGCATCATTAAAATGAGGGACATTGCAGCTTAGCTTAAGAACCTTGAGATTAAGATATCCAAATCTTTTTTTGTGTGTATATATTCTGAAAACTCTCCCATAATAGTATACACCTTTTAAGATTTGTTATAACACACATAATAATAAATGGTCAATTAATGAACTCATGACCATGTTTGTTTAAGAGGAAAAAAGATTGATTATGGACTTGGGAGAAAGTGCTCATTTAGCAACACAAGAAAAGAATAACGGTCATGACAAGTAGAAAGGAAAAGGTAAAATACCTCCCCAAGTTGATAGTAGGAAAGAAATCAAATGTTTCTTCTGTAAAAAGAAGGAGCATATAAGAAATGATTGTGTCTAATTTAATGCCCGGCTCAAGAAGAAAAGTAATCAAATCTCTTATATTTGTTATGAATCTAATATGGCCAATATGAATCATAACATTTGATGGATTGACTATGGATCTACAATTCACATTTTGAATTCTTCGTAAGGCTTTCAAAATCATAAGAAGCTACGGGGAAGTGAGTAAAGTATCTATTCGGGAGACAAAATGTGTTCACATGTAGAAATTATTGGAAAATGTAAACTAGTTCTCAATAGTGAATTTGTTTTGAATTTATAAAGGACTTTTTATATTTATAATTTCTCTATAAACTTAATTTCACTTTCAAGACTTGTATCTTTGGGTTACTCTTTTAACTTTTTCATATTCAAAATTCTATTTATTATTTAAATATGAAATTGTTAGGAGTTGTATTTTGTCTGATGGTTTTTTTTTTCGAATCAATTTACAAGATAATGCTTATTATAATACGATGCATGTTTATGATAATGTTGGTATAAAACGATGTGTTGTGAATGAAGATTCATTTATATTGTGGCACCAAATATTGAGACATATCTCTAAATAGAATTAAGCATTTGATAAATGATAGAGTACTAGGTATTTTAGATTTTACTAATTGTGATATTTGTATGGACTACATAAATGAAAAGCATACTAACAAGATGAAGAAATGTGCCAAGATGAGTATAAAAACATTAGAAATCATACATATAGATATTTATAGTCTAGATATGGACTCGTACGGTTAGAACTATTTCACCTCTTTCATAGATGATTACTCACGTTACATGTATCTACATGAAATGTTAGATACTTTAAAGATATTTAAGGTGGAAGTAGATAATGCGGTAAGAAAATTAAGATCATGAGATCATATAATGGTGGAGGATTTTATGGTGGATACACTAAAGATAGACAAACACTTGGTCCATTTGCGAAATTTCTTTAAGAGTATGGGATCGTTGCCTAATATACTATGCTTGGTTTCCAAATCAAAATGGTGTAATAGAAAGAAGAAACCAGACTTTATTGGATATGGTGCAAAGTATGCTTAACGCCTCCAATCTTCCTAAGTCATTATGAACCAAAGCATTTAAGACAATAGTGTATATATTAAATCGTGTTTCGATCAAGGCTGTCCCAAAGACACCTTTTGAGTTGTTTAAATGTTGGAAATTGAGTTTGCGACATGTACGCATTAAGGGATGCTCATTTGAAGTGAGATTCTACAATCCACAAGAAAAGAAATTAAACCCAATGACCATAAATGAGTATTTCATTGGATATTGCGAGAGGTCCAAGTGATATAAGTTTTACTATCCATCTTACACCACTAGTATTATTGAATCAAGAAACATTAAATTTCTTGAAAATGACTTAATTAGTGGAAACAATCAATCGAATGACTTTTTTTCTTAAGAAAGATTATTTTGACACTTAAGCTTTCCACCTAAAATATAAGGTCGGTTGTTGTTCATAACACCCATTTAGTTCAACCAACTAGTGAACAACTTGCTGATATTCCATAACCTATTGATATTGATCTAGTAGATCTACTAGTTAAGCAATTATCATAATTTGTTGAACAACTAATTGATCAACACGCTTCTTAAGAGAATGTTGATGCAACATTAAGAAAATCTACTAAATGAGGAAATCAGCAATTCCTAATGATTATATTGTGTATTTTCAAGATTTTAACTATAATATTTCAAAAGTCATGAATAATGATAAATCCAATTTTTGGTACAATGCCATGAATGAAAAGATGAGTTTTGTGGCATTTAACAAAGTTTGAAATTTGGTTGAGTTGCTTGATAGTGCGAAGGCCATTGGTTGTAAATGGGCTTCAAAATTAAGATGGATTCATTTGACAAGATTGAGAGATATAAAGCTAGACTTGTTGTCAAATGGTTCATTCAAAAGGAATGGATTGATTACATAGAGACATTTTCTCTTGTATTTAAGAAAGATTCCCTTCGTATTATCTTGGTATTGGTTGTCCATTTTGATATGAAATTATATAAAATGGATGTGAAAACGACATTCTTCAATAGGGAACTAGAGAAAGAGGTTTATATAAAACAACTTGAAAGATTCTTTTCTAGTAAAGGTAAACATTTGATATGCAAGCTAAATAAATCTATATATGGCTTAAAACAAGCATGTCGCTAGTGATATTTAAGATTCCATGATGTCATATTTTCATTCGATTTTGTAAAGGATGTTATGGATCAATGTATATATCAGAAGGTTAGTAGAGCAAAATTTATTTTCTTGTGTTATATGTGAATAACATTCTTCTTGCAACTAATGATAAAGGGTTGTCACATGAGGTAAAATAATTTCTCTCTAAGAATTTTAACATGAAAAATATGGATGAAATATCTTATGTCATTGGCATTAAAATCCATAGGAGTGGACTCAAGAAATTTTAGGACTATATCAACAAACTTATATCAATACGGATTTAGAGAGATTTCAAATGAAAGATTGTTTACTAAGTATAGCACCTATTGTGAAGGGTGATAGGTTCAATTTGAACCAATGCTTGAAGAACAATCTAGAAAGGGAATAAATGAATAATATTCCATATGCTTTTGCTATCAGAAGCTTAATGTATGCTCAAGTTTGTAGTTGACTTGACATTGCTTTTGTTGTGGGAACATTAGGAAAATATTAGAGTAATCTATATATGAACCACTAGAAAGCTACAAAAAAAAGTGATAAGATACCTTCAAGGTACCAAAGGTTACATGCTTATGTATAGACAGACTAACAACCTAGAAGTAGTTAATTATTCGGATGCGAACTTTAAAGGTGCGTTGATTCTCGAAAATCAACATCTAGATATATTTTTATATTAGTTGGTAGAGTTGTGTCATAGAGAAATGTGAAATGGACTTTGACTGCTACTTCCACTATGGAAGCTGAGTTCCGTTTCTTGTTTTGGGGCTATCTCGCATGGTATATGATTGAAGAGTTTCATCTCTGAGCTTAGAATTATCAATTCTATTTCTAGGCCATTAAAAATATATTGTGACAATTCAGTTATAGTTTTTATGGCTAAAAATGCCAAAAGTGACAATTGAAGTAAACATATTAACATCAACTATATAGCCATAAGGAACATATCAAGGAAAATAAAGAGGCAATCGAACACGTAAGCACTGAATTGATGACAGCTAATCCTTTAACTAAAGGCATGCCACAATGGACTATAAAAATCATGTAACTAGAATGAGGACAGGTCTCATCATGTGATTTGTTGTCATATGGATGATTTTTGTTCTATGGAACTCTTATTCTATTATAATGTCAATTCTCAATTTTTGGTATATACATACTATTGTTTATGAGAATAACGTTTATCATTGGTTCTGAAATAAACATAGGGTTTATTCATTAAGATGTATTGTCTCATATAGGTTGATATTAAAGAAATAATATGCATTATGGTACATTAAAGATATTACTTGCTCTTAGAAGACATGTCGTCATGATTCATGTGTTTTGTTTCTTTTCTCTAAGCATGAAGTTTTAGTGGATTTGGTTGGATAATCCATATGATGAAAATGTTGGGATTAAGTGGGAGAATGTTATATATATAATGTGATCCCATATTTTGGGACCCACGTTTTTACTATTTTCAGATAGTGGTTACTAACATGATAGGAGATGGTTTGTAAAAGGATAAACATTCATTTTGTAAGAATAATCACAAGGTATAATGTAAACCTTCTCATTTAAGAAATACACTATCATTATGCAAGAGAATTGGGTTAGCAGAGTGTGCTTGTAATTTCATTGAATCTCCATAAATTTCCGATGAACACAAATTCAAATTACATCCGATCTTGTTTTTCCACATATAATTTTTATGTCTAACATAGCGGGCACCCATTTCTATGATCCCTAAGGCGGCCACCATTGAAGGCAAGATCAAGTTACCACATGACTACATGGACCATTTAGAGGTCTTGCTTGAGGGGTTCTTGGATCAAACGGCCCGTGTCAGGAAAGTGATTGAGTGGGCCTTGTAGGTTGTGGTCTTGGCACAACTAGTGATTGGGGGGTTTGTGTCTCACTGCGGATGGAACTCTATCCTAGAAAGCATGTGAAACATGGCTCATACATGTTCAACACATTCAAGTTGGTTGAGTTGGGCCTCATGGTAGAGCTCAAGATGGATTATAGGGTGAATTTCCAAATGGAGAGTGACATCATCATGACAGCAGATGAAATAGGACATGGGAAATGAAAGTTAATGGGGAAGTTGGTAGCAAGAGGCGATAGAAAGTGTAGGAGGTGAGTGAGAAGAGTAGGAAGGCATTGGCTAAGGTTGGCTCTTCTTACTTGACTTTGGGTCATTTGATTGAAGACATCTTAAGTAACATGCCTTGATTTAGGAGACTATAATTGTCACAGCCCTAGCTCAAGCAAGCAAACATAAGCAAACATACAAAAGAACATTAAAACATACACATGGTTTACATGGGTGAGCACACCACTAAACTCGATGATATAGGCTATCACTCTAGCCAAGAGTTAGAAATTCTATTTACCTTTGATAAATCTCAATAAACTATAGGTGATTTTACCAAAAGATGGTCATCTTGTGAGGTGGTGGGTGAGCAAGGCCGAGAGAGGGAGAGGACAAGCAAGAAAGGAGGAGGAGAAGAAGTGAGCCAAAGGTTGGAGAGAATGGATGGGGATGGTTCTCCTATTTATAGGTCAAGCTTCATTAATGGCTTTGACTTATTTTTCAAGGAAGATCCTATCATCATGATTATCGAATTTTCTCCTTGCCACCTAAGTTAGTGAGCCATACCTTCATTTAAGGACTAGTCTCCAAGGAACACGTGTTACTTATTCTCCAAGCCACTCTTAATTGGTCCATCTAAGTTTGTAAGTCACCATTTCATCATTACTTGGCCTAACATAATCTCCAAGGAAAATCTTATACAATGATGCTCAAATCCTCAATTGGCCACCTAAGCTAATGATTCATCCCTTCATTTAATACCTAAGATATGACCATCATTACTCTTGGATTTTTGGCACATTTTTTTTCAAGGCTTTTCTTGCTTATTAAGCCAAGCATTCTAGAACATTCCATGCTATGGTTCATTTACGCCATAAATCACTAACTTATTTACCAAGGCAAATCTTTTCGCAATTACATTTTTAGATGGACACCTAAGATGTTGACAAGGCTTCTTACATTTAATGCTTTCTTATCTTTAAGCCAAGAAGACTCTAGATTGATTGGCCGTGTGACCCTCTTATCTTGGCTCGAAAGATAGTTTCAGGCAATTTTCGGAATTGGCATTGTTACCATATCAAACGAGTTTGAAAAATTATAAAATCTTAATATGTTGTAGAGAAGACCTCAAAAGAATTTTTTTGTGAGGAAACTTAGCCAAATTCGCGAAGTGTAAAGAGCAGTAATTCAATGAACATAACCCAAAAATTCATCCATCGAGCAGATTCAACGGTCAAAGAGAGAGAGACTCATTTTGGAATCCAAATCTTCACAAACTCTTTGAAATTTTAATATGTTGTAGATATAGATGTCATTTTAAACTTTTTTAAAGGAAGCATATCCAAATTTGAAAGGGAAATTTTATAAAAATTCAAGAAAACAACATGATTACCATTTTCACTATACTTAACAGGTTCTATATGGTAATTGATTGGGACTTCGAAGGCCCAATCATTTCACCTAATAAAAATATGAAATTTAAATATGTTATATATTAAGATGTTTTGAACAACTTTCATGAAGTAAGTTTCTCCAAATTCGAAGTACAAAGAGCTCTATAAAATTGAAAAGCCAAAAAGGTCCAACAGTTTCGAAAAATTGGGAAATCAAAACCTATGAAACTCAAGGTGGCAAGTCCATGGAGGAGAGGTGGCGCTCTACTTGGCTTACAAGATCACTTGCTATCATTTCCTTAGGTCATGAGTCACCCTCCCTTCATTAATTACTTTGGACATATAAGCCTCCACGCTCATCATCCTCATTTAATGCTTTTCACATTTGTTCACACTTATTTTCTAGGAATGTTTGACTAATCCAAGGCTTATCTAGCTTGGCCTCCTAGTTTATACTAAAATAAGGGTCGAAATTGAGGCTATTACAATAATGGTTTGAATCTTTGGCATTTCTAGTATACACATGTTGAATAAAAGGTTAGCTTATTGTAGACATCTAGTATGATATATCATATATATATATATATATATAACGGCTAGTAAGATATTTGCAATTTAAAATCCTCACAAATCAAGGTTAGACTGTTTGTATAAATTTTATTTACTCTAGCAGTGCATGATCTAATATTTCATTTATTTCAAAATATGTGTTCACATTTGATGTTTGAGAATATCAATCACATCTCTTAGATAGGCCTCATTCTAGAACTATATGAAAAATAATTTTAGGATAGGTTTGATTTTTGAGCAATTAGGTGGTTAAAATCAATCATTGTATGAATAGTGCCAACATTTGTGTGTGAAAGATTTGCCTAATAAGTACATTGTGGACTGATGAATTTGTTTAAGTCTTTTGTGAGATCTCTCCGTGATGACTTAAGAAGTCATTTAAAAGTCATTTGCTAATCGAAATCGTGGACTAGAATAGTCCCTTTATCCCTTTCTTCTCGCAATTTGTGCCGTTGCTTGTGAAATACTTTTCAAAGAAGTTTCAATTGAAATTGTGGACTAGAATAGTCTCAAATTGTACCAAAATCATTCTATCAATTCTCTCTCTCTCTCTCTCTCTCTCTCTCTCTCTCTCTCTCTTTGTGGACTAGAAGAGTCTCAAATTGTACGAAAATCATTCTACCAACTCTCTCTCTGTTTCTAGAAAAGTCTCAAAGTCTCAACTTGTACAAAAACCATGCTACCAAAACTCTCTCTCTCTCTCTCTCTCTCTCTCTCTCTCTCTCTCTCTCTCTCTCTCTCTCTGTGGACTAGAAGAGTCTCAAATTGTACGAAAATCATTCTACCAACTCTCTCTCTCTCTCTCTCTCTCTCTCTCTAGAAAAGTCTCAAAGTCTCAACTTGTACGAAAATCATGCTACCAAAACTCTCTCTCTCTCTCTCTCTCGATCTCTCGACTAGAATAGTCTCAAATTGTACAAAAATCTTTCTACAAGCTCTCTCTCTCTCTCTTTCCCCCACAAATCGTCCTCATGTATGGAGCACATCACCTTAATCTATGAATAACCTAACATTCTTTGATCCTAGGTCTAAATTGATTGGTGGTCCGACACTTCATTCATAATCTTCCATCCAATATAAAATAAGAAAAATTAGTTTAAATTGTTTTTGTGAAATGTCAGCAGACTAAACTATTTTATGGGAATACCAAAAATTTTAGCAAACCAAGTTGATGGTTATCCAGCCTTTTTCTGATCAATAACTTAAACTTGTGAACGAAGGCAATTTGGAATATTGTATGAACATAGTATATTGAAAATTGACATCCATGAGCATGGGTCCTCCTTCTCATCATTAAAATTGGAGGCAAAGAACTTGTACATTGATAGAGTATGGGGGTATCGAATTCTCAAAAATATTATTAAACTCCTAGATCTAAATCGGAAGAGAAAAACTTCTAAGTTTAGAACTAAATTTGAAGGGTTCCAACTCTTAAATTTAGAAGTAGACCGGAGAGCATAACTCCCATATCTAGATCGAGAGAGAAAAAAGAGGAAAAGTACAAAAAAAAGCTAAAGAAAATCAAAACAAATGGAGGGGAGGTGAGACTAGCTCAAACCCTCCCCATGGTTGAAGGTGAAAGAAGACAAACAAAATAGAAGACAGGAAAAGACTTTTCAGCTTCGAATCTTGCCACTTGTTAGTGTTGTAAGTGAGGGACCATGGTGTTGGGGTCCTGTTTTGATGGAACCCATGAATTAAGATATGGTAGGACTAAATCATTTTGTTTATTAACTATAGCTTATAGCATAGTTTAATAATGTTCCGTGACAACATTTGTGTTATTTTTCCTTTAGTGGGATAATGACACTAATAGTTCTTTTTGTGGTTCTTGAATTTTTAATTTATTTAATATGGTTCATGAATTTTAGCCAAATATTTCACGTGATCATTGAATTTTTAATTTGTTCAACGTGGTTCTCGAACTTATAGTAGATATTCAACTTAATCCTTGAATTATATAAAAATATTCAATGTTTTCTTTAAGAACAACACTGGACATTTTTAAAATATAATAAAAGTCCAGAAACCACATTAAATAAATTGAATATTTAGGAATTACATTACATATTGTGTCATAATTCATGAATCATATTAAATAAATTAAAAATTTAGAAATCTCATTACATATTGAATTAAAGTTTATAAATCATTTTTTCTAATAAACAAATCCAAACAGACTTATAATATTCTTAAAATATTGCTGCTATTTGTCAAATGATAAGGAAGCATTTCAGAGAAGGGGGATCAAATGTCAGACTGGACATAACCAATTTTATATCCTTCTCATCGTGACATCAAGTCTCCAGTAGCATTAGGCGTTCATAATTTCATTATATAAAATTGATATAGTGACATGACAAATTCTAAGATGATATAAACATGCGTGGAACTTCTATGTAAGCAGCATTAAAGAATTTTCTGTCCTCGATCAACAACCTCTGATATAAGTGCTGGAAAAGGAAATGATTAAAGAAAATAAATAAAATGAGGGAATGATTCGGCCACCAAATTTATGTGGTTTAGAAGGTGAGACCTACTCCACAGTAAAGAATAGTAAAGGATTCCGATCAAGCCATGTAACGGAGATTATTATCATAGTTGAGTTACTCAAATATTCTTGATATTTTTCACTTACTAATTACACCAAATAATTCACAGAATGTTTAGTTTCACACACTTCCTCAAGAAAACAATATCTCAATTTCATAAGATAAAATAAAATAAAATCCACAAATCTTCACGAGATTTATTTGCTTAAACGTACAATCTCTTGAATGCGATTCTTGAATACACCAAGCCGCAATCGCCAAATCAGATACTCGAATATCTCGCCGCTCCAAAAAAAAATTTCGTGGTACACGTCAAGAATGGCTTGGATTTGTGCCCTCTTCCTCAACCAAGAAGACATACGTAACGAATTCTAGGGGATATGTATATTCATACACCGCCCAGAGAAGCTTAAAATTTGGATCCCTCATGAAGGCCACGCCAAGTGGGAACGGAAAACAAAGTCCAATCGGGACTTTTCTTCTTTTTTTTTTCTGATTCTTCTTTTTTCTTTTCACATTCGCGTGGTCGGGCTCTACACATTTTTATCCGATCGGGTTTCGTTCAACAGGTTTGAACTCGTGATATATTCTAATAGAAAGTGAAAAAAAGGGACATTTTACAAATTAATTTCCTAAACCAAACGTAGTCAGCCTTGCGGATGAGAAATTTATACAATAGATGATGCTCGAGCGTAAATCACGCAGAGGATCGAATCTTGCAGCTCTTTCCAGAGTATTATTCTCTGGGCTGGTGTCAGACTAGTCCTCGAGTTGACTCGCAACCAGCAAAGCCATGACGTCATTTCCCTTCTTGATGCCCTAACATCTCGCTGCTCTCTCTTCTTTTCGAGTTCCATCCGTTCAAAGGACGACAAATGCATCGCGAAATAGAATAAACAAAAGCAAATAATGCAAATTAAAGAAAGACCAAAATGCCGCGAGAAGTCGTATTTAAACGGGAATTTTCCCCATCTCACGAGTCACATCCCAACACCGGTGATAATCAACATAAGCAGCCTCAAGCTTCATCACCGCCTCTTCCAACCGCAAAACCTTCGAAGCACTCGCTTGTGCTCCGGAGATAATCAACTACGTCGCGATGGCCTACGCTGAGCTTGTGCTCGTCCCAACCCCCGGCATGGGCCATCTCGTATCAATGGTTGAGATGGCCAAGCTCCTCGTCGACTGTGACCCCCGCCTATCCATCACCGTCCTCATCATGAAGCTTCCGATCGACTCCGAAGTCGACTCTTACACGAGCTCACTTGCCACTTCCATGGATGCCGCCCGCATCCGCTTCGTCCACCTCCCGCGTGTGAACTTAGACCCCGAGATCTCCTCGAGCACTTTCCCCACCCACTTTATGGAAAGCAACAAGCCCCACGTCAAGCAGGCTGTCGCCGACCTCGCCGACTCGGCTGGCTCGATCCGGCGGCTCGCGGGGTTCGTTATCGACATGTTCTGCACCACCATGATCGAGCTGGCGGACGAGTTTGGAGTCCCTTCCTACGTCTTCTTCACGTCGAGCGCAGCATTCCTTGGGCTAATGTTACACCTCCAGTCGCTCCAAGACGAGCAGCACATGGACATAACCAAATTCAAGGACTCAGACACTGAGCTCGACTTTCCGAGTTTCGCGAACCCGTTGCCAGCCAAGGTCTTGCCGTCCGTGGTTCTGATAAAGGAGGCGGTCCAACCATTCCTGGAGCATGCCAAGAGGATAAGAGCGGTCAAGGGAATTATCATTAACACGTTCGATGAGCTCGAACCACACGCAGTGGGGTCCTTGGCCAGCCTCGGGGCGCCCACGGTGTATCCCGTGGGGCCCATATTGAATTTGAAGGGAGAGACTAAAACAAAGGCTGATAGTGGCGGCCGGGGCGACGATATCATGGAGTGGCTCAACGAGCAGCCGCCGTCGACGGTGGTTTTCTTGTGCTTTGGGAGTGGGGGGAGCTTTGGCGAGGACCAGGTGAAGGAAATTGCCTACGCGCTGGAACGGAGTGGGCACCGCTTCCTATGGTCCCTACGGCGGCCGCCACCAAAGGGCAAGTTTGATTTACCACGTGACTACACGGACCCCGCGGAGGTCTTGCCGGAGGGGTTCCTTGAACGGACGGCCGGTGTTGGAAAAGTGATTGGGTGGGCCCCGCAAAACGCGGTCCTGGCCCACCCGGCAGTCGGGGGGTTCGTGTCGCACTGCGGATGGAACTCTACCCTTGAGAGCATTTGGTTCGGCGTGGCGGTGGCCACGTGGCCCCTATATGCAGAGCAACAGTTCAACGCATTCGAGGTGGTGGCAGAGCTAGGCCTTGCGGTGGAGATCAAGATAGACTACAGGAGGGATTTTAGGATGGAGAGCGACTTTGTTGTGACAGCAGACGAAATAGAGGGCGGAATAAAGAAATTAATGGAGGACGCTAGCAGCGAGAGGTGGAAGAAGGTGAAAGAGGTGAGTGAGAAGAGTAGGAAGGCGTTGATGGAGGGTGGCTCTTCTCATTTGGCTTTGGGTCATTTGGTTGAGGACATCTTGAATAATATGCCTTGATTAAGGTGACTCCAATTGTTGGAATCTTTAGCATTTTAGTAATAGATCAATTTGTACTCATAAAAGTGAGCTTATCGTGGAAATCTAGCATAGGCAGTCAATGTAAAAGTAATTTTCATGAGCATTATTATCCACTCTCGATCTGATAATTAATAAGAGATTTGCTAGTTAAAATCCTGAAATTGAGGTTTGTCAAGAATGTTTGCAAAAAGTTTTATTTACTTTAACAGTGTATGCTCTAATGTTTCATTTTAAATACACGGTCATTTTGAGTGGTTGAGATTTTTATTGCATCTCTTAGACAAGCCTCAGAGTGCATGAATGGTGCGAAAGTTCTTGTGTGAAAGATTTGCCTAACAAGTGCATCGTGGACCGTTGAATTTGTCTGAGTTTTTTTGTGAGATCTCAGTGATGACTTAAGTCGCTTAAATACCATTTGTTAATCGAAATTTTTGACTAGAATGGTCCCATCCCATTGTCTGGTTGCATTGGTGTGTGAATGCAACTATTCCGTTTGTCCTTTTCTTCTCCCATTTTGTGCATTGCTTGGGAAAGTCTGTCCGTCTGTCTGTCTGTCCCTCGTTGACAAGTCTTCCTCACATGTGGAGCACATCTCCTTGATGTCTCCGATTAACCTTATATTCTAGATCCTCGGCCTACTTTGGTCGGTCGGTCCCACAGTTCATTCATGATTTTCTATCCAATGCATAATTTAACATGCGTTAAACTCGAAATTTGATAATTTAACCAAATTTAAATATATCCACTGTCGAGAGAGTTTGAATTTATTTTGTGAAATGTCAGCAAGCAAAGTTATTTTTTCGGGAATTCAAACAATTTTAGCGAATCAAATTGATGGTTATCTAGCTTTTTGCCGGATTAATGACCTGAACTTGTGAACAAAGACTATTTGGTATTTTGTAATGAATATAGTATCATGAAATTCGCCTATTCGTGAGCATCAGTCCTCACTTGCATCATCGACTCGTGAGGCATGTTGGGTTGATTTTCCTTGAAAATACTGGGCGAACTTACACTACGAATCAGCACGAGTAACCGGGGATCTAACCCTAAGTATTGAAAGTTGACTTTGCTTAATGTTTATCTTGACTATTTCATAGAGTTTTCTTAGTAAACTACAGTGACCGTCGATGTAATGTAAAGGATTAGAAACGACTTTGCACAAACCTTATCTTGACCATATCATGGATTGCCGGCCAAGCTTATCTTGGCCAGTGAGCTGGACTTCCAAGTTTCACGAATCCATTGCCGGCCAAGGTCTTACCCACCCTGCTTCTGATGAAGGACGCAGTACGAATGTTCCTAGAGCACGCCAGGAGGATGAGAGCAACCAATAGCCGTAAATACGTTCAACAAGCTCGATTCGCATGTGGTGAGGTCCTCGGGGCGCCCACAGTGTATCCCGCAGGGCCCATACTACATATGGATGGTGAGACTAAAGAGAAGCCTAATGGTGGCCGCAGCGGTGATGGCATCGTTGAGTGGCTTGGTGAGCAACCACCTTCATCAGTGGTTTTCCTACGTTTAGGGAGCAGGGGTAGCTTCGGTGACGATCGGGTGAAGGAGATGGCCTGCGCACTAGAGCGGGGTGGGCACTGCTTCCTGTGGTCCCTACGGCTGCCGTCGCCAAACGGTAAAAATTAGTAGCTCTGTGATTACGAGGACTTCACAGAGGTCTTGCCTGAGGGGTTCCTAGACCGAATGTCCGGCATCGGGAAAGTGATTGGCTGGGCCCCGCAAGCTACAGTCTTGGCCTACCCGGCGATCGTGCCGGGGGGGGGGGGGGTTGTTCGTGTCACACTGCAGATGGAACTCCAACCTCGAGAGCATATGGTTTGATGTGGAGATGGTCATGTGGCCCCTGTACGAGGAGCAACAATTCAATGCTTTTGAGCTAGTGGCAGAGCTGGACCTGTAAGAGTTTTCCTAATTGATATTATAATTTACTGTTTTTACGGTTACCGTAAAATAAGGTTGGTCTAAGGTGAGATAGAAGGTTTCTTAATTAGTCTAATATGGGCTGGCTAGTGTGGGCCGAGTTGAGCCTGGCCCATAATAAGGGGGACTGACTAGAAACTCTATAAATAGTGCTCAAGTCTCTCCTCTAACCCTAATTCTTACATGTATCCTCACCTAAGGAGCGTTTACCTAACGCTACACGTGAGGGGGCCACCTCATTAAACCAGTGATACGGAGGGCAATAGAGGAGAAGGACTTGATGCGTGGATCCCCTTTATATGTGGGTAATTCCTTTTTCTGCTTCGGCTTTATGTTCGATGGATCCAGGTGCATTAATCTTTCTACTCAATTATGTATGTTCTTGTTCTAGTTATGGAGATCTTGGGGTTACGCAAATTGCATCTAATATGTGGTATCAGAGCAACCATAACCCTAGAACTTGAACACAATTGATTTTGCCTTAATTAGTACGGATCTTGCCCTAATTTGTGATTTTCAAGATTTTTTGTTCAATAAAAATAAAATTAAATCACAAATTTGGATTGGGCTCGACAAGATGAGCAAGACGGTTGGCGGCGCGTCGCTGGAGGAGGCTGCACGTGCCCCCACATGCGCGACCACGCGCCGCCTGGCGTCGAACGCGCGCCGCGCGTGAGATCCACGCGTTGCGCACTCAGGTGGCGCGTGGAGGATCTGTTCGGCGCGTGGCTGGCGGCGTTGGACTCGTATGGTGATTTTCAATCTCGTGGTATATTTATTTTATATGTTTGATGGTTTTATTGATGTGAAATTGCATATGAAACCCTAAATACGTGTATTTTAAATGAATTTTTGCGTATTTTCCTTGTATTTTTCTGTGATTTTGGAAATACAAGTGTTGGGTTATAGGTATATTAAGGTATATTATCACATAATCATTATAAAAGGTGTGATTCATCAATAAAAATTAAACTTTATTGTGAATTGAAGCTGGCTTAATAAGATACAACCATTATGGAATAGTAATTGAGCTATGTATTAAGTTGATAAGAAACAGTAAAGGTTATGAAACTTGTGTTGCTCAAGCATACTTCTTGACACGCTGGTAATCTTTGAATGATGGATGTCTTAAGAACTCGTGACCAAACTGATTGCACTAATTAATATATCTGCTATATATGGGTAATGCATATCGATTAAGTTACTGCATATTGTACATGAACTTATCTGGTCACTTGTTAATGTCTATCAAGTTGAATATTTTTATGGTTAAGGAGTATGACAATATTTATGCAGAGCAATAATATCTACTGTTATAGTTTAGATATTTAGTTCTGTGGTTTGACTCAATTTATAGGCCACTAGTTGAAGTAATGATATTGACTAATAAGTGAGTTGTTGGCCTTGGAGTCATGTTTTGACTTATGAACTCATGAGTGATAATGGATTAGTTGTCAAGCTTGTTGATTTGGTGTACCCTATATTACCATTGATGTTAATTTGTGAAAGATATTTTAGATCAGCATTCTTTTTATGTTGTTATGGTAATATGTAATTGGGGTGCATAAGAGATGTTTTATTCTCTGTTATGAGAAGTTTCTTGTGTTACAGTGATCAATGATCTCATTGGAATCTGTCTTTCAGGTTCGTTGTATATATATATGTATGTATGTATGATTAATTTTTATTAATGAATAAAGCAATGTAATTAATTAGCATGATATGTGATTTTGGTGATATGCTACCTCTATCACTAAAATTAAAATCACATGTATATAGTGTATGTGAGGAGTAAAATTTATATCCCTGGTATGAAAGAATTTCAATGATTCAATTGAGTAATGACCGCCAAAGTGGCACGCTTGATTGGGTTTGAGAAATTTCAGTCTCGTATGATGATTGAGATGTCTCATAATCTAATGCGTAGTCATACTCCCAAAGAAGGTGATTGTGTATTAGTTTATGGAGGGATACATGATAGTATGGTGGATGAGTGACTGATTCTAGTGATTCATATGCCCAAAGGTGATGAATTCACGAAGAATTGGAATATATTCTCATAACCGCTATCATGTGGGAAGTGTACAACTGCATGTCATGTATTCTGCCCAAAGGTGATTATATGATTATGCGTGTAACTCTCTGGATGTATACTTGTACGTCAAGTTACACGGTATTCACATGATGCTAATTATATACATTGCTCGGTTTTCAGTCGCCTTTTTTGTAATTAATAACTTCATTATTATTGATGTTTTTACTACTTCAAATTTTAAGTTGTGGACACATGATTTGTTGCTTGAGAAAAGAGTAATTGAATTTGCTTACTGTTCATGAAGCGTTCTATTCTAGAACACTTGAAAAGAGGTTTACTTGCGGACTGCACTGCTATAAAATGATGTAAGCCTTAGTTGCTTGAAATTATGTCATGTCTAATATTGAAATTAGGACACATCTGCAAAGATTGTGTTTAAGTCATAATGACATATACATCTCGTATATGATTAAAATGTTGTCAAGTTTAACAGTGGCCATGGGTATTTTGGCAAGTATGACAATGCGAAATAGCTTAAATGGTCATTTGTCAAATACTTGGTAGATTCTGGGGTGGTAATTTAATTACTATACCTGAAAATTCTGACAAAAAGATTTGGTCGAAAGGCATAAATGCATATTATTGAACATGGTGATGAGTATGATTAGTAAGACTAATTTATATGGTCTTTTGTGGGCTGATATTACGAAAGCAATTTTTTCATATGCAAAAGGTGTATCTTATTAAAGTTGTTTCATAAACTTCTTTTGAGTTATAGACTTGACATAAATTACTTGAATCATATGAAATTTAGAGGTGTTATGCAAAAGTGAGGTTATCTAATCCAATATTAAGTGTGTTGGAATTCAGATCCATTCGGAATTATTTTGTATCTTATCTAGATTGTTAAATGGGTATTGATTTTATGACCCTAAAGAAGGTACAATAATTATGGAATCACATACTCTAAAGTTTCTAAAGATTGACGTAATTGTAGAGGATAGCTGCTTTCATACTATTAAAGATAATAGTATGATGGAGGTTACTATGTTTTTGTCTTTACCTATACAGATAATTATGGAATCTCCTATACCATAGACTAAACTTGTTGAGGTTCAAGGTACTATTCTTGATATAGTTTATAATGAAATTTCTTAAATCTCTTAAGTGCAAAATGAAGTGGTTGCAGCTTTATTAAAGAGATTTGTTAGGGAAAGACGATCAATTATATCATCATACTATATAGTCTATTTGTGAGAGCATGATTACAATATCCATTACATGATTGTTTTAGCAACTTATATAAATGTCGTTTCTTGTTCTCAATTAAATATATGATAAATGCCATAAAAAAATAATAATAATTTTTTCACTCAAAGGAGGGGTGGATTGTTTATAGTGAAGAAATAATTATTTCTTTAAATATTCTTTCAGAGTGAACGTGTCATTAATAATTTATTTTGATATAAAGTTACACCAAATAGATACAAAATCTATATTATGCAACTGGATGATTTTGCAGCAGATTCAAGTAAACTTGTGTGTTGTTATTTTGTTCAATTGGGAATAAAGTAATTTAATATACTGCAAGGTCAGTGGGAGAAAATTTATTTTTTTCTCATACTCTATATACATAATATCTTGCTTACAAGTTGTGACCTTTAGATATTTTATATCATTTGTATTGAGATCTGTAAGAATTGTTTTTGCAATATTATATTAGATTTTCTCGAGAGGACATTTGCTGATTGTATATTTGAAATATTCAATATACATTATTGCAAGCCAGGAATTGCTCCAGTTGTTAAGGGTGATGGACTAAATTTATCACATTGTCCTTATTTAGTTATTGAGAAAATCTAATTAAAGGATGTACCTTGTGTCAGTGCATTTAAAAGTATAATGTATGCTCGAATTTGCATTAGACTAAATGTTTTCTTTGTGACGGGACTCTAGGCAGATATCGATCAAATCCAGGACATGATCACTGGGTTGCAATCAAGAAGTTTTTTTAAGTACTTAAAGAAGATAAGAGATTATATGCTAATTTACAGACATGTTCAATTCTTGCAGTTAGTAGGGTATTTAGATGTAAACTTTGCTGGCTGTTAGGATGATATAACGAGATACAGATTTATGTTAGTAGGAAATGCAGTAAATAAAGTTCTATGTTATCTTCTACTATGTATGTAGTGTTAGTAACATTCTTTTAGGCTGTTACTTGGGCTATTAGGCTCGAGAACCTCATGATGGAGTTGATCGTTTTAACTTGATGGATAGACCCATACGGTTGTATTGAGATAACAAATTTGTAGTATTATTTATTTACTACAGAGGTCTCAAGGGGTCTAAATATATAGTGGTCAAATATTTTTGACTATAAAGAAACGGTACAGAAATGTGACTTATAATAACATATTTTCACAAATGATGTGGTTGCAGATCCACTAACTAAAGGCCTACGCCCATGTGTATTTGAGTGACATGTCATTAGCATGGGCCTAGGAGTATCTTTGGATACTGTTGTTTAGTGGGAGCTATTTTGGCTTTACTCTGATAAATGTTTCATCTGTGTTCGTTATACTTTGTAACGGTTTGATATGTATCAACTTTTGCATTCAATAAAATATTTTGAATGTGTTATTATTATGTTGAATACATATTGATAAAGTCTCAATGGATTTTATAAACTTTGAGTGAAGGCTAGGGGCATCCGGGCATCCGGTTATTAGCCTTGTGCATATGTCTTATGATACATAAAGAAAGGTTAACCATAAGGACAAGACATATGTGAGTTCATTGGAACCATAAATCATTCTCTCGTGGCACAAGTTTTTGTGACACCTAAGGTAAGAGAATGGTGACTGACAAATAGGATCTCTCTATGAGAGATGTTATCCATTTGACAAACTATCATATTGAATCCATATCAATAAAGTTGAGAACATTCGTGACCATGGAAGGCTTTGTGTGTATACATGTAGTTACCGCTATGATTCGGTGTTTAAGACTTTATGGGATAGGATTGACTATTAAGAATTATCTCTAGACCAAATGTGCGCACATACGGTACGATTTTAATTAATATAGTCCAAGTGGGAGAATGTAAGAGTTTTCCTAATGTGAACTACATTAATTGATATTGTAATTTACTATTTTTACGGTTACCGTAAAATAGGATTGGTCTAAGGTGAGATAAAAGGTTTCTTAATTAGTCTAATATGGACTAGCTAGTGTGGGCCAAGTTGAGCCTGGCCCGTAATGAGGGGGACTGGCTGGAAACTCTATAAATAGTGTTCAAGTCTTTCATCTAACCCTAATTCTCACATGTATCATCACCTAAGGAGCGTTTACCTAATGCTACATGTGAGGGGGCCGCCTCATTGAGCCAGTGATACGGAGGGTAATAGAGGAGAATGACGTGATGCGTGGATCCCCTTTATATGTGGGTAATCCCTTTTTCTGCTTCCGCTTTATGTTCGATGAATTCAAGTGTGTTAATCTTTCTATTCAATCTTGTTCTAGTTATGGAGATCTTGGGGTTACGCAATTTGCGTCTAATAGGACCTCGCAACAGAAATCAAGATGGACTACGGGAGAGATCTCAGGATGGAGAGTGACATCGTGATGGCAGACAAAATGGAGGCCGGAATTAGGAAGTTAATGAAGAAGGCAGGTGGCGAGAGGCAGAAGAAGGTGAAGGAGGTCAGCAAGAAGAGTCAGAAGGCGTTGGTCGAGGGTGACTCCTCTTACTTGCCTCTCGGGTCGGTTAATGGAGGACATCTTGAACAATACGCCATGACTTAGATGGCTCCAATGGCTTCAGTGGTTGGAATCCTTTGCGTGCTTGGGGTATTCCTTTCACCATCTGGAGATCATGTAAGTGACCAGACAGCACAATTGAGTAAAGAAATCACACCGTGACGAGCATAATGCTCAGCCTAATTCAAACGAGTTGACTCAGAAAGGATTAAAAAATTCCCAAGACATCATCATCATCATTATCATGATCTTGAGAACTTTGAACTCTCCTCGTCTTGAATAATTTGCGTTGATTTGGCTCCCGCGATCATTGTTTGGCTTGAATTTCCAAGTACTTGTTGCGTGTGCTTTTTTTCCCCCTTACTGATGTCCAGGATGTTTCTTTTTTGGGGCACTTACAGCTATGTGCTAATTATTCACCTCTCATAGACTAATGAAGAAATATTTTTCTCTTCGAATACATTGGGTGGTTATTGCTTTGGCGACAAGTTAAGAATTTTGTTGCCAAAAGGTTTTTATTGTTGGCACCAAAAAAATAATGACAACTTTGAAAATTTAGAATGAGTGTACAAGTTGGAGGAAGAAATTGTTCTTAGAATACTTTTCCAGTGGCTTCTTGTGTATGACGCACCCTCACATCCAATATAATAGCAGAACACCTAAATTACAATAAAGATGAAGACAAATATCCCACACTTATTATCCCAAGGACAAAATGTCAACAACAAGAAAACACAACCATTAAATGAGCCAAATTTCATGAAGTTTTCACTCCTTTTAACAACGTTAAAATTTCAAGCTCTACGATCAAAAAACCAAATAAGAGCTTCTCTTTTCCTTATGATAGCATTTACTCCTTGTTGAATAGTAGAGGCTCTACCCAAACACAGTCCACCATAAATCATGCTGATTTCCTTTTGTCTTCAATCTTCTTTGGACACCCATCTTAAGTCAAGACATCCTTCGAAGAATACTAACAAACAAATCCATAGCTCAAAAATCAATGGGCTAAATCTTCAACAATCAATTTTATATTACTCTAATAGCGTCCCTTAAAATTGATTTTTGAAATCAACAACATTGAGCATCATCTTTAATTTTTCGAACAAATTCGCCTTCAATGGTTTCATCAAAATATCTGTAATTTGATCTTCTAATCTAGAAATTAAGTTCAATGCTACTATCTTTGACTCACTCACAGATATAGTGATACTTGATGTCGATATATTTGCTCTTACCATGAAATACTAGATTCTTGGCTAGCCGACTTTATTTTCACACATTATTTTGACAGGACCTGTTTGTTCATATTTTAATTCACACATCATCCTATGAAGCCATATCGCTTGAAAATATCATTAGAATATTTTTGCTATGAAATAAATATGCCATCATTTGTTGCTTTACTTATGACTAGTACATAAGGATTTATAAAGACAAAAAGAAGGGAATTGAGAAAAAGGACGAAAGAGTTGATGTTTTTATAAACATTTTTGATAGGACTTGTGAATTAAATAATGGTAAAATCACTTTGAATCCTTCTATTAATTAACTATAACTTATTGTGTCGTTTAATAAACTGATTTTAATTGACTCTTGATGTTCTTAAAATATTGCTTATTGATGAACAACGGTTAGTTGTCAAGGGACGAGAAAGGTATTGTAGAGAAAGGAAGGAATGAATCGCCAAACATAACCGATTTATATTCTTTTCGTCTTGACAAAAAGGTACAAGTAACATTAGGTGTACATGGATTTATTTCATAAAACCGATTTAGCGACGTGACAAATCCTAAGCCGATCAAATTTTATATTAAAGCCCTTAAGATAAAAAAAGTCCCATTAAAAAAAAAAAAAAAAGGTATAAAAACTCATTAAGATATTGGACGAAGTGGGATTCGCGCACGGCATGCATTTTGGACGATGGGCATTGATTGCGTCTAAGATGGATCGCGTCTTGCAACCATCTCTCTGCCTTCTCTTATATTCAAGTTCCGTGCAAATGAAGAAAGACAAAATTCCGAGCCAAAAATGGCAAAAGATGCCGACAGCAGACGTATAAAACAAGGAATCTTCCGCTTCTCAAAACACGAAGAAGAGGAGCGTACAACTACAATCCCGCTCCTCAAAACACCGAATAATCAATAGAAGAGGGCTTCCGTTCTTGAAGAAAGACAAAATTCAGCAAAAACGGCAAAAGATGCGACGCGACATAAAACAAGGAATCTTCCGCTTCTCAAAACACGACGCACATATATCAACAGAAGAGGAGCCCAGCCTTCTACAACTACGAATCGTCCGCTCCTCAAAACACCGTACATAATAATCAATAGAAGAGGCCCCCATCCTCATCGACTGAACTTCAAAACACTCGCAGAAATTTCAAAATCCTCACTTGAGCACGGGAGATAATCGCGATGGCCGATGCCGAGCTCCTGTTCATCCCAACCCCTGGCATTGGCCATCTCGTAGTAATGGTCGGACATAGCCGATTTTTTATTTTCTTCTTGTCTTGACAAGAAGGGACAAGTAGCATTAGGTGTACGTGGATTTATTTTATAAAATCGATGTGACAAATCCTAACCTGGATCGAGTCTTAAATGTAATTTATATTCAAGCACCTTAAGATAAATTTTTGTCCTCAGTCGACAATTCCCATAAAAAATAAGGTATAAAATCTCATTAAGATACTGGACGGAGTGGGATTCGCGCACGGCATGCAACGTGGACGATGGGCATTGATTGCGTCTAAGATGGATCGTGTCTTGCAACCATCTCTCTGCCTTCTCTTATATTCAAGTTCCGGGCAAATGAAGAAAGACAAAATTCCGAGCAAAAATGGCAAAAGATGCCGACAGTAGACGTATACAACCAAGAATCTTCCGCTTCTCACAACACGACGCACATAATAATCAACAGAAGAGGGCCCCAGCCTTATACAACGACGAATCGTCCGCTCCTCAAAACACCGTACTCAATAATCAATAGAAGAGGCCCCCATCCTCATCGACTGAACTTCAAAACACTCGCAGAACTTTCAAAATCCTCACTTGAGCACGGGAGATAATCGCGATGGCCGATGCCGAGCTCCTGTTCATCCCAACCCCCGGCATGGGCCATCTCGTAGCAATGGTCGAGATGGCCAAGCTCATCGTTGACCGTGACCCCCGCCTCTCTGTCACCGTCCTCGTCATGAAGTTTCCCTTCGACTCCGACGTCGACTCGTACACAAATTCCCTCGCCACCTCCATCGCTGCCTCTCGCCTCCGCTTCATCCACCTCCCGCGCGAGAATGCAAACCCGGATTTCTCCTCAGGCCAATTCATCACCAACTTCGTGGAAAGCAACAAGCCCTGTGTTAAGCGGGCCATTGCCGAGCTCGCTGACTCAGCCGGCTCAACCGTGCGCCTAGCTGGGTTCGTCCTCGACATGTTCTGCACCACCATGATTGACCTGGCGGACGAGCTTGGAGTCCCGTCCTATGTCTTGTTTACATCGAGCGCTGCATTCCTCGGCATGATGCTGCATCTCCAGTCGCTGCAAGACGAGTACCATGTGGACATAACCGAATACAAGGACTCCGCCGCTGAGCTGGACTGCCCGAGTTTGACGAACCCCTTGCCAGCCAAGGTCTTACCTCCCCTGGTTCTGACGAAGGAGACCGTCCGACCGTTCCTGGGGCACGCCAAGAGGATGAGAGCGGCCAAGGGAATTATTGTAAATACGTTCGAGGAGCTCGAACCGTATGCGCTGAGGTCCTTGGCGGGCCTTGGTGCGCCCGCGGTGTACCCCTTGGGGCCCATCCTGAATCTGAAGGGTGAGACTAAAACAAAGGCCCGCGGTGGCCACCAAGGCAATGACATCATGGAGTGGCTCGACGAGCAACCGCCTTCATCGGTGGTTTTCCTGTGCTTTGGGAGCATGGGGAGCTTAGGCGAGGAGCAGGTGAAGGAGATGGCCTGCGCGTTGGAGCGAAGTGGGCATCGCTTTCTATGGTCCCTACGACGGCCACCGCCGAAGGGCAAGGTTTGGTTCCCAAGTGAGTTAATGGACCCTACTGAGGTCTTGCCCGAGGGGTTCTTGGACCGGACGGCCACTATCGGGAAAGTGATTGGATGGGCTCCACAAGTTGCTGTCCTGGCCCATCCAGCAATTGGGGGATTCGTGTCGCATTGCGGATGGAACTCCACCCTAGAAAGCATATGGTTTGGTGTGGCGATGGCCACATTGCCCCTCTACGGGAGCAACAATTTAATGCATTTGAATTGGTGGTGGAGTTGGGCCTTGCAGTGGAGATCAAGATGGACTATCGGAGGGATCCCCGGATGGAGAGTGATTTCGTGGTGACAGCAGACGTAATAGAGGGTGGAATAAAAAAGTTAATGGAGGAGGTCGACAGTGAGAGGATGAAGAAGGTGAATGAGGCGAGTGAGAAGAGTAAGATGGTGTTGATTGAGGGTGGCTCTTCTTATTTGTCTTTGGGTTGTTTGATTGAGGACATCTTGAATAATATGCCTTAATTTAGGTGACCACAATGATTTAGTAGTTCTGGTCTATGCCTGCTGAATAAAAGAAGTTGCTTTCATTGTACTAGATCAATCTATCCTTGTTGAAGTCGGCTTACTAGCGAAATTTCTGATAAATCTGCCACTACATGAAGGGAATCTTCTAGCATGCAATATAATATAATTTTTTTTTTTTTATCTGCCAACAAATCAAAAGGGAATAAGCCCCACTTGTATAAATTTTATATACTCTAGCGTGATATGCTCTAATGATTTATTTTAAAATATGTGTCCACTTTTGAATGATTTAAAATGTCAATTGCATATTTTCCAGGACAATACCTCTTAGATATAAAAAAATTAATTTAGACTTAATTTTGCCAGCAATGCATTGAATGTAATCAATCACAATACTTATTTTAATGTATTGGTGTGTGAGGGTGCCACTATTTGTTTTGTTCTTTGTCTTCTTGCACTGTTTGTCATCTACACCCTCAACCACTACGCTTAAATAAGTTTCCTTCTTAAAGTGTCTGAAAATCACTCAATTACTATAATTTTCTTTAGATCTAAAAAAATTAAAAAATTTCGACATCTGCGTTACCCTTAACTGAAAATTGTCCCCTCTCTCTCTCTATCTCTCTTTTGATTTTTTTTTTTTTATCTAAATTGGTTTGTTGTCGGGTATACTTCGTTCTTGATTTCATATGAGATATATAACTCCACATACGTTAAACTTGATAATTTGATAATTTTAATTATATTCAACTTATCTAGCCGAGCGAAAAATAAATATGAAATTGTTCACGTTCTGAAGGAATTTGAATTATTTTGTAAAATTTCAGTGTGCTAGGCTATCCTATGGAAATAAGAACAATTTCAGTGAATCGGATTGATGGTTAGCCAGCCTTTGTGCCAATTCAATAATTTATGTTTACGAACGAAGACAACTTGCGATTTGGTACAAATGTAGCATTTTGAAAGTTGCCTTAATTATAAGCATTGTCCTTACTCTCACCATCCACGTGTCAAGCATGCTAGGGTTGATTCTCCTTCAAACTCACCCAGCAATACATTACGAACTAATGCGAATGACCACGGATCTGAGAAGGACTGAAAATGAGTCCAATGTTTATCTAAACTATTAAGGATGAGAGTCCAAAAAGTGTTGTTCCAATTATTTTAATTTAGACAATTCAGTTTTAAACCTTTTAATGATTTGCCAATTTAATCCTCCCAACTAATTTTTGCAGGAATTCGCTAACTTGGCGGTCTAGCATTTTTCTTTACGTCACTGGCCTAGATTTGGTGATGGAATCGCGGCCCTTATTAGATCAAGTGAGGACCCTTGCGAGGGCTCACGCCATAGCCCTCACCTAGATCCGATGATGGCATCTTGGTCATTACTTGTTGATGTTGGCCATTGTTGAGGCTTGACATTTGGTGGAGGGAAATAAGAAAAGAAATCAAAGAAGAAAAAGGAAAGAAAAAAATTGTCCGCATCAATGTTGGCTACTACACCATCAAAAGGACTAAATTGACAAGCCAACAAAATGTTTAGCACTATATTGGCCAAATTTAAAGATTTATGATTGAATTGGCTACCATATAAAAGATTTTAAACTTTTTGGACAATTTTCCCTAACTATTTGATCGAGTGTTTCTAGTGAACTACATGACTGGGGTGTCAACATTGTTTGAGCCTCTGGCGAAGCTTGGTATCCCAAGCCAAATGGAATTAAAACCTCTAGTGGTGATGTCTTGATTTTGTGCTTGTGTACACATCAGATAAAAAGGATTAAATTAATACTTGCTAGCATTCGCGTAATGCTAAAGATACTAAAACTCACATATGAATGGGTTTACTAGATAATGTGACTAATGCTAAGTAGTTATTTAAGTTAGTGGGATCATCTAAACACTGGCAAGCAGAAATCTGCATCATTAAGTAAATCTGTTTAGTATGGTCATATTAGTATGTTTTAAATCTTATAAATTTCATGGTATAATTATTTGAAAAGTCTATAGCTTCTTTTATAAATCCCTCAAAGAAATTGAGAAAAGGCTTCCAAAAAAGCTAGAACTTTGTTCATATTTATGGAGCACTTATTGCCATCAATGAAAAAAAAAAAATTGACCCAAGTATCACCTAATGTGGAGCATTCCTTGAAAGCCATTAATTTAGTTACGTTGGAACTAGTAAAATTTGGAGACCTATAACCAACTACATTTATTTCTCAAATTTTCAAGGTTTAGTAGTTGTTTTTTAAGTTTCTAGAGTCCTCTTTAATTGGAGTTGTTTTCTGGTAAAACTAGTTTGTCTTTCCTATGAATATTGGTAATTACTTATGCTTGGAAGTTGTTCCCTGCTAATTCATATAAGCATGTTATGATAAATGAAAAGGAAAATCTTATTTGATTCATCTCTTATTTCGAGCCTTTGACTTGAGAACAAAAAAGCTTCTTTTTTTCTTGTTTTGCTCTTGTCCCTCGGGTAAATTAATTGTGGGTGGCGAGCAACCTATTTATTTAAATTCTCGCTTGTGTAACATCTTGCTTCTCTACACTCTCTCTGGTTTCACTCCCCATCATCCATTTCAAAGTTGAATTAGATTAAATTTTATCTTGCAAATTCCCATCTTGCAAACCCCGTATCATTCTGCTCCAACAACTTTCTACTAGAAAATTGATTAGTCAACGAATTATGGCGATTGGATAAAATTCACATCTTGCAAACAAACCCCCTATCTGACAATCGGTTGACCTCCATGTTTGATCTTGTAAATATATTTGTATACTGAATTGGCAAAAAATAATTTTTTGGTACCATTTACAAATGTCCATTGTGAATACTCAATTTGCTCATAAGAAATATGTATTACTTACTGGTGGTGTTTTGCTAATACCATTCATTTCAATCCTTTTCTAGGTTCTTTAGGTACCAACAAATGAGATAGAAGATGTATCCATGGGGTATTTTTATAATTTGAATTTGGTATAAGTTGAGATGGCTGCATATATGTTTGAGATGGATTTAATACACTGATCTTGTAATTGCAAATAAGCATGCAATGGAAGACTGTAATTCCAACATTAGGAAGAGAAGTTTAAAAAAGCGTATTGACATTTTGTTAATAAAAGAATAATCATGGCCGGGATTATTATCAAACAAGTGTCACGTGCCGATCGATCAACTCTCGATCACATGTAGGCTAATCCATGCGGCCTTAAGGTTTTACCCCTAAGCAGCCTTTCAATACTCGACTCACAAGACTCGTATGTAGAGAGAGAAACTCTTAGAGAGAGAAGCTCTAGTTTTTGTATTACTTATGAATGAATTACAATGATGGAGGAGACCACTTTATATACAAGTATAAGGCAAACCATATCCATAGATCTCCCTTAGATCTAACGGTGGAGATTGCACCTCCCCATCTACCAACTACCGGCATTTATTGCCAACTACTCGCATTTATATCGTATGCGTACAAATACAGTATCGCCCGCCCCTAGGAGAATACTCTACGTCTCGGGGACATAAGCAAGGGTCATCAATGTGTCACGCCCGTGCCATGGAAACCTCTTGGACATGCTTTCTTTCGGGCCGTGACATTCTCCCCCACCTAATCAGGCGATGCCCTCGCGATGCCCTCATCGTGTCTTCGGCATGAAAGGCTTCGATCTCTTTCTTGAACTGCCAAAGACTCTCCTCGGGCTCCCAATTGGCTTCACTCTCCAGAAGACCCTTCCATCAGATCAAATACTCACGCTTGCCCTGAGTAGCGCTCGTTGTGACTCCCCTCGATCCGGGTCTTCCTCATCAACTTAGAAGGGTTTAAGCATACTTACATAGAAAACCGGATGTACCTTTAGCTTTGGTGGTAGCTCCAGCTTGTATGCGACCTTTCCAACCCGTTGTAGCACCCGAAATGGCCCTTCATAGTGACGGATCAGTCCCTTGTGCACGTCCTTGTATCGAAGAACCACGTGCAGCTTGGCCAACACTTGGTCTCCAACTTGGAACTCCACATGCTGTCGCTTCTTATCCGCCCATTTCTTCATGCGCTTGGAGACTTTGTGTAGACACGCCCGTGCGAAGTCCGCCTGTTCTTGCATATTCTTGGCGAACTTGTACGCGGACGGATTACTCCCTTGGTAACCCAAAGCGATAGTGCTTGGGGTGTTCGGTTGCTGCCCAGTCGCAACCTCGAACGAACTCTGGCCGGTTGACTTGCTCCATTGCAAGTTGTAGGAGAACTGGGCTACATGGATCAACTTCACCCAATTCGCTTGCGTCGTGCTCACATAGTGTCGAAGGTAGATCTCCAATAGAGCATTGACCTACTCTGTCTGACCGTTGGTTTGGGGATGCAAACTTGTTGACATGTTTAACTCCGACCCCAGCAGTTTGAATAACTTGGACCAGAAACATCCCGTGAAGCGGGGATCCCGATCGCTCATGATTGTCTATGGCACTCCCCAATACTTTACCACATGCTTCATGAATAGTTTGGTCGCCTCCTCGGCCGGGCAATCTTTTGTCACAGGCACAAAGGTTGCATATTTTGAAAACCTGTCAACAACTGCCATTAGCGTCCGGCACCCTTCGAACTTCAGCAAATTGACGATGAAATCCATGGAAATGCCTTCCCATGGGCGAGTCGAAACGGGAAGTGGCTCCAAAAGACCCGGCGACGAGCGTTGTTCCAGTTTGTCTTGTTGGCACACCAAACAAGTCTTTATATAGGCTTCAACGTCGTCCTGCATTTGAGGCCAGTAGTACCGATCTTCGACGAGGGCCAACATGCGGTGGATCCCTGGATGACCCGCCCACTTCGAGTCGTGGCACTCGCGCAAGATCTCTCTCCTCAGCTTCCCATGGAAAGGCACGTACAACCGCCTTCCCTTGGTGTAGAGGAGCTCTTCCTCACACCAAAATTGTCGGGTCTTGCCCTCCTTGGCATACCCGATGAGGGCTTGAGCTCTTGGATCATGCGTCAACCCCTCCTTGATGCGGTCAACCCACGGACAGCTTGGTCGACTCACTGTGTGGCTCATAAGCTCCGTCCTCTGACTCAGTGCGTCTGCCACGGAGTTGGCCTTCCCTGGCTTGTACTCCAACGCGTAGTTGAACTCTACAAGAAAATCTTGCCATCGAGCTTGCTTTGGACTCAGCTTCTTTTGCGTCTAAAAGTGGCTCGTGGCCACATTGTCCATCCTCACAACGAACTTTGACCCCAGGAGATAATGCCTCCACGTCCGAAGGCAATGGACCACCACGGTCATCTCCTTCTCTTGAACGGTGTACCGACGCTCGATATTGTTCAACTTTCGTGACTCATACGCCACCGGATGGCCATCCTGCATAAGTACACCACCAATGGGAAAGTCCGAAGCGTCAGTCTCTACCTCATAGGGCTTGATGTGGTCGAGCAACACCAGCACTGGCTCCTCAGTCATGGCTTGCTTCAATCAATCGAAGGCTTTTTGGCATCGATTCGTCTACTCCCACACCTTCTCTTTCTTCAGCTAGTCCGTGAGTGGCACGGTGATGCTTGAGTAACTTCAGATGAACCGTCGGTAATAATTGGTGAGGCCCAAGAATGACCTCAACCCTGGCACCTTTGTCGACGACTCCCATTCTACGATCGCTTGAATCTTGGCCTTGTCCATTCGCACTCGTCCACCCCTGACAATGTGCCCAAGAACGGAACTTCTTCTTGGGCGAAGGCACACTTCTCGCCCTTAACATAGAGCTCGTTCTCGCGCAAGACTTGGAAGACTTGCCTTAGGTGTTCAACATGCTCCTCCAACGTCCGACTATAAACCACAATATCATTTAGGTAAACCACTACAAACCTATCTAGGAAAGGGTGGAGTACCTTGTTCATCATTGTGTAGAAAGTGGCCGGAGCATTAGTCAGGCTGGACGGCATCACGAGGAACTCGTAGGATCCATACCATGTCACGCAAGCAGTCTTCGGCTCGTCCCCTTCAGCGATCCGAACTTGGTAGTAGCCCGATCGAAGAACCAACTTGGTAAACCACTAAGCTCCACCAAGTTGATCAAAGAGATCCGTGATGAGCGGGATCGGGTACTTGTTCTTCACAATCAGCATGTTCAGCACTCGGTAGTTGATGCACATCCGGAGTGACCCATCGTGCTTCTTTTGGAATAGGACCGTCGCACCAAACGGTGCTTTTGACGGCCGTATGTAACCCGTGTTGAGCAGCTCCTTGAGTTGCCTCCTTAACTCCTCTAACTCGGGCAGTGCCATACGGTAAGGCGCCATGGCAAGCGGTCGAGCACCAGGCACTAGCTCGATCCGGTGATCCACCTCTCTCTTGGGTGGCAGCTTCTTCGGCAGCTCCGGAAGCATGACATCCTTGAACGAGTTAAGGATTTGGTTTGCTTTCGTTGGGACTTCCTTCCCTTCACCCTTGTCTTCCTCGATCTTCAAGGTTGCTAGGAAGGTCATCTCGTCCTTCATTGTTCCTTTGGTGAGTCGCATGGCCGAGATCATCTTTCGATCACGATTCAACTCACGATAGACCAAAATCACGCATTGACTATTCTTGTCCAACACGCATATGCATTTGGCAAAGGGAACTACAACCGCATGGATCCTATCTAGGAATTTGATTCCAATGACAATATCATAGTCGTCAAGTGGAATTACCTCTAGAGTTTCCTTTCCATGACCCAAGTTGTAGCTCCACGTCCCTTGCAACCCCGATCGTAGGGACTTCTTTTGAATTCACGATCTTGAGCCAACCGACTCCCTTCTCAACCCGTAGGTTAAGCTTCTTTGCGGCTTCCTCCGAGATGAAGATTTCGAATGCTCCCGTGTCCACGAGCGCACTCATCGTGGTCACTCCAATCTTCACATCTGCGAACATCAAGCCTTTGGGCTCCTTCGCCTTCTTGGACTTGATCGTGCTAAGGAGTCGCAACGATCTCAACCGCGCTTCCTCCCTAGGCTCATCCTCTTTGCAAAGAGCGGCCAAGTTGGCCTTGTTCAAGCAATCCCGCGCCATGTGCGGACCATCGCAAAAGAAACAGCTATACGAGCGTACCTTCCTTTGTCCTCCACCGCTTGGCTCCGCATGAGCCTTGTGATGATTAGCCGGTGGTCTACCTCCGGTCGAGCAGTTATATCTTCCCCGATCTCCCCTACTAGTGGCCTTGTCCCTTAGATGAGTGTCCGGTCGAGATGTGGAAGGCGACGCCTTGTACTCCACGAGCGACTCAGCTACGGTCATGGCCATAGTGAGGTCTCCCACGTTTTACCGCTTCAACTCTTGCTTTGTCTATGGTTTGAGACCACCCATGAACTGGTGAAACGCCTCAACTTCATTCATCGAGGAGATTTGGAGCAGCAACTCCGAAAATCGCTTGATGTAGCCGCGCACACCACCTTTCTGCTCGAGACGCTTCAGCTCATCACAAGCTTCCTCCTCCATGTAAGCAGGGAAGTAGTTCCGTTGGAACTCCTCAACAAAACTACCCCGGGTCACGATAGGATTCCCACACCTATCATTCGACCAACGACGTCACCACAACAATGCACTATTAGCTAAATACATCGATGCAATGTTTACCCGTGTTTGGTTATCGTTGATTCCCATAGCCTGGAAGTATCACTCCATGTACCGCAGAAAGTTGTCCACATCCTTGGCCACCCACGAGCCCCGGAACTCCTTTGGCTTCGGCGTGCCCACTTGTGGACCTTGCACCGTGATCACTCCGTTCACGCATGCAGCTTGTGCTTCAGCAAGCTTACCCGTAAGCTCCGCTATCTCCGCGTGCATGGCCTCCATCATGGGTTCACACCGTTGCATGAGTTCCTCCTATAGGGTCTCCAGCAACTCATGACGGAGTTCTCCCATGCCGATCTTGAGCTCTTGCACTTCCGTAACCAGCTCCTCCCTTCCGGCATCAACTCCGTCCACGGTCTAGGTTAGGTTGTTGACCGATCCTTGGACATCGGAGACGAACAACTCTAGCTTTGCCATTCATTGTGCAAGATCCCCCGTTGGATCCCTCGAACCACCACATCTCTTCTTCCCCTTGGCAGCACCCTTCTCGGCGTTCCGCCCACAATCAGCACCATCACCACCCATGGCGAGCGCCTCATCAAATCGTGGATCAGCCATTGCACTTGCGCTTGGATCACAAATAAGCTCTGATACCACTTGTCACGGGCCGATCGATCAACTCTTAATCACACGTAGGCTGGCCCGTGTGGCTTTAAGGTTTTACTCCTAAGCAGCCTTTCAATACTCAACTCACAAGACTCGTATGTAAAGAGAGAAACTCTTAGAGAGAGAAGCTCTGGTTTTTGTATTACTTGTGAATAAATTACAATGAGGGGGGAGACCCATTTATATACAAGTATAAGGCAAACCATATCCGTAGATCTCCCTTAAATCTAATAGTGGAGATTGCACCTCCCCATCTACCAACTATCGGCATTTATTGCCAACTACCAGCTACTCGCATTTATATCATATGCGTACAAATATAGTAATGCCCGCCCCTAGGAGAATACTTTACATCTCGGGGACATAAGCCGAGGGTCATCAATGTGTCATGCCCGTGCCATGGAAACCTCTTGGACATGCTTTCTTTCGGGCCGTGACACAATGAAGGAGCTTTGTAGGCTAGAGAATCGACCCGTGTGTCTCTCTCTCTTACCTTGTTTGCTTGCTCAATCATTGGAGAATCACGATGGACAAACCTAGAGTACCCTTTAGTTCCTCATTTAAGGCTCGCGAATTTATTGATTGGAGACTGATTTTGTGACTATTACATGGACAATCAAATCAATAGATCACCATTACTTTTTTGGCAGTCGAGAAATTTCTAAGGTGGAACAATGGATTGTCTCTTGTGTTATCCAACGATTTAGATTTATCAATAAATAGACCATTTACTCTCAATGTTTCATCAAACAGTTGATGATCGATGCTGTAAGTATACAGTCCAAAACCCATTTTTGTATAGGTCACTCTAGGGGTAAGTGGTTTTGGGTTTCTTAAAGGTTCCACTTGTGACTTGGAACCTACCATTAGGTATATGTTCCTCATTTTTTGGAACTTGGAGCCTACCCATCAAAACCTGTAACCTAGAACCTACCTATCACAGGTTCCAGGATCCAACAAGTTTTTTTTTTTAATTAAAAAAACGAAAATGAACACAACAATAATGAACAAGCTTGTCATTCATCAAAGAGAATACAAAATGAACAAAAGTGAATAGCAGCAACGTCATTGACACATGTGACTCTTTTCCATGGAGGCTTGTCGACATGTGGGCTGCTCATCATCAAAGTCTAAACAGCAGTAGCATTGTCAACGGCCAAAAAGCGATGGCAAAACAACAATGTCCAGAAAAAGCACTAACAAAAATTTGGCATTCAAAGACACTAACCTCAAGTTCAAAGCATTTCTGTGAAATAATATCAAGGCACACTCTAAACTTAGCCAACCCATCATCGGCATACTTTGGAAATTTTTGACAAAACTTATTAAAAAGGTTCCACGAAGAGACCAATTTATGGAGAAACAAAATACAGACATGGCATTCACGTTTCTAGAAATTGCAGATCCATACTATACAATAAATATCCTAAGAATCCAGCTCTACAGAAGCAATGGCAACAAAAATAAAAGTAGGTAACTTGCAATGCTAAACCGAATAGGTAAAACCACCAATGTGCGTAGACAACGAGAGTGTCGTTCTCTGAGTTTCTATCTACCTCAGAGAATGCCTCGAGAGGGTTTTGTCCCGTGGCAGATGTAGAGCAACAGCGGTCCTGGCAGAAGATTATGTTATAACAGCATCCAAAAGTGCTCTGTCAAAAAATCTTGACAATAACATTGATCTTGAGTCTTGACCAAATGGCTGCATAAGAGAACACATAAAAAAAGTAGTTATGTGATTATAATAAACCAATTAGCTGCAAACCACGAAACTAAAATACCAATATCTATCTAAAAGATGCACCTATTGAGCCGAACTGGCAATAGTAAGACATCACTCAACTTACCTAGACACTAATATAGACGGCATGCATTTTCCTTTCTTCCCACCGATTTTACATTTTATCTTCACATAGCTCTCATATCAAACTACAATGTAAGCTTCTTATAATCTCAAAGTCTGAAAGTCTACACATGAAGATTTCGATTTCATCCCGCGCTTCCTTCTGGGCTATTGTCTGCACAAAGACAACATCAATGAGGAGATTCTTTCAGAGCACTGGGAATATGCCATGGGAGAGGCGCAAGACCTTGGTCCAAGGTCATTAGATTTCACAAGATGGAGATAGTCACAAGACAAGCAATCACAATGAGGAAAAACGCATAACTACATAATGATCAAAGTGAGTGGTACCCAGTATAAAGCAAAATAGAAACAAAGCAAAACATTTTCAAATAATTTCATAATGAAAGAACTCAAAGAGACAATTACAAGACTACAATTTTGCGAAATCGACCAAAGTGTTCTTTTTTTCTTTCAAACTTTAACTCTTCAAGGAAGGTATTAAATACTTATGAGAAGATTTGTCAATCTTCAAAACAAACTTTGGAGTTTTCTCAATAATAACTCTTCAGAGCTCATTAGTTCAAAAAACAAGATAGTTTCCGTCACGCTCTTTAAAATGTGTACTTTTTCTTCTTCTTCTTCTTCTTTTTCCTGTGGAGTGATTTCTTCAATCGGTGGGCTTTTGTTATTCATTAAATTCTTTGTGATGCAGAAGAAAAGTGACCCATGCTTTCGATGAAGTTCACATTAAATATATAATTTGCACACTTTAGGCTTCCCATTAACAGAATGATCTTGCATATGCCTCGGTGGAAACAATTTCTGCGTACAAGTATAATCATATAAAAGTCACGCAATTAATTTTTAAAGTTAAACTACGCGAATGAAACAAAGTTGGGTGCATTGCACGGGCAAATAACTTGTACATAAGGATTTATAAAGACAAAAGATTGAGAGAAAGACGAGAGAAAGACGAGAAGAAAGATGAGAGAAAGACGAAAAAGTTGATGTGGAAAGAAAACTTTCCGATATAACTCATGAATTAAATGATGGTAAAATCACTTCGGATCGTTCTGTTAATTAACTATAACTTATTGTGTCGCTTAATAAACGGTTATTCGTCCAGGGACAAGAAAAGCATTGCAGAGAAAGGAAGGAACAAACCGCCAGACTTAACCAATATTTTATACTCTTTTTGTCCTGACAAAAAGTTGCAAGCAGCATTGGGTGTATATGGAGTCTATATATAAGACCGATCTAGTGACATGATAAATCCTAAGATGACATAAGCATGAATGGAATTTACACTACGCCTCGAGTCGATTGCAACCGGCAAAGCCAAGACGTTATTTTCCTTCTGTCTGTTCAGTCATCTGTCCACTTTCCCTTTTTTTAGTTCCGTACAAATAAAGAATTGCCAATGCCTACCAAAGAAATGCAAAACGCCAAGAGAAAACGTCCGTAATAATCAAAAGAAAAGGCCTCAAGCCTCGTCGCCTGAACCTCAAAAACACTCCCAAAACTCCAAAACCCTCACTTGAGCGCAGGACATAATCGCGATGACACATGCCGAGCTCATGCTCATCCCATCCCCTTGGCATGGGCCATCTCGTAGCGATGGTCGAGATGGCCAAGCTTGTCGTCGGCCGCAACCCCTGCCTCTCTGTCACCATCCTCGTCATGAAGTTTCCGTTTTACTTCGACGTCGACTCGTACACAAACTCACTCGCCACCTCCATGGCCGCCCTCCTCCTCCGCTTTGTCCACCTCCCTCATGAGAACGCTGACACCGAATTCTCCTCAGGTAGCTTCCTTACCAACTTCGCGGAAAGCATCAAGCCCCGTGTTAAGCGGGCTGTTGCCGAGCTCGCTGACTTGGCTGGCTGGACTGGGCGCCTCGCACGGTTCGTTCTCGACATGTTCTGCACCGCCATGATTGACCTGGCGGACGAGTTTGGAGTCCCGTCTTATGTCTTCTTCATGTCAGGCGCCGCGTTCCTCGGCATGATGCTCCCCTTCCAGTAGCTCCAAGACGAGCAGCACGTGGAAATAACCAAATTCAAGGACTTGGCTGGCGAGCTGGACTTCCCGAGCTTCACGAACCTGTTGCCAGCCAAGGTCTTACCCCCTGTGGTTCTAGTGAAGGAGACCGTCCGACCGTTCCTTGAGCACGCCAAGAGGATGCGAGCGACCAAGGGATTTATTATAAACACGTTTGATGAGCTCGAACCACATGCGGTGAGATCCTTGGTGAGCCTCGGGGCGCCGGCTGTGGACCCTATGGGGCCTATACTGAATCTGAAGGGTGAGACTAAAACCAAGGCTTACGGTAGCCGCCAAGGCGATTGCATCATGGAGTGGCTCGATGAGCAACCACCATCATCGGTGATTTTCCTGTGCTTTGGGAGCATGGGCAGCTTCAGCGAGGACCAGGTGGAGGAGACGGCCCACGCGTTGGAGCGAAGCGGGCACCGCTTTGTGTGGACGGAGAGCAATTTTGTCATTTTGGCAAGCGAGGGTCAACAAGCCCTTGCGAACGAGGCGGGCCTCACCCAAATTTGAAAAAGAAAATAAAAAAAATTATAAAAATAAAAATATATTATTACTAAAAATTGTCCATGTCACAATTGGTTATGTCATGTAAGATGACCGTCATCTACGTCAACAATTTCCAACCCAAAAACTAAATTGGTATCTCAGCCATTCAAATCAATGTAAAAATATTTATGATTAAATTAATCCAATTGAAAGATCTAAAAACTAAATTGGTGCTAACACAATAGGTTTAAAACTTTTTTGGTACTTTATTCCAAGTTTGAGCCTTGAGCAAAGATTGTTATCCCAATTCAAATGATACTATACCTACAAGTGGAAATGTCTCGATTTCGTGCTAAGAAGTCATTTCAAGATTTCAAGATTTGAATGGCTGAGATACCAAGGATAAAAATGATTATTTGTTAGTCGCCTATTAGCATTTGCATAATGCTAGAGATACTAAAATTCATATTGATGAGTTTACTAAATAATGCTGTTAAAAAATGGTCCTTAAAGTAAGGGGGGTCATTTAAGCACTAGCAAAAAGAGACCTGCCGCATCATTAAGTAGATCAATTTAAATTACTCATTTAGTAAGTTTAGCATCTTATAATTTTGATGGTATGGTTATTTGAAAAGCCCTGGGGTTTTATTATAGATCCGTCAAAGAAATCGAGAAAAAACTTTAAAAAGAAAAGAGGATGGGACGATGTTGATATTATGATTATTTAGACCATGAAGTTTACCAGGAGCACTTGTTGCCATCAATGAAAAAGGAATTGATCGATTTAAATCAAATAGGTATCCCTCGCAATCATCCATTTCAAAGTCAGATTAGACTAGATTCTATCTCGCGAACCCCATTATCTACTCTTATCCGACAACTTGCTTCTAGGATATCGATTGGTCAACAAATTAGGTTGAATGGATAAACTCTAGCTATTAACTTAAGGCAGTGCAATTGAAGAATTCTCTCTCTTTATCTCTGTCTCTCTGACAATTGGTTGACCTTCATATTTGATCTTGTACATATTACATACTAGATTTGGATAAATGTGATTTTGATATCGTTTATACATGTGTATAGTGCATTCTTAATTTGCTTAAAAGAGATTGATACTACTTAAAAGATATTTGTACTACATATTGAGCCATGGTAAGCTAATACCATTCATTTAAAAAAAAAAAATTCCCAGATTCTACACCTACCAACTAATGAGATGAGAGATGCACCGATGGGGATTTTTTGGAAGTTGGATTTTGGTATAACCTAAAAGAGTTGTGCATATATTTGGGATGGATTTTAAAAACACTGATCATATATATGGATAGTCTACAATGGTAAAATTTTATTTCAACGTTAGGAAGTGAAGTTTTAGAAAGTACATTGGCATTTAGTTAATGAATGAATAAACATCAGTAGGCGCTTTGGAATATAGAGAATCAACCTATATCTGTCTCCGTTACCTTGTTTACTTGCTCAAGCATCAAAGAGTCCGAATGGACAAACTTAGAGCACCCTCTAGTTCCTCGTTTAAGGTTCGCGAACCTATTGATTGACACCGATTTTGTGACTGTTACATGGAAGTTCAAATCAATTGATTACTGTTGCCTCTTTTGCAACGCGGAAAAGTCCTAAGATAGAAAAATGCATCATTTGTTTTGTCATATAATGATTGAGATTTGTCAATTAGCAATCATTCATCTCATTGTGTCATCCAAATGATGGACAATAGAAAGAGATTGACACGACATGCCATACAACCTTTGTCTTTGTGCACTTGTTCCTGTCGTCGTCACTATTACTAATGTTTTGAGTCCATTTGTTCAAAAAGATATCATACTTTCCATCACGGTTCTTTGAAACATGTGTCTTTTTTTCCATAGAGTGATTTATTTTTATTGTGGGCCATTTATTATTTACAATAAAGAACACACTTCGAATCATTCTATTTGTTAACTCTGACCATTTGCGTCGCTTAATAAATTACTTCAAATAGATTTTTCATGTTCTTAATATCTTGCTCATGATGTACAACAGTCATTTTTCAAGGGATGAGAAAAGCATTACAAAGAAATGAAGGAAAAATCTCAGACGTAACCAATTTTATATTCTCCTTGTCTTGACAAAAAGTCACAAATAGCATTAGGTATTAGGTGTATATAGATTAATTTTTATAAAGTTGATTTGGTGACATGACAAGTTCTAAGATGATATAAGCATAAATGGAACGTAATTCAATCTACCGTATGAGAATTCTCATCCTTAATCACTAGTTATAAATTAAATTCCTAAACCAAATGTGATCCCGTTAGATTGATGAGAAATTTATACATGGATAGTGTGATGAACGTTGAAAAGTCGACTGTTCTCTTCTTGTGTTATGTACTGTCTGGAGTCAAACTACACCAGCAAAGCAATGACGTCATTTCCCTTCTTCCTGTCCAAGCATCTCCCTGCTCTCTTTTCTGAAGTTCCGTGCAAGTCTTCCCCACCTCCCAACACAAGCATCAGTAATAAACAACATACAAAGCCTCGAAACTCATCACCGTCTTTTCCAACCCCAAAACTTGAGGCCGGAAAAGGATCGGCTACATCGAGATGACCCATCCCGAGCTCGTGTTCGTCCCAATCCCTGCCATAGGCCATCTCATATCGATGGTCGAGATGGCCAAGCTCCTCGTTGACCGCGATCCCCGCCTGTGTTACTGTCCTCATCATGAAGCTTCCGTTCGATGCCGACGTCGACTCGTACACAAACTCCCATGCCACTTCTGTGGCTGCTGCCCGCATCCGCTTCGTCCACCTCCCGTGTGAGAACATCGGCGCCGAGATCTCCCCGGGTAGCTTCCTCACCGACTTCATTGAAAGCAACAAGCCCCACGTGAAGCGGGCTGTTGCCGAGCTCGTCGACTCAGCCCGCTCGACCCAGCAGCTTGCGGGTTTTGTCCTTGACATGATCTGCACCACCATGATCGACCTGGCTGACGAGTTTGGAGTCCCATCCTACGTCTTCTTCACGTCGAGCGCCGCGTTCCTTGGCATGATGCTGCACCTCCAGTTGCTCCAAGACGAGCACCACGTGAACATAACCGAATTCAAGGACTCAGCTGGCGAGCTGAACTTCCCGAGTTTCACGAACCTGTTGCCAGCCAAGGTCTTACCCTCTGCGGTTCTAACGAAGGAGAGCGTCCGACCGTTCCTGGAGCACGCCAAGAGGATGAGAGCGACCAAGGGAATCATCGTAAATACGTTCGACGAGCTTGAACCGCATGCAGTGAGATCCTTGGCGGGCCTTAGGGCGCCTGCGGTGTACCCCGTGGGGCCTATATTTAGTCTGAATGGTGAGACTAAAAGGGAGGCTATTGATGGCCACAGAGGCGATGATATCATGGAGTGGCTCGACAAGCAACCGCCTTCATCAGTAGTTTTCCTGTGCTTTGGGAGCAGGGGATGCTTCGGCGAGGACCAGGTGAAGCAGATGGCTTGCGCGCTAGAGCGGAGTGGGCACCGCTTCTTGTGGTCCCTACGACGGCCGCCACCGTCGAAAGGCCAAGTTGGGATCCCAAGTGACTATGCCGACCCTGCAGTGGTCTTGCCCGAGGGGTTCCTGCACCGGACAGCTAGCGTCGGGAAAGTGATTGGGTGGGCTCCGCAAGCTGCGGTCTTGGCCCACCGGGCAATTGGAGGGTTTGTGTCGCACTGTGGATGGAACTCTACCCTGGAGAGCCTATGGTTCGGTGTTGTAGTGGCTACGTGGCCCCTAAGGGGGGAACAACAATTCAATGCATTTGAGCTGGTGGTGGAGCTTGGCCTTGCGACAGAGATCAAGATGGATTATAGGAGGGATTTTAGGATGGAAAGCGACATCCTAACAGCCGATGAAATAGAGGGCGGAATAAGGAAGTTAATGGAGGAGGCAGGTAGCGAGAGGTGGAAGAAGGTGAAGGAGATGAGCGAAAGGAGCCGAAAGGCGTTGATTGAGGGTGGCTCTTCTTATTTTTCTTTGGGTCGTTTGATTGATGACATCTTGAATAATATGCCTTTGATTTAGGTTAGTCTTTCTGCTGTAAGCATGTTGAATAAAAAATGGTTGCTTGCATTGTACCAGATCAGTTTGTACTCACCAAGTCAGTATAATGGGCAAATTTTGGATGGATGTTCCACAACATAAAAGAAATTTTCCCAAAATATGGGTTTGGTAGAATTTTGAAAGCGTGAATCTAACGTATAACGTCAACATAAAAATATTTTCCACCAGCGGTGTGACCCGCTTTTAATTTGATGGTTAGTGAGAGATCTGCCACAAAATCCTCATATCTATTGTGGAACGCACCGATTTGTATAAAGTTTTGCTAACGCTAGCGGTATATCCTCTGATGTTTAGTTCTAAAAACTTGCACACTTCGAATGTTTAAGAATGTCAATTTTGTCTCTTGAACAAACCGGGCCTCCTTCTAGAACAAACATTTGAGATATAAAATAATTTACCATATATTTGCTTTATGAACGACCCTATGAATAGAATTAATCATAGTACATGAATGGACTGAAAATCTGAAATATTTATCTAGATAAATACGTCATGGACTGATTCATTTAGAACGTTCAATTTGACAAGTCTTTTGTAAAATCTATCTAGCAATGAATTAAGTCACATAATAATGTTTCACATGAATCGAAATTACATATCAAAATAGGCCATTGTTTGGTTGCATTGGTGTGTGGATGCAACTATTTTTGGGAAAATTATCAAAAAAATCCTAAACTTATTGCAATTGTACTGAAGTTGAGTTTTAAACATTTTGTAATTGTGTCAATTCATTCCATCGAGCCAAATTTGGCTAGCCGTCATTGAAGTGGATGCCGGCCCTCTCTTAGGTGGACAATTTTTTTATATTATTTATTTTTTTCAATTTTTTAATTAATTTTTAATCTCTTCTTCTCTCTCTCTCTCTCTCTCTCTCTCTCTCTCTCTCTCTCTCTCTCTCTCTCTCTCTCTCTCTCTCTCTCTCTCTCTCTCTCTCTCCTCGCCCAACAATGGCGGGGTGAGCTCACCTTCAGTTCGACCTAGTTGATTGCTTTGGAAGAAGGATGGAGGAGAGAAAAAAAAAAAAAGGAGAGAAAAAAGGGAAAGAAGAGAGAGAAAAGATTAAAAAAAAAAACAAAAACATTTGAAAAAAATAAATTAAATTAAAAAATTATCTGTTGGCACCGGTTGACATTCATGTCAGCATCGGTCCGCCAAATTTAGCCAGATGGATTGAATTGACGCAATTAAAAAAGGTTTAGAACTCAATTGATAAAAAAAAAAAAGTTTAGAACTAAATTGGCCTAATTATAATAGATTTATGACTTTTTTTGGTAATTTTCTCGCTATTTTCTTTTGTCCTTTTTTTGTCACATTGTTGGTGAAATACTTATTCTGCTGTAGAACTGATACTTTTCAAAGAAGTTTCAAAGTGTCCTTTTCTTGCTACGGTTCTCAATCATCATCTACGTTATATGCTTCCGTTATGCATCACCTATCCTCACCTCAACACTTAATAGAGGCTTTCGATCTGTTTTGGGATGCCAAAACAGTCTTAAGGAAATCTTAGAAATCACTCTCGAAAAATGTTCAGCATCAAATGCTCAGACCTATAATTTATAGGGGTAATGACACAAATAGTCCTACTCTATGAATTTCCAATTTATTTAATATGGTCCTGAAACTTTGGTCCAATCCGCAATACAGTTCTTGAATTTTTAATTTGGTCAATATAATCCTTAAATTTTTAATACATGTTTAAGTTATGAAAATTATTGAACATATATCAAAAGTATAAGGACCGTATTAAATAAATTGAAAGTTCCTAAATGATATTGAATATTGAGTTAAAGTGCATGAATTATATTACACATTGTATCATTCATTCTCTTTGATATATAATGACATTGCTGAGCCTGCTCATTCCTTTGTCACAATTTAATGAAATTGTACCGTCATGTCAAGCTTCAAAATCAATCCGAACCCCAATTTTTTTTTTCTTGTCCTTTCTTGCTGTTTGACTGGTGTTCAACTACTTCGAAACTTGGACTATGTTGACTTATCGGGTAAATATAAGGTAAAAAAAACTAATAAATATTAATATCTAAAATCTACAAACTCAATTTTATCACTAAGCAAAACATGAGATAATTCTCCACGATCAAGCATATCAGCAGGCCGATTGTCTTCTTGAAAAATGTGATGAATTTTGAGCTCAAAATGAGAGCTCAATAGCTTTATGATATCCTTAAGTAGTACTGGCTTAGTGTTATCTGCTATTCTCTCTTGTTTAATAAATTCGTAATAATTTTGGAGCCTATCTCAATGATGAGTTCATGGAAAATTTGTTGTTTTGCGATGGTAAATCCCATCCATAATGCCCATAATCCTGCTTGTAAAGATGACCATATTCCAAGAAATTAGATAAAATTGCCAAGCTAGTCTCTCCCTTCATTTCGGAATAATCCTCCAACTCCTGTAAGTTCAAGATTACCTTTAGACACTCCATATGTATTCAATTTATCCATCCCCGGTGGAGGACTATGTTCACTCTATTTGTGTTGCAAAAAGATAAAGAGAGCTTTTTCCCCATAAAAAGAAGTAAATTATATGGTTTAACCCTTATTCTTTTGAGTAAATGCAATTAATTGAACATAATTTTTCCTGACCTTTCAAACTTGAAATTGTTTTTGTTGCTCACTGCTGAAGCCAGATTCGGAGTAATGTGTTTGGCCCCCGCTTTCACTCGTCTCCAGCCATTTTTTGAGTTGGAGGCAAGTTCACCTTTGAAGTAAGTTGAGCTAGCTTTGAATTGACTCCAGACACATCTCAAACACGCATAGTTAAAAATGAACTATTTGAAACACGCTTCAGTAGAGTTCAGATGGACAATTTTGCTTATATACAGCCTGAAAGAATTACTCAATAGAAAATATTTTTATTATTGACAATAATTTATGGGTAAACGTTATCGTGGTTGATAAATATATTTTTTATTCATTTTTTTTTTTTGTAAGTAACAAAAATAATCATCTTTAATCATTCCTTGTCGGGGAAACAAATAGTCTTGGTAAATTAGGTCATGATGAATTGCTTAAATAATTCAATTTTTAACTCATTTAGCATTCTAAGACTAAAGCAGCTTTGGACACTTCAAAATATAGGCCAAAATCCAAATCACCAGCCCACCTCGTGGTTACTATAACCCTTACTCGCTTTTAATTTCTGTCGATCCAACTAATCGCGAAGCCCCTTTGTTTGTATCAGTAGCCAATGATATGCCACGTCTTTTGATTTCCTCTTAAAATCCTGTTCCTCTCATCTTCATCGTCCATTCGAGATAAGGACACTTTTTATTCAAGTGAGTTAAAATTGATTTAATCTTTTATTTTGTAGATTTATCTGTTTCTAATTTTAAAACAATTTCCAACAACATTAATGTGACTGTGCTAATGGTGGCGATGATGATGGCTGAGCAGCAGCATTGGTCACTTTGTTTATGCATTGAAAATACAAGCTTCTAGATTCACCAGGGTCACGGTGACGCCGCAATCAAAGCAACCGAGGAAGTTAGATCTAAGCTTGCGATCTCATGTATGAACCGGCGAGGGCAGAGAGAGAGCAACGAATAGTTTTGGGAGCTCGACCGAGGTGTCTCAGGGCTCGAGCGAAGATGGGACTATGTCAATTGAGTTGGGTAGGGGCAAGTAACTTTTTTATTTTGTCAATTTACTTTTTATATTTATTTGATATAAATTTTTTGAAGTTAGATAAGTCACATGAAGTGCTTAAAGGGATTAAATGACTAATATATGTTAGCATAGATGAGTAAAATACGGTTGCGGTTTAGTATGTCGGGTCGGGTCAAGTCAGGTTAGGATTGCGAAAGTTGTGTTGCATTAAAATGGATCAATTGAGATCTGACTATTTTCAATTCAGCCCACTCATTTGACAAGCCTGCCTTTTAGCCCCTCGGTTAAGGCTCACGAACTTAATTAAAGACCGATTTTGCAATTATTACATGGAAGGTCAGACAAATTGATCACCAGTTCTCTTTTGTAGTCGAAAAATTTAGAAGATAGAATAATGTACTGTTTGTCCTGTCATTCATTAATTGAGATTTGTGTCTATTACTGTTACCTATTTCTCAAGGTGCCCTCCAACCGTTGGCAATTTGAATTTATACATTATAAAGCCCACTAATGACTAGGTCATTTGCAACAGAGTGATTGAAATGCACCCCATAACAACCCAAAACATTCAACCCTTTTGAGAGAGATCGTTCCCGTCGTCGTCGCTATTGGTAATTTTTCTGAGTCCATTCTTTAGAAAATATGACAGTTTTCCTTGTGATTTTTTTTTTTTTTTGTTTCTTTTTTCTTTTTCATGGAGAGCAATTTATTTCGTTGGTAGACTTTTTGTCTTTCATAAATTTCTTTTTAATGCAGGAGAAAAGTGACCCATACTTTTGATTAAGTGCTTAATAATTTTATAATTTGCACACCTTATTTTTCTAAATTAATAGAGTAATCTTGCATATGCACGATGCCCATACAGCGTTGACTATGTTCATATACACCTTTTTGATAGAATTCATGGGTAAAATCACTTTAAATCGTTCCGTTTACTAACTATAACTTATTGCGTCTGCGTTCTTAAAATATTGCTTGTGATGTGCAGCAGTAATTTATCAAGAGACGGGAAAAGCATTGCAGAGAAAGAAAGGAGCAAATTGTCAGACCTAACCAATTTTATATTGTTCCCATCTTGACAAAAAAGTCACAAGTAGCATTAGGTGTAAATGGATTAAATCGATCTTGCGATGACATATTCTAAGATCATATAAACATAAATGGAACTTATATTAGAGCACCCATACAAGAATTTTCATAGTCAGACTTTAATTAATGGGAAAATTGTCTAAAATGTCATAAACACTTTACTAATTTAGTCCTAAACCTTTCATGTGGCTAATTGAGTTATGAATTTTTCACGCTTTGCAAACTGAATTTGCCAATTTTAATTAGAAATTGCTAATGTGGATGCTAGTAATGCTATTTAGGGCAGTTGACATTGACGTAGACAATTTTTTTTTTAAATTGATTTTTTTATTCTTTTTCACTTTTTTTATTTTCCTTTTTTTTTTCCTACCAAGTTTGGCGAGTGTCACCAGTTGACCCTCACCCACTGTGGGTGAGGGTTGACAACCTCATCGGCCATTGGGTGAGGTCAGAAAGCCCTCGCTGGGCTAGGAAGAAAACGAAAAGAAAAGGAAGAATAATAAAAAATTCATAAATTGTTTAAAAAATCATAAAAATTATCAATGTCAATGCTGATCGTACCACATGACACTATTAATGTTGACACCAACGATTTCCGGCTAGAATTAGCCAGATGGATTTAAGTGACAAAACGTGAAAAGTTTTAAGACTCAATTGGCAAAACTAAATGTTTTAAGACTAAAATGACAAAAGTGCAATATGTTTAGGATTTCTTGGACAATTTTCGCTTCAATCAACAATCTTTATAGAAAGTGTTTGGAAAAAAAAAGACCAAATAATAAAATATATAAAACAAGTAAATAAATTGGATGTCAGATTAATGTGGTTCGGTTTGTGAGACCTACTTCATAGAGATAGCAACATAGGATTCCTTTTGTCACATCCCGATCCTCCGAGCACATGCCTATCCCTCAGCGGTCGATTAAATAGCGACGTCTTAAGATGCGTTGCCGACCCATTCATTTTAATACACATGTGGAAGCGATTAATTATTCCCTAGACAACAACAAGATGTGATAGAAAAAGCAGGACAACAAATCACAACCAAAATAAGCCTTTTATAAATGCTCCAAGTTTATACACAATACTAGGCTATTTACAAAAGATTAGCTCAACAAAATAGGAACTGTCCTATGACCCACTAGTCAGACACGTTTGCCGATTTTTTGATCTCTTCCTAATCAAACTCCGGAGCTTTGGATCCTCTTCAATTGCCATTTAAGGATCTGAAAATGTTATCCCACAATGGGGTGAGACGACGTCTTAGCAAGTTCACCTCCTAAGCCCTAACTAGGAAGAAAATACGCCTTAAGGGCTACCTAAGTACCAACATGAGTCAGAGGACTTACCTTTGCCTCCACCCCTTTCTGCAAGTCAGTTTAATTCATAAACTCAACCAATCAAATCAGATTGAGTCATCGATCAATTGACTTAGTTGATTCCATGTCATCACGACCTTCTCTCGGTCGGCCCATTCAATACTATTTGTAAAGTCCGATAATATCATGACTGCTCACTCTAGAGTTATCGATTCTATTTCTAGGCCATTAAAAATATATTATGACAATTCAGCTATAGTTTTTATGGCTAAAAATGCCAAAAGTGACAATTGAAATAAACATATTAACATCAACTATATAGCCATAAGGAACATATTAAGGAGACTAAAGAGGTCATAGAACTCGTAAGCACTGAATTGATGACAACTAATCCTTTAACTAAATGCATGCCACAATGGACTATAAAAATCATGTAACTAGTATGAGGATAGGTCTCATCATGTAATTTGTTGTCATATGAACGATTTTTGTTGTATGGAACTCTTATTTTATTATAATGTCGATTCTCAATTTTGGGTATATACATACTATTGTTTATGAGAATAACATTTATCATTGGTTCTGAAATAAACATAGCATTTATTCATTAAGATGTATTATCTCATATAGGTTGATATTAAAGAAATAAGATGCATTATGGTACATTAAAGATATTACTCACTCTTAGAAGACATGTCGTCATGATTCATGTGTTTTGTTTCTTTTCTCTAAGCATGAAGTTTTAGTGGATTTGGTTGGATAATCCATATGATGAAAATGTTGGGATCAAATGGGAGAATGTTATATATATAATGTGATCCCACATTTTGGGACCCACGCTTTTTCTATTTTCAGATAGTGGTTATTCAACATGATAGGAGATGGTTTGTAAAAGGGCAAACATTCATTTTGTAAGAATAATCACAAGGTATAACGCAAACCTTCTCATTTTAGAAATACACTATCATTATGTAAGAGAATTGGGTTAGTAGAGTGTGCTCGTAATTTCATTGAATCTCCATAAATTTCCGACGAACACAAATTCAAATTACATCTGACCTTGTTTTTCCACATATAATTTTTATGTCTAACATAGCGGGCACCCATTTCTATGATCCCTAGGCCGGCCACCATTGAAGGGCAAGATCAAGTTACCACATGCTTGAGTCGGCCACTCATGTGAAAACTAGTCTATCGGGTGAAGTTTGTTAAGAGTTTGTAATGCATCGACTCGAGAATTTGACCGGGAAGCGACCTTTCGACCGAGCTAATCTACAAGGGTAATTACGGCACGATTAAAATCGATTAGAGATCGGAGATAGGTCATTTCTATTCCACCAGGATGATCCCAACTTTTTCTATCGATTGGGTACCGTGTTCGTATATGTACATTGTGGCTTGAGATGATTAACTATAGGCCGGCCACCATCGAAATGGCTAATTTGGCTCGAGAAATTAGTAAGCCGCTTTTGGTCGCGCCTTTGGGACTTAAGTTGGTTCTATGGACAAGTGAAGATGTGAATAAAAGTGTGGTGACGGTGGATTAATTTTATGGACTTCAATTGGACTCAATTGAAAGTGGATTGATTGTAATTGAAGAATTTGATGCACAAGATTTTATGCATTGTTGTGGGAGGATTAGAGATCATCATCCAGTTATCTTGACACATGGAGGGTGAGGATTTGCTCTTGGAAAGGTGACCTATCACCATCATCTTCTTCCTTGAATCAAGGGAGCTTGTTGGAGTTTGAAAAGAGGAGAGAGAGAGAGAGAAACCCATCGCCGTCGCTTGCCTTCCGTCTCCCTCTCTTCCCCTTCATGACTACACGGACCATTTAGAGGTCTTGCTTTAGGTGTGCTTAGTTTATGTTAAGTTTATATTATTATATTAATTCCGAAATCTTGTTTTTGACCCGGTTGCTCGGAGATTGATGGTCGGATATTATAAATTGAATGTGGATTGTGAAAAATAGGAATATTATTAATTAATTAATTTTTGGAATAAATTTAATTATTTAATAATTCGAAAAATTATTTTGGGACCCTAAATTCTCAAAATTTCGTGCTGATCGCTGCTTTGTGCATTTAGAATTTGAATTTGATGAATTGATGTGGCAAATTGAGTGTTGATTGTGATAAATATGGATTTCATTCATAAAAACCCAAGTGTCGGGTTTTGATGCAAAAATTGATTTAAATATAAAGTGTCGGTCCGTGTCGGAGGAACCGTGATTGAATGGGCCTTGTAGGTTGTGGTCTTGGCACAACCGGTGATTGGGGGTTTTGTGTCTCAATGCATGTTGAGCGTTGATGGAACTCTATCCTATATGAAAGTGAATGCGTTCGGTTGTTTAAGTTCTTATAATTATACGTGATTGAGTGATTTGAAATTATGCTAACCAACATAAGCGGTGGCCACATGGCTCATCGTCTCATCCCGGTAAAATTTCAGGTCCCTATGCGAAGACCCGAAGCCCTAAGTCTGGAAAGGTGGAGACCAACGATTCAACGCCCTATTCGTTCATTTTGTAGTTGTTGGTGGAGTGTTTGGTATTGGGCCTCGTGGTAGAGATCAAGATGGATTATAGGGTGAATTTCCAAATGGAGAGTGACGTATCATGATGGAAGATGAAATAGGACATGGGATATGAAAGTTAATGGGGAAGTTGATAGCAAGAGGCAATAGAAAGTGTAGGAGGTGAGTGACAAGAGTACAAAGGCATTGGCTAAGGTTGGCTCTTCTTACTTGCCTTTGGGTCATTTAATTGAAGACATCTTAAGTAACCTGCCTTGATTTGGGAGACTATAAACATGCCTTGATTTAGGAGACTATAATTGTCACAACCCTAGCTCAAGCATGCAAACATAAGCAAACATACAAAAGAACATTACAACATACACATGATTTACATGGGTGAGCACACCACTAAACTTGACGATATAGGCCATCGCTCTAGCTAAGAGTTAGAGATTTACCTTCGATAAATCTCGATAAACTGTAGGTGATTTTACCAAAAGATAGCGTCTTGTGAGGTGGTGGGCGAGCAAGGCCGAGAGAGGGAGAGGACAAGCAAGAAAGGAGGAGGAGAAGGAGTGAGCCAAAGGTTGGAGAGAATGGATGGGGGTGGTTCTCCTATTTATAGGTCAAGCTTCATTAATGGCCCTAACTTATTCTTCAAGGAAGATCCTATCATCATGATTATCGAATTTTCTCCTTGCCACCTAAGTTAGTGAGTCATACCTTCATTTAAGGACTAGTCTCCAAGGAACACATGTTACTTATTCTCCAAGCCACTCTTAATTGGTCCATCTAAGCTTGTAAGTCACCATTTCGTCATTACTTGGCCTAACTTAATCTCCCAGGAAAATCTTATACAATGATGCTCAAATCCTCAATTGGCCACCTAAGCTAATGATTCATCCCTTTATTTAATGCCTAATATCTGACCATCATTACTCTTGGATTTTTGGCACATTTTTTTCATGGCTTTTCTTGCTTATTAAGCCGAGCATTCTAGAACATTCCATGGTATGTTTCATTTACGCCATAAATCACTAACTTATTTACCAAGGCAAATCTTTTGGCATTATTACATAATATTTAGATGGACACCTAAGATGTTGACAAGGCTTCTTACATTTAGTGCTTTCTTATGTTCAAGCCAAGAAGACTCTAGATTGGCTTCCTCCTCAAGTTGGGTGTGTGACCCTCTTATCTCGGGGTGAAAGACAATTTCAAGCAATTTTCGAAATCGGCATTGTTACCATATCAAACGAGTTCGAAAAATTATAAAATCTTGATATGTTGTAGAGAAGACCTCAAAAGACATTTTTGTGAAGGAAACTTAGCCAAATTCGTGCTGTGTAAAGAGTAGTAATTCAATGGATATAACCCAAAAATTCATCCGTTGAGCAGATTTAACGGTCAGAGAGAGAGACTCATTTCGAAATCCAAATATTCACAAAGTCTTTGAAATTTTAATATGTTGTAGATATGGATGTCATTTAAAACTTTTGTAAATGAAGCATATCCAAATTTGAAAGAGAAGATTTTATAAAATTCGAGAAAACAACTTGATTGCCATTTTCACTATACTTAGCAGGTTTTATATAGTAATTTATTGGGCCTTCGTCCCAATCATTTCACCTAATAAAAATATGAAATTTAAATATGTTATATATTGAGATGTTTTGAACAACTTTCATCAAGTAAGTTTCTCCAAATTTGAAGTACAAAGAGCTCTATAAAATTGAAAAGCAAAAAAGGTCCAACAGTTTCAAAAAATTGGGAATTCAGAACCTATGAAACTCAAGATGGCAAGTCTATGGAGCAGAGATGGCACTCTACTTGGCTTACAACATCACTTGCTATCATTTCCTTAGGTCATGAGTCACCCTTCCTTCATTAATTACTTTGGACATATAAGCCTCCACGCTCATCATCCTCATTTAATGCTTTTCACAATTTTTCACACTTATTTTCTAGGAATGTTTGACTAATCCAAGGCTTATCTAGCTTGGCCTCTTAGTTTGGACTAAAATAAAGGTCAAAATCGAGGATGTTACAATAATGGTTGGAATCTTTGGCATTTCTAGTATACACACGTTGAATAAAATGTCAGCTTATTGTAAACATCTAGCATAGTATGATATTTTTTTTTCACAAGCAGCCTTATCCACTCCTAAACTAACAGCTAGTAAGATATTTGCAATTTAAAACCCTCACAAATCAAGGTTAGACTATTTGTATAAAGTTTTATTTACTCTAGTAGTGCATGATCTAATATTTCATTTATTTCAAAATATGTGTTTACATTTAATGTTTGAGATTATCAATCACATCTCAAAGATAGGCCTCATTCTAGAACTATATGAAAAATAATTTTAGGATAGGCTTGATTTTTGAGCAATTAGGTGGTTAAAATCAATCAGTGTATGAATAGTGCCAACATTTGTGTGTGAAAGATTTGCCTAATAAGTACATTATGGACTGATGAATTTGTTTGAGTCTTTCGTGAGATCTCTCAGTGATGACTTAAGAAGTCATTAAAAGTCATTTGCTAATCAAAATCATGGACTAGAATAGTCCCTTTGTCCCTTTCTTCTCATAGTTTTTGCCATTGCCCGTGAAATACTTTTCAAAGAAGTTTCAATCAAAATTGTGGACTAGAATAGTCTCAAATTGTACCAAAAGCATTCTATCAACTCTCTCTCTCTCTCTCTCTCTCTCTCTCTCTCTCTCTTGTACTCTCTCTCTCTCTCTCTCTCTCTCTCTCTCTCCCTCTCTAGAATAGTCTCTACTTGTACAAAAATCATTCTACCAAAACTCTCTCTCTCTCTCTCTCTCTCTCTCTCTCTCTCTCTCTCTCTCTCTCTCTCTCTTCGTGGACTAAAAGAGTCTCAAATTGTACAAAAATCATTTTACCAACTCTCTCTCTCTCTCTCTCTCTCTCTCTCTCTCTCTCTCTCTCTCTCTAGAATAGTCTCAACTTGTACGAAAATCATTCTACCAAAACTCTCTCTCTCTCTCTCTCTCTCTCTCTCTCTCTCTCTCTCTAGACTAGAATAGTCTCAAATTGTACGAAAATCTTTCTACCTGCTCTCTTTCTCTCTCTTTTCCCCACAAATCGTCCTCATGTATGGAGCACATCACCTTAATCTATGAATAACCTAACATTCTTTGATCCTGTGTCTAAATTGATTGGTGGTCCAACACTTCATTCATAATCTTCCATCCAATATAAAATAAGAAAAATTAGTTTAAATTGTTTTTGTGAAATGTCAGCAGGCTAAACTATTTTATGGGAATACCAAAAATTTTAGCAAACCAATTTGATGGTTATCCAGCCTTTTTCTGATCAATAACTTATACTTGTGAACGAAGGCAATTTGGAATATTGTATGAACATAGTATATTGAAAATTGACATCCATGAGCATGGGTCCTCCCTCTCATCATTAAGGTGTGAAGCATGTTAGGGTTAATTCTCCTTTGAAAATGCCATGTGAACTTACATTATGAATTACTACAAGTGATCAATGATATAACGCTGAGGATTCAAAACGACTTTGCTTAATGCTTCTCTTGGTTATTTTATTGAGTGTCTTAGTAAACTAAAGTGACCGCGGATGTAATGCTAAGGATGGAAAACGACGTTGCCCAATGCTTATCTTGACTTTGTCATCGAGTGTTCTTTTAGAATACTATATGACCAGGATATTGACATAGTTCGAACCTTTAGCGAATCTTGGTATCCCAAGACAAACACAACGGAAACGTCCAGAGGAGATGTCCTGATTTCGTGGGTGTGGGCGTAGTTTGCGAAGAAGTCATTTCAAATTTCCTCGAATTGAATGGCCGAAATATCAAGTGTAAACATGAATCCTTGTTAGTCTCTTATTATCGTTTAAGTAATGCTAGAGATATAAAAACTCATATACTAAAATGTTTAAAATATAATATGGGAATCAGTTGATTGTTATTTAAGAAACAGTAAGTGCTCATCTAAAGCGGGTCATTCTTCACCACGATTCTAGTGAAATTGTACTATCACATCAAGCTTCAAAGTTAATAAACATTTAAAACCCCATTTTTTTTGGCTTTGGGATCAAACCACTAGGCTATTTGGACCATTGTTCAATTTCGTTGGGTTCCAAAGAAAAATTTGTTTTTGTCTATTAAAAGAAGCAAATTGTTTTGTTCATTCAGCGGACCCTTTTTCTCAATGTGTAATCTAACAGTCGACAATACTGTACTATACCTACTTGTGATGTGAAGAGATCACTTGAGAGAGAGAGAGAGAGAGAGAGAGAGAGAGAGAGAGAGAGAGAGAGAGATTGAAATGCAACATCACTTTCATTAGATACCAAATGTCGAGCTTTTGACGTACTTGTAATTTGCGAAAACAACCGAAAAACATTCCACTCATTTGAATCACAGCCTTTGTTATAAGGGCACTCGTTCCTGTCGTCGTCGGTATTAGTAATGTTTCCGGGTCCATTGGCTCAAAAAATATGATACTTCCCATCGCGCTTCTGCCTGATATGCATCTTTTCTTTCTTTCTTTTTTGTCTGGAGAGCGACTTATCTCGCTGGTAGGCTTTTTGTTATTCACAAAATTCTTTGTGATGCAGAAGAAAAGTGATTAATACATTGATAAAGTAAATAGTAAATACATACAAATTTTGGGTTAATACCGTAAAAAGCCTAAATTGACACATCAGTGGTAAATTTATCCTAAATTAATATACATTTATGACAAATTTACCCTCTATTAGTTTTTGTTAAATTGAATTAATGTTAGGATAAATCACAAATGAGTACATCTACGATAAACATATAGTAAAACCCTAAATCGATATATCTGTCAATTGTTACGTGTCATCTAACTTAGTAATTTCACGATAGAAATTAACTAGAACCTATAGATGGTAAATTTGTTACATTTGTATCAATTTGAGCTTTTTCATGGTATTACCCTTATAATTTTTCACACCTTAGGTTTCTATTGAAAAAAAAAAAAAAGCACCTTAGGTTTCTAAATAGATAGCATATCTTGCATATGCCAGTGTGGAAACAACAACGTCAACTACAGCTTATATGTACAATGGGAAAATTATTTTGAAAGTTATAAATCTATTATACTTTTATCAATTTAGTCAGAAACCTTTTAATTGAGCCATTTGATTCATGAACAATTTTGCATTCTATCAATTGAGTCTATCTAGCCAATTTTGACCTAAAATCACTAATATGTATAGCAAGCGTCCTACAAATGGCATGGGAGACACATGAATAATTTTTAATATTTTTAAAATCATTTATTTATGTTTCCCTTTTCTTTTTTTCTTTTTTTCCTTTCTTCTCATTTCCTTCTCTACTTTTACCTTTTCTCTTCTTTTCTTTTTTCTTCCTTTCTCCCTTTTCCCTCAATGGTCATTGCTAGGCCTTGTTGATGCCTAGCGACCTCTGTCAACCTCACGCAGGGGCTGCCCTCATCCTCACCGGCCCATGCTTGGGCGTGTCCCTTGGTTGAGACCGGCAAGGTGACCCTTGCTTGAGGTCAGTGAATGGCCAATAGAAGGAAAAATGGAAAAAAAAAAAGAAAAAGAAAATAACAAAGGGAAGAGAAGAGGAATAAAAAAATAACAAGATGAAAAAAAAAAGTAAAGAAGGAAAATAGAAGAAAAGAAAAAATAAAATAAAATATTAAAATATTAAAATAATATTAAAATTTATCTATGTTAACATCGGTCGTGTCACATAGAATGATTATGTCGTGATTTTTTATTAAAATTGACCAGATGGATTCAATTGGTAAAATGCAAAAATGTTTATGATTCAATTGGTGGAATTAAAATATTTAGAACTAAATTGGCAAACTTACAATATATTTAGGATTTTTTTGGACAATTTTCCTTATTTTTGTTATTATTTATGGCCAAAAAAATTGTCTTCATGGCTCAAAATGATATATGAGAGGTACATAAATTTTCATGGTAAAGCAAATTGAAACAGAGGAAAGGCCAAAACACTACAAAACAAAGCCAAATCTAAAAAATAAGGAGGATCAACAAAATACTGGTAGGATTAAGCATACACTAGTTCTATAAGAACGAATCTATCAAGCAAAATAATTGGTGGCCAATCATTAAATCTTGTATTGTCATCAGTCCTATAACTACGGTGTTGCCATTTGGCGATGTGTAAATAGGTTCGGCTTCTTCTACACCATTATGGTATGGAGACAATCAAAATAGGTTAAATAAATATAGATCTAACCTTTGGAAAAGAAAATCTTCATAATTTAATGAGATGACAGAGCTCCTACGGTCATCATTAAAACTAGAGGCAAAGGACCTGTACATGGATAGAGTATGGGGGTATCGAATCCTCGAAAATATTATTCAAAATAAGTTAAATAAACATAGATCTAACGTTTGGAAAAACAAATCTTCATAGTTTAATGAAAAACTAGAGCTCCTACGGTCATCATTAAATCTAGAGGCAAAGAACATGTACATGGTAGAGTATGGGGGTATCGAATCCTCAAAAATATTATTAAACTCCTAGATCTAAATCGGAAGAGAAAAACTTCTAAATTTAGAACTAAATTTGAAGAGTTCCAACTCTCAAATCTAGAACTAGACTGGGAGAGCATAGTTCCCAAATCTAGATCGAAAGAGAAAAAAGAGGAAAAGTACCCAAAAAAAAAAGCTAAAAGAAAATAAAAACAGATTGAGGGGAGGTGAGACTAACTCAAACCCTCCCCATGGTTGAAGGTAAAAGAAGACAATCAAAATAGAAGAGAGGAAAGAACTTTTCATTTTCTTGGAGAATTCTTTTTCTTTCTTATTATAATCATATAACTTTCATACAATTATTTGGTTAAAATACGTGAATAAATAAGGGCAATTGACTAATATATGAGGATTTATAACGAGAGAAAACAGAGTTGTAAAACTATGATAAAAAGTCAATTTTGATATAAACCTTTCTGGTGGAACCCATGAATTAAGATATGGTAGGACCGAATCATTTTGTTTATTAACTATAGCTTATTGCGTAGTTTAATAAAGTTCCGTGACCACATTTGTGTTATTTTTCCTTTAGCGGGATAATGACACTAATAGTCCTTTTGTGGTTCTTGAATTTTTAATTTATTTAATATGGTTTATGAATTTTAGCCCAATGTTTCACGTAATAATTGAATTTTTAATTTGGTCAATGTGGTCCTTGAACTTATGGTACATATTCAATTAGTCCCTGAACTATATAAAAAATTCAATGTTGTCTCTAAAAACAACATTAGACATTTTCAAAATGAAACAGAAGTCCATAGGCCATATTGAATAAATTGAAATTTATTAATCACATTGCACTCTGTGTTATAATTCATGACTCATATTGAATAAATTAAAAATTTAGAAATCTTATTACATATTGAATTAAATTTTATGGATCATTTATTTCATTTTCTTTTAATAAAAAATCCCAACATACTTACAATATTCTTAAAATATTGCTCATGCTCTTTCATCGAATGATAAGGAAAGCATTGCAGAGAAGGGGGATCAAATGTCAGATTAGACATAACCAATTTAATATCCTTCACACCGTGACATCAAGTCACAAGTAGCATTAGGCGTTCATAATTTCACTATATAAAATTGATATAGTGACATGGCAAATTCTAAGATGATATAAACATGCGTGGAACTTCTATTTAAGCACCATTAAAGAATTTTCTGTCCTCAATCAACAACCTCTGATATAAGTGCTCGAAAAGGAAATGATTAAACAGAATAAATAGAATGAGGGAATGATTCGGCCACCATGTTTATGTGGTTTAGCAGGTGAGACCTACTCCACGGTAAGGAATAGTAAATGATTCTGATCAAGCAATGTGATGGAGATTATTATCATAATCAAGTCACTCAAACATTCTTGATATTTTCCACCACTAATTACATCAAATATTTAACAGAATGTTTATTAATACACACTTCCTCACGAAAGCAATATCTCAAATCTCATAAAAAAATATCCACAAATCTTCACCACAAGATTTATTTGCTTAAGTGTACAATCTCTTGAATGCAATTCTTGAATACACCAAGCCGCAGTCTCCAAATCAGATACTCAAATGTCTCGCCGCTCAAAAAAAATTTCGCGGTACACGTCAAGAATGGCTTGGATTTGTGCCCTCTTCCTCAAACAAGAAGACATACGTAACGAATTCTAGGGGATATGTATATTCATCCCACCGCCTAGAGAAGCTTAAAACTTGGATCCCTCACGAAGGCCACGCCAAGTGGGAACGGGAAACAAAGTCCAATCGGGACTTTTCTTCTTCGTTTTTTCTGATTTCTTTTACCTTTTCACATTCCCGTGGTCGGGCTCTACACATTTTTATCCAATCGGGTTTTGTTGGGATATTACGCGAAAATGACAAGATCTTACAATTTACGTTAACGCGAAATCACCCAAAAGAAATAAACGAGAAAAATAAGGACACCGGGAATTTACGTGGTTCGATCTAAGTATTGGTATCTACATCCACGGGAAGAGCCAATAGCAAATAATTCACTATAATCGGAGAATCGGAGTTTACAATTACTCAGACGTTCAAGTGTTTCCCACACCTAAATTTAACCCCAAACCTAAAGTATTTATAAATAAACAACTCACTTTGGAATAAACTCACGGCACAAAAATACTGCATATTCAAGCTCAAACGAAATGCTCTACATACGTCAAACAAAAACAGCATCTATATTTTTCTGCGCGTACGTATTTTCTTCGTAGGGCTTCAACAAGCATCTCGCAGCTTCGAACTAAAGGAAAAAAGAAGACCTGCAAATTATTTCCTTTTGTACGTGTGTTCCCAGGTCAAACTTTGACCTGGGCCCACCACGATTTGTTTTCTTCGTGCAGACTCCGTGCAGTTCTTCTTTCACTCGGCTTTTACGTGCAAGGGCTCCACGTGCAGAGGCTTCGTTCTTTCCACCATGTGCCCAAAGTCAAATATTTGACTTTGGGCCCCACCATGTTACTTCCACGAATTCAAGTCCGCAGGAAACCTTTATTTTACCCCCTAAATATAAATAGATTAAATCAAAGTGTGCCCCTTTCTTTTTAATTCTATTATATTTCCTTTTTTGTGCAGTTTCAAGAATTTAGCAAATTACATTTTGTAAACGCTCAAACTCGAGACATAATTTAACAATTGTTCACATTGGCTTGATGTTTGAAATCAAATTATAGTGCTCATTATCCATGCTGCTCTCCCAATATCCCGACGGGCGCTTACTCTTCATAGATGCCAATCGAGTTCAAGCAGAGCTTGAGCTTCACTAAAAGAACAGACTTAGTCATCATATCTATCGAGTTATCTACTGTTGCAATCTTTTTAATAGTAACAACACCCTTAGCTAAGACATCTCGGATGAAGTGGTACCTAATGTTGATATGCATCATTCGCATGTGATAAACTGGATTATATGCCAAATATATCACACCTTGGTTATCATAGTATATGTCCACATTTTTATGTTCTAATCCAAAGTTCAAGAGCAAACTTTGTAACCATATTGTGTCATTCGCTACAAAGGTTAGTGCCATATACTCTACCTCAATCGAAGACAAGGCAATGTGATCCTGTAAGGATGCTTTCCAACTAACTGCATTACTCGCTAGCATAAACATATACCCTACTAAAGACCTGCAATCATCCAAGTTACCGGTATAATCCGAATCCACAAAACCAGTGGTTTCACTATCATTATTGTCCCTCCGGTACACTATACCCATGTTTGTTGTTCCCTTCAAATATTTGAGGATCCACTTCACAGCTTCCCAATGAGCTTTACTAGGACGCTTCATATAACGACTAACTACGCTGAAATATCAGGCTTAGTGCATACTATAGCATACATAATACTACCCACGGCACTAGAATAAGAAACACGGAACATATGCTCCTCCTCCTCCTTAGTCTGCGGTAATAATTTATCTGAAAGTTTAAAGTCCTTCATTAAAGGTGTACTTACAAATTTTGCCGACTGCATATTAAAATGTGCCACGATCTTCTCAATATATTTTTTTTGAGATAGACGTAAAACTCCTGCAACCCTATCACGCAAAATCCCCATACCCAAAATTTTCTTTGTAGCACTTAAATCTTTCATCTCAAATTCAGCATTTAACTACCTCTTCAGCACATCAATATCGAACATATTCTTAGCTTCTATCAGCATATCATCAACATATAAGAGTAGATAAATCAAAGAACCATTCTCTAATCTCCTAAAGTAAACATAGCTATTCATCTAACTTTTCGAATAGTCTTGACTAGTCATGAAAGCATCAAAACATTTATACCACTGTCTAGGAGACTGTTTCAGCCCATACAAAAAAAAAATTTAACAAGCAAACATGATCTTCCTTACCTTACCTGGAATAGCAAATCCCTCTAATTGCCTCATGTAAATCTACTCCTCCAACTCACCGTGAAGAAATGCAGTTTTCACATCTAGTTGCTCTAACTCGAGATCCTGCGAAGCAACTAAGGTAAGTAAAATACGAATAGAAGTATGTCTTATCACAGGAAAGAACACCTCATTGTAGTCAATGCCCTCACGCTATGTATATCCCTTCGCCATAAGTCTTGCCTGATACCTCGCTGCCTCAACACCGAGAATGCCCTCTTTCCATTTGAAGATCCATTTACTTTCGACAATCTTTTGGCTCTTGGGTACCTTGACCAACTCCCATGTCTGATTTAGATGGAGTGATTCCATCTCTTCACTCATAGTCCCTAGCCACTGCGATGACTCCGAACTAGCCATCACCTCAGAGTAAGACGAAGGCTCATCTATCTCCACCTCATCACCTACAGTCAATGCATAAGCAATATCTGTATAACCATAACGTACCGATGATTTAATTTTTCTTCTCTATCTATTTGTGGCTATAATATGTTGCGGCTTTGCGGATTATTCACTATCACCGACTTCAGGAACTGCGGCTTCATCTGCAGTCTCAACTTCAGTTACTTTCGAGGCTTCCGAGTCTCCACGTGAAGCTCCATCTCACTACTAACACAATGATATGTCTTCTCTGTGGTTGTGTTTCAGAATTCCTCTGTTGAAGCATTGCAGTCTCGTCGAAGATTACATCTCTACTTACTAGAAAACCGGGTGATCTAGGATCAGTGCACCACAGCCAGTAGCCTTTCACCCCATGTGCATAACCCAAAAATATGCACTTCTTCACCCTTGGCTCAAGCTTACCATCACTCGCATGAACATACACAGGACATCCGAATATACGTAATCCGGAGTAATCAACAGGTTTCCCTGACCATACTTCATCGGGAGTCTTCCACTCGATAGTAGATGATAAAGATCGATTAACTAAGTAACATGACATGTTCACTGCTTCGGCCCAAAATTCCTTGCCAAGTCTTGCATGCGAAAGTATACATCGAGCTCGCTCAAGCAAGGTTCTATTCTTCTGTTCTGCCACACCATTTTGCTGTGGTGTCCAAAGTATTGTGCAGTGTCTCACAATACATTCTTTCTCACAAAACTCGGCAAAATCTTTACCATAGAACTCCATACCATTATCGGTTCTCTGGCACTTGATTTGCTTATCTAACTGGTTCTCAATCAATGCCTTAAATTTCTTAAACCGATCAAACACTTCATATTTGTGCTCCAGAAAGTATACACATACATTCCTTAAATAATCGTCGATAAATGTCAACATATATCAGGCACCTCCTTTCGAAGGAACCAAAGACGCGTCCCAGATGTCTGAATGAATAGTTATAGTAAACTTAACTCAGTGATGCTTCTCATAAATGCAGTGTTCACATAAGTCCAGCTTTCCTGTCTTTTGATCCTTCAACAACCCCCTTTCACTTAGCATCATCATATCTGCCTCACTCATGTGCACCAAACGCATATGCCATAATTGAGTCAAGTTAGAGTCTGACTCACCTGATGAAACTGCAGACGTTCTGGTCACGGTCTCTCTCAGTAGATGATAGAGAGTATTCACTTTATTCTCCTTTATCACTGTCATGGCATCTCGAGAGATCTTCAGTACTCCACCTTCAGCGGTGTACCTACACCCGATATCATCGAGTGTCCCTAGAGAAATAAGGTTCTTCTTGAGTTCTGGTACATGCTTCACATCTGTCAATGTGCGCACCACCTCATTGTGCATCCGAATCCGAATAGTCCCTATCCCCACAGCCTTACAGACTGCATTATTTCCCAAAAGAACTCTACCACCATCTGCAGCTTGGTAAGTAGTAAACCAGTTATTATGAGGCGTCATGTGATAAAAAAACACTTTGAATCTAGCACCCATTCATCTCTTGACGAAGTAGCAGTTACACATAAAATAGCTTCTGTATCATTATTACTCCTCTCGGCAATGTTTGCCACACTGCTTGTGGCATTTTGCCTATCAACTTTATTCCTTCACTTTGGACAATCTCTCCTAATGTGCCTCTCCTTGTAACACTCAAAGCACTTCACGCGTCCCTTAGACTTTCTATGGTGTGATTTTGATCTTCTTTTACCTCTGCTGCTACTAGGCCCTCGATATTGTTCTCTACCCCGAATCGTTAGTGCTTGCGCTACTTCTTGCGTTAGATCGTTATCTCGCAACTTTCTCTATCACTCCTTAGAATAATGCTGACTTTACCTCTCTGAGGTAATAGTAGTACGCTCCTGCAACTGCAAATCAGTATAGTACTCCTATGACTCTAGTAAAGAGGCTAACAACATCATGCCCTGTTCTTCATCATCAAGTATCTTACCGACGTTCTTCAAATTCAATATGAGTTTATTATATTCATCTAAGTGGGTTCTAATAGACGTACCTTTAGTATATCTAAATTGAAACATCTTCTTTAACATGTACAAGCGCTTGTTTAAATCTTTCTTCACATAGAGTACTTGAAGTTTTGCCCATAATGCTGCGGCATCCTTCTCCTCAGCAACATCTATTAAGACCTCATCCAACAAATTTAACAGAATTATACTCTTTGCTTTTTTCATTAGCTCTATCCTCTCTGAGGCTTTCATTATAATCGGTAACTTATCTTCACCATCTAGTGCCTTGACCAAACCTTATGTTGTCAATAATGCCCACATCTTGATGCTCAATAACACAAAGTTGTTGCTCCCGTCAAACTTCTCAATTTCAGATTTCCTCTCAAACATAATTGTAGTAACAGAATATCCAAATAATAATCAGACAAGCAAAAGCTCCAAATCACAATCAAGAAATCCAACCTCAAGCTTTGATACCAATTGTTGGGATATTACGCGGAAACGACAGGATCTTACAATTTATGTTAACGCGAAATACCCCAAAGAAGTAAACGAGAAAAATAAGGACACTAAAAATTTATGTGGTTTGCTCCGAGTATTGGTACTTACATTCATGGGGAGAGCCAACAGTAAATAATCCACTATAATCGGAAAATTATAGTTTACAAGCACTCATACGGTCAAGTATTTCCCACACTTAAATTTAACCAAAAATCAAAGCGTTTATAAATAAATAACTCACTTGGAAATAAACTCACGGCACAAAAATACCGAACGTTCAAGCTCGAACGAAACGCTCTACATATGTTAAACAAGAACAACGTCTATATTTTTCTTCATGTACGTATCCTCTTGGTAGGACTTCAGCTAGCGGTGCTCCACGGCATCTCGCGGCTTCGAACGAAAGAGAAAAGAAGACCTGCAAATTATTTTCCTTTTATACGTGTGTGCCCAGGTCAAACTTTGACCTGGGCCCACCACGATTTGTTTTCTTCGTGTAGACTCCAAGCAGCTCTTCTTTTCACCCGGCTTTTATGTGCAGGGGCTCCACGTGCAGAGGCTTCGTTCTTTCCACCATGTGCCCAAAGTCAAATTTTTGACTTTGAGTCCCACCATGTCACTTCTACGAATTCAACTCCTCAGGAAACCTTTATTTTATCCCCCTAAATATAAATAGATAAAATCAAAGTGTGCCCCATTCTTTTTAATTCTATTTTATTTCATCTTTTGTGCAGTTTCAAGAGCCCAGTGCGTTTTATAAGCTAACGCTCAAACTCGGCGTAATTTAACGATTTCGTTCAATAGGTTCGAACTCATGATATATTCTAATAGAAAGTGAAAAAAAAAATGAAACTTAACAAATTAATTTCCTAAATCAAACGTAGTCAGGCTTGGCGGATGAGAAATTTAGACAATAGATGATGCTCGAGCGGAATTCAGGCAGAGGATCGAGTCTGTCCAGAAAATTATTGTCTGGGCTGGAGTCGACTAGTCCTCGAGTTGACTCGCAACCAGCAAAGCCATGACGTCATTTCCTTTCTTGATGCCCAAGCATCTCGCTGCTTTCTCTTCTTTTCGAGTTCCATCCGTTCAAAGGACGACAAATGCATCACGAAATAGAATAAACAAAAGCAAATAATGCAAATTAAAGAAAGACAAAAATGCCGCGAGAAGTCGTATTTTAAACGGGAATCTTCCCCACCTCAGAGTCACATCCCAACCCCAGTGATAACCAACATAAGCAGCACTCGCTTGTGCTCCGCTTGTGCTCAGGAGATAATCAACTTCGTCGCTATGGCCTACGCTGAGCTTGTGCTCGTCCCAACCCCCGCCATGGGCCATCTCGTATCAATGGTCGAGATGGCCAAGCTCCTCGTTGACCGCGACCCCCGCCTATCCATCACCGTCCTCATCACGAAGCTTCTGATCGACTCCGAAGTCGACTCTTACACGAGCTCACTTGCCACCTCCATGGATGCCACCCGCATCCGCTTCGTCCACCTCCCGCGTGTGAACTCAGACCCCGAGATCTCCTCGGGCAGTTTCCTCACCCACTTTATGGAAAGCAACAAATCCCACGTCAAGCAGGCTGTTGCCGACCTCGTCGACTCAGCTGGCTCAATCCGGCGGCTCGCGGGGTTCGTTATTGACATGTTCTGCACCACCATGATCGAGCTGGCGGACGAGTTTGGAGTCCCGTCCTACGTCTTCTTCACATCGAGCGCAGCATTCCTTGGGCTAATGTTACACCTCCAGTCGCTCCAAGACGAGCAGCACATGGACATAACCAAATTCAAGGACTCGGACACTGAGCTGGACTTCCCGAGTTTCACGAACCCGTTGCCGGCCAAGGTCTTGCCGTCCAAGTTTCTGATAAAGGAGGCGGTCCAACCATTCCTGGAGCATGCCAAGAGGATAAGAGCGGTCAAGGGAATTATCATTAACACGTTCGATGAGCTCGAACCACATGCAGTGGGGTCCTTGGCCAGCCTCGGGGCGCCCACGGTGTATCCCGTGGGGCCCATATTGAATTTGAAGGGAGAGACTAAAACGAAGGCTGATGGTGGCGGCCGGGGCGAAGATATCATGGAGTGGCTCAACGAGCAGCCGCCTTCGTCGGTGGTTTTCTTGTGCTTTGGGAGTGAGGGGAGCTTTCGCGAGGACCAGGTGAAGGAAATTGCCTACGCGCTGGAGCGGAGTGGACACCGCTTCCTATGGTCCCTACGACGTCCGCCCCCAAAGGGCAAGTTCGATTTACCACGTGACTACACCGACCCCGCGGAGGTCTTGCCGGAGGGGTTCCTTGAACGGACGGCCAGTGTTGGAAAAGTGATCGGATGGGCCCCGCAAGCCGCGGTCCTGGCCCACCCGGCAGTCGGGGGGTTCGTGTCGCATTGCGGATGGAATTCCACCCTTGAGAGCATTTGGTTCGGCGTGGCCGTGGCCACGTGGCCCCTATATGCGGAGCAACAGTTCAATGCATTCGAGCTGGTGGTGGAGCTAGGCCTCGCGGTGGAGATCATGATGGACTACAAGAGGGAGAGTGACTTTGTTGTGACAGCAGACGAAATAGAGGGCGGAATAAAGAAATTAATGGAGGACGCCAGCAGTGAGAGGTGGAAGAAGGTGAAAGAGGTGAGTGAGAAGAGTAGGAAGGCGTTGATGGAGGGTAGCTCTTCTCATTTGGCTGTGGGTCATCTGGTTGAGGACATCTTGAATAATATGCCCTGATTAAGGTGACTCCAGTTGTTGGAATCTTTAGCATTTTAGGTGTTTCCACGCTGAGGAAAAAAAGGTGACTCTCATAGTACTAGATTAATTTGTACTCATAAAAGTGAGCTTACCGTGGAAATCTAGCATACACAGTCAATGTAAAAGTAATTTTCATGAGTAGTCTTACCCACTCTCGATCCAATAATTAATAAGAGATTTGCTAGTTAAAATCCTAAAATCGAGGTTTGATAAGAATGTTTGTACAAAGTTTTATTTACTTGAATTGTGTATGTTCTCATATTTCATTTTAAATACGCAGTCACTTTGAGTGGTTGAGATTTTTATTGCATCTCTTAGACAATCCTCAAAGTGCATGAATGGTGCGAAAGTTCTTGTGTGAAAGATTTGCCTAACAAGTGCATCGTAGACCATTGAATTTGTCTGAATTTTTTTGTGAGATCTTAGTGATGACTTAAGTCACTTAAATATCATTTGTTAATCGAAATTATGGACTAGAATAGTCCCATCCCATTGTCTGGTTGCATTGGTGTGTGGATGCAACTATTCCGTTTGTCCTTTTCTTCTCCCACTTTGTGCATTGCTCGAGAAAGTCTGTCTGTCTGTCTGTCTCTCTCATTGACAAGTCTTCCTCACGTGTGGAGTACATCTCCTTGATGTCTCCGAACAACCTTATATTCTTGATCCTCGGCCTACTTTGGTCAGTCGTTCCAACAGTTCATTCCCTGATTTTCTATCCAATGTATAATTTAACATGCGTCAAACTTGAAAATTTGATAATTTAACCGAAGTTATATATATACATCCACTGATGAGAGAGTTTGAATTTGTTTTGTGAAATGTCAGCAAGCAAAGTTATTTTTTTGGGAATTAAAAAAAAATTAGCAAATCAAATTGATGGTTATCTAGCTTTTTGCCGAATCGATGACCTGAACTTGTGAACTATTGGTAGAAAGTCGCCGGAGGATGACTTATCTTTTTTTGATGCGCAATGAACAATTTACCCCGGAATGATCGTTGAATTGAGAATGAATGATGAATAATATTACTTCATGTTGGTCTGAATGCAGTCACGAGAAAAACATCCAATTTCTATAGCGTAAATGTCAATTGTTTTCATAAAAGAGAAATGGAACGCCTTCTTTTTCTTTGATAGAAATGGGACAAGAAAAGGAGAATAATTTCTTTCTCAACATACGTTCTACCAACCGTCCAAACGGTTATCTTCAGAAGTTTTTTATATGACTCCCTAATACCCTTTCAAATGGCGTCTTTCCATCATAACATATCAAGTCAAAACGGTGTGTTCTAATTGTACCCAATCATGGACATATTAATTAATCACAACATCTCCCACTCAGACATGATGGGCTTGATAGCACTTTATCAAGAATATAAGGTATTCAACATTCATCAACTTTAGAAACAATTCATACTTGCAAGAAAACTGTGCGACTAGTGAGTATACTTGCACTTAGGAGCTCAAATTATGCACCTATTAGGAATGACATAATGGCTACAACCCTAAAAAGAAATAAACAATTGATTTCTGACAGTGTCTCAGACATATTTTGTTACATCAATCCAAGTATACATATCCCTTAAAGACTATACTTGACAATCTACATAACACTATGTATTTATAATTATGTTCAAAATCATAGAATGTGATATAATTGATCGACCAGTAAATACATGTGATAGATGTAAAACAACAATAGTCTTCATTTGCACTCATGTCTCTCTCTATTTCAGAACAACTGTTTTCCTAGACACGTCCCATAAAGCTATATATATTCATGATCGCCGGTAACATGCTAAAGTGGCAACATTGATTTTTCACTTCGAGAATATAATCAAAAGTAATATAGGTCACAAAACAATGTAAATTATAAATTACCTCGAGGGCTCATACGATGAGTAAATAGGGATAATTTCACCCACCTTCCCTTATCGGTCATACAATACACATGTAGTATGAATTACATGCTATAGTGGATTTCTCTTTTTATAAGAGCGTATATCATTTATTAAATATATCAAATATACAGATCTTTGCCTAAACATAGTCATGTGCTTCTCATATACTCAAGTTTAGCTCAAGTGCTATATCAACTTGTTTTCTATAGTGCTCAATTAAATACTTGCATCCGGCATCTTTCAGGCATACATGAATGTAGGACTATCATGTTTGGTCTTGTTATATATAAATCACAAATCTCATTTTGATTCCAATCAATGCGACATATTATTTTATGTACTAAACTTGCTCTTCTGCATTTATTTGTACATAAAGTCTCATCTCAATATGTTAACTATAGCACTTGAGGTGATTGCTTATGTGAGTGAGTCAATCATTGCCTGCTGATATACTTTTCAATAGTATATATGTGTTTGTGCTAATCTCATAATAGATTTGTATTTATTGATAAAACATCAAGTCACAAATGAATAAACAAGTACAATATATATGTCTACATATACATCAATTAATGATCCTCTACAATAAAACATATCACATTCTACATAATCATAGTGACATCTTGTGGGTTTAGAATACATCTTTAGGAACAGCCTTCATAAATGGATCAACAACCATTCTATTAGCTAAAATGTATTGTAGGATCACTTCTTTATGTGCTATTATATCTCTGATGAAATTATTCTTTATATCAATGTGCTTCGTCCTTCCATGATATTTTGAATCTTTCACATAAGCAATGGCTACTTGATTATCATAATAAATTATTACCAGTCTTGAAACCTTAGTGACAGTGGCTAAATTTTTCAAAGAAATGTTTTAGCCATACTGCTTCTTGCACTGCGGCAGAGCATGTAATAAATTTTGCCTTCATCGTAGATAAGGCCGTGTATGTTTGTTTCTTGCTATTCCAATAAATTGTACCTTCATTGAGCAAGAATGTATATCTAGAAGTCGATTTACACTCATCTAAATTTCCACCCCAATCAAAATCTGAATAGCCTAATCAGCGTAAATTATTCCCTTGGTAACAAAGTCGATAATCTACGGTGCTTTTAAAGTATCTCGGGATTCTTCATTGCTTTTCGTGTGCTTGACCGGGATTTGATTGATATTAACTCACCAATCTCACGTCATAACATATGTCGAGTTGAGTACACATCATAACATATATCAAACTTCCGACCACACTAACGTAAGTAACAATTTCCATTACTTTATTTTTTTTCTAGAGTCTTAGGACACATCTTAGTACTTAGGCTTTCACCTTGCATGATAGGAGTATCAATGGGATTATAATGTTGCATATTGAAATGTTCAAGAATCTTTATTATATAAGATTCTCATGATAAAGTAAGGAGTTTTATTGATTAATCTCTTTCGATCTTAACTCATAATATATAAACAGCTTCTTCTATGTTATTCATTTCAAAATTGGAGGACAACCATTCTTTTATGGTAATAACAAAAACCTTGTTATTTCCAGCCAATAAAATATCATTCACATAAAGTGATAAAATCATAAATTTATCTTCAGATTGGTTGACATGTACAGTGATCTTCTTCAATCATCGTGAAACCAAAAGTTTTTATGGCTCGATGAAAACGAAGATACCATTATCTAGATGATTGCTTAAGGCCATATATTGAGCAATAAAGCTTGCAAACATTATGCTTTTAACCTTTAGCCATGAAACCTATTAGCTGCTTCATATAGATTTTTTCATTTAGTTTTCGATTGAGAAATGCCATCTTTACATCAATTTGATGTAATTCAAGATTCAAATATGCAACGATGGCTAGGATAAGACATATTGAGGCAAATTTACAACTGGTGAAAATGTTTCCTCATAGTCTATACCTTTTTGTTAGGTATAACATTTCGCCACGAGATAAGCTTTATATTTTTCAATAGGTCCATTTCCAAAGCTTTTCTGCATTCTTTCTTATTAAAGGATGAAAGAGCCTCTTGAATAATTTTAGGCTTGGCATCCTCTTTCTGAGCAATTATATATGCTTCCCCCTTAATCTCAAAACGACGATGAGAAATACTTTTACGATTACTTTTACGTAACTGAATTTCACTTGAATTCAATTTGCCAACTAATGCAACACTCCCACTAGGTCTTGTATGTTGAGGTAAATCTTTATTTCTCTCTACAACATTAGTAAGTGTGTTATTAGGATCTTTCATCTCATATAATTGGAAGTTCTCATTAATTTCTCATCTACTAGGAAAATCGTTCTTAGAAAACGTGACATCTTGTGACTCAATTTCAGTCATACTTCCATCAGCTTGTTTACTTATGAACACGTACCCTTTGGAGTGTTTGGAATATCTTATAAATATACATTTTTTTTCCCTCTATGACCTAATTTGTCATATTTATGTGAAGAATCGTTAACATAAGCTGCACATTCCCATAGACATAGATTACTTAAGTCTGATTTCTTACCAGTCTACAATTCATAAAATGATGGAAGTGATTGATTTTGAGGGCACTTGGTTAAATACATAAGCAGTAGTCATAACGCATCTCCCCAATAGAAGATAAGTAAATTTGCTTGCGCTATCATAGACTTAACCATTTCTAATAGGGTTCTATTCCTTCTGTCAGCTACCCCATTTTGTTGTGGAATACTAGGAATAGTCAATTGTCGTATAATTCTATTTTCATCATAAAGAGCCTTGAATTGCTTAAATAGATGCTCAGGTCCTTAATCGGTTCTCAATGCCTTTATTATTTTGTTTAACTGATTCTCTACCATCGCTATATATAATTTAAAGTAGTTTATTGCTTCTAACTTACGGGAGATCAAAAAGATATAATCGAAACGCATGAAGTCATCTATGAAAGTGATGAAATATGAAGCTTTATGCCTTGCCCTCACATTCAAAGGACCACAAATGTCAGAATGTATGAGTTGGAATGGAAATTCGGCTCTAGTTTTTTTACCGAATGGTTTTTTAGTTGCTTTTGCCATTAGACAATGTTCACATACTGGTAGATTAATATTAGTGAGTGATCCAAAAAGACCTTCTCTAGCTAATCTTTGTATTCTTTGTAACCAAATGTGACCTAATCTAACGTGCCAAGTACTTGCATCAATCTCAACATGATTAGAAGATACAATTAAAGAAAAGCAACTATCGACATTAACATTGTACTTACCATAGTTAATGTCTAACACCAAAAGATCATTCAATAATGGACTAAAACATAACTTATGAAGCTCCATGTCTTGCCCTGAACTTATATTAATGAGGAACAAAATTGGACATTTTTACGTATTGAGGGATTAAATTGAACATAATCAAAAGTGCAAAGACCATATTGACCAAATTAAAAGTTCAGAAATTACATTATGCATTAGATTGCAGTTCAGGATCTACATTGAACAAATTAAAAGTTCAATGATTATATTACACATTGGGACAAAATTTAGAGAAAATTTGTCATTTTTCCTTTAATAAACTGGTATTATAATATTCTTTTCACCAAAAAAAAAAAAACTTGTATTATAATATTCTTAAAATATTGTTAATGTTATATACAGCTGTCATTTGTCAAATGATAAGAAAAGCATTGCAGAGAAGGGCGACAAAATGCCTAACTAGACATAACCAATTTTATATTCTTCTCATCTTGACATCAAGTTGCAAGTAGCATTAGGCGTCCATAGTTTCATTATATAAAATTAATATAGTGATATGACATATTGTAAGATGATATAAACATAAATGGAACTCGTATTCAACCCCCCATTAAAGAATTTTATGTCCACAATCAACCATCTCTAATATAAGTGCTGGAAAAGGAAATGATTGCATAACTAAATAAACAGAGGAAGAGAATGAATCATTCACTTAATTTACGTGATTTAGATGGTGATACCTACTTCACATGGGAGAACAACAAAGGGTTCTAATCAAGCAATGTAACCAAAATTACAATCACAGTCGAGTCACTTAGATGCTCTTGATTTTTCCACCCCTAATTTTTTTTCCTTGACACCAAATTTTTTTTACTTGAACACACAGTGGCTTGAATGCAATTCTTGAAAACTTCCAGTGCAAAATCCAGATCGGATGTCTGAATGTCTCGCCACTTGGAAAACTCGCGGCACACTTAAAAAATGGCTTAGATTTGTGCCCTGTTCCTCAACCAATAAGACATACGTAACAAACCCTGAGGAATATGGATATTCATCCCACCGCCGAAAGCATCTTAAAGTTTGGATCGCTCAAGAAGGCCATGCCAAGTGGGAACGGGAAACAAAGTCCATGGACTTTTCTTCTTCCTTCTTTCTGATTCTTTTTGTTTCTTTCCACATTCACGTGGTCGGGCTCTGAACATTTTTATCCTGTCGGGCTTCGTTCAACAGATTCGAACTCATGACATATTATAACAAAAAGTAAAAAAAAAAAGGGGGCATTTGACAAATTAATTTCCTAAACCAAACGTAGTCACCCTTGACAGATGAGAAATTTATACATTAGATGATGTTGGAGTGGAAATTTACGCAGAGGATCGAATCTTGCCAGTTCTGTCTGGAGTGTTATTGTCTGCACTGAAGTCGGACTACTCCTCGAGTTGACCGCAACCAGCAAAGCCATGACGTCATTTCCCTTCTTGCTGCCCAAGCATCTCTCGGCTTTATCTTCTTTTTGAGTTCCATGCATCTAGAGAACGACAAATGCCTCAAGACATAGGATAAACAAAAGCAAACAACGCAAATTAAAGAACGACAATAATGCACCGAGAAGACGTATCTAACCAGAAATCTTTCCACCTCACAAGTCACATCCCAACACAAGCGATAATCAACCACGAAACCTTCGAAGCACTCGCTTGAGCCCGGGAGATATTCGGCTACATCGCCATGGCCTATGCCGAGCTCGTGCTCGTCCCAACCCCCGTCACAGGCCATCTTGTATCGATGGTCGAGATGGCCAAGTTCCTTGTCGACCGCGACCCCCGCCTCTCTATCACCATCCTCATCATGAAGCTTCCCATCGACTCCGAAGTCGACTCTTACACAAGCTCATTTGCCGCCACCATGGCTGCCGCCCGCATCCGCTTCATCCACCTCCCTCATGTGAACTTAGACACCAAGATCTCCTCGGGCAGTTTCCTCACCGACTTCATGGAAAGCTACAAGCCCCACATCAAGCGCGCCGTCGCCGACCTCACCAACTCGGCCGCCTCGACCTGGCGGCTTGCGGGATTCGTGATCGACATGTTCTGCACCACCATGATCGAGCTGGCAGACGAAATTGGAGTCCCGTCCTATGTCTACTTCACGTCGAGCGCCGCGTTCCTTGGGCTAATGCTGCACCTACAGTCGCTCCAAGACGAACAACACGTGGACATAACTGAATTCAAGAACTCTGCCGCTGAGCTGGACTTCCCAAGTTTCGCGCATCCGTTGCCGGCCAAGGTCTTACCGTCCGTGGTTCTGTTTAAAGAGGAGGTCCAACCATTCCTGGAGCACGCCAAGAGGATTAGAGTGATCAAGGGAATTATCATCAACACGTTCGAGGAGCTCGAACCACATGCCCTGGGGTCCTTGGCGGGCCTCGGGGCGCCGATGGTGTACGCCGTGGGGCCCATATTGAATTTGGAGGGAGAGACTAAAACGAAGGCTGATGGTGGCGGCCGAGGCGACGATATCATGGAGTGGCTCAACGAGCAACCGCCTTCGTCAGTGGTTTTCTTATGCTTCGGGAGTAGGGGAAGCTTCCGCGAGGACCAGGTTAAGGAGATTGCCTACGCGCTGGAGCGGAGTGGGCACCGCTTCCTATGGTCCCTACGACAGCCGCCGTCGAAGGGCAAGTATGATCTACCACGTGACTACACGGACCCCATGGAGGTCTTGCCGGAGGGGTTCCTTGACCGGACGGCCAGCGTTGGGAAAGTGATTGGGTGGGCCCCACAGGCTGCAGTCCTTGCCCACCCGGCGATTGGGGGCTTCGTTTCGCACTGCGGATGGAACTCCACCATAGAGAGCATTTGGTTCGGTGTGGCGGTGGCCACGTGGCCCCTCTATGCAGAGCAACAATTTAATGCGTTCGAGCTGGTGGTGGAGCTAGGCCTTGCGGTGGAGATCAAGATGGATTACAGGAGGGATTTCAGGATGGAGAGCGACTTTGTCGTGACGGTGGATGAAATAGAGGGTGGAATAAGGAAGTTAATGGAGGACGTCGGCAGTGAGAGGCGGAAGAAGGTGAAAGAATTGAGTGAGAAGAGTAGAAAGGTATTGACCGAGGGTGGCTCTTCTTATTTGGCTTTGGGTCGTTTGATCGAGGACATCTTGAATAATATGCCTTGATTAAGATGACTCCAATAGTTGGAATCTTTAGCCTTTCGGGTGTATCCACGTTGAATCAAAAAGATGTTGACTTTCATTGTATTAGATCAATTTGTACTTATAAAAGTGAGCTTATCGTGGAAATCTAGCACAGGCCGTCAATGTAAAACTAATTTTTACGAGCGGTCCTATAGACTCTCTATCTCATGATTAAATAAGAGGCTAGTTAAAATCCTGAAATTGAAGTTTGATAAGACTGTTCGTATAAAGTTTAATTTAATTTAAACAGTGTATGCTCCAATATTTCATTTTAAAATACGTGATTGCTGTAAGTGGTTGAGATTTTTGTTGCATCTCTTAGACTTAGAGTGCATGAATGGTGCGAAAGTTCTTGTGTGAAAGATTCGCCCAACCATTACATCGTGGACCGTTGAATCTGTCTGGTTGCATTGGTGTGTGGATGCAACTATTCCCCTTGTCCCTTTCTTCCTAGTGTATGGAGCACGTCACCTTGATGCCTCCGAATGACCTTACTTACATGTCAACGACGGAGACAAGCCAAGGTCCCTGCCAGCTAAGACGATCGGCTCTCTGTCACCGTCATCATCATGAATTTCCCGTTCGGTTCTGAGATCGACTCTCGGATTGAGCCGATCGCGCTGGGTCCATCGCTGCCCGGGTGCGCTTCATCCACCTTCCTCAGGACAGCACTGTTCAGGAAACGTCCGCAATGAGCTTCCTCATTCACTTCGTCTGTAACCAATTTTACATTCTCCTCGTCTTACATCGAGATGACCCATGCCGAGCTCATGTTCGTCCCATCCCCTGGCATGGGCCATCTAGTATCGATGGTTGAGATGGCCAAGCTCCTCGTCGATCGCGACCTGCGCCTCTCTATCACCGTCGACAACTTTAATGGTGCAAACTGCAATTTCAATACAAATCTTGTAGCCTGTTTCGGAAAGTTACCCAACACTTGGGCTCCGTTCGTTTCGGAAAATATGACATTTCGTAAATTTCGGAAATCATTTTCTTGGAAAAAGTAATTATTTTCCAGTGTTCGAATGAAACCTGAAAATGAAGTACAAAATATTTTTCGTTGTTCGTAAGAAAAATATTTTTCTTCATAAAGTCTTTTTTATTTATTTTATTTTTAAAATGGATTTTTCATATTTTTTAAACATTAATTTTTTATTATTTTTAATTTTTAAAATCTATTATTAATTATTAATTATTTTTTATTTTTTATTTTTTCTTTGTTTTCCATCTCCTTGTTTCTTGGCCGGTTGCCAGACACGGCGATGGTCCTTGACCAGCCACCGGTGAGCCTTTAGCTCGACGAGCACAAGGCTTGCTACTAGATTGGCGAGCGCGAGCATCGAGCTTGAGGCTCACCAGATCAACGAGCACGATCTTGACATCAACGAGCTCAAGGTTCGCCTACCGACAAACTAACGACTAGCTAAGAAAAAAATATGGGAAACAAAGAAAAGAAAAAGAAAAGAAAATTAATTAAATAATAAAAAAAAAAAAAAGGAAAAGAAAAAAGAAAACAAAAAGAAAATTAAAAATAATTCAAATTAAAAAAGAAAAATAAAATTAAAAATTAATTCGAATAAAAAAAGAAAATTAAAAATTAATTCGAATGAAAAAAAAAAAGGAGGATGAAGTAAGGATTTGTAGAGATGTGAGATAAAAAGAGATTAAGTAAGGAAAATGTTTTCCACTTTTCAAAAGTGTAAAACATTTTCTCCTAATTTAGAAGACTTTTTTTCTTGCACAAAAACATTTTCCCCAAGAAATTCATTTTCCGTGAAACGAACGCCGGAAAATCCAGAAAATGTTTTCTCGGAAATTATTTTCCGTGAAATGAATGGAGCCTTGGTAAATTCCAAAAGAAGTCCATGCACAAAGTAAATGTTTGCAATGATAACATTAATAACATCTTTTTGACTTGATATTAATGTTACCTTTACCCATAATGGAAATTTTTTTATTTATTCCTAAAGTTGACTTTACAACTACTCATCTCGTCCAATTGCGACAGTAACTCCTTTTAGCCAAACACATAATTGCTGCAACCAGTATCCAAGTACCATATGTTGGTGTCTATTGTGCTTGGGTCATCCTTTTCACATGTTAGCATCATATGTTCCTCAACATGGGTGGCATGTGCATGTTCTATTGGCTTGTATGTTGCCTTTGCTTGGCATTCGGATTTGTAATGTTCAAATTTATTGCACTTGCACTTGACTATTGATTTGTCATGTGTTCTATATTTTTTGTGAAATTTAAATTTCCACCTCTATTTCAGCCTCTTCCACGGCCTCAACCGCTTTGAATGCCTCCTCAACTTGATGGAGTGACTTGACTCTACAATGCTTGCTCGGGATTTGAACCAATGGACTTTTGATTCATTGTTTGCTCATACGAGCACAATGAACTATCAATTACTCCAATGCTAGGTTTGACACATCTTGCCCTTCCTCAATCGCTGTGACGACATAATCAAATCTTTCAATAAAAACCTCAAGATTTTTTCTATGATTTGTACATCTTGGAGTTCTTCACCATTAACCCTTAATTGGTTAATGATGGTTTGAATGCAATCAACAATATGCCAAGATTGATTCAGAGTCATTCATGCATAAATATTCAAAATTGCCTTGAAGTGTTTAAAGTCACACTTGTTGGATGGGTGCCTTTGTAGGATTTTTGCAAAATAACCCAAATTCTTTTGCAGTCTCCTTACTTGATTTTTTCAAAAATCATTTCCTCCACAGCTTGAAAGATTGCATACAATGTTTTTTGATCTTTTTTTCGGGATTCCATCAAAGAATCTTTCTCCTCCTTTCTTAAAGCCTCAAATGCTTCATACATTCCCCACTTTGGTGTAGCCGTTTTCTACCAAATTCCACAAATCTTACGATTTGAAGAGAACCTTAATTTGAACGGACCGGTTGTTAAGATTCTTTCCATGCAATTTTGGAAGTTACAATTGAAAGAAACTAGTAGATGCCATTTCTAGCTCAATTACCAAATGTTGGAACAAAATAAAAAATAATAATAATAATTTGGAAATTTAGAATAATAATAATAATGGCAACTTTGAAATTTAGGAGAAAGCTTTTTTCTCAGAATACTTTCTGGTGGCTTCTTGTTCACTACACACCCTCACGTCCTATATGATAACAAAACATCTAAACAACAATAAAGATGAAGACAAACTGTCCCACACACTTATTATCCTAAGAACAAAATGTCAACAACAAGGAAACACAATCATTAAATGAGCTAAAGACCGTGAAGTCTTCACTCCTTATCATGTTAAAACTTCACGCTTTTTGACCAAAAACCAAATAAGAACTTCTCTTTTCCTTATGAAAGAATTTACTCCTTATTGAATGATAGAGGGTCTACCCAAATATAGCCCAACATAAATCATACTGATTTCCTTTTGTCTTCAATCTTCTTCTTCTGCCTACCATAAATCAAGACATCCTTTAAATAATACTAATAACCAAATTCAGAGCTCAGTAACCAATGTGCTCAAATCTTCAACTATCAAATTTATATTATTCTAACATTTATTTGATCTAATTAAAATGGCAGAATATTAACGAAAGCCTCACAAAATTGATTTATCTCTTTGTTGCAAATTGCAAGTATACACATAAAGGAACTGCTTTCCAGAAGCCATATTCTCCTAGAACATCCATTAAAATGCTGCCGTTGAATGTATTCTATAGTGGCACTGAATCCAAATGAGGATAGAGATAACATTTGCTATCCAAACCAAAGAAAAATTCCTTTGGACACATCGAACGATCGTGTCCGTTGCATGTGAAATTTCATCTGGAGATACAACTCTTATCGGGGCATGTTATCGAAGATATCGTCAATCAAACGGCGGAGGGATGAGCATGAAGAACCGCCCTCATCCAAGGCCTTCCGGCTCTTCTCGCTCATCTCCTTTACCTTCTTCCTCTGTTCGCTATCCGGCTCCATCACGCGCCGTATCCCTCTCTCTATCTCTTCAGCGGTGACCGTTGTCTCGCTCTTCATCCTTACATCTCTCCTGTACTCCATCTTAATCTCAAAAGCGAGATCCAACTCCACCACCATCTCGAACAAGTTGAATTGTTGCTCCGCATATAGTGGCAATCCCGCAATCGGCACGCCAAACCATATGCTCTCCAGCGTGGAGTTCCAACCACAATGGGACACGAATCCCCCGACTGCCGGGTGGGCGAGGATGTCCACTTGCGGGGCCCACCCGATCACTTTCCCTATCTCGACCGTCCGATCGAGGAACCCTTCTGGTAGAATCTCCTTGGGATTAGCATAGTCACGGGGGGGTCCTACCTTGCCCTTGGGCGGCGGCTGGCGTAGGGACCACAGGAACCGGTGCCCACAACGCTCAAGCGCGGTGGCAAACTGTCTCACAGCATCCGCGTCGAAGCTACCCCGACTTCCAAAGCACAGGAACACCACAGACGAATCCGGTTGACTATCGAGCCACTTCAATGGTCTCCGAACCATTGGACGGTCCTGTGCCACCGGTCGACCTTGTGAGGTTTAATATGGGTCCAACTGGATAAACCGGCGGGATGCTGTCATCGACCAAGGACTTCAACACATGCCTTTCGAGTTCAGCGAATGTATTCACGAAAATGCCCTTGATTTCCCGGAACCTCCTGGCGTGGCCAATGTAAGCCGGGGCGGCCTCCTTTACCAGATATGCGGTGGGCAAGACCTTGGCAGGCAGTGGATTCATGAAGTTTGGGAAGTCCAATTCGGTGTCGGAGTCCCTGAACTCGGTCGAGTTGATTCCGTGTTCATCCTGCAGCCTCTGGAGATGGAACATCAGGCCCAGAAAGGCGGCCCCCGATGTGAAGAACACGTATGAGGGGACCCGGAGCTCGTTCGCCACGTCGATCATCGTTGTGCAGAACATGTCGACAACGAGCCCCGCGAGCCGAGGTGAGTCGGGGCCCGAGTCGGACTCAGTGAGTTGCCCGATAGCTTCTTTCACGTGAGGCTTGTAGCTCTCGATGCACAGATCGCGGATTTTGCTGGGGTTGGTCTCCGTGATTGGGTCGATGTCAGGAAGATGCGCGAACCGGAAGCGGCCAGCCATTGAGTCGGCGAGCGATCGCGTCCGCTTGTCGATGCCGGAGTGAGACTCGTGCGGTGGCTTCATGATGAGGAGGGTGATGGACACGCGGTGGTCTCGGTCGACCAGAAGCTTCGCCATCTCCACCGTCGACACCAGATGGCCCAAGCCCGGCGATGGAACGAACACGAGCTCCGCTCTGACCATGCTGATGATTCCGATGGATATGGAGGTCTTTTTCCTGGTTGGTCGTGGAGATGTTCGTGATGGAGGAGGGTCCGCTTTACTTATACGAAATCACGACGTGTCGGCCGCGTGGTGGATAAACATTTCCTTCACGGCGATAATAGTTGATTGTATGTAGAAGCCGGTACGCAACTGGTGATTAAACTACCTGGTGAAGGTTTTACTCTCCCAAAAATTCAAATCAAACCTTGATCATTTCTCGGTTTCGAGAAATCCTGATTGGCCTATGGCAATGATTCAGTTAGCGTCTGGCCGAGGACAACCCCGACTTTACTACGACTCGCGTCTCCTGATGCCTTAGAACGGGCCAACTCGAGTGAACGGGAGCTATTACTGAAAATCGAACGTTCTAATGGCTAGTGCAAAACACCTACGAGGTAATACCCTTAGGAGTTAGCAATTCTAGTGGTTGTTACGTCCCGACCGTATTATTCACAAGAGTAATATTGGTATCGATATACAAGTTCAATGTACGTAGTGATGTAATAGGTTGATGAAATATTTGTACGTCATTTTTAATATATCTAATTTTATTCCTTGGAGATCAAGGAGGGATGATGGCGGAGCTGAGGTCACAGTGGTTGGAGCAGTTTTTCCTACGCACGGCAGGATCATGCCTTGGGGACCAAGAACTTTCTTCATCCTTGATTTGTTTTTCCTTATGGTAGTGATGTAATAGCTTGATGAAATATTTATTCGTCATTTTTAATATATCTAATTTTATTCCTTGGAGATCAAGGAGGGATGATGGCGGAGCTGAGGTCATAGTGGTTGGAGCAGTTTTTCCTACGCACGGCAAGATCATGCCTTGGGGACCAAGAACTTTCTTCATCCTTGATTTGTTTTTCCTTATGGTAGTGATGTAATAGCTTGATGAAATATTTATACGTCATTTTTAATATATCTAATTTATTCCTTGGAGATCAAGGAGGGATGATGGCGGAGCTGAGGTCATAGTGGTTGGAGCAGTTTTTCCTACGCACGGCAAGATCATGCCTTGGGGACCAAGAACTTTCTTCATCCTTGATTTGTTTTTCCTTATGGTGGTGGACCCATATCGTGATTTTTTATTATAAAGACGAAGGATGTGATGTGTTGGCTATCTTAGCCATTTTTACATTACAATTTTCTTCCTTGTTTGGCGAAATTTTAATTCACCTTAAAAAATAAAACATGGTTCTCATGAAAATTTTACTTGGACACATGGCAAAGCAATTTGGAAGCAATTATCAAGTTAATTAATATAAAAACTATACTTAAATTCCAAGGACTTCACTGAATAGTGAAACAAGACATTATTAAACTTGAACTTCATGCTTACTTTAAACATAAGAACGATTTACCAATATTGCATTTACATCAGAACCATGACCTATTTAGTGAAAATTAGAGGGCTAGGCACAAACTCAACTGTTTATCATTTTATCTAGGGATAAATGCATCAAAAGTTTGTTGTGAGAGTGCAATGGAGTTCTAAATTTAAACAAGTGCATTCAAGTCCTAAAACTTATTAAATTAGTATAATCAAATCATTCTGTTAATTTTGTCTAATTTGAGTAACAAAAAATACTGACATGACTTTCTTAAGATACATCTTGCTGATGTGGTGCTATAAATTTCCAAATTAGGAAGAAAATTGAAAATTTAAAACGAACAAGATTTAAAGATAAAAAAAAAAATTAGGAATGACTACACTAGAAGTCCTAAAAATGTTCATAAAAGTGCAATTAGGTTTTAAAACTTTCAAAAAATGCAATCAAATTCTAAAATTTATCACCAAAGTGTAATTAAATCCTAGAACTTTTAAAAAATGCAATCAAGTGCTAAAATTTATCATGAAAAAATAATCAAATCCTAAAACTTTTAAAAAGCGCAATCAATGAAACGACATGATTGGATTAATTTGACAAGTTTTAAGACATGACTCAATTGCACTTTCATGGTAAGTTTTAGCACTTAATTGCATTTTTTAAAAGTTTAAGTACTCAATTGTACTTTTTTGATAAATTTTGGAACTTCTAATGCACTTATTCAAATTTTTTCTTAAAAAAAATAGGGATAAAAGGAATAAGAAATACAAAAATCTAAACTAGAAAAAAGAAAGAAAGAAAGAAGAAAGAGGCAAGCATGATTAAAATTGCGATCCCCATATTGCTAAATTGATCCCTTCGCCTTCAACATTTGGGCTAGAAGATCCTCCGCCTTCTCGAACAAAATCATCTCCGACGAATATTGCTAAATTGATTCGAACATCTCCTTGTCTTCCAACATGGCAAGGCCCCTTCCACGAATCCCACCTCACCAACCATCGGTCGAACGGCCGACACTAAGCTGACGGGGAACGCTTCTTCGCCGATCATCCGTATGCTTTTGCTTTTGACAAGTTATGAGTACACTGCCGCGACCATCGATGACCTCCTGTCTAATGCATCATCATTCATAGGAGTATGGCAAGCTATTTCTTTCTCGGTCGCCATAAGGGCAGATTCGAGATCAGGGAATGCATCTTTGGTCTAGCCTCTAACATCCGGAGTAACTGGGCATTCAGCATGACTTGTCATCCAACTTCTACACAAAACCCGTACATCGACACCCTTCCAGGTGTCCGCGAATTTATTTTGCAGTACAAGCTATCAAACGCCGTTCCAGATCATGTAATGACCCATGATAATTCTTAATTGTTAAGAGCGTAATCCAAGGGGAGGAATTCACGGGCACGTCTCAAAATGGATTACCAATAACATTGTCATGACAATCAGTAATTGAAAGGTAAATATCACACAATAGCTTCTTAATTGAAAGAATATTTATATGGTCTATAAATCATATAGTATGAGCTCATTTACTCTATTGATCACGTAAACTGTACGATAATACTTTCGTAATTATTGACATAAATGATATTGATGTTAATTTTAAAAAATTTCTGCATGGAATATTTTGAAGGCGCATCGAATGCATCTAAGCCAATGCATTTCTCTTTCTTATCTCTTATTTCTCTCCCGTAGAACCCGCTAACATTCTTGGGATGCATTGGCCGGCATGCGCCGGGTTGATTTAGAATTTTTCGAGGAGCAAATGGACTGCGAGCAAAAACCAAACTTAAGAAGACCCAACAGATGCGAGTCAACCCGGGACTGCCGCAAATCAGCATGACGGGGTCGCCTCGTCCTAATGATCTATCCGTACCCTTTTGCATGTTTCCTTAAGGACCACTTGTTAAAGACTCAATAATTGAGGTCCCCAAGAGCCTCCACCACGTTATCATCTCCGCTAACCATTCACCTCAGCAAAGCAAAAGAAGAAATTTCAGAGGCATCATTATGAGTGCTACATCCGAGTTCGTGTTCGTCCCATTTCCGGCCGTCGGCCACCTGGTGTCGATGTTGGAGATGGCCAAGCTCCTCGTCCACCGCGACAATCGGCTCTCTATTACGGTCCTCATCATGAAGTCACCCCTTAACTCCCAGATTGAATCCCATGTCGAGTCGTTCGCCGCCTCCGTCGCTGCCCACATCCGCTTCATCCTCCTCCCTTGGCAAAACTCCTCCATGGAGGCTTCCCCGACTGCCATCCTCAATCAGTTCATGGAGAGCCACAAAGCCAACGTCAGAGAAGCCATCGCCGACCTCTCCGCCTGCGGCTCGTCACGGCTTGAGGGGCTCGTCGTTGACATGTTCTGCACCCCGATGATCGACGTGGCCATCGAGTTCAGCATCCCTTCGTACGTCTTCATCCCGTCAGGTGGGGCGCTCCTCGGACTGATGCTGTACCTCCAGTCTCTCCAAGATGAGCAACACATGGACCTGACAAGGCTCAAGGGCTCTGATGCGGAGCTGGATTTCCCATGCTTCGCTAAACCTTTGCCGGCTGCCAAATTCTTGCCCTCAGAAGTGTTCATGAAAGAAGACTGCCGGATATTCTTGGGCCACGCCCAGAGGTTTAGGGAAACCAAGGGAATTTTGGTAAATACATTCACCGAGCTAGAACCCCGCGCGGTGGAGGCCTTGGCGGGCCTTGGAGCGCCCGCAGTTTATCCCGTGGGGCCCATACTGAACATCAAGGTCGAGAGCATAAAGGGTTTTGAGATCCTGGACTGGCTCGACCAGCAGTCGAATGCGTCAGTGGTGTTCCTATGCTTCGGCAGCTTCGGGAGCTTCGACCAGGACCAGGTGAAAGAGATCGCCCGTGCGTTGGAGCGAAGCGGGTGCCACTTCCTATGGTCCCTACGGCAGCCACCAGCAAAGGGCAAGTTGGAAGCCCCCTGTGACTACGCAGATCCCGCGGAGGTCCTGCCTGAAGGTTTCATTGACAGGATGGCCGGTGTCGGGAGAGTGATTGGGTGGGCCCCACAGGTCGCTGTCCTGGCCCATCAAGCCATCGGAGGGTTCGTGTCGCACTGCGGGTGGAACTCCACCCTAGAAAGCATATGGTTTGGGTGCCGATCGCCGCGTGGCCCCAATATGCAGAGCAACAGCTCAACGCGTTCCAACTGGTGGTGGAACTCGGCCTCGCAGCAGAGATCAAGATGGATTATCGAAGAGATCTTGTCAAAGGTAGCGACAGCATCGTGACAGCAGATGAAATAGAGGGAGGGATAAGAAAGTTAATGGAGGGTGAGGAGGCCGAGGAGAGGAGGAAGAAGGTGAAGGAGGTGAGCGAGAAGAGCAGGAAGGCTTTGATGGAGGGCGGCTCTTCTTACTTGTCTTTGGGTCGCTTCATCGAGGATGTCCGGAGTCAGTGAGCCTCCATTTAGACTAGGAGACTGATTGACTAGTATTTTGAGTACTGTCGGCGTTTGATTCTACGATTATTGGCGTGTGTTTCAGCATATCTGGGACTGTGATCCATTTAAACTGTTCTAGTGTCTTTAGTGACTATAAACCATCTTGATTCTTGTCGACCCTTTGACGTGTTTTATGTGGAACCATGCAAAGGTAAAAGACAAGATATAGACAGTGTTCAAACAGAATTAATTGATCGGTATATCCCTCCTTTATCTCCAGGTATAGACGGATTCCATTTTGCTCTTGCCTTCACCTCCAGCGCTATTCTCATTCCTACTTTTGGAAGTGTAGTGTGAAAAGCAATAGGGAATAGGAAAGTTGAACCTTTCACCTTACCGTGACTGGATGAGGTCAAGCCTCGTTATGCCTGGGCAAGGCCGGTGGTGCTCCTCCGAGGCCAATGATTAGTTAGAGAAGGAAGAAAGATAGGAAGAAAAAAAAAATATCATAAAATTATTTTAAAAACAATCAAAAGAATTTTAACCATACAAAATAATTTGAGGATTGTACCAAATGAATTTTTATTCTTTTTCTGGTAATAAAAATTTATGCAATTATCAAATACCTTTGAATACTCACAAACTCATTTAGGGAATAGAATCGGAAATAGTTATTTCTAAGCAGAAATTATTAATGAAAATAAAATAATTACTAAACCAGCCCTTAGCATCATTGTCACATTGAGTGTCAAGTAACGATGGTTTGGATGAAAAGGATAACAACTACTTTTGCCCATCAAATACGAGTTGGTACCCAATTTTTGGACATTTGAAAAATGGGGTCGAATTTATCCGAGAGAGCTTCACGAAAGACTTTAGTTTTAGGGAATGGGCCATTTTATCTGGATGTCCATTTCTATCGGCCTACCTCGGCTTCATTATAATGTAGCCGCAACTATGCACAGATGTCACCATCTACTACTGATTTCAAACAACGTTGCTGTCTCCTTACGGCTGCCTTCACCCATGTCTCTTCTCGCAACTCTTCTTTTCACTGCTTCAACCGATCGGCCATCCGGATTGTGCTCGGCCGGACTCTTCACCCTCTTTGCTGAGCATCAGTGTGCTGAATTCACCGTATTCTTCTTCGCTGAACGTTTCGACCAAGTGTTCTATTTTGTCGACCGAATCTTTTACATCGAATGTTTCCTTCGTGTTTTTTTGTTGCTGTTTTGTCTTCCTCAGGCCGAACATATGCCCCTCTCATTCAGCCGTGAATATATCCCTATATTTAGCCGAGAACGTCTTGCCCCATTCAGCCGTGAAAATCCCCGTTTCAACCGAGAATTCTTGTGGTCCAAAATTCTCATTTCGTATCGAGTACTAGCTGAATGATTTCATTTTGTGTTATTTTTTTATATTTAAATTAACACCACACGTGCATCGCACATGTGCTCATCCAGCCAAGCAAGAACAAAAATGAGAGTGGCCGAATTTGGCATGGAGGTCGGCTCCTGTGGATTTAATCTTAAAAATTCAACGTCAGGCTAATTTGAATGCAATTCACAACAATATCTATATTTCATTTGATGCGTAAATTCCTTAACAAGATGTCTCTATTATCAAAAATCAGATTAATGCAATAAAGAAGGCGACCGCACAATCCTGCAATATCCATATTTTTGTTTAGTCGAAACCCTTTATAAAGTGCATGAGAGATCTTCAGGCGAAGATCGTGTGTCAACAGCCTCTCAGCATTGTCAAACCTTTCCCAACATATTTCAAATTCATGGTAAGTTTGTCCCCATGAAATGTACAAGCCCCTTTTGCCATCTTAAAGATCACATAATAAATTATGGGCACAATGATTAGAAGTGTTAAAAGTTGTGTACGTCGTTCATTTTAATACTAAAATTTTTTTCAAATCATTAATTGTCATGTTAAAAAAAAAAAAACTATCACTTAAATACCAACTCCAATCACTTTATTTTTAACGTGGCAATTTTTAGTACTTTTTTCTATCTAGCATGGCTGGTCGAAGGTTTGAATCAGCATAAAAATCTCCAAATGACGTCATTCAACTACCTACGCAACCCAAAATGACATTGTTCGCAAGAAAAATCTAGCGATAAATTTCTCTCTAAAATGGCATCGTCTCTCTCTTTCTCTCTCCATTTTGTCATTTGAGCTCTACAACATCAAATGAAGGAGGAGGGATTGGTCTTGGAGCCGGCATCAGTGGAGAAGGATTGGCAACGGGATTTGGCTTTGAGCTCATGCTTCTCTTGCTCATGAAACTTCTAGATTTTCTTCTGCTGAATCTTAGAACCCTTGAAGATGTGCTGACTGCCGGTTTCTTTGGTGAGGTTTTAGGCAATCTACAGGAGTTTAATTTAGCCATTGGAGATGCGATCTCTTCTTGCAGAAGCGGCGGCCAAACTCTCCGTTTTCCCTAACCTCAGAATTCGTCACTGTCGATGCGAAGCCAATTTTGTGGCTGATTGGGCCGCAAAGGCCCATTTTTATCACAGAACTGGGCTACATCCCCGCCCTCTTTGCTTTCGGATCTTTTGTATTCTGACGCCCAAGCTTCGGGCTGTTGTCAGCCTTTACAATCGTAATATAATAGTTCCTTTTATGACCAAAAAAAAAAAAAAAAAAAAAAATTTAGCCATTCTATCGAACATATGGCGAGCAATTTCCTAGGAATGTTTACATTCAACTATAGATGCAACTGAGAACAACAATGAATCTCACAATAGCTAAAGTCAAACAATACAATTTTTTTTCGTTGGAGCAGGTGGCGGTGCTTGGTGCGGTGGGCGGTGGCTCCATGTGCAGGCGATGGAGACGATAATGAGGGAGAGAAGAAGACAGAAAGTGACAGCGACAAGGAGAGAGAGTCAAAGCCATGTAGGCTAGAAATTCGATGTCTTTTTCAAAATCCACGTGGAATTGATTTTTTTAAAAAGTCACATAATTACTTTGGCTAGAATATCTCGTCATTGGTATTTAACTAATCATTTTTTCTCTGATTTCAAACTTAAAGTGATTGGATAAAAAAAATTTATACTAGAATGAAACTATATACAACTTTTGGCAATTTTAATGTCCTCCTATAAATAAAAAAGGCTGTCTTTGCTATTCAATCCACCAATTCTTTTTTAATACAAGCTATCACATGACAAATTATTAATTGTGTAGGGCACATACCCAAGGGGGCCCCCGGGGGGGGGGGTGTGGGAGGGGGATTCCTGGTCACGTCTAAAATTGGATTACCATAACATTGTCATAACAATCGGTAATTGAAAGGTAAACGTCACGCGATAGCTTTCCAATTGAATGAATATTATATGGTCTATAAATCATATAGAATTAGCTCATTTACACTATTGATCACGTATCCTTTCGTATGCTTCCTCAATTACCATAAATAAAGACTCACCAATTGAGGTCCACGAGAGCCTCCTCCGCTTCGTTATCTTCTCCGCAAACCATTCAACTCAGTGAGGAAAAAGAAGAAACTTCGAAGGCATCTTCGTCATCATGACTACCACATCCGAGCTTGTGTTTGTCCCATTTCCGGCCGTCGGCTACCTGGTGTCAATGTTGGAGATGGCCAAGCTCCTCGTCGACCGTGATGATCGGCTCTCCATTACGGTCCTCGTCATGAAGTCACCCCTCGACTCCAAGATGGACTCCCGTGTCGAGTTGTTCGCCGCCTCTGTTGCCACCCGCATCCGCTTCGTCCTCCTCCCCCTGCAAAACGTCTCCCTAGAGGCGTCCCCGATGGTCTTTCTCAATCATCTCATGGAGAGCCACAAAGCCAGCGTCAGAGAAGCCATCGCCAACCTCTCCGCCTCCGGTTCGTCACGGCTCAAGGGGCTCGTCGTTGACATGTTCTGCACCCCGGTGATCAACGGGGCTGTCGAGTTTGGCATCCCTTCGTACGTGTTCATCCCGTCGGGCGTGGCGTTCCTCGGACTGATGTTGTACCTCCAGTTTCTTCAAGATGAGCAACACGTGGACCTGACAAGGCTCACGGACCCTGATGCCGAGCTGGACTTCCCGTGCTTCGCTAACTCGCTGCCGGCCGCCAAATTCTTGCCCTCAGAAGTGCTCATGAAAGAAGACTGCCAGATATTCTTGGGCCACGCCCGGAGGTTTAAGGAAGCCAAAGGAATTTTGGTAAATACATTCGCCGAGCTAGAACCACGCACGATGGAGGCCTTGGCAGGCCTTGGAGCGCCCGCAGTTTACCCCTTGGGGCCCATACTGAACATCAAGGTCGAGAGCAAAAAGGGTTTTGAGATCCTGGACTGGCTTGACCAGCAACCGGACGCGTCAGTGGTGTTCCTATGCTTCGGGAGCCACGGGAGCTTCGACGAGGACCAGGTGAAAGAGATTGCTTGTGCATTGGAGCGAAGCGAGTGCCACTTCCTGTGGTCCCTACGGCAGCCACCGGCGAAGGGTAAGTTAGAATCCCCCAGTGACTACGCAGATCCCGCGGAGGTCCTGCCCGAGGGTTTCATTGACAGGACCACCGGTGTCGGGAGAGTGATCGGGTGGGCCCCACAGGTTGCAATCCTAGCCCATCGAGCCATCGGAGGGTTCGTGTCGCATTGCGGGTGGAACTCCACCCTAGAAAGCATATGGTTCGGCGTGCCGATTGCCGCGTGGCCCCAGTATGCGGAGCAACAGTTCAACGCCTTTCAACTGGTGGTGGAGCTTGGCCTCGCGGCAGAGATCGAGATGGATTATCGAAGAGATCTCATCAAAGGTGGCAACAGCATCGTGACGGCAGACAAGATAGAGAGAGGGATAAGGAGCTTAATGGAGGGGAAGGAGGCAGGGGAGAGGAGGAAGAAGGTGAAGGAGATGAGCAAGAAGAGCAGGAAGGCTTTGATGGAGGGTGGCACTTCTTACTTGTCTTTAGGTCGTTTCATCGAGGATGTCTGCAGTCAGTGAGCCTCCATTTAGCTTAGGAGGCTGCTGGTATTTCAATTCTATGATTACTTGGTGTGTGTTTCAGCGTATCTGGGACTACAATCCATTTGAACTGTTCTAGTGTCTTTTGTGACTATAAACCATGTTGATTCTTGTTGACTGTGTTTTATGTGGAACCGTGCAAATGTAAAAGACAAGTTATAGAAAATGTTCAAACAAAATGAATTGGCCGGAACCATCCCTCCTTGATCTCAAAGTATAGACGGATTTCATTTTGCTTTTGCCTTCACCTCCAGCGCTACTCTCATTAATGCTTTTGAAAGTGTAGTGTGAAAGGCATTAGGGAACATAGCAAAATTGAACCTTCACTTGAGGAATGTAAATTTGGTTTGACCCCATGTGGAACGCCAAAGGATTTTTATTTTTATTTTTAAAATTGCTTTATGTTTATTACAAGAGGAAAGCGGCGGGCTGCAGATTCATGGACCGAGTAAAATAATAAGATGAGACGGTTTTGCAAGGAAGGTGCTTTTAATGGTTGGTAGCTCGAATCCCGTGTAGGTCAACATCTCGTGAGATAAATGGAATGCAATAGAGTTGAAGGAGATGACGTTTAAGACTGCACATATAATTCAAAGAATATAATCTCAATAACACGATACAGTTCATGCGGATGCTAGGAGTTGTTAATTCGCGACCGTCTTATTCACAATATATATATATATATATATATATATATATATATATATATATATAAATATCAATTTCGACTTGTAAGTTCAATGTATGTGGTGATGTGATGTATTTTAGTAAATTCATTTTAAAAATAAATATTGGTTTGCCAATGAGCATGTAGGGGTGTACAAAGGAATTGGGAACCGTCTAGACCGCCTGTCACCAAGTCCGAACTCCCACTTTCTCATTCATGACGGCTCTCTTTGATGCTAGAATTTAATGCAACCGATGAGTACCAGTCCAGTTTCAGTTCTAGGCATAGAACCGCCCACCTGCCCACCCGGACCAAAATGATAAATATATATTTAATAAAAAGTAATTCAATCTCAATTGCTTATTTATTTTATAGTTTTTCAATCAATATATATGTACATACTCACACATAGATATTTATAGTTATTGGACATTATTGACTATTTTTGTTGCTCAGATGTGTAATAAGATGAACACCCTATTTTTTTTTTTTAATTTTAATAATCTATTTACTTGCTTTCTTAGGGAAAACAAAATAAACGAACAAAAAGGAAGGAAAGGACCAATTGGAGCTGTTCATAAATGTTGCAGTTCTTTGTTGTCATGATATAAAATTAAGAGCCAATGGCTCATTCTAAGAGCATAATGAGGTCTCTCTTTAGCCATCCTTGTGATTGTACTAGGTTGATATAGAAAAAAGATGGATCAAATGATTATTATTATTATTATTATTATTATTATTATTATTATTATTATTATTATTATTATTATTATTATTATTATTATTATTATTATTATTATTATTATTATTTTGTTTAGGTTAGCACTTCTAATTTTCCACATGCTCTTATCGTCGGGAAACCCTGAGTGAACCACACTATGACCTTTGAATAAATTAAGCTCCTATCTAACAACTATTATCTACTCATTCCACCAATTAATTTTCAATCTATAATAAAAATTAATGGCTCGCAATGCAACTCAAATTTAAGATCAAACAAACTTTGGTGCTCTAAATAGAAACAATGTTCACCATGATATTTATTGATGAATGCAATTTGTAGGGATTGGGGATCGATTCCATGGACCCACCAAGAACTAGATTAGATAGGCGGTCCAATTTTCCAGTGGATCTATGGAACCAATGGGTAGTTCCCAATTCCCAAAAATTAGAACCGGTCTTTAGTGGGTGGTTCTCAATTCTAAAGTGAGAACCGCCCACTCGAACCATGCTCACCCCTATGCGCATGGTGTTCCTTTGACTTTATAAAATGGGGAATAAATACTAGTACTTGTACATCAAGGAGGGATGATTGTGTTGTCGTGTTCAAAGTGGAAGAGTAGTTTTAATATGCCTGTCGCCGGTAAGGATTGGCTAACATCCTCCCTGGCCCTAAGGGAAGGGGGAAAATTAAAGAAAATAAAAGAAAATAATATAAAAATATATACAAATTTATGAAATGCTGTCAACATTGCTAGCTAAAATTGGTTGGATGGACTAAATTGACACATAGGGGTGAGCATGGTCCGAGTTGGTCCGGGCCACCCCTAACCCTAGGACCAACCCGTACAGTGTCGGTTCTCAATTTTTAGGACCGAGGACCGACCTTATTGAGTCTAGGACCAAGGACCGGACCGACCCAATGGGTTCGGTCCGGTTCCAGGGTCAACCCGGGACCGATCGATAATTTTTTTCGTCTTATTTTTTATACTTCCTAAAAAAATAAACCTACAAATTCAAATTACACATCCATCGACAATACGACATTGTGCAATTAAACTATAAATACCAATACATATTTAGCAAATCTAAGATGACACAATAATAAAAATTTCCTACCTACTAACCGCTCATCGAGATATGAGATAAGATGGAAAGTTCTTGTAATCATCTATCTTTAATATTCATAATCACGTAGAGTTCACTCAACCAAAAAATTAGCTTCACACCACTTGACTAGCAAATCACTGTATCCACTGCAGTACTACTCTACTCTTTAAAAACTTCTATCATTTGACACAAATTGAAAAGCAAAGTGCAACTGAAATTCATTAGTACAATTAAACCATAAAAAGTCAAAATACTTAATATAAACCATGAATATATAACTTCACATTTTGTTAATTCACTTGAACTTCTAAACATCTGAAAACAAAACAAACTACATATAATTAATACTCAACAAAAGTTTTAAATTGAAATTACTATTATTACTATTAATAGAACATCTCAATATAATATAATATAACATACATTTTACTTAGATTTGAATATATAAAAGAATTATAAATAATATAATATAATACAATATAATATAATATACAGGGTTGGTCCAGGGTTGGACCGACTCAAAACTCTTAGGACCGAGGACTAACCCGTACAATGTTGGTCCTGGAATTTTAGGACCAAGGACCAACCCAGTCCCCTTGGGGACCGGACCAGGACCATCAGGGTTGGGCCGGTCCAGGATCGGTCCAGGGTCGACCCTAGACCGCTGCTCACCCCTATTGACACACATACAAAATGTTTAAAATTGAATTAGTAAAAAAGAAGTTTATGACTGAACTAGCATAATTGGAATAGATTTATAATTTCTTTTTTTTTTTGGGCAATTCTCTCATCTGTATAGGATGGCAATGCATTTACTATAACGCCCACAGTAAGATTTCTTGGTAATTTAGAGAGTTTATACTATTTTCTTTGGAACATACGAAAAGTGGGGGCAAAATTTGTCCATGAGAGATATAAATTCATTTCCTGATAACTTGTAACTAGGAATATAGCTCGGATCCTTGGCTTTTGGTTACAGGGTAACCTCATTAAGTTGCAGAGAGTTCGATCTCTCAAGCAGAGGCCATTCTGCCTGCTTGGTAACTCAAGTGGACCAATAGAAGTGCATTTCTTATCTTAACATCTCGTTGCCCGCACATCCCACACCTCTCTAATTGCTCTCCATATATTTTTCTTCCCAGAGAGGTGGGAATATGGGAGTGTGCAGTGGGGAGTACCAACCTTGGGGACTCTTCCCTTTGTCATTTCTCACTTAAGCCTTTTAAGGATGCGCTCAGGTCCAAGAAGGTCAAATTTGTCGATGGGAAATGTAACTTCATGATACTCTCTTTTGGGGATTTGGCCCTTTATCTATGCATCCTTCTGTATCAGCATATCTTAACTGAAATTTTCATGTAGTATTGTACCCGTAACTATGCACAGCCACCACGATTAACGCATTCCAAATGGTGGTGGAGCTTGGCCTCGCGGCAGAGATCAAGATGGATTATCGGAGAAATCTCGTCAGAGGTAGTGACGGCATCATGGCGGCGGACGAGATAGAGGGAGGGATAAGGAGGGTAATGGAGGCCAAGTGGGCCAAGGAGAGGAGGAACAAGGTGAAAGAGGTGAGCGAGAAAGCGGGAAGGCTTTCATGGAGGGTGTCTCTTCCTACCTGTCTTTGGGTCGATTCATCAAGGATGTCTGGAGTCAGTGAGCGTCCATTTAGCTTAGGAGGCTATTGGTATTTCCATCCTATCATTTTTTGGCGTGTGTTTCAGCGTATCTGGGACTCCAATTCATCCCGGACTGTTCTAGTGTCTTTTGTGACAATAAACCATGTTGATTCTTGTCGACCCTTTGGCGTGTTTTGAGTGGAACCGTGCAAAGGTAAAAGACAAATTATAGAAAGTGTTCAAACAAAACAAATTGACCGGCAACCATCCCTCCTTGATTTCCAGGCATAGATGGATTCTATTTTGCTCTTGCTTCCACCTCCAGCGCTATTCTCATTCCTGCTCTTGAAAGTGTAGTGTGAAAAGGATTAGGGAATACAGCAAAATTGACCCTTCACTTGAGGAATGTAAATTTGGTTTGACCCCATATAATACGCCGAAGGATTTTCATTTTCATTTTTATTCTTTGCTTTCTGTTTATTACAAGAGGAAATCGGCGGCCTGCAGATTCATGGATCGAGTAAAAGAATAAGATGAGACAGTTTTGCAAGGAAGGTGCATTTAATGGTTGGTAGCTTGAATCCCATGTAGGCCAAAATCTCGTGAGATAAATGGAATGCAATAGCGTTTAAGGAGATGATGTTTAAGAATGCACAAATAATTCAAAGAAACATAATCTCACCTAACATGATAAAGTTCATGCGGACGGCAGTAGTTGTTAATTCGCAACCATCTTATTCACAATATAAACATACATAATATAAATATATATATATATATATATATATATATATATATATATATATCAATATTGACATATAAGTTTAATGCATGTAGTGATGTCACGTATTAATAATATTTTTATGCGTCATTTTCAATAGATCAAATTTTGTATTTTAGTAAATTCATTTTAAAAATAAATATTAGTTTGTCTATGCGCATGGTGTTGTTTGGACTTTATAAAATGGGGGATAAATATTAGTACTCGGACATCAAGGAGGGATGATTGCGTTGCCGTGTTCAAAGTGGAGGAGTAGTTTTAATATGCTTGTGGCTGGCCAGGATCGGTCGTCAATCCTCGCTGTCCCTATGGAAGGGGGGAAATTAAAAAAGAAAAGAAAAGAATATAAAAATTTGTGAAATGCCGTAAATGCTGGTTGACCAAATTGGTTGGACCGACTAAACTGGCATAAATGGAAAAGGTTTTGGGTTGAAGTGGTCAAAAAAAAAATTACAACTGAATTGGCACAATTATAATAAATTTAGAACTATTTTTTTTTTTTTGGTAATTCTCCCATTTATAAATGATGGCAATACATTTGCTATAATGCCCACAGTAAGATTTTTTGGTAATTTATAGAAAAATGAATCTTGGATTATGTGTTACCTCTACGTGGTTAGCCAAATCAAATATCAACTAAGGATTGCTTAGATGGAAAAGATCATAGTGACTATTTTTGTTCATTGAGTGAGAATTTGTACTATTTGCTTTGAACAGAGAAACGAAAATGCATTACTATTTGCTTTGGAACATATGAAAAGTGGGGGTTAAATTTGTCAATGAAAGATATAACTTCATTTCCCAATAACCTATCACTGAGAGTATAGCTTGGATCCTTGGTGTCTAGTTACGAGGTAACCTCTTCAAGTTGCAAAGAGTTTGACCTCCCTTGTTGAGGCCGCCCACTTGCCTAGTAATCCAAGTGGGCTAACAAGACTGCGTTTTTTATTTTAACATCTTGTTACCTGCACACCCAACACCTCCCCAATTGCTGTCCATGTATTTTTCTTCCTAGAGAGGAGGGAATACGGGAGTGTGCAGTGGGGAGTCCCACCCCTCGAGAGTTCTTTCTTGTGTCATTTCTTCCTTAAGTCTTTTAAGGATTTGCTCAAGTCCAAGGTTGTCAAAATTTTCCATGAGAAATATAACTTCATGATATTCTCTTTTGGAGATTTGGCCCTTTATCAATACATCCTCATGTACCAGTATATCTCAACTTAAATTTCCACCTTGTAATATACTTGTAACTATGCATAACTACCGCAATCTAACTACCAACTTCAGACTACATTATTGAAACCTTATGCCAGCCTTTGCCCTTGCTCTACTATCACCAGATCATTCGAAATGACAATTTTCACTTAAAACACATGTTCATCGTGAGATTTCTTTATTGAGATATTTAAAAATATTAGAACCCATTGGGGCTCACTAACCAACAATAGCTCTAAAACCATCCATTGAGAATGCGCAGCAAAAGTCCAATTCATTTCCCTAGTGAGATTGTCAAGAGAGAGCCTAAATTTGAGTTTGTCATCATATCTAGGTGGATACACTTTCGTTCAAGTTGATGCGTTATAAACTAATCATGACATACCAACAACTCCAAATCACATCAAATCTCTCATATATAATTTCTCTTAACAAAATTCACACATGCTCCTAACGTGACCCTCTTGAAGTGAACTCCAAGGAAGTTTGATGGATTGCTAAGAGGGCACAAAAACCTTCTTCTGAGGTGGTGCTTACACTTTGCACAAACTCTCTGAAACTCTACCGATCATGGCTTGATTTTTCATTAATTATTCCATTTCATTTTTAATCAGATGTCGCCTCTTTCCTAATCTAAGACTGGTTAGGAGTCAAGTAAGATGTGGAAGACAACCCACTTTACTTTTGCGAGCCAAAGTAGAAAAATCTCCTATAAGATCGGGCTAAATAAAGACAAAGATCAAGAGGACTTGATTAAGGTAGATTTGTCTAATGCTTCTTGTTAATACCTTTTTCTCTTTTGTGAAAAAACAATTAACGTAATATTTCCAATTTTATTCCCTAATATTCATCTAACAATCCATGCATAAATGCTCCAATATTATAAATTAAGTCAATCAGTAATAATAACAGGTAAAGGGCCAGAAAATACCGGAGCCATTTCGGGTACCATTATGCATCGTCTTATTCTAGGACAGGACACCGTGAGATATAAATGAAAATAAACATGCATCAAATATAAATTTCTTAATCTAAATGATGATGATGCATTCTAAAATTGACAAAAATGAAACTAATATTATAAAAAAGAAAACTAAAGCAATCCTGCTGTCCAGACTGAGACAACGGACGTTCAGCCCGTTCTTGTGCTCTAAAACGGGCCTAAACCATGCTACAGAAACCACAATAATCCTAGAACGTTTCTACATCAATTGTGAAAGCGAGTACGAGTGAAAAATCATGTAAACCAATTCAAATTACAAAAGAAATTATGAACTAAATATCAACATTGAAATAAATTTGAACAGTGCGTGTTGTGACATCAATTGCTAGATATTCATGAGAAAACATCAAACTAAGACCAAAGGCAATGAGAATTTGTTCAAATTAAACCATATTCAAGACAAGTTGCTCTGTGTTTTCGATTTGGATTGTGAGCACATCGATGGATCAACACTCAGATCAAACCAAAGTAAAACATTAGTCGGCTTACACAATCAAATTAGTCGAAAGATGGAAACGGAAGTTTGGGGTCCTAACACGACAAACACCACGGATGCCAACCTGTTCCCATCAAATGCTCCGACGAACTCTAGCAAATGATGCGGCAATAAAAGTTTGTCGCTAGTCGTACACAAATGAACAAAGTGTGTGTGTGTGTGTGTGTGTGTGTGTGTGTTTGCCCTGGCCTATCATGCCTCAAATGGAATCTGATGTACCTGGCCCCAGCACATCCATACCTCACAGGAAGAGAGTCGAAGTCGCCAAAGTAAATTTGGAAAAGATCCAGCTTGCTCTACGGCTAAAAAGAGCAAGACGTGTAGTGCTCTCTCAGGAACACAATGATGAAGATTTCACCTCATCATAAAGTAATATTGTGAATATACTATAAGAAAGTTTAGGAGGGGAGTTTACCCCATGTCAATCCTAGGGCATACCAATGCTATTTGAACCTAGACATGATGGGTGGAGAGTTTGAATCTCGCCAATTGAACCAACCAATCTTCGGTAACAAAAAATATTTTTCTATCATTCGTGAAAATAATGAGACACAAATTATTGCCAATAATGAAAGCATTTCTCGTGAACTAATTATTTGAATTTATATAAATGATATTTTAAAAAGAATTATTAATTTTTCGTGAAATAAAAGCAACATCAAACAAAGTCCAAATTCCACCGTTTCTTTAGTTCGGTGTACTTTTGTTTGCCCCTTGCTTGACCAGATTCTTTTGCTTTTATTTTTTATTCTGTCTTGAGCGTGCGGCCTTCCCTTGCTCCATGCTTGCTTGTGTTTTATACTGCGAGTTCACCGTATTCTTCTTTGTTTTTTCTCCTGTTTTGTCTTCTTCAGGCCCGATGTATGCCTCACGTAGTCAACCTTGAATATATCCCATATACCCGAGAATATCTTGCCGAATTTAACCGTGAAAAGCCACGTTCAAATCGAGAATCCTAGTCAAGTTTTTCCTCCGTTCCTTTCTGTTTTGGCCAGATTCGCATTTCCTGTATGGTACTAGCGCTAAATATTCCTACCTTGCCGTCGTTTTCTTTCCGAAATGTAACCAACCCCACATATGCATCGCACACGTACTCATCCGGCCAAGCAAGAATTTTGGATAGAGATCGAGCTCAAGCGGGCTCGGTCTTGAAAATTTAAATGACCTCAAGGCCCCCTTCTTCTAAATTCCAGCTGATTTCGCATGTCGGGCCAATTTGATTACAATTTACAGTCGGACTTCTGTGTTATACGATGCAGACATGTTATCCATAAGCAAAATGACTCTAGTATCTAAAATCTGGAAAAATGCAGTATAGAACAAGACCTCAAAATTCTGCCATGTCAATATTTTTTAGGATATGTGCACTGGAAGTTTTGAAATTTATTATAAAATGTGTAATTAAGTAATAAAACTTGTCAAATTTATTTAATCAAATTCTTATATTAATTTTGTTCAATTTAGCTAATAGAAAAAAAAATACTGACGTGTCTTACTTTATTGCTTTCTTAAGACACATGGCAATGACATGGCACCCTCTAAGCGCCACATCAGAAAAAATTTAAAGAAATACAAAGAAAATTAGATTAAAAAAAAATAAAAATATAATGATAAAAAAAAAGGTCATCCACGGCTTGGCAAAGCCCTCATCAATTGCCGCTACCATAGCCATTGGAAAGGGCCGGCAGTGGTCATCCAAGCCTTTCCAAAGTTCGGCGACCCTCATGGGCCGCAGGCGAGGGCCAACGACCCTCACTTAGATCTACCGCGAGTGTTGTGCGCTCCCCCAAATCTGGGCTAGCAGGCCCTCATCGAGGTCTGCCAAAGACTCGCTCGAGGATGGTCGCTAGGCAAGCTCCGTTGGCCCTTCCCAACGATTATGGTGGTAGCCATCGAGAGGGGCTTAGCCAAGTTGTGGATGAGTTTGTTTTTTTCTTCTTTTAAAAATTTTATAGCTTTTTATATGTTAATCTTCTTTTTGTATTTTGTATTTTTTTTTCGAATGTGGCATTTAGTGGGCACCATATATCTTAAGAAAGTAATAAAATAATATATGTTAGTATTTTTTTTAACTAAATTAGACGGAGTTGACAAAATGACTCAATTGAACCAATACGACAAATTTTGGGACTTGATTACACTTTTTAAAAGTTCTTAGACCTAATTGTACTTTCATGAGAGATGCTTTGATGATAATTATAGGCCAACAGCTTCTAGCTATCCTCAAACCTTTCCTACCTTTTAGAAATTTGCAATATATATATTGGTTGGTCTTACTCTATTCCTACTCTAACTCTTACTCTCAGACTTTTGCACTGCCTTTTTGCAAGGTGTGAGAGTCAAAACCCACACTTGAAACTAAATCATCCTCACCTCAACGCCCTTGAGAAGGTGGAGATTTGAACCCCTTACCTCTCCTACATAAAATGTATGAGCCCTTGTTCAGAATCTTAGGGGCTATCTATTTAAATTTGTTTTTGTTCCCCAAAATACAATTTTTTGTTCTTTTGTTTCGGGGAACCAAAAAAAGAACAGAAATGCATTTGTTTACACTTTTGTTCCCGGGAACAGATTTGGAACAGAAATAAGAAGTAGAAAAAAATTGTTTTTTGTTCCTGAGAACACTTCCAAGAAACATTTTTTTCTTCTAATTTTTCTTCTTCTGTTCTTCTTCTTCTTCTTCTTCTTCATTTTCCCGGTCACTAGCCTAGGCCATGGCCAGTGCCGGCGATCGGCCAAACGAGGGCCGGCAACCTCGCCGGAGCGTTGCCGGCCCCCAGAGAGGCCGAGCCTCACCGTGGCCACACGAGGCTCGGCCTTGCTTGGGCTGGGCGAGGCTAAGCTTGTCTAACCACCGGTGAGGCTCGGCCTCTTCGAGCCACCTCTAGGATAGCATCACCTAGCGATGGATTGGTAAGGCCGAGCCTCACGTGGCCACGGCAAGCTCACCAGACATCACCCAGCCGGTCACCGGCTACCGAAAAAAGTAAAAAGAAAAAAAAAAAAAAAAAAGGAAAAATGTAATAAAAATATTAAAAAATTAAAAGAAACAAAAAAATTATGCAAGTTTACTAAATGCGTTTCTATTCCTGGAGTAGAAACTTTTTGCAGTTACCAAACGTGTTTTTATACTCAGAAATTGTTCCTTGTAATAGAAACAAAAAAAGAACTATTTATGTTCAAAAATTGTTCCCCAAAACAGAAACGTTACCAAATCCGCCTTTAAAGAACACTAAAAAATGTAGGATAAAAAATATCTTTCCTACTCTATCCGCCAATCCTTACTGCCTTTATCTTATCCTATCTTCGCTTTGCTGTCAATATCTGTCTAAATAATCTATAGATTATATAATAACTTCTCGATCTATCATGATGAGCCATTATATAAATCACTCAATATTTTCAACGTGAAAATAGCTTCTCGAATGCATCAGATGCATATGAACCTAATACATTTCATCCTTTAAATCTTGTTTGTCTCACATTCAACCCACTAACATTATTTATGTTAAATTAATATCTCAAGTTTGAAATGTGCACAAGACACAACCCCGATTGGATGATGTAGACCGGTTCGTTTTAGATGAGTTGTCAATGAAAGAGTCTTAATTGGACTTTAATTTATTTATTTATTTTTCCTTTCTTTGAAATAATAATCTTGAATTTACTTGGTTAGTGAATTCAAATAAAGAAGTAACTTAAATAAGGAAAGATGGCGCCTACTTGTAGCACAAGGGTTTGACCGATCAACGATTGACATCCTTCGTACAGTAAAAGAATATACACACACACACATACATACATAGAATGCTATGGTCAGAGGGCATGTGAGGTAAGAGAAAAATAAAAGGACGTGGATTTTGCTTTTATTTTCTCCTCCAGCGACAGCCGCACAGCTGACGCGCAGCGGGGGATTTCCTTGAGCCACCAGGCTCCGAACAGCGATTTTTGCAAAGTATTCTACACTCGAATTTTGACGTTTTCTTTGTAGAAACATAAATGTTTTGCTCAGTGAGTAATTCTCTGAGTCTAAACACTGTGGATTTGGCCATAATCTATATGTAAGTGATTATAACTCTATAATTTTCTAATTAATTAGTGGAGTACTCGTCGCTCGTTCTCCCCATAGAGTAGGTATTGATATTTGGATCAAACTAAGTAAATCTCAAGTGTCTTTTTTTTTTTTTTTTTTTAATTATTTTTAATTTATTTTTTTTAGCAATTTTCGCATTGATTTAATTGGATGTATCGGTTGACGTGAGCCGGGGTGGTTTTAAAATTTCTCGTGGAGTAAACCAACACCAAGCAATATCCAAACTTAAAATCCAACAAACGCAAGTCAAACTAGAGGGCGATTTCGACCAAGGAAAAGTGAACCAGACAGTGACGCAGACCTCAACCTGCACGACGTCATCACCTCTTCCTATAAATCAATCCCCATCTCTTTGGCTGCTTCCTTCATTCCCACTAACTACAGACTCACAAATTGAGATCTATAAGAGCCTCCACCTCGTTATCATCTTCGCAACCGAGTGAACTCAGCTAGGAAACGAAGAATTTTCGAAGGCGTTGTCGTCATCATGAGTGCTAAATCCGAGCTCGTGTTCATCCCATTTCCGGGCCCTGGCCACCTGGTGTCGATGGTGGAGATGGCCAAGCTCCTCGTCAACCGTGATGATCGGCTCTCCGTCACCGTCCTTATCATGAAGTTCCCCTTCGAATCGGAGATTGATTCCCACATCGAGTCGCTCACTGCCTCCGTGGCTGCTCACATCCGCTTCGTCCTCCTCCCTAGGCGAAGCCAATCCCTGAGAACGTCTCCCGTGGCCTTCATCTATCACTTTATGGAGAGCCACAAAGCTGACGTTCGAGAAACCGTGGTTGAGCTCTCTGCCCGCGGCTCGCCACAGCTTGCTGGGCTTGTCCTCGACATGTTTTGCACCTCGATGATTGACGTGGCTGTTGAGTTCGGCGTCCCTTCCTACATTTTCTTTCCATCAGGCGCGGCGATCCTTGGAGTCATGCTGCACCTCCAGTCTCTCCAAGGTGAGCAACACATGGGACCCGACCAGGCTCAAGGGCTCTGATGCCGAGCTGGACTTCCCGTGCTTAGCTAACCCGCTGCCTACCGCCAAGTTTTTGCCCTTGGCAGTGTTTATGGAAGAAGACTGCCGGATATTCTTGGACCTCACCCAGAGGTATAGGGAAACCAAGGGAATTTTGGTAAATACGTTCGCTGAGCTCGAACCGCGCGCTATGGAAGTCCTGGCCAGCCTAGGAGCACCCGTGGTGTACTCCGTGGGCCCCATACTAAACATCAAGGTTGAGAGCAAAAAGGGTTTCGAGATCCTGGACTGGCTCGACCAGCAGCCAGATGCGTCAGTGGTGTTCCTGTGCTTCGGGAGCGGGGGTACTTCGACGAGCACCAGACAAAAGAGATTGCCCACGCGTTGGAACGGAGCAGGTACCGCTTCCTGTGGTCCCTACGACAGCCTCCGGCGAAGGGCAAGCTGGAAGCCCTCCGGGACTACGCAGATCCGGCAAAGGTCCTGCCTGAGGGTTTTCTTAATAGGACAGCGGGGGTTGGGAGAGTGATCGGGTGGGCCCCACAGGTCGCAATCTTGGCCCACCCAGCCATCGGAGGGTTTGTGTCTCACTGCGGGTGGAACTCCACCCTAGAAAGCATATGGTTTGGCGTGCCGGTCGCCGCATGGCCCCAATATGCGGAGCAACATTTCAACGCATTCCACTTGGTGGTGGAGCTCGGTCTTGCGGCAGAGATCAAGATGGATTATCGAAGAGATCTGGTCAAAGGTAGTGACGATGTCGTGATGGCAAATGAAATAGAGAGAGGTATAAGGAAGTTAATGGAGGGCGAGGAGGCTAGGGAGAGGAGGAAGAAAGTGAAGGAAGTGAGTGAGAAGAGTAGGAAGGCTTTGATGGAGGGTGGCTCTTCTCACTTGTCTTTGGCTCGCTTCATCGAGGATGTTTGCGGTCAATGAACCTTCATTTAGCTAGGAAAGAGGGTTGGCTGGTAGGTTGAAAATCATTAAATGTGTGGAAATCCTTGGTGAAAATCATGTTTTAAATTAAACAAGCCCTTAGGGCTCTACCTTAGAATCTTAATTGTTCTAAGAGACAAATGTCTTGATTGCCTACTATTGATATGTCAATTCTGGCCTTTTTTTTTTTTTTTAAAAGTCTAGTTAGGGTTAGCATTTATCTTTTCTTTAGTCTTAAGTATTTCCTATCCCATGCAATCTATTTAATGCTTTCTTTTGATGGCCGATAATTATGTTAATGATTGTGCACCTGCATAATCACCTCATATGTTAATGAATATGTATAAAATAAATCTAAACTTCCTAACAAAAAAAAGATCTTTTTTTTTTTTAATTGAATAAGTTTGTCCTAAACCTATTGCAATTGTGCCAATTCAGTCCTAAACTTTTTTTTTTGGGTCCAATTTAGTCATAAACCTTTTATAATTGTGCCAATTCAGTCCATCCGGCCAAAATTGGCCGGTCGGTGCTGACGTGGACACCGGCGGGGGACAGTCGCCCGGTGAGGTAATTTTTTAATTTCTTTTTTATAATTTTTTTCGAATTTTTAAATATTTTTTTAAATATTTTTTTAATATATTTTTTTTTGGCCTTCTTGAATCTTCTCCTTCCTCTGGCCGGACATCGGCCAGAGGTGAGGGCCGGTGAGGTTAGCCTCGCCGGCCACTGGCGAGGTGAGCCTCGCCCAACGATGGCGAGGTGGCCGTCGCTAGATTTGGCGAGGTTCGACCTCGCCATGCCTGGGCGAGACCAAGCCTCACCAGATCTGGCGATGGCGGCCTTGCCATCACTGGGCGAGGCCGAGCCTCGCCAGATCCGGCGAGCTCGGCCCTCGCCGGCCACTGGCGAGGGCAAGGCCCCGCCGTGCTAGCGTGGTGTAGTTGAGGAACCCGTGAAGGAGCTCGATCTCGTCTTCGTTAGTCTAGAGGAGCTGGAACAGGGTTTTGGCGACGGTCACGGCCGGGGAGGGCCGCTTGAACTCGGAGGAGGAGATCGTGCCGACGATCAGGGGGACGGGGGAGGCGGCGGAGCCTCACCGGCCATTGGGTGAGGTCGACCCTCGCCCTCGCCAATGGCCGGCGAGGTGGCCATTGCCAAATTTGGTGAGGCTCACCCTCGCCCAGCCATGGTGAGGTCGAGCCTCGCCAGATTTGGTGACGGTCGCCTCGTCGTTGTTGGGCGAGGCTCGCCTCCGCCAATGGTTGGCGGGGCAAGCCTCGCCAGTGGCGAGGCTGACCTCGTCGGCCCTCACCTCTGGCCGGTGTCCGGCTAGAGGAAGGAGAAGAAGCCAAAAAAAAAAAAAAAGAATTAAAAAATATTTAAAAATTCGAAAAAAATTCGAATTTTTTTAAAAAAATTAAAAAATTACCTCGCCGGTCGGCTATCCCCCGTCGGCGTCCACGTCAGCGCCGGCTGGCCAATTTTGGCCGGATGGACTGAATTTGCAAAATTATAAAAGGTCTAGGACTAAATTGGACAAAAAAAAAGTTTAGGACTGAATTTGCACAATTGCAATAGGTTTATGACTTTTTTGGTAATTCTCCCGAATAAGTTTAGGTATCGAAAGGGCACTAACTGATTAATTAGTGTAATCAAGTCATCAATCCTAGATCCTCTAATTGTATAGGAAGTGAGGTACACTCTCATACCTTACTTGATTTCTAGATGATCTTAAAAAGTTAGTGGCGACTCCTTTTTTTATAAAATTTCCATACTCTCAATTTGAATATCCAAAATGGGCTTGGGAGATCCTGTGCCTGATTATGGGTCAAAGGCCTATCCTTTAAGCAATATCCCTAAACCTATTCCCTTTCCCAAAGGTAGGTAGCGACATAATCCATGTTGATTTTCATCGACCCTTGATGTGTTTTATGTTGAACCAGTCAATTTGGGTTTGGCTCACGAGCTGTAATCTCCTAAGGTAACGATGAATATAAAATGTGTTCATCATTGTTAAAATCCCATATGGTAGATTTTCGTCTCTTCCTACCTGTGTTTGGGTCAATTCACTGAGGATGTCTAGAGTCAATGAGTGTCCAATTAGCTATGGAGGCCGTTGGTATTTTGATTCTATGATTACTTGGCGCGTGTTTCAGCGTATCTGGGGCTCCAATCCATCCGGACTGTTCCAGTGTCTTTTGTGAATATAAACCATGTTGATTCTTGTCGACCCTTTGGCGTGTCTTGTGTGGGAACGGTGCAGAGTTAAAAGACAAGTTATAGAAATTGTTCAAACAAAATAAAATGACCGGCAACCATCCCTCCTTGATCTCCATGTAAAGATGGATTCCACTTTGTTCTCGCTGTCACATCCAGTGCTATTCTCATTCCTGCTTTTGAAAGTCTAGTATGAAAAGCATTAGGGAATATAGCAAAATTGAACCTTCACTTGAGGAATGTAAATTTGGTTTGACCCCATATGGAACGCCAAAGGATTTTCAATTTTTTTCTAAGAAAAAAAAATTGCTTTCTGTTTATTACAAGAGGAAACCGGCGACCTGCAGATTCATGAACCGAGTAAAATAATAAGATGAGACAGTTTTGCAAGGAACGCTGCATTTAATGGTTGGTAGCTCGAATCCCATGTGGCCCAACATCTCGTGAGATAAATAGAATGCAATAGAGTTTAAGGAGATGACGTTTAAGACTGCACAAATAATTCATAGAACATAATCTCACGTAACATGATACAATTAATGCGGATGGCAGTAGTTGTTGCTTCCCGACCATCTCATTCACCAAAAAAAAAAAAAAAAAAAAATCAACATTGACATATAAGTTCAATGTATGTCGTGATGTGACATATTAATAATATTTTTATGCATCATTCTTAATAGATTTAATTTTGCATTTTAGTAAATTCTTTTAAAAAATAAATATTGGTCCGTCAATGTACATGGTGTTTTTTTGACTTTATAAAACGGAGGATACATAATACTAGTACTTGGACATCAAGGAGGGATGGTTGTGATGCCGTGTTCAAAGAGGAGAAGTAGTTTTAATATTCCTGTGGCTAACAAGGATCAGCCGACAATCCCCGCTAGCCCTTTGGGAAGGGTGAAAATTAAAAAAAGAAAAAAGAAAAATATATTAAAAATATAATAAAAATTGTGAAATGCCGTCAACACTAGCCAGCCAAAAGTAGCCAAATAGATTGAACTAGCATAAATAAAAAAAAAAAGGTTTAAGATTGAATTAGTAAAAAAAATTATGACTGAATTAGCACAATTATAATATATTTAGAACTTTTTTTTTTTGTAATTCTCCCATTTATATACAATTGCAATGCATTTGCTATAACTCCACAGTAAGATTTTCTAGTAATTTAGATCAAAATGAATCTTGGATTATGTGTCACCTCTACATGGTTAGCCATATCGAATGTCACCTAAGGATTGCTTAGATGGGAAAGATCACGCTAACTACTTTTGTTCATTGAGTGAGAGTTTGTACTATTTTCTTTGGAACATATGAAAAGTGGGGGTCAATTTTGTCCATTAGAGATATAACTTCATTTCCTGCTAACCTGTAACCAAGAGTACAACTCGGATCCTTGATGTTTGATTACAGGGTAACCTCATCAAGTTGTAAAGAGTTTGACCTCTCATGTCGAGGTGGCCTTGCTTACTTGATAATCCAAGTGGGTTAATAGGATTGCCTTCCTTATATTATCGTCTTGTTGCCAACATTCGCACCACCTTCCCAATTGCTCTCTATATATTTTTTTCCTTGGAGAGGAGGAAATCCAGGAGGGTGCAGTAATTTCACCTTTGGGGGTTCTTTCCCTTGTTATTTCTCTCTTAAGCCTTTTAAGGACTTGCTTAGGTCCAAGGAGGTCAAATTTTTCTGTGAGAGATATAACTTCATGATATTCTCTTTTGGGGATTTGGCCCTTTACCTATGCATCCTTTTGTATCGACATATCTCAACTTAAATTTCCACCTTGTAATGTAATCGCAACTATGCACAACTGTTGGAGAAATCTTTCCAGAATATTTTGAAGCTGACAAAACGTTTCTTTCAGTCTAAAGTCTGGATGTTCGGAGACCGTCAGTTTAAAGTCTGAAGACTTTGTTCTCTCAAGACCCAAGACTCAAGACCCAAGACTCAAGACCCAAGACTCAAGACTCAAAGACTTAAGACTCGGGACTCAAGACTTAAGTCTATTCTCACCGACGTCTTTCTACTCCGTGTCGAAGGAAATCCTAAGCCGAGGTTTATGGTTAAGGATTCGATACTCGAAATAGATTTCTTGGTTGGATAATCATTTCGGATTCTTTAATTCTTATCTAAGATCGATTGAAGATCCGATGGTTGACGAAACAATCTTGGAAATATTCTATTCATGGAAACCGAGATCCCGATTGTATGGGCGAAACGATTGATGGGCTATCATCGATTCCTTAAATAGCTCGGATGATCTTCTTGATTGATTCCGTCCAACGGGTAGATTGGAGGAATTCCTTTGGTAAGTGCCAACGGCTATGATGGCATGAAGGAGTACAAAAGGAAGACGTCTAGCTGTTTTAAGTGTGTGATCGATAGAAAAATTCCGAGTCGAAGATCCTTGATTGTTAGTCGAGGCGAGCAAAATTGTACACGAGAGAGTGTTTATACTTTGTAACGCCTTGAGTGAGTGTGGTAGATCATCTACACCTAGAAACCAAGGAAGATCAACACTGTAACATCTCTTTGATCATAGTGGAATCCAGCCAATCGGCATCGGTCTTGAAGAGTGGACGTAGGCTTGAATCAAGCCGAACCACTATAAACCGAGCGTTCAATTCTCTCTTTCCCTTACTCAGTCTTGCGATTGAATTTTTAACTGTTGCAAATCCTCTAATCGTTTAAATATCGTGCAAGCTTCGAGAAAATTTTTGTATACCTATTCACCCCCCCCTCTAGGTACTCGTACTAGCTATTTCAATTGGTATCAGAGCCCGTGTTCTCACTCTGTTTTGAAGTGTCTTACTTCAGAGTAAAAGATCCATGGCTAGTATGCTAGCACCAGGGCTGATGGAGGGGCAAAGCAATACCACCTCCCTACTTCGATGGAAAGGATTACAACATCCGGAAAAACAAGATGAAAGCTTTCCTACGATCAAAGGATCCTCGGAATGGGACGTTGTGGAAAGAGGAATCACTCCTCGCTGCTGCATCAATCTCCTGAAAGAGGGAAAGAAACTGTTGAAGCCAGCGGAATGTCTCAAGAAGAATTAAACAAGAGACAAGCACTCGATGCGAAAGCGATTTATTCTTTATATTGTGCTTTATCACCAACTCGAATATAACAGAATATCTTCTTGTGTTACAGCAAAAGAAGTCTCGGGACAGTTACATATCACTTATGAAGGGACAGATCGAGTGAAGGAGACCAGAATTAATATTCTTCTTGGTCAATATGAATCCTTCAAAATGAAATCGGGAGAATCTATAACGACATGTTTAGTCGTTTTTACGAGATATTGTCAATGGTCTTGAAAACCAAGGACAAAAAATTTCTGATCCTATGAAGGTGAACAAGCTTCTGCGTGGACTCTCCAAGGATTGGAATCATATAAAGACTTCAATAAGAGAGACGCAAAGAATCATGCCATTATCTCGTAGACGAACCGATTGGAACTCTTCGATCTTACGAAGTGGAACGAATTAATGAAGACGAAGATCCAAGAGGTAAGAAATCTATTGCACTAAAATCAAATGATGATTCGATGATGCGAGATTCGAGAAGATGATATGGATGATGAGGAGCTCGCCCTCATGATAAGAAGATTCAGAAAACTGAATAGAAAAGGCAGAAGGTTCATTCCAAAGAAACAGAGTTTTCAGAGACAGCAGACCAAGTCTGTTGATGATGTGGAACCAAACAAAGATGTAGTTTGCTTCGAATGTAAAAAGAAGGGACACATCAGACCCAACTGTCCTCTTCTGAAAAAGAAAAGAGGAAAAAGTGAGAAGTCTCGAAAAGCTCTCAAAGCCGAGACCTGGAGCGATCGAGTGTGAAGAGAGTGATGAGGAATATGCCAACTTTGTGTCGATGGCACAATCGGACTCGACTGGATCGACTGGGATCGGACTCAGACAGTGAATTTGAGGTAAGTGATTATAAAATCCCTGTCAAAGTCTCTAAATATATTGATGAGTTATGTTTCAGTCTTAAGACCTCTCTTAAAAAGATTTCCGAACTTAAAAAGGAAAACTCAGTTTTAAAACAAAAGGAAAACATTTTAGAAGAAAAGGTAAAAAATTTAGACTTGAATGTTTCTACTCTTAAAGAGAGTAAAGACAATCTTTCGAAAGAAAATGCTTTCTTAAAAACTGATTTATCAAATATTTCAAAGAAATTTTCAATAGGGTCTGAAAAACTTGAAAAAGTTCTTTCAATCCAAAGACCTTACTTCAATAAGTCGGGTCTAGGTATGACAAATGAAACAATTCCTTTGATTGATTTTCCGAAAGTAAAAGAAAGAATTAAGAAAAGACCATCGAGAGAGGCTTATAAAAATCATTTTAAAAGAATTTTTGTAAAGCACTGTAGGACGAAATGCTTTAAGGTGTTCCAAGTGTAATTGTCGATCATTTTGAAAAAGAGTGTCCTATGGTTTGGAGGCCTGTTAAAAGAGTATGGCCCAATAATGCTCATCCTACTAACACCAAAGGACCCAAGAAAATTTGGGTACCAAAGAAAGCTTGAGACTCTCTTTTGAATGCGGGTTTCATCAAAAGAAGGTAAAGTGGTATCTTGACAAAGGATGCTCAAGACACATGACAGAGACTCAAATTGTTTCATAAAGCTTATTCAAGTAAATGGTGGAAAAGTTTCATTCGGAGGAAATAGCAAAGGAAGTATTGTGGGATTCGGAACTGTGAAAATTGGAAATCTCACAATAAGCAATGTCTCTCTAGTGGAAGGACTCAACTACAATCTACTCGCATTAGCCAACCGTGTGATACGGTTATAAGATCTCTTTTCAAGAAGGCATATGTTCGGAATTAGCAAAGATTCGACTCGTCTTTCATGGGTCGAAGGCATGGAAACATTCACCTCCTTGATGTAAAGCTAAATGAAGAACAATGCTTAATCTCAATTCAAGATGAAGCAGTTCTATGGCACGAAAACTTGGCCATATCAACAAGAAGCAATTAGTCAAAATCTCTTCAAAGCAGGCTTGTTCGAGGTCTACCTAAATTGCCTTACCAAAAGTCTGACTTATGCACTCCATGCATTCTCGGGAAAGCAGGTAAGAAATTCTTTTAAGCAAATAAATCATGTATCAACTAATCATGCATTGCGAAATGCTTCATATGGATCTCTTCGGACCTACAAGAACCCGAGCATTGGAGGTAAGAAATATTGTCTAGTAATTGTAGACGATTACTCTCGTTTTACATGGGTATATTTTCTTGCAAATAAATCTGAAACCTTTTCGTACTTTGAAAAGTTTGCTAAAAAGGTTCAAATTGAAAAAGGATGTGCTATCTCAAGTATAAGAACCGATCATGGAAGTGAATTTGAAAATCAAGATTTTACGAGATTCTCGTGATAAATCGGGTGTTAATCACATGTTTTCCTCTCCGTATACTCCGAGCAAAATGGAGTTGTGGAAAGAAAGAATAGATCTCTTCAAGAAATGGCTAGAACACTTTTAATTGAAAGTAAAATTTCTCCTCGATTTTGGGCTGAAGTTTGTTTCAACCGCTTGCTATATTATAAATAGAGTCTTTCTAAGACCTATTCTTGAGAAAACCCCTATGAATTGTTCAAAGGTAAGAAGCCTATTGTTTCATACTTTCATGTATTTGGTTGCAAATGCTTTATTTTGAAAAATGCAAATGATCGAGTGGGTAAGTTCGAAGAAAGATCGATGAAGGTATCTTCCTTGGATATTCTACATCAAGCAAAGCCTACGAGTCTACAACAAGAAAAGCCTCGTGGAAGAATCAATGAATGTCAAATTCCAAGACTCGGTGCAAGACGAATCCAAAGCAAGACTCGCACGAAGAGACTCGAACCCGCTCTAGACCTTCAAATGTCTACATCTCGAAACCATCTCGAGTCTGAAATACATCATCAAGACGCTCATGGAGAATCAAGTAAAGAAAGAGATCATCAACCGACAAATCAACTAGTAACGGAAGCACAAATCCAGTCATCCCAAAGATCTTATTATTGGCGAACTTAATGAAGGAATTCGTACCCAGATCAAAAAGGCATGAAGAATCTAGTCTTGTGGCTCTCATCTCGAAATTGAACCAAAAAGCATAGAAGAAGCTTTATCCGATGAAAGCTGGATCGAAGCTATGCAAGAAGAGCTCGAGACAATTCAACATCAATGATGTCCGGGAATTGACATCTAAACCAAAAGGTAAAACTGTTATTGGAACCAAATGGGTTTTCGGGAACAAGATGGACGAAAAAGGAAAAGTCGTACGAAACAAAGCAAGACTCGTGGCCAAAGGCTATACGCAAGAAGAAGGAATAGACTATGACGAGACCTACGCACCGCTTGCAAGGTTAGAAGCTATTCGACTATTACTTGCTTTTGCTTGTTACAAAAATTTCAGGTTATTCCAAATGGATGTCAAAAGTGCTTTCCTAAATGGATTTATCCATGAGGAAGTTTATGTGGAACAACCGCCTGGATTTGAAGACCCAAAGAAGCCGGACTCGCCTTTAGACCGAAAAAGGCTCTGTACGGTCTTAAGCAAGCACCTCGAGCTTGGTACGACAGACTAAGTAAGTTTTTATTACAAAATGGTTTTGTCAAAGGTAAAGTAGATACTACCTTATTTATTAAAAAGGAAAACAAAAACTTCTTACTTGTCCAAATATATGTTGATGACATTATTTTTGGATCCTCTAATGAAAGTCTTTGCAAGAAATTTTCTAAGTCTATGCAGGATGAATTTGAAATGAGTATGATGGGAGAATTAACATTCTTTCTTGGACTTCAAGTGAAACAAATGAATGAAGGAACTTTCATTCATCAAGAAAAATATGCGAATGATCTTGTCAAAAGGTTTGGATTGGAAAAATGCAAGAAGACCGACATACCAATGTCATGTTCTCGAAGATAGACAAGGATGAAGAAGGGAAGAAAGTAGATCAAAAGCTGTACAGAGCATGATCGGTTCACTTCTTTATCTTACTCGCTTCTAGACTCGATATTTTGTTTAGTGTTTGTATCTCAGGCTAGGTTTCAATCGGATCCTAGAGAATCACATCTCATTGCCGTGAAACGTATTATCAAATACGTTGCTTCATCTTCAAGCATCGGTCTTTGGTATCCAAAGAGGGGAGACTTTAATCTTCTAGGATACTCGAGATGCGATCCGGCGGTTCGTGAGTCGATAGAAAGAGCACTTCGGAACTTGTCAATTGCTTGGAAATAGGACAGTGTCTTGGTTTTCAAGGAAGCAAAGCACCGTAGCTCTCTCAACAACGGAAGCCGAGTATGTAGCTCTTGGAAGCTGCTTGTTCGCAAATTCTATGGATAAAACAACAGCTACAAGACTTTGGCATTGAAGACTCATGCACGTAAATCGATGTGACAACACAAGCGCGATCAATCTCACCAAAAATCCAATCCTTCATTCTAGAGCAAAGCATATTGAGATTCGTCATCACTTCATTAGAGATCATATTCAAAATGGAGAAATCTCAATTCAATTTGTTGATTCAAAAAGTCAACTAGCGGACATATTCACAAAGCCTTTGGAGAAGAATCAATTCGACTTCATCCGCTCAAGACTCAACATTTTGAAGCTTGAAGAAGTTAAAGTCTAGAGACTCACCAACTCTAAGACTCGATCTCTTAGACTTTAAATCCCGAGACTCAATCATTCATCGCTTAAGACTTTGTAAGTCGATATCTTATCTAAAAGGTATGAATTCTTGCTTATTTTATCTCGAAAAGGTACGTTCTTTTATTCGGATATAATTTGTGTGAAATTTGAAAACTTGTCTTTTTTAGAGGAAGTTATTTTTGGCAGTTATTTTTGAAAAAGGAGTGTTCGTACACTTTCCTTGTACCGTTTAAAATTCTATTTTCAAATCCGAGGCACATATAAATACACGGTCATTCTACCCCCAATTTTAAAAACCCTAAAAGACACTCTTCTTCCGATACTTGTTTTACTCTCTCATCGTCGAGAAAGTGGTCATCTCTCTTGGGAAAAGCAAGTGAAGAAATCCTCCAATAGACAAAGAAAGATGTCGTCTTCGAGGAAATCATCAAGAATCGCAAACGTGGACCACAAAGAATGGAGAAGGGACCGACTCACTTCGATCTTGCGAGGAAGAAGACTCACCAAGTCAGCGACAAAGTCCGATTCGCTCTCCTCCACGTCATTCAGCATCTCCCGACCCACAAGGTGCAAGTCAAAATCTAGAAGAAGACATTATCGAGGATGCCGACCCGAAAGAGTCCAAAAACCCTCTCGTTATCTATAAGCTTTATCGTGCGTTGAAAAACACCGGTTCTTCATTAAAGTATATAGATGACTTTCTTAAGGACAAAAATTATGGGAATGAGTATCTTTTTCTGCGGAAAATGGAAGAGTTGGGAATTGCTCCGAAAGGAAGAGCGAGAGGAGGCTCTTGCGAACATTCCTAGTGATCCTCGTATGCCGGACAGAATCTAATTGACGGGAACGATGATGACAAAATGTTCCTTGAATTTAAACCTAGAATGGGTGTGGCTGCAAAGGTGAAAGGAAATCGGATGGATTTGTTTAAATCCAAGGATCAAGAAAAAATGTATTTCAGTTTGTTGAAAAGAGGGGTAATCAACCCTAGAAGTGTCGACTTTGACTTCCCGGATTCCATCAACTTGAACTTAAGGGAGAAGTTGAGTTTGCTTCAACTTGAGACTTTTTGCTCGACTCTGAGACGGGTATGATCAACCGACCGCTTACTTCTATTCAAATCTTAGCTTTTTGGATGCGAATAGAATTTCATTCGATGTCCGAGACCAAGTCTATGTGGTAGATGTAAATATGTTGGCGGACATAATTGGAGTTGAAAGGGGACGCTATCTCCCAATCAAAGTCTCACCTGCTCGTACTACTCGGGATCTTGTCAAAGATAGGGACGTTGATAAGAAAATCATCTATTCCGGATGAATGCCATCGACATTGTGCTTCATAAGATTGTGATCAATTGTCTTAGACCAAAGTCTACGTCAAAGACTTCGTGTCTTTTTCTGAAGCAAAGTTGATGTATGCGATCAACTCGGGACGGAAATTTTCTCTCCCGCACACTATTCTTTTCCATATGTTCGAGCAGCGGTGTCAAAAGACAAAGGACAATTGCCTTATCCTGGTCTCGGTGACCAAGATCTTCGACATCCGAATATTGAACCGCCACATACTTTTTGTGTTCGACCGTGTGACAAGATGGTGGTAGGGTTGAAAATGTTAATGAAGATGCGTCGAAAGAACTTTCTAAGGCAATGGAGAAATTCAAGGTGAAATCTCCAAATCCGCTTCAAAAAGGAAAGGAAAGGAGGCTATTGGTGCCTCTTCGAAAAAGAGGAAAAGAACTCTTATCCCGGAGGATGAGGATGAAGATGAAGATGATGAAGATCCCACTATTCCAAAGACCGACAAGAACAAGACGTTCGTGTCTCATTCGACGAACTTCAGCGAGAAAGCGAGAAGAAGAAGAACAGAGAAAGAAGGAAAAAGAAGTTGAGGAAGAAGGAGACAAAGAAAAGAACAGTCTGCTGATAAATCTGGAGAGAAGGGAAATCCCGAGCATGATCATCATTCTTCCCCTCTCGATGTCCTAGAGACAAAGGGGAGTAAGCTTGCAAGAAAGGTCTACACCTCTTGTTGCTGAAGATCTAAGACAATCTCCGAAGACCCGAAAGAAGTTCAGTCTCTCAATTGCCCGAAGAAGGTGATACATCGATTCCAAATCTGCCGACCGAACAGAAGCACCATCGTCGCATACACACCATCCGAGAAAGCCAATGCCGGTACACGTACGGATGATTCTGCAGATCTTCGTAGTATCATGAATATTCTTCTGGAAATGCGTAAACTGGATATATGTTCGACCGTGAAATCCAAGCTTTGAAGCATGCTGGACAAGAATCTTCGGTCTCTATGGAAGATAAATTCAAAGACCTCGCTCAGCAACTCCAAGCCAATGCCAAGGGAGAAGAGGTAGCTCGTCTGCGAGAAGACTTGAAGAAGCTTGAAGGAGTAGTCCAGTCCATTGGGGATTTCCGGATCGTGCGCATTCCCAAGCGGACATGAATCCTTTCTCACCCTTTTCAATGCCGACAAAAAGGGGGAGAATCAATTTGAACTTTCATTTTTTAATCTTTGACCTTTGTGGTTATGTTTATTTATTTTTGAGTATTACTTGAGAACTTGAATTTGGGTGTGAATTTGACTGATCGTGGATTGCGGATTATGAACTTGATCGGTTGCATTTATTCAAGTGTTGTTATATGGTGTTTCTCATGAAAGACTAACCAATTGTCTGTGGATGCGAGTCCGGTTGTTTTATTAATCTTTATGAGTTAGCCATATTACTTGAGAAATGTTTTGCAGGTCAAAGTTGTTCAAATCTTCAAGAAAGTTTTGTCACCATCAAAAAGGGGAGATTGTTGGAGAAATCTTTCCGGAATATTTTGAAGCCGACAAAACGTTTCTTTCGATCTAAAGTCCGGATGTTCGGAGACCGTCGGTTTAAAGTCGAAGACTTTGTTCTCTCAAGACCCAAGACTCAAGACCCAAGACTCAAGACCCAAGACTCAAGACTCAAAGACTTAAGACTCGGGACTCAAGACTTAAGTCTATTCTCACCGACGCTCTTTCTACTCCAAAGGTCGAAGGAAATCCTAAGCCGAGGTTTATGGTTAAGGATTCGATACTCGAAATAGATTTCTTGGTTGGATAATCATTTCGGATTCTTTAATTCTTATCTAAGATCGATTGAAGATCCGATGGTTGACGAAACAATCTTGGAAATATTCTATTCATGGAAACCGAGATCCCGATTGTATGGGCGAACAGATTGATGGGCTATCATCGATTCCTTAAATAGCTCGGATGATCTTCTTGATTGATTCCGTCCAACGGGTAGATTGGAGGAATTCCTTTGGTAAGTGCCAACGGCTATGATGGCATGAAGGAGTACAAAAGGAAGACGTCTAGCTGTTTTAAGTGTGTGATCGATAGAAAAATTCCGAGTCTCGAAGATCCTTGATTGTTAGTCGAGACCGAGCAAAATTGTACACAGAGAGTGTTTATACTTTGTAACGCCTTGAGTGAGTGTGGTAGATCATCTACACCTAGAAACCAAGGAAGATCAACACCGTAACATCTCTTTGATCATAGTGGAATCCAGCCAATCGGCTGTCGTCGCTTGAAGAGTGGACGTAGGCTTGAATCAAGCCGAACCACTATAAACCGAGCGTTCAATTCTCTCTTTCCCTTACTCAGTCTTGCGATTGAATTTTTAACTGTTGCAAATCCTCTAATCGTTTAAATATCGTGCAAGCTTCGAGAAAATTTTTGTATACCTATTCACCCCCCCTCTAGGTACTCGTACTAGCTATTTCAACAACTACCCCGATCAATGCATTCCAACTGGTGGTGGAGCTTGGTCTCACGGCGAAGATCGAGATGGATTATCGGAGAGATCTTGTCAAAGTAGGGACGCATTATAGCTGGAGTCAACACAGAGTTCAACGTGTTCCAACTAATGGTGGAGGTTGGCCTCTCGGTAGAGATCAAGATGGATTATTAAAGAGATCTCGTCAAAGGTAGTGATGGCATCATGACGGCAGATGAGATAGAGGAAGGGATAAGAAGGTTAATGGAGGGCAAGGAGGCCGGGGAGAGGAGGAAGAAGGTGAAAGAGGTGAGCGAGAAGAGCGGTAAGGCTTTGATGGAGGGTGGCTCTTCCTACCTATATTTGGGTCGATTCACTGGGGATGTCTGCAGTTAGTGAGCATCCATTTAGCTTAGGAGGCTGTTGGTATTTTGATTATGTGATTACTTGGCATGTGTGTTTCAGCATATCTGGAACTACAATCCATCTGGACTGTTCTAGTGTCTTTTGTGACTGTAAACCATGTTGATTCTTGTCGACCCTTTGGCGTGTTTTGTGTGGAACCGTGCAAAGGTAAAAGACAAGTTATAGAAAGTGTTCACACAAAATAAATTAACCAGCAACCATCCGTCCTTGATCTCCAAGTATAGATGGATTCCATTTTGCTCTTGCTTTCACCTCCAGTGCTATTCTCATTCACGCTTTTGAAAGTCCAATGTGAAAAGCATTAGGGAATATAGCAAGATTGAACCTTCACTTGAGGAATGCAAATTTGGTTTGACCCATATGGAACGCCAGAGGATTTTCAATTTTTCTTCTCATACTTTCGTTTTATGTTTATTACAAGAGGAAACCGGCGGCCTGCAGATTCATGGACCGAGTAAAATAATAAGATGAGACGGTTTTGCAAGGAAGATGGATTTAAAGGTTGGTAGCTCAAATACCATGTGGACCAACATCTCCTCAGATAAATGGAATGCAATAGAGTTTAAGGAGATGACGTTTAAGACTGCACAAAAAAATTCCATGACCACAATCTCACGTAACATGATACAACTCATGCGGATGCCACTGGTTGTTACTTCCTGGCCGTCTTATTCACAAAAGAAAATATCAATATCAACATATAAATTTAATGTATGTAGTGATGCGATATATTAATAATATTTTTATGAGTCATTCTCAATGGATCTAATTTTGTATTTTAGTAAATTCTTTTTAAAAATAAATATCGGTTCGTCAATGTGCACGGTGTTCTTTGACTTTATAAAATGGGGATAAATACTATTTACTTGGACATCAAGGTGGGATGATTGATTTGCCAAATTCAAAGTGGAGGAGTAGTTTTAATACGCCTATGGCTGGCAAAGATTTGCTGGCAATCCTCGCTAGCCCTAAGGGAAAGGGGAAATTTAAAGAAAACAAAAGAAATTTAAAAAAAAAATTGCAAAATGCCATCAGCGCTAGCAAATCAAAATCGGCTGGATTAATTGAACCGGCACAAATGCAAAATGTTTAGGATTAAATTGATCAAAAAAAATGTTTATGATTGAATTGACACAATTGTAATGGGTTTAGAACTTTTTTTGTAATTCTTCCATTTACATACAATGGCATTGCATTTGGTATAACTCCAATAGTAAGATTTTCGGGTTATTTAGAGAAAAATGAATCTTGGATTATGTGTTACCTCTACATGGTTTTTTCTTTTTCGTTTTCTTGTTTTTGTAAAAACTACCTCTACGTGGTTAGCATCAAATATCACCTAAGGATTGCTAAGATGGAAAAGATCACGGTGACTATTTTTGTTCACTGAGCGAGAGTTTATACAAATTTCTTTGAAAAACATGATACGTGGGGGTTAAATTTGTTCATGAGAGATAAAACTTCATCTCCTGATAACTTGTAACTGGAATTACAGCTTGGATCTTTAGTGTTTGGTTATAGGATAACCTCATAAAATTGCAAAGAGTTTACCTCTTATGTTGAGGCCACCCTGCTTACCTAGTAATCCAAGTAGGCTAACAAGACTACATTTTTTTATTTTAATGTCCTATTACCCACACGCCCAACACCTCCTTAATTGCTCTCCATATATTTTTCTTCCCGGAGAGGAGGGAATATTGGAGTGTGCAGCAGGGAGTCCCACTCCTCGAGCGTTCTTCCCATTGTCATTTCTCCCTTAAGCCTTATAATGACTTGCTCAAGTCCAAGGAGATCAAAAAAAAAAAAAAAAAAAAAAGTCCAAGGAGATCAATTTTTTTCCGTGAGAGATGACTTCATGATATTCTTTTTTTGGGGATTTGGCCCTTTATCTATACATCCTTTTGAAGTAACATATCTCAACTTAAATTTACACATTATAATGTACCCATAACTATGCACAGCTACCACAATCAATTGCCAACTTCAGACTATGTTGCTATAACCTTATGCAAGCCTTTTGCCCTTGGTCTAGTATTGCCAGATCATCCAAAATGGCAATTTTCACTTAAAAAATGCATTGATTATGAAATTTCTTTATTGAGATATTCTAAAAATATCAGAACCCATTGGGGCTCACTAATCAACATTAGTTCTAATACAATTTTGTTGAGAATGTACAGGAATAGTCCAATACCTTTTCATGGTGAGATGAGTCTAAATCCAAGTTCATCATCATATTCAAGTGGATACACTTTTGTTCAAGTTAATGCACTATGAACCAACTATGATATATCAACAACTCCAAACCACATTAAATCTCTTATATATAATTTCTCTAACAAAATTCACACATGCTCCTATAGTGACCCTCTTGAAGTGAACTCCAAGGAAGTTTGATGGATTGCTAAGAGGGCACGAAAACCTTATTATGAGATGGTACTTACACTTCTCACAAATTCTCTAAAACTCTACCGATCATGGTGTTGACGCCTAAAATTAGACTTTATTTTATTATTATTTTGTTTTATTTGATTTTCGGATAATAAACCAAAAAAAGAAACAAAAAAGAAAAGCAAAAGCGGAAAGGCAACCCCCCTCCCCGCGTGGACCTTCGGCCCATCGTCGCCTCAAGCCCAGCCCCCTCCGCATCGTCTTCTTCCTCGCGTCACTGAGGAGCACGCGCAGGCAGGCGCGACGCCGGAGAAGCTTGAGCGGACGGTGATCGCGTGCGGAGTAGAGGAGCAGTTGGCGTCAACGGGACGTGACCGGAGGAGGCGATGATGGCGGATGGGACGGCAGTCCAACCGGTAGGTCAAAGCCTCGCCGACCGGCCGCTTCCGTGCCTATAAATAGGCCCTCCATCCCCGACAAAAAAAAGGGGAGAGATCACGGGGAGAGAGAGAGAGAGGCCATCGGAGCTCGGGGTCCCCTGAGAGACTTCGGGGAGTTCGAGTGTAGGCTGGCCATGGTGTGGTGAGCTTGGAGGGGTCCCCGAGAGACTTCGGGGAGCTCGAAGAGCGAACCCGAGAGAGAGAGAAGCCGGAGGAGATTCGCGTGGGTCTCGCCGTCGCCGCCGCCCTTGTCACACCGTTGCCACGAACAGGTATCGTGATGTCGCCATTGCCATCTCCCTCTCCTAGTCCAGTCATCGCTGTCGTCGCCGCCGCTATCGCCGCTGCGCCTCGGTCCTCTCCCTCCTCGGCACCGCAATTCGGAAACCCTAGGGTTCCCGATTTTCTGGGTCGCGACCTCGGGTTGTCGGGTCGGACCCGGATTGGGAACCGGGTAGGGATTCCGTAAATCCCAGGAGCGTCGGAGGTCGGGTCGCGAGTCGGGTCGGACCTGGGTAGGGTTTCGCGGGGAGTCGGGTCTCGGAGCCGGGTTGTCGGGCCGAGCCGGGCGTCCCTAAACGCTTGGCCACGATGTCGTTTTAATAAAAAAAAAAGAAAAAAAAAAAAAAAGAAAAAAAGATGAAAAAAAAAAAATGTTTTTCTCCCAAAATGCATGGAAAATCCCTCGAACATCCAAAAAACCTCAGGATTTAAACAAGATTAGGTACCGAAAGGGCATTAGTGATTAATTAGTGTAATCAAGTCTCCGATCCTAATTTCTCTGGTTGCGCAGGAGTGAGTATTTTTCCCGATACTTCACTTGGGTTTCTAATCAACCCACCCCAAATCGATTAGTGGCGACTCCAATTTAAAATTTGATTTACAGGTTAAAAACTTGAACCATTAAGTCATGAATTGGTGGACTTGGGAGAGTTCGGGTTTAATAAATTCAGCCGAGCCATTAGCCTCCTTAGGCGCTCGTACCCAATTACGGGCGCCGAAAAAAAAGAGGTTGCGACAGCTTGGCGATTCCGCTGGGGAGAATTTGAGGACTTAGGCCATTTTTGTCTTGTTTAAATTCTTTACTGACTTGTTTTTGTTTTTTCTTTATGTAGGTTAGTAGCTTAGACATTTATTGTTGCTTAAAATAGATTATTTTGTGATTAAAAGCTCTTGTGCATGCTTTACTGTTTTAACACTACACATGGCACACACAACCCGGCCGCCGGACTTGGGCCGCCTTAGGATTTCTAGGATGGTGTTAAGAAAGATACGACCTCAAATGCGAGACTGCGATGTAGAGGTTGCCTTTCTTTTCCCCGAATTTCTTAGCCGAGGTTAAGGGGGTATGCTACTAATGCGAGACTACGATGGGCAGATACCCTTTTAATTTCATCAAGCCTTCTGAGTTAGAAATCGAGCTACACATCCCATCTGTATGTCTTTGTCCTTGCCATTTTATTTAAAAGCAAAGTGATTTCTTTACTTTTACTCAGTCTTTTTATTTGGCCCATGGCAATTTAGGATAAGCTTTTCAAGTCTCAGTTTATATGCGATAGGGAAAGACGATATCCAGTTCATTCCCGCTCCCAAGGTGGAGCTCTTTAGATGGTGGGGTCAATTGGATCAATTTGCCCAAGAGCGCGTGAAGGCCAAACTCGGTCATCTCCTATCGCTGATCCAAATCATTGTTTGTCTCAAAGTCATACAAGCCATGGCACATTTCTGGTGCCGGAGGACACTTACTTTTATGTTTGGTAGGTTTGAGCTAACCCCGACCCTGGAGGAATACAGCATCATCACTGGAATGCCTCTTGGGAAAAAGCTTGTCAGGCCATCAACAGGCATCATCCCATTGCGTGGGCTGGCGCGACTTTTAAGAACTGAAGTCTATATTATGACACAAATTCTTGAAAACAACCATAATACCTGCCCATTTGAATTTATGAATGCTTGTTTTCAAAATCAACCTATGACCCAAAAAAGCGAGATTTTCCTCCTGGCCGTTTTCGGACTCATCATTTTCCCTCATCAAAGAAATGCCATAAGTCCTAAGATGGCATGGATAGTTGATAAGATATTGAGGGGGGGAAATTATGTCAACATGATTTTAACTGAAACATTCTTGTCCTTTAATCGTTTTAAAGATAACACGGAGAAAATCATACGGGTCTCTCCTGAAATTTTACAAGTTTGGTTCTTTTCTCACCTAAGCGAATTCCGAGACTTCATGCGATCATCTGAAACAAATGCTTTTGAAAATCCATTACAAAAATTTATGGTTTTAGGACCATATATTCTGAGGCATTCCAATGGTGTGCTGGTTGGTTCCATGAAAAGAGGGCCCGCATTACTTACAAACGCACCCACCCAATTCTGTTGCTTGGCTGCATCAGCACTGTTCCTTATTACCCATATCGGGTGGCACGACAATTTGGAGCCCTTCAAGAAATTCCACCGCTTTCCAGGAGGAGAATTCCTCTAGTTCTTTTCAACACAAGCCGTGACTATGCGGTCGAAATTTCTATCGTTGAAGAAACTTGGGACAAGTGCCATTGCAAAAGGATCGTGGTACCTGAAGGGCTTGAGGGAGAAGAAAAAGCCCACCACGCCTCTGCGGCATACATCCACAATCATCACATCCCGACAAGGTGGAAGCCATCGGTCCCTTGCTCAATTAGAGAGAGCAGCCCGCATGAGCAAGTAGGGCTTATACAGAGGATATGGGAATAGGCCAGATACTCATCTCAGAGCCAGTCCAAGAAAGCAAGTAGCCTTTGCAAGAACAAGGCTCCCTATTACATGTAGATTAGCAGTTGTGTCTCCCTTAGTGTTAATATCGTTAAAGTTTTGTCCCATTGTTTAATATCTAGTATTTTATTCTGTCATTTTAATTTCGAGTTCTAGATGTTAGAAGTCGACGGTCTATGAAATCCTCTTTTGATGAATAAAAAAGCAGTTAGACCATTGCCATGGGTCGATTTTTGTTTACTTTCATACTCATTCATTGTTTTCGCAAACGGCAGGTAATTATGAGTCGTCGGCCATCAATAGCTCGTGAATGGCCTCATGCGCTAGGGCCCGATTAGAATGATGTACAAAATCACCTTATTAACATTGAAGACAGCATAGGACAAATGTCCATTGTCCTTCAACAACTCTCAAGACAAATGGAATCCACTCAAGTCGAACCCAACTCTGTAGTTGCCTTAAACGTCATCGTGACACCTGCAAATTCGCCAGAAAATAGCCAGTACCATAGACAGTTTGAAAGGATCATGAAAAAGTTAAACCAGCTGCAGGAGCGGAATCCCATGGACCTGTCCAATTACGCCGGCATTGAGATCCTTGAAAAACTCAAAGCACTTGAATGCGAAAGGTATGCTGATATCTCCCGCCTAGAGACCTACTTGCAGGCTTACCTGGTTCGAAGGATGATTCAATCGTACCAATTGAACTTGACTGGCCCTGCCTTGCGATGGTACATTGTTAGGAAGATTAGTCCCATTAAAACTTGGAAGGAATTAATTCATGTTTTCCATCAAGAATATGATATTGACATCACCCCTGACATCACCTTACCCTATGAAGAGCCGATGATCGTGGAGCATGAGGAGCTGTTAGCCTCTGAGATAGGAGAGGAGCATGTCAATAAAGCCTTGCATGATAAATGGGCGGTTGAGCAGCATCCTGTTACTGGAAAAATTCCCACTAGGAAAGGCAAGGAGCCTTTGTACGAGATCAAATACACAGAGCCTGTTCAAGAATGGGGCACGACTGGACAACTCCTCAAGCTTACTCCAAGAGCTAGGGTCTAAAGAATACCAACCCCCATCAACCTAGAAAGTGAATCAAAGAGTGAAACTCTAATATCTCTCACTTCCCTTGACAAAATCGAGCTGGCGAAACGCAGGGCAATACTCAAGAGGTCTGGTCCAGGGGCCAATAAAAGAAAGCCTAAGCAAATCAATTCCGCATCTACCAAAGAGCCGCCACACCAAAGCTTCGAGCATTCCCAAGAATACAGCTTTGAAGGCCACCATCTTCTATAGTACAACCCTGAAGACCTCCCGGCCCTAGAATACAATCCCAAGGACTTCCAGCGTTATTTTGACAATGAAACTGACGATTCATCATATAACTATTTCATACTCTCATCCGGGGATGAAGGTCTGTCAGAAGAGGAAGCGTACGTCTTTATCCTCTATGATCCTAACGAAGTACTAAGCTCGTCCTCTGACCATGAGGATAGCTTCAATACTTCATCCTCATTTGGAAATTTTGACCAAGAAGAAAGCAATGGAGTAATCTCGGTAGAATCCAACTTCCCTGAAACAGAAAAATTCACTACTACAACAGATATGCAGTGGCAAAACTAGCGGCCTAGCCAAGACATACTCGGCTCGTCTTGCCCTCATAGGATCATGACCCCCATAGAAATGTGGATATCCGATCTCTGCAAGTATAATGACACAACTTGTCCTGTGGCCCACTTGCAGTATCTCCATGCAGAAATGAGTCGATACTATGGCCCAATGTCGTTCACAACTCAGGCATTCCAAGAAACTCTTACGGGGTCTGCATTACAATGGTTTATCACAGCAAATGTTTATCTTCTAAAGGATTGGAATGAGCTGACTTCCACATTCTTGTATCAGTACCAAAGCCAGATCGGAACTGAACTGCCTTGTGAGAGCTGGGCTCACTTCACAAGAAAACCAATGAAGAATTTCCGAGCATACGCAGGGAGGTGGAGGGCTTTCATGATGCAAACCCGTCCTCCACTAGCTGAAGAGGAGTTAATGAAGTAGTTCATAGAAGTTTTGTCCTGCAAGCATCGCTGTTGGTTGCATGGGTTACACTTCCGTAGCTTCAACGAGGTAGTCATCGCATGCGAATACTTCGAGTCTACTGAAGGCGAGGAATTCAAAGATGCTTAGCTTCAAGGCCAGCACTATCAAAGCACTCCTTTGCACAGGAGTTTTCATGGGTTTTACTCGTTTTTATAATTTCATGTTTCTTATCTTGTCTGGTGTGTTACTGCTGTATTTTCCATTCCAAGTACTCTATTGTACAGTTATAATATTTTGTTTTAAGAGCGTGAAGTGGTACTCCAAACTAGCCCGGTGATGCTATCCAACCATGAAAAAAAAAATATCATCCAAGGAGAATACTGAGGGCTAGGCTTCCTCATGCTTTTTCTCCCCCAAAGACGTATTTTGAAAATAAAAAATATTTCATCACTCAAAAGCTTTTGTTAAAACAAGATGATAAAATTTAATCATGTTTGTCTTTCTGACTCACTCACTTCATGTCTCAGAAGATCATTCCCGTCTCCTTTGACTTAGTATGACTGAGGGCATTTGAAGCAAGCGCATCAGGAAACAAAAAATGAGACATAATAGGTACAGGCACACGGTTGGAATCAAGCCATTCCCAAGAGCTCTGTACACTCCACCTTGCTCCTGCCCAACTCCTTCACAAGCCAGAGCAATATCCTTTCCCCCACAATGTGCCTGAGCAACCAGATGTTGTGGTTTCATCAACGGGACTTCTAGCTTCGACAAGCCCAGAAGCACAAGGAGGGGATCTTTTCTCTTTCTTTGAATTGGCTACTGTCAACAGGGAAGAAATCCAGATAGTTGAAGCGGTCTCTAGCCCCTATTCAAAATGAGGACCTAGAAACCTGACTTCCTATTCAGACACATGCTCTCGCAAGAAGTAATTGTCATCAGAGAATTGGAGGTTTTGATTATCCATCTCAGATTCCATAGAAGCTTGAGGTACATGACTTTTGCCCAATGATGCTATAGTTAAAGACAGAAGGACAAATTCCACAGAAGGAAGGCGTTGAAGATGAATCAACGACCAGTAATCATGCATACATGGTCACAAGTGAGGAAGGCTAATCAAAAGAAATGTTAAACTATGCCAAGACAAAAAGGCTGTCATTGACATTCAAACATCATCAGGAGTCAGCAAATACAAACTTTGGAGAAGAGTAATTTGGTATCGTTTCTAATACTCCTCCCTCTTTGAATTCACTTTTGACATATTCCCCCTATTGGCAGGAAGCACCAAGATTCAAGAGCCAAATTTGATAGTTAGGCAAATCAATATTGGCCAAGCTAGTACATGGAAATGACCTACATCAAATTTACCTGGCTTCTTGTAAAAAGACATGTCATCTAGGAGCCAATTCAGAGAATAATTGACCTAACGAAATAAGGGACATAGGACTTCGTGTCCCCCTTCTCACTTCAGGATCACCTAACCGTCAAAGATGTGAAAAACAAATCAATGAAAGACTACTTGATTTGCTACAAGGGCAGAAGCAGAGATGCCCGATTAGATTCCCAATCCTTGGCTGATCATTCATGTGTCATATCCCTAATCAATAGTGACAACCATCGACACCTCTTTGTGAATAACCCTTTTGATGTTCAAAATTTAACAATACTATTCTGTTGACCCTTAATGCTACCAAGAAGGTCTTTTTAAGTCAAAACCATTCATTTGTTCTGAGAGTACAAACTCCATCACATCATACACTGCATACATTTTTCTAGGTGAATTCTGCATAATGATTTTGTCTGTCTAAATCACTGATTCCATTGAGAATTATTAGAAAAGACAACTAAATGAAGAATACAAGATTAATCGAGCATGTTGGATGAGGCGCGTCAGAATGATGAAAGGCAAGCCATATCCTACACACAGTCCCCCCATCTATACACTTGTGAGATGAGTGCAGAAGATTCCATGACTAAAGGTAAAGAGTTCTCTCGCGAATGGTACGATGATCATAGCAGTGAGAGGCATTCCATCACTCACTTTGAGCCCCATACACTGACAAATTTCTGCTATACTCCTGATAAAGAACCACCCCACACTGGGGCAAGTCGAAAGCAAATTAGCATCACAAGGTGAGAAAGGGGATAGAAATTTTCTTGCTTGCACTTGCATCAATCTTCGAGTGTCTTTATTGCATATGAACACTCGCGTTAATTTAAGTGCCCTAGAGTCGTGAAGAGCAATTCTTTATTTACGCACTTGTATCCATGGTACAACTCAATTGAGTCTGTAAATTCACCCTCACATGGAGGCAAAGCAGAAGCCACTGTTGTTTGAGCAACATAATCAAGAGTGCCAACAAAAGATGAAGACTCCATAGTCTAGCAAAGGCGTTTGCTTGAACTTGCCAAGATCGATTCCTCAAGCAACAAGAGCAAAAACTAGGGCATAAAAAAGCAGTGTACGTGGTAAAAGCAAGGTTAATGCCCATGAATTAAAAATTGAGATGAGAAATAGGGGCATGAAAAAAGCAGTGTGCCTAGTAAAAGCAAGGCCGATGCCCCAAACAAAAATACAGCCATTTGTATTCCCAAGAGGAATTGTTGTTTAATTGATACAACCTCCATCCGACCGTGAAGAAAGACTAGTGACAAATGCCAAGACAATCGCCAACTCTCACCCTCTTACATGTGAGCCAAGACTACGTTACATTCCCATTGTAAAGGTTTCTTCAGACTAGGGGCACTTCAATTAACGTAGGATTTCATGTGTACATAAGCATCGCTCGAAGAAGTACGAGCAAGATTACTCTATCTCTTTTCGCAGGATTCTTGACTTGTAAATCCGGAGATGATCGTGTAGCATTTTTGTCCATCGGCTTCGACCTCGATGGTCCCAGTTGATGAGCCGTTGACCAACTCTTCATCACAATTTCAACAAAGACCTCTCACATTGGTAAAGTCGTACCGTTTGCGAGAATACTCGAACCCCTGCTACATGATGACAGTGAGATAGTGTGGTCCTTATAAATCCTACATCAATGGTCAGGATAGCCTTCTCCATGAGAGTGAGTGAAAAGTCCTTTCAGACTGAAAGTCCCTCATCTAGCATGCTCGAAGCATCTATATTCCAAGTAAATGTTGTCTTTCAAAATCTTCCCCAGTGGAATTCGAATGATACAAAACTGATAAAATTATCATGTATAAATCACATATGAATTTATGAATTTACAGTAGATACAATCATGTGTGCATATTGTGCAAATAGCAGACATACCATCAAAGATCAGAGATATTACCAGGTAAGCATATCGCTATCCTCATTTGTCTTAAAGTACCTATCACTGTCCAAGTACTCTCTTATTGACACTCGACCTATTCGAGTCGTCCCTTGAGTTGGGTGCTTGCAACTGTCTAAGTATTCTCTTGTCTTTGAGTACCGGCCATCGTTCGGATACTCCCTTTTCCTGACACTCGACCTATTCGAGTTGTCCTTAGAGTATTAATGTTTGTGATTGACCAAGTATCCCTTTATCGTTAAATACCTACTGTTGTTTAGGTATCCCCATATCGTCAAGTATCCACCACTGTCCAGGTACTTCATTTTCATGACACTCAACTTGCCCGAGTTGTCCCCAAATAATAGCAGTTATTCAAGCATTCCACTGTTTTGTGTACCTGTGCCTACCCAGGTATGCTTTCTTACGCTTAGACCATTGAATGGTCCCAAGTTGTATCATTAAATACTTGTGTTCATCCAAGTATTCTAGCACTTTGTGCACCTGTGGCTATCCAAGTGTTCCACCCCTTTTAAATGCCTGCGGCAATCCAGGTAAGCCTCATACCGCATTCAAGTTTATAATACCAAGAGGTGAGAGAACTTCACGAATATGCGGGGCATGCCCTCGATATTCCCAATTACCAGGAGGTGAGAGACCTTTACGAATATCCAAGGTACGTCTTCGATATTCCCAATTATCAGGAGGTGAGAGATCTTCATGAATATGCGGGGCACATCCTCGATATTCCTATCACCAGGAGGAAGGAGACCTTCACGAATATGCGAGGTACGTCCTCGATATTCCCCAATTGCCAGGAGGTGGGAGACCTTCACGAATATGCGGGGCACGTCCTCGATGTTCCAAATCACCAGGAGGTGAGAGACCTTCATGAATATCCCAGGTACGTCCTTGATATTCCCAATTACCAGGAGGTGAGAGACCTTCATGAATATCCCAGGTACATCCTCGATATTCCCAATTACTAGGAGGTGAGAGACCTTCACGAATATCCCAGGTACGTCCTCGATATTCCCATTACCAGGAGGTAGGAGACCTTCACGAATATGCGAGGTACATCCTCGATATTCCCCAATTGCCAGGAGGTGGGAGACCTTCACGAATATGCGAGGTACGTCTTCGATATTCCTAATTATCAAAAGGACCTTCATGAATATCCTAGGTACCCCTTCGATACCTGCGAACGCCAGGTATCCTTCAAGAGTTGGTACTTGTAATTATCCAAGTACTCTTTCAACACCTGCAAGCAATCAGGTACTCCTTCAATGTCTGCAAACATCTAGGCACTCTCCAAGAGTTTGTACTTGCGATCATCCAAGTACCCCTTCGACGCCTGCAAAGGCCCAAATATCCTTCAGGTTAGTACTTGTGAATATCCATGTACTTTTTGATATGCCTATGAATGTCCAGGTATCTTCCAGAATCGATGCCCTGAGAAAGGTCGGCACATCCTCTCGAGAAAGGTCGGGTTCCGCCAGGTGTTTTCGACAGAAGTCAGACGCCCCACAAATCGATGCCCTGAGAAAGGTCGGTGCATCCTCCCGAGAAAGGTCGGGTTCCAACCAATGTCTTTGACAGAAGTTAGACACCCTAATAAAACAGATGCTTTAAGAAAGGTCAGCGCATCTCCCGAGAAAGGTCAGGCACCAACTGGTGTCCTCGATACAAATCAGGCACCCACAAATGAGATGCCCTGAGAAAGGTCGGTGCATCTCCCGTCAAGGCGACCGGAGAAAGGTTCGGGTCTTAAACAAACCACTGATTGCTTTAACAGGCGACCGAAGAATGGTTCGGGTCGGAGGAGTGACAAATCATTGATTGTTTTAATAGGCGACCGAAGAATGGTTCGGGTCCCGGAGAAGCAATTTCTGTCACGGCGAGAATGGTTCGGGTCCTGGAGAAGCAATTTCCCGTAATCGAAGAATGGTTCGGGTTCGAGACAAGCCACGATTACTCTAACAAGAAAATGGTTCGGTCCTGGAGGAGTCCTAAGACAAATCAAAGGTTGATCCTGTTTTCATTGATTGTTTTAATAGGTGACCGAAGAATGGTTCGGTCCTGGAGAAGCAATTTCCTGCCACGGCGACCGAAGAATGGTTCGGGTCGAGGCAAACCACGATTATTCCAACAGGAGAAGCAATTTCCTGTCACGGCGACTGAAGAATGGTTCGGGTCCTGGAGAAGCAATTTCCCGTCACGGCGATCGAAGAATGGTTCGGGTCCGAGACAAGCCACTGATTACTCTAACAGGCGACCGAAGAATGGTTCGAGTCCTGGAGGAGTAATCCCCAGTCAAGGCGACCAAAGAAAGGTTCGGGTCCTAGACAAATCATTGATTGTTTTAATAGGCGACCGAAGAATGGTTCGAGTCCTGGAGAAGCAATTTCTTGTCACGGCGACCGAAGAATGGTTCGGGTCCGAGACAAACCACTGATTATTCCAACAGGCGACCGAAGAATGGTTCGGGTCCTGGAGGAGTAATCCCTAGTCAAGGCGACCGAAGAAAGGTTCGGGTCCTAGACAAATCATTGATTGTTTTAATAGGCGACCGAAGAATGGTTCGGGTCCTGGAGAAGTAATTTCCCATCACGGCAACCGAAGAATGGTTCGAGTCCGAGACAAACCACTGATTACTCCAACAGGCAACCAAAGAATGGTTCGGGTCCTAGAGGAGCAATCTCCCGTCAAGGCGATCGAAGAAAAGTTCGGGTCCTGGAAAAGCAACCTCCTCATATCACCAGGTAAGATGCCGCCTTGATACTTGCCAAACTCGGGGCTCACACCTTATCTCACTCACTCCCGGTAAGTAACTACATGTATCTTCTTATCTGTCTTAGAATATGTAATGCTATATTGCTCTTTTTACATAGGATAATAAGTCTCAAATAAAATATAATCCGCTACGCATATATGACCAAATTTTAGGCATCATTTTGTCTTTGAATGCAACCTCTACAAGCTCACCTTCAAAGAGGGGCAGGCTGTTGACGCCTAAAATTAGACTTTATTTTATTATTATTTTGTTTTATTTGATTTTCGGATAATAAACCAAAAAAAGAAACAAAAAAGAAAAGCAAAAGCGGAAAGGCAACCCACCTCCCCGCGTGTGCCTTAGGCCCATCGTCGCCTCAAGCCCGGCCCCCTCCGCGTCATCTTCTTCCTCGTGCCACTGAGAAGCATGTGTGGGCAGGTGCGATGCCGGAGAAGCTTGAGCGGATGGTGATCGCGTGCGAAGTAGAGGAGCAGTTGGCGTCAATGGGACGTGACCGGAGGAGGCGGTGATGGCGGATGGGACGGCGGTCCAACCGGCGGGTCGAAGCCTCGCCGACCAGCCGCTTCCGCGCCTATAAATAGGCCCTCCATCCTCGACGAAAAAAGGGGAGAGATCACGAGGAGAGAGAGAGAGAGAGAGAGCCACCGGAGCTCGGGGTCCCCTGAGAGACTTCGGGGAGCTTGAGTGTAGGCCAGCCGTGGTGTGGTGAGCTTGGAGGGGTCCTCAAGAGACTTTGGGGAGCTCGAAGAGCGAACCCGAGAGAGAGAGAGAGAAGCCAGAGGAGATTCGCATGGGTCTCGCCATCGCCGCCACCCCCGCCGTGCCGTTGCCACAAACAGGTATCGTGATGTTGCCATCGCCATCTCCCTCTCCTAGTCCAGTCATCGCAGCCGTCGCTGCCGCTGCGCCTCGGTCCTCTCCCTCCTCGGCGCCGCGATTCGGAAACCCTAGGGTTCCCGATTTTTCATGTCGCGACCCCGGGTTGTCGGGTTGGACCCGGATCGGGAACCGGGTAAGGATTTCGTAAATCCCGGGAGCGACAGAGGTCAGGTCACGAGTCGGGTCGGACCCGGGTAGGGTTTCGCGGGGAGTCGGGTCTCGGAGCCGGGTTGTCGGGCCGGGCCGGGCGTCCCTAAACGCCCGGCCACGGCGTCGTTTTAATAAAAAAAAGAAAAAAAAAGAAAAAGATGAAAAAATCCGAGTCGGGCCGGCAACACGGCCCGTCCCGTTCGGGTCGCCGGCCGGGTCGAACCAACCCATGGATTCCGACCCGGGTCGGTTTTTATTTTAAAATAATATTTTAATAAAAAATAAATAATTTATTTTCCAAAATGCCAAAAAATATATTTTCTTTTCGAAATATATTTAAAAAAAGCATTTTAATTTCCAAAAAAAAGAAAAAATATCCAAAAAATATTTTATTTTCCAAAAATATTAAAAATGTTTTAATTTCCAGAAAATCGAAAATAATAAAAATTGATAAAAATATTTTTATTTTCCAAAAAATCAAAAAAAAAAAAAATATTCCATATTTTCCAAAAAATGCCAAAAATCCAAAAAGGCCAAAAAATTTAGAAAAAGCCAAAAAGACTTGTATTTTCCCAAAAATACCAAAAAATCCCAAAAAATGCCTTTTGTGTCAAAAAAATTAGAAAAAGACCTAGAAAATGTTTTTCCTCCCAAAAATGCATGGAAAATCCCTCGAACATCCAAAAAACCTCAGGATTTAAACAAGATTAGATACCAAAAGGGCATTAGTGATTAACTAGTGTAATCAAGTCCCCGATCCTAATTTCTCTGGTTGCGCAGGAGTGAGTATTTCTCCCGATACTTCACTTGGGTTTCTAATCAACCCACCCCAAATCGATTAGTGGCGACTCCAATTTAAAATTTGATTTACAGGTTAAAAACTTGAACCATTAAGTCGTGAATTGGTGGACTTGGGAGAGTCCGGGTTTAATAAATTCAGCCGAGCCATTAGCCTCCTTAGGCGCCCGTACCCGATTACGGGCACCGAAAAAAAAGAGGTCGCGACACATGGCTTGGTTTTTCAATAATTATTTCAATTAATTTTTAATCATATGTCATCCATCTCCTAATCTAAGACTGGTTAGGAGTCGAGTAAGATGCGACAGCCAACCCACCTTACCTTTGCAAGCCAAAGGCGAAAAATATCCTCTAACATTGGGCTAAATAAAGAAAAAGACCGATCCTCTTGAGGACTTGATTAAGGTAGATCCGTCTAATGCTTCTTGTTAATACCTTTTTCCATTTTGTAAAAGAACAATTCATCTAATATTTCCAATTTTAATATCTAGTATTCATCTAACAATCCATGCATAAATACTCCAATATTATAAAAAAGTCAATCAATAATAATAACAGATAAAGGACGAAAAAATACCAGAGCCATGTCGGGTACCATTATACATCGTCTTATTCTAGGACAGGACACCGTGAGGCATAAAAGAAAATAAACGTGCATCAAATATAAATTTCTTAATTCAAGTGATGATGATACATTCTAAAATTGACAAAAATGAAACTAAGAATATAAAAAAAAAAAAAAAGAAAACTAAAGTAATCGTGCAGTCCAGACTGAGACAACGGACGTTCGGCCCGTTCTTGTGCTCTAAAACGGGCCTAAACCATGCCACAGCAACCACGATAATCCTAGAACGTTTTCTACATCAATTATGAAAGCGAGTACGAATGAAAATCATGTAAACCAATCCAAATTACGAAAGAAATTATGAACTAACTATCAACATTGAAAATAATTTAAATGGCGCGCGTTATGACATTAATTGCTAGATATTCATGAGAAATTATGAAACTAAAACTGAAGGCAATGAGAATTTGTTCAAACTAAACCAGATTGAAGACAAGTTGCTCCATGTTTTCGATTCGGATTGTGAGCACATCGAGGGATCAACACTCAGATGAAACCGAAGTTAAACATTTGTCGGCTCACTCAATCAAATTAGTCGAAAGATGGAAACGGAGGTTTGGGCTCTTAGCACGATAAACACCACGGACGCCAACTAGTTACCATCGAATGCTCTAACGAACTCTAGCAAATGGTGCGGCAATAAGAGTTTGTCGCTAGTCATACAAAAATGAACAAACGATGTATATATGTGCGTGTGTGTTTGGCCCTGGCCCATCAGGCCTCAAATAAAATCCGATGTACCTGGCCCCTGCACATCCAGACCTCACAGGAAGAGAGTGGAAGTCACCGAAGAAAACTTGGAAAGGATCCAGCTTGCTTTACACCTAAAAAGAGCAAGACGTGTAATGCTCTCTCAGGAACACAAAGATGAAGATATCACCTCATCATAAAAGGATATTGTGAATCTAGTTTAGGAGGAGGGGAGGTAACCCATACCAATGCCGGGCATACCACTATTGCTAGCGGGATTTGAACCTAGACATGATGTGTGGGGAGTTCAAATCTTACCAGTTGAGTCAATCAATTTTGACAATAAAAAAATTATCGTTCATGAAAATAATGAGACATAAATTACAGTCAATAATGAAAAAAATTTTCGTGGACTAATTATTTGAATCGGTATAAATCATCTTTTTTGAAAATTATTATTTTTTCGTTAAATAAAAGCAACCTGAAACGAAGTCCAAATTCCACCGTTTCCTTAGTTCGGTGAACTTTTGTTTGCACCTTGCTTGACCAGATTCTTTTGCTTTTATTTTTTATTCTATCTTGAGCGTGCTGCCTTCCCTTGCTCCATGCTTGCTTGTGTTTTATTCTGCGAGTTCACAATATTCTTCTATGTTTTTTCTTCTGTTTTGTCATCCTCAGGCCCCATATATGCCCCTTGTAGTCAACCTTGAATATATCCCATATAGCCAAGAATATCTTGCCCAATTCAACCGTGAAAATCCACGTTCCAATCGAGAATACTAGTCCAGTTTTTGCTCTGTTCCTTTCTGTTTTGGCCAGATTCGCATTTCCTGTATGGTACTAGCGCTGAATATTCTTACCTTGCCGTCGTTTTCTTTCCGAAATGTAACTGTTGACACCTAATTTTTCCATGCTATTTACTTGTTACATTAAGCATTTCATAGCATTGCATTTAGGTAATAATAACATTTAGGATCAAACTTATCTTTTAGAAAATAAAAATAGAGGATAATAAATAACATATAAAATAAAAATAAAAACAAAAACATTTGGAGGGAGATTTTGGAAATTTTGAATAATGAAGCATTTTTCTTGTTAAACATATCTCCTCATTTCAAAATTCGAAAAAAAATTAGTTGCTGTGTAATTTTAGAGCCATTTTTTTGTTAAGTGATTGAGTGAATATCTCATTTGCAAAAACAACTTCGAGTTTTCCTCTATAAATAAAGGATGCGAGGTTTTGAAACAAGGGGGGCTTTTCTCTCGGTTTAGAGGTCAAAAAAATTCAACACAAAGAAAGGAGAAGAAAAGTTTTTCCCCGTTGGCGTTCGTTGCTTTGAGAAAAACAAAAGAGAAAGACTTTCTGGGGAAAATGAAAAAAGTCAAGCAAAAAGCTTCTGCAGAAAAGTGAAGGGGGGGAATTTCTTTAAGGTTCGAGGAAGAGAAAATAGAAAAGGTGAGCTTCGTTTCTTTAGAGAGGAAAAGAGAAAAAAGTAAAAAGAAGATGCAGAAAGTGCATAGAGAGATAGAAGGAGGAGACAAGAAAATAACGTGAGAGAGAGGTCTGAGTAAAAAAAAAAAAAAAAAGATGAACAACTGTTCATCTTCCTCGTGAGTTCCAGTCCGGCGTCCCTGCTGCCCACTTCCCTTGCACCGCCTTCGCCGCTGTCGCTCCGCCAGCACCGGCACCTGCTGAAACCAGTCCCAGTAGCCCAACATCCCTGCCTGCGCCATTGTTGCTCCTCTGTACCGTCCAGCAGTGACCCCTGACGCCACTGCTCACCACACCATTGTTGCGACCCGCGACCCTGTTGTTCACCGGTCACCAACGCCGCGCTGACGCTGTTCGAAGTCGAAGACCAACGACTCGACGTTGCAATCCAAGTCGCTCCGCTCGCAAGCCAGAACCTGAACCCGCTGTAACGCCAGTTTTTTCCTTAGCCAGAGCCCAACACTTGAGTTCCGCCATTGAACTCGACGCCACCATCGCTCTTGCAGCCCGTGACCTGCAATTTGCAGCTCGCCTGCGCCTTTGCCTGTGAGCTCGCCCCGACGTCATTGCTCACCACCACTGCAGCGACCCGTGACCTAGCTGCTGCTCGTCGGTCATTGACGCCACACCTCCCTTGCTGCTGCGCCACCCAGCCCTCGCCGGAGATCCGATGCTGGCTGTCTCCCTCACCTGTTCAGATGCCAACCAGCCTTCATCCGAAGTTGTCTTGCAAGTTTAGTACTATTGGTACCATTTTCCTTGTGTAGGTCACTTGAGGCTTGAGAAGGGTGAACTTGGCATCGTTCCTTGCTGGTTTCCATCTTGGAAATAAATTTTCTAAGATAGGTAAATATTTTTAGATTGAATTTGGTCCAAAATTAGGTTTCATAGTTTTTATTCTAACTTGATTTGTTCTGATTTATTTTCATCGTTATCTGATTAGGAAATTTGTCATATTAAGTTGCGATAATAAAAAATATTGAGTTGAGAGATGTCGGGTTAGATTTTTGATTATTTTGACCTTTCATGGCAAATTTATGGACTGCTTCGCGTAATTGATTTGCATTAAGATAATATGTCATTGATTTACATTGGTGAATTTTCAATAAAACATATATTTTGGTACGTTATCATTATTTGCTCATCACATATCATGCATCATATGTCATATCTAGGATTTAGGTATTTAGGTCCATACACATTTAATGTTTAAAGCAATGCATTTTAAGATTCATATAGAATTAGGATAATTTTCCTTTAATAAAACCAAAACAAGAAAAGAACAAAAAATGTTATTTAGGTTATATAGATGTCATAATGTGCACACCCCATGTGGCGCTTTAGTTAGTGGGTCATAGGTTAATGTCTTAATATTCCCGTCGTGTAGTTTTTTTTTTAATAAAAAGCCAAAGATTAGTATTGCATCATTATGTTTTTTTTAATAAGAATTATTAAGTCATTTTAAAAAGAAGCAAAACACAAAGGTCATTTACTTAGTTAGTTAATAGGTTAGTTCATGTTATGTCAAAAAAAAAAATAGGTTAGTTCATGATTAATCCCATTTTATGTCATCATTGTTTAGGGTAGGTAGCATATATGTATTAAAAAAATCATTAAAAAATCATAAAAAGAACATGTATATAGAATTGTCATGTCATACATCCTATATCATGTAGCACATGCATACTTAGGATTATGTAAATTAGATGTAATGATTTAAATTATGTCACATGAGTTGCATCTCATATGTCATTAAAGTAAAACTCATGCATATCAAATTTAGAATAAGATTGCATATAATTAACATTTTAAAAAAAGAAAAAAGAAGAAAAATTAGGTGTCATGTCATTTAGAAATCATATTTAGGGCATGCATTTTTATTAGCATTTTTGTAAGTTTTTCTTTAGAGAATGGACCTTAATGAAGTTGTAGTTTATAATTTCTTACAATTTATCACTTCGGTTGATTAAATGTTATTTTACTGATTGTGCATCCACATGACCACCCTTTGCATGTTAGTAGCTTAGGTTAAAATTAATCAAGACTGCCTGCAAAATATTTTTGAAATTAAAATGACAAGGTACCGAAATGGCATTAGATTTTTCTAGCGTAAACATGTCCCCAGACCTATTGAATCTCTGGTTTGCAAAAGTAAAGTATTCTCCCATACTTTACTTGGGTTTCTAACCAACCCTAATTGGTTAGTGGCGGCTCCAATGTGACACCCCGAACCCTTAGTAGGTCGTCACCAGCGCCGATGCTACACTTTATTACCTTTTCCTATCTTTCTAAGATGCGTCGTAAATCACAGGCATTTTTTTTAAAACGGTCCCAGCGCGACTCATAGCGGAAGCAAATTAAACATCACTATCTATCCCCCTACCAACCATGATACAAATACACACTAGCTAAACATCAGAATTTTATAAACAACTTCGACACTTTGCTTACATACATATATAGCAAGATGGGATTCCCTTTAGGTCGGTACAAAACAAGAAAAAGCTAGGACTCTGCCATGTCCAGCCTAAAACCTCAAAAAGAAACTCTCGACCCTCAACATCATACAAGTACGAACCCCCATCGAAAGTGTCGACTATCTACATCAAAAAGATCCAGCTCCTACTCATCGCGCGCGGGTCTCACACCCAACTCGGTGCATCAGGCGGTGGTAGCGGCAACATCCCTCGCATCGCTCCATCCCGACGAACGTGCACAGAAATGAACTCCTGTATGACAGGGCCCCCAGCCAGGCCTATGTCGTACATCACTAGACAGCGTACTCGAATAAAAGTCAGTCTGGGAACAGAGGGACAATCTATCTCAGCACACTTGACCTCTACATCGGATGGTAGACCATAAAACACCCCCCACGAGACAGCAGGTAGCAGCATATTTGCTAATCTGAAATGTTATCCCCAAAAGGGGTGAGTACAACCACTCAGCATATAGGGAAATCCAATAACAACTCAATGCACCATGCATATCATCATACGTTGCAGGCATTACTTACCTTGAAGTCATGCACATTTTAATCATGCATCATCATATCATGCATATCATCATCATCATCATCATCATCATCATCGCCATGCACATCATCATGCAATTCATGTCATAGGTGATCATCATATCACATCACATATCATCATCATGCATATCCTCATGCATATCATATCATGGGTGATCATCATATCACATCATCATGCATATCATCATGCATATCATATCATTATCATTACCATGCATATCATCATCATCACATCATTATGCATATCCTTATGCATATCATATCATGGGTGATCATCATATCACATCACATATCATCATCATCGCATCATCATGCATATCATATCATGGGTGATCATCATATCACATCACATATCATCATCATCGCATCATCATGCATATCATATCATGGGTGATCATCATATCACATCACATATCATCATCATCACATCATCATGCATATCATCATGCATATCATATCATAGGTGATCATCATCACCATGCATTTAATTTCCATTTTTATCTTTAGAATTGATCACCACATCACCCATTCTCAATTATCAATTTCATCATCATCCCTTCGAGCAAAGACCTTCGACAGGGTTCCCAGCATTCAGCCTCCCAGGCCACCGGGCTTCCGGCCCCCCACATTCCGAGCATCTCGCATCTCAACTAGCATCACGAGGCATTCCTTTCGGGTAGAAACCTCCGACAGGGCTTCCGGCCTTTACCCTTCTAGCCAGGCATCTCGCACCCACATCATGGCATCGCGATGCATTCCCTTCGGGTAGAAACCTCCGACAGGGCTTCCGGCCCCCACATTCCGGGCATCCTGAATCTCCCAGGGAATTCCAGCAATGCATCTCTATACATTCCGGCCTCATCCTCCACCACAACCACTTACTCACGTATTCTTATCCATATTTATCGTTCTTTTGATCTCATTATTACATGGCATATGATTTACACATACATCACAATTCATGATCATACATACACCAATGTCTTATCACACATGTAACAATGCATAATAAATTCAATGGAATTTATGGCCAATAAAATAATCCCTTTTTATTTTATTATTATTTTATTATATTATTATTATTTATTTTTTTCTTAAATAAATATTAAATTTAATATCTATGATTTTCCCAAAATCATAATATTAAAAAATCATTAAACAAACCAATAGGATGACAATTTCATGCAAAATTCATGGCCAAATTGAATTTCACACAATTTCACAATTTCCACAAAATAGCACACGATATTCGGATAATGACCAGAATGCACAGTTTCCAAATAAATTTGATTAAAATACTCATACGGCCTCCAAAAATTACGAAAATTTACAGGATGATAGCCAAGACATTTTCGTACATTTTTCATGAAGAAATCCAAGCCAAATTCTTTTTAGATTAATTTATACAACCCCACGAAGCTTCTGGAACCACTACCGCATCGTCCAGAATACACATCTCCGAAATATTAAGATTTCACCCATCTATTATCTTTCGTTTCCTCTGAAATTTTGATATGTTATGTATCAAGATGTCCTTTACAAGTTTCATGAAGAGATCTATGTCAAATAATCAAAGTATGGTCACCATTTAAGTCCATGAAGTCTCGGGTGTCTTGGAACACATCACCAGAATCATGGTCTCCAAGATCTAGCCGATTTACCAAGCTATACTTGTTCTTTTTACTTAAAATTTTAGTATGTTGTAGTTTAAGGTGTTACCTACAACTTTCAAAGACATCGAAGTCAAATATTCAACAAAATCAACATGCAAACAAGAATCCAACAAGAAGTCAGTGAAAACTTCACAGATCTGGGGTCTCCGTAAAATAGAACTTTAACCCCTCATGTCTCCATCATTTTCCACAAAATTTCAGTATGTTATAGTACAAAACTTTATCTAACTATTCCATGAAGACATCGAAGCCAAAATCGGACTCCAAACACACATGCAAGCTCAAACAAGTTACTGACTCCTACAACCCGAGCAAGAACAGTCACACGGTTTGAAAACAAGCCACCCTTACCTCGGTTTTTCTTACTAAAAATACCCAAAATCGAACATGCAAACCATATACAAACGTGCAAGAGAAGTTAAAGGACTCCACTCACCTCTAGGATGAACAAACGACGGCGTACGGCGGACGGACATGGCGAACGGACGGCGGGACACGGCGGCTCCTCCTCGGCTCTGCCTCCTCTCCCTCTCGGTCTCTCCCTCTTTCTCGCGATTTCTCTCTCTCTCTCACCCTCTCTCTCAGCCAAAAGAATCCGGCCACACCTCTCTCTCTCTTCCCTTTTATTTCCCCCTAGAGCTAATGATTACATTGCCTCAACCATGGCCAATGCATGGCCTTCTCCTTGCCACTTGTCTTGATCCATGCAAGATGGGCCTTGGAGTTGGGCTTGGGCTTAGGCCATCCGGCCACTCCTCCTTGGGCTGGTCGACAGCCTCCTTATGGGCTCTAATGGGCCGGCCAACTTGGCCCATTAGGGTTCCACTCTTGGGCTTAAGGCCCAATCAAATTTTAACCTCTTTTTTTTTTTTTTTTTTTTTTTTTTTTGAAATTCTTCTATAAATATTTTTGAATTCCAATTTTCGTCTCGGCCAAAGTCTTGGGATATTTTTGTTCATTGTAATTTAAATCATATGGCCAAGCATAGATTATTAATCTATTAAATTTAAATTTCCACAATCACAAGCACAAATCATCAAATTAAAAGACTAATGGCTAAAATATAAGCCATGGAAATTCTACCACCTAATTAAAGACTTTAACACACCTTATGGCTTGGCTTTGAATTTCTAGGATGCCACATCCAAATTGAGTGTAATTGCATGTTTAAATGAGTTAATTTCTTAGTATCAAGTTGACTTGGGAGGGTCCGTGCCAAGTCTTTGGACTTAGTAATCCATTAGCCTTTTTGAGTAATTCACCCTTGGGAAGGTCGCGACAGTAACCAACCCCACATATGCATCGCACACGTACTCATCCGGCCAAGCAAGAATTTCGGATAAACGTCAACCTCAAGCGGCTCGGTCTTGAAAATTTAAGTGACCTTAAGGCCCCCGTCTTCTAAAGTCCAGCTGATTTTGCGCGTCGGGCCAATTTGAATACAGTTTACAATCGAACTTCTGTGTTATTCGATGCAGACCTATTATCCATAAGCAAAATGACTCTAGTATATAAAATCTGGAAAGAAACAGTATAGAACTCGACCTCAAAATTCTACCATGTTAATATTTTTTAGGATATGTGCACTAGAAGTGTTAAAATTTGTCATAAAATGTGCAATTAAGTCATAAAACTTACCAAATTGGTTTAATCAAATCCTTATGTTAACTCTGTTCAATTTAGCTAACGGAAAATGCTTACGTATCTTATTTTGTTACTTTCTTAAGACGCATGGCAAGGACATGGCACCCACTAAGTGCCACATTGGAAAAAATTTTAAAAAATACGAACAAAATTAGATTAAAAATAAAAAGATAAAAGTAAAAATAAAAAAAGGTAAAAAATCACCCATGGCTTGGCCAAGCCCTCAATAGTTGCTGTTGCCATAGTTGTTGGAAAGGGCTGACGGTGGTCGTCTGGACCTACAAAAGCTTGGCGGCCCTCATGGGCCACAGGCAAAGGCCGATGACCCTCGCTCAGTTTTGTGGTGAGGGTTGCACGCTCTCCCAAATCTAAGCTAGCAAGCCCTCATTCTTGGGGAGAGTCACTAGGCAACCTTTGCTAGCCCTTCTCAACGATTGTGGTGGCGACCATCGATGAGGGCTTAGCCAAATTGTGGGTGAGTTTGTTTTTTACTTCTTTCTTTAATTTTTTTATTTGTTAATCAATTTTTATTTGTATTTTTTTTTGGATTTGACACCTAGTGGGTGCCACATATCTTAAAAGAAGTAATAAAATAATATACGTTAGTATTTTCCATTAGTTACATTGGATGGAATTGACAGAATGACTTGATTGAATCAATTTGATAAATTTTAAAACTTGATTATATTTTTTAAAAATTTTAGAACTCAATTGCACTTTCATAAAATGACTTGTCTAATATATATTTTTCTCTTGTTAATGATGAGAGACCCTTAGGCGATAATTACGGGTCGAGAGCTTCTGGATGTCCTCAAACCTTTTCCACCTTTTTAAATTCGCAATAAATTTGTCCACACGAAATATGCGAACCCTTGTTCGGAATCTTAGAGATCACATCTTAAAGTGGAAAAGAAATAGGATAAAGGCTATCTTTTGTATTCTATCCGCCCATCCTTAGGGCCTTTATCTTATTCTATCCATCCGCCAATCCTGACTGCCTTTATCTTATCCTATCTTCGTTTTGCTTTTATTTTCTCCTCCAACGACAACCGCACAACTGACGCACAGTGGGGAACTTAGTTAGAAAAAGAAGAATTTTTGGAGGCATCATCGTCTTTATGAGTGCTAAAATCGAGCTCGTATTCATCCCATGTCCGGGCTCTGGCCACCCGGTGTCGATGGTGGAGATGGCCAAGGTCCTTGTCAACTGCGACGGTCGGCTCTCCGTCACCGTCCTCATCATGAAGTTCCCCTTCAACTCGGAGATGATTCCCACATTAGGTTGCTCACCACCTCCATGGCTGACCGCATCCGCTTCGTCCTCCTCCCTAAGCGAAGCCACTCCCCAAGGACATCTTTCTTCACCTTTGTCTATCACTTCTTGGAGAGCTACAAAGCCGACCTCCGAGAAGCTGTCGCTGAGCTCTTTGCCCAAGGGTTGCCATGGCTCGCTGGGCTTGTCCTTGACGTGTTTTGCAACTCAATGATTGACGTGGTTGTCGAGTTCAGCGTCCCTTCCTACATTGTCTTCCCATCAGGCGCGGCGTTGCTCGGAGTCACGCTGCACCTCCAGTCTCTCTGAGATGCGCAACACATGGACCCAACCAGGCTCAAGGGCTCTGACGCCGTGCTGGACTTACCGTGCTTAGCTAACCCGCTGCCTGCCGCCAAGTTCTCGCCCTTGGAAGTGTTTATGGAAGAAGACTGCTAGATATTCTTAGACCTCCCTCTGAGGTATAGGGAAACCAAGAGAACTTTGGTAAATACGTTCGCTGAGCTCAAACTGCACGTTGTGGAAGCCCTGGCCAGCCTTGGAGCATCTACAGTGTATTCCATGGGCCCCATACTAAACATCAACATTGAGAGCAAAAAGGGTTTCGAGATCGTGGACTGGCTCGACCAGTAGCCAGATGCATCAGTGGTGTTCTTGTGCTTCAGGACCGAGGGGTGCTTCGACGAGCACCAGGCAAAAGAGATTGCCTACGCATTAGAGTGGAGCAGGTATTGCTTCCTATGGTCCTTACTATTGGAGAAAACTTCATTGAGTGTTTAGAAGTTGACAAAACGTTTCCATCAGTCTAGTTTGAAGACTTATAGACTTTACTATCAAAGTCTGAAAACCTCCGAACTGCCAAACTCAAGACTCAAAGTTTATCCATATCGACAGTTTCTAAGATCGTCGAAGAAGGCTTATCCGAAACGAAGTATCTCATTAAGGATTTGATTTTGTTGACTGAAGAAGATCTCTTGGCTGGATATAGCATATCAGAATCCATTATTCAAATCAAGATGGATTCAGGGATTTTGGATCCGTTGATTGACGAATTATACTTGGAAGGTTCTACTTATGGAAACCTAGATCCTGATTGTATGGGCAAGCAGGATTGATGGGCTATCGTCATGTTCCTTAAATAGCTCAAAGATTTTCGTAATTGATTCTGCCCAATAGGTAAATTGGAAGAATTCCTTTGGTAAATGCCAACGGGTATGATGGCATAAAGGAGTATATAAGGAAGACGTTCTGGTTGTTCGAGTGTGTGTGCGATAGAAGAATTCCAAAGTCTGAAGCTCCTTGTTCTTTGTTAATTAAACTATTGAGCAAAATCTTGTACGCAAAAGAGAGTTTATATTTTTGAGAGACCTTGAGAAAGTGTAGCAGAGTCTCTACATTGTGGAATCAAGGAAGAGCTTTTCTATAACAACTCTTTTGTTTATAGTGAAATCTAGTCGGTGGGCTGTTGTGCGGAATAGTGGACGTAGGCTTGGATTAAGCCGAACCACTATAATCTCTGTGTTCATATTTTCTTTTCTACACTCTTTTACTTTGATCATAACTCTTTTTGTTTACAAGAGATGAATTTCCTTTTCATAATCTATTATTGATTAGTGTTGCACACTTATCTCATAAAATTGTTTTTACATCTATTCACCCCCTCTAGGTGCTTATGTTAGCTTTTTCAATTAGTATCAAAACTTATGTACTTACTTAAGTTGAAGTGTTTTACTTCAGAGTTAAAGATCCATGGCTAGTATGTTGGCTCTAGGACTGGTTTAAGGGCAAAACAATACTAGACTACCTTATTTTGATGGAAATGAATATAACATATGGAAAAACAAGATGAAGGCAGTTCTAAGATCAAATGATCCTTTGGAATGGGATGTGGTAGACAAAGGAATTATTCCTAAAGTTGCATTTGTCTCAGAAAGAGGAAAAGAAGTTGTTGAGTCTAGCGAAATGACTCAAGAAGAGATAACCAAGAGACAAGTTCTCGAGGCAAAATCAATCTATTCTTTATATTGTGCATTATTACCTACTGAATATAACAGAATATCTTTTTGTGTTACAGCTAAAGAAGTCTGGCATAGATTACACATCATCTATGAAGGAACTGATCGAGTGAAAGAAACCAAAATCAACATTCTGCTCGGTCAATACGAAGCATTCAAAATGAGATCAGGAGAATTTATCCCTGACTTGTTTAGTCATTTTACAGAAATCGTGAATGGTCTTGAAAATCAAGGTCAACCAATTTCTGATCCCATAAAAGTAAACAAGCTACAAAGTGGACTCTCCAAGAATTGGAATCACATAAAGACCTCAATAAGGGAGACACAAAGAATTATACCACATTCTGTCGATGAATTAGTTAGGACTCTTCAATCTTATGAAGTGAAACGAATCAATGAAGATGAAGATCCTAAAGGTAAGAAATCCATTGCATTAAAATCTAATGATAATTCTGATGTCACAGATTCTAAAGACGATATGGATGATGAGGAGCTTGCTCCCATGATAAGAAGATTTATAAAGCTAAATAGAAATGGGAGAAGATTCAATCCAAAGAAACAAAGTTTTCAAAAGCAACAGACTAAGTTTGTTGAGGATGATGAATCCAATAGAGATGTAGTCTATTTTGAATGTAAGAAAAAAAGGACACATCAGACCTAACTGTCCCCTTTTGAGGAAAAAGAAAGGAAAAGTTGAGAAAGGCACTCAAAGCAGAAACTTAGAGTGATACAGAATGTGAAGAAAATGATGATGATTATGCCAATATTTGTCTCATGGCACAATCAAACTCAGATTCAAACTTCGAGACAGACTCAGATTCAGATAGTGAATTCGAGGTTACTATTAAGAAAAAGGTTAAATGGTACCTGGATAGTGGATGCTCAAGACATATGATAGGAGATTCAAATTACTTCATAAAGATTGTTCAAGTTAATGGTGGAAAAGTTTCTTTTGGAGGAAATAACAAAGGAAAAATTGTGGGATATGGAATTGTAAAGATTGGAAGCCTCACAATTAGTAATATTTTCTTAGTGGAAAGACTCAACTACAATTTGCTAAGTATCAGTCAGTTGTGTGACACCGGTTTCAAAATCAACTTTCAAGAAGGAATATGTTCAGGAACCAGTAAAGACTCTTCTCAGTCTTTCACGGGTCGAAGACATGGAAATATCTACCTCTTGGATGTCAAATTAGATGAAACCTAATGTCTAATCTCAATTCAAGAAGAAGCAAACTTATGGCATAGAAAACTTGGGCACATCAACATTAAGCAAATAGCCAAAATTTTAGCAAAGAAGCTTGTTCGTGGACTACCAAATCTGTCATATCAAAAGTCTAATCTATGCACACCATGCATGTTGGGAAAATAGGTAAGAAACTCATTCAAACCAATAAATCAAGTTTCCATTAATCGTGTTCTGCAGCTCTTGCATATGGATTTCTTTGGATCAACTAAAACTCAGAGTATTGGAGGTAAGAATACTGCTTAGTGATTGTGGATGATTATTCACAATTTACTTGGGTATATTTCCTGACAAGTAAGTCTGAAACCTTTTCTTATTTTACAAAGTTTGCTAAAAAGGTCCAAAATGAGAAATTGTATGTTATTTCAAGTATACGGACATACTATGGAGGTGAATTTGAAAATCAAGACTTTACAAAATTCTGTGATGAATCTAGTTTTCAGCATGCGTTCTCTTCTTCATATACTCCAAAGCAAAATGGAGTCGTGGAAAGAAAAAAATAGATCGCTTCAAGAAATGGCTAAAACTCTTTTAATTGAAAATAAAATCTCTTCACATTTTTGGCTGAAGTAGTTTCTATAGCATGTTATATTATTAATAGAGTCTTTCTAAGGCCTATTCTGGAGAAAACTCCCTACGAGTTATTCAAAGGAAAGAAGCCCATTATTTCATATTTTCATGTGTTTAGATGTAAATGTTTTATATTGAAAAATGCAAATGATCGAGTTGGTAAGTTTGAAGAAAAATCAGATGAAGGTATTTTCCTTGGATATTCTATCACAAGCAAAGCTTACGGAGTTTACAACAAGAAGACTCAATCTGTGGAGGAATCAATAAATGTCAAATTTCAAGACTTTATGCAAAATCAATCGATTCATAATCATCTTGAAGAATCCGAACCTGCTCCAGTGTGGCACCCCTCGATAGCCCCCGATCCGTTAGGGCCGCCATAGCTCGCTCCACTTTTCACTTTCCCTATTAACATGTCACTCTGATACCATTTCAATTGCAGCAGGTCCATACAACATAGGGGGTTTACACTTGTTTTTTTTTTTTTTATAGGTCTCTTGTGCAATTCATATATAGAAGCACATCCAACAAACTCCCTTTCCTATATTCAGAAAACGATGCACATCTACTAAACATCTTATATAAGTTAAGGCCGAACACGTTTATTTACATAAAGCAGATGGACATCTTTAGTCAGTATATCGAAATGCTTCGACTATACTTCAAAAGATGACCGACATTTTCTCCCACAATCGTATGCTTAAGGTCCATCAACTAGTGTTGGCGTCCAAAGGTTCCCTCCTTTGCTATCCTTCTCCTCGCGGTCATATCCATCCGCTCAAACCATCTACTAATTTGAAATGTTGATCCCCAAAAGGGGTGAGTACAACCACTCAGCAGGTAAATGAATCCAATAACCACTCAATGCATCATACAAGTCATACATACATTGCAGGTATTACTTACCTTGAAGGCATGCATATACTATCATGCATCATCACCACAATCATAACACATACATGTGTATCATCATGTCATACTCATATCATCGAAATCATAACATTATTATATCACACACATGTCATCATCATTATATACATGACACCATCATACCATACACATGTCATCATCATCGTGGCATCATCATATCACACATGTCATCATCATCATGACATCATCATATCACAACATATATGCATGTCATCGTGCCATATCATATATCATCATCATATCATGTCATATATCATCATCATCATCATGCATATCATCATGCCATATCATATATCATCATCATATCATGTCATATATCATCATCATCATGCATATCATCATGCCATGGGTGATCATCATCGTGTTATATCATATCATGCATGGTTCAATTTTCACTTTTAGCTTTCAATTTGATCACCACATCACCTTTTCTCGAATAATCAATTTCATCTCATATTTTTCACTTGCATCCCATGCGAGAAAAACCTCCGACATTCAGCTATTCCAGGCCACTGGGCATCCGACCCCCCACATTCCGAGCATCTCGTATCCCAATTGGAATCACGAGACATTCCCCTCGGGCAAAGACCTTCGACAGGGCTTCCGGCATTTATACTCCATGACCGGGCATCTCGCATCCCAACTAGCATCGCGAGGCATCCCCCCGGGCACAAACCTCCAGGGCTTCAGGAATTATGTACCGACATACCACCAAGCCTCCCCTGGAATTATGTACCGTATACCATTGGGCATCCCGACTCTCCCGGGGAATCTCCGGGGCTCACCATGAAAATGGTTTCCCCTACCCTCCGGAATTACGCCACTAGGCCACTGGACATCCTGATACTCCCAGGGCATTATCATCCGCCACAACAATCTCCTCATTTTTCATTATCCATGTTCACCAATTTCGGTCTTAATTTAGTATGGTATATGATGCAATAGCAACCAAAAATCATGTTCAACATTGAATTCACACATGCATCTCAACGCATACATCAAGACCTCATCACACATACTACATGGTGCAATTATTTATAAAATAAAATTCATGAAATTTATGCCAATTAAAATAATCCATTTATCATGCCCTTTTTACATTTACTTAAATTCCAGCTTGTGCCATTTTCAAAAATATTAAATTTAATTATTTATATAATCTCAAAAATCGTAAAATTAAGGCAAGTAATAAATAATACAATAGGATAATGATTTCATGCAAAATACACGGCTAATGAGAATTCCACACAAATTCATAATTCACACAAAATAGCATGAAATTTTCAGATGAAACCAGAATGCACAGTCTCCGAAGAAATTCGATTAAAATATTCATACGACCTCCAAAAATTACGAAATTTCTACCAAGTTATAGCAAAGACATTTACGTACATCTTTCATGAAGACTTCCAAGTCTGATTCTTTCTAGATTATTTTCTACAGTCACACAAAGCTTCTGGATCTAACACCAAATCGTCCAGTACATGCTTCTCCGAAATACTGAGTTTTCACCTACCTGTTCTTCTTCGTTTCCTCTGAAATTTAGATATATTCTACATCAAGATGTTCTCTACAAGTTTCATGAAGAGATCCAAGTCAAATAACCAGATTATAGTCGTCATTTAGGTCCATGAAGTCTCGGGTGTCCTGTAATACATCTCCAAAATTACCGTCTCCAAGATTTAGTCGATTTACTAGGTTATACTTGTTCATTTAACTTCAAATTGGAGTATGTTGTATTTTAAGATGTCCCCTACAAATTTTGTGAAGAAATAGAAGAGATATTCTTAGCACAAATCAACATGCAACCACAAATTCAACAAGAGATCAGTTAAATCGTTCCAGATCTGAGGTCTCCGTAGGATGAGAGTTTGATTCCTTAAATCTCCATCATTTTACACCAAATTTTAGTATGTTGTAGTTTAAAATGTTATCTACAACCTTCATGAAGAGATCAAGGTGAAAATCAAACTCTAAACATGCATGCAAGCTCACACAACATTCTGACTCAAACTGTTCAAGCGAAAACAGCAACACCACTCAAGAACAAGCCATCCAAGCTTTTGTTTTCCCCTTCCAATCACTCAAATTTGACACTATACCAAACATACATGTAACACACACACATGCAAGAGCAGCAAAGGACCCCAACTTGCCTCTAGACCACACGAACGGCGGCACATGGCGGCGAACACGGCAGACGGATAGCGGCGAATGGCGACGACTCCTTCCTCTCAGCTCCCCCTTCTCTCTCACCACTCCCTCTCTCTCTCACTCTCTCAAAACCAGCCACTCTCTCTCTCTCTCTCTCTCTCTCTCTCTCTCTCTCTCTCTCTCTTTTTGGTTGCTATGTAAATTGCATGCACCCTCAATTTGCATGGGGGACACTTGTCCCTAAGAAGGGGACAAGTGTCTCCTTTGCCGAGGACACTTGGAGGCCATGCGGCTCCTCACTCCTCCCCTCCATGCGTCGGGCCTCTTGGCCCACTTTAGGCCCATCTCACTTGGGCCTAAGGTCCAAACATAAATGGCTCAAGTTTATTTTATTTTATTTTTATAATATATCTTAATCATCATTTAAATAAATATCTAATTGCATAAATAATAAGGCCATTAAACTTATAGTCACAAATCCATAAATTCCAATTTATGATGCACATGGCCAATGATAGAATTTTCTTTCATATCACATAATTATCCCTTAAAAGCTTGGTCATATATCTTATTGCAAATTATGGATTAAATGGCCATAAAATAACTTGATGGTACTTCCATCACCTATTCATAGACTTTAATGTAACTAGAGGTCATTATGAATTTTGGGATGCCACATCCAGACTTTACAAAGTCTAAATCTCCTGAAGCAGTTCAACCCTCAGAAAACAAGCAACAAATGATCAACGAAGATTTAAATGAGGAAAAAGATCAACAGTTTGTCAAATCAACCAGTAACTGGAAGCATAAGTCCAGTCATCCTAAAGATCTCATTATCGGTGATATTAATGAAGGAATTTGCACAAGATCCAAAAGGCGCAAAGAGTCTAGTGTTGTGGCTCTTATTTCTGAAATAGAACCCAGGAGCATAGGAGAAGCTTTAATTGATGAAAGCTGGATTGAAGCTATGCAAGAAGAACTCAGGTAATTTAGCATCAATGATGTCTGAGAATTGACTCCTAAACCGAAAGGTAAATCCATCATTGGAGCTAAATGGGTTTTTAGGAACAAGATGAACAAGAAAGGAAAGGTCATAAGAAATAAAGCAAGACTCGTGATCAAGGGATATATGCAAGAAGAAGGGATAGACTATGATGAGATTTATGCACCAGTAGCAAGGTTAGAAGTAATTAGATTTTTACTTGATTTTGCTTGTCATAAGAATTTTAGGTTATTCCAAATGGACATCAAAAGTACCTTCCTAAATGGATTTATTCAAGAGGAAGTCTACGTGGAACAACCACCCTGTTTTGAAGACCCAAGGAAACCCGACTCTGTATTCAGACTGAAAAAAGGCTTTATATAGTTTAAAGCAAGCATCTCGAGCTTAAGTTTTCTACTTGTTCAAATTTATGTTGATGATATTATTTTTGGATCTTCTAATGAACATCTGTGCAAGAAATTTTCTAAATCTATGCAGGATGAGTTTGAAATGAGCATGATGGATTTCAATCAGATCCTAAAGAATCTCATTTAAGTGTTGCAAAGCGTATTATCAAATATATTACCTCAACTTCAAACTTGGGTCTCTAGTATCCTAAAGAAGGAGACTTCACTCTTCTTAGATATTCAGACACAGACCTAGCTGGTTGCAGAGTTGATAGAAAGAGCACCTCGGGCACCTGTCAACTACTTGGAAGCAGGACAATATCTTGGTTTTCAAGGAAGCAAAGTACAGTAGCTTTTTCTACGGCAGAAGTAGAGTATGTAGCTCTTGGAAGTTGTTGTTCACAAATTATGTGGATAAAAAAAATAGCCGAGAGACTTTGGAATTGAAGATTCATGTACTGAGATTAAATGTGACAACACCAGCATAATCAATCTCATCAAGAATCCGATTCTTCATTCAAGAGCAAAACATATAGAGATTCGACATCATTTCATTAGAGATGATGTTCAAAATGGAGAAGTTTCGATTTAGTTTATTGATTCAAAGAATCATCTGGCGGATACATTTACACAGCCTTTGGAGAAAAATCAATTTGAAGTTATTCGTTCCAAACTTAATATCTCAAAGTCTAAGGACATTCAGACTCAAGACTAAAAGTCTAAAGGCTCTTAGACTCAAATAATCAAGATCTACGACTGTAAGTTATTTCTATTTTAAGAATTTTATCTGTTGGATCAAATCTTGAAAAGGTACGATCATCCGAAATTGATTGGTGTTATTTCCTAGTTTTCGTGATTATTGCAATCCTTCCTTTTTGAAAAATAAGTTATTTTTGAAATAACAGTTATCTAATTTTTGAAAATGCAGTTATTTTTAAAAGGCATTTTTATATTTCCTTTTTACGACGTTCCATATGCCTCGCTTCGCCTGCCTTATATACTTTCGGTTCTTCTTCGTTTTACTCACAAAAACCCTAAGAGAGCACCGATCTACTACTTCTATCTTCTTCTCTTGTTTAATCCTTGAAAATGTTTTCATCTTTCTTGGGAAACAAGCTTGGAATCTTTCAAAGACTGTGAAAGATGTCGTCTCAAAGGAAGTCTTCGAGGATCGCGAATAGGGGACCATAGCAAATGCATGAGGGGCGTATGCACTTTGATTTCATCGAAGAAAAAAAATCTCCTAGATAGCAGTAGAGCCCACAACATTCTTAGCAGCATCCATCTCCTCCATCTAGACCTCAGAATGTTGCACATCGAGAAGAGGAAGAAATCATTGAAGACGCAGAGCCCGAGAAGATATCAACACATTAGTGTGTGTATTACTCGTGCAACGTTGGAGCTTGTTCAGGATAGAAGGACAGAAGGGAATTTGAGAATGAATGCATCCAACATTTTGCTTCACAAGATAGTGATTAACTGTTTTAGACCAAAATTAACTTCAAAGACCAACGTTTCAAACTCAGAAGCAAAGTTGATGTACGCCATTGATGCTGGTAAAAAGTTCTCTCTTCCACACACTATTATGTTCCACATGTATAGAGCAGTGGTGAAGGACAAGGATCAATTCCTTATCCAGCTCTTGTGACCAATTTATTCAGACATTTGAACGTTCAGCCTTCCCGGATTCTTTGTGTTCGAATGTGTGATCAAATGATGGTGGGACTGAGAATGGTCTCTAAAATGTGTCTAAAGGAGCTTTCCAAGGCTTTGGAGCAGTTCAAGGAGAAAACCCCTGTCAAGACTCATTCAGTCTCTTTGACGGCAAAGCAAAAAGGGAAGGAGCCCATGGTTGCTCCATCCAAGAAAAGAAGAGCACTCATCATTGAGGATGAACAGGATGAGGATGATGTCACCATTTCTGCGATGGCATTGAAGAACTTGAGTCGTTCTATTCCAAAATCAATGGAGAGACAGGAAAAAAATAAGGACGAGACAGAACAGACGACTGGAGAGAGAGAGAAGATTTGGAGAAAGAAGCAAATGAGAGAGATACAGAGGAGGAAAGAATTGAGGAAGAAGAAGAGGAAGCAAAGCATGAGGAACACTTTTCTCCACCTGAAGGCATGGAAACAGGGGGAGATCCTAAGAAAAGAGGAATGTTCTCATTCCTTGCCACTAGTGAATGAGTAAGTCGTTCTCCAGCAGATCAAGAGGACATCATTTGCCAATACTCCGCCTGATCGTGCAGAGGCAAGTACTTAGACAGACAATTCAATAGACTTTCACAGAATACTTGATGTACTTTTGGAGATGCAAGGCCAAATTTATGCTCTGGGATGCAAAGTACAGAATTTGCAAAATGCAGGTCAAACCTCTTCAGTTTCTTTGCATGATCAGATCAATGCCCTTGCTATTCAAGTTCAAGCAAATGCTAAGGGTGAAGATGTGGCACAACTGAAGGAGGATTTGAAAAAGCTGGAAGGGATTGTCCAATCAATGGGAGATTTACAGCTTGTTCGTGTTCCCAAGCAATCTTAAAGCCATTATCTTTTCATCTCTACCTTTTTAATGATGACAAAAAGGGGGAGAGATGTGGTGTAGATTTAATTTTAAACTTTGAACTCACTTTTTGAACTTTTGTGTCAATTATGACTTGAATTTTGTGTTTGGTTGTTTGGATTTGGATTTGATTGTTTGAATGTTTATTTATCATAAGCACTATTTATATCTCATGGCTTTGCTCATTTACAGAACTAATATATTTTCCATGGATGCAGATTCTAATTATATATTTATTAAGCCATTTATCTTTTGTGAGATATCCTTGTTTGCTTGAATAATGTTTTGCAGGTCAAAGTTATCCAAATCTGCAGGAAAGTTTTTTAACCATCAAAAAGGAGGAGATTGTTGGAGAAAACTTTCTTGAGTGTTTTGAAGTTGACAAAACGTTTCCATCAATTTAGTCTGAAGACTTGCAAACTCTACCATCAAAGTCTGAAGACCTCTAGACTGCCAAACTCAAGACTCAAAGTTTATCATTATCGACAGTTTCTAAGATCGTCAAAGAAGGCTTATCCGAAACGAAGTATTTCATTAAGGATTTAATTTTGTCGACAGAAGAAGATCTCTTGGCTGGATATAGCATATCGGAATCCATTATTCAAATCAAGATAGATTCAGGGATTTTAGATCCATTGATTGGCGAATTATACTTGGAAGGTTCTACTTATGAAAACCTAGATCCTGATTGTATGGGCGAGCAGGATTGATGGGCTATCGTCATGTTCCTTAAATAGCTCGAAGATTTTCCTAATTGATTCTGCCCAACCAGTAGATTGGAAGAATTCCTTTGGTAAATGCCAACGGGTATGATGGCATAAATGCATATATAAGGAAGACGTTCCAGTTGTTCGAGTGTGTGCGCGATAGAAGAATTCCAAAGTCTGAAGCTCCTTGTTCTTTGTTAATTAAACTGTTGAGCGAAATCTTGTACGCAAAAGAGAGTTTATATCTTTGAGAGACTTTGAGAAAGTGTAGCAGAGTCCTTACACTGTGGAATCAAGGAAGAGCTTTTCTGTAACAACTCTTTTGTTCATAGTGAAATCCAGCCGATGGGCTGTCAGTGCGGAAGAGTGGACGTAGGCTTGGATTAAGCCGAACCATTATAATCTCTATGTTCATATTCTCTTTTTTATACTCTTTTACTTTGATCATAACTTGTTTTGTTTACAAAAGACGAATTTCCTTTTCATAATCTATTATTGATTAGTGCTGCACACTTATCTCGTAAAATTGTTTTTACACCTATTCATCCCCTCTAGGTGCTCATACTAGCTTTCTTACTTACGACAGTCTCCGGCAAAGGGCAAGTTGGAAGCCCCCCAAGACTACGCAAATCTCGTAGAGGTCCTGCCCGAGGGCTTTCTTAATAAGACAGTGGGGGTTGGGAGAGTGATCGGGTGGGCCCCACAGGTCACAATCTTAGCCCACCCAATCATCAGAGGGTTTGTGTCTCACTGCGAATGGAACTCCACCCTAGAAAGCATATGGTGTGGCATGCCGGTCACCGCATGGCCCAAGTATGAGGAGCAACATTTTAATGCATTCCACTTGGTGGTGGAGCTCGATCTCGCTGCGGAGATCAAGATGAATTATCGAAGAGATCTGGTCAAAGGTAGTGACGATGTTGTGATGGCAAATGAAATAAAGAGAGGGATAAGGAAGTTAACGGAGGGTGAGGAGGCTGGGGAGAGGAGGAAGAAGATGAAGGAAGTGAGGGAGAAGAGTAGGAAGGCTTTGATGGAGGGTGGCTCTTCTTACTTGTCTTTGGCTCGCTTCATCCAAGATGTTTGCAGTCAATGAGCCTTCATTTAGCTAGGAGATAAGGTTGGCTGGTAGGCTTCTTCTTTTTTTTTTTCTTTTTTGATCGAAATGGCTGGTAGGTTTTTCTTTTTGGTCGAAAGAAAGATGCATATATTCATCATAAAGGATAAGTGCAGCCAGTACATCCAGTAGCTAAAGCATCGGAACAGAGCAGGTTGATCAAAATAGAGGGTGGCGAAGTGGCCCAATCTTGAGGAAGGAACCCATTTTTATGGGCTTTTGCAGCCCAATCCGCAACAACGTTGGCTTCCCTTTTGCAGTGTGTAACCTTAATGTTGGAGAATTTAGAGAGAAGATCAGCAGCCTTTGCAGCAAGCGCATGATTTTCCCACGGCGTTGGAATGGATGCATTAACAGATTCTGTTGGAGAAATCTTTCTAGAATATTTTGAAGTTGACAAAACGTTTCTATCAGTCTAAGTCTGGATGTTTGGAGACCGACAGTTTAAAGTCTGAAGACTTTGTATTCTCAAGACTCAAGACTCAAGACTCAAGACTCAAGACTTAAGAATCAAGACTCAAGACTTAAGTCTATTCTCACTGACAGTCTTTCTAATCCAGTGACGAAGGAAATCCAAAGCCGAGGTATATGGTTGAGGATTAGATCCTATCCTCTGGAAAAGATTCTTTGGTTGGATAATCATTTCGGATTCTTTAATTCTTATCTAAGATCGATTGAAGATCCGATGGTCGATGAAGTATTCTTGGAATGTTCTATTCTTGGAAACCAAGATCCTGATTGTATGGGCGAACAGGATTGATGGGCTATCATCAGATTCCTTAAATAGCTCGGATGATCTTCTTGATTGATTCCGTCCAACGGGTAGATTGGAGGAATTCCTTTGGTAAGTGCCAACGGCTATGATGGCATAAAGGAGTATAAAAGGAAGACGTTCTAGCTATTTTAGTAGTGTGATCGATAGAAAAATTCCGAGTCCGAAGAACCTTGATTGCTAGTCGATCTTTCGAGCGAAATTGTATACACGAGAGAGTGTTTATACTTGGTGACACCTTGAGCGAGTGTGGTAGATCGTCTACACCTAGAAATCAAGGAAGATCAACACCGTAACATCTCTTTGATCATAGTGGAATCCAGCCAATTGGCTGTCGGTGCGAAGAGTGGATGTAGGCTTGAATCAAGCCGAACCACTATAAACCGCGTGTTCAATTCTCTCTTTCCCTTACTCAGTCTCACGATTGATTTTTAATTATCCAACTGTCTAAGTATTGTGCAATCTTTAAGAAAATTTTTATATACCTATTCACCCCCTCTAGGTACTCGTACTTGCTATATCATTTGGTATCAGAGCTCGTGTTCTTACTTTATTTGAAGTGTTTTACTTCAGAGTAAAAGATCCATGGCAAGTATGCTAGCACCAGGGCTGGTGGAAGGGCAAAGCAATACCAGACCACCCTACTTTGATGGAAAGGATTACAACATCTGGAAAAACAAGATGAAAGCTTTTCTACGGTCAAAGGATCCTCTGGAATGGGATGTGGTGGAAAAAGGAATCACTCCTACTGCTGCATCAGTATCTGAAAGAGGGAAAGAAACTGTTGAAGCCAGCGGAATGTCTCAAGAAGAGATAAACAAGAGACAAGCACTCGATGCTAAAGCAATTTATTCTTTATATTGTGCTTTGTCACCAACTGAATATAACAGAATATCTTCTTGTGTTACAGCAAAAGAAGTCTGGGACAGGTTACATATCACTTATGAAGGGACAGATCGAGTGAAGGAGACCAGAATTAACATTCTTCTTGGTCAATATGAATCCTTCAAAATGAAACCAGGAGAATCTATAACCGACATGTTTAGCCGTTTTACGAGATATTGTCAATGGTCTTGAGAATCAAGGACAGAAAATTTCTGATCCTATGAAGGTGAACAAGCTACTTGCGTGGACTCTCCAAGGATTGGAATCATATAAAGACTTCAATAAGAGAGATGCAAAGAATCATGCCATTATCTGTAGATGAGCTAATTGGAACTCTTCAGTCTTACGAAGTGGAACGAATTAATGAAGACGAAGATCCAAGAGGTAAGAAATCCATTGCATTAAAATCTAACGATGATTCTGATGATACAGATTCTGAAGAAGATCTGGACGATGAGGAGCTTGCTCTTATGATCAGAAGGTTCAGAAAGCTTAACAGAAAAGGAAGAAGGTTCAACTCAAAGAAACAAAGTTTTCAGAAACAGCAAACCAAGTTTGTTGATAATGAGGAACCAAACAAAGATGTAGTTTGCTTTGAGTGTAAGAAAAAGGGGCACATCAGACCCAACTGTCCTCTTCTGAAGAAGAAAAGAGGAAAGTCTGAGAAGTCTCGAAAAGCTCTTAAAGCCGAAACCTGGAGCGATACAGAGTGTGAAGAAAGTGATGAGGAATATGCCAACCTGTGTCTGATGGCGCAATCAGACTCAAACTCTGGATCAGACTCAGACAGTGAATTTGAGGTAAGTGATTATAAAATCCCTGTCAAAGTCTCTAAATATATTGATGAACTATATTTTAGTCTCAAGACTTCTCTCAAAAAGATTTCCGAACTTAAAAGGAAAACTCGGTTTTAAAACAAAGGAAAATATTTTAGAAGAAAAAGTAAAAAGTTTAGAATTAAATGTTTCTACTCTTAAGGAGAATGAAGATAAACTTTCAAAAGAAAATGCTTTCTTAAAAACTGACTTATCAAATATTTCAAAGAAATTTTCAATAGGGTCCGAAAAACTTGAAAAAGTTCTTTCAATCCAAAGACCTTACTTCAATAAGTCTGGTCTAGGTATGACAGCAGAAACAATTCCCTTGATTGATTTTCCGAAAGTAAAAGAAAGAATTAAGAAAAGACCGTCGAGAGAGGCTTACAAAAATCATTTCAAAAGAGTTTTTGTAAAGTCTGTAGGTCGAAATGCTTTAAGGTGTTCAAAATGTAACAGTCAGGATCATTTTGAAAAAGAGTGTCCTATGGTTTGGAAGCCTGTTAAGAAAGTATGGCCTAATAATGCTCATTCTACTAACGCCAAAGGACCCAAGAAAATTTGGGTACCAAAGAAAACTTGAGACTCTCTTTTGAATGCAGGTCTCTGTCAAGAAGAAGGTAAAATGGTATCTTGACAGCGGATGCTCAAGACACATGACAGGAGACTCAAATTGCTTCATAAAGCTTATTCAAGTAAATGGTGGAAAAGTTTCATTCGGAGGAAACAAAGAAAAGGAAGCATTGTGGGATTTGGAACTGTGAAAATTGGAAATCTCACAATAAACAATGTCTCTCTAGTGGAAGGACTCAACTACAATCTTCTCAGCATTAGCCAACTGTGTGATACTGGTTACAAGATCTCCTTTCAAGAAGGCATATGTTTTGGAATTAGCAAAGACTCAACTCAGTCTTTCATGGGACGAAGGCATGGAAATATCTATCTCCTTGATGTTAAGCCAAATGAAGATCAATGTTTAATTTCAATTCAAGATGAAGCAGTTCTATGGCATAGAAAGCTTGGCCATGTCAACATGAAGCAATTAGCCAAAATCTCATCAAAGAAGCTTGTTCGAGGTCTACCTAAATTGCCATACCAAAAATCTAATTTATGCACTCCATGCATTCTCGGGAAAGCAGGTAAGAAATTCATTTAAGCCAATGAATCATGTCTCTACTAATCATGTACTACGGTTGCTTCATATGGATCTTTTCGGACCAACAAGAACCCAGAGCATTGGAGGTAAGAAATATTGTCTAGTAATCGTGGATGACTATTCTCGCTTTACCTGGGTATATTTTCTTGCAAGTAAGTCAGAAACCTTTTTGTACTTTGAAAAGTTTGCTAAAAAGGTTCAAAATGAAAAAGGATGTGTTATTTCTAGTATAAGAACAGATCATGGAAGTGAATTTGAAAATCAAGATTTTACGAAATTCTGTGATAAATCTGGTTTTAATCACATGTTTTCCTCTCCGTATACTCCAGAGCAAAATGGAGTTGTGGAAAGAAAGAATAGATCTCTTCAAGAAATGGCTAGAACACTTTTAATTGAAAGTAAAATTTCTTCACGATTTTGGGCTGAAGCTGTTTCAACTGCTTGCTATGTTATAAATAGAGTCTTTCTGAGACCTATTCTAGAGAAAACCCCCTATGAATTATTCAAAGGTAAGAAGCCTATTGTTTCATACTTTCATGTGTTTGGTTGCAAATGCTTTATTTTGAAAAATGCAAATGATCGAGTTGGTAAGTTTGAAGAAAGATCAGATGAAGGCATCTTCCTTGGATATTCAACATCAAGCAAAGCCTACAGAGTCTATAACAAGAAAAGCCAGTCTGTGGAAGAATCAATGAATGTCAAATTCCAAGACTCCGCGCAAGATGATTCCAGCCAGACTCAGTACGAAGAGACTGAACCCGCTCTAGACCTTCCAATGTCTACATCTCAAGAAGCATCTCAGACTCTGGAAGTCCATCATCAAGAGGCTCATGAAGATTCAAATAAAGAAAGAGATCATCAACAAGGCAAATCAACTAGTAACTGGAAGCACAAATCCAGGTCATCCCAAAGATCTCATTATTGGCGAACTTAATGAAGGAATCCGCACCGATCAAAAAGGCGTGAAGAATCCAAAGTCTTTGTGGCTCTCATTTCCGAAATTGAACCAAAAAGCATAGAAGAAGCTTTATCGATGAAAGTTGGATCGAAGCTATGCAAGAAGAACTCGACAGTTCAACATCAATGATGTCTCGGGAATTGACATCTAAACCAAAAGGTAAAACTATTATTGGAGCCAAATGGGTATTCGGGAACAAGATGAATGAAGAAGGAAAAGTCGTACGAAATAAAGCAAGACTCGTGGCCAAAGGATATACGCAAGAAGAAGGAATAGACTATGACGAGACTTATGCACCGAGCAAGGTTAGAAGCTATTCGTCTATTACTCGCGTTTGCTTGTTATAAAAATTTCAAGTTATTCCAAATGGACGTCAAAAGTGCATTCCTAAATGGATTTATCCATGAGGAAGTTTATGTGGAACAACCACCTGGGTTTGAAGACCCAAAGAAGCCGACTCGGTCTTCGGGACCGAAAAAGGCCTTGTATGGTTTAAAGCAAACACCTCGAGCTTGGTACGACGGACTAAGTAAGTTTTTATTACGAATGGTTTTGTCAAAGGTAAAGTAGATACTACTTTGTTTATCAAAAAGGAAAACAAAAGCTTTTTACTTGTTCAAATATATGTGGACGATATTATTTTTGGATCACCTAACGAAAGTCTATGCAAGAAATTTTCTAAGTCTATGCAGGATGAGTTTGAAATGAGTATGATGGGAGAATTAACATTCTTTCTTGGACTTCAAGTGAAACAAATGAAGGAAGGAACTTTTATTCATCAAGAAAAATATGCAAATGATCTTGTCAAAAGGTTTGGATTGGAAAAGTGCAAAAAGACCGACATACCAATGTCATGTTCACAGAAGATAGACAAGGATGAAGAAGGGAAGAAAGTAGATCAAAAGCTGTACAGGAGCATGATCGGTTCACTCCTTTATCTTACTGCTTCTAGACCTGATATTTTGTTTAGTGTTTGCATCTGTGCTAGGTTTCAATCAGATCCTAGAGAATCACATCTCAGTGCTGCAAAACGTGTTATCAAATACGTTGCCTCATCTTCAAGCATCGGTCTTTGGTATCCAAAGAGGGGAGACTTTAATCTTCTAGGATACTCAGATGCAGATCTGGCCGGTTGCAGAGTCGATAGAAAGAGCACTTCGGGAACTTGTCAACTGCTTGGAAACAGGACAGTGTCTTGGTTTTCGAAGAAGCAAAGCACTGTAGCTCTCTCAACGACAGAAGCAGAGTATGTAGCTCTTGGAAGCTGCTGTTCACAAATTCTATGGATAAAACAACAGCTACAAGACTTTGGGATTGAAGACTCATGCATAGAAATTAGATGTGACAACACCAGTGCGATCAATCTCACCAAAAATCCAATCCTTCATTCAAGATCAAAGCATATTGAGATTCGACATCACTTCATTAGAGATCATATTCAAATGGAGAAATCTCGATTCAATTTGTTGATTCAAAGAGTCAACTAGCAGATATATTCACAAAGCCTTTGGAGAAAAATCAATTCGACTCTATCCGTTCAAAACTCAACATTTTGAAGTTTGAAGAAGTTAAAGTCTAGAGACTCACCAACTCTAAGACTCTAACCTCTCAGTCTTTAAATCTTCAGACTCAGACGTGCACGGCTATAGACTGTAAGTTGCTATTTTATCAAAAAGATACGAATTCTCGTTTAGTTATCTAATCTCGAAAAGGTACGATCTTTTGTTCAGTTATAATCTGTGTAAAATTCAAAAACTTGTCTTTTTAAAAGGAAATTAATTTTGGCAGTTATTAATTTTGAAAAGAAGTGTTCGTACACTTTCCTTGTACCGATTGAACTTCCCTTTTCAAAACTGAGTTATATATATACAGTTTTTCTTCGCTCAAATTTTCAAAACCCTAAAAAGAACTCTCCTCCCGATCCTGTTTCTATTTCCTGTTCATCTTCGAGAAAGTGGTCATTTTTCTTAGGAAAGCAAGTGAAGGAATCTTCCAATCGACAAAGAAGGATGTCTTCTTCAAGGAAATCATCAAGAATCGCAAGCAGGGGACCACAAAGAATGGAGAAGGGACCGACTCACTTCGATCTTGCGAGGAAGAAGACTTATCAAGTCACGACAAAGTCCGATTCGCTCTCCTCCACGTGATTCAACACCTCCTGCCCCACAAGATGCGAGTCAACATCTGGAAGAAGAGATAATCGAGGATGCCGACCCAGTAAGAGTCCAAAGACCCTCCTTTATCTATAAGCTTTATCGTGCGTTGAAAAGCTCCGGTACTTCATTAAAATATATAGATGAATTCCTTAAGGACAAAAATTATGGAAATGAGTATCTTTTTCTGCGGAAAATGGAAGAATTGGGAATTGCTCCGAAAGGAAGGGCAGAAGAGGCACTTGCGAACATTCCAAGTGACCCTCGTATGCCAGGACAAAATCTGATTGAAGTGAACGATGATGACAGAATGTTCCTTGAATTTCAACCTAAAATAGGTGTGGCAGCGAAAGTGAAAGGAAATCGGATGGATTTGTTTAAGTCCAAGGATCAGGAAAAGGTGTATTTCAGGCTATTGAAAAGAGAGGTAATCAACCCTAGAAGTGTCGATTTTTACTTTCTGGACACCATCAACGTAAACTTAAGAGAGAAGTTGAATTTGCTTCAACTTGAGACTTTTTGCTTTGACTCTACGGACGGGTATGCTCAACTGACTGCTTATTTCTATTCAAATCTTAGCTTTTTGGATGCGAATAGAATTTCATTCAGTGTACGAGATCAAGTCTACGTGGTAGATGTGAATATGTTGGCGGACATAGTTGGAGTTGAACGAGGACGTTATCTGCCAATCAAAGTCTCACCTGCTCGTACTACTCTGGAACTTGTCAAAGATAGGGATGTAGAGAAGAAAATTACCTATTCCAGGATGAATGCCATCAACATTGTGCTTCATAAGATTGTGATTAACTATCTCAGACCAAAGTCTACATCAAAGACATCTGTGTCTCTTTCTGAAGCAAAGTTGATGTATGCGATCAATTCAGGACGAAAGTTCTCTCTTCCGCACACTATTCTCTTCCATATGTACAAAGCAATGTCGAAAGACAAAGGACAATTGCCTTATCCTGGTCTGGTGACCAAGATCTTCAGACACATGAATATTGAACCACCACAATCATTTTGTGTTCGACCGTGTGATAAGATGGTGGTAGGTTTGAAGATGTTAACGAAGATGCGTCTGCAAGAACTGTCCAAGGCAATGGAGAAATTCAGAGTGAAATCTCCAGTCCAGTCTGCTTCAAAAAGGAAAGGAAAGGAAGCCATTGGTGCTCCATCGAAGAAGAAGAAAAGAACTCTCATCCTGGAGGATGAAGATGAAGATGAAGAGGATGAAGATCCTACTATCCAAGCACTGACAAGAACCAGACGCTCTGTGTCTCAACCGATAGAACTTCAGAAGAACAGAGAAGAAGAAGAGCAGAGAGAGAAGGAGAAAGAAGCTGAAGAAGAAAGAGAAGGAGAAAAAGAAAAGTCTGCTGAATCTGGAGAGAAGGGAAATCAAGAGCATGATCATCACTCTTCCCCGCTCGATGTCCTAGAGACAGGGGGAGTTGGCGAGCAAGGAAGGTCCTCACCTCATGCTGCTGTTAATGAAATTCCAAGGCAATCTCCAGCAGACCCAGAAGAATTTCAGGCTTCTCAATTGCCTGAAGATGGTGATACGTCGATTCCAAATCTGCCAGACTATACAGAAGCGCCATCATCTGCATTTACTTCATCAGAGAAAGCTCATGCTTTGGTACACGAGTACGTACGATTCTGCAGATTTTCGTAGCATCATGAATATTCTTCTCGGAAATGCGTAGCCGGATATATGTTCTGGACTGTGAAATCCAAGCCTTGAAGCATGCTGGACAAGCATCTTCGGTCTCTCTGGAGGATAAATTCAAAGACCTCGCTCTGCAACTTCAAGCCAATGCTAAGGGAGAAGAGGTAGCTCAACTGAAGGAAGACCTGAAGAAGCTCGAAGGAGTAGTCCAGTCCATTGGGGATTTCCAGATCGTGCGCATTCCCAAGCAGACATGACTCCTTTCTCACCCTTTTTAATGCTGACAAAAAGGGGGAGAATCAATTTGAACCAACAACTTTCAACATTTTAAAACTTTTGTGGTTGTGGTTGTGTTTGTTTTTGAGTATGACTTGAGAACTTGAACTTGGGTGTGAATTTAGATTTGACTGAATTGGTTGTAGATTTTGATGATTGACTGGTTGCATTTTTATCAAGTGTTGTTATATGGCATTACTCTTGAAAGACTAACCAATTTTTTGTGGATGCGAGTCTGGTTGCTTTATTAATCTTTTTGAGTTAGCCATATTGCTTGAGAAATGTTTTTGCAGGTCAAAGTTGTTCAAATCTACAAGAAAGTTTTGTCACCATCAAAAAGGGGAGATTGTTGGAGAAATCTTTCGAGAATATTTTGAAGTTGACAAAACGTTTCTATCGATCTAAGTCTAGATGTTTGGAGACCGACAGTTTAAAGTCGAAGACTTTGTATTCTCAAGACTCAAGACTCAAGACTCAAGACTTCAAGACTTAAGAATCAAGACTCAAGACTTAAGTCTATTCTCACCGACGCTCTTTCTAATCCGTGTGACGAAGGAAATCCAAAGCCGAGGTATATGGTTGATGATTAGATCCTATCCTCTGGAAAAGATTCTTTGGTTGGATAATCATTTCGGATTCTTTAATTCTTATCTAAGATCGATTGAAGATCCGATGGTCGACGAAGTATTCTTGGAATGTTCTATTCTTGGAAACCAAGATCCTGATTGTATGGGCGAACAGGATTGATGGGCTATCATCAGATTCCTTAAATAGCTCGGATGATCTTCTTGATTGATTCCGTCCAACGGGTAGATTGGAGGAATTCCTTTGGTAAGTGCCAACGGCTATGATGGCATAAAGGAGTATAAAAGGAAGACGTTCTAGCTGTTTTAATAGTGTGATCGATAGAAAAATTCCGAGTCGAAGAACCTTGATTGCTAGTCGATGCTGTTCGAGCGAAATTGTATACACAGAGAGTGTTTATACTTGGTGACACCTTGAGCGAGTGTGGTAGATCGTCTACACCTAGAAATCAAGGAAGATCAACACTGTAACATCTCTTTGATCATAGTGGAATCCAGCCAATTGGCTATCAGTGCAGAAGAGTGGACGTAGGCTTGAATCAAGCCGAACCACTATAAATCGCGTGTTCAATTCTCTCTTTCCCTTACTCAGTCTCACGATTGATTTTTAATTATCCAACTGTCTAAGTATTGTGCAATCTTTAAGAAAATTTTTATATACCTATTCACCCCCCTCTAGGTACTCGTACTTGCTATATCAGATTCGACCAAGACTAGGCAATTGGATTCGATTATCAAACAATTTCGTTGTCAACCTTTCTCCAGCAAATCGTGAAGGGTGGTGGTGAGGGCAATGAACTCCACCTGCAAAGCCGATGATACGACGGAGCCTCTAGTAAGTCCTTCGATCAATCTCCCATCTTGATCTCTGCATATGCTCGCCATAGTCCCTTTATTGCTGTGAGGCTGAAACGCCCCATCTATGTTCACCTTAAGAAAACCCGGATCTGGCGATCTCCACAGTTTGCTAAGATCGAATCGATGTCGTCCTATCCCTGGTGAGAGCCATGTTCCAGTTGATCAATGATAGGAAGAAAGAGCAGAATGGGCAGTAGCAATGGCTGCATCCACAACTCGAATTGCGTACAAACAATCACCACGAAATATAAAGCCATTTCGCACTTTCCATATTTGCCAGAGGATAGAGGCTACCATCTCTAGATCAGGTAACGATTGATTCCCCTTGAGTCTTTTTGTAATCCATGCATCAATTCATTGAATGGCTTGTGGTTCTATATGAATGTTGATATCTGGGTGCGACCAAATAGTTGTTGTCCATGGACAGAGCAGAAAAATATGCTCTACAATTTCTAGGGTTTGATTAGGACAAAGAGTACATACTAATTCAGCATATATGCATCGGTGATATAAGTTAGCTTTAGATGGAAGGGCGTTGTGACATAATGTCCACTGAAAAACCTAGACTTTTGGCTGGAGCTCCAACTTCCAAATTTGTTTCCAAAGGGCCTCCAAGGTTTGGTAAGAGGAAGATGTTGTATGTTGATTTTTTGTAATGGCAGAGTTTTTTATTGCTCGATAACCACTTTTGACGATATAATTACCATGAGTAGTTGCTGTCCAAATAAGTTTATCTCTTATATAAGAGGGTTTTACCTAAATGATGAGAATTTCTTGGACAGTATGTGCATCATATAATTTGTTGAGTAATGGGATGTTCCAATTGTTTGTCTATAAGTCTAGAAGTTCAGCAACTCTTATTGGTTCGTCTTGATTCGCCGGGCCTCCTAAAATTCCTCTAGGTAGCCATCGACCTTCCCTGATTCTGATATCCTGCCCATCACCTACCGACGATCGCAGGTTTGGTATTATGGCATCTCGGCCTAAAATAAGGCCTTGCCGGCCCCAAGACAATTTGTTTCCTTTTTCAGCATGAATGAAATTTGTTGAATGAAAATAAACTCCCTTGAATAGCAAGCTCCAAAGTGATGTCGGCTGCTGGAGAAGACACCAGGCTTGTTTGCCAAGCATTGCCGTGTTAAAATCCATGAGGTCTCGAAAGCTGAGACTGTTGGAGAAATCTTTCCAGAATATTTTGAAGCTGACAAAATGTTTCTATCAGTCTAGTCTGGATATTTGCAAACCTTCTATTTCAAGTCTGAAGACTTTTTGATCACTAGACTCAGCACTCAAGACTCAAGACTCAAGACTATTCTCATTGACAGTTTTTCTAATCCAGTGACGAAGGCAATCTAGAGCCGAAGTATTTGGTCGAGGATTTAGTCCCATCCTCTGGAGAAGATCTCTTGGCTGGATAAAAATAACGGATTCTTTTATACGTAATCTAGATCGTTTGAAGATCCAATGGTCGACGAAATATTCTTGGAAGGTTCTATTCTTGGAAACCAAGATCCTGATTGTATGGGCGAACAGGATTGATGGGCTATCGACAGGTTCCTTTAATAGCTCGAATGATCTTCTTAATTGATTCTGTCCAACGGGTAGATTGGAGGGATTCCTTTGGTAAGTGCCAACGGGTATGATGGCATAAATGAGTATAAAAGGAAGACGTTCTAGTTGCTTTAGAAATATGATCGATAGAGAAATTTCAGAGTCTGAAGCACCTCGATTATTAGTCGATACATTCTAAGCAAAATTGTATACACAGAGAGTGTTTATACTTAGTGAGACCTTGAGCGAGTGTGGTAGATCATCTACACAGAGAAATCAAAGAAGATCAACGCTGTAACATCTCTTTGTTCATAGTGGAATCCAGCCAATAGGCTATCAGCGCAGAAGAGTGGACGTAGGCTTGAAATAAGCCAAACCACTATAAACCGTGTGTTCAATTTTCTCTTCCCTTCTATCAGTCTTACTTTGATTATTGTTTGTCTCAAATCTATAAACTATCTAGTATTGTGCAATTATCGTGAAAAATCTTTTATATACCTATTCACCTCCTCTAGGTACTTATACTAGTTATATCAATTGGTATCAGAGCTCGTGTACTCACTTTATTTGAAGTATTTTACTTCAGAGTAAAAGATCCATGACTAGTATGCTAACACCAGGGCTGATGGAAGGGCAAAGCAATACCAGACCACCCTACTTTGATAGAAAGGATTACAACATCTGGAAGAATAAGATGAAAGCTTTACTATGATCAAAGGATCCTCTGGAATGAGACGTTGTAGAAAAAGGAATTACTCCTACAGCTGCATCAGTCTCTAAAAGAGGGAAAGAAATTGTTGAGACCAGCGGAATGACTCAGGAAGAGATAAACAAGAGACAAGCACTCGATGCAAAAGCAATTTACTCTTTATATTGTGCTTTGCCACCAACTGAATATAACAAAATATCTTCTTATGTTACAGCAAAAGAAGTTTGGGACAGATTACATATCACCTATGAAGGAACAGATCGAGTGAAGGAAACCAGAATTAACATTCTCCTCGGTCAATATAAAGCCTTCAAAATGAAACCAGGAGAATTTATAACTGACATGTTTAGCTGTTTTATAGATATTGTCAATGGTCTTGAGAATCAAGGACATAAAATTTCTGATCCCATGAAGATAAACAAGCTACTGCGTGGACTCTCCAAGGATTGGAATCACATAAAGACTTCAATAAGAGAGACGCAAAGAATTATGCTACTATCTGTCGACGAGCTGATTGGAACTCTTCAGTCTTATGAAGTGGAACGAATTAATGAAGACGAAGATCCAAGAGGTAAGAAATCCATTGCATTAAAATCAAATGATGATTCTGATGATACAGATTCTGAAGATGATATGGACGATAAAGAGCTTGCTCTCATGATAAGAAGATTCAAAAAACTGAATAGAAAAGGAAGAAGGTTCAACTCAAAGAAACAAAGTTTCCAAAGACAGCAGACCAAGTCTGTTGATGATGAGGAACCAAACAGAGATGTAGTTTGCTTCAAATGTAAGAAAAAGGGGCACATGAGACCCAATTGTCATCTTCTGAAGAAGAAAAGAGGAAAAGCTGAAAAATTTCGAAAAACTCTCAAAGCCGAAACCTGGAGTGATACAGAGTGTGAAGAAAGTGATAATGAATATGCCACATGTCTGATGGCACATTCAGACTCAGACTCAGATTCTGGATCAGACTCAGATAGTGAATTTGAGATAAGTGATTTTAAAATTCCTGTCAAAATCTCTAAATACATTGATGAACTGTGTTTTAGTCTTAAAACTTCTCTCAAAAGAATTTCCAAACTTAAAAAGGAAAACTCAGCTCTAAAACAAAAGGAAAACATTTTAGAAGAAAGAGTTAAAAGTTTAGACTTGAATGTTTCTACTCTTAAAGAAAAAGAATATAATCTTTTGAAAGAAAATGCTTTTTTAAAAATTGACTTATCAAATATTTCAAAGAAATTTTCGATAGGGTCCGAAAAACTTGAAAAAGTTCTTTCAATTCAAAGACCTTACTTCAATAAGTCTGGCTAGGCATGACAGCAGAAACAATTCCTTGATTGATTTTCCTAAAGTAAAAGAAAGAATTAAGAAAATGCCCTCGAGAGAGGCTTACAAAAATCATTTCAAGAAAGTTTTTGTAAAGTCTGTAGGTCGAAATGCCCTCAGGTGTTCAAAGTGCAATAGTCCAAATCACTTTGAAAAAGAATGTCCTATGGTTTGGAAACCTGTTAAGAAAGTATGGGCTAATACTGTTTATCTTACTAACACTAAAGGACCCAAGAAAATTTGGGTACCAAAGAAAACTTAAGACTCTCTTTTAAATGCAGGTCTCCATCAAGAAAAAGGTAAAGTGGTATCTTGATAGCGGATGCTCAAGACACATGACAGGACACTCAAATTGCTTCATAAAGCTTGTTCAAGTAAATGGTGGAAAAGTTTCCTTTGGAGGAAACAACAAAGGAAGTATTGTGGGATTTGGAACTGTGAAAATTGGAAATCTCACAATAAGTAATGTTTCCCTAGTGGAAGGACTCAATTACAATCTTCTCAGTATTAGTCGATTATGTGACACTGGTTTTAAGATTTTCTTTCAAGAAGGAACATGTTCTGGAACCAATAGAGACTCTACTCAGTCTTTCATGGGTCGAAGACATGGAAATATCTATCTTCTGGATGTGAAACCAAATGAATCACAATGCTTAATCTCAATCCAAGACGAAGCAAGCTTATGGCACAAAAAGCTTGGTCATGTCAACATGAAGCAATTGGCCAAAGTCTCATCAAAGCAGCTTGTTTGAGGTCTATCCAAATTACTATTCCAAAAGTTCGATCCATGCACACCATGTATTCTGGGAAAGCATGTAAGAAATTCATTTAAGCCAATAAATCATGTCTCTACTAATCATGTACTACAATTGCTACATATAGATCTCTTCGGACCAACCAGAACCCAGAGCATTGGAGGTAAGAAATATTGCCTAGTAATTGTGGACGATTTCTTCCGCCTTACTTGGGTATATTTCCTTGTAAGTAAGTCCGAAACCTTCTCGTATTTTGAAAATTTTGCTAAAAAGGTTCAAAATAAAAAAGAATGTGTTATCTTAAGTATAAGAACAAATCATGGAGGTGAATTTGAAAATCAAGATTTTACAAAATTGTGTGATGAATCTAGCTTTAAGCATGTGTTCTCCTCTCCATATACTCCTCAGCAAAATGGAGTTGTGGAAAGAAAGAATAGATCTCTTAAAAAAATGGCTAGAACTCTTTTAATTGAAAGTAAAATTTCTTCACGATTTTGGGCTGAAGCTGTTTCAACAATGTGCTATATCATCAATAGAGTCTTCCTAAGACCTATTCTAGAGAAAACCCCTTATGAGTTATTCAAAGGTAAGAAGCCCATTGTTTCATACTTTCATGTGTTCAGTTGCAAATGCTTTATATTGAAAAATGCAAAAGATTGAGTTGGTAAGTTTGAAGAAAGATCAGATGAAGGCATCTTCCTTGGATATTCTACATCAAGCAAAGCCTACAGAGTCTATAACAAGAAGAGCCATTGAATGTTAAATTTCAAGACTCTACGCAAGATGAATCTAGTCAGACTCATTATGAAGAGTCTGAACCTGCTCCAGACCTTCCAAAGCTTACAACTCAAGAAGCATCTCAGTCTTTGGAAGACCAGCATCAAGCTGTTCATGAAGATTCAAATAAAGAAAGAGATCATCATCTAGACAAATCAACTAGTAACTGGAAGTATAAGTCCAGTCATCCCAAAGATCTCATTATTAGTGAAATTAATGAAGGAATTCGCACCAGATCCAAAAGACGTGAAGAGTCTAGTGCTGTGGCTCTCATTTCTGAAATTGAACCAAAGAGTATAGAAGAAGCTTTATATGATGAAAGCTGGATTGAAGCTATGCAAGAAGAGCTCAGACAATTTAACATTAACGATGTCTGGGAATTGACATCTAAACCAAAAGGTAAAACTGTTATTGGAGCCAAATGGGTGTTCAGAAACAAGATGAATAAAAAAGGAAAAGTCGTACGAAATAAAGCAAGACTCGTGGCCAAATGATATACGCAAGAAGAAGGAATAGACTATGATGAGACTTACGCTCTAGTAGCAAGGTTAGAAGCTATTCGACAATTACTTGTGTTTACTTGTTATAAAAATTTCAGGTTATTCCAAATGGACGTCAAAAGTGCATTCCTAAATGGATTTATCCATGAGGAAGTTTATGTGGAACAACCACCTGGGTTTGAAGACCTAAAGAAGCTAGACTCAGTCTTTAGACTGAAAAAGGCCTTGTATGGTTTAAAGCAAGCACCCCGAGCTTGGTACGACAGACTAAGTAAGTTCTTAATACATAATGATTTTGTCAAAGGTAAAGTAGATACTACTTTATTTATCAAAAAGGAAAACAAAAGCTTTTTACTTGTTCAAATATATGTGGATGATATTATTTTTGGATCCTCTAATGAAAGTCTATGCAAGAAATTTTCTAAGTTTATGCAGGATGAGTTTGAAATGAGTATGATGGGAGAATTAACATTCTTTCTTGGTCTTCAAGTAAAGCAATTGAAGGAAGGAACTTTTATTTACCAAGAAAAATATGCTAATGATCTTGTCAAAAGGTTTGGATTGGAAAATTATAAAAAGACCGATATACCAATGCCAAGTTCTTTGAAGATAGACAAAGATGAAGAAGGGAAGAAAGTTAATCAAAAGCTGTACAGGAGCATCATTGATTCACTTCTTTATCTAACTGCTTCTAGACCTGACATTTTGTTGAGTGTTTGCATCTGTGCTAGGTTTGAATCAGATCTTAGAGAATCCCATCTTAGTGCTGCGAAACGTATTATTAAATACATTGCTTCATCTTCAAGCATCGGTCTTTGGTATCCTAAGAAGGGAGACTTTAATCTTCTGGGATATTCAGACGTAGATTTGGCTGATTGCAGAGTCGATAGAAAGAGTACTTCAGGAACTTGCCAGTTGCTTGGAAGCAGGACAGTGTCTTGGTTTTCAAGGAAACAAAGCACTGTGACTCTCACAACAACAGAAGCAGAGTATGTAGCTCTTAGAAGTTGCTGTTCGCAAATTCTATGAATAAAACAACAACTACAAGACTTTGAAATTGAAGACTCATGCACATAAATCAGATGTGACAACACCAGCGCAATCAATCTCACTAAAAATCCAATCCTTCATTCAAAAGCAAAGCATATGGAGATTCGACATCATTTCATTAGAGATCATGTTCAAAATGAAGAAATCTCGATTCAATTTGTCGATTCAAAGAGTCAACTAACGGATATATTCACAAAGCCTTTAGAGAAAAATCAATTCGATTTTATTCGTTCCAGACTCAACATTTTGAAGCTTGAGGAAGTTAAAGTCTAGAGACTCTCCAACCCTCAGACTCTAAACCCTCAGACTCAGACATTCATGGTTATAGACTGTAAGTTGCTATTATATTTAAACTCAAAAAGGTACGATCTTTCGTTCGGTTAATTTATAATTTCCGTGAAAAACAGAATCTTGTCTTTTCAAAAGAATTAACTTCTATTTGGTAGTTAATGATTTTTTTATAAAAAAAAAAGGTGTTTGTTCACTTTCCTTGTGCCGATTGATCTTTCCTTTTTAAACTGAGTTAAATATGTACAGTTTTCTTTTTCACATAATCTTCAAAACCCTAAAAGGCATTCTCCTCCCAATCCTGTCTCTACTTCGTATTCATCTTCGAGAAAGTTGTCATCTTTTCTTGGGAAAGCGAGTAAAGGAATCTTTCAATGACAAGGAAGGATGTCTTATTCAAGGAAGTCTTCAAGAATCGTGAATAGGGGACCACAGAGAATGAGGGAGGGGCCTATCCATTTCGATCTAACCAAAGAAGAAGATTTATCGAGTCAGCAACAGAGCCCGATTCACTCTCCACAACGTCACTCAACATCATCTACGCCATAAGGTGCGGGTCAACGACCGGAGGAAGAAATAATCGAGGATGCAGACCCTGTAAGAGTCCAAAAACCCTATTTTATTTACAAGCTTTACTGTGCATTGAAGAGCACTGGGACTCCGCTGAACTACGTAAATGATTTCCTTAAGGATAAGAATTATGGGAATGAGTATATAATTTTGCGACAAATGGAGGATTTGGGAATTGCTCCCAAAGGAAAGGCTGAGGAAGCACTTGCGAATATTCCAAGTGACCCTCGTGTATCGGGACAGAATCCGACTGACGGGAACAATGATGATAAAATGATCAGTGAATTTCAACCTAGAATGGGTATTGCCGCAAAGGTGAAGGGAAAAAGAATGGAGTTGTTTAAATCGAAGGAACAGGAGAATTTGTTCTTCAGACTGTTAAAACGAGGGGTGATAAACCCTGGGAGTGTTGATTTCAATTTCTTAGATGCCATTAATGTGAACTTAAGGAAGAAATTCAATCTGCTTCAACTTGAGCAATTTTGCACCAATACCACAGATGGTTATGCGCAATTAATAGCATACTTCTATTTGAATCTTAGCTTTTTAGATGCGAATGGAATATCATTTAGTGTTCGAGACCAGGACTATGTGATAGATGTGGACATGTTGGCTGACATAATTGGAGTTGAACAAGGACGCTATCAACCGATCAAAGTCTCAATTGGTCGTGCTTCATTGGAGCTTGTCAAAGATAGGGATACAGAGGGAAGAATTATCTATTCAAGGATGTGAGCCATCAATATCTTGCTTCATAAAATTGTGATCAACTGTATCAGGCCGAAGTCTACATCCAAGAATGACGTGTCTAATTCTGAGGCAAAATTGATGTACGCAATCAACTCAGGGAAGAAGTTCTCTCTCCTTCACACCATTCTCTTTCACATTTACATAGCAATGTCAAAGGACAAAGGCCAATTGCCTTACCCAGGTCTGGTGACCAAGATCTTCAGACACTTGAATATTGAACCGCCACATACTCTTTGTGTTCGATCATGCGAAAAAATGGTGGTAGGTTTTAAAATGCTGACCAAAATGCGTCTGAAAGAGCTTTCTAAGGCAATGGAGAAGTTCAGAGTAAAGACTCTAGCACCTTCTGCTTCAAAGAGAAAAGGAAATGAGCCCATTGGTGCCCCATCCAAAAAGAAGAGAACTCTCATCTTGGAGGATGAAGATGAAGAGGAAGATCTCACTATCTCTGCATTGATAAGGACCAGACGTTCTGTACGTGAATCGACGGAACATCAGAAGAAACAGAGAGAAGAAGAGAAGCAAGCCAAGAACAGAGGAGAAGACGAGCAGCGAGAGAAAGAGAAAGAAGCTGAAGAAGAAGGAGAAGGAGAGAAAGAAAAGTCTGCAGCTGAAGTCAGAGAGAAGGGGAATCTAGATGCTGAAGAGCCTGACTATCACTCTTCCCCATTTGAGGTCCTAGAGACAGGAGGAGATGGAGAGCAAGGAAAGTCTACACTAGATGCTGCCAACAGTGAAGGTCTAAGACGCCCACCAGCAGATCCAAAAGATTTTCAGGCTTCTCAAATGCCTGAAGAAGGACATGATACGTCAACTCCAAATCTGCAAGATTACATAGAAGCTCCATCGTCTGCATTCACTCCATCCGAGAAAGCAAATGCGAGCACACAGACGGACAATTCAGCAGATTTTCGTCGTATCCTTGATGTTCTTCTAGAAATGCGGGATCAAATCTATGCACTGGACTGTGAAATTCAAATCCTGAAGAATGCTGGACAAGCATCTTCGATTACCCTGGAGGATAAAATGAAAGATCTAGCTCTTCAAATTCAAGCCAATGCCAAAGGAGAAGAGGTAGCTCATCTAAAGGAAGACTTGAAGAGGCTGGAAGGCATTGTCCAGTCGATGGGAGATTTCCAGATTGTATGCATTCCCAAGCAGACCTGACTCTTTTTTCACATTTTTTAATGATGACAAAAAGGGGGAGAGTTGCAAATTTGAACAAATTCTCTAAACTTTGACTTTAAATTTCTTTTGAGTGTTTGAATGTTTGTTTTTGAGTATGACTTGAGTGAACTTGGGTGTGAATTTGAATTTGACTGACTTGTGTGTAGATTTCAATGCTTGACTGTTTGCATTTATATCAAGTGTTATCGTATGGTATTACTCATGAAAGACTAACCAATTTTCTATGGATGCAGAGTCTAGTTGTTTTATTAATCTTTGTGAGATAGCCATATTGCTTGAGAAATGTTTTTGTAGGTCAAAGTTGTTCAAATCTACAGGAAAGTTTTGTCACCATCAAAAAGGGGGAGATTGTTGGAGAAATCTTTCTAGAATATTTTGAAGCTGACAAAACGTTTCTATCAGTCTAGTCTGGATATTTGCAGACCTTTTGTTTAAAGTTTGAAGACTTTCTAATCACCACACTTAACACTCAAAACTCAAGACTCAAGACTATTCTCATTAACAGTTTTTCTAATCTAGTGACGAAGGCAATCCAGAGCCGAAGTATTTGGTCGAGGATTTAGTCCCATCCTCTGGAGAAGATCTCTTGGCTGGATAAAAATAACGGATTCTTTTATACGTAATCTAGATCGTTTGAAGAGCCGATGGTCAACGAAATATTCTTGGAAGGTTCTATTCTTGGAAACAAAGATCCTAATTGTATGGCGAACAAGATTGATGGGCTATCGACATGTTCCCTTAATAGCTCGAATGATCTTCTTAATTGATTCCGTCCAATGGGTAGATTGGAGGAATTCCTTTGGTAAGTGCCAACGGGTATAATGGCATAAAGGAGTATAAAAGGAAGACGTTCTAGTTGCTTTAGAAATATGATCGATAGAGAAATTTCAGAGTCTGAAGCACCTCGATTATTATTCGATACATTCTAAGCAAAATTGTATACACAAAGAGTATTTATACTTAGTGAGACCTTGAGCGAGTGTGGTAGATCATCTACACCGAGAAATCAAGGAAGATCAACGTTGTAACATCTCTTTGTTCATAGTGGAATCCAGCCAATAGGCTGTCAGTGTAGAAGAGTAAAATAATAAGATGAGATAGTTTTGCAAGGAAGGCTGCATTTAATGGTTGGTAGCTCGAATCCCATGTGGCCCAACATCTCGTGAGATAAATAGAATGCACTAGAGTTTAAAGATGACGTTTAAGACTGCACAAATAATTCATAGAACATAATCTCACTTAACATGATACAATTAATGCGGATGCCAATAGTTGTTGCTTCCCGACCATCTTATTCACAAAAAAAAAATCAATATTGACATATAAGTTCAATGTATGTCGTGATGTGACATATTAATAATATTTTTATGCATCATTCTCAATAGATCTAATTTTGTATTTTAGTTAATTCTTTTTAAAAATAAATATTGGTCTATCAATGTACATGGTGTTTTTTTTTTTTTTTTTTTATGACTTTATAAAACGGAGGATGCACAATACTAGTACTTGGACATCAAGGAGAGATGGTTGCGTTGGGGGTGTTCAAAGAGGAGTAGTTTTAGTATTCCTGTGGCTAACAAGGATCAGCCAACAATCCCCGCTAGCCCTATGGGAAGGGTGAAAATTAAAAAATTAAAAATTAAAAGTATAATAAAAAATTGTGAAATGCCATCAATGCTAGCCAACCAATATTAGCCGAATAAACTGAACTAGCATAAATACAAAAGAGTTTAGGGTTAAATTGGTCAAAAAAATTATGACTGAATTAGCACAATTGTAATATATTTATTTTATTTTATTTTATTTTATTTTATTTGTAATTCTCCCATTCATACACGATGGCAATGCATTTGCTATAACTCCCATAGTAAGATTTTCTAGTAAGTTTGAGGAAAATGAATCTCGGATTATGTGTCACCTTTACGTGGTTAACCATATTGAATGTTGTCGTGACCTAAATTTCGGATGCACCACCTAAAGTTAGGCTAATGGACTATTAAGTTTAACTTAGCTCGGGCTCTCCAAAGTTCATACCAATTCGCGATTTAGGTTCAAATATCTAGCATGCAAAAGGGAGTCGTCACTAATCAGTTTTCAGTAGGTCAATTAGACAACTAAGTAAAATAATTGGAGAATTGTTTTACTCCTACAAACTAGAGACTTTGGGTATGAGGACCTGATTACACTAAACTATTCTAATGCCCTTTCGATACCTTTCTCTTTTTATTTCGAAAAAATGTTTTGCAGACAACTTGAATTAATTTTAATTCACTTCCCTAACATGTGAGGTGTTCATACGGGTATGCAAACAACCAATTTAACACATAGATAAAGTAGTTAATAAATTGCAAGACTTATCTCATAACAACGAAAGCATTTGCAATATTAATTCAAAATTCACATCAAATGCCCTAGGTTTTTCAAAGTAACACGCAGTCACTCAAATTTTTTAAAGAATTTTCTCTTATTTAATGAAATCTAATATATATGCAATGCAATATAACCAAATGACCTAATTCTAATGACGGGCAATTTTAACTAAATGGATCTAGAGACAATCACTAAATGACGTGCATTTCATGAACCTAATTCTAGATGACGTACACATAATATTTTTTGGTGTTTTCTTAATAAGTATGCAATCTATCCTAGAGAATGGAATTTATTTATTCTAAGATGATTTTTTTTTGGTATTTTTCATGAAATTCGAAATTAGAATATTGCTGAAAAAAAGTCTAGCAAGATTGTGATATTATCCAATTTATATTAGGAATTAGGTTAAGCCAAACCCTAATTTAAACTAGAATGTTATCATAATTTAGAAATCTCTAGTGCAATCTACCTAAAAATATCTAAACCTATAATAAATTAGAAAATATTATCTAGAATTAAACTACGTGCACTTTTATCCTAATATGAAATAACGCGCAAAGAATGCGCTAATTCTAAGTTTTCTTTTTTTTTTTCCTTTTTTTATAAAATTCGAAATTAAAATTGCAAATTAAATTAATGAAACAACAATCTAACATCCTAAATTTATTTTTTTGGTATTTCTTATTTCAAAAATTCACAATAAATAAAATGCTTAGTCTAAATATGCAAATTACGCTAAAGTATGCGATATTCTAATATAAACCTAATCTAACTCAAACATATTTCAGGATAAATAAAGCAATCAAGACGAGACAAGCACCAAGCCATTCATAATCATCAAAGATATCATACATCGTTTGGATCGAGGAGTAATGTTTAAATCAAACTTGATTTTCTTGCTAATAAAATCGATAAATTGATCTTAAGTCTTAAAGATCAAAATATCAATTTTATTCTCGCTTGATTAATTATTCTATCTAAGGCCTTATAGATAGAGTAAAAAAATCAAGGTGCAATTGCGAATTAGGCAAATAACCCTAATTGGGAATACGCCAATAATTCAAATATGCACATAAGATATTGAAAAGCATGCATTAAACAATAAAATATCCAAATCAAATTTAGATAGGATAATTACCTAATTTTCCAAATAATGTTACCAAATTTAAACCGAACAGAATCAGCTCAATGGGTGACGGCGATGCGTGGTAGTGCTCAGCTAGATGCGGGGATGGGTAGCCATGGGAGGAGGACAGCAACTACGAAGTCAGCGTTCAAGCTGCAGTAACATCATCAGTGAAGGAGCTACGGTGACGTTGAGGGATGCTCGAAGAGGACAACCTCCTCTCTCCTTCTGTTGACTTATTGATCGGTGGACCTAGACCACATTTTTCCACTCTCGTCTCCTCTATATGATGGCTCTCCTCCAATGGTGGCCGTGTTTGGTGGGGAGAACTAGCAAAACATAAACTTGATAGACAACACAACAAAACTCACAAACCGAGGCACTGGATTAGTGTTCTCTGTTGAAAATTCAGCAAAATGTTAGTTAATACATATAATTATTTGATGCAGAAATAAAAAAAAAAAAAGTGATATTTGATTTTCATGATTTTCACAAATAGATGAAAATGTACTTTTATTCGTAGCGTTACCCTTGATGATAATCATTGTGGAAAACCAAATAACTTGAACCAAATAAAGAAATTCGATTTCTTTCCCTTAACCCACTATTCTTTAATGTATTCTATCGATGGAGGAGAGAATACCAAGTTCTTTTCAATTATTATTATTCATATAGGTGGAGAGAGGACCAGACTCTATTTATACGTTCTATAAATAGGTTCCTTCCATCAAAGTACCTTTTAACTTTCATAAAAGTCGCACATTTTCGGAAAAGCAATAACTTCCCTTGAGGATTATACCATTTCGTTTTATTAGAGTCGCAACTTCTCATAACCAATATTTATTTTTTATAACATTTCAACAATTATTAAACCATATAATAAATCATATCATGTGAGCTACAATAATTTTTACATTCTCCCACTTGGCCCATATGATTTTCCTTTCATGGTTTAATAAAGACTGTAATGTGCACAATAACCTTATGCTATAAAATTTTCATTAAATTGGTAATCACATAATAATCACAATTCAATAAAGAAAACTAATGCGAGTCATAGTGTTCGTATGTCATTAATCGACATAATCCCTTCTATACACTACAACTATAGCACTTTATTTAACATGATCCATAAATTAGAAGTACAAGAATAGTCCAACTATAATATATCTCGTAGAAACTATCCTGTTTAACATTCATTTATTTCTATAATGTATACTATATAAAAAAAGGAAATATCATAAACATCTAAATGAGCTCAAAATGTCAAATACATAAACTTAATATAATCATAATACAAACATTAATGACGTTCAATAATGCCCATCTTTTCAACATGCTTATGTGGTAGTCCTTTTATTAAGAGATATGCTATCATAAGATTGGTGTTAATGTGTTCAATTGACACTTTTCATTTCTAAACTCATTATTTAACAGACAAGTATTTGATCTCCATATGCTTAGCACCCTTGTAATAAATTTTCAGTGGCTTGACAATACTGTCAATAATCAAAAGTCTTGGAATAAAATTCCGCAGCCATAATCCATGAATAGTGGCCTCAAAGCATGCCATAAATTCAGCTTCCATAGTGGATATAGGAATAACTAATTGCTTCACACTTTTCCATGAAATTATCCCTCAAGTTAGAAGAAACAAGTAACAAAACGTTGATTTTCTTGTATTGGCACATCCGGCTAAGTTTAAATCTAACTATCCAATCACCTTTATATGATCGGATCTTTTATAAGTGAGCATATGATTTTTTGTTCTTTGCAAGTGTCTAAGAACTTTCTTTGTAGCTTTCCAATGATCCATTCTAAGATTACTTTGATACCTGCCCAGCATTCTGATAGCAAAACTGATGTCTAGTTTGGTACTGGTTTGCGCATACATTAAGCTCTCCACAACAGATGCATAAGAAATATTTTTCATTTGTTCTCATTCCAATTCACTTTTCAGACATTGCATAAGACTAAATTTGTCACATTTCTGAATTAGAACTATTTCTACTAAACATTTACTCATATTAAATATGTCTAAAAAAATTTCAATGTAGGTTTTTTGAGACAATCTTAATAATTCTTGTGATCTATCACAGAATATTTTTATTCCTATCACATACGTTGCCTCTCCTATATCATTCATTTCAAAATTCTTAGAGAGAAATTTCTTGGTTTCATGTAACAAACCAAGATCATTAGTAGCAAGCAAAATATCATTAACATACAAAACTAAAAAAATAAAGTTGCTCCCACTAATCATCATATATATATATACACCGATCAACGGTGTTTTCCTTAAATCCAAATGAAGTTATAGTATCATTAAACTTAATATACCATTATCGAGAAGCTTGTTTAAGTCCATATATTGACTTTTTTTTTTAATTTACATACCGTGTGTTCATTTCTTTTAACTAAAAGCCTTTAGGTTGGCCCATATAAACATTTTATTCTAAATTCCCATTAAGAAAAGCAGTTTTTACATCAATTTGGTGTAATTCCAAATCATAATGAGCCACCAAAGCCATAATGATTCTAAGTAAGTCCTTCTTAGAGATAGGTGAAAATGTCTCTTTATAGTCAATGCATCCTTTCTATGTAAAACCCTTTGCAATAAGTCTGGCTTTATGTCATTTAATATTACCTTTTGAGTCGCGCTTAGTCTTAAAGACCTATTTACACCCGACCTTTTTACATCCTTTAAGCAATTCAACAAGATCCCACACTTGATTTTAATGCATGAATTTTAACTCTTATTCCATGACATTAAATCATTCATTAAAATTTTCATATTCCATGGCTTGGGAAAAGACATTAAACCATTCATTAAAATTTTTACATTCCATGGCTTGGGAAAATGAATTTGGATCAATTCTGATTTCTAAGTTAATTTTTGACTATTGTAGATAAAGCATATAGTCAATAGAAATAGCCGATCTCCTTTATTTTTTAGATCTTCTTAATGCTATTTCTTGTGACTCATCTATTGGAGATTCAATATTGACATCTCCATTATGGAGTGTTTGTTCATTAATTTATTGTTCTTGATTATTGTTAGGTTTTACTATAATATCAGAAACAACAACTTTAGAAGCTTTAGGTATAAAAACTTCTACTCTTACTTTTTGAATACAAGCATCACACACTCTTTCACTCTCACGATATCACTATTCTCAATGAATCTAGCATTTCCAGATTCAACAATTCTTGTACTATGATTAGGACAATAAAATTAATACCCTTTGAATTTTCTCTGTATAACTAATAAAATAAAAACGGTCGTTCTTGAATCTAATTTTCTTTCATGTGGATTTAAATTCTTACTTCTACTGGACAAGCCTAAACATGCAAGTGTCATAAACTAGGTTTCTTTTTCGTCCACAGTTCAAAAGGAGTCTTTGGAACTGTCTTATTATGAACCATATTTAAGAAATACATAGAAGTCTTTAAAGCATACATCCACAAAGACAAGAGTAAAGATGAATGACTCATCATACTCCTAACCATTTCCATTAAAGTACGATTTCACCTTTTTGTTACATCATTTTGTCGTGGTGTACCTGGTATTGTGTATTTAGCACAAATGCCATGTTTTATTAAGGAATTTAGCAAATGAACCTGGACATTGTCCCGATTCATCATACTTTCCATAATATTCACCGACTCTATCTGATCTTACTATTTTCACATTTCTATCTAATTACCTCTCAACATCTTTAATATACACTTCAAGTGCATTTATTAGTTGAGACTTATCATGCAATGGATAAATGTAACAATAACATGAAAAATCATCAATAAAGGTGATGAAATAGTTTTTTTTTTTTTACCAAAATATGAAACATCGAAGGGACCATATATGTCAATATGTATAATTTCAAGAAGCTTTGTGCTTTTTGTAGCACATTTCTTTATATGCTTTGTTTGTTTACCTTTAATACAATCAATACACACTCCAAGGTTAGTAAAATCCAAATTTGGAAGAATTTCATTCTTTCTTTGGATATATGACCCAAACATTTATGCTATAAGTAAGTAGAATTCTCATTCACCAAACTTCGTTTAGTGCCAACATTATGATGCAAGATCATTAATGTCTCAACAAAAATATTATCAAGTCTAAACTTGTAAAGACCATCACATAAAGTTCCAATTCCAATAAAAGTATCACTCTTAAATAACATGAAAGATTCAGAACCAAACTTACAATAAAATCCCGCTACATTAAATCTTGGCAAATAAACTAAATTGCGAGAAAATGTAGGTACATAAAGGGTTCGAAACAAATCCAAATAATACCTAGTATCTAAGATCAAACGGTAAGTGTTAATGCCTTTAACTGTAGCTTTGTTTCTATTCCCCGTAATCACATAACTTTCATTTGACTTTATGGTTTGGATCGTAAGAAATCCCTACATCGTATTTGACACATGAGTGGTGGCACCAGAATTAATCCACCAAGTATTATGAGGAATTTTAATAAAGTTTGATTCAAAACATATTAAAACACAAGGCTTACATTTCTTTTCGAACCAAGCCTTACATTTCAGACAATTTTTCTTCAAGTGTCCAATTTTGTTGTAAAAATGACACTTAATAAGATTATGTTCATTCTTGTGGATTTGAGAAGCCTTTGAAGAGTCATTCAGGGCATGTAATCCTTTCTTCTTACTCCTTCCACCTTTCCTTTTGAAATTTCTTTGAACTTTTTGATGACTTGAGAAATGAACAAAATGAGCATTTTGATTCTTTATCCTTATTTCCTTTTGAACTAGCATATTGACCAATTCATTCACATTCCACTTATCTTTTATAGTGTTGTAATTCATTTAAAATGACCCATATTGTTTATGAGACAAGAAATTAAAGGCCTGTTTGGTTCAGCTTTCCCAAGGGGCTTTCAGCCCCCAAAGCCCCTCGGGAAAAAAATTTGGTGTTTGGTTCAGCATTTAGAGGTCCCATTCCCCAATTGCTAACTTTTGAAATGCTAAAAGCCCAAAACAGGTAGGGACCTACTTTAGGCATTTTAGCATTTTCGGCATGCTGGTCCAGGGGATTAATGAATTTTTGCTGATTGCCTATTTTACCTTCAAAATTTCATTGAAAGTCCAATTTTACCCAATATTAAAAAAAACCCTAACTCTTTTCACGTTTTCCTCTCTTCTGCAATGTTCTCCATCACGCGACGACGGCTCTCTTCTCGTCTCTCTCTCTCCCTGCAACTTGCATCACTCCATCACGATTTGAATCCGAGCACCACTCCATTAAGGCTGAAGTTTGTTGTGATGAGTGAGCAAGATTTGGGTTTTCTACCCTCTTGACGAGCGAGTGAATCCGAGATCCGAGCAATCTGAGCACCACTCCATCTGGATCGTCTCTCACCCATTGCTGTGATCAGAGGTCCTCCTCTCGCAGATAGGCGACGGCTCTATTTGCTGCTCTTGCGACGGCAATGGCTCCGACTCTACTTCCTGCTCCTGGGACTGACCTTCTGACCCAGCTGAAGGAAATCAAGGCCGAGCTCGCCCTCCTCCGCGTAACCAAGGTCATCGGTGGCGCCCCGAACAAGCTCTCCAAGATGTACGTCGCTGTTCTTACTTCATTTTTAAGCAAGTGACTCTAGGGTGTGCTAGGGGTGGGAATTGACGACCAGGGTTTTGGGTTTTTCACCTCGATTATTGATTGGGGGTTGCTTTTTTTTTTTTTATTGTTGTTATTGGAATTCTAGAGATTGGTTCATCACCAACCTAACCAATACCTGGCATTGGAAGAGCTGAGCATCGAGAAAATCAAGTTCAAAGCTCTTGATTCGGGAGGCCATCAAATTGCTTGCAAAGTGTGGAAAGACTATTAAGGTATGCCCTGGATGTGAGTTTGAGAGTTCATTTTGCGCCTTTGGATGTTGCGCACCGAGGGTACTTCGGTTGATTGTGAAGTGTTTGCATTGTAGCCCTTGCATAAGCTATAATTGTTACCCTGGGCTTGGATTTGTATGCTCATAAATGTTTCTTTCTTTCTTCCTTGATGATGACGCATTATCAGAGTTGCTTGTTGCTAGGTCTTGTTGATTGTCCTGTTCTTGCTCTTTTTAGATTTCTGCAGCTATAATCTCGTCATGAGTTTCGGTTTTTCTTTTTTTATTTTTTTTTTGGGGGGGCGCTCTGTTGAATTTTTCTGGTTGTGCTGCACTACAATTGTGCTGTTTTTGGTGTTACACATCCTTAAGCATGGGATGGTTTTATTCTGTAAGGCATTGGAAATTCGGAAAAGCTCGATTAGATGATGAATCTTGAGTGGATAAATGCAAAGAGTTGGCTTTTTGCAAGTAACTTACTGAGATTTCTTTGAAAGACGACGTTGCTGATCAGTTGCTGTGATGTTATGGTAGCTTACGAGTTGGCAATGCTCCCACTTATTCCGTGTGCTCCTCAGTGTCAACATCCCTTCAGCATCCTATCCTGCAAACATAGCAATGTCATTTATAGCCATTGATGTGTGATAGAATTAAGCTTAAACCCATTGTCATGCTTTACGAATTATCCATTTGTTCATGCCTAAACTTTTTGTCCAAAGACCTATCATGGATTGAATTCATCCATAGCAAGGAAACCTGACCTCTAAACCAAGTTATTAATTTGCACACATTCTAGATTATTTTATATGCTTTCCCTTTTTCTTTTTTTACCGTTTTTCCATCATAGAATCTCTGTTCCCATATTATATTATTATCAATTGCAGTTTGGCATCCATATTGATTATTCCATTTGATACTAAACTTAAGAGTTGCCACTAACTTATAAACACCCATTGCTGTGATGTTATGGTAGCTTAATGGGTATAATTCCCTACTGGGCAGTTTTTCCAATTGAAAATATGGAAATTAGTGCTTTTTTTTTAATGGGTTTTTGATCTTCAATTGTGTCAGAAAGGTGTTGAGGCTGTCGATTGCACAAGTCTTGACTGTGATTTCCCAAAAACAAAAGGCTACTTTGAGGGAGGTTTACTAGAAAAAGAAGTACTTGCCCCTTGATCTCCATCCCAAGAAGATTCATGGTGATTGATGTGACAAAGGCGGATAGACATCATGGCGTCAAATTTGTTTGGCAAAGCAATTTCGAACTTATTGTTAGATTATTTGGCTATTTCATGCAACTATAGATTGATATCGGGTTGAGTTTGAGTCAAATGTTTTTGATTGGGTGCTAGAAATACATCACTGGTGAACTACTTTCATTCTTGTCACTGGGATTCTTGAGTTGATGTCCGACCTACCTAGTCCCGCTCCTTTGGCTGTTCTGTCTTGTGTTGTATTTGTCTTGAATAGTTGATGTCCTATCCTGCAAACTCACGGTTGGTAAAGCGCATGTTTAATCCTTGTGAAAGAAAATCATTGGAAATGTATCTAGTCATGTGCATTGCGTGGTCTGCCCAGAGGGAGATTGCATGCCTTATGTAAGTGACGCAATGATTATTCGGTTTCTTCTGAGATCTTGCACTGGCCTGTTCGATTTTTTAATTTTATTTATGAAAGGATGTAGCAATTGTAACTAATTCTTTCGTCTCTTGGAGTCACTGGTCATCACTAGTCATTGGCCTTATATGTTGCAGGTTTAAAATTGAAAAATATTTGGACGCCTTAATTCCTTACTATAGGGCCCATTTGGTTCAGCATCCACCGAATAAGTTCAACTTTCTTTTTTTTTTCTATGTCATTTTTATCTTTTGACAATCAATAGCCCAACTTTTTATCAATATACTATAATGATCATTAATTAACGAAGATGATTAATACTACAATAATTAAAAAAAAAAATTATTCAATGTTGAAAACAAACCTAAAAGAACCCTAGGCCAAAAGTTACGCTTTGCATCTAATCTATAATCAAATTCTTTTAATATAATTTTTAAATAAATTTACTAATATATATATATATATATATTTTTTACATTACTTTCAACATGAAAATGTAAAAGGTTATATCATTGTTTCTTTTTTGTAATTTTAAAAATACTAAAACTAAAAAACTTAATTTAATTACACCAAAAGGCTCTTCAAATATATGTTTACCAAACAGTCTTGCATTTCCCTAAAATACTTTTCAGTTATAGTTTACCAAATAGTTTAGCATTTCGGAAAACCCCTTTACCTCAAAAGTGTTTGCAACTCTCCCAAGGGCATTTCCCCAAAGCCAAACCAAACAAGTCCTAAGTATAAACTGTACTAAAAAGTACTCATCCACGTTCATTCTTAAAATCCTTAACTTTGCTGCTAAATTTGTTATTTCAAGTATATGCTCATGCATGGTGCGTGAACCATTATATTTCATGGTGCTCAGTGTGATCATCGATGTACTAGCAAGTAACTTATCAGCAGTTTGAGAACGCTCTTCCACAAATTTCATAAATTCCTTAACATTGTTAGTCTTGGAAAGAGAAGTCTTTAAGTTATTTGCAACTGTCATTTGTATGAATATTAAGTTCAGTCTATTCAATCTTTCACAAGCTTATGGAAAGACTTTTCATCATCGCTACTTTCATTAGTAATAGTAGTTGGTTTCTCAACTTGAAGCATTAAATCAAGATCCAGGACATCTAAGTGAAACTGGACTTGTTCACTCCAATCAGGAAAATTCATCCCATTGAATAAGGGAACAGACGAAGCATGTGAATGAAGTGAAACATGTACAGATACTGCAAATATGCAAGAAAATACTCATACATTAATTTCTTGATAATATCACCTAATCGAATTCAAACTAAACTACACATGTATATCATAGTTCTCTTTTGGGCGATCTCATGATATACAAATATATATGAACCATAATGATGCTAATAACTTTTATTTGGTAATTGTAAATATATATTTTTAAAACTTATTTGCTATCTTTGGATATACAAACAAATTTAACAAGTCATATTAATTATCAACTATTATTTTCATGAATTATAAGAAAATAATTAACCTTTGGGTTAATCCTTATGTTCTTATAATAAATGAACTTCAATATATCCATAACACCAATAATGATATGAAACATATCAATTTCATATATAACATCAATTAATCATGGGTAATTGAATAAAACAATTTACAATATCAAAAATTCAAAAGACTTCAAGATTTGGCCACATTGGTGACTAATAAACCATTCATAATATGAATTTTTAATCTTGTAAAATACAAATATTTACCAAATTGACCACCCCATTTGGTGGCTGTGTTGGTATGCGCTCAAACCCTCTTCACGGTAGGGTGAGAGTTAGAATTCCATGGTTCGCATACTGCACATTCATTAGTGGTCTTAAGTGCGGTGTAGGGTGGTGGGTCTTATGCTAACGCCGCCTGAGGTATAGTCAGTGGTCCTTGACGTGGGCCGTGAGCACCCATAAGGTGTGCCAGGCCGAATCCTCGGTATAAAAAAAAAAAAAAGAATATTTACCAAATTGCACATAAGGACAAAAACGTAATCAAAGCATAAGAGCAAAATCATAAAATCATGAATCCATAAGGGTAGAACCATAAATTTAAAATCTAAGGGCAAAATGATAAATAATCAACAAGGGTAGAATCGTATTTATAAATAAATAGGGGTAGAACAGTAAATAAATAGCACAGTGACAAAATTGTAGTTTGTTTTTTAAGTGGCAAGGGGCATAATTGTAGATAACCATCAAAGAGGAGGGCAAAACTATAATTTTAAAATGGCGTAGGGGCAAAGAAGTAAAAAGGCACACTACGGCAGGTGAGGCGCGTGCCATCTGCCACATGCTACATGCGCCTGGCAACTGCCGAGGTAGTTCTGCGCGGGTTGGCCCCATGCACCAGCGGTTGGCGCACGCGTGGCGTGTGGGTTTCACGCGCCTGCAACTGCAGCACACGTGTGAGGCCCACGCATCTCTTCCTCGCACCTAGAATGAATTTCTTCACCATTTTTTGCCGTTCTACCGCGATTTGGCTGGCCATTTCTTGTCCGGCGGCCCATCTCTAGCCATTTTCGTCCTTTTCTTCATAAAAATGTTTCATCATTCGGATTTTCTTCGACAAAACCCTCCGAAAACATTTCAATAACAACAAGTAGTACATACATAATTGTTCAACGAATCATCATACATAAATTATAATATTTCTATAAACGGAAAAATTATAAGATCATAAACCATGCTCTGATACCAATTGATAGATGATATACAATGATCTTTTATCTTTATGATTTTCACAAATAGATGAAAACTAGAGGTGGCAAAATGGGTCATTGATCCATTTTGCACCCATATTTTTCACAAATGGGTCGAATGTGGGTTATGAAGTTGTAATGGGCCATAACCCACATTTGACCCATTTTAAGTTCAATTTTATATGAGTCAAAAATGGGTCACACGTTTTAACCCATTTTTGACTCATTTTTAAAACCCAAAAAACGTGAACTTCCTCAACCCTTCGAGTCTTCGTGTTCGACCTTCACTATCGACCTTCACCTTTGTTAGTGACTCAGTGACCCATTTTTGACCCACCTCCGTTGCTTGCCTTTGAGCCGCCTTCGCCACTCGCTGCCACTGCTCACCTTTGAGTTGCCTCCGCCGCCCGCCTCTGAGGCTCGCCTTCCCCACTCCCTCGAAGGTCAACGAGCTTCATCACCCACCTCCGCTGCTCGCCTCCGCAGCTCGCCCACGAAATCAGAGGTGTTTGGGTCGACACCCTCCGGTTCAGCCTCCATGGCGTCAAGAGCGAGATCGTCGGATCTCACCCTCTTGAATCCGCCTACCAATCAGTAACCCCTTTTTTTCTCCCTTTCCGTTGGTACGGGCCGGGGACTTTCTATTCACTCTTTGTATTGCCCTCTCGTCTCGGGGATGTTGGAATTAAGCGGCATTGGGTTCGCATTGATGTTGGACAGTGGCGAAGTTCGTTGTTTATCTCTTGAAATAATAAATTGGTAGTGGTTGTCGGTTGTGGAAGAATTTCTCTGAGTAGTTATCCTAATCTTCTTTGGCTTATCTAAAAATGGAGCCATTATTAGACATATGCTACTGATTTGTGAAGAAAAACATCATCTCATATGTATTCTACGAAATCAGTATATGTTTTTGACAGTCGATAGATTTTTTGGCATATTTGCCACCTAAGAAAGAGGTTGTGTTACGAGTCTGTTCCTTTGTTCTCGACCTTGCGGTCATGGGAAGTAATAACATGTTAACCTTTCTGGGAGAAGTTCGCTTTTGCTTTTTTCTTTTGTGGGTTCTAGGTTTGGTTGTTCCTAAAAGATCTAAAAGGCACTATCTTCTTGTGATATTGTAATACCTGTCTCCCATTTTGGAATATGCATTTCACAAGGCTAGGACTTCTGCAAACCTGATGTCATATGATTGAGATAGCTTCTGTTTTTCTAAACAAAGTTGAATTGTGCATCTTGATTCCACAAGTACAAGAACAGTTCTCTGCATTGTTGCAATGCCTTGTCGTGATTCTACATTGAAGACTTGAAATCATATGCTATTGGTTTATTTCTTTTTGTTGATTGATTAATGTGGAGGCTAACCTTTTTCTTCTGCATGTTTTTTCTTTTGTACTATGCTCTTAAAGGAGAATGAAAGTTGGAGATGTTTTCTTTTAGTGTTAAATAGAAATATAACATGTCATTTTCTCTTTGAGTAAATAACATAATGTGTGTGCTACTTTGTGTTTTATCTTATTGACTAGAGTTCAAGGTATCTTTAAATCTAGACCTTTCCCTTTCTGAAGTCTGGGATGTGACTTCATGGCAGAAACAGCTCGAAACAAACCAGGAACTCTCATTTTTAGGGCGATTCTTCTTGTATACTAGTCAGTTACTTGGAGTAGGAGTTGTATACATTGCATGTCATTACAATTTCCCCGTTCTTTATACGGAACTTCAATGAGGATTGTGTGATTTCCAGCAATTAAGACACTTCAAAATGTGGCTGTTGCCTCTTTCATGTTTACGTTGTCATATGCATTTGTTGTTTTCTTTCAATTTCAGGTATACTCCCTTTGGCTTTGCCCACACAGGCTCTATTGTTGGAACCAAAAGGATTTGGAGGGAGAGAGTACAAACACACAGAGAGAATATATTACACAATATGCCTTCAAAGGCTTAATGGAGTACACACACAAGCTTTGATAAGCTTAAAACTCTCTCTCTCTAGCTTTCTATATGCTTCTGAAGCTATCTCACTCTCTCACACACTAAATAAACTAACATAACCCTATATTTATAAGCATCTTCACCGCCATTATCTTCAACGTGCAAGAGTTGAAGTTGAACTTTTCTTCTTGGCTAAGGAGTCAACAATTGTGGGCTGAAACTTTTCCTTCACGTTCAAGTTTATGAAGTTGAAGCTTTCTTCCTGCTCTTGAAGACTCCAGCAACAAGTATAATATTATTTTAATATGTGCCCATTCTTTTTTTTTTTTTATCCGCTTGTGGCTTCTTCAAGAATTCTCTCCTTTGGCAGTTTACGAAGTGACGCTGCAACCCACTTTTCCTTGGCTTTTTACAAACCGACTAACTCTTGCTTTCACACACTTAGCCAAAAACAATTAAAAGACAAATAAGCTAATCAAAACACAAAATCAATTTTACTGTTTTCTAACATCTATAAGCTCCCCATGAAGACCCGAGCTAACTGAAAAGAAGTTCTGGAGGATGTTTGATGCGGGCCTCTATGAGCACTGTAGGAGGAAGTACAAAGCTGTGGGAACCTTCATGAGTGTGTACTACAAGTCCAAGAAGGGAAGGAAGACTGAGAAGGAGGTGCAGGAAGAGGAGCAAGCACACCTCGAAAAAGCTTATGCTAAGGTCAATCAGCCTGCATATTAACGAGGATGGAGTGTTTTTAGATTTGCAGGGATTTCTTACTTCTGTGTCGGTCATCTTTCGATTTCCTTCCACCCTTGTTCGTGAGACTGGTTGGCGTTTTCTTCTTTTGTAACTTTATTTGCTAAGGATTGTTTATTTTGAATTCTATTTTGGATAATCTAATGAGTTGACCCTTGCTAGATAGCTATCTATAACCTTTTGTTTGCTCTTTTTCAATTTATAATTTGACCTCAATAGTATGCTCACTTTAAATAAGAGAAGCATGTGCATATTCTAATTCTTCATAAATATGTAAATTTATAGGTTTTTTTAAGAATTTTTATTTTATTTACTATTTTTAATTTAATTTTATAGGTTTTTAAGAATTTTTATTTTATTTACTATTTTTTAATTTAATTTGAGGTTTTTATCCAATTAGCATATAGCTTAAAGAGAGTGCGGTTTTTTTTTTTTTGAAAATATTAGTAGGTTTTAGCAATATGGGTCAGATCGAGTATGGGTCAGGTCGGATATGGGTCACTATATTTACTGTCACGCCCCGATCCTCAGGCAAGCACACATCCGTCTCACTTGGTCGATTTTATAATGCGATATCCCAGGACAATGTATCGCCGACCCTTTTAGTTTTAAGCACATGCGGAAGCAGTTAAAATCCCCAGACAATAAAACGATGGGATAGAAAAGCAGGGCCATATTTTTCATATTGAAATTTATAACCAAACTTTTATACAAACCACAATTCACTTCATAACTATTCACATCAAAACGGAGATTTCAAAAGAAGACAGAAACTTAGACGAACTGGGCCGAACTCAAGGCCCCTCTCAGAATTGTCTTCTTCTTCCAAAAATCCTTTTCTTCAGATCTCACCTCCGAGTTCTCCTTCTCGGATTTCTCCTCCTCAGCTCTTCAGCGGGGTCCTGAAATGGTTTTCCCCAAACTGGGATGAGACTACGTCTCAGCGAGTTCTACCCCACTAAGCCCGATTAGTGAACCATTATACTAAAGCCTGCCTAAACACGCATAGGTCAAAAGACATACCTTAGCATCAGATCCCACCTGCAAGTCAGTACAATTCACAATAGGCACTCAAGCAATCATATCCCCGATCAAAGCATCGATCAAATCGACCTAGTCGATTACAAGCCAACAAGACCACTCACGACCATTCCCATTCAGTCAATTAATTCACAACATCAAATCAAAACAATGATCAATCGACCTCGTCGATTACATGTCAGGCAAACCATTCTAGGTCAATACTCTCGAGTGCCAAGCTCACCAATGTGATTTATCCACTAGACAATTACGTGCGTTCTTTAAGGCACCATTTTCGCCAGTGACATCCTTAGTCACCGAACCACACATGCCTATAATCATGTACTCAAATAGACAATTGTGTGCGTTCTTTAAGGCGCCGTTTTCGCCAGTGATATCCCCAATCACCGAACCACATATGCCTACAATAATGTATTTAATAGAAAAGTGTATGCGTTCTTTAAGGCGCCGTTTTCGCCAAAAAGTCCTTAATCACCGAACCATACATGTCTATAACAATACGAGTACTAGACCGATACGTGCGTTCTTTAAGGCGCCGTTTTCGCCAGTGATATCCCAATCACCGAACCACGTAGGTCCATAATAATGTATGTACTAGACCGATACGTGCATTCTTTAAGGCGCCGTTTTCGCCAGTGATGTCCCAATCACCGAATCACGTAGGTCTATACACTGTGTCTGATTGGTTCAATCCCAGAGTATTTCCAATTCTCTCATAACCCCATCCACTTTACAACTCAATCAAAGCATTATAAATGCTAAACAAACATACTCGGCCATCTACCAATCAATCATTCAATCTCAATCAATTCCAAATCAATTTAGGGTAAATCCCTAAAACATCACAATTTATTTAATTCCATACAACGTAGAACTCAAATAAATAAACGGACTGCGCCACGACGATCAGCACGAGATTTCGGTCATCGGCCATCAAAATCTTAATTTCCAAAAAATAATTAATTAATTAATTAATTTCGAAAATTAAATATTAAATATTAAATATTCAATTTAGCTCAAACTAAAACTCAATTAAACAAACGGACTTCACCACGGTCATCAGTATAATTTTCCGGTTCCAGGCCATCTCAGTTGAATTTTCGGAAAATAAATAATTATTTAATTAATTTCGAAAATTAATTAATATTAAAAATTCAATTTAGCTTAAAATAAAGTCCGATTAAATAAACGGACTTCGCCACAATCATCAGCAAAATTTTCCGGTTCCAGACCATCTCCCTTGAATTTTCGGAAAATAAATAATTATTTAATTTAATTCCGAAAATTAATATTTAAATGCCCAAAAATCTCACTTAGGCCTGAATCGCCAAATTGAAGCCCGATTTGGCGTCGGAAAATTCCTGAGATGCTTCCAATAAATAGTAGACCACGTCTACTTGTTAATTGCACAATCAATTTATTTAAATCACATCACAATTGACTAATAATTGCTAATTACTTCTAATCTAACAACATAAACATAATTAATTAAAACTAAACCAACCTAAAGCATAATTAGCCAACTAATCATGGATTAGTGAGATTACTCACCAAATCGCGCGCAAATCGGATCAATCCGACGGCGGCGACGCGAGGAGCGATTGTCCCCAAAGCACGGCTTGGGTTCGAGGCCCGGAAACGGCCCAAAACGGCCCAAGAGCCGGCTGAAACCCACTTCGTGGGTTGCTGGATTAGCTGCAAAACAGAGGAAAACAGAGATGGTTAGAGGCGGAGAGGGGTCCAAAGGCGTCCGGTGATGCCACAAGAGCCGGCTGGCCACTCACGGTGGTTGGACGAGACGGAACGGGGCTGGGTCGGCTGGATCGCGCGGAGGAGGAGCGGACGGCGGGACGGCAACGGGCAAGCGGGCGTGGCGCGGGCGGCGGTCCGGCTGGACCGGCGAGCTTTTTGTGCGCTCTAGTTTTTTGCTTGGTTTTGCTTGCTTCAGCGTGCGGAGGAAGGAAGAAGAAGAAGAAAGAAAGAGAGAGAGAGAGAGAGAGAGAGAGAGAGAGAGAGAGAGAGAGAGAAGGGATAGGGTTGGACCGGTCAAAGAGGAGAGAGAGAGAGAGTGAACGGTGGGGGCTATCCGCACGAGGGGAAAGGGAAAGGGGAAAGGAGAGAGAGAGAAAAAGAAAAAGAAAGAAAAGAAAAGAGAGGGAGAGAGAGAGAGGAAAAAGAAAAAGGAAATACATAATTCTTTTATGCAAATTTTCCTTTTCTCTTTCTATTTTATTTCGGTCTTCAATTTTCTTCCGATAATTTCTTTCTTGAAATTTCGGACCCGTCAATAAATTGACGAGTGATGAGACAGGATCCTAAAAATAAGAATTATGACGCGCTTAAAATTCGATTCCCGAAATCGAGTTCAATTTCGTGGTTAAAAATCGATCGGACGTGATTTTAGCTCAATCCAACCAATTAGGTAGCTTTTAGGGATTTTACAGCTAATACATCCCTTAACGGCTTCACCTAATAGGTTAGTTAACTCGTGAGTGATCAGCTCAGAGAAAAAGGGCCATAGGCACGCCGACGAAATGCCCATTTCACTTTATCGAAACGGGGCCGAATTTCAGGATGTCACATTTACATTACAATAATATGAGTCAAAACAGGTTAAATTGGTCGAATATGGGTTGACCCATTTTCAACCCGACCCATACCCGACCCGACCTACCCATTTGCAACCTCTATTGAAAATGTACCTGTTACCCTTGATGATAATCGTTGTGGAAAACCAAAGAACTTGAACCAAATAAAGAAATCCAATTTCTCTCCCTTAACCCATTATTCTTTAATGTATTCTATTGATGGAGGAGAGAATACCAAGTTCTTTTCAATTATTATTGTTCATATAGGTGGAGAGAAGACTTGACTCTTTTTATACGTTCTATCAATAGATGCCTTCCATCAAAGCACCTTTAACTTCCATAAAATTCGCACATCTTCGAAAAGCAATAACTTCCCTTGAGGATTATATAATTTCCTTTTATTAGAGTCGCAACTTATCATAACAAATATTTATTTTTTATAGTATTTCAACAATTATTAAACCATATAATAAATTATATCATATGGGTCACAATAATTCTTACACAAAAACCCATGCAACACAAAGAGGACCTGCCAAGAACAAAACACTGAAATGTACAGCAAGAGTTACTTCTTGTGGAGATCAAGAGCAAGTATTTAGATTAACGCCAGTGCTTGCTCGGCATTAGAGAGAACTTGGATGACCACAAGCAAGTGTAGGACTCCCAAGAACTTGTTCCTTCTTGTATGGTTGGAAATAGGCTTGCGGCTGCAGTGGCAAGACTGCAAGATTACTTTATGATGGCACCAGGGAAGCTGCTCGTGACTTGAGGCACAGATCTATGTCTCGAGGATCACCGAGAATGGTCTTCTTCTCTATTCGTGGATATCGTGTTGCCTGCCCCAACCGAAGTCTCCACTTTCCGCGTTCCGTGCGGTTGTCTTTTATCTCTTGGAATTTTCTAATGGACTCACGGCTGAGGCTTCCTTTGACTCTTGGGCTCGTGGCCTTCAACCCTTAACTTGGATAAGTCCTTTTTTTCGGTGATGGAGGAAATCATGCACAATAATCGGTTGCTAAACTGCAGTTGCAGCGGATTGGAGATGACACCGGTGCTGGACTTGAATGCGCCGAATTGCTGGGTTCTTTGTTGGGCTGAGAAATTGCTGCAGGTGGCGAGCTATGATTTGGGACATGTGGGCGTGCTTCTTCATGTTCCCCCCAGCACCATCCCTCTCGCCATGCCGTAGGTTTGTCTCGATTGAAGCCCTTTACGATTCCTCCCTATTCTCTCTCGTGTGACTCTATCAATGGCCGTGTATTCTATTGTGCATGGCTTTGTATTGAATTGTGTGGGCCCCCGCTTTTGCGTGAAAGTTCTTCCTTTTAAATGCAAGACCACGTGAGGTTCCCAAGAAGAGAAGATGATTTGCTTTCTAATTCTAGATGCACTGAAATATATGCTTTTTATTTTTTCCTTTAAGGACTTGTGCCTTCAACCATGCAAATATATTTATTTCCCTTCTTTCCTCCAAACACAAGAATCGGCCACCGCAAGTGCTCTTATTAAAATATTCCACCGATTTCCTGTTTCCTTCTTTCTTTCTTTTTTTACAATTAACGCAAGCACCTTGAGAATCATACCAATTGCTTGCTAGGTGACCAAAATATTTCTTGATATCACTATCCTAGTTTGCCTCAATATTTCCTAAGATCATGCTTAATTAGTGATTTTCCATCTTGGCATTAAGACTAACCCATTTAAAGAATAATGAGCTTGGCCAAATTCTTCCACCATGGACTTCTAACTTGTTAAATTAAAGCTCAAAACCATCAATTCAAATCCATCCCGGTCTAATGCAAATACAATAGTAAAAAATGCTCCTAAAACTATATGTTATGCAATTTAATTTTATTTTTTGAGGGGTTAAAAATTAATCCCTAATTTTTTAATGCAATAAACAAATGACAAAATTTAGGTGTCAACAAATGTCACCTGACTATTTTTGTTCATTGAGTGAGAGTTTGTACTATTTTCTTTGGAACATATTTAAAGTGGGGGTTACTTTTGTCCATCAGAGATATAACTTCATTTCCTAATAATCAGTAACCAAGAGTACAACTTGGATCTTTGATGTCTGATTACAGGGTAACCTCATCAAGTTGTAGAGAGTTTGACCTCCCATGTCGAGGCGGCCTTGCTTGCTTGATAATCCAAGTGGGTTAACAGGACTGCCTTCCTTATTTTATTGTCCTGTTGCCCACATTTCCACCAGCTACCCAATTGCTCTCCATATATTTTTCTTCTTAGAGAGGAGGGAATACGGGACTATGTGGCGGTCTCACCCTTGAGGGTTCTTCCCCCTGTCATTTCTCTCTTAAACCTTTTAAGGACTTGGTCAGGTCCAAGGAGTTCAAATTTGTCCATGAGAGATATTACTTCATGATATTCTCTTATGGGGATTTGGCCCTTTATCCATGCACCTTTTTGTATCAACATATCTCAGCTTAAATTTCTACTCTGTAATGTAATCGTAACTATGCACAACTACCATGATCAATGCGTTCCAACTGGTGGTGGAGCTTGGTCTCATGACAAAGATCGAGATGGATTATTGGAGAGATCTTGTCAAAGCAGTGACGCATTATATCGGGAGTCAACATAGAGCTCAACACGTTCCAACTAATGGTGCCTCTCGGCAGATATCAAGATGGATTATTGAAGAGATCTAGTCAAAGGTAGTGATGGCATCATGACGGTAAATGAGATAGAGGAAGGGATAAGAAGGTTAATGGAGTGCAAGGAGGCCGGGGAGAGGAGGAAGAAGGTGAAAGAGGTGAGCGAGAAGAGCAGTAAGGCTTTGATGGAGGGTGGCTCTTCCTACCTATCTTTTGGGTTGATTCACTAAGGATGTCTAGAGTTAGTGAGCATCCATTTAGCTTAGGAGGCTGTTGGTATTTTGATTATGTGATTACTTGGCATGTGTGTTTCAGCATACCTGGAACAACAATCCATCCGGACTGTTCTAAAATCTAGAAAGAAACAGTATAGAGCTTGACCTCAAAATTCTACCATGTTAATATTTTTAGGATATGTGCATTGGAAGTGTTAAAATTTGTCATAAAATGTGCAATTAAGTCGTAAAACTTACCAAATTGGTTTAATCTAATCCTTATGTTAATTCTGTTCAATTTAGCTAATGGAAAATGTTTATGTATCTTATTTTGTTACTTTCTTAAGACTCATGGCAAGGACATGGCACCCACTAAGCGCTACATCCAAAACAATTTAAAAAAAAACGAACAAAATTAGATTAAAAATAAAAAGACAAAAATAAAAAATGAAAAAGGAAAAAAAATCACCCGCGGCTTGGCCAAGTCCTCAACGGTTGTCACTGCCATAGTTGTTGGAAAGGGCTGACGGTGGTCATTTGGACCTACAAAAGCTTGGCGACCCTCATGGGCCAAAAGCAAAGGCCGATGACCCTCGCTCAGTTTTGCGGTGAGGATTGCATGCTCTCCCAAATCTAAGCTAGCAAGCCCTCATTGGGGGCCGCCAATGGCTTGCTTGGGGAGGGTCACTAGGCAACCTTTGCTGGCCCTTCTCGACAATTGTGGTGGCGATCATCGACAAGGGCTTAGCCAAATTGTGGGTGAGTTTGTTTTTTTCTTCTTTTTTTAATTTTTTGTTTTATATTTTTTAATCATTTTTTTTTGTATTTTTTTGGATTTGGCACCCAATGGGTGCCACATATATTAAAAAATAATAAAATAATAAACGTTAGTATTTTCAGTTAGCTAAATTGGATGGAATTGATAGAATAACTTAATTGAATCAATTTGATAAATTTTAAAAGTTATTTATACTTTTTTTTAAGTTTTAGAACTCAATTGTACTTTCTTAAAATGACTTGTCTCATATATATTTTTCTCTTGTCAATGATGAGAGACCCTTAGGCGATAATTACGGGTTGAGAGCTTCTGGATGTCCTCAAACGTTTCCCACCTTTTTAAATTCGCAATAAATTTGTCCACACGAAATATGCGAGCCCTTGTTTGGAATCTTAGAGATCACATCTTCAAGTGGAAAAGAAATAGGGTAAAGGCTATCTTTTCTACTCTATCCGCATATCCTTAGGGCCTTTATCTTATTCTATCCATCCGCCAATCTTGACTGCCTTTATCTTACCTATCTTTGTTTTGCTTTTATTTTCTCCTCCAGCGACAGCTGTCGCTTTTATTTTCTCCCCTAGCGACAGCCGCACAGCTGACGCACAGCGGGGAACTTCCTTGAGCCACGAAGCTCCGAACAGCGATTTGTGCAAAAACGTTTGTACGCTCGAATTGTGACGTTTTCTTTTTAGAAACATAAATGTTTCGAGCAGTGAAGTAATTCTCTGCAAGTCTAAACACCGTAGATTGGCAGTAATCTAAATGTGAAATATTCATGTATGTCAGTGATAGTAACTCTATAGTTCTTTAATTAATTAGTGGAGTATTTATCGTCCGTTCTTTTTATGAAATAGATACTGATACTTGGATCAAACTAAGTAAATCTTAAGTTTTTTTTTCTTTATTATTTTTTATTTATTTTTCTAGCAATTTTCGCGTTGATTTAAGTGGATGCATCGGTTCACGTGAGCCGGGGTGGTTTTAGAATTTCTTGTGGAGTAAACCGACACCGGGCGATATCCAAACTTAGAATCCAACAAACGCAAGTCAAACTAGAGGGCGATTTCGACCAAGAAAAAGTGAACCAGACAGCGAGGCAGACCTCAATCTGCACGACGTCGTCACCTCGTCCTGTAGATCTATCCCCACCTTTTTGCCTGCTTCCTTCATTACCACTAACTGAAGGCTCACAAATTGAGATCCATAAGAGCCTCCACCTCGTTATCATCTCCGCAACCGAGTGAACTCAGTTAGGCAAAGAAGAATTTTCGAAGGCATTGTCGTCATCATGAGTGCTAAATCCGAGCTCGTGTTCATCCCATGTCCGGGCCCTGGCCACCTGGTGTCGATGGTGGAGATGGCCAAGCTCCTGGTCGACCGCGATGATCGGCTCTCCATCACCGTCCTCATCATGAAATTCCCCTTCGAATCGGAGATTGATTCCCACATCGGGTCGCTCACCGCCTCCGTGGCTGACCGCATCCGCTTCGTCCTCCTCCCTAGGCGAAGCCACTCCCCGAGGACGTCTTTCTTCACCTTCGTCTATCACTTCATGGAGAGCTACAAAGCCGACCTCCGAGAAGCTGTCGCTGAGCTCTCTGCCCAAGGGTCGCCACGGCTCGCTGGGCTTGTCCTTGACATGCTTTGCACCTCAATGATCGACGTGGCTGTCGAGTTTGGCGTCCCTTCCTACATTTTCTTCCCATCAGGCGCGGCGTTCCTCGGAGTCATGCTCCACCTCCAGTCTCTCCGAGACGAGCAACACATGGACCCAAACAGGCTCAAGGGCTCTGACGCCGAGCTGGACTTCCCGTCCTTAGCTAACCCGCTGCCTGCCGCCAAGTTCTTGCCCTCTGAAGTGTTTATGGAAGAAGACTGCCGGATATTCTTGGACCTCCCCCTGAGGTATAGGGAAACCAAGGGAATTTTGGTAAATACGTTCGCTGAGCTCGAACCGCACGCTGTGGAAGCCCTGGCCAGCCTTGGAGCATCTACGGTGTACTCCGTGGGCCCCATACTAAACATCAACGTTGAGAGCAAAAAGGGTTTCGAGATCCTGGATTGGCTCGACCAGCAGCCAGATGCGTCAGTGGTGTTCCTATGCTTCGGGAGCGGGGGGTGCTTCGACGAGCAACAGGCAAAAGAGATTGCCTACGCGTTAGAGCGGAGCAGGTACCGCTTCCTGTGGTCCTTACGACAGCCTCCGGCGAAGGGCAAGCTGGAAGCCCCCCAAGACTACGCAGATCCCGCAGAGGTCCTGCCCGAGGGTTTTCTTAATAGGACAGCAGGGGTCGGGAGAGTGATCGGGTGGGCCCCACAGATCGCAGTACTGGCCCACCCAGCCATCGGTGGATTCGTGTCTCACTGCGGGTGGAACTCCATCCTAGAAAGTATATGGTTTGGCATGCCGGTCGCCGCGTGGCCGCAGTATGCGGATCAACATTTCAACGCATTCCACTTGATGGTGGAGCTCGGTCTCGCGGCGGAGATTAAGATGGATTATCAAAGAGATCTGCTCAAAGGTAGTGATGGCGTCGTGACGGTAGACGAAATAGAGAGAGGGATAAGGAAGTTAATGGAGGGGGAGGAGGCCAGGGAGAGGAGGAAGAAGGTGAAGGAGGTGAGCGAGAAGAGTAGGAAGGCTTTGATGGAGGGTGGCTCTTCTTACTTATCTTTGGCTCGCTTCATCGAGGATGTCTGTAGTTGATGAGCCTTGATTTAGCTAGGAGACAGGGTTGGCTAGTAGGTAGAGCATTGTTGGTATTTTGATTGTATGATTATTTGGAGTGTTTTAGGGCTTCTGTGCCTATAGAAATTATGTTTGATTTTTCTAGTGCGTTTGTGGCTATAATCCATTCTTCAACCCTTGACGTGTTTTATGTGGAACCAGTCAATTTGGGTTTGGCCCACGAGCTGTAATCTGCAAAGGTAACCACGAATATAGAATGTGTTCAAAAAGGTATCATTGTTAAAATTCCATATGGTAGATTTTCGTGTCCTTGCACCTCCGTCATCTCCGAGCATGAATGGATTTCATTTTGCTCTTGCTTTCCCCTCGCATGGTTGTCCTTCTTCTCTTTTGCGTCCATTGCTCTCCTCATTCCTGCTTCTGAAAGTTAGAGCCCTCTGCCCTTGCTTGGCGTGTAATAGAGAGGGGGAGAGTATAAAGAATTTCGGAGTAGCATATTTAGCGGAATTAAACTTTAGTCGAAAATGTAAATTTTATTTGACCCCTTGTGAAACGCAAAGGACCCACATATTCATGGACCAAGTAGAGTATCATAAGACGTGCTAGTCGGCCCTTCCTTGCCCATCAGATGAGATGGTTTTACGAGGAAGGCCGTATTTAATAGATGTCAGAGGGTGCTAAATCCCGATTGTCTTATTAAAAAAGGGAAAATCAATTTCGTTATAAAAGTTGAATATATGTAGTGTTGCGACGGTATTAAAAGCATCTTTTACACGTCTTCTTATATTAAGATCAAGGAGGGATGATTGCCTAGCTGCGATCAAAGTGGTGGACTAGTTTCACCATGCATGGCAAGATCGTTACTAGGGGACCAAGAGATTTTCTTCAATGCTTGGTTTAATGTTCCTTATAGTGATGCAGACTTCTTTACATTGTACAATCTCTGATTTATAATATAGTGAATGGTTAACTAAGGAAATAATAAAGAAGATACATGGAATCAAATTCACCTTGGATTGACATAATTAATCAATCATAATCCTAGATGCTCTTGGATTGATTGATCACAATTGACTATTGATCCTCGCATATCTCTATCGCAACCCGATCTCATTGCCAATCAGTCCTCAGGGAAAAAAAGGGGGGAAGGTCGAATTTATGGGTACTTGACCACGGGAGTTTCCTCATGATTCTCATCCACGGAGGCATCATCACCTTGCCTTTCGGGCGAACTTGCGAGTTCACTCACACATAGTCGCAAGCTTTCCTAAGCTTGTACCTCGCGTGACAGCAGAGTGTTGTGATCTATACCCACACGGGCGACACACTTTGAGAGAAGAGGTCGGGTGTGGATATCGGATTTCGAGGTACTTTTACCATGATAACTTTCTCAATAATACGCTTCACCCATAAGGATGACATCACTTCATCCTTAAAGGTACTACCACATTGAGTATGCTAAATTGCGGTAAGCTTTATCAAGACCCATACCCCTCACAACGGGTTTATTTATATGATCTAGTTATTTAAGATAACCTAGAGATGAGATGAGAGTCGCCACTAGTCTCGTTTTTGGAGGTCAGCTAGAGAACCCAATCGAGGGTTGGCAGTAGTCCCTTGAGTCCTACGCAACTAGATATCTAGGTTTGGGAACTTGGGTTATGCTAATATTTCTATTAGTGTCATTTTGGTGTCTAACAGTATGTCGTGTTACCTAAGGTGTCCATGTATTTATTTTTACTTTTTTTTTTTTGGGATCATTTTATCCTAAGCTAGGCGATCACGCGTGGATTGGTCATTTTCGTGTCATTCTATTTTTAAGAAAGATAAAAGAAGACACTCAATTGAATTGAAAGTGTGAAACGGTAAGTAAACAATCAAGGAAAGTAGTAAATCTATCATGCAATCCTAATAAAGATAAAAGAGGGAAAAAAATGAAGGGACAGGAGAGAAAGGAACCCCAACTTGTCGGGTTTTCTTAAAGACGGGAGAAACCCAAAACATATGTTGAGGATAAATAATACAATACCATGGTTAAAATGGACATCGACCTTCCACCGTCTTTGTGTCCTCTCCATTTTCAGGATCCTAATCTAAGCCTAATCTAAGAACTATAACTAAGTGCATATAATGGGAAGAAACGACCATGCAAGTCAAAACAATAAAAAACATGACACGAGGGCAACATCAAACAATCCAACAAAACAAGGTTTATCAACCAAGTTTGGGCCTTGGGGTCGGCCTTTGCAATTCATGCGTAGGTCCCTCTAGACACCTACCTGATTCTTTTTATGACTTATAACCATTATAGGCATTTTGTGTTATCACCTAATCAATAATGCTTGTAAGTCCCTATGTGATCCCCAAGATTTTCCCTCGGTATCATGCATTGCCCCTAACATATATCTAGAAATCACATGCATTGCAGGACTTAAACACACATGTAGGCCTTTTGAGCCTTATTTGCTAAGCAATCAAACAAGTGAGTGAACTGTAGTGAATCACTTATCCTCAAGGCATGCGCCAATCATGAACATAGGAATTTTTAATGAATAACATGATTATGCACAAGAGGTACATGTGAAATTTCAAAAATGGGTTTTGAAATTGAAATTATCAAGAAGCTTTTTGAGACAAGATGATGTCTTGACCATAGAACTGATTTAATTGCCAAGACTAGCTCGGGGCTCGCATAAATGTACTCATGGGAGTTGTAGGCATTTTGAATACGGTCCAAGTATTGACTTTCACAATGTCAAATAAAGGTTTAAAGAGATTTGAAAACATTTTAGACTGAGAAATATCTAGGTTATGGAATGCATTTAATTACAAAAGCTAGCTCAAGGCTTGCATAAATGCACTCAAAGACATCACAAATATTTTAAATATGGTCCAAACCATGACTTTTCCTAAGTCAAATCAAGTATTGAAAATGAATTTCTAAATGTTTGCTTTTGGAAATATCATGTGTACGAAAGTGGTTTCAAAGTGCAATTTGGAAAATCAATTTATTGAAAATCATTTGACAACAAAGATTAAAAGATTTGAAACAATTTTCATGAATATAACATGTCCTAATACCATACACAAACTAGCCTAAGAGGCCTAACTAAGCAATCACAACCAAAGGTCCATAATAGAAATTTTCAGACCAATCACAGCAAATAAACAAAATTGGATGGTACCTATTGATGATCTAGCTATGGAAAAAATTTCCTAACATGCAGAACATGATATGGAACAACTTCTATGAAGAAAGTTTTCCTAAAAGAGCTGAGCACGATTTTATAAAAATCAGACAACAAGCAACAATGCATTAGGAAATTACCAAAACGGCAAGTATACCAAGTCCTTGCAATCAAGATTTAACCAACCAAATGAAATATAAAAATCATAAAATTTTTCCACAACATAGCCAACAAAGTAAAAACAAACTTTATTAAGAGACCAACTCAAGAATTCCTACCGAAAAATTGGCACAAAAATGGTAAAAGTCTATCTAAACATTGGAAAAAACAAGGGTCCGATTTTAACACTAACTCTAAATTCTAATCTAGATAAGGAAAAATAGAAAGTAGATCCAGTGACAAGAAATTTACAAGAAATTAATGACACTTGAAAGTTCTAGGTGTGCTTTGTAATTTCCTAGAAAGGTCTAGGTTCAATCAAGATTGATTTGGTACTCTAAGACTGAGGTTTGTGAAAGTGTGCATGTTAGTCATTAAAAACCAGAACTTAAAAATGCATTATTAAGTCCCTAAAAACGGCATGAAAATCACACACAACTTAGAATTAGATGCGACAAGGGATTAGTAGAAATCAACTAATCCTAAGTTCGCATGTGAAAATGCCATACAATTCAAGGTCAATACATGATGATCTTAGATTTATAACGACATGCTCAAAAGTTCTTAAGTGTAATAAGTATTATTGTAACATGAATTTCAGAACCACATATACATACGAAGCTCGTATGCAGTTCAAATGTCAAGAAGGTACTAATGTAAAATTTGGTCTCTAAGAGACCCAAACAACCATGAAAAGAGGTGCACATAATAAGGTTTCAATCCTATAACAAGAGCTGAAAACATGCCTAATTTCGATCACTTAAGGATATGCATAAATCTTACCAAAAGTATGCATATAGAATGAAAAATGACAAGCATTTTTTGTTAAGATTACGATTATATGAATAATGATGAAACATTATAACTATCTAATTGTAGTTGCACCCATTTACATTTACTCATGCAATTGACATATCGAATGATGACAAAATCATGCAAATCATACTCAATAGAAAATATATGACATTTATTTCATTCTTCAATGAAGGCTCTAAAGTGAAACAAGTTCAATTTCATGTTTAAATATACCTAAACATGCCTCGGATTAGTGCAGGATAAACAAACACATACTCAGATCTAAGAGATTTTGACCTAGCAAAACATGTCCAAAAATTCCGAAAAAATTATAGGACATTCTCAAGACAATGAAGAACAAGTTTCATGAGACAACTTCTTCAAAAAATCATTGCAGAAAGTCAAGGAAAAAATAACAAAAAGCTGATGCGGACTAAGGACGGGACCTAAAGAGCACCAAGAATCTGCAAGAATCAAGTAGATTTTAATGTGTTTTTTGGGGGTCAATTTTCGCCATTTAGGTAGTACGACTTATCGATTCAAAGCTCTTGAAGTCTATTTTCTATGTCTAGAAGAGTTCAAGTCAAAATAAGCAGATGTAGTTGATTTGGGACCAAGACAAAGAAAGTGCTTCTATCGAAGAGGCCCACGCTTCTTGTCTTGAAGTAAGTACACCGGTGACGTATATAAACATGAAATCAAGGTTGATCGACCAATTGCTTTATATAAGTAGCAGTTCAACTAGACCCCAAATGATCTCCCCCACATCTATCTAATAAGACTCGTTAGGCCGAGAAAAGTAAGGAGCGTTTGAGTCCCCCCTTCCTTCTGTCATTACCTTCCTTTATGCATACCATTCTACTGCTAGCGCCTTCCTTCTTCTACTCTAGTTCCCTTCCTGATATTCTTAAGGGTGGTAACCTTTCTGAAAGTCTCCCATCTGTCTTAAGCCAACGTCGAATTAACAAGGCTGGAAGCGAACGACCGATCAAATAGGAATTGCATAACTTCGAAGAGAAATAACAACGGCCATCTATCCGTGGCTGATTTCAAATCGAAGGAATAACAAATCCTACTGCCAACTAATCTGTCTAGAGGACGGCTTTGTTCAAAGGTTCCATCCATTGGGATGCGACGTAGAACTTTAGCCAATCTCTAGCATGGAAAAGATTCTAAATTAAGAGCAAACAATCTCCATCTCCATTTCATTTTCCCTCAATTATCAGCCCACTTTAGGCTAAACAATAAACATGTCACAAACATTCGAAATTCCAGATTTGCATCCAAAATTGCATAATTAATTGCAAATCATCTTCAATCTTAATTCAATCTCAGCAAATCAATGATCTAATTGATCAATTGAGTATCTAAGCATTTATATAATCCCTAAGTACGAATCCTAGCCCCGGTTAACTACTCTAACCTCACATCATCGGATCGAGTCTAAGAGTGTTTACTTTTGCATTTTCATCGATTTGGACATAATCGGACAAAATCAAGGCCATCAGAATACAATCGGAGCTCTAATGAGCAAATCAGGATAGTTCGTATCTCTTTCTAACCGGTTGGACCATCGATTTGGGTTTTCAGTAGAAATTGGTCCAAGGATGGACCGGTTTGGGCTCCCGTGGGAAAAGGATCACTGGAGACTCTCTAATGATGGATCTTCCAAACCCTAACCACAGCGAGGTCGAGGTCAATCTAGAGGGTCGATCAATGGTGATTAGGGCATTGGAATCTCACTAGCAAAGTGCCGGTTTGATCCGCCAAGCTAGACCGGTCTGGGATGGATCGGTTCTGTCCACCAATGGAGGAAAAGAGGTCACCGATAGTTTTCCAGTGGCCAATCTTCAATGGCCTGACAATTAGAAGGTCGATGACTCCTAGATGATGAAGCTCATGGTTGTTGAATTGCAGCAAAAAGCCATCGCGTCGTCGATTCGGCTTGGCAATTCTAATGGCAAGATCATCTACGTCCACGCCAGTGATAAGCCAAGTTCGATCAAGTGGCTTGATCGGATGAATCAAGCCATCAATGGAGCTAGTTGATGCACTAATTGAGAACTAAAGGGAGATATAGGGACCGAAGGAGGTGGTGTGGCTAAAGGCACCGTTGAAGGAGGCTCGAACCGACGGAGGGACGGCGGTCGTGTGAGAAAGGAAGAGAGAGTTTTGGGTAGAAAACAACAGAAAGGAGAGAGAAAGAGAGTTTAGAGAGAATTTTTGCCTAGAAATGAGCCTTCCTTAGCATTTTGGAGGGAAAATACTATTTATACCACCCCCCAAATCAATTGCTCTCAATCATCGATTCCATCCAACGGTCGAAATCCTAATCTAACGAGTACAAATTGATTTTAAAAGTTTAATTATCATCTAAAGGTGTCGGGTAATCAATCTAATGGACTTGATTTATGAAAAACTGAGCTAAAAATGAGAATTACATTTAATGGCTTAATTAAGGGTCAAATTGCAAATTCACGAAATTCGACGATCAAGTTGCAAATTCGTGGAAAATTGAGGTGTAGAAATTAAATTGGCATGGTGAGAGTCCTAGAACCGGTTGCTAAAGGTCTACAACCGGCCGGTAAGGGGCCAAACCGACTTGCCCTGTCAACGACAAATCAGACCAGTTAGATAGGTTTATGTCAATTTGATCGGTTCTTGACAAGTTCTTGATTGATCTTAACCAATTCTGACCAATTCTGGCCAATTCACATATTTATGGCTCTTGTGGGTTTGGGTAGTCCTTTGAAGTAAAGTGTGTGTTTGTGACAATTCTTAATGTCTATCTAAAACAACTTATTTTCTTCAGCCTGGTAAGATTCTCTAAGAAATGTAGCTCGGCTAGTTAGAAAGGTTACTATCCTAGCACCCTTGATTGTCCATATGCTCCAAACTAAAATTATGAGTAGTTTGCTATTAAAAGGTTGTCCCTGAAAGGCTTGAATAAGAGGTTCACACATTGTGGGAAGGCATAATTGCGGAAACTGACTCTATTTTTCATGATTCTAAGCATAGGTCTCTTCAATGGTATTAGAGCTTGGTTTCATTTGAAACTTGGCCCATTCCATGCACTTAGCAGGAGAATCTAGTGCTGAGAAGGCTTTCTCCATATTATGTATGATCTTAAAGTCATAGATACTCCAATTACTCTTACCTCTTCTTCATCTTCCTCTTCTCTTTTAGACTTTCATATGTCAAATGCTTCTAAGATTGACTATCTTTATGAGATCTCTCTTAGTGATGACACCAAAATCTCTGAAACTTAACTCCCTCTTATGAACTCATATTCTGTTGTTACTAAACCCGCCTCATCATTTTCTTGCATCCGCTCTATTTGGCAACTTATCTGTCAAACTTCCAAAGAAGTAAAAGAGTATGTACAATCCTCCAAGTTTGATCAACATACTATTCTAGCCATTGAAAAGGATTATTTTGTTACTCTTCAAATCCCCCTAGAATTTCAACCTAAAAAAAAAAAAAAAATCCCTTTAGAATTCCCCAAATAATGGACCTAGCAAGGATACTCCCATGTCCATTATGGAGCTGTCCCTCTTGCCCTCACATTCCATGGCCGAAAAGGCCTACTAGTTGTGGCCAAAATGGCCCTATTGGATATTCGGTTCCTAGAATACGAGCATACTTGTTTTGGCATTGTTCGGAACACTTTATATGCTGGAACAGTCTTTGTAACCTTATGTCCAAACTTCAACTTTCTCCTTTTAGATCCTCAACTACTTTCTTTCTTGAAGGTTCTAATCTAGCTCACTAGAGTACTCCGGACTGTTGATTTTGTTATAGTAACATTGCATTACTAGTTGATTTATTGAGTGCAGAATCATGCCCTTGATCTAAATTTTCAAAATGGAAATGAATATGCCTTGTTCATCTCCATGCAAAATGATCAAGCATTCTATATCCATGTTACTAGACAGATTCCAAAAGAGAAGTGGGTTAAGCTCCTTTCGGAGACTTAGATTACTAACTATGAAAAGCTACATTAGAATAACAAGCCTCTCTAGTCCTCGGACTTTGAATTTGTAAGGAAAAAGGATGGTATTATTGCCATCAAATTTGGCAAAGAAAATGAAGAGAATCCTTCCATCTTCCAAATCTTGTTTATAATTGAACCATGCATTCCAAAATCAATCTTTGAGCTAGACCCCAAAAGGATTGTTAAATACTTTCAGAGCAATGGAAATCCTATCCATTACTACAAGGACCGATATGATTATTGTTTTTAAGACCCTTTTTGCCAATGCTCTTATTGCACAAATTCTCATGACGAAGCAGACTTGAATACAAAGCCTAAGCGAAAGCCCAACAAACCAAAAGATGGTATATGCCAAAGGTACTTGAATAGAGACCTCTCCATCGATACCCTTGGTGAGTGTGATAAGTTTCAATTCATGATTTCTTATACTCAATCTCCACCACCAGAATACACATCATCACCTCTCATTCCACCAGCCTTACCACCTACATAACCTCCCTCACCTTCTCATAAAAAACCAGTTGTTTCCTTATTTAACAAGCCAATTGTAAAGTGGGCAAGAAAGCATTCACACCCACTTGAGGTTCTAGGTGAAACATCACATAGCCAGAAGAAGAAAGTTAGCTCCCCCATCATTATGTTCCAAGAGGCAGACTTTCCTCCTCTTGTTCGAGAAAGTTCAAGGCTTTCTTTCCCTAATTCTGAAGAATTCATCAACCCTCAAAGGAGATATCGTAATATTCCAAAAATACCCGCACCAACCGATGTGGACAAACATGGAAGGTAAAAATGAACTCCTATTACCAAAGCTGTCCTGAATTGGCAATCGGAGACTCTTCTAGGACACAATAATACTTTTAAGATGATTGATTCCAAAATCGTGGATTTACAAAAAGATATTAAGATATATGTTGAAACCACAACAAAGATGTTTTTGGACTTCCAAAAAAGGCTTTATGCTTGGAATCCAGACAAAATTTGGGATATCATTATATCAAAAGCCCAAAGGTGAAAATTGAGAAGCTCAAGAGGCAAATCCAAATTCTTGAAGAAGGAAAATTCGAGCCTTTTGATCCATTCCCAATTGTGCCACAAACTGAGTATTCTCTTCCACCACCACCATAGGGTACTTCTATCTTTGCTACTCTAACAGAAACCTCTACCAGACGAGACAAAACTAATGTGGTAGAAATGTGAAACCACCTTAGAGAACTAGATCGGTTAAGGAAAGAAAAGGGAAAGGAAAAGATTCCTGAAGAATCTTCGATTTCTATAAAGAAGCTAGACCAAATGATGCCATCCAACCCGTTGGAATCATTCCTAAGAGATCTGGGCAATCGAGAAGAATAGCCCGATCCTTCTATCTTGAAAGACTAGATTCAATTTCCATTAGAACTAGTTTTTCCGATTGATTCAGATTCAAAACTAGATTCGGTATCTTTTTCATCCTCCTCCTCTTTTTCAATCTGTGCTATTGAATCTTTTCCTATTGTACCAGCCACTTCTTCAATATTCATGATAGATCCCTCAAATCAAGAGATGGATTCTAACCCTTATGAACTATAGATTATCCAACCAAATAATCTATCCCATAATCTAACCCCCTTTAAATAGTTTTTACTGTTGACGATATTCCTTATTCTAAATAGCTAGAAAGATTAGAAGAATTTCATACTTGGCTAAATATCCAAGCTCTCACAAATTACGACAAGTATGATGTCCTTCTTGGATTTGTTACAAGATTCACATGCAGCCTCAAATATTGGTGGCAATTGGCGATAGAGTAAGATCAAGTTCAATTTCTACTCTAAGTAGATTTTGGTCAAGCTATAGCTCTCCTCTACCATTTTTTCATTGGCAAACCTATGACCTCCATAAGCTCAAGAAAAGAGAGTTTTTTGAAAGAAAATTGTGTTCTCTCTAGAAAAGGCATCTCGACAAACATTATCGAGAAATGCTCAAGCTCTTCTATGGCCTTGAAGTTGATGCAAACTTGAAACAAGTTTTCCTAACTTTATTCCTAGAGAACTATCTCAGCAAGTTGATCATTTCTCTACAAGTAAAAGAGAATTATGGACATTCCTCTGGGAGAAATATAGCAAGAGATCCATTTGGGTCTTGATGATTTGTGCCTAAGTTGTCAAATGATAAAACCTACCTCAAAGACAACAGAGAACTTCATGGAGCCCATTTGTGTCAAAAGTTGAAGATTAAGTGTTCCAAAAAAGACTATGATGTCTCCTATGGAAAATCTTCCAGAAAGAACAAGCGTTTCAAGAGGTTTTGGATAGGAAAATCGAAGCACGAATTGAAGCATTTCTAGAGAAAGAAAAAATTACGATTTCTACAAAAAAAAAAAACTAAAGATTGCTAAAAAAAAAAAAAACTCAATTCTTCATCTGCAATCAAAAGGGTCATTTCATCAAAATTGCCCTAAGTGAAAAAAAGTCAGGACCATTTGATACATCACATAGAAATTGAAATCGAATGACATTGAATGATTATTTTCCATTGATGAAGATCCATCTGAGCAAACTCTGTGTCATTTCTTGTCATCAAACTCTTAGTGAAACCGATTTTAACTCAGATTTTGAAGATCTTTTCCATATATTTCTCACTTCTTCTGAACAAGACCCTAGTATATTTTTAAGCCAAGTCCATTATTCCCATTTTCTTGTAAAAATATTTAGCTCAAAGTTTGATAAACCAATCGCAATTATTGCTCTTATAGATACTAGTGCAAGTTCTTCAATTCTAGACACAAAGGTTCTTCTAGAAGAATATTGAATTTCCTGTGTTCGATATTTCAATTTTGTCTTAGAAGATACTTTTTCTACAAATATATGAACTATACCAGTTACTATTCCGTTTTTCTTTAGTTTTCCGTAACCACTAAAATTTTCGGATATAGTCTCCCCAATAAAGATCTTATCATTGGTTGAGACATTATGACTCAAATTCCTTAACTTTGCATCATTCCTTGAAAAGGCCTTAAGTATAAAGACCAATTTTCTGAATTTGTTAATATTTAAAAGCATTTTTCTATCCAAATGAGTTTGTTAGATCCAATCATGCAAAAGTTATTAGAATCCTATTTAGAATCTCATTCTGAATACTCTTACAAATATTTTCATCTCTTGTGGAAAAATCCAGAATTTTTTATTCACCTTCCTTTAAAGAAAAATGAAGATATAAATACTACCAAGGCGAGTCACGTGGGAATGAAACGGAACATCTTGTTTCTGCTAAAAAAGAATACTTATAGTTGTTGCAATAAGGCCTTATTGAATCTTAGATTCTCGATGGGCTTGCGAAGCCTTTTACATTAACAATTGAGCTAAACAAAATAGAGGAAAAATGCGGCTAGTGATAATTTATCAACCCCACAACCTTTTCGTCCAAGATGATAAGTTCCCTTACTCTAAAAAAAAATTCCATTTTTGCTAGATTATCTAAAACCCATATCTATTTCAAATTTGATCTCAAAGTGGATTTTGGCAATTGGACATTCATCCTAAAGACAAGCCTAAGACAGGGTTCTGTATTCCAAACCAACATTTTCAATGGAAACTTCTCCCTTTTGGCCTCAAAGTAGCCCCATCTTTATTCAAAAGGTCATGTGTTGAATTTTCTAGCTTATCTTGTCGAGTGCAGCAGTCTACATTGATAATATCTTGCTTTACAGCCCTGATGAAGAATCCTACTGCCAACTCCTTAAGCAGTTTGCAGACATTATAAAGAAATATAAGATTATGCTCTCTCAAAGAAAGATGAATATTGCCAAGACAAAGATCGAATTTCTTAGTACGCACTTTAACAAAGGTACGTACTATCCGAAGCTACACATTACTCAAGAATTGCTCAAGTTTCTAGAAAAAAAAAAACTTCACGGCAAAAAAAGTTCAGTAATTTCTTGGGATAATAAATTATCTCAAAAAATTTGTTCCTAACATAGCAAAATTGCTTATTCTACTACAATCAATGTTGAAGAAGAATCCCCAAAATTGGGGAAAATCTCAAACCAAAACAGTCACTAAATTCAAGGAAATCATGCAGACTCTTCTCCTATTGTGAATTCCATCCATGAGAAAAAGAATCCTCCAGACTAATACTAGTGATGAATAATGGGCAGCCATACTGTTTGAAGAAATTGATGATAAGCAACACCTTTGTGCCTATATAATGGAAAGTTTTCCCAGGCTGAAATGCATTATCATTCCTCTTTCAATAAAATTTTAATGGTAAAAAATGGAATAAAAAAGTTTAAGTTCCATCTCATTGGCATCATTTTCTAATAGAATTGGACATGGCATCTTTTCCTCAGATGACCAAGTTTAAATAAAAGTAGATTCCAAATTCCCAACTACTTTGATGGGCTAAATAGTTTTCAAAATCAAACACATTACTGGGAAGAAGAACGTGCTTGATGATTTTCTATCTAGACCTGAGGCACCATCAAAGACCTATATGCACACCATGAGGCATGATTTTCATACTTTTCATCACAACGAAAAGTATAAGATCGAAAAAAATGTGAGACTAGCCAAGTTTAGATTACCCCCAGGAAATTATCGAACAAATCCAAAATGACAACCTCACTAAAAATCTAGAGAACCTCGTGTGACAGTACCGCATAGATCTATTCAGACATCAAAGAAGCTCAATTCTTTATCCTTTTGGATTAAACTCTAGGTATCCATTCATACTTTAATCTGGAAGGAAGATGATTTCCCTAATAAACTCTGATGGTTGTTACGGTACATAACTAATAAGTACTTAATAGCTATTGAATTTTCGACCAGAGGTTCATTGCTAACCTAACTAGGATATTTGTGCTCGGCCAGAACATTGAAAATGAAAATGATAGGAATCTCCTAACTATCCTTAACTGGTTCTATCCTCCCACTCATCGGAAGCACCTCTTCCAACATGAACTAAGAACTGTTTGACCAGAATCGGAAATCCACACTGTTGTGTTTCTTCGACGTCCATAGGATTTTGTACAAAATAACAACACCATTGCCAATGCACCACAAGGCATAGAAACCACATTATATAAACCTCAACCACACCTTATGAAAAGCCTTATTTACAAATCCTTTCTCGACTGTGTTGGTTCTAATGAATACAAATACATAGAACTCTAGAGAATTTTATGCTAGGAGAACAAGATCATCCCTTATGATGTATGGAATTCCTTCATACATGTTTCATGGGATCATTATAGCCTTACACTAGAAGCCAAAGAAGCACTTAAGGAATTCAAAAAAGCATAGGACCAAGTAAGGACACCTCAATGATAAGAGCAGGAAATGGCAGACACGGACAATCCTACATAGTCATCTCAAGACCCCTATACCCAATGGGGAGGCCCTCTCTCTCAAGATCCCTATAATTAAGGACCTTTGTCCTTATCCCTTAGACTAGACATATCTTATTATGCTCAACCAGCAAATTGGCCCCAGCTAAACATGCCTATTGACCCTTCAAGATCCTCCTCAAGTGGAATCAATATGTAGAATGCTCTAATAACACAGAGAAATCACCAGGAGCCCCTTTGACATCATACTTTTAGAACTTAAATAGAGATACAAAGAGTAGCTCGCAATACATAGCTCTAATGATTCAAACTATGACTACAACTTCCAAGACAGAAGGCATGTTGATAAGTTACTACAGTACAGGTCACTGTAACAAAGTACTATAACAATAGGTTAAGGAAATCACTATTTATAGTCACTGTTCATATCACCTAGAATACTTCCTGATTGGATTTTTCGAAGCCTATGTTTGTTTTGGACCCATAAGCATGGTTCTTGTTTGCTTGTGACTTCTTAATGCCTATAAAAGGCAAAGATGATAGAATGTATTGGGCATAATTCTTTGAAGTAAAGTGTGTTTGTGACAATTCTCAATATCTCTCTAAAAACTCCTCTTCTCTAGCCTAATGGGATCTTCTAAGAAATGTAACTCGACTAGTTAGAACGGTTACCATCTTGACACCCCTAAATGTCTCTATGCTCTGAACTAAACTCTCAGTAGTTTGCTGCTAAAAGGCTATCCTTGAAGGGCTTGAACAAAAGTTTTGCCTATTATGGGAAGGCATACCTACAGAATTTAACTCCGTTTTCCCTAGTTCTAAGCATAGGTCCCTTCAATTACAATTTGGTCCCTCAATGACCAAATTGAAGAGAAAACTTACCCAATTTAAGAGGAAATTGCCCGATTTCGATTCAAGTAAGCCAATTAGACTTCATAAATGTGATCTATTGATCCTATATTGACTTAATTGAGCAATTATGAAGAAAAAAATAGAAGACCAAAACCATGGGTACTTAAAATTGAACTGAAATGAATAAATCGAGCAGTTTTGCAATTTATTGGTCAAATTGCAAATTAATTGAAATTGAGTCCAGTTAATATTACAATTGCCATATCCAACTACTTACCCATGTGTAAGATCACCTATTGTATTTAAATTGACTTTGAAATTAAAGTGCCGAAACTTAGGCCAAAAATGAATCGGGTTCTAATATTAAAATCGGACCTAAATTCATGTAATTGGACCTTAATCTTGAATGGATCAACTCAAATTTCTTTGATTGAACCTCGATGATTTGGTTTTCTTACCTCCAAGACAAAGAAATCCCTCAAATGGAGAAGTTCTAATGTGAATTTCTTGAAATTGACTTTAGATTCGAACTTATCTTAAGAAAATGAGTGGAAAATAATTGGTCGTTCGCAAGTCATGAAGAATTAATTTCGACTCCCTAACTAGGGCTTAAAATGGCAATTTACCTTTCAACATGGCAATTTGTGAAATTGAATGCGTGAGTGTATTTAGAATAGTCCATGGATCAAATGTCAAAGAATGAACCACATCTAATTATGACTAAAATAAAATTAATTTTACTTTTTTGATCAATTTACAATCTAAAATCGAAAAAATTTAGAAAACAAAGTTCTTAATCAAATTTTGTGAAATTTTCAACACACAAGTCAAATTGACACTAAAAGAAATTTTTTGTGGATTTTTTTATTTTTCTATTTTGTTGGTCAAATATTTGGCCAAAAATCAACCATTTAGTTGATTTTTCATAAAAGATTGATTTTTGGGCAAAATCTTTGGATTTTTGAAAAATTGACTTGAGAAAAGTGAAATTAAGGCTAAATTGTATTTTTGGGTGAAAAACTAATTTTTGACTCAGGATTAACTTTTAGTAAAATGGTTGACCAAAAAGTTAATCAAAAATCAACCGCTTGACTTTTTGGGCTTTTCTTGAAAACGAGCTGGAAATTGTTTAAAAAATTTAATGCAAAAGAAAGAAATGAAAAATGACACTTTTTTTTTTTAATTGAGACATGGGTTCAGCCATGATCGGAAACCCAAGTCGCAATTTTTTTTACCTTCATGACCTATCTACTAAAAATCAAAGGTCAATAGTTACCTCTCTCTGAGTGGGAGTTCAAAAAGATTCCAATCAAAGATAAAATTGATACCTGTTATTTTTAGTTGACTTCGTTTTAGGAAAACAAAATAGCAAACGAAAATGACATTTCGTTAGGGACATACTTGGATATTTACCTTCATTCATTGGGATGTTTGAACTCATGCCTGGGATCTTTCTTTTAATCTCTCTCTCGTGGGATGAAATGAAGGAACCAAAATTGTTAAGGAAAGAGAATGATTTAAGGATGATCACTAACCTAAGGACAAGATTTAAGGATCATTTAAAACTTAAAGACAATGTTTATGAGGATAACATAGAACCTAAAGATAAGGTTTATGAGGATAACCTAGAACTTAAAGTCAAGGTTTATAAGGATAACTTAGAACCTAAAGGACGAGATTTAATGTTTACCATAAATCAAAGTCAAGGTTTATGAGGATAACTTAGAACCTAAGGGACTAAGTTTAAGTTTCATCGAGAACCTAAAAGACGAGATTTAAGGTTCAGAATGAACCTAAAAGACAAGGATTATGGTTGAGGATGACCAAAAACCTAAAAGACGAAGGGTATGGTATAAGCTAACCAAAAACTTAAGACAAAAGGTGTGACATCCTGATTTTCTGATTCTGTTTTCGATTGAATGAGTTGGGCTTTTCATCAACTCGCCTATAGTCCTTTTCTCTAATTTGATCACTCACGAAATAACTAGTCTATCTGGTGAAGCCGTTAAGGGATTTTAACGCAACAGACTTGAGAATTTGACCAAAAATCGATTACTCAACCGTACTAATCTGTAAGGGTCAATACGTCACCATCTAAATTGATAAGAGATCAGAGATAGGTCGTTTCAACTGAGGCATGTGATTAAAGTGTGGGTGATTCTACCTAATTGCAAAATTCTCGTCGAATGATGCTAAACTGATTTTTCTGTCATTTTTGTACCTTGTGTCCGTATTTGAAATCTCGAGATTTTCATGACAATCGAGAGTCACCTATGAGTCGAAGATGCACAATGTGGCTCGAAAATGATTGACCACGAGTCAAATGCGTTAAAAATTCCTAAAAGCTACCCTGTAGGTTAGGTCATGCTAAAATCGTGCTCAGTTGAAATTAACCACGAAATTGAATTCGATTTCAGAAATTGAAAGTTCTGTCATGTCACGATTTATTTTAGGAATGTTGACTTATCCTCCGAAGGATTTTCAGCAAGCCTAAATTTTTGGCGAAAATTCAAAATTGGATGTAATTGATCCGAAAATTAAGAGAGCCATTTTTGTGTGGATTTTGGTGTTCAAGGTGGATCACTTGGCAAGGAAAAAAGTGGAATTTGATGTGGGCATTCTCCTTAACATTTTTTCCTTTGAATTAAATCCAATTAGAGAGAATTTGAGTTGGAATTAGAGGGGAAATGTTCAAATTCGTAAATATGGGGGGGCAGCAACCTTTTGGACCCCTTGGGTGGCTTTTAAGGGAAGCTTTGGAGAGGATAAAGTTGCTGAGCTTGACTATGGACTTTGGGGGATGTGTGATGATGGTTTTGTGATATTTTGGAAGACTTTAAGGCCATTTGTGGTCCCCCTCCAACTGCAACCCTCTCTTCTTCTTTTTCCTCACTGCATTGTGCTCCATTATTGCTATGTTTAAGCTAGAATACCAAAGCAAGCCAGTAGAGAACCAGAGAGACCCCAGCAGTGGTTGACTGCCCGCCCGAACCACCGAAACCGTCACACCGTGTCGTCCCCTGCCTATCTGCGCGTCCTTGTCGTTTCGTGCTTGCTTGCCATCCCCACGAGCCCAGTCCGCCATCCCGAGCCCCCGTCCAGCCCACCTAAGCTCCTCCGCTGTCGTCCTACCTGGCCGTTTCCCCGCCGTCCAAACTGCTCGACCAGCTCCTTTGACCCAAGTCCAAAAGCCGAAGTTTCAGCAAGGGCTGAGAATTCATGGGCTGTTTTGGGCCCCGTCCGAACCTCCCTTGGCATCGCCATTGACCCGAGTGTCACTCGCCATCGCATCGCCGTTGGCGTGAACTCACCAGCTCGCTAATCCAGTGAGTTTACTCACTAAACCTTACTTAGGAGGTTAATGATGCTTAAGGGGTGATTAGATTAAGTTAAATGAGATTAGTATACTTATTAACTTGTTTAGTTAAATTAGGTTAGTTAAATTAGTTAATTAGGTGATTAGTGATTGTAGTTAGTTAGTTTAATATGTTGTCTTGTACTTAGGATGGTTAGAGTAATTTAATTAGTTCATTAGGTGGTTAGATTAACATTTCTTAGGTTAAGTAGGCATTTATCTAATTAATTTGTATTTATTTAATTAGTTTGCAATTTATTTAATTATTTAATATTTTTCGAAAATTATACTTTGGGATAGCCGATTGCCAGAATTTCACGCTAATTGTCGTGGTGCAATTAGTTTATGCAATTGAATGATAATTTGTGCAATTGAGTGGTGATTATGATTTTTATTTATTTTTTCAAAAATATTAGTATTTAATTAGAAAATACTAGGTGTCGATTTTGACACCGAAAAAATGTTTTTAGATACTATATCAATTCGTGGGATTTTAAAAGGAAGGATATCAATTTTTATGGTTCAATATGACCGTGTACCTACACACGATTATTTTACCGAGTATTTTTAATATGAACAAAATAGGCCAAGTACATTATCTTAATTGAGGCATTTAAGTGCAAAGCACAATGTCTTTGGCCAGAATTGGATGGTCATGTGATGATTACGAGAAACTATCACGAGCTTTTGAGCCGAATGATGTTCCTTCGGGAATGCCCTAAGTCAACAAATGCCGGTCGCAGTAGAGACTGGACCAATGCTCTTTTGTGGAATGCTATCTAGATGTAGACGTTACTGTGCTCGATGGTACGAGATGACGCTCGGCTACGCCGAAAGATCGTTGACTGTTGAGTTGGCCATGGCCATTGGGTTGTAATCAATTGGGACGTATGATTGATTGAAATTAACGTGCCAAATTATGGAACAAAATTGTGTGGCACGAAATGTGACATGTCATAATGATTTGGCCTTATAATCGAAACCCATGTGATTGATTGAGATGTGTTTAAGGTGTTCTAATTTATGTGTGTATTTATTATATACATTTGTTATATGAATTGTGCTGACATGTAGGAAAGAACTAAGGCAAGGTGAGTCTTGTATGATGTGTGATTAGACTGCCTCTAGGCATATTACTTTCCTAATCGGGGTTTAGGGTGTAGACTTGCTTAGACATTGTTTCACCCCATCGTAGGTTTAACTTTTCATGTCCGTAGATGGCGGTTCCTCCAGTTCATTTTGGACAACCGCGAGGGTATAAAGAGCAAAGTACTAACGTCCCTGCCCCCGATAGTCTCTGGCTCCATGAGCTCATCATAACCACTATCTTGGTCGATGAGGGTTAACCTCAATTGGTACCTCATCGGTTTAAGGCGTGGTTCCGCCATGGGCCTAATGATGTCCAAGAAGGTCCTCTATAGGGTTTCGACATCCTTGCTATTGCAATCAACACTGCGGTGGGTAAGGGGGTAGCTGACCCCCCTGATGGTGTCGTGGTAGAGCCAGAACCCCCAGAGGTCTCGGTTGAGGAGTCTTGTGCCTAGATGGCTTGGTGACTCTTCTTTTTGGAGTAGGCTTTTGTTTATAGACTAGTATTGTATATAAACTAGTTTGCTTATAAAATGTGTTTTGTGAAATTTATTGTCCTGCTTTTCTATCCCATGTTTGTGTTATTTGAGGATTGTTTATTATAAGCTTCCACATGTGCATAACCGATTGGGTCAGCAACATGTTCTGGGAACGTCACATTTTTATTGACCATCGACGGATGTGCGTGCGCTTGAGGTTTAAGGCATGACAAAAGGTATGATTTAGGCTAACCAAAAACCTAAGACAAAGGGGTTATGGTTTAGGATGAACAAAAACATAAGACAAAGGGCATGGTTTAGGCTGACCAAAAGCTAGTTCAGTAGGGAACATATATTTGGAAAAAAAAATGATTTCGAGACTACTTGAGAATCAATCCTGCGAAATCGTTCAAACATGTCTTGGTAAACGATACTAATTATCAAATTCCTTCAGCCATGATTTTAGCAAAATGAAGTTTGATTAACCATCTAAAGGTTAAATCAAATATGTCAAATTGAAAATAACTTAATCAAAAAGATCTTTCACGTTAGCTCTCAAAAAGGCTTTTATCCCCAATCATTGATGTGGGAAAGCTGTTCAATTCTCACTATAAAGGTCTCACGGAACCTATGACTAGGGTTTTTGGAAATGTTCACAATGAATACAAATTCGTTGATTAAAAGGTATTTAAAGGGATCTTAATGTAGGTTTGAGGCCAAGAAAAGAACAATTAATCAATATCTTCATCAGGTTTACAAGTCAAGAATCTTGAAAATAAGATATGATAGAATTGCTTTCACTCTTTCTAGCAGTAGCTCCTAGGTGAAAATTCTCATTTCAATTCAAATCATCCCAATCGAAAGAGACTTCGGATAAGGGTTGTAGTGTTGGTTCGGGTGAGGATTTGAAAAGCTTGAAAGTTTCGGATATCAAGGGTTTAAAAGTAAGTGATTATCTTGGCATCATTATCATCACACAAATTTTAAGAGGTTATGACTCCTGAAATTTGATCTATCTCAAGAGTCCTTTAACTATTTTGTTTTAAAACATGAGAGCTTTACTCTCTTTTAAATGACATGCAATACATGCATTTTGCAAAGCATGTCTTGTTTTTTTTTATGAATGGTTTTTTTGCACAACCATCGATCCAGCTTTTCTTTGAATTTTTCATGGGCATTGGCTTTGTTTTTATCAGGTACACTATTTTTTCATGCCCCTTAATTTCACCCTTTTTTGAGTAACTCAGGCTCTCAAGTGGTTACATGAATGTGACTAACATTTTCAATTTTTTTTAGTAAATCACACGCCTTGCCCCAGTGTAGGGAGATAATTATCATCTAGGGTTTCAAAAAGAATTGCATAAGGCTTGACTTGGCTAAGCAAAATGTAATTATGTTTGGTTAGTGAATGGATTGCTCTTCATCACTTTGAGATGCTTTAAGCTTCCATAAAAATTCACTTCAAGCTAAGACAATAAGATTAATGCTAGTGAAAGCAATAAGATCTTTCTTGGCCTTTTGCTCTGTAATTTTCAGTTAGGACCCCCTATTTTGTCCTAATATGGGGTTGCTCTTGATAAGGTTATTTTGAAAACACTCCCTATTTGGCTCAAAGTGACTAGCAAAGGATACTGATAGTGTTTGGGATTCAGAAAGAAATGCCTATATCATTTCAATCTATGTATCTATTGTGAACGAATCCTATGCCCTAAGACAAGGTTCTTTTCATTCAAATCTCTCAAAGTGTATGTAAGGATGTGTTTGGTCAAAGGCTTGTCTCTAATCATCTTAGGCATTACCATTTGACATGTTTAACAATCATTTTCAAGTTTTTCAAAATATACTATGGTTAAATTCCACTCCCTAGGGAATAAAATTGCATTGAATGTCTTTTTCCAAAAGATATGTTCCCTTGACTCTTCTAAGGAAAATTTTGGAAACAATGTTGAAAGAGCTTGAACAAAAACTATTTTTGTTCGGCTAAGAGGTTTACTACTAGAGTTCTATCCAACTCTGAGTGTTATAAGTGAGTGGGCCACTCCGAAGCTCTAAGAAGGTATGCAAGCTTTGGAGCTTTGCCTTCTTAAGGTTGATCTCATGAGGATAGGTGGAGTCTTCCTCAAGGATCCTTTGGTACCTACAAGATGAACAAACATGCAAATGCAACATGTATGCATGAAAAGCATGATGTAAATTGAAGGGCTAGTAAGAACTCCTAGAGGGGGGTGAATAGGTGTAAATAAAATTTTCTTGCAAGACTGAATAGTAATAAATTGCCTTTTAAAGATAATTGACTAAGAATGTAAACAGTTTTAAACAATTATATAAAGCAACAGATAAGAGTAAGAAGTTAAGGAAAGGAAATTGGAACACAAGGTTTATAGTGGTTCGGCTTAGATCAAGTCTACGTCCACTCTCCCACGCTAACAGCCTTCTAGCTGGATTCTACTATGCAATCAACAAGAGATTACAATTTTGAGTGCAAACACTTACTAGTAGATTACACTATCTCATTAAGTCACTCTTTTGGTATTTCTCTCGTAATCACAAACGTTTAAGCTCACAAAAGACAAGTGTATGATCGAAGGTCACTCAGACTTTGGAATTATAAATTCTATGCTCCGACTTGCTCATCGGTCCTTGGTCTCTTTAAATACTCTTCCACTTCCAAACTAGTCGTTGGATAGTATCTCGAGGATCGTCTTCCAATCTACCCATTGGAAAGATCTATATCTAGAAGATTTGGTACCCGTTGAGTGACAAAAGTAAAATCCCAAATTGATTCCGATCGCCCATATAAACAGAACCTTGGTTTTCATAAGTAGAGCTTCTCCATATAGAAAGTTCTTGCCTTCAAGATCCAATTGTCAATCAATTAGATTGAGTCGATGAAATTAATTTTAATGTAGAATCCAAACCAGATCACTAGTTGTTATACATTTAGGGCTTGCATTACATTATGCCTCGTTCTAGATGTAAATCTAAGAGTAATAAACTTTACAATCTGAGTCTGAGTGTCTTCAGACTAAAATAGAGTTTACAATCTAGACGTAAGTCTGAACATATTTAGTTTCAGCATAGAGTCTGTCTTTTAGTTCTTCTAAATATAAACTTTGATAATATCCTTCACATGTTCTATCATATACATAGTCTATTACTCAATCATTAAACACGTTAGTAGCCTTTAAATTATTTTATTATCTTCAAAACATCATAAGGGATTTCCCTAATAATCTCTCCATTTTGATGATGACAAAACAATATCTAAATATGCAAATGTGTAATCACACTTTTAAAGATAATAAATCAATGCAATCTTAAACAATAATGTAATTCAAGATAGCAAATAGATTGAGCATATAATTTATATATGTAAAGATAATTGCAACTCAATAAATATCAACACAATGCATATTTATATTCTCTCCCTCTTTTTGTCATAATCAAAAAGCGATAATAGTGGAAATAGTATCACGTAGAGAATATAAAACGATAACAAATATATCTAGTATGAAACAAAATTTTTGAAATATCAGTTTTTATAAAGTAAATCAAATATTAAAGATATGCAATATAGCTCACTTCGATTATATATATCAGCAAATATCCAATAAAAATCACGGATGCATTATAAAATTCACTTTACCTATTTTGCCACAATAAAATGATGATATCAATAAGAGATTTGTTGATGACAAAAGATAACAAAAGATGCACTAACCAGATTTTGTAGATCTTAACAAGTTCTGTCACATTTACCTTTTTCCTCCTTCCATAATATCAAAATCACGATCAATTCAAAAAGATTTTTTCATAATTGATCAAAGGTCCCCCTCAATTTGTTGCCTTTTTGAGATGATCATGATTCTTTCCTTTCTCTTGGATTTGCTTTCTCTCCTTTTCATGCGTCACATAAGAAATTTCCTCAATAATTTGCAAAAACTTTGCATAAGGAAGAAAATCTTTGAGCCTCCAAAAAAATATTTACAGAATCTCCACAATTTTTTGATCGAGCTTTCCAAAATTCATATAGAAGATTCTATTGCCTCCTACAAAATCTTGTATAATAGATAATACTCTTTGCGAAAATATCACGTCATACCTTCCTCCACTTTGCAGATCAAAACTTGCTAGATATAAGATATCTTCTAAGAATATAGCAAGAATATCCATAAATATGCAATAATATCTTTTAAGATCAAAGAGATTTCCTTGAGCATAAATCTCATATATATTATTGATGCATTTCGCAAAAAAAAAAAAAAAAAAAAAAGATGATATTTCTATCACGTGCCAAATCAAGTAAAAACTTGCAATGCCTTATATTTATAACAAAAGATATTTGCAATATAAATCACATATAATTCATAGGCAATCATCTAAAATCATGATAAATGTATGTAGAGATTTGCAAGGCAGGATAAAAAAAATATTCTCTTACCCAAGGTATATGATTCAAATATACCAAAAAATCATTATTAAATTTCCTGCAATCAACTCATTTCCTTTTTAGTATCGATTAATTTGGATCATTCCTTGACGTTAGAGGAAAATATAAAATCTCCATAAATAAAAAGTATTCTTTCTTAATTCATCATAAGAAAGTATTTAAGGAAAGAATATCTTTGCACAATAAATTAATATCACATAAAGCAGATTTTCACTTTGCAAAATATGAAAAAATTAGAGAAAATAATTTGCATTATCTCTAAGAAAGATATCAAATCAATCACATATATTAGATCAAATCTCAACTCACGAATCACAAAAATAAATCACACGATTCTTTCTTCAATAAAACCAATCATAAAATATGGTCATAATAAAGTCCGATTCAATCAATGCATGAAGAGAATATAAGTATAATAAGAATTATTGCTCAAATCAAATTGAGAATAAAAAAAAAATTCTTACCAAATTCTCTTTCTTCTTTTCTTTTATTTTCTGCAAAAATAACTCACATTTTCTTTTATACCCATATTTTCTTGGGTTATTGAGAGTTAGTAGAATATACTGCTTTTATCCAATCTTTCTTGATAGGTCTCCAAACTTTAGGACATTCTTTTTTTAAAGTGTTCTGAATCTCCACAATTTAAACACTTGAGGGCATTTCGACCGATAGGTTTTGTAAATATCCTTTGAAAATGCTTTTTGTACACAAGTTTAGGAGATGTTTGTCTAAGTCTCTCCTTAACTTTAGGAAAATCTATTAGAAAATCACTTTCCTTATTGAAACCAAGTCCTGACTTATTATAGTAAGGTACTTGTATGGAAAGGATTTGCTCTAATATTTTTGAACCATTTGAAAATCTTGTCGAAATATTTGAAAATTCTTTTTTCAAAGAATCAATTTTTTTTTTTTGACAAGTAAATCTCAACTTTCTTTTGTTTGTAGAAAATCTTTTTGCAAAATTTCAAAATTTTCTTTTTGAGAAAGATCATGTTGCCTAAGCCATGAATTCTCCTCTTATAGTTCAGAGATCCTTTTAAGAAAAGATTTGAGATTTAAGCAAAGCTCATTTATATACCTTGAAACTTTGATAGGAATTTTTGAATTGCTTACCTCGATTTTTTCATCGGATTCTGAGTTTATGTCTGAGTCAAACTTTGATTCTAAGTCTGTGTCTGAGTTAGACTCAGATTATGAATGTGCCATCAAACATTTATTTTCTTGCTCATCATCTTCTTTTATTATTCTTTTCTGGCCATTCTACTTATATTGTCTTCTTCCACTGAATTTCCTTTCCTTTCTACTTAGCTTTTTGAATTTCTTGATCATCAAAGCAAGTTCTTTATCATCCATGTCATTTTCTGAGTCTGTATCATCAGAATTAGTGTTAGATATTAAAGAAATTGACTTCTTACCTTTAAGATCTTCTTCCTCATTGATTTGCTCCACTTCATATGATTAAAGTGTGCCAACAAGTTTGTCTACAGAGAGCGGCATGATCCTCTGGGTTTCTCTTATTGAAGTCTTCACGTGATTCCAATCTTTGGAGAGTTCACACAGCAATTTATTAACCTTCATTGGTCCTGAGATTGGCTACCCCTGATATGCTAAACCGTTTACAATTTTTGTGAAACGACTAAACATGTCAGTGATAGATTCTCCTAGCTTCATCTTGAAGGTTTTATACTGTCTGAGTTGAATATTGATTTTTGTTTCTTTAACTCGATCAGTTTCTTCATAAGTAACGTGCAACCTATCCCAAACTTCTTTGGCTGTTTCACAAGATGAAATTCTGTTATACTCAATAGGAGATAAAGCACAATATAAAGAGTAAATGGCTTTAGCATCAAGAGATTGTCTCTTGGTTATTTCTTCTTGTATCATTTCGCCAGCGTTTGCAACTTCTTTTCCTCTTTTTGAGGTGGATGTAGCTTTGGGAATAATCCATTTTTTCTACTACGTCTCATTCTAAGGGATCTTTTGACCTCAGGAATGCATTTATCTTGTTTTTCTACACATTATATTCCTTCCCATCAAAGTAAGGGGGTTTGGTGTTGCTTTGGCCTTCAACCAAACCTGGAGTCAAAATACTAGTCATAGATCTTTAACTCAGAAGTAAAACACTTTTATAAACCGAGCACTTAGCTCTTATACCAATTGAAAGGGCTAGTAAGAACACCTAGAGGGGGTGAATAGGTGTAAATAAAATTTTCTCGCAAGACTGAATAGCAATAAATTTCCTTTTAAAGATAATTGACTAAGAATGTAAACAGTTTTAAACAATTATATAAAGCAACGAACAATAGTAAGGAGTTAAGGAAAGGAAATTGGAACATAAGGTTTATAGTAGTTCGGCTTAAATCAAGCCTACTTCTACTCTCCCACGCTAACAGCCTTTTAGCTGGATTCCACTATGCAATCAACAAGAGATTATAACTTTGAATGCAAACACTTACTAGTAGATCACACTATCTCACTAAGTCACTCTTTTGGCATTTCTCTCACAATCATAAATGTTTAAGCACAAAAGATAATGTATGATTGAAGATCACTCAGACTTTGGAATTATAAATTCTACGGTCCGTCTCTTACTTACTAATCAGTCCTTAGTCTCTTTAAATACTCATCCACTTTCAAACTAGCCGTTAGATAGTATCTTGAGGATTATCTTCCAATCTACTCATTTGACATATCTATATCTAGAAGATTTGGTAGTCGTTGAGTGATAAAAGTAGAATCCAAATTGATTTCGATTGTCCATACAAATAGAATCTTGGTTTCCATAAGTAGAGCTTCTCCATATAGAAAGTTTTTGGTTTCAAGATCCAATTATCAATCAATTAGATTGAGTCAATCAAATCAATTTTGTTGTAGAAACCAAACCAGATCACTAGCCGTTATACATTTAGGGCTTGTGTTACATTTTGTCTCGTTCTGAATGTAAATCTGAGAACAATAGACTTTACAATCTGAGTTTGAGTGCAATAAATTTTACAATCTGAGTCTGAGCATATTTAGCTTCGGCATAGAATCTGTCTTTTAGTTCTTCCAAGTATAGACTTTGATAATATCCTTGGCCAGGATCTTCTTGATGATCTTGTTCGTCACTTCCACAGCTGCATTCATTTGTGGACGGTAGGGAAAGAGTTCAAGTGGTGATATGAAACTCAAAGTAATTCCTACAATGTCTTATTATTCAAGTTTGATCCATTATTGGTGATGATCACTTTAGGAATTCTATATCGAGTGATAATATCATGATGGATGAACTTTGCCACACTTTCTGGAGTAACATGAGCATAAGAATTGGCCTTAATTCATTTGGTGAAGTAATTAATGGCAACCAATATAAAGGAATGTCCATTCGATTCCTTGGGATTGACTGGACCAATAATATCAATGTCCCATATCGAAAAAGGTAATGATTCGGACATTTTATGTAGTTTATTGGGAGGAGCATTAATTTTGTCGTCATAGATTTGGCATTGGTGACAACACTTCACATGTTGAATACAATCAACTTCTGTGGTCAACCAGTAATAACCAAGCCTCATGATTTTTTCTTACCAAGAGATGTCCATTCATATGGGAACCACACTCTCCTTCATGTATTTCTTTCATCAATAGTTTGGTTTCTTGTGCATTAATGCACTTCAACAAGACAGAATCAAAAGATCTCTTATAAAGGGCTCCTCCACTGAGGAAAATTTTGGATGCCAATTTCATCAAGTATTTCCAATCATTAGCTTGACTCTCTTAGGGAAATTTATGCTCTCGAAGGTAATTCATGATATCATAATACCATGGCTGGTTGTCTGGCTCTTCTTTAATTAGCATGCAATAAGCAGGCTTCTTCAAGATGTTAATTTATAGTGGATCAACGTTCATGCCGTCAGTTACTTGTAAGATTGATGACAAGGTCGCCATAGCATTACTAAATTGATTATGTGATCTTGGCAGGTAATCAAAGGAAATTTCATCAAATTCCTTGACTAGGTCTTCAAGATACTCGTGGTAAGGAATTAGCTTTGATAGGGCTAGTAAAGACACCTAGAGGGGGTGAATAGGTGTTAAAAGAAGTTTTGCTAGACTTAACAAATTAAATCGTCTTTTGAGGATAATACACTGAAGATATAAAAGACTGTAAATAGTTATATAAAGCTACAAAATAAAGTAAGAGTTCAGGGAAAGAGAATTGAAACACAAGGTTTATAGTGGTTCGACTTAAACTAAGCCTACGTCCACTCTCCTGCACTAACAGCCCACTGGCTGGATTTCACTAAGGATCAAAAAAGGAATTTACAGTCTCACATCCTTGTTTACATAGTATAGAAACTCTACTACACTTTCTCAAGGTCTCACAAGTGTTTGATCCCTCTTTTGAGTACAACTTAAGCTCAGCGATTGAAATAGAAAAGAACTAGGAGCTTCAGACTTTGGAATTTTTCTTTCACGCACACACTCAAATAACTTGAGCGTCCTCCTTATATACTTCCTTATGCCTTCACAACCATTAGCACTTACCAAAGGAGTTCTTCCAATTTACCCGTTGGACAGAATCAATCAAGGAGATCTCGAGTTATTTAAGGAATGTAATGATAGCCCATCAATCTTACTTACCCATACAATCAGGATCTAGGTTTTCATAAGTAGAACCTTCCAAGTATACTTCGCCAATCAACGGATCTAATTATCTTAATTGATAAGAATAATTAATCATGAGGTGTTATCTCCAGCCATAAGATATTCTTTAACCGTATGAACCAAATCCTTAAAGATAAAGTTGTATCTGGAAAAGTCTTATCTTCGTCGGTCTAGAAACTATCAATGAGGGTAGACTTTAAATCTTGAGTCTAGAGGTCTTCAGACTTTGACGATAGAGTCTGCAAGTCTTCAGATTATACTGATGGAAATGTTTTGTCAACTTCAAAATAATAAGGAAGTTTTCTCCAACAATCTCCCCAATTTTTATGATGACAAAACTTTCTCACATATAAAAATACTTTTGTCATGAAAAACAACACTTAAGCAAAACAAAATATCTCATAAAAGATAAATAGATTAGGACATGAATAGTAACGATTCTGCAATCACAAAAAACCATGTTAGTCCTGCAAAATAATTATCCTTCCATAATTATTATCATGGCCTAATTACTGCAAGCATCAAAAAGTCAAATCAAACAGTCCAAAGTCAAAAAAGTTCAATCCACAACCAACAAAATAATCTAAAATAGTCCAAATCAAAGTCAAATCTGCATCAAACTTCTCCCCTTTTTGTCAACAGCAAAAAGTGGAGAACAAATAAAAAGAGTTGTTTGAAAATAGTGAGGTTTGAGTCAATGTTGTTTAGGAAGGCGAACAAGCTGGAATTCCCCCATAGAGCTCACTGTCTTCTCAAGCTTTTTAATAGTCTCCTTCAATTGCTTGAAATCTTCACCTTTTACATGATCTTGCACTTGAGTCTTCGGGGTAAGTAACCGATCTTATAAAGAAACTAGAGTAGCTAGGAAAGCCTTTTTGAGATCTTTTATCTCATAATTCAAGCCATATTGACCCTTCTTTGAATCCATCATATCATCCATTATGTGTGAAAAGTCCGTAGAAAGAGTTAATGTAGCACTAAGTACAGCTGAATCTGTTCCTGGAATTTTGAGAGCAAAGGGGTCTTCAATAGTTTGTCTATTGTGACTTGGAGTGAATGCTTCAAATTATGGTTCTTGATGATGAGAAGCATACACATCCTATGGATCTGCTACAGATCGACTAACATCACTAGTGAGAATAGGCGAAGAAATACTTCGTTTATCCGGAACTCCCCCTGTTTATGTGCCTTGAGAAGGAGAAATGGATTCTTCTTCATGCTCTACTTCAACAAGAGAGTGATGTTGTTCTTTTGCTTTCTCACCAGCAGTTCCACTCCTTATCTTTTCAGAGGTGCTTGACAAGGATACAGCCAATGTAGCATCAAGAGAGTCATCTCGAGCCTCTTCTTCCTCTTATTCTCTTCTTCCTTCCTCTTCCTCTTCTTCTTCTTCTTCTTCTTCTTCTTCTTTTCTTCTTCTTTCTTCATCTCTTCTCTTCTCTATCCTTGCGAAATCTGACGAAACTTTTTAAGTTCCTTAAGGCTGAAAGAGTCATCTCGTCATCATCTTCTTCATCTTGCAAGATGAGAGTTCACTTTCTCTTTGCTGGAGCACTCATGGGCTCCTTGCCTTTTCTTTTGGACACTGTAGAGTCCTGTTTCACCTTAACGGGAGACTTCTCCTTCATGCACTCCAACACCCTATTAAGCTCTTTCAGACGCATCTTGGTGACCATTTTAAATTCAATCACCATTGGAGAAATGTTTGTCAAACATAAAGGTGCAAGAATATGGATTTAAAAATGTCTAAAAAGGCGCATGATAAGAGCAAAATAAGGGAGTTGTCCCTTGTCTTTCACCACTATCTTGTACATATGAAACAAGATGGTGTGAGGCAGAGAGAATTTATAGCTAGCATTGATAGCATACATCAGCTTTACTTCAGAACGAGAGACATTAGTCTTTGAAGTAGATTTTGGACAGATGCAGTTGATCACAATTTTGTGCAGCAAGATGTTTGAGGCAGTCATCCTAGAGTAGGAGATCTTGCAATCAACATCCCTATCTCGTACCAATTCCAAGGTAGCATGAGCAATGGACACACTAATTGGTTGGAAACACCCTCTTTCCACCTCAATTAGGTCAACCAAAGTGTCCATATCCACAAAAAACTCATTATCCCTTACTGTGAAAGAGAAACTGTTCGCATCCAAAAAGGATAAGTTCGAATAGAAGTATGCTGTGAGTTCTAGATAAGCAATTATAGATTTAGAACAAAAAGCGCTCCAATTGAAGAAGTGCAAACTTCTCTTGCAGATTTACTTTTACTGAATCAAGAAAATCAAAGTCAACACTCCTAGGGGTCATCATCCCTCTTTTCAATAAATTCAAATAGACTTTCTGGTGCTCCTTAGAGCGGAAAATGCTCGCCCCATCACCAACAACATTAATGGCCACTCCCATCCTAAGTTGAAAATGTGCAAACATTCGTTCTTTGTCATCCTGTCCTCGTGGTTGATTAGTAGTACCAAAACGTGGGTCACTTGAAAATATCACAAAGGTCTTTTCGTTCGTCCCTTTCTTTACAACTCCTAACTTTTCCATCTCTCGCAAAAATAAGGTTTCATTCTTGAATCCTCTTTCTCGAAGAAACTCGTCAATCAACGACATCGCAATACCTCCTTCTTTCAACTTAGAGTAAAGCGAGAAAACAACATTAGGTGTCAGCGTTCTTACAGGTTCAATTTCTTCCATTACTTCTTTTTCTGGTTGAGGCGGTGGAGGAGATTTACGCTGTTGAAAATGTTGTTGCTTGCTTGGATGTTGTTAATGAGAAGAGTCTTCTTCCTTGGTCAAGTCGAAGTGAGTAGGACCCTCAGGCATGTGTCGTGGTCCCCTGCTTGCGATTCTCGAAGACTTTCTCGAAGACATTGTCGTTTTAAGGGAGAAATTCTCAAACTTGCTCGAAAGTGAGAAAACTTTTTGGGTTAATTGAAGATGAGAGTGAAAGCAAATGGGAGTTTAGTATTTTAGGTTTGAGAGTGAAAACAAAGAAGACAAATTTCAATAGTATATAAAGCAAGTAAAGCGAGGTAAACGAATCGTCATAAAAAAGATGTTTTTTGGAAAATGAATAACTGCCACAAATTCAAACACTTGGAAAGGCAATTTCAATCAATTAGTAATTAAAAAGTAACTATACATTTTCAAATCTTTAACCAAAAATTAAATTGCAAGTACTGAAATAGCTTACAGTCGTAACTCTTGTTTTTCTGAGTCTGAACACCGTCAAACTTTACCTCTGAGTTTGAGCACCTTTAGACTTTAAAGATGTGATGTTCAATTTGGTGCGAATAGACTCAAATAGGTTTTTCTCTAGTGGCTTTGTAAAAATGTCTACTAGTTGATTCTTTAAATCAATGAACTAAATCATAACTTCTCCATTTTGAATATGATCTCTAATAAAGTGATGTCGAATCTCTATGTGCTTTGCCCTTGAATGAATAATCAGATTCTTTGTGAGATTTATTGCGCTGGTGTTGTCACATTTGATCTCGGTGCTTGAGTTTTCGATTCCAAAGTCTCTTACTTGTTGTTTTATTCATAAGATTTGAGAACAGCAACTCCCAAGAGCCACATACTCTGCTTCTGCTGTTGAAAGAGTTACAGTACTTTGCTTCCTTAAAAACCAAAATACTGTCCTGTTTCTCAGCAATTGACAAGTATCGGAAGTACTCTTTCTATCAACTCTGCAACTCGCCAAATCTGCATCTAAATATCCAATGAGACTAAAGTCTCTCTCATTGGGATACCACAAACCTAACTTTGAAGTAGTTGCAACATATTTCATGATGCATTTTGCAGCACTTATATGAGATTCTTTAGGATCTGATTGAAATCTAGCACAAATACAAACATTAAACAAAATGTCAAGTCTAGAAGCAATAAGATAAAGAAGTGAACCAATAATACTCCTGTAAAGCTTCCAGTCAAATTTCTTTCATCCTTCATTTTTGTTCAGCTTCAAAGAATTTGATATCGGTATCTTAGTCTTTTTGTAATTCTCCAATCCGAACTTTTTAACAAGATTTTTTGCATATTTTTCTTGATGAATGAAAATTCCTTCTTTCAATTGTTTCACTTGTAATCCAAGAAACAAAGATAGTTCACCCATCATGCTTATCTCAAATTCATCCTACATAGACTTATAAAACTTCTTGCACAAGTTTTCGTTAGGTGATCCAAATATAATATCATCAACATAGATTTGAGCAAGTAAAAAGTTTTTACATTCTCTTTTAGAAATAAGGTACTATCCACTTTTCCTTTGACAAAATCATTTTGAATTAAAAACTTACTTAACTTGTCATACCATGCTCAAGATGCTTGCTTCAATCCATATAGAGCCTTTTTCAGTCTGAATACTGAATCTGGTCTCTTTGGGTCTTCAAATTCGGGAGGTTGTTCCACATAGACTTCCTCTTGTTACTGGAGTGTAGGTCTCATCATAGTTTATCCATTCTTTTTGCGTATATCCTTTGTCCACGAGTCTTGCTTTGTTTCTGACCATCTTTCTTTTTTCGTCCATCTTGTTCCTAAAAACCCATTTAGCTCCAATAATTGATTTTTCCTTTTGGTTTAGGAGTTAGTTCCCAGACATCGTTAATGTTGAAATGTCTGAGTTCTTCTTGCATAGCTTCAATCCAGCTTTCATCAGCTAAGGTTTCTTATATGCTTTAGGGTTCTATTTTAGAAATAAGTATCATGGTGCTAGACTCTTCTTGCTTTTTGGATCTAGTGTGAATCCCTTCATCAATGTCACCGATGATGAGTTCTTTGGGATGACTAGATTGGTGCTTCCAGTTACTTATCGGTCTAACAGTTTGTTAATCTTCTACTTCAGTTAATTCTTCAACTTCTATTTGTTGTTGTTCTTCAGAAGTCTGGGCCACTTCAGGGGAGGTAGACTTTGTAATGTCTAAAGCAGGTTCAGATTCTTTAGGTTAAGTCTAAATCAATTGATTCTGCAAAGAGTCTAAGAATTTAACGTTCATAGATTTTCCACAAATTGAGTCTTCTTGTTGAATATTCTGTAGGCTTTGCTTAAAGTTGAGTAGCCAAGGAAAATTCACTCATATGATTTCTCTTCAAACTTATCAATTTGATCATTTGCATTTTTCAAGACAAAATATTTGCAACCAAACACATGAAAATAAGAAACAATTGGCTTCTTTCCTTTGAATAACTCACAGGGAGTTTTCTCCAAAATAGGCCTTAAGAATATCCTGTTAATAATATAACAAGCTGTAAATACTACTTCAACTAAAAAACGAGAAGAAATATTACTTTCAATTAAAAGAATTCTTGTCATTTCTTGTAAAGATCTATTCTTTCTTTCCACAACTCCATTTTGTTCTAGAGTGTATGGAGAGGAGAAAACATGCTGAAAACTGGATTCATCACAGAATTTGGCAAAGTCTTGATTTTCAAACTCACCTCCATGGTTTGTCCGTATGCTTGAAACAGCATATCCTTTCTCATTCTGTACTTTCTTGGCAAACTTTGAAAAGTGAGAAAATGTTTCAGATTTACTTACTAGAAATTAAATCCAAGTAAATCAAGAATAATCATCCATAATTACTAGGCAATATCTCTTTTCACCAATGCTTTGAGTTCTGGTTGGTCCAAAGAGATCTATATGCAAAAGCTGTAAAACACAATTAGTAGAAATCTGATTTATTGGTTTAAAAGAACTTCTAACCTATTTTCCCAACACACATGGTGTGCATAAGTCAGATTTTTTATACTTCAGGTTGGGCAGTCCACAAACAAGCTTCTTGGATGAAATCTTGGCAATTTGCTTCATGTTGATATGGCCAAGCTTTTGATGCCAAAGATTTGCTTCATCTTGAATTGATATTAAACATTGAGATTTTTCTGGTTTTATGTTCAGAAGATAAATGTTCCCATGTCTTCGTCTAGTAAAAGAATGAGAAAGATCTTTACTAGTTCTCCACCAAGGAGACATTGGTGATTGTAAGACTTCCAATCTTTACAGTTCCACACCCAACAATTCTTCCTTTGCTGTTTCCACCAAAAGAGACTTTTTCACCATTTATTTGCACAAGTTTTATAAAACAACTTAAATCTCTAGTTATGTGTCTCGAACAGCCACTATCCAAATACCATTTAACATTTTTCTTGATAGTGACCTGCAATTAAAAAGGAACTCAAGCTTTCTTTGGTACCCACATTTTCTTGGATCTAGGGGAGTTAGTGCAATATACAGTTTTTGCCCATTCCTTCTTAACAGGTCTCCAAATTATGGAACATTTTTTCTCAAAATATTTTAAGCTGCTGCATTTTGAACACTTGAGAGCACTTAGGCCAACGGGTTTTACAAAGACTTTTTGAAAATGGTTTTTGTAAAAAGTTTGTATAGGTCTTTGTTTGATTCTTTCCTTTACTTTTGGAAAATCAATTAGAGGAATAGTTTCTGAAGTCATTCCTAAGCTTGATTTGTTGAAATAAGGTCTTTGTACTTAAAGAATCTTATCCAACTTTTCAAATCCAATTAAAAAACTTTTTGAGATATTTGAAGTGTCCCTTTTTAAAAATGTATTTTCTTTTAAAAGAGAGTTTGCATTTTTTTTTTTAAAACAACAAAACTTTTGTCTAGATTTTCAAACTTTTCTTTTCAAGAATTTTCTTGTTGCTTAGTGTAGAATTCTTTCTTTTTAGCATGGAAATCCTTTTAAGAGAGGTTTTGAGATTAAGACAAAGTTCATCAATGTATTTCGAGACTTTAGTAGGAATTTTTAAATTGTTTACCTCGATTTCACTATCTAAGTCTGAGTTTGAGTCTGAGTCTGAATCTATCTCAGAGTCTGAGCCTAATTATGATTTTTCCATTAGACAAATATTAACATAATGTTCATTACTTTCTTCGCATTCAGTATCATTCCATGTCTCTGCTTTGAGTGCCTTTTTTGTATTTCTCAACTCTTCCCTTTTTTTTCTTCAACTGAGGACAGTTGGGTCTGATGTGTCCCTTTTTCTTACATTCAAAACAGATCACATCTTTGTTGGCTTTATCATCCTCAATTAATTTGTTTTGAAATTTTTGAGCGCTTTGCTTCTTCCAATTGAATCTTCTTCCATTTTTGTTCAGTTTCCTAAACCTCCTTATCATAAGTGCTAGCTCTTCATTGTTCATATCATCTTCAGAGTATATATCATCAGAATCATTGTTAGCTTTTAAAGTAATTGACTTGTTACTTTGGGGTTCTTCTTCCTCATTAATTTGCTCCACTTCATAAGACTAAAGAGTGCCAACTAGCTCGTCTACAGAAAGCAGCATGATCCTTTGAGTTTCCCTTATTGAAGTCTTCACATGATTCCAATCTTTGGAGAGTCCATGCAACAATTTGTTAACCTTCATTGCCCCTGAGATTGGATGTCCTTGATACTTTAGACCATTTATAATATCTGTAAAATGACTAAATATGTCAGTGATAGATTCTTCTAGCTTTATCTTAAAGGCTTCATACTGTCCGAGTAGAATATTGATCTTTGTTTCTTTCACCCGATCAGTTCCTTCATAAGAAATATGCAGTCTATCCCGAACTTGTTTGGCTATTTCACGAGAAGGAATTATGTTAAACTCAGTAGGAGATAAAGCACAATATAAAGAGTAAATTGCTTTAGCATCAAGAGCTTGTCTCTTGGTTATTTCTTCTTGTGTCATCTCGCTAGCGTCTGTAACTTCTTTTCCTCTTTCTGAAACTAATGCAGTTTTAGGAATGATTCATTTTTCTACCACACCCCATTCTAGGGGATCTTTTGATCTTAAGAATGCCTTCATCTTGTTTTTCCATACATTGTATTCATTTCCATCAAAGTAAGGAGGTCTGGTGTTACTCTGGCCTTCAACCAAACTTGGAGCTAACATACTAGACATAGATCTTTAACTCAAAATTAAAAATACTTCAATTGAATGAGCACTCAGGCTCTGATACCAATTGATAGGGCTAGTAAGGACACCTAGAGGGGTGAATAGGTGTTAAAAGAAGTTTTGCTAGACTTAACAAATTAAATTGTCTTTTGAGAATAATAGATTAAAGATGTAAAATAATGTAAACAGTTATATAAAGCTACGAAATAAAGTAAGAGTTCAAGGAAAGAGAATTGAAACACAAGGTTTATAGTGGTTCGGCTTAGACCAAGCCTACGTCCACTCTCCCGCACTGACAGCCCACTGGCTGGATTTTACTAAGGATCAAAAAAGGATTTTACAGTCTCACGTCCTTGTTTCCACGGTATAGAAACCCTACTACACTTCCTCAAGGTCTCACAAGTCTTTGATCCTTTTTTTTTAGTACAACTTAAGCTCAACGATTGAAATAGCAAAGAACTAGGAGTTTCAAACTTTGGAATTTTTTTTTCATGCACACATTCGAATAACTTAAGCGTTCTCCTTATATACTCCCTTATGCCTTCACAACCATTGGCACTTACCAAAGGAGTTCTTCTAATTTACTCATTGGACAGAATCAATCAAGGAGATCTCGAGTTATTTAAGGAATGTGATGATAGCCCACCAATCCTGCTCGCCCATACAATCAAGATCTAAGTTTCCATAAGTAGAACCTTCCATGTATACTTCACCAATCAACGGATCTAATTATCTGAATTGATAAGAATAATTAGTCAAGAGGTGCTATCTCTAGCTATAAGATACTCTTCAATCTTACGAACCAAATCCTTAAAGATAAACTTGCATCTGGATAAGTCTTCTCTTCGTCAGTCTAGAAACTGTTAGTGATGATAGACTTTAAATCTTGAGTCTGGAGGTCTTCAAACTTTGACGATAGAGTTTGCAAGTCTTCAGACTATACTTATGGAAACATTTTGTCAACTTCAAAATAATAAGGAAGTTTTCTCCAACAAACTTCACGTCTCATGCTTGCCATTCATCACCTATGTAAAGAATGATGCGTGTGAAATCACCATAAACTTGGAGTCTTTTAACTTCATGTCAATGGGCAACTACAATCCAAGGATATAGGCTTCATATTCAGAAATATTATTTTTACAAGGGAATATCAGCTTTCCCAGCCACTAGGTAGTGTTGGCTAGCCGAGGATATTAAAATTGCTCTTGTACTAGAACCCGAAAGGTTGATAGTACCATTGAAAATACATGGTCCGCTTGTCATGTGAGACCTGGTGGATTCGTTCATCAACTTCATCTCAATTATCAGGCTTCTCAAGATATTAAGCTAGCATATCAACTATGGCCCAACCTTTGACGGACTTCTATGCCATGTTTTGGTTATCAAACTCAAAAAGTGGTATTTGTCATTTAGCATGTGACATCCTAAAATTTGAGCCCTTTAAAGGATGAATGAATGTGAATTTCGTCAATGCATTGTTGGTTGTTCTCACTCGAAATTGATCACTCCTAAGATATTAACCTTGAGAGGAAAGGTTAATGAGGACAAAAGTCGTACGACTAAAGAAGTTGACCTGGGAAAATGACTTGACCATGAGACTTGCATGAGGACGATCCTGTAGATAGGCAGGCCGATTTCGAGAACGACGAAGTTGATTCATAGACAAAACATAATGGAACGATGGGTGATTCCATTTATTGTTATCGAGCCCGCAAACGACCCTAGGTTAATCCATAGTAAATGTGTACTTTGAAATAAGAATCTATCCTCCGCAATTTCATGTAATCAAGGATTCCCATGTGTCGAGATGTCTTGAATGTGGTTTGGCATGAATCGATTCCACGTGAATCCTTAAAGCTGCCTGTCAATTTGAGTTGTACCCAAAATGACATTAGGGTGAAATTAACATGGCATGAGGACCCAAAATTGGACTTTGAATTATCGGGAATGTCCGAGCCGGACTTCGGATGTTCGGATCAAGGAAACGAGCCCATGTGGATGTGGGCCAAGCAAAACCAGTGTGGGTCCTAGGCCCAAGGTGGGACAGCCACTATAATAGGCCCAAGGCAAGCAAGTGAGCCAATTGGGCCCAACCAACCATTTCTTCTTCCAAGCCCAATAGATAACATTAAGCCCATTTGAGCCCAATCAATTCCCCAGCCCATTTCTTAGGCCTACCTCTCATTTTTGGCCCAAGGGCAAATTGGGAATTTATGTAACGTGGAAATGACCATTTTGCCCTTAAAAGCATGTTAATAAGGCATGAGAAGAGAGAGAAGATGAGATCATCTTGCATGGGGACTTGGGGCATGCTTTATGAGACTTAATGAGGAGTGCAGTAGCTCTCCCATCACTCTCTTCCTCCCTTCCTTCAGCCCTCTCTTGATCGACCTCTATCTCCCTTATTTTCCTTCTTCTCCTCTTTTGACTCCAGCATACCTTCCTTAAAAAACGCGAGTTAATTGTTGGCTTCCCGTGCGAATTAGCTTACATGCCACCTACCACTGTGCTCACGACACCCAAACCGTCCGCCCTGACTTGGCCTCTCACCGAATGGAGCCACCAGATGACCCACCAGCTGGCTAGAAGCCAATGCCAATCTGACCGTCTAGCCTTGTTCTGCTCTAGCTGACCTTCTTGTGAAAACTTGAGTTGTTAGTTGCCTTCTCATGCAAATTAGCGTCTGTGCCACCCACCATTGTCTTCAGAAGGCCCAAACCATATGCCGGGACCCATCCATTCGCCGGTCAGAACCGCCGGCTGACCCACCGGCTGGCCAGAAGCCGCCACTCGCCGGACCGCCTGGAGTCTGCTTGGAGTGCACTGTTTCTCAATTTTCTGCATGCTTTCTCCCATTTTAACCCTTCCTCTGCCCAGCCCAACCACTAGCCATTCCCCCTTGACCCCTAGGTGCCGCTGATTGCTAGCCAACCCCTCGCCAAATCTTCGATTAGCCGCCTAACTTCTTTCCCACTTATGTAGTCCAATTTCTAGAGTAGCAGTGAGAGGCAGTGTTGGCGGCTGTTGTTCCAACCCGAGGACCACCTTAGATTGTCATGGTAGAGGTCCCTAAGCATAGCCTCCGTCGTCGCCGTTGCGTCCTTGTCTCTGGCCCGTTTAACAGGTGAGTTTAGCTCCTAATCCCTTGATTAGTGCCTAAACTTGCTTAGGGTTGGTTTAATTAATGTTAATTCTAGTTTTGGAGATTTAATTAAGTTATATTAGTCCTAAGATAGGTGGTTAGATGAATGGCTAAGATTAGTTTAATTTAATCTTGCTTTATTAGCTTAATTGTGGCTTATGTGCTTAATTAAGCTTGGTTAACTTTAGTTGATTAATTACTTGCTTTAATTAGTGTTGTTAATGACTTTTGCATTTAATTTATTAATTATTTCATTATGAAAATTTACTGTTCATGCGACACTGTTCACAAAATATTGTTCACGCGCACTATTCGTGTCTAATTTCATGTGTTTTGACCTTATGAGGTGATTTGAGTGTATAAATGCATGGGCATCCGCATGAATCAAGTCATTTTTACAAAAAGGAAATAATGGATTGTCTAAGAGACAATGGAGATGGATGGCTTTTACATGATGAGTATGGTGACATAGAGCTGATCATCGCGGTCGACGAGGAGCTTGGCCATCTCCACCATTGACACCAGGTGGTCAGGGCTCAGACATGGGATGAATATGAGCTTGATTTTAGCACTCATGAAAACAATGATGCCTTCAAAAATTCTTCTTTTCCTAACTAAGTTCACTTGGTAGTGAAGATGATAATGAGTTGGAGGCTCTTATGGACTCAGTTAGTGGGAAGGAGGCAAGGGGACAAAATGATGCGAATAGGAAAAGAAGAATATAATTAAAGGTGATATTGAGGGAATATAATAAATTATTTTTTTAACAAATAGTGAAAATAAATTATATTCCATAATTTCTTATTATTATTTCGTACCATTAGTGTGATTCATAATATTTTAATTGACAATTTCTTTACCTTAAATAAGGGAAAATTATAAATAAGGGCCCAAAGTATTCTTGCTTTCTCAAATAAGAGTTTGAAATAAATCTTATTTCAAATAAGAACCCGAAATGGTCAAAATCATCTCAAATAAGGAGCTGAAGTGACAAAATCATCTCAAATAAGGGCATTTTGTTAGCCGACAACATTTTGGCCATCGGAGAAATGGTATTTTGGTAAAAAAATTATAAATATATTTTAATATATATATATATATATATATATATTATATTTTTTTTCATTTCTTTGTCTTTTCCTTTCTTTTTTCCTCTTTCCTCACCGAGCCATAGCCGTCAATGGCCGGTGGAGGTCACTCGCCTCATGGTCAAGCCGCCCTCGTCAATGCTGAGGCAACCCAAGCAAGGCGACCATCGCCTAACGCTAGATTAGGCAAGCGTAGCCTCACTTAACATTGGTGAGGACAACCCTCGCCCGATGCCTAGGTTGCCCTCACTGAGGGAGGGGGGGCTACCCTCACCAACCTACGTGAGGGTGACCTTCACCTAAGCTGGCGAGGAATGCCCTTGCATGATGCCAGCGAAGGCTTCCCTCACTAGCCTAGGCCCTCGCCTAAGTCTAGCGACCTCCTCCATGGCCGGCGGAGGGAAAGGGTAAAAGGAAAAAAGAAAGAAGAAGAAATAAATAGAAAAAAATTAAGTTACGAGACAAAAATGTCTTTCAATATGAAAGGTTATACCCTTTTTTGAAATTGATATAACTATTTCAGACCCTTATTTAAGACAAGTTCCATTTTGAACCTTTATTTGAAACGATTTGATTACTTCAAATCCTTATTTGAAACAAGGTCCATTTTCAGGTTCTTATTTGATAAAACAAAAGCACTTCAAACTCTTATTTTGAATTTTTCCCTAAGAAGAAGTTACAATATTGCATATAGAATGGAAGTCTTAGCTATTCTGTGAAAATTAGAGAGATTATGCACAAATTTGACGGTTATCTCATTTAATCTATACAATTATAATTTAAAAAAAGGACAATTTGAAACTTAAAAAATGAGAAAAATGTTTTCTAAAAAATAACAGAAATCGGCTAGTATATAATGAAAAGAAGAGCAATAAATGATGCATTAATTGTTGTAAAAGAAAAAATAGTAAAGTTTTTCATCCTCTCAAAGTATTATTAGAATGCCATCATGCTGGGATCACCTTAAGTTCTAATGTAAATCTGGACATGTATAACCCTAACTCATATGTTAAATGATGCACCTAATGTTACTACTATAATAGAAAGTCATGATCCCATTCCATTCTTGGATTGCTATGAGTCGATTTGAGCATAAAAATTACAATATTTTGTGGCAATATCTTTTATCTATTTAGTCCTTGCTTATTTACTTAATGATGAGCTATAAGCATGCTATGTTCTATCTTTGTTTACATGTAATGACGAGCTAGTCTAAACATGAACTTGGCCCTTTGTTTTTCTACAAAGTGGTCTTCAGATGATCACCATACGAAAGTCATTTTCCCCATTTTGTCGTGCCTGGCAGTCCATCGATTCCCGTGCCCGAGAAGCTGGCTTTCGTGGCATTTTTTAGATTTAGTTAAATAATTGGAGTTAATTTCTCATTCTTAGGTTTAAGCGTGCCTGTCCGGGCGAGGCGTTGTACAATTTTACCGGCTCAAGTTATTTTCTTTTCCCATACTATATTTGTTCAATAATCGGTTTGTTCATTTTTTTATTTGCTTTAGCACCGATGCAGGATATTTAGATACATGTTTTAAGAATGAAAAATGATATATATATATACACGAAATAAGTTTTGGAGGATAGCAACGCATGCAAAGTATTTATTGTGCTCAATCGCATTCTCCATAGTCAAGAGCGTACACAAAATGTAGAGTGCGCAACCTTAGTTTGATACCAATTATATGAAATGTGGAGGTGGAGCTCCGATACTCCTTGTTACGAATGCGAAAGTGTTATGGCAGTAAAATAAGATAGCTCGAGACGCGTTCGATATACCAAAGTCCAATTAGGACTTTTCTTTTGACCAATGGATTGCACCTTGAACGATTCCAGCTGTCTTCGAAGATAGAGTCGTATAAGGACCAAAGTCCAATATGGACTTGAACTATTGTAAGCTCAGGTCATTGTCCGAGAGATAGACACCATGCAATAACTTTTCAATTGAAAAGATATTATATGGTCCATATCAACTACATAAGCTGAGCTCATTTAAATTATTGATTATGTAGACTATATACTATAAATTATTGAGTCTAAACGACTCACGGACCATGCAATAACTTATAAATTTGTCATGATGTGACATTTATCATATGAGCCGCCCCATATTTTCTTCTTGGAATAATTGCTCGAGTTTATCTAATGAATGTGAATCCAAAGCGTCCTAATTTTTAAACTTTGTCGGTGTCTTTGGGTGATCCATTAAGCGTTTTTAATGAAGTAAAAAGATGGCAAGCTAGCAATAATCCAACAGACTCGACTCAAACTAACGGCGATTCCGGCGACAACTAGCATATTGAGGTCTATAAGAGCCTTCTCCACCTGGTGATCCTTCGCATCCAAGCTAACTCGGCAACGGAAGACAAGAAATTTCAAAGGCGTCGTCATCGTGATATGAGTACTAAATCTCATCTCGTGTTCATCCCATCGCCGGGCCTCGGCCACCTGGTGTCGACAGTGGAGATCGCCAAGCTCCTCGTGGACCATGACGGCCGGCTCTCCATCACTGTCCTCATCATGAAGTTGCCCTTCGACTCAGAGGTTGACTCCCGCATTGAGTCGCTCGCGGCTTCCATCGCTGCAGGTATCCGCTTCGTGATCCTCCCTCGGCGGAATCCCTCCCCAGATACGTCCCGAGTGGCCTTCCTCACTGGCTTCATTGAGAGCCACAAAGCTGACGTCCGAGAAGCCGTGGCTGACCTCAACATGTGCGGCTCCCCACGGCTGGCCGGGCTTGTCGTTGACATGTTCTGCACCACGATGATCGAAGTGGCCAGCGAGCTCAGCGTCCCTTCCTACGTGTTCTTCACGTCAAGTGCTGCAGCTCTCGGCTTGCTACTGCACCTCCAGTCGATCCAAGACGAGCACCACATGGACCTGACCGAGCTTGAGGGTTCAGACGCCGAGCTGGACTTCCCTTGCTTCAGGAACCCACTGCCTGCCGCCAAATTCTTGCCCTCCGATGTATTCATAAATGAAGCTGGCCGGCTACTTTTGAGCCACGCCCTACGGATGAGGGAAACAAGAGGTATCTTGGTAAATACATTCACCGAGCTGGAACCGCATGCGGTGGAGGCCCTGGCGGGCCTCGGAGCGCCCCCGGTGTACCCCGTGGGCCCCATAGTGAACATCAAGGTTGAGAGTAAAAGGGGCACGGAAGGTAATAACAGTGCGAAGGGTTTCGAGATCCTGGAGTGGCTCGACCAGCAGCCAGAAACGTCTGTGGTGTTCCTGTGCTTCGGAAGCTTTGGGAGCTTTGACGAGGACCAGGCGAAGGAGATTGCTCGCGCGTTGGAGCAGAGCAGGCGCCGCTTCCTGTGGTCCCTACGTCAGCCACCTACGAAGGGCAAGCTGGAAGCCCCCCATGACTACGCGAATCCGGCAGATGTCCTGCCCAAGGGGTTCCTGGACAGGACAGCCAGGGTTGGCAGAGTGATCGGTTGGGCCCCACAGGTTGCGATCCTGAGCCACCCGGCCATTGGAGGGTTCGTGTCCCACTGCGGGTGGAACTCTACCCTAGAGAGCATATGGTTCGGCGTGCCAATCGCCACATGGCCGCAATATGCAGAGCAACAGCTCAACGCATTCGAGCTGGTGGTGGAGCTCAGTCTGGCGGCACAGATCAAGATGGATTATCGGAAAGATCTTGCTAAAGGGAGCAACTTCGTGACGGCAGACGAGATAGAGGGAGGGATAAGGAAGTTAATGGAGAGCCATGAGGCCGAGGAGAGAAGGAAGAAGGTTAAGGAGGTGAGCGAGAAGAGTAGGAAGGCTTTGGTGGAGGGTGGCTCATCTTACTTGTCTTTGGCTCACTTCATCGAGAATGTCCAGGGACAATGAGCCTTCGTTTGGCTAGGAGACTGGTTTGACTACTTTTCTTTACTTGCTTTTATAAGTTAGTATTTTGAATCTTCGAGCTGGTGCGTTGTAGTGATCTTGTGACTATAATCCATGTTAAATATGTCATAAGGAGAGAACAGATCGTCTGGGTCCGGCCATGAGTGGCTGTTCATTATGGTGATGTCTGTTATTTGCAAAAATCACAATAGATATAGAAAGTGTTCAAAAATCAATTAACGAAGTTTTATACAAGCCCGAAAGAGACTTACGTGTACTCGCACCCCTCAGTGACCTGCATCTGATCATGAAGCTGCCACATGAGTCTCGGTCTTTGCCATTCACGACCGGACGCGATGCCTCGCTAACTCTCGATGGCCACACCCCCCTTTCGTTTCGATCATCTTCCCTCGGTTCCGTCCCATTTCCGAGACCAACCCTAGCAAGGTCTGGCACCCGAAGGCTGCCAAAAGCCCAACGTACTCGCCGAGTCCTGATCAAGTCCCAACTCACGTCACAGCTCACCGGGCTGTCCTTGACATGTTCTTCACGATGCCGACAGATGTGACGAGCGTGCTCCAGATCCCCATCTACGTGCCCTTCGGACCCCACGGAGCGGTAGAGGATCGTTCTCAGCCGGAGTACCCGGCTGGGCTGGTCACGCGATATGACAAGACTTCACTATTTTTTCCTCTGATTTTTTATGCTGCGCTCATCCTGCGTCCCCGGGAGACGGAGCATCAGCCCAAGAAAGTAATACCCACTTTCCTTTGAGCAAGTTTCCAGTGTGGGACTTTTCAGACGTCACGCTTGGCAAGTGTGCTCCGTCAATCGAAACGTGATATGGATGGAATATAATTAAATAATCTTTAAAGGAAAACAGAAATAGAACCAATATAAAAAATTTTAAAGAAAATTACACCTCTCCCTCCACTGCTTTTTTCTCTTTTGTTTTATTGTCTTTTTAATTGTTTATGAACTTGACAAGGGGGGATTCATATTATTTTAATGGATGATGATAGCATAACAGTCAATGTTATCGTTAGAAGCAACGGTGACATGTGAATCACCAGTGCTAGCATAACACCAGCTGCAAAGGAGGGAAGGAAATTTTTTTATCCTGCCTTTTCTATCAATTAGATCTTGTGGCATACATGCCATTGTTACTTAACAATAATAACAGTGACTGTTACTTAAGCATTTCCCTATTTTAATTGAAGTGATCAGACATTTTCTTCTTGTCTTCATGCCGGAGCGAGAAAGAGAATGGGATAGACGGGTGAGAGCCATAAAAAAGGATTCTAATCTATTATCTTAAAAAGAAATGAATGAACAACAGTTTTTAATATATTATGAGAATAATAGTGTATTCTCAATCATAAAAAATTAAATAATAAATAATTATAAATTGTTATGGGGTACACTCCTTTAAAAATTTGTGACTCACAACTAATTATTAGTCTTACAGTAACCCAAAAATTGTTATGCTAGCAAAACCCTATCTTAAAATAGGCAACCCACTTGGTGCCTTTGTTTCACAAAATTGAGTTTTTTGGAAAATATTTTCTAAAGAATGATTGCTTATATTGTTTAGAAAAATTACTGAAACAAAAAATGTTTTCATCATCGATAACAATCTATGCCTAACAATTTTCATGGGCAATGAAAAAAATTTCATTAATTTATTTCTAGAAATGATATAAGTAATTATTTTTCGAAAAATGTTTTCCAAATCACTCATCTCGTGAAATGAACGCACCCTTAAATCTTATCCCAATTCTATCTCAAACTATAAAAACCACCAATTATAACTTTATTCCCAAACCTACCCCGAACTTTTTATTAACTAAAAAAAAATCACTACTCCTAATTTACTTTCAAATCTGCCTCCATTAACCCTTCATTCAAAAATCATTATCAGTTGCAATAGGTAAAAAATGCACATGAGAAAGGTGGCGTGGAAAATTATCTACCGGGGAAATTAGGGAAAACTAATGGCGATTATTGGATAAAGAGCTTATGGGAATAGATTTGGGACTAGAGTCAAACATTCAGGGAGATTTGGGTTGCACTAAAATTGGGATTTCTTTTAGATAAAAAAAAATTTAAGGTAAAATCGGGACTAAACCTAAAATTAGAGTTTTTTTATAAGATTAATCCTCTTTAAATAAAGGGAGAGTCCTAATGAGATCTAACATGAGTCTTATAAATTATTAAAATGTGATTGATTTAACAAAATTGATTTACAATTTATACAAGGCCTAATACCCTAAAAACCTTCCAACTTAGTTTTTGTTCCAATTTTACACTTTGTTTCATAAAAAATTTCCCGATTTTAGGTCCAATCCCAATTTTACCATAAACTTTTTTTGTCTCATAAAAAAACCCTCAATTTTAGGTCATGTCTCAATTCTATTATAAATGGGTCTTGTCCCAACTTTACCTAAAATTGTTATGGTCTCATAGAAAACTTTTAACTTTTACTCGAGTCACAAATTTGCCCCCATTAACCTTGTGTCCAAAATTTCTCGGTTGTCAATGAGAAATATAAAACTCCAAGCATGTGATGTTCGAGCATCTCAAACACAAGCTCTACGAACATAGGAAATGGAACATTCCCAAGCACGAGAGATCAACGAGTGCAAAATCACTATGGGCAATTTTGACAGAGGGCTAGTGGAGAGTAGATTTGGGACTCAATTAAAAGTTAGTGATCTTTTATGAGACAAAATTAAAATAGAGTGAAATTGAAGTTGGACCTAAAACTAGGATTTTATTAAGAGACAAAAAAAAAAAAAGTTTAAGGTAGAATTGGTACTAAACCTAAAGTTGAGTTTTTTTTTTTTTATAGATAAAAAATTTTTAGGGTAAATTTGGGACTAGACCTATAACTGGGGGATTTTTATGCGACCAAAAGAAAGTTCATTGTAAAATTGAGGAATGACTTAAAGTTGGAGGTCTTTTTATGAGAAGAGGTAAAGTTTGAGGTTTTTTTTTAGGGTATTAGGCATTTATCCAAGGCTTGCTTCAAAAGACCTCTAACATCTTTTTGGTAATCACTGGCTTATGATTTTCCAAAACTAGCCTTTCATTTTGCCATTTGCTCTTTTCCTCATTGAGTACATGGAGCGATTGTCATTCTTGACTTATAAGAGTGACTGCAATAGTGTTGAGAAAACATTCCTTAAGTAATTTTGAAGATCGACAAAACTTATCCAGTATAAAAACTTTGATTTTGATGATAACTACTTTTCAAGTGAAAAGTCTAATGGGATGTGATTAGATGTTTTCAATTAGAACCAAAATTGTGGCTTAATTATTTTCTTCTATATATGTTTTGTCAAATAGTTAGGAGAGGAGAAAATATAGTTGTGCAACAGCTAATGGCGATTGGATTCCTTGCCTTATAAATAAGAAGTTCCAAAGGAAAGTTTTGCAAAATTATTTTTCAAAAATTTGGATTTTCTGGAATGTAGACTTTAGGCAAAGCATTCTTTCCAAATTGAAGTAATTGTTGTGCAGGTAGCAAAATCTACGGGAAGCTTCCTTCTAGGCGACCTTGAAGCAATCATATTTTCTAAGCAAGATCCGAGACAACGGATAAATTGGTTGGATAATCATCCTAGAGATATGTCTAATGATCAGCTTTGATAGTTAGAAGTGTAAAAGGAGGTCTCGAAGCTAAAGGGTAAAGATAGCATAAGAAAATCAAAGCTTATAATTCCAAAGTTTTAAGAGTATTTCCAATCAAATACATTCACTTTTGTAAGCAATATTGTGTAATAATTTAGAGGTTGAGAGTGTGAGGAGTCATTCACACGAGCTTGAGTAATCATAACTCAAATCTTGTAACCTCTTATTGGTTCGTGTAGTGAAATCTAGCCAATAGGTTATTAACGTAAAGGAGTGAACATAGGCTTGTCAAAGCTGAACCACTATAATCTTTTGTGTGCAATTTTCTATCTATTACTCTTTTTATTTTACTTATAATAGAATTAATTGCATACTCGTAAGATTTGATCAATGTATTTTCTATCACCGAACATTATACTTTTGCAATATTAGTTTTTAGATTTTCCTAATTTCCGCAATATCACCTATTCACCCTTTCTAAGTAATAGATCTAGCCCTAATAAACAGAAAATAGAGGCCTACAGATTGACCATTAGGACCTTCCCCTTGTGGAAGGCTTAGCTAAGTGCCCGTTTGGCATCTTTTGTCACTAATTATTGTTGCTTCATAGTGAGTAAATCTACTTCTAGTTGGAAAGTTTGTGACAAGTCATCATCAATCCATCCAACAGAATGTTTGGGACATGGTTTTATAACTTCTCCAAGATTCAGTGGAAACTCTCATCTCTCGAATTTGGTCTAGATCTAAATTCAGAACTTTTCTCTTTCGATCTAAATCTTGATCTTGAAGTTCCTTAGAGGCATTCAATTTTCTCTTTCAATCTAAATCTAGAGATGAGAGTTTTTTTAGAGGCGTTTAATCTATCATAGTTCAACATATGGTTGTTGTTTTCTTTGTATGGCAATGGTGTTGAAGACACTAAATTATAAGCCATAGTTTCTGGATGAGAAGATCCTAGTGAATGCCCATCACTAACAATTCCGGTGATCAATCACCAATTGTTTTTTGATGCCGTGACAGATTTAGTCATTTGGGATGAAAGTATGCTTAGAGTTACAAGCTATATACTTTTATTTTCTAGGTTTTGTTTGGTTTGGCAATTTTTTTGGAATTTTGCTTCGGTTGAAAGTTTTTTATGTTTCTCTCATGTTTGATTACGATAAATAAATGAAATTTTCTTTTGACAAAAAGAAAAGTTAATTTCTTTGGCTTTATACTAAACACATAAGTTCACTTGATGTAATGGATCATGAGGTGTTTGCATCACTATAAGGAAAATTAAATTGAGGATTGAAGAAATTTCTTGGTTCTCAAGTCACGATCTTGTGATGCACGGTAAAACTAGCCACCACTTTGATCGCAGCTATGCAATCATCCCTCCTTGATCTTAATGTAAGACTGACAAATAAAAATGTTATTAATTCTATCGCATCACAACATATATTGAACTTCTATGTTGAAATTGATATCCCCTTTTGTGAATGAGACAATTGGGAATTAACAACCACCAAGATCTACGCAAATTGTGTCATACTAAGAGAGATTATGTTCTTTAAATTATATGCACACTCTCAAACACCATGCCCTTAAACTCCAGCATGTTAGATTTTTCCTTTAGTTCTATCTTCCATTAATCTTAAAAGATGTTGGCTAGTATGGGATTCACTCTATCAACCATTCAATGTGGCCTTCCTCGTAAAACCGTCTCACCAATGGGCAAGGAGGGAGTGATTAACTATGTAGCACGAACACACAATACGGACACGTGACACGACACGACCCGCTAACACATCATTTCCAAAGAATAGAGAATTTCGACACGTTGGGATATGTTATTATTAAATAAATATTTTTATTTTTAATTAATTTGATTCAAATTCACAAATAAATAAATAAAGAGTTTACAATGAATTTATACTAATAATATTAATAAATCTATTCTTTAAAAGTTTGAAAAACATATTCATAATTAATGCATAACCATATTTGGAAAGACTAATGACTAAAAAAATCAACTTTATTTAAATAAATCTATGATATTTTATAATCATCAAAATTCATTATTATTTAACATTCAATATTTTTATTTTTTGAAATAATTTTTTAACTTATTTATTTATTTTTATAACAAAAACAACTTTACCCCTCAAAATTATTTCCCCCTCTTTTCTTTCTAAACTTTCGTCCCCAAAAATTCGTTTCCCTCCCGCATTTCTCTCTCCCCTATCTTCCCTCCCCCGTTTCTCTCTCCCCTATCCCCCACGCCACCCCCAAAATCTTGCCCTCCATTTCTTCCCTCCTCTCTTTCTTTCTCTTCCTCCCCCACGTCAACACCTGCCACCCCCAGATCTTCCGTTGATTTCTCCCCTGCTCTCTCTCTCTCCCCCTTCCCCTCGACACCACCTGCTCCCCCTGCTCCCCGCCCCCATCAATCTCCCCCATCCCCCCTTAGGTTTCTTCCCCCACGCTACCTCCCCTCTCTGGCCCCTATTTCTTTCATAGTCACGCCACCCCCTCTCCGGCCCGGTTTCTTTCCATCGTCCCCCACCACTCTCCCCCTCGCTAGAACCCTAACCATGGCCTCTTCTTCCTCCTCTTCACACAGCTCTCTTCCGGTCGCCTCATCGTAGTCGCTCGCCGGAAGGGCCCTCTTTCGCATCTGCAGCCTTGCCGCTAGCCCTCCATCACAGCGTCGCAAACGCGGCCCTCTGAATCGCCTGCTCTTCCTCTCGGCCTCGCCTCCGCTCCCTCGGCCTCACCTCCACCCTCCATCGTCATCCTCTCTCTCGGACACGCGCGTTGGAACGTGTCGAGAAAGGTTGACCGCGTGTCCGAACGTGTCGGACACGACAGGGAAGCTCCGGCAACGTGTGGGTGCATCATAGGTGATTAGCACGTCTGTTAGCAATCTACACGGTCCATGAATATGCGGGTCCTTTGCGTTCCACATGCAAATCAAATTTACATTTTCGGCCGAACTTCAATTTCGTTAAATTTGCTACTCCGAAATTCTTTATGCTCTCCTCCTCTGCAGTGCCCGCTTAGCAAGAGCAGAGGGCCCTAACTTTCAGAAGTAGGAATGAGGAGAGCAATGGACGCAAGAGAGAAGGACAATAAACCTTGGGAGGGGAATGCAAGAGCAAAGTGAAATTCATTCAAACTCGGAGATCAGGGAAGTGCGAGGACACGAAAATCCACCATATGGAGTTTTACCAATGATGTCTTTTTTAACACATTCTGTATTTATCGTCACCTTTGCAGATTACAGCTCGTGGGCCATACCCAAAGTGACTGGTTCCCCATAAAACACGTCATGGGTCGACGGAAATCAACATGGGTTATACGCACTAGAAAAATCAAACATGGCTTCTATAGCCCCCGAAACCCTAAAACATGCCCTCCAAGTAATCATAGAATCAAAATACCAACAGTGCTCAACCTACCGGCCAACCCTGTCTCTTAGCTAAATGAAGGCTCATCGACTACGGACAACTTCGATGAAGTGAGCCAAAGACAAGTAAGAGGAGCCACCCTCCATCAAAGCCTTTCTACTCTTTTCGCTCACCTCCTTCACCTTCTTCCTCCTCTCCCCAGCCTCCTCGCCCTCCATGAACTTCCTTATCCCTCCCTCTATTTCGTCCGCCGTCACGACACCATCACTACCTTTGACGAGATCTCTCCAATAATCCATCTTGATTTCCACCACGAGGTCGAGCTCCACCACTAGTTGGAACGCGTTGAACTGTTGGTCCGCATGCTAGGGCCATGCAGCAATCGGCACGCCGAACCATATGCTTTCTAGGATGGAGTTCCACCCGCAGTGTGATACGAACCCTCCGATGGCCGGATGGGCCAGGATCGTGACCTGGGGAGCCCAACTGATCACTTTCCCAACCCTGACCGTCCTATCAAGGAACCCCTCAGGTAGGACCTCTGTGGGATCTGCGTAGTCACGGGGGGCTTCCAGCTTGTCCTTCGCCGGTGGCCGTCGTAGGGACCATAGGAAGCGGTACCCGCTCTGCTCCAACGCGTGGGCAATCTCTTTTGCCTGGTGCTCATCGAAGCTTCCCCTGCTCCCGAAGCACAGGAATACCACTGACACATCTGGCTGCTGGTCGAGCCAGTCCAGGATCTCGAAACCCTTTTCACTCGATTCTCGAGTCGAGAAAATATTGGGTGGGTTTAACCCTCCACGTAGGCGGTGGGTTAAACCACTCAGCGGTCGATGCGTGGCGCCACATAGGCGAGGGCGTCAGGCGTTCAAAATTTGCGCGGGCCGACCACTCTGACGCTCCCTCTGCTCTGCTCTCCTCTGCGACGCCTGCGCCTGTTGAAATCGTCCTCTCTCTCCTCTCTCTCTCTCCCCCGTTCTCCGTTCCGTTCCGTTGCGGGGAGAACAAAAGTCTTTACGAAAGCTGCTTCTCTCCCCCTCCTCTGCTCTCTCTCTCCATTCTCGCCGATGGTCTCTCTCTCTCCATTCTCGACTCCGACGCCCCGCCGACGACCTCGCCTCCGCCTCCGCCCCAATGCCCTCTCGCGACTCCGACGCCCCCGACTCAAGCCGGTTGCCTCCGACGCCGCCTCCGCCTCCGCCTCGGCCTCCGCCCCTGACGCCTTCTCGCAACTTCGACGCGCCCGACTCAAGCTGGTTGCCTCCGATGCCGCCTCCGCCTCCACCTCCGCCCCCAACGCCCTCTCGCGACTCCGACGCCCCCGACTCAAGCCGGTTGCCTCCGACGCCGACGATGCCGCCTCCGCCCTTGACGCCCTCTCGCGACTCCGACGCCTCCGACTCAAGCCGGTTGCCTTCGAACGCCTCCGACGCCGCCTCCGCCTCCGCCCCGACGCCCTCTCGCCACTCCGTCTCCCCCGACTCAAGCCGGTTGCCTCCGATGCTGACGACGCCGCCTCCGCCTCGCCGACGCCCTCTCGCGACTCCGACACCCCCGACTCAAGCCGGTTGCCTCCGACGCCGACTACGCCGCCTCCGCCTCCGCCCCCAACGCCCTCTCGCGACTCCGACGCCCCCGACTCAAGCCGGTTGCCTTCAACGCCGACGACGCCGCCTCCGCCCCTGACGCCCTCTTGCGACTCCGACGCCCCCGACTCAAGCCGGTTGCCTCCGACGCCTCCGACGCCGCCTCCGCCTGCGCCTCAACGCCCTCTCGCCACTCCATCACCCCCTACTCCGACGCCGACGCCCACCTCCGCCTCTGCCTCCGCCGACGCCCTTTCCACCTCCGCCGAAGCCTCGACCAATCGTTCGGCTAGGGGACTCTGCTCATTTCTCACAGTGTCATCGTCAGGTACCGTAGTAGCTTCTTGATCTTTGATTATCTCTGCTCGTTATTCGGGCGAATCTGTTCTGGCGACTCGAGCGCAAGCTGACCTTGTGGACTTCTTCGCAGTGTCATCTGCTGCATTGCTGGGGTTCTAGCTCTACTTTTGCTGCCGATTCTCACCAAGAACACCTACATTCCAGGTGAGCGCCGCTTCCGATTCCTTTCTCCACTCACTCGTTCGTGACCAACCGGCCTGAAAGTGAACGTGCTTTCCCAGGAGATTCGAACTCTCTATCGAGTAAACGTACCTCAAGGTGTCGGCAGAGGTTTGTGCTGCTCGGTGCGCAATATTTGAAAGAGCGGTGGCAGCTTTAGGTTCAGACTATGCCGCGATATGCATATTATTTTTTGAAAATTTAGTGTGGACTTAGGAATGCTTGTGAAATTTGAAGAAGGGTGACGCTGCGAAACGTACTTATTAGGTGCTCCTTGATTCTGATTGGAGCTCCATGTGTGTGAAGGATGATGAAGCTCTTTGTTTGGATTCAACAACCATTGGAAACATTGCTAGGTTTATCAACCATAGGTATTTGTTTGTTTTGAGAAGTAGCATTCTTATGTTTATTTGGTTTTTGAGCTCTTAGATTGTTATTGCATCTGCCTTTAAGATGGAAATTCCTCAATATTGGATGGTTTAATTTGTAAACGTAGCTCCTAGCAGAAAGTTCACTTTTTAAGCATAAGTCCTTTGGTCTAAAGCTTTGAGAATCCAACTTTCAGCTGCGCATTGCAAGCTTATCTCCTAAAACAGCATAAAAATTCAAGACACCTGGAAAGGATTTCCCCTATTCATTCATCGTAGAACTCATGTATTAAACCTGGTGAAACTGAGTAACGAGTACCGTCTCGAAAAGACTTGCTGTTGCATCATTGCTTTTAAAGTAACAAGGAACAATCTCGATGCTTTGAATGTTGATTTGCAAGATTTTTTTGTTCAGCTATACAACCTCATACTTGAATACAACCCTGGAAGGTTAGCATTTCTATGTTGGGTGCTCAGTACCTTGCTGTCAAGTTTGTTTTTTGAGGTCATGTGCTCATGCACTTTCAGTTACCAGATTTTATTATAAACCATAGCTCTAAATGCATATGACTTTGTTCGGAGATAAAATAGTGATCTATTTCTCATGACCACAACACTTTTAACTATAATTAATATTTGATGTTTGAAGCAGAGATCATATCCTTGCTATGAAGCTGGTTTTCTAGACTCATCTGCTCATGCACTTTTGTTCACATGATTTTCTCTATAACTGCAGTCCTAGATGTTTGTCTTTCTCCCTTTGTATGGTTACTCATTGATATCTGATGGCTCAAGCAGAGATCAGGGTAAGGTGCTAGCTGAAGCTCTAAAGATGATGCTGTGCAATGATAGGCACTCACTTGACATGCAGAAGGCTGCAGCGTTCATAAAGCGTTTAGCCATATTCTTGTTATGCTTTGAGTCTGCAAAGTCCATGGCTGGTACCCTCTTGGTATCCCATGCCAATTATTTATTTCCTTGATACTAAGATTATCATTCTAATTGGTTACTTGTTTGCCCTTACTCGCAGCGTTGGTCACTTTAAAGCATCTCCTATTAAATGCCGGGTTTTGTTGGAAAATGATCCTAGAGGTGGCTCGATATCGGGTTACATTGCGGTAAGCAATTTACTGCTTCCATGCAGAACCCTTAATTGATGCATGATATGTTGGATTTAAAATGGAGATGAAGGAAGTAAGGTTAAAAAGAGAAGTGTCTCCTTTCTCCGTGATGCAATTTTAGGTGCCTAAGAGAGATGAACGCATGCTGTCAAGGTTCAGGAAATCTCGTCTCTTGATGTACTTTTAAAGGATGTCATTCATCCCAAGGATATAAACTCCTTTCTCTTTTGCAGGTTCAGAAGCTTCTAAAATTCCACCAATGGAAAAGTCTCAAAATGCTTTAACTGTTGGTCCATCATTACGACTTCAAGGATTGTTAGTACCGTTCTTCTCTTTCAAACGACCATCCCTTGGTCAAGAGAATCAAGTTACCTCCATACCTTCACTGAGATATATCGCACATTTTATGCTTTTTAAATTGATTATCAAAAAAAAAAAAAAAACATTAAGATTTTTGGCCACTGTATGTGTTATTTCGAATTGCATGATCTCTGTGATTTAATTGTATAAAGTACAATTTGAGATGGAAATTGCTATTAAAAGTTTTGAAATAGATGAGCGTTGACGTTGTAGAGATGAATTCTAAATGCCCCCAACTGCAATGCATGACCTTAAAGCTTTGAGTCATAATTATTAAGCATTTTGTTATAGGTCAAAGTTCTCAACAAACTTGCTTCAGCTCGAGCTTCAAGAGCAGGTAGTGGCAGCAGAGTCTTGACAGATTTGGTAGAGGGTCTAGAAGAAGCAACCGTTGCTGTAGAATTGAGGTTGAAGATCAACCAGAGTCATCCAGACTTAAAGGGAGGGTACGTGATTTCTTGGTTTCTAGCAATGTCGTTTTCTTTTTCCTTCTCTAAGATCCCGATAGTGTAGAGGTTACGATCTTTCGAGACTATGGAGAGGCGTGTTGAAGCACTTGGAGAACTCTATTGATTTGGACCCAAAGCTTCAGAAAGCTCTAGTAAATTATGAAGGAGTAAGTTTTGAATCAATGAAGTTATTCTTAATAGATTGGACCTCATCATTTCAGCAGCTATTTATATTGCGTATTATCGTGTTCATATGCTAAGGAGACAAGTTAATGCTCTAATTCTCAATTAAAGTACATACGTTCTGAATGCTCCTGGGGATGGGAGCAAGAAGGAGAGTTAAACGTCACAATGGAGTCCATGTTGGTTCTTGATTTGTATCTACAAGAGGAGTCAAAATTATAGTCCACAATGAGTTGAGCAAAATGCTGTGTGCTTACCAAAATAATATCTGAACTAGTGACCTCAGAGGAGTATTTTACTATAACGTAAATGCAGGTCCATCATGCTATCTAGTTAATTCCTCCCTTCTTTTCTCCCTGAATAGCGCAAGACACTGGGTGAGCTTTGCATTTTGCATGTGATGCTGATCTCTAGTCTGATTGCTGCTTAAACAGGTCCGGGTATCTGGGTTGGGAGGATGGTTCCTTATGAGGCTGTCACTTTATGATCCTGTTCTTCCTCTTAACATTGAGGTAGAGGAATCTCTTACACAAGCTACCATAAAAATGATTTTATTGGATTAAGAATTCAAACCAAAAGTTCTCCACCGGATACTACGGCCCGGAGGTTTCTGGGTCCTCTCACGACCACCAATCAACTACCAAAACCATTGGCGTGGATGGAACACCACCATGCAGGAACAGAAGTCAGATTATGACAGACTGCAGAGGCTTCTCACCCAAATGTGCTTCAAGCTATATAACAAGAAGGATGACATCGCCATGTGGCAGAAAACCTCAAATAGCAGTTGCTACAATCGCCTTGCGAAACCTAATGCCTACTCACCGAAATGCAATGACAGCCTTGAGCTGGACTCTGCTTGGTATACTCCGCTCCATCCTTGCGTGGATCCAAAGCTCAAGAATATCAGTCTCAAATCCATCCCCAAATGGCCTGAGTGACTGCACGTCACACCTGAGCGCATGTCAGAAATACAAGGAAGAAGCGCGAGTGCTTTCAAGCACGATGATAGTAAGTGGAAGGCGCGGGCAAAGCACTACAAGAAAGTACTACCTGCACTTGGGACTGATAAAATAAGAAATGTCATGGATATGTACAATGTCTATGGAGGTTTTGCAGCTACTCTGATTGATGATCCATTATGGGTTATGAACGTTGTCTTGTCCTATAGGGCCAATACTCTTGCCATCAAGCATTTATGTATGCATTATAATTGTGTCCTAATATATTTTTTTAAACATTCAAATCTAACATTCTTCATTTTGACTTAGGAGTGTACGTCAAAGCTTAAATTCTAAGCCCAATTATGATTCAATGCGACATTTGTCCATCATTACGACATCATACCAAGTAATCAACGACTAAATTGGACATTTGTCCATCATTACGACATCATACTATCAAGTAATCAACGACTAAATTGCGGAGAATGATCAATAAATCTGTGATATCCTACTCCTTTGGCACTTGAGTTCACTACTAAATATAAGAATTAGATCCAAATATGATATGAATGTGGAAAAAATGTCCGCTCATCTTTTCATGCCCTGCACCTTCACTACTAATTCACATCTTAGTGCTACTCATGAGCATTGTTTAAGTAAACATCAGTATGAAAACTTTCTAATGAAAAATAAGTATTGGTGGACGTTATATGAAACTCCATAATCATTGACAAATAAATATTTACGATACATATAATAAAATTAATTTATTAAAATACGAAATATTATCATCAATTGACTAAATAAGTAAACACTTTCAACCATCAAATAGATTTTTAAGTCCTCCTTGTTCTCTGCAATCTCATTGAACATCTCAATGCACTTCTTGACAAGATTTTTCCTGATGACGTTTAGAATCTTCTTCTGTTGCAGCATCTCACGAGAAATGATGAGGGACAAGTCATCGGAACAACTCCTTTCACGAATCCAAGATACTCTGGAATGAGCTCCTTGCAGTTGTCCATAGAGAAAACCCTCCTAACATAGAGCTTGATGTTGTTCATCTTCTTGCGAGTATCGAAGAGGTCGAACGGAGCATGTTTTGGGACGAACAAAATAGCCTTGAATTCAAGCTGCTCCTCAACAGAGAAGTGCTTCACGGCAAGATGGTCTTCCCAATCATTGGTCAAGCTCTTGTAGAAGGATTTGGGTATTAAGTAGATTGTCTCCTTAGGCTTGGCAAGTGAAGCATCAATATACTTATAAACATAAAGTCAAGCAGGTATTTTGTGTTCTCTCCTTTTGTATCTTCAGCAATCCCTAAATACTAAACATGGAATCAGATCCACCAAGAGAGAGAAAACCAACAAATATGGGACTTCGTTGTTAACTCTCACTCGCTAACACAGCTTCCTTATTGAGTTCTTTGTCATCTCTCATGGGTAGCGACCATGAACAAATGTTACTCATATCCTCTCCCTTGGGGCCAGCACCTCTGTGCATCAAGCCCTCTGACTCTTCATCCAATGCTACCGTCTCCCCCACCTATCTCTCGCACCTTGACATAGCTTCAAGGAGTCCCTCCTTTGTTGTCCACTTGCCTGTTTTCCGGCTCTCAATATCCCGACTATACCCCCTCTGCGGGGATTCAACTCACACCCGGTCGGGTGAGTCCCAATCCATATGGATTTATTCTGGGCTCCTTGGTGTCACTCACAACTTCAGATCGCTAATCCTCGAGGCTTTGTGACTCCGGACCCACAAAACTTACTGCAAAGAGCACAATGCAGCTCATGCAAGATACACCTCAACTCCATCACACAGCGATGCTCAAGGAGAATATCAACCAAGTTCATGGGGTCAACGCCTACAACTCTCCGAATTCTTTTGTGGTTTTTTAAGAGGAGCAAGCATGATTAGTTTATAATATTTTTCTAGGAACAGCACTTACACAAAACCAATTGCCATTTTGAGGAGTGATAAAATTCTTATTCTCACTAAATCATATGCACTTAAAAAGCCACTGTGAACCTGGAAAACAAGCAACAAAAATTTTGTAAGCAAAGAGAAGCATGATGGACGGATTCAGCAAAATACGCATCTCACAATAGTCGACAAAAGAAATCAAGATCTAGAATAGCAGTATACTTGAACTTCTTCCTTGAAATCTCCACCAATCCTTTCGGGATTCAAAGTGTAGGAGCACAACAAAATAAACATCAAGAAAAACAAAATTGACAAGTAGTATCAGTGTATTACATTAGCCCAACTTACATAAATATTACAGAGGATAAGCATATTAAACACCCAAAAGAATTGGTGAATTTGCATAGTTGACACAAGCAACAAGCAACAACCAAAAGAATTAGTGGATTTGAACAATTCAAACAAGCAACAAGCATGGACACCTTTTCACATAGAAAAGAAGACACCAAAAAGAGCACTGCTCGAAACCTTTCTGCAAACACAGATGTCAATTGGCATATATCACTCACCAATTCCCAGGTATCATAGGATCATTAACTATAAGCCCTGCTCAATGTAACAGAACTGGTTTCAAGCCTAATCATACATTCTAAATTATTGCTTTGCACTGCAAATTATGAGGAGACAAAAGACTAACATCATATCAGACTGGGACAATCTTCAAGCTACAATTCGTTTTTCCTAGTGAGAAACTAAAGAAGGTTGCAAATTTTGATTTTGTACTTGTTAAGGCTAAGATAGAGATGATGATCTGCTCCTACATGACCAACTAACAGGCAAAATAGTAAAATACTTGTAATGGCATATATGTTGAGAGAAGACTATCTAGTGAATTAATTTATTTTTCACATTACCCAGTAGGGGCCAGCATCAAATCAGTCCGCAAGTCCTTCCATCTTGACTGGGAATAACAGATAAAAAAATTAATAAATAAATATCTACCTCATTACCACATAAATAAGGTTGCCAAGGGAAAAATAGTGAAGCTGATTACTTGTTCTGTTCCTCTAAATGCAACAACTAATCTTCTTCGTGCAGAATCACGCCAGATTGCTGCCTGCAGTAACCTTACTTCATTCATGCATGATTCCATCCCCAACTAAAAATGTGTGAGAAAAAGTAGATTAGGAAGCAGCTTCTCAATATAGGAAGACGATACCTGTGTATCAGTGGATGCGTTATCTAGGAAGCAAATTTTCTCAAATTCAGACTTAACAAAACTAGGATGACCAAGAGAAGTGGCAAGCAGTGCCCAGGCTTCCATAGCACTTTCTGCACTAGAGAAAAGAGTTTTCATCTCCTCCGACTTCTTTTCATCCAATGATGATACGTTTGATGAGACTGCACAGAATCATCACTTTTCATTTTATTATCATTCTTTTCCATAGAACACGCTTCCTTGTTTAGCCGAGAAACTGCCGCAGTCAAAACCATCAATGCCCCCAAAACAGAATCAGTTTGCTGCAACAAATCTTGTGTCACTTTTTTTATATCCGGAATTGAAGACTGAATTGCACTTCTTAGAAGTGGCCTGCTCTCTGCGGAATCATCAATATCTTGTCTACTCGGCGTTGCAAGCCCAGATTCAACATAAGCTTTTTCTGCAACTTTCTGGGATTGTATGCCAATCTTATTTACTACATTAAAACCATCCCATTTTACATTCTCAGGGACAGGAAGACCAAGTTTCTGTACAACCTTCTAATTGATAACATCTACAAAGTTCTTCCATAAATGTTTGTCAAACTGTATGGATTCACCAACTAGCATTTTTTCTCCATTAGCATTCTCAAATCCAGTTGAATCAGGGGAAGACTCAACAACGATGTTCTCTTCCTTCAGGCTCTGGTCATTCAGCAATGGAACATCTACAGATGAAGACTTCTCAGGTGCAGCAGTGGCATTGACCGATTCCCCATCTGCTACATATTTACCACTATTTAAAAGCTTATCCTTCCAAGGATATGTCTCATTAAAGGATTTCAACTGCCCAAAAGCATATTCAACAAACTGCCGAGCCGGCACACTATCAGACCCAACAATTGATTTCAAAGTAGACTCAAACCCATTTTGCCTGAGGAACTCTGAAACAAATGGGAGCTTCCACCACTTCTTTCCCTCATCAATTTCATCAAAACTTTTATATCTAACCTGAAACAGCATCACCAGTGAGCTTGCTCATTTTTCCGGCATAACACGCAGAAGGACAATAACTGGTATCTTAGTAAAGCATGGAAAGAAATCCACAATAACGAAACCAAGGTTAGAATTCTCATAAATGGAATTCAGATACTCATCACCAATTTTGCCTGGTTCAGATAGGATTCTCTAATATTCCTACCAAAGTCCAATAGTGGAAATATTTTTTCTCCTCCCAGCATTATTGTCTGATTTCTGAAAGATTGTTATTGAACTTGTTTATTAGTAGTTCTTATTCACACTTCATACATGTGAGACAATATACAAGCACTGCGTGTTTGTGTCATATGCATCTCAGTAGATACTTGATTTTGACATACAAGATCAAATGGACAAATAACCCCCATGATTGATTCAATGTCTTTGAAACAGATAAGAGGTTTACTTTGTATTTCAATGTCGTCTTTTCCACCAATATAATAAAGCAAGTTTAGCCTATTGGAAAGGGCTGAGCTGGAGTGTGTGCAGACTTAGATGTCCAGGGTTCATAGCGTATTGGTGTAAACTGGTTCTTCAAGCATCTAAGATTTACCCAGTGACTGATTCATAATAACAAAAGAGAAACGATGTACAACATCTTGGAGAAAGCTCTTATATAGTAATTGCCAGGTACTCAAATAAGCAAACGTTAATAAAAAGCTCTTGCTAATGCTCAATGATTCACAGATAGATGCTGGAAGCTATAGGCCTAAACGAAAACTCTACCTTCTAATTGGAACTTCTCTTGAACAATTACAAATCATATATAGATGTTTATTTCAAGAAGTCAAGAGTCTTCAAACAGAAATCCTAATCGTCCTTTTAAGAGAGCTTCCAACTATGTGATTGATATAAAAATGTTTCCACACTTACCTCTAACTGTATCTTCCCTCCACCACCCATTCCTTCTAATTCCACAACCATTTCATGTGAATCTCCTGGAAACAGACATGCTCATCAAGAAAAAGTACAATTTCCATATGATAGTCATTTCATCCATTGCCAAGGTCATAGAGTATCAAATAATGTTTCACAGGAGAAAAACTGATCTGGTATATTGCTCATTTATTTGACTTCTGAACCACCCAACTAAACCACCACCAGCATTGCACAATAAAGTTCAAAATACAAATCGACAACAAATTCAATGATTCTCACCATCACACAGAAGCTCCAAACAGATTCCTGCATTGCCCATTCGCTTGTGTGGAGTTACCAAGTTTGCATCCCAAGCTGCCACCTAGCATCCACACCACAGTGAACAACAAAAAGATCAACAATTATTCAGCTTCAGTTCATGCATTTAAGGATAGCTGTATCCATTTGCTGAGCGCCAAAATCAGCAAGGACTTGTACCCAAAAAAAACAAAATGGTGGAGTTGCTTGCTTCGTGTTATGTTAATGCAAGATGTATGGCACAATCAACTTGGGATTGTATCAAATAAGGCAACAAATGAGCAAATCTCCTTAGCATGTAAAAGAGGAGTCCAAAAATTGATGCAGCAGTTGGCCCCCTCAAAATGGCGTTCATTCATTTATTACAAAAGTAGCATCACATATTTTTAGGATAAGTCCTTCCTAAACATGCCAGCAATTCGGTCTCCAGTTAGTCCACAGATGCAAAGTGGAAAGGAAGTAATGGATATCACTCTGGTAGAGGCTTAACCTGGAGGTTTTTAGTCGAAGGGAGCTTAATGTTAAAAGTGAATTCCTCATTCCATGTTGGCTCTTTCTTCCTGTTAGCAAATTTGATTGACAAATAAAGTTTCAATAAGTCTGTAAATCCAGAGTAAACTTAATTTTTCCTCCATATGCATCATATGCTCTCATCTCCTGTATTCTGTATACAGCAGATAAACTAAATTGCAATTAGCCAATGTAAAAAGAGCTAAAGATTATTGCTTTAGAAGCTTCAGCAAAATTGTTTTGCAGAAACTGATGGGGAATGCTAATAATATGTCTTATCATTTAGGTCATCATGCGAGAAGCACAAAAAATAATTAGTAGCTGATAAATATTGTATTTCTCATTTGAAAAAGTGAAAGCACCCTTTAACATTTTAAGGGAAGTAATTCCATAGCCTGCACCAACTTAATATAACCGCTCCTTGAGTACGGCTTTGTCAACTTGGGAAATTACATGGGCTGTGTGGGGTATTTTAGAGAGGAACTGCTAGCTACGTTTAGTAAAGAAGTGTGGAAATAAGTACTTGTGGTCTATGCAGCTGCTAGAACTGCATAAACTCCCGGAATTTCCGTGGCAATGAAAGTTCCGTTTACAAAATTTTTAGTTTTTCCCTTGTATACACAAGTTTCCATGTATGCCAAAATACTCTATAAGGTGGTAGGATAAAGTAAAGGAAGTACCTTGACAATAAGTAGACACCCCATTGGACCAGTTATAGCTCGGATGCCCTGAAATATATACAATAGAGCAAAATGAATCTCATAGACAAGGAGACAAAATATAAAGCAAGAGATCCATGACATATTCCTTGTTTAGTCATATAATCATGAGAAAACATACAGCTAGAACAGCATCAACTGGTGGAGAAGCAAAAACATCACCACATATTGCAGCTGCTAGCATCCCTTCACCCACGAATCCAGAATGAGCTGGCTCATGGCCGCGACCGCCACCTGACAAAGAAATAGCATAGATCATTGAACTGGAGATTCTTATGCATAAATCATGGCCCGCTGTTGAAGTCCAGCACTTTCCTTCTAAATGATTGAACTGTAAATGAATTAATTGGGTAGATGAAGTAGAAGCTATGGGGAATGAGGAGTTGTGAACAGATCAACGGTTTCTAAATGAGAGGTAAAAAAGTGTTTCGAATATAGAAACATTCGCAGAACCGAAAGATAACAACCATATCACGCTGATGCCATGGACATCACCGACAAAATAAGAATTCAAGAAATTCAATGCGCACAATTAGATTCTAAAACATTAACATAGAAATGCAGGGAAGACAACATTAACCTGATATAACGACGACCTTGTCATATGTAGCAGGCGAAATATCAGCCCGCAACACGACCTTCACCTGCATTTCCACCAATAGGATTGGAATGGTCGTGTGAGTTACCGAATAAACTGTAAGGGCGCGTTTGGTAACGATTATGTTCCCGGGAGCTGATTCTGATCAGAACTGATTCTTTTTTATTCTGTTCCCGAGAATTGATTCTAAACATTTTAAGCCGTTTGGTAACTGTCCAAAATTTCTGATTTTGAAATAGAATTGTGTTTGGTACCGTGTTCATTAATTCTATTCCAAATCAATTTCTTTTAATTTTTAAATAATATTTTTACTTTTTTCCTTTGTTTTCTTTTCATTTTTTCATTTTTTCATTTTTTTTTCTTTTCATTTTCCATTTTTTTCTTTTCTTTTTCTTTTTTTCCTTTTTTCTTTTCTTTTTCTCACCTTCTTCTTCTTCTTCTTCTTCTTCTTCTTCTTCTGGCCGGCGACCTCACCAGAGTGTCGCCGGCCCTCGGTGAGGCCGGCCCTCGTCGGCCAAGCCTCGCCGACAGCCGGGCGAGGCTCGCCTAGCCCCGCCAAGGCTCGGTCAAGCCAGATCTAGCGAGGCCGAGCCCCGCCGGTGGCCAGGCCGACCTCGTCGGGGTTGGGCGAGGCCTGCCAGGCCACCGGTGGGGTTGGGCGTCGCGAGGCTCGCCCAGCCCCTGCCCAGTCCCGGCGAGGCTCGACCTTGCCAAATCTGGCGACGCCGAGCCTCGCCGGTGGCCAAGCAGGCCTCGCCCGGCCCTAGCGAGGCCTCGCCCAGCCCCGGTGAGGCCTGCCTAGCCACCGGCGAGCTCGCCGGTGGCTGGGCTTGCCTCCGGCGAGCTTGCCGGACCTCGCCTTGGTCTGGCGAGCCTCCGGCGAGCTCGCCGGACCTGCGGTGGCCGGCGACCGACGGCGGACGGCGGTGACGGATGGCGGACGGTGGCGGGCGGTGGTGGACAGCGGTCGCAAGATAGCCGAAGGGAAGAAGAAAATTTATTGATTTTGATTCTCAAATTCGTTCCCGGAACAAGAATCAACTTTTTTTTTTATTCTTGATTTTGTTCCCAATCTGTTCCCGGGAACAAAAATTTTACCAAACGCGATTCTAGGCCGAAACTGATTCCAGAAACAAAGAATCAGAATTTGGCACTATTTAGATGGTTACCAAACAGGGCCTAAGACTAATGAAAGAAGCATTAAAAAAAAATTACGAAAGGACGTCGGGGGCGGAGGCGGCGTCGTCGGCGTCGGAGTCGGGGGCAACGGAGGCAACGGCTTGAGGGGCGTCAGAGTCAAGGACGACGGACGCAACCGGCGGACCCGCAACACGACCTTGAGGGGCGGAGGTGGAGGCGGAGGCGGAGGCGGCGTCGTTGGCGTCGGAGGCAACCGGCTTGAGGGGCGTCGGAGTCGCGAGAGGGCGTCGAGGGCGGAGGAGGCGTCATCGGCGGGGCGTCGGAGTCGAGAATGGAGAGAGAGAGCAGAGGAGGGGGAAGAGAAGCAGCTGTGCGACCTTTTTGTTCTCCTCCGCAACAGAATGAACGGAGAAGGGAGAGAGAGAGAGAGAGAGAGAGAGGACGATTCGACGGGGGGCTCAGGCGTCGCAAAGGAGAGAAGAGCAGGGAGCGTCAGAATGGTGGGCCCCACACGCGGTCCGCGCGAATTTTGAACGCCTGACGCCCTCGCTTACGTGGCGCCACGTGTCGATCGCTGAATGGTTTAACCCACCACCTACGTGGAGGGTTAAACCCACCCAATATTTTCTCCCCCCCACCTCTTCACCCAAAAAAAAAAATTGTGTTGATTGCTTTTATTTAGGGAAAATGTCACAAATCGTCCCTATACTATTACCTAATGTGCAATTTGGTCCCTGAACTTTCGATCGGCTCAATTTGGTCCCTAAACTATTGATAAATATCCGATTTGGTCCCTGAACTTTTAATCGGCTCAATTTGGTCCCTAAACTATTTGATAAATGTCTGATTTGGTCCCTGAACTTTCGATCGGCTCAATTTGGTCCCTAAATTATTGATAAATATTCGATTTAGTCCTTAGTTACTGTTTTTCCTTTTTTATTTTTTATTTTTATTTTTTGAATGATTTTTTTTTAATTTTTAATTTTTAAAATTTTAAAATTTTTAAAATTTTTTTTTGCTTATTCTCTCTTCCCTCCGCCGGCCGGCGGAGGGAAGCCGGCTCCGGCGAGGGTCGCCCTCGCCGGGGCGCAGGCGACGGCGGCCCTCGCCGTCCGAGTGAGGATTGCCCTCGCCGGACGCAGGCGAGGGCGGCCCTCGCCAGCGTCGAGCGAGGGGCTCCCTCACAGATCTGGCGAGGGGCTTCCTTGCCCGACTCTGGGGAGGGGCTCCCTCGCAAGATCTGCGAGGGAGCCTCTCGCTCGACGCCGGCGAGGGCCGCCCTCGCAGATCTGGCGAGGGAGCCCCTCGCTGGCGAGGGGTGCTCCTCGCCCGACGCCGACGAGGGGCTCCCTCGCAGCCCGGCGTCGGGCGAGGGAGCCCCTCGCTCGACGCCGGTGAGGGCCGCCCTCGCCTGCGTCCGGCGAGGGCGACCCTCGCCGGAGCCGGCAGAGGGAAGAGAGAATAAGCAAAAAAATTTAAATTTTTTAAATTTTTAAATTTAAAATTAAAAAATTAAAAAAAAAATAAAATTAAAAAATAAAAAAGGAAAAACAGTAACTAAGGACTAAATCGAATATTTATCAATAATTTAGGGACCAAATTGAGCCGATCGAAAGTTTAGGGACCAAATCAGACATTTATCAAATAGTTCAGGGACCAAATTGAGCCGATTGAAAGTTCATGGACCAAATCGGATATTTATCAATAGTTTAAGGACCAAATTGAGCCGATCGAAAGTTCAGGGACCAAATTGCACATTAGATAATAGTTTAGGGACCATTTGTGACATTTTCCCTTTTATTTACTAGTGCATACAAAGTCAACCGTGACCAGAATAGGAAAAGGACAAGTTGATCCCCCGATAGAAAATGTACGTATTTATATATAGAAAAATGCTAAGCTAAGCGTTCTCCATCAAGTGATAGAATGAGAGTCGGTCTCACCCAATTTTTTATTTTTTATTTTATGTTTTTTTATTGCAAGCGTAAATTGGGAAATAAAATCCTAAAAGAACCCAACATCAATTTTCATAAATATGATGAAAAAAATAATTAGATACTAAAATAGAAATATTACAAGTGAAAAATATTATTACCTACTAAAACGAAATTGTTAATTTCATTATATAGATCTATTAAATTTAAATGATGAAAAAGCACTTGAAACTATGATTGATTTTTTTAATGTTTTAGGCCAATAGAAGTATAGTAGAAGTGCTAAAATTTGGCATACGAAGACACTTAAGTGTCAAAAATTATGAAATGTACACATAAGTGTCACTCTTTTTTTTTTTTTAAATTGAGACATCTGAGTAATAAGCCGAGCAAAGGCTTTCAAAAATCCGATGTGGGATTTGTTTAATTACATGGCTCGTTAAATAGCTGTATTAATAAAGAAAATGCAAAACGACGTCATTTTGCTTGTTATTTGAATTTTAATATAAATATTAATTAAATTAATTTTGAAACTTGAAAAAAAAACAGTTGCTGAAGGCGTTAAGTGAGGGTTGTGCAAGCTCTTGCTGCTAAAAGAGGCCTTGTAGGCCATCACCGCCGGTTGGTCGAGGTCGCCAGCCTTTCCCGATGAAAGTGGGGAGGTGCCGGTGGCGAGGGCTTGCGCAGCCTTCGCCCAACACCTTCTGCAAAAGAATACATACACACATATACATACATAGAATGGTATGGTCAGAGGGTATGTGGAGTAAAAGAAAAATAAAAGGACGTGGGTTTTGCTTTTATTTTCGTCTCCAACGACAACCGCCTAGTAGACGCATAGTGGGGGCCTCCTTTGAGCCACTCCGAATACTGATTTGTGCAAAGGATTCTACACTGGAATTGCGACGTTTTCTATGTGGAAATGTAAATGTTTCAAGCAGTGAGATAATCCTTTACGAGTCTAAACACACTAGACTATATGTTTGTGAGAAATGTTCAAGCATGTGAGTAATTATAACTCTATAATTTTTTAATTGATTAGTGGAGTATTTGTCGTTTGCCCCTCCATGGATTATGTATCGATATATAAAATAGGTAAATCTCTAGTGTTATCTAACTAAGTAAATCTCTGGTTTTGTTATTATCTTTTCATTTATTTTTCTAGCAATTTTTGCATTTGTTTAATTGGATGCATCCGTTGACGTTAGCCGGGGTGGTTTTGGAATTTCGCGTGGAGTAAACTGACGCCAAGCAATAACCAAACTTAAAATTTAACAAACGCAAGTCAAACTAGACGGCGATTTCGACCAATAAAAAATGAAACAGGCAGCGACGAAGACCTCAATCAGCACGACGTGGTCGCCTCGTGCTATTGATTCCTTCATTCCACCAACCGAAGACTTTCAAGTTGAGATCCATAAGAGCCTCCACCTCGTTATCATCTTCGCAACCGGCTGTACTCAGTTAGGAAAAGAAGAATTTTCGAAGGCATCGTCGTCATCATGAGTGCTAAATCCGAGCTCGTGTTCATCCCATCTCCGGGCCTCGGCCACCTGGTGTCGATGGTGGAGATGGCCAAGCTCCTCGTCGACCGCGACAATCGGCTCTCCCTCACCGTCCTCATCATGAAGTTCCCCTTCGACTCGGAGATTGATTCCTACATCGAGTCGCTCACCGCCTCCGTGGCTGCCCGCATCCGCTTCGTCCTCCTCCCTAGGCAAAGCCACTCCCCAACGACGTCTGGCATGGCCTTCCTCCATCACTTTGTGGAGAGCCACAAAGTCAACGTCCGAGAAGCCGTCGCTGAGCTCTCTGTCCGTGGCTCTCCACGGCTCGCTGGGCTTGTCCTTGACATGATTTGCACCTCGATGATTGACGTGGCTGTTGAGTTCGGCATCCCTTCCTACATGTTCTTCACATCGGGCGCGGCGATCCTTGGAGTCATGCTGCACCTCCAATCCCTCCGAGATGAGCAACACATGGACCCGACCAGGCTCAAGGACTCTGACGCCGAGATGGACTTCCCGTGCCTTGCTAACCCGCTGCCTGCCGCCAAGTTCTTGCCCTTGGAAGTGTTTATGTTAGAAGACTGCCGGATATTCTTGGACTTCGCCCTAAGGTATAGGGAAACCAAGGGAATTTTGGTAAATACGTTCGCTGAGCTGGAGCCGCGCGCTATGGATGCCCTGCCCAGCCTAGGAGCACCTGCGGTGTACTCTGTGGGCCCCATACTGAACATCACGGATGAGAGCAAAAAGGGTTTCGAGATCCTGGACTGGCTCGACCAGCAGCCAGATGCGTCAGTGGTGTTCCTGTGCTTCGGGAGCAGGGGTTACTTCGACGAGCACCAGGCAAAAGAGATTGCCCACGCGTTGGAGCAGAGCAGGTACCGCTTCCTGTGGTCCCTACGACAGCCTCCGGCGAAGGGCAAGCGGGAAGCCCCCCGGGATTACGTAGATCCGGCGGAGGTCCTGCCCGAGGGTTTTCTTAATAGGACAGCCGGGGTCGGGAGAGTGATTGGGTGGGCCCCGCAGGTCGCAGTCCTGGCCCACCCAGCCATCGGAGGGTTCGTGTCTCACTGTGGGTGGAACTCCACCCTAGAAAGCATATGGTTCGGCGTGCCAGTCGCCGCATGGCCCCAGTATGCCGAGCAACAATTCAATGCGTTCCAACTGGTGCTGGAGCTCGGCCTCGCGGCAGAGATCAAGATGGATTATCGAAGAGATCTGGTCAAAGGTAGCGACGGTGTCGTGAAGGCAGACGAAATAGAGAGAGGGATAAGGAAGTTAATGGAGGGCGAGGAGGCCGGGGAGAGGAGGAAGAAGGTGAAGGAGGTGAGCGAGAAGAGTAGAAAGGTCTTGATGGAGGGTGGCTCTTCTTACTTGTGTATGGCTCGCTTCATCGAGGATGTCTGTAGTCAATGAGCCTTCATTTAGCTTGGAGACAGGGTTGGCTGGTGTTTTGAGCACTGTTGGTATTTTGGTTCTACGATTAATTGGAGGGCGTGTTTTAGGGTTTCTGTGGCTACAATCCATGTTTGATTGTTCTAGCAGTTTCGTGGCACAATCCATGTTGATTTTGTTGACGTGTTTTATGTTGAACCGGTCAATTTGGGTTTGGCCCGTCTGCAAAGGTAACGATAAATATAGAATGGGTTCAAAAAGACATCATTGGAAAAATTCATGTGGTAGATTTACGTGTCCTTGCACGTCCTTGATCTACGAGTATGAATGAATTTCATTGTGCTCTTGTTTTCCCCTTCCAAGGTTTGTTGTCCTGTTTCTCTCTTGCGTCCATTGCTCTTCTCATTCCTGCTTCTGAAAGTTAGGGCCCTCTGTTCTTGCTTGGCGTGCAATGGAGAGGAGGAGAATAAAAAGAATTTCGGAGTAGCAAATTTTGCGAAATTGAACTTTAGTCGAAAATGTAAATTTGATTTGACCCCATGTGGAACCCAAAGGATCCACATACTCATGGACCGATTAGAACACTACAAGACATGCTAATCAGCCCTCCTTGCCCATCAGATGAGACGGTTTTACGAGGAAGTCTGCATCGAACGGTTGGTAGAGAGAATCCCATATAGGCCAACGTCTCATAAGATTAATGTAACACCATTGACAAAACTAAAGACAAAAAGAGTGCACAAATAATTCAAAGAACATAATCTCTCTTGACATAACACAACTTACGTAAATGACAGTGGTTATTACTTCTCGATTGTCTTATTTACAAAAGGGAATATCAATCTCGATATACAAGTTCAATATATATAGTGATGCAATGAAATTAAGAGCTTTCTCACACGTCTTTCTTACATTAAGATCAAGGACGGATGATCGCCTAGCTCTAATAAAAACGGTGGACTAGTTTTACCAGGCATGGCAAGATCGTGACTTGGGCATCAAGAGATTTCTTCAATCCTCGATTTGATTTTCCTAATAGTCTTACTTGTCTTTGGCTCGCTTCATCGAGGATGTCCGGAGACAATGAGCCTTCATTTGGCTAGGAGATTGGTTTGACTACTTTTCTTTAATTGCTTTTATAAGTTAGTATTTTGAATCTTCGAGTACTTGGGAGTGTGCATTGTAGTGATCTTGTGACTATAATCCATGTTAATATGTCATAAGGAGAGAATAGATCCCTGGGTCGGGCCATGAGCTGCCGTTCATTGTGGTGATGTTTGTTATTTACAAAAATCATAATAGATATAGAAAGTGTTTAAAAATCTATTAATATCTATGAAGTTCTATACAGCTCGAAAGAGATTTCCGTCTACTCGCACCTCTCAATGACCCGCCTCTAATCATGAAAGCCGCCACGCGAGTCTCGGTCTTGCCATTCACGACCGGACACAATGCCTCGCCGCTCGATGGCCACGGCCACTTTCGTTTCGATCAATGTCCCCCGGTTCCAACCCATTTTCGAGACCAACCCTAGCAAGGTCCGTAACCTCTACACCGAAGGCTGCAAGCCCAACGTACTCGCCTAGTCCTGCTCAAGTCCCGACTCACCTCAGAGCACACTGGCTGTCCTCGACATCTTCTGTGCGACGCCGAGCGATGTGGCAAGCGAGCTCCAGATCCCCATCTACGTGTTCTTCATAAAAAAATCAGAGGAAAAAAATAGGGTAGTCTGTCTGACCGCCGTGTGACCTCCCCAACCAGATACTCCGGAGAACGATCCTCTACGACTCCGAGGGATCGGAAGGGACCCACCAGACTTTGCGACCAGAGCGTGATTAACAGCTCCGGTAGGTCCCTTCCGATCTTCCGTTCTTGTCTCCTTAGGTCTCAAGGACACAGAGGTACGAGCCTATAGAACAGATCCTGTTCAAGTAAAGTCGTGACCTCTTACCCTCACTCTCTTCTTTAATTACCCACTTTCCTTTGAGCGAGTTTCCAATGTGGGACTTTTTGGAGGTCGCACTTGGCAAGTGCACTCCATGAATGGAAAAGTGATTTGGATGGATTATGATTAAATACTCTTAAAGGAAAAATGGAAATAGAATCAATATAAAATTTATTTAAAGAATATTACACCTGTCCCTCCACCGGTTCCTTCTCTTTTGTTTTTCTCTTTTAATTGTCTAGTAGCTTGGCAAGGGGGGATTCGTATTATTTTAATTGAAGTGGTCGGGTATTTTCTTCTCTTCTTGTCCCCTTGCTGGAGAGAGAGAGAGAGAGAGAGAGAGAGCAAGTCCCAAACACGTTAAATGGGATGGACGGTGAGAGCCGCCAAAAAGGAATCTAATCTACTATTTTAAAATAGACATCCCAAAAAATTTCTAAACTTGGTCCCTTCATTTTGCGAAAATTGACTGATATGAATATTTTCTGAAAAATAATTACTTATATCATTAAAAAAATTAGTTAAATGGAAAATATTTTCATCATCGATAACAATATATGCCTAATTATTTTTGTGAACAATGAAAAAAAAATCATTCCTTAACTCTTTGTTAAAAAAATCATCATCAATTATTTGATGTGGCATTTTCACATTGGTAAAAATTCACATGAGCAAGGTGGCATGGAAAATTATCTACAAAACGAAACCATTCTTTGATGTTAAAATTAGAGAAATTAAGGACAACTAATGGCAATTTTTGGATAAAGAGTTAACGGGAATAGATTTGGAACTAGAGTTGAAGCTTGAGGCAAATTGGCTATTGAAACTAAAATTGGAATTTTGTTTAGATAAAAAAAATTAAGGTTGAATTGGGATTGAACCTAAAATTAAAGTTTTTTTTTTTTTTTATATAAGATCAAGCCTCTTTCAATAGAAGAAAGAGTACTGATGCGATCCAACATTAGTCTTATAAATTATGAACATGTGATTGATTTAACGAAATTGATTTACAATTCATACAAGGCCTACTACCCTAGAAACCCTCCAACCTTAATTTTTGTCCTAATTTTACCTTTTGTTTTATAAAAACCTTTCAACTTTCAATCCAGTCTCAATTCTACTGTAAACATTTTTTTTTGTCTCATAAAAAACCCTCAATTTTAGGTCATGTCACAATTCTATTTTAAACTGTTTTTTTCCTATGAAAAACCTCACTTTACCCTAAAACTTTTACAGTGTCATAAAAACCACAAACCTTTACTTGAGTCACAAATCTATCCCCATAACCCTACATCCAAAATTTGTCATTAACAACCAAGAGATAGAAAACTTCCAAACATGAGTTGTTCAAGCATCTCGAGCGCAAGCTCTCCAACCCTAACAAGCGCAAAATCACTATGGCCAATTAAGACAAATGGTTAGTGAAGAGTAGATTTGGAACTCAATTAAAAGCTAGTAATTATGAGATAAAAAAAAAAAGTAGAGTAAAATTGAATTAGACCTAAAGCTGAGATTTTATTATGAGATTAAAAAAAAGTTTATGGTGGAATTGTTATAGAACCTAAAGTTGAGGTTTTTTTTTTTTTTATAAAACAAAAAGTTTAGGGTAAATATGGGACTACATCTAAAATTGGGGGATTTTTTTATGGGACAAAAAAAAAATTATGGTAGAATTGAGACATGACTAAAAGTTTAAGATTTTTTATGAATTGATGGGACTGGGACATGGGGCAAAGTTTAAGGTTTTTAGGATATTAAGCCTTTACTCAATGCTTGCTTTGAAAAATCTCCAACTTCTTCTTGGTAATCACCAGCTTACAATTTTCCAAAACTGGCCTTCCATTTTGCCATTTGTTCTTTTCCTCATTGAGTGCATGACTGCATGGAGCGATTGCCAGTCTTTATTTCTGAGAATGACTGCAATAGAAAATAGAGCTGTATGGATTGTCCCTTAGGACCTTCCCCTCGCAAGAGGCTTCAAGTTCTAAAGCTGAGAGCTCGCTTTGCTCTGCTTTTCTTTCTAGGTTTTGATTTTTTATTTATTTCTCTCCCGATTTAATTTGGGAGTCTTTTTTTTTTCTTATTTAGCCCCTTCTTTTGCTAGTTGTTGTTGCTTTTTTTTTTTCGTCTCATCGTAGTGAATAAATCTACTTGTAACTGAAAATTTTGTGAGAAGTCATCATCAATCCATCCAGCAGAATGCTTGAGACATGATCTTTTGACTTCTCCAAGATTTGATGGAAACTTTCATCTCCCAATTTAGGTGTAGATTTAAATTCGGAGCTTTTCTCTTTTAATCTGAATCTAGATCTAGAAGTTTTTTAAAAAGTGTTCGATTTTCTCCTTTAATATAAATCTAGATATGAGAACTTTTTTAAAGGTGTTCGATTTGTGATGGTTCAACATGTGGTTGTTGTTGTTTTCTTCATATGGCGATGGTGTTGAGGACTCTCAATCTAGGCACACATTGCAAGCCGTACTTTCCAGATGAGAAGATCCCAAAGTATGCCCATCACTAATAGTTCTGATGATCAGTTTCTAATTGTTTTTTATGCTATCACAGATCTGCTATCACAGATCTGGTTTTTAAGGATGAGAGCATGCTTATAATCATAAGCTATACTTTTTTGTTTTTTGGGTTTTGTTTTGTTTGCAGTTCCTTGGAATTTGTTGTGGTTGGAAGTTTTCTATATTCATCTCATGTTTGACTAAGCTAAATGAATGACTTTAAAAAAAAAAAATCAATTTCTCAACTCTATACTAAACATATAAGTTTACTCAATGTGATGGATCACAAGTTGTTTACATCGTTATAAGGAAAATCAAATCGAGGATTGAAGAAATTTGTTGGTCCCAAGTCACGATCTCGCCATGCATGGCAAAACTAGTCCACCGCTTTGATCGCAGCTGTGCCATCATCCCTCCTTGATCTTAATGTAAAAATGACAAATAAAAATATTATTAATTTTGTCGCAGCACTACATATATTCAATTTGTATATCGAAATTGATATTCCCTTTTCTAAATAAGACAATCGGAAAGTAATAACCATCGAGATCTACGTGAGTTTTGTTCTTTGAATTGTTCGTGCACTCTCAAACATCTTGCCCTTAAACTCCAGCGTGTTAGATTTTGCCTTTATTTCTGTCTATTGAGCGTTCCATTAATCTTACAAGATGTTGGCCTGTATGGGATTCGCTCTATCAACCGTTCGATGCAGCCTTCCTCGTAAAACCGTGTCATCTTATGGGCAAGGAGGAAGTGATTATGCGGGTCCCTTGCGCTACGCATGGGGTCAAATCAAATTTACATTTTCGACTAAAGCTCAATTTCTCTAAATTTGCTACTTCGAAATTCTTTACACTCTTCACCTCTCCATCGCACGCCGAGTGAGAAAGGAGGGCCCTAACTTTCAGAAACTGGAATGTGAACAGCAATGGACGCAAGAGAGAAAAAGGACGACAAACCTTGGGAGAGGGGAAACCGAGAGCAAAATGGAATTCATTCAAACTCGGAGATCGAGGAGGGGTAAGGATACGAAAATCTACCATGTGGAGTTTTACAAATGATGTCTTTTCGAACACATTCTATATTCGTCGTTACATTCGCAGATTACTGCTCGCAGGCCAAACCCAAATTGACTGGTTCCCCATAAAACACGTCAAGGGTCGACAAAAATTAACATGGATTATAGCCACAAACAGACTAGAAAATTCAAACATGGTTTCTATAGCCGCAGAAACCCTAAAATTCGCCCTCCAAGTAATTGTTGAATCAAAATACCAAGAGTGGTCAACCTACCAGCCAACCCTGTCTGTAGCTAAATGAAGGCTCATCGACTAACAGACATCCTCAATGAAGCGAGCTAGAGACAAGTAAGAAGAGCTGCCCTCCATCAAAGCCTCCCCAATCTTCTCGCTCACCTCCTTCTCCTTCTTCCTCCTCTGTCACGCCCCGACCCTCGAGCATGCCAACATCCCACCATGGTCATGCAAATGCGACATTCCCAAGTAGTGTCGCCGACCCCATTCATTTATTATTGTGCAAGCGGAACGTATTATATAACCCCTAACAAAAACTCACGGAATAGGAAAGCGGGAAACCAACTCATTCATAAACAAACATGCTTTCAAAGGTAACCACACTAGGGTTTACACATATACCAAAAAGGGGCAGTCTACAAAAGGGATCAGTCCTATGACCACTAGTTGAACTTGTTCTTCAATCCCACTTCTGATTGATTAGCCTCTAGGGGTGAGACATTGTCTTAGCAAGTTCAACCCCTTAAACCCTTATTAGAAAGAAAATATGCCAAAGGGTGGCCTAGCCACACTACATAGAGAACTTACCTCACCTTAGTTCCTTCTTGCAGGTTAGCACAATTCAAATCACTCAATCATAGATAATAATAGGAACTTAAACCACTGGAACACCAATAATATCATTTCGAACGACTATAGGAGTCCGGATTATATGACCAAATCATTATGACATGTCCCATACCATGCCACACAATTCCGCCCCATAATCTGACCCGTCAATAACACTCAGCATGCGATCCAATTGTTATTCACTACCACACAAAGGCATAGCCTACTCGCAGTTCGGCTATCTACTAACATTAATGCTAGGCATCGCCTCCCCCCATGAAGCGCGACTTCATCATTACATCGATGGCATTCCCGAAGGAACATAAGTCTAGTTGGCCTAGCCTCTATTGCGACCCGAGCCTCATCACTATGTTGACAGTGTTTCTAAAGGAATAAAGGTCTAGTTGGCCTAGCCACTATTACGACCGAGTCTTTCAATCAACACACGACAATTCAATACTGGCCTTTAGACACTTTGCATTTCAATCAATGTTCTGATTAAAATAGTAGTCCTGACCTCTTTCTTTTGTATTAAAAACATCTAAGAAAGTAGTTGTATGTTGGCAAATATCACTTCGAACCAAAAACAATTACCTTCCTTTCTCAAACCCCATTGTTTGATATAATACTTAAAATCCATTTTCGGTGTCAAACCCAACATCGGAATTTTTTGAAAAAATTATATACTTTTCACAATCACCACTTGTTGACACTTAAATTTTGATGATTTAGTTTATTTATTTATTGCATAGGAAATTATTGGTTAATTTTATTTAGATTGCGTTTATTTTGTTATTTGCATCATTTGCATTTTTATTGGACCAGTTAGAAATGGGTTCAAATTAGTTGGACTAAGCCCACAAAGCGATCTAGTTGGCCCAAGCCCATTTTTTATTTATCTTGTGAAAAATAAAAATTTTGAAATTTTTCCGGGATATGAATCTTTTGGATATGGCACATGTGTGAAAAAATATTGCAATATTGCGATTTATCTTTGCGAGATTTGGATTTCGAGAAAATATTTATCGTAATCTTGAATTCTTATCAATAGTGATCGATTGGTGAAAATGTATCGCAGATGTAGATTTGAAGGGGAAATCGAAAGCTTATCTCCTACCCCCTATAAAAGCAACCGTGTACGAGGACCTAGAGGGGCTTCTTTGGAGACAAAAAAAAAAAATCAAAAAAAAGAAAGAGAGAGAAGGGGCTTTTCGCTGGGTTTTCTTTTGATCAAGGAAGAGAAAAAAAAGCAAAAAAAGTGAAAAGTGAGAAGTGAAAAAGGAGAGTGACAGGAAGAGACAGAGGAGAAGCGGAAAAGCAGAAAAAGGGGGGGTGATTTGACCCCTACTGTTCATCGTCTCTCCAAGTTTGCTGCCCCCGCGTTGCTGCTCCATCCGCGACTACCCGGAGCTCCTCCGCCTCACCACGCGACTACCGCCGTTCACCGTGTTGGACAAATCTTTCTAGAATATTTTGAAACTGACAAAACGTTTCTATCAGTCTAGTCTGGATATTTGCAGACCTTCTATTTTGAGTCTGAAGACTTTCCGATCACCAGACTCGGCACTCAAGACTCAAGACTATTCTCATTGACAGTCTTTCTAATCTAGTGACGAAGGAAATCCAGAGCCGAAGTATATGGTTGAGGATTTGATCCTATCCTCTGGAGAAGATTTCTTGGTTGGATAAATATAACGGATTCTTTTATTCGTATCTAGATCGATTGAAGATCCGGTGGTCGACGAAATATTCTTGGAAAGGTTCGATTCTTGGAAACCAAGATCCTGATTATATGGGCGAACAGGATTGATGGGCTATCGTCAGGTTCCTTTAATAGCTCGAATGATCTTCTTAATTGATTCCGTCCAATGGGCAGATTGGAGGAATTCCTTTGGTAAGTGCCAACGGGTATGATGGCATAAAGGAGTATAAAAAGAAGTCGTTCTAGTTGTTTTCGGCGTGTAATCGATAGAGAAATTCCAGAGTCTGAAGCACCTTGATTATTAGTCGATACATTTTGAGCAAAATTGTATACACAGAGAGTGTCTATGCTTGGTGATACCTTGAGCGAGTGTGGTAGATCATCTACACCTAGAAATCAAGGAAGATCAACGCTGTAACATCTCTTTGTTCATAGTGGAATCCAGCCAATAGGCTGTCAGTGCAGAAGAGTGGACGTAAGCTTGAATCAAGCCGAACCACTATAAACCGCGTGTTCAATTCTCTCTTTCATTTACTTAGTCTTACGTTGATTATTATTTGTCGCAAATCCTTCAACTGTCTAAGTATTGTGCAATTATCAAGAAAAATCTTTTATATACCTATTCACCCCCCTCTAGGGACTCGTACTAGCAATATCACACCGCACCCGTGTGGCTGCTCCAAGAGCCCGTCGTGCCTGCAGTGCCTCCATCTCCGACGCCCCTACAGCTGCCAAGCCTCCACATCACCGCGCGATCAACCACCGCACTGCTGCGCCTCTCTTCCGCCACGCCGAGACCCGACGTTCCTGCTCGTTGGACGTCGCACCGACACCCAGCCCTGGTGCCGACTCGCCTCCGTCCCTGCGCGTTAGCTTAGAAGCCCACGAGCCCCCTTGCCCAACCTCGGCTTCAACCTCGCGATTCAACGCTACCGCCGAGTCCCTGTGCCTTGCTGCCCGGAGCTTCTGCCGCCGCCGATCCGCTCGCTGCTGGTCCTCATCGCCGGAGCTCCAACGATTAACTCTCGGTGGACCTCCACGAAGCTGCCAAATCGTGGAAGGAAAGAAGAAAAAAAAAAAAAAAAAAAAGGGAAAAGGGAAAAGGGAAAATTAGGTAGTTTTTATTTATTTATTTACTTACTGTTTTTTTCTTTCCTTTTTATTTTATTCTTTTAGTGAAATTGTTCCCTTTAAATGTTGATTGAGATTCCAACATGAAATAGTCTCTCAAGCTAGGGATTGATAGTCCGATTTTCGCGTCGAAATCCGACTCGCAATCCCTTACAAAAATCGACAATCCAATCTCAAGCCCGAGATTCGATTTGCGATTTAATTTAAAATTGGCTAACCCGATCTCATGCGCGAGATATGGTTAGTCAATTTTTGGATATCAATCTTATCTTTTGTTTAATTTGCTATCGTCAAGTTGGTTGAGTCAAATCTTATTTTCGTAAAATAAAAAATAAAAAATCTCAATTAGGATTAGGTTTGTTGTCATCTTGCATCTTTAGGATTGCAATCTTATTATGAATTTTTAAATGAAAAAATCCAAAAAAAAGAAAGCGCAATCATTTAGGTTGTTAGTTTTTTATTTGAATTGCATGTTTAATTATGTGTTAGTTTTAATTTCGAATTTCTTAAAGAAAAACACAAAAAAATCATTGTGCATATTAGATTAGAATTGCATGTTTCATTTTAAATTTAGATAATCTTTTTTAGATAAATTACATTTTAGATTTAGATAATGTCTTAGTTTAAATTAGGATTTAATATGACTTAATCCCTAGTTTAAATTAGATAGAATCTTAATCTAGTTAGATCATTTCAAATTTCATAAAATTTGTCTTAGGATAAATTAGTTGCAATTTCTAGGATAGATTGCATTTTTAAAATAAAAAATGTCATTTGCATGTCATATAGAATTAGGTTCATGAAATGCATGTCATTTTAGTGATTATTGTTAGGTTCATTTCTAATTAGAAATTGTCCGTCATTAGATGAGGTCATTTAATAAATGTCGCGTGACATATAGCTCGCATATTCAATTGCAATGTTACATGTCATTTTAGTTAAAATAATTTTGTACGTCATAGCATTGCATTGCACGTTATTAGAATTAAGTCATTTTGGTTTCATTAAAAGATCATAAAATTTTTATTCATATGTTTAGGACATGTTGCCATGCCATATCATTTCATCTTAGATTAAAAGCATTGCATTGCATATGGATTATAGTCTCGTTTAATAAGTGAAAACAAAAAGAAAAGAAATTGCGTGTTAATTAGAAACCATATCTAAGATTGTTGATGTGGATTTTAATTTAACACTGCAGATGCTTTTGTTGCTTGGAGGTAAGTTCTGCATCGTTTAATTGCTTTCTTGGGTGTTAAATTGGTGGTTTGCGCACCTGCATGAACACCTCACATGTTAGAGAAATAGATTTAAAATCAATCCAAATTGCTTGCCAAACATTTTTCAAAATAAAAAGAAAGGTACCGAAAGGGCGTTAGAGAAATCTAGCGTAATCAAGTCCTCGTACCAAAATCTCTGGTTCGTAGAAGTAAAGTGAATCTCTCGTTACTTTACTTGGGTTTCTAATCGACCCACCAAAAATAGATTAGTGGCGACTCCTAATTAAAAAATTTGCATGTTAACAATTCAAACCTAAGTCGCGAATTGGTATGGGCTTGGGAGAGCCCGAGTTAAGTCTAGGCTTAACAATCCATTAGCCAAAACCCTAGGTGGTTCACACTTGAAAAATTTGGTTGCGACACCACTCAGTTTCACAATTTAGCAATCAATTACACAAATCATCACTCAATTTGCAATATCCAATCATCAAATTCATAATATGAATACATAGCAACGATCAACACGAAATTCTGAGAAAACAAGGTCCCGACAAAATTTTTGGAATTTAATAAATAATTAAATTTATACTAAAATTAATTAAATAATAGTATTTTAATAATTTTGAATAATAAAATATTATTAAATTATTAAAAAATTTCGAAATATTTATTTAATACAAAAGTAATTCATTTATGTCAAATCACCATTATACTAATATAAACATTAATTTAACCTTAACTAAACATACTTTAAATTAAACCAACCTTTTAATCTAATTCACAATTGAATAAACTAAACTAACCACCTAAGTTTACTTAGCTCAAACTAAGAACACCCTAAGCATAATTAACTCGCTAATCAAAATTTAGTGAGCTGAACTTACCCGATTAATGAATCAATCAGACCAAAACGACGGGGTCATCGTGGGGATCGACTTTCCTCAAGGTGGGCCAAGCATCCGAGGTTGGGAAGTCAGCCAAAATGGGCCAAAACTCCACTGCGATACCCATTTTTCTACTCACTGATCACTACTGGTTGGGAACGGATCCGACATCGGTTGAGGCATGCAAGGGCCAAGATGGGCGGAGGAGATTGAACTAGACCTAGGCGATGGTAGTAGGAGCTCTGGCGGTGGTCCACAACGGCTAGGATGAGCTAGACAGCTTGCTGGAATGGCGAGTTGGGCGAGATGGAGGCCGAGATGTGAGGAGCAATGGCGAGGCGACGGTGTGCAACTTGGCGGCAAATGGCGAAGGGCGGAGGGCGAGATGACGGTCCAACAGCTAGCTGGCTGCTCCAGCATCTCCTCAGATTTGCTGGGCGTCAAGCAAAAATCGAAGATGGAGAGAAATGCAATGACGGGAGAGGGAGAGGGGAAACAGAGGCGTGCGGCGAGCGGCTTTGGCGACAACGAGCGAGCAAGTGGCCGAGCGGGTGAATGGGGCGACGTTGAGCTTGCTAGTTTTCGTTCGGTTTCTCCTTCCCCAAGTCCAAGAAGTCCCAAGGTTGAAGATGAAGTGTGAAGTGATGGGCCCTTTTTGAGATTAAATCTCCACCCTCCACTTGTCAATTTCTTCTTCACCTTGGCCTAACCACCATGACATAAGGTGACATCACATTCCACTAACTTCAAATCTCCCACAACAATTCTCCAATGGGTCCAATTTCATTTTCCACCGTGGCACACGAATTTTTAAACTTTGTACATCATATTCTTCAATTCTCTTATAATTGAACTAAATTGAAGTCCATAAAATTAATCCAATGTCACCACATTTCAATTCACATTATTACTTGACCATAGAACCATCTTGAGTCCAAAAAGCACAACCAAAAGCGGACCTACTAATTTCTCGAGCCAAATTAATCATATGCTGATTCTTTGCTGAAAATTTGGCTTGCATGAAAAATTTTCTGCATGAAAAATCTTTCGAAGATGAGTCAATGTTCCTAAAATGATTTGTGACACACCAGAACTTCTAATTTCTGAATTCAATCTCAAATTCATAGTTGATTTCACTCTAGCACGATATTAGTGCGTCCTAATCTACCGGGTAGCTTTTAGAAATTTTCATGCATTTGACCTGTGGTTGATCAAGCCACATTATATATCTTTGACGCATTAGCGACTCTCGATTGTCGTGGTAATCTCAAGGTTTCAAATACAGACACAGGGTACCCAATCGACAGAAAAGTCAATCCAGTGCCGATCGACAAGAATTGTGCGATTTGGTGAAATCACCCACACTTGATCACATGCCTCTGTCGAGTTGACCTATCTTTGGTCTTTAATTGATTTTTAAATTGTGCCGTAATGACCCTTGCAAATTAGCTTGGTCAAAAGGTCGCTTCCTGGTCAAATTCTCAAGTCTGATACATTAGAATCTCTTAACAACTTCATCTGATAGACTAATTTTCACATGAGTAGCCGCCTCAAAGAAAAAAACTATATGCATGCCAACGAAATGCCCGTCTTAATTTATTGAAAACAGAATTGAAAAATCGAGATTTCACAACTCTTCCCCTTTTATAAAAATTTCATCCTCGAAATTTAAACCATTACAAATCTTAAGCAAAAACATGGGGGTACAATTGTCTTATCGAATCTTCAGTTTCCCAAGTTGCTCCTTCAATGACGTAGTGTTGCCAGACAACTTTGACTAATGGGATAGTCTTGGTGCGCAGAACCTACTCCTTGCGATCCACGATCTAAACCGGGTTTTCAACGTACAACACCTTATCATCCACGTCTAATTCCTCAAAATTTAGAACATGTGTCAGACCAAGTTCATGCTTCCTTAACATCGACATGTGAAAGACATCATGCACTTGTGCCAACCTCATCGGTAGTCAAGATGATATGCCAAAGTCCATATTCTTTTCAAAATCTCAAAGGGACTTACGTACCTAGGACTTAGTTTTCCCTTTCTGCCAAAGCGGGAAGTACCTCACATTGGTGACACCTTCAAAAGACGTGCTTAGCAACTTGGAATTCCAATGGCCTTTGATGCTTATCTACATAACTCTTATGGCGGTTTTGAGTGGTCTTTAATCTATCTTTGATAGCTATAACTACTTCCATTGATTGTTGAACCAACTCTGGGCCTGTGACCTTTCATTCTTTGACCTCAACCCAACAACTGAAGTTCTAAACACTCTGCTCTGTGCTGACTCAAAATGAACCACCTGATTGATTTGCTAAACTGGGAACCTCTGGTTTGGACTTGACCTATCTCTGACATTGACACTCTGAGTAGACAAACCTTTTTGACACACTTACACTTATGCATGCTTAATCAAATCAAGATCTATCCGTATAGCCACAAGGTGAGCTGATTTCATCCATTTGTCAATTACTAATCCCGATGATGTAGATTCTGACTCATCTTCGTATTGTCTAGACAACGCTGAAGTTGCTACAATGAGCTTCCCATAAGATCTCTTCTTTAACCTCTGAATTGTCATTTACACATAATCGTTCTCGGAACCTTAGCATTTTGCCTTCAGAAATCTGAAAATCAACATCTCTCTCATCTGCATTATCTTATAGAATCTTCTGAATTTCTTAATCTGTCCATTGAAACGTGTTTTGATTCTGATCTGTACTCTCGGCTTGATTCGGAGGGTGGTCATAAGATTCAAAAGTGGCTTACCTTAGATTTGAAAATCGAATTTTGAACTTTCTTGAGTAAATCTTGAGTACCAATTGTGCAACTAAGGACTCTTGATTTAGTGCATCTTAACTTTGCTCACCTTTCCAAAGTGATACAAAATACCATAGTCATAATCCTTAGGGAGTTCCATCCCGGGATGCTGTCTCATTTTCGGCTCTTTTTGAGAGAATAAATATTTGAGATTTTGATGGTCAATGAAGATCCATAGTCTTTCTTCGCACGAATAATGTCTTCAAATCTTCAGAGTGAACATGATTACTGCAAGTTCTACAACGTGTGTTGGGTAATTCAGCTGGTGAGACCTCAATTGACAAGACGCATATGTAACAACTCTATCATGCTACATCAATACGCAACCCAATCCTTTAAACGATGTATCACTGTAGATCTCAAACCCTCCCAGTCTAGATGGAAAAGTAAGCACAGGTGTAGTAGTTAGCTTTTGCTTAAGCTCTTGAAAACTACTTTTGCACTTATCTGACCACACAAACTTTTCTTCCTTTTTCAGCAGTCTTGTCATCGGCGATGCTAACATTGAAAACCCCTCTAGAAATTGTCTATAATACCTTGTAAGACCCATAAAACTTCTAATTTATGTCATTGTAGTCGGTCTTGGCCAGTTAATCATTACTTCAATCTTGGCGGGGTCCACGAAGATTTCTTTGCCTGAAATCATGTGACCTAGGAGCGCAACACGAGTCATCCAAAACTCACATTTGCTAAACTTAGCGTAAAATTCAAGAGTCCTCAAGGTCTAAAGTATCATCTTTAAATGTCTCTCGCGTCCCTCAGCACTCTTCCAACACACTAGGATAACGTCAATGTGCACAATTACAAAACTAATCCAAATACCCAATAAGCACTATGTTCATCAAACCCAAACAAATAGTTGAGGTGTTCGTCAAACCACACGGCATTACAATGAACTCATAACTGCTGTATCAAGTGCGAGATGCTAACTTCGGTATGTCTTTCTTCCTGATCCTTAAATGATGATACCCTAACCTCAAGTCGATCTTGGAGAATATCGATGTACAAATGCAATGAACCAACTTTCTTTTTCACAAATAGAATGGGTGCTCCCCAATGTGATGCACTGGAATGTATGAATCCCCTATACAATAATTCTTGCATTTGCACCTTCAGTTCTTTTAACTCGGGTAACACCATCTAGTAAGGAGCCTTAAAGACTGGCTTTGTTCCGGGTGCTAATTCAATCACGAACTCTATTTCTCTTTCTGACAACAAACCTGGCAATTCTTTAGAAAATACCTCAGAAAACTTTTGTACCACGTTAAGTTTTTCATATCTTATTCCTCAACTGACGCATCCATTACAGTTGCCATGTAGATTTGGTAACCAACAACCAGAACCAAGTCATCTTTAGTGACAATAACAAGGATTGAAGTTCCTATTCGACTTTCAGTGATTCAAAAATTTCGCACGCTAACTAAACAAACTGAATTATATCACTACTATGATTCAAAACAACAGAAAACTCCTTAAGCTAAACCTTTTTATAAATGACTTCCAAGTCATACTTAAGCAAACCCTTCAAGTACAACTATAGTCAGAGATTCATCTTTCTATTACTGTATTACCACAATGAAAATCCTACAACCTTCACCGAAAATTCTGCTGTATTATTCTGATAAAAACATCTCAAAAACATTCTTCCCTTGATCAATGCTTGGTCGACCCATTCACGCTCTTCTAGCCATCCTAGTGGCATCCTATTTGTAGTAATGGTACTTACGCTCTCATGAACTTACGCGGACAATTCCTAACCCAATGGCCGTGTTGGCCACATTCAAAGCATGCTCCCCTTTTTACTTTGACACTGGGATGACTCAAGCCTCCTTTCCACAAACTCGGCACACAATCGGTGAGTCCTCTACCTCCCATCAAATGACATCATGCACCTTCCTTGCACTGGGGTCCGTTCCAAGTACCCTCTAAACGTCCTAAAGCATGTTTCCTCTATTATTTTCTATCAATGGCGGTGATAGAAACAGTTGTGGTTCCATCTGTCTATACAAAATGTTTTTGATCAAATGAATGTACTGGCGACACTCGTAACAAGTCCTTTCTCTCTTATAGCATAGGACGGATCCATGTCTTCTCTTAGAGACACGACACACATCGATCGAGTTGAGCATTGACTTTCCAATTCTACTCTTCCGGTTGGGTGAAACAAGGCACCTTTCTTTTGACATCGGCCTTTTTTTCCCCAATCAATTTCCATCTCTGCCTAAACTGAACCTTGACTCAAATACGGTGGCTTGATCCTCAATCACAACTCTAGATTGGGCCTCAACAGGCATGGCAACAACAATGGTCACAACACTGGTAGCGGTAGGAACAACAACAAGAGCGGCGGCTTGGCCTTGAGCTTACTAGCTCAACAAATTCCTAAGGAACACTAGCGCTTGAACAATCCCATCGAACTTAGGATCCGCAAGGGCAACCGCCACTGGCCCCAGCTTCCCTCCACAGGGGCCGGCGAAGAGAAGAAGAAAAAAAGAAAAAGAGAGAACGTAAAGAATAAGATGAAAATGCTCTTAATGGGATAAATGTGTCACAGTTTGCAAAGTTTGGGGTTTTTTGTGTCACAAAAAACAAGTTTGGGGCTTTTGGTGGTATTTTCCCTTTGTTGGTACATATAAAGTAGACCGTGACCAAAGTAGGAAAAGAAGGACAAGTTGATCCCAAGATAATATATATAGAAAAATGCTAAGCTGACCCTTCTCCATCAAGTGATAGAATGATAGTTAGCATTAGGACCACTCATTTTGTGACCGCTTTCCTCTCACCAATTTTTTTGTTTTTATATTTTTTATTGCATCCGTAAATTGAGAAATAAAATCCTAAAAAAACTCATGGAATCAATTTTCATGAATATGATAAAAAAATAAATTATATACTAAAATAAAATTATTACAAGTAAAAAATTATTATTACCTATTAAAAAGAAATCATTAATGTCATTATATAGATCTATTAAATTTAAATGATGAAAAAACACTTGGTATTAAGATTGATTTTGTAATGTTTTAGGCTAGTAAAAATATAGCAGAAGTGCCAAAATTGGCATGCAAAAACACTTAAGTGCCAAAAGTTACAAAAAGAACATATAAGTGCCACTTTTTTTCTTTTTAAATTGAGACATTTGAGTGCTATGTCCCGCAAAGGCTCCTAGAAATCCAACATGGGATCTGTTTAATTATATAACTCGCTTACATGGCTTGTTGGATAGCTGCGTCAATAAAGAAGAGACAAAATGACGTCGTTTTGCCTATTATTTAAACTTTAATATAAATATTAATTTAATTTAATTTAAAACTTAAAAAAAAATTTGCATAAGGCATTGGATGAGGGCTATGCAAGTCCTCCCCATTGAAAGAGGACTTGCAGGCCATTGCTGCTAGTTGGTTGGGGTCACCAACCTTTCCAATTGATGGTGGGGAGGTGGTGGCAAGGGCTTGCATAGCCCTTGCCCTACACCTTCTGCAACTTCTCTTTTAAGTTTTAAATTTAATTTAATGAATATTTATATTAAAAATTCAAATATGAGGCAGCACAACATCGTTTTTGCTTATCTAGCCACGTCAGCATACAAACCAATATCATTTTTTTTACTTATATAGTCACGTCTGCATGCAAAATAATATTGTTTTGTACTTGTCTTGTCAAAAAAACACCACCTCAGCATTTTGGCTAGATTTTCTCGTCGTTGGCACTTAATTAATCCATTTTACTATGATTTTACTACTTAAGATTACATTTGGTTGTCCGGATTTTTAATCAGGATAGGATTGGATAGTATAGTGACGCAATGGAAGATATGCTTGGAAAGGATTCCAAAATATAGTGTTTATTTTGAATAATGAAGTGTTGATTACAATATCTTAGGCGCCTATTTATAGAGAGGTTGCCATCTAAAAAATATCCAAATAAGTTAAATCAAACAACAAAATCAAGGAAAAGACATTCATAAAAGGAAAAGTTATCGAAATGCAACTAGAAAATATACAAAATACATATGAAATCTTTGACATTCCGAAAATCAAGGAAAACATGTGAATTTAAAATCAAGTATCATAACCCATTCATAACTTCGAAGATCATGCAATCCTCTTTGATTTATAGGATTGCATGCTTTTGTGAAGCTCCAATGTTTCCATAAAAGCCTTTGCATGTTGTTCTACGTCAGTCTCCTCCACTTCAGAAGAACTTGACTCTAAGTTATGGTCAAGATAAAGGTGAGTATTTGGAGGATGATAATCAAATAGGTCTGCTACATTGAATGTCGAGGAGACATTGAAGTCGGTCACCAGGAAGATCAACAACATGGGTGTTGTCATTGATTTTCTTCATGATTCAATAGGAGCTAACTTTCTTATGCTTTAGTTTTATTATATGTATTGACAAGAAAACATTCCTTGAGGAGGTAGACCATCACTTCATCACCCTCTGTAGATACTTTGAGGCGACGATGTTTTTTTGCACCAGCTTTGTAGATAGTAGTGGAAGCTTCCACTTGTTGCTTCACACCCTTTTGTATCTCTTGGAATTTTGTTGCTAGGTTCTTAGCCATAGCACTATATCCTTGGACTTTAGGCAAAGGCATGAGGTCCAGTGTATGCTATGGCATTCGCTCATAGATGACCTCAAACAAAGACTTGACCATGGAGCGATTGACAATGTTGTTAAAAGCAAACTTATTAGGAGCAACATACCAGTCCTATTGCTTTGGCATGTCACTATAAAGACACCGAATAATATCCACTATAGTACGATTGGCGACTTCAGTTTGACTATCATTCTGACAATGAAAGGAGCTATTATACTATAAATCTATCCTAAATAAGTATCATAGGATCATCCAAAAATGACTAAAAAATTTGGTGTCACGATAAGAGGTGATTGTTTTGGGCACACAATGCAAGCAAACTACTTCCCTAAAAATAAGCTTGCTACAAGAAGCATTAGAAGTATTTTTGCAAGGATAAAATGTGCCATCTCTATAAACCCGTCCACTACCACAAAAACAAAGTCCTTACATCATTGGGTTTAGTGAAGCCCTAACACGTAATCCATTAAAATGTCTATCCAATGTCCAGAAGGAATAGGTAAGGGGTGTAAAGACCAATGTTCTAAGAGTAGCCTTTAGTAGTCTGACAAATGTAGCACTTTTTCACAAATCGCCCAATGTCTTGTTTCATTTGAGGCCAATAACATCACTCTTCAACTAAGGTAATAGTTTTGTCTCGTCCAAAATGTCCTCCAAGGGAGCCACCTTGGAGCTCTCAAATAAGTTTTTCCCACAAAAATGTGCAAGGAATGCACAACCTATTGCCAAAGAACAATAATTTGTCTTGAATGATCATGTTGCCATGAGAGCTTGTCATAGAACAATTCTCCCAAATGTCCTAAAAATCTTCATCATCGACATAAGGGGCACAAATGTGATCAAAGCCTTATGCACATGTGATGAATGTTGTAGCATGACGGCTAAGTGCATCAATGACTTTGTTCAAGTGGTTGGCCTTATGTTGAAGCATGAAATTGAATTGCTCCAAAAAGGAGACCCAATGTCCATGCATTCTATTTAGATGCTTTTGGCTCTTAATATACTCAAGTGCCTGATGATCAGTGTTAAGGACAAACTCATGTTGATAAAGATGGGGGCGTCAATGTTTGATGCCTTGTACTATAGCAAAGTACTTTTGCTCATAGGTAAACCATTGCTTGCTAACATTATTAAGTTTCTTGCTAAAATAAGCAATAGGCTAACCTTCCTTGGAGAGGATAATGTCAATGCCTACACCAGAGGTATCATAGTCTAGTTTGAATACCTTTTCGAAATTCGGGAGCATTAGTATTGGTGTTGTGGAAAGTTTTTCTTTGATGAGAGCAAAGCTAGCTTCTACTTCGTCACCTTAATAAAATTTTCCTTCTTCAAGCACTCAGTAATTAGGGCCATAATAGAACTGAAATTTCAAATAAAGCGTTGGTAGAATGTCTCAAGTCCGTGGAAAATGCCATGCCTCCTCAGTTACTAGGGAGTCGACCAATCACAGAGGGCAACTACTTTTTCTGCATCAACTTGAAATCCTTATGCTCCAACAATATACCGCAAGAAGCAAAGTCAATCAATCATGAAGCTACATTTCTTCAAAGTAATGTAAAATTGGTTTGTCCGCAAGGCCGATAAGATGTCTCTTAGATGCCCCATATGCTATTAGTCATTTGTGTTGGAGAAAACTTCCTTGAGTGTTTTGAAGTTGACAAAACGTTTCCATCAGTCTAGTCTGAAGACTTACAGACTCTTCCGTCAAAGTTTGAAGATCTCCGGACTGCTAGACTCAAGACTTAAAGTCTATTCTCATTGACAGTTTCTAGTCCATCGAAGAAGGCTTATCTATGATTGGATGTTTCATTGAGGATTTGATCTTATCGACAATAAATCTTCTGGCTGGATATAGCATGTTGGAATCTATTATTCAAATCAAGATTGATCTAGGAATCGTGGATCCGTTGATTGGCGAAGTATACTTGGAAGGTTCTACTTTTGGAAACCAAGATCCTGATTGTATGGGCGAGCATGATTGATGGGCTATCATCATGTTCCTTAAATAGCGCAAAGATCTTCCTAATTGATTATGTCCAACGGGTAGATTGGAAGAATTCATTTGGTAAGTGCCAACGGGTATGGTGGCATAAAGGAGTATATAAGGAAGACGTTCCAGTTGTTCAAGTGTGTGCACGATAGAAGAATTCCAAAGTCTAAAGCTCATTGTTCTTAGTCAATTCATTTGTTGAGCGAAATCTTGTATGCAAAAGAGAGTCTATATTATTGAGAGACCTTGAGGAAGTGTAATAAAGTCTCTACACTATGGAATCAAGGGAGAGCTTTACTATAACAAATCTTTTGTTCATAGTGAAATCCAACTAGTGGGCTGTCAGTGCGAAAGAGTGGACGTAGGCTTGGATTAAGCCGAACCACTATAAACTCTGTATTTAAATTCTCTTCCATACACTCTTTTACTTTGATTGTAACTTGTTTATTTGAAAAGAGAGGAATTTCCTTTTCATAATCCATTGTTAATTTGTGCTGCACTTATTTTGCAAAATTTGTTTCTGCACCTATTCACCCCCTCTAGGTGCACATACTAGCTTTCACAATTTGGACTATATATGAGAATGTCATCAAATTAGACCACCACAAGCTTGCCAATGAAAGGTTTAAGGGCTTGGGTCATCAACTGCATGCAAGTGCTAGGTGCATTGGTGAGGCCAAACAGCATGACAAGCCATTTGTACAAACCTTCACTTGTTTTAAATGTTGTTTTCCATCCATCGCCAAGGTGGATGTGTACTTGATGGTGTCCTATACATAGATCAATCTTTGTAAAGACCTTTGATCCTGCAAGCCAGTCGAGCATGTCATCCAAGCGAGTGATTAAAAATTGATACTTGATAGTAATCCAATTAATTTCCTGGCTATCAAAGCACATACGCATACTTCCATTTTATTTGGAGTGAGGAGTGCAGAGACTGCACAAGGGTTCATGCTTTCACGCAAAAAAACCTTTTTGAAGGAGTTCTCCCACTTGGTCTTGTAAAATCTAGTTATCCTTCGGATTCATCAAGTAGTATGGCAATTAGGGAGGCTCGCTCCTAGAAAAATGTCAATCTCATGTTGGATATCCCTCAAGAGAGGTAATTCAACAGGTAGATTCTCCAGAATAACATCACCAAATGCTTTCAATAATGGCCGAAGAGCCTCAGGAATGGGAATAATAGCTTGTTGATCTCTTTTCTCCATAATCATGTACATGCCTTCACATTTATGGACGTTTAGCATAATGCTTGCACTTTGCTTCTTTGGGTGGTAGGGAATGTTACTCTTTAGCTTCAAAGTAATCTTCATCTTTTTCCACTTAAAAGAGTATGTGTTCTCTCGAGCCTATGGGTGATGTCGACGTCATACTGCCATGGTCGTCCCAATAGGACATGGCATGCATCCATTTCCATTACATCACAAATAATGGTGTCCTTATAGGAGTTTCTAGTTGAAATAAGTAAATGACATGCCTACATCACCATGAATTCAGCCCCTTTACGAATCCATTCAGTTATGTAATAGGAGTGATATGACTATGTCTTTATCTGTAAACGGTCCAACAGGACCTTGGACACTATGTTCTCATAACTTCCACTATCAATTATGACATCGCAAACTTTACTATTGAACGGACAACAAACATGAAAAATACTATTCTACTATGTGTCCTCTCTTCACAAAGCAAGCAATAGTCACCTAATTAAATAATTGACATGCTCTCCATCTTCATCCTCCACTTCTTCTTCATCAACCCAATCATCTTTGCGTATGTCGTCGTTGTGCTTTAAAACATTGGCCATCTTTTGCCATGGGTAGTCATCAGAATGAAGTCCTAGTACATTACACTTGTAGCATTTGATTGGTGGTGGCTTAACGTATGGGTCATGGGCATTCCAATTAGCGTTATGTTTGTTTGCAGTAACTGGTTCCTTGGGCACCCCAGTAGTACTCCTCGAAGTTTGGTTAATAATGCTAGTTTATTGGTTGGAGGATTTTGGAACATCTAATTATCTCCCCCTTCCAAATGATCCTCAAGCGGAATAATTTTTAGCCTGGTCAATGGAGCTAGGTCTCTCTAATTGCATCTCTACCTTTCAAGCCATCTTTTGAGCATCTTTAATAGAGAACAAATGATGTAGAGAAACATGGTCTTGAATATTAAGTTGTAGGCCGTTAATGTACCTAGTGGTCTATTGTGTCTCTAACTCAACCGGGTTGTTATTGGTGGAAAGCTAGAGAAACTCTTTTACGGAGGCTTGGATTGATCGGCTCAAATGCTTAAAATTCTAGAATTGTTGAAATAATAATTGTTCATAATTAGTTGGGAGGAACCAAACCTTCAACATATCTTTCATTCGATTCCACATTCGGATGGGAGATTTTCCTTGTTGACGTTAGGTCGGCTACGTTTGCTCCTACCACGTTGAGGGGCCACACTTCAACTTGTTGATATAGCTAGTATAAGTACCTAGAGAGGGGTGAATAGGTATATAAAAGATTTTTCTCGATAATTGCACAATACTAGACAGTTGATAGATTTGAGACAAACAATAATCAAAGTAAGACTGAGAGAAGGGAAGAGAAAATTGAACACGCGGTTTATAGTGGTTCGGCTTATTTCAAGCCTACGTCTATTCTTCTGCACTAACAGCCTATTGACTAGATTCCACTATGAACAAAGAGATGTTACAGCGATGATTTTCCTTGATTTCTTGGTGTAGATGATCTACCACACTCGCTCAAGATCTCACTAAGTATAGACACTCTCTGTGTATACAATTTCGCTCAAAATATATCGACTAATAATCAAGGTGCTTCAGACTCTGGAATTTTTCTATCGATCATGCACTAAAGCAACTAGAACGTCTTTCTTTTATACTCCTTTATGCCATCATACCCGTTGGCACTTACGAAAGGAATTCCTCCAATCTACCCGTTGGACGGAATCAATTAAGAAGATCATTCGAGCTATTAAAGGAACCTGACGATAGGCCATCAATCCTGTTCGCCCATACAATCAAGATCTTGGTTTCCAAGAATAGAACATTTCAAGAATATTTCGTCGACCATCGGATCTTCAAACGATCTAGATTACGTATAAAAGAATCCGTTATTTTTATCCAGCCAAGAGATCTTCTCCAGGGAATAGGACTAAATCCTCAACCAAATACTTCGGCTCTGGATTGCCTTCGTCACTTGATTAGAAAAACTGTCAATGAGAATAGTCTTGAGTCTTGAGTGCTGAGTCTGGTGATCAGAAAGTCTTTAGACTTTAAACAGAAGGTCTATAAATATTCAGACTAGACTGATAGAAACGTTTTGTCGGCTTCAAAATATTTTGGAAAGATTTCTCTAACAATCTCCCCTTTTTTATGGTGATAAAACTTTCCTGTAGATTTGAACAACTTTGACCTGCAAAATCATTACTCAAGCAATATGGCTATCTCATAAAGATCAATAAATCAATCGACTCTGCATCCACAGAAAATTGGTTAGTCTTTCATGAGTAATACCATACAACAACACTTGATGTAAAAGCAAACAGTCAAGCATCAAAATCTACACCCAAGTTAGTCAAAAACAAACATTCAAACACACAAAAGAAATTTAAAGTCAAAGTTTAAAAGTCAAAGTTTAATTCAAATTGCAATTCTCCCCCTTTTTGTCATCATTAAAAAGGTGAGAAAAGAGTCAAGTCTGCTTGGGAATGCGCACAATCTGGAAATCTCCCATCGACTATACGATGCCTTCCAACCTCTTCAAGTCTTCCCTTAAATGAGCCACTTCTTCTCCTTTGGCATTGGCTTGAATTTGAAGAGCGAGGTCTTTCATTTGATCCGCCAGGGTACCAGAAGATGCTTGTCCAACATTCTTCATGACTTGAAGTTCATAGTCCAGAGCATAGATTTGACCCTGCATTTCCAGAAGAACATCAAGGATACGACGAAAATCTACTATACTGTCTGTCTGTGTGCTCGCATTTGCTCTCTCGGATGGAGTGAATGCAGACGATGGAGCTTCTATATAATCTTGCAAATTTGGTGTTGACGTATCATGTCCTTCTTCAGGCATTTTAGAAGCCTGAAAATCTTCTAGATCTGCTGGTGAGCGTCTTACACCTTCACTGTTGACAGCATGTGGTGTAGTCCTTCCTTGCTCGCCATCTCCCCCTGTCTCTAGGACCTCAAATGGGGAAGAGTAATGGTCAGGCTCTTCAGCATCTAGATTCCCCTTCTCTCCGGCTTCATCTGCAGACTTTTCTTTCTCTGCTTCTCCTTCTTCTTCAGCTTCTTTCTCTTTCTCTTGCTGCTCCTGTGCTTCTCTGTTCTTTGCTTGCTCCTCTTCTTCTCTCTGTTCTCTTTCCTCTGCTTCTTTCCTTTTCTTCTGATGTTCCGTCGATTCAAGTACAGAACGTCTGATCCTTATCAATGCAGAGATAGTGAGATCTTCCTCTTCATCTTCATCCTCCAAGATGAGAGTTCTTTTCTTTTTGGATGGGGCACCAATGGGCTCCTTCCCTTTTCTCTTTGAAGCAGAAGGTACTGGAGTCTTCACTCTGAACTTCTCCATTGCCTTAGCAAGCTCTTTCAGACGCATTTTTGTCAGCATTTTAAAACCTACCACCATTTTTTTGCATGGTCGAACACAAAGAGTATGTGAAGGTTCAATATTCAAGTGTCTGAAGATCTTGGTCACCAGACCTAGGTAAGGCAATTGGCTCTTGTCTTTCGCCATTGCTCTGTACATGTGAAAGAGAATGGTGTGAGGGAGAGAGAACTTCTTCCCTGAGTTAATCGCGTACATCAATTTTGCCTTGGAATTAGACACATCAGTCTTGGATTAGACTTCAGCTTGATACAGTTAATCACAATTTTGTGAAGCAAGATGTTGATGACACACATCCTTGAATAGGTAATTCTTCCCTCTGTATCCCTATCTTTGACAAGCTCCAATGAGGAACGAGCAATTGAAACTTTGATCGGTTGATAGCATCCTCTTTCAACTCCAATTATGTCAGCTAACATGTCCACATCTATCACATGGTCCTGGTCTCGAACACTGAATGATCTTCTATTCGCATCTAAAAAGCTAAGATTCGAATAGAAATATGCTATCAATTGCGCATAACCGTCTGTGGTATCGGAGCAAAATTGCTCAAGTTGAAGCAGATTGAACTTCTCCCTTAAGTTCACATTAATAGCATCCAAAAAATTGAAATCAACACTCCTAGGGTTTATCACCCCTCGTTTTAACAGTCCAAAGAACAGATTCTCCTATTCCTTCGATTTAAACAACTCCATTCTTTTTCCCTTCACCTTCGCAGCAACACGCATTCTAGGTTGAAATTCATTGAACATTTTATCATCATCGTTCCCGTCAGTCAGATTTGGTCCCGATATATGAGGGTCACTTAGAATGTTTGCAAGTGCTTCCTCAGCCTTTCCTTTGGGAGCAATTCCCAAATCCTCCATTCGTCGCAAAAGGATATACTCATTCCCATAATTCTTATCTTTAAGGAAATCATCTACGTAGTTCAGTGGAGTCCCAATGCTCTTCATTGCACAATAGAGCTTATAAATAAAAGAGGGTTTTTGGACTCTTATAGGATCTGCATCCTCGATTATTTCTTCCTCTGGTTATTGACCGGCACCTTGTGGGGTAGATGGTGTTGAGTGACGTGGTGGAGAGTGAATCGGCCTTTGTTGCTGACTCGATAAATCTTCTTCTTCGGTGAGATTGAAATGGGTAGGCCCCTCCCTCATTCTCTGTGGTCCCCTGTTCGCGATTCTTGAAGACTTCATCGAAGAAGACATCCTTCCTTGTCGTTGAAAGATTCCTTTACTCGCTTTCCCAAGAAAAGATGACAACTTTCTCGAAGATGAACACGAAGTAGAGACAGGATTGGGAGGAGAATGCCTTTTAGGGTTTTGAAGTTTAGGCGAAAAAGAAAACTGTATATATATAACTCAGTTTAAAAAAGGAAAGATCAATCGACACAAGGAAAGTGAACAGACACCTTTTTTTAAAATCAATAACTGCCAAATAGAAGTTAATCCTTTTGAAAAGACAAGATTCTGTTTTTCACGGAAATTATAAATTAACTGAACTAAAGATCGTACCTTTTCGAGTTTGAATATAATAACAACTTACAGTCTATAGCCATGAATGTCTGAGTCTGAGGGTTGGAGAGTCTCTAGACTTTAACTTCCTCAAGCTTCAAAATGTTGAGTCTGGAATGGATAAAATCGAATTGATTTTTCTCCAAATGCTTTGTGAATATATCCACTAGTTGATTTTTTGAATCAACAAATTGAATCGAGATTTCTCCATTTTGAACGTGATCTCTAATGAAATGATGTCGAATCTCTATATGCTTTGCTCTTGAGTGAAGGATTGGATTTTTAGTGAGATTGATTGCGCTGGTGTTGTCACATCTAATCTCTGTGCATGAGTCTTCAATTCCAAAGTCTTGTAGCTATTGTTTTATTCATAGAATTTGCGAACAGCAACTTCCAAGAGCTACATACTCTGCTTCTGTTGTTGAGAGAGCCACAGTGCTTTGTTTTCTTGAAAACCAAGACACTGTCCTGCTTCTAAGCAACTGGCAAGTTCCCAAAGTGCTCTTTCTATCGACTTTGCAACCAGCCAGATCTGCGTCTGAATATCCCAGAAGATTAAAGTCTTCCTTTTTAGGATACCAGAGACCGATGCTTGAAGATGAAGCAAAGTATTTGATAATACGTTTCGCAGCACTGAGATGGGATTCTCTAGGATCTGATTGAAACCTAGCACAAATGCAAACACTCAACAAAATGCCAGGTCTAGAAGCAGTAAGATAAAGAAGTGAACCAATGATGCTCCTGTACATTTTTTGATCAACTTTCTTCCCTTCTTCATCTTGTTCTATCTTCAACGAACTTGACATCAGTATGTCGGTCTTTTTGCAATTTTCCAATCCAAACCTTTTGACAAGATCATTAGCATATTTTTTTTGATAAATAAAAGTTCCTTCCTTCAATTGCTTTACTTGAAAACCAAGAAAGAATGTTAACTCTCCCATCATACTCATTTCAAACTCATCCTGCATAGACTTAGAAAATTTCTTGCACAGGCTTTCATTAGAGGATCCAAAAATAATATCATCCACATATATTTGAATAAGTAAAAAGCTTTTGTTTTCCTTTTCGATAAATAAAGTAGTATCTACTTTACCTTTGACAAAACCATTATGTATTAAGAACTTACTTAGTATGTCGTACCAAGCTCGAGATGATTGCTTTAAACCATACAAGGCCTTTTTCAGTCTGAAGATTGAGTCTGGCTTCTTTGGGTCTTTAAACCCTGGTGGTTATTCCACATAAACTTCCTCATGGATAAATCCATTTAGGAAGGCACTTTTGACGTCCATTTGGAATAAGCTGAAATTTTTATAACAAGTAAACGCAAGTAATAGTCGAATAGCTTCTAACCTTGCTACTGGTGCGTAAGTCTCATCATAGTCTATTCCTTCTTCTTGCGTATATCCTTTGGCCACGAGTCTTGCTTTGTTTCGTATGACTTTTCCTTTTTCATTCATCTTGTTCCTGAACACCCATTTAGCTCCAATAACAGTTTTACCTTTTGGTTTAAATGTCAATTCCCAGACATCATTAATGTTGAACTGTCTGAGCTCTTCTTGCATAGCTTCAATCCAGCTTTCATCAGATAAAGCTTCTTCTATGCTCTTTGGTTCAATTTCATAAATGAGAGCCACAGCACTAGACTCTTCACGCCTTTTGGATCTGGTACGAATTCCTTCATTAATTTCGCCGATAATGAGATCTTTGGGATGACTGGACTTATGCTTCCAGTTACTGGTTGATTTGTTTGGTTGATGATCTCTTTCTTTATTTGAATCTTCACAAACAGCTTGATGCTTTGGTCTTCCGTAGTCGAGATGCTTCTTGAGTTGTAAGCTTTGGAGGGTGCAGGCGGGTTCAGACTCTTCATAATGAGTCTCGATTTGGATTCATCTTGCGTAGAGTCTTGAAATTTGACATTCATTGACTCCTCCACAGACTGGCTCTTCTTGTTATAGACTCTATAGGCTTTGCTTGATGTAGAATATCCAAGGAAAATGCCTTCATCTGATCTTTCTTCAAACTTACCAACTCGATCTTTTGCATTTTTCAATATAAAGCATTTGCAACCGAACACATGAAAGTATGAAACAATGGGCTTCTTACCTTTGAATAACTCATAAGGGGTTTTCTCTAGAATAGGTCTTAAGAAGACTCTATTGATGATATAGCACGCTGTTGAAATAGCTTCAGCCCAAAATCATGAAAAAATTTTACTTTAAATTAAAAGAGTTCTAGCCATTTCTTGAAGAGATCTATTCTTTCTTTCCACAACCCCATTTTGCTGAGGAGTATATGGAGAGGAGAACACATGCTTAAAGCCAGATTCATCACAAAATTTTGTAAAATCTTGATTTTCAAATTCACCTCCATGATCTGTTCTTATACTTGAGATAACACATCCTTTTTCATTTTGAACCTTTTTAGCAAATTTTTCAAAATACAAGAAGGTTTCGGACTTACTTGCAAGGAAATATACCCAAGTAAAGCGGGAGTAATCGTCCACAATTACTAGGCAATATTTCTTACCTCCAATGCTCTGGGTTCTGGTTGGTCCGAAGAGATCTATATGCAGCAACTGTAGTACATGATTAGTAGAGACATGATTTATTGGCTTAAATGAATTTCTTACCTGCTTTCCTAGAATACATGGTGTGCATGGATCGGACTTTTGGTATTGTAATTTGGGTAGACCTCGAACAAGCTGCTTTGATGAGATTTTGGCTAATTGGTTCATGTTGACATGACCAAGCTTTACGTGCCATAAGCTTGCTTCGTCTTGAATTGAGATTAGGCATTGCGATTCATTTGGTTTCACATCCGGAAGATAGATATTTCCATGTCTTCGACCCATGAAAGACGAGTAGAGTCTTTGCGGTTCCGAGAACATGTTCCTTCTTGAAAGAAGATCTTAAAGCCGTATCACACAATTGGCTAATGCTGAGAAGATTGTAATTGAGTCCTTCCACTAGGGAAACATTACTTATTGTGAGATTTCCAATTTTCACAGTTCCAAATCCCACAATACTTCCTTTGTTGTTTCCTCCAAAGGAAACTTTTCCACCATTTACTTGAACAAGCTTTATAAAGCAATTTGAGTCTTCTGTCATGTGTCTTGAGCATCCGCTGTCAAGATACCACTTTACCTTTTTCTTGACGGAGACCTGCATTTAAAAGAGAGTCTCAAGCTTTCTTTGGTACCAAAATTTTCTTGGGTCCTTTGGTGTTAGTAAGATAAACAGTATTAGCCCATACTTTCTTAACAGGTTTCCAAACCATAGGACACTCTTTTTCAAAGTGATCCGAACTGTTGCACTTTGAACATCTGAGGGCATTTCGACCTACAGACTTTACAAAAACTTTCTTGAAATGATTTTTGTAAGCCTCTCTCGAGGGTCTTTTCTTAATTCTTTCTTTTAATTTAGGAAAATCAATCAAGGGAATTGTTTCTGCTGTCATGCCTAGACCGGACTTATTGAAGTAAGGTCTTTGAGCTGAAAGAATTTTTTCAAGTTTTTCGGACCCTATCGAAAATTTCTTTGAAATATTTGATAAGTCAGTTTTTAAAAAAGCATTTTCTTTCAAAAGATTATCTTTATTTTCTTTAAGAGTGGAAACATTCAAGTCTAAACTTTTAGCTCTTTCTTCTAAAACATTTTGCTTTTGTTTTAGAGCTGAGTTTTCCTTTTTAAGTTCGGAAATTCTTTTGAGAGAAGTCTTAAGACTAAAACATGGTTCATCAATGTATTTAGAAACTTTGACAGGAATTTTAAAATTACTTGCCTCAAATTCACTGTCTGAGTCTGATCTAGAATCTGAGTTTGAGTCTGAATGTGCCATCAGACATAGGTTGGCATATTCATTATCACTTTCTTCACACTCTGTATCACTCCAGGTTTCAGCTTTGAGAGCTTTTCGAAACTTTCCAGCTTTTCCTCTCTTCTTCTTCAGAAGAGGACAGTTGGGTCTAATGTGTCCCTTTTTCTTACATTCGAAGCAAACTACATCTTTGTTTGGTTCATCATCATCAACAGACTTGGTCTGCTGTCTTTGAAAACTTTGTTTCTTTGAGTTGAACCTTCTTCCTTTTCTATTTAGTTTTCTGAATCTTCTTATCATGAGAGCAAGCTCTTAATCGTCCATATCATCTTCAGAATCTGTATCATCAGAATTATCATTTGATTTTAATGCAATAGATTTTTTACCTTTTGTATCTTCATCTTCATTAATTTGTTCCACTTCATAAGACTGAAGAGTTCCAATCAGCTCGTCAACAGATAGTGGCATAATTCTTTGCGTCTCTCTTATTGAAATCTTTATGTGATTCTAATCCTTGGAGAGTCCACGCAGTAGCTTGTTTACCTTCATGGGATCAGAAATTTTTTGTCCTTGATTCTCAATACCACTGACAATATCTATAAAACGGCTAAACATGTCAGTTATAGATTCTCCTGGTTTCATTTTGAAGGCTTCATATTGACCAAGGAGAATGTTAATTCTGGTTTCCTTCACTCGATCTGTTCCTTCATAAGCGATATGTAATCTGTCCCAAACTTCTTTTGCTGTAACACAAGAAGATATTCTGTTATATTCAGTTGTTGACAAAGCACAATATAAAGAGTAAATTGCTTTTGCATCGAGTGCTTGTCTCTTGATTATCTCTTCCTGAGTCATTCCGCTGATCTCAACAGTTTTTTTTCCCTCTTTCAGAGACTAATACAGCTATAGGAGTAATTTCTTTTTCTACAACGTCCCATTCTAGAGGATCCTCTGATCGTAGGAAGGCTTTCATCTTGTTCTTCCAGATGTTGTAATCATTTCCATCAAAGTAGGATGGTCTGGTATTGCTTTGCCCTTCCATCAGCCCTGGTGCTAGCATACTAGCCATGGATCTTTTACTCTGAAATAAAACACTTCAAATAAAGTGAGTACACAGGCTCTGATACCAATTGATATAGCTAGTATAAGTACCTAGAGGGGGGTGAATAGGCATATAAAAGATTTTTCTCGATAATTGCACAATACTAGACAGTTGATAGATTTGAGACAAACAATAATCAAAGTAAGACTGAGAGAAGGGAAGAGAAAATTGAACACGCGGTTTATAGTGGTTCTCTTATTTCAAGCCTACGTCTATTCTTACGCACGACAGCCTATTGACTAGATTCCACTATGAACAAAGAGATGTTACAGCGATGATTTTCCTTGATTTCTTGGTGTAGATGATCTACCACACTCGCTCAAGATCTCACTAAGTATAGACACTCTCTGTGTATACAATTTCGCTCAAAATATATCGACTAATAATCAAGGTGCTTCGGACTGGGAATTTTTCTATCGATCATGCACTAAAGCAACTAGAACGTCTTTCTTTTATACTCCTTTATGCCATCATACCCGTTGGCACTTACGAAAGGAATTCCTCCAATCTACCCGTTGGACGGAATCAATTAAGAAGATCATTCGAGCTATTAAAGGAACCTGACGATAACCCATCAATCATGTTTGCCCATACAATGAAGATCTTGGTTTTCAAGAATAGAACCTTTCAAGAATATTTCGTCGACCATCGGATCTTCAAACGATCTATATTACGAATAAAAGAATCCATTATTTTTATCCAACCAAGAGATCTTCTCTAGGGAATAGGACTAAATCCTCAACCAAATACTTCGGCTTTAGATTGCCTTCGTCACTGGATTAGAAAAACTGTCAATGAGAATAGTCTTGAGTCTTGAGTGCTGAGTCTAGTGATCAGAAAGTCTTCAGACTCTAAACAGAAGGTCTGCAAATATCCAGACTAGACTGATAAAAACGTTTTGTCAACTTCAAAATATTCTGGAAAGTTTTCTCCAACACTTGTATGCCGCCAATTTTACTGAGCGATCATCTTCAATCTCCGTGGCATCAAAGAATTTCTCAACTTCTCAAAGCCAATCCAAAAAGTCTTCAATATTCAAATTGCCAATGAAGGTGAGAAGGCCAACTTGAAGTTGATATTGCTTGGGGTCTTGTTGATATTCCCCATTCTGATGGCCTCCATGAACAGGCCCATCCGGGAATTCTTATTCTTCTTTGGAGTCCTTGACATAGGCCTATTGCCTCCATCGAGGATTTGCCCCATGTTCCATAGCTACTTCTAGATCTTGAGCGGCTTGAGCACGTTCCTTCAAAAGATTACCAGGTAAGGGATCGATGGACAAATGTTGGATGGCAACAAGTAATTCTTGAAAGCTCCATTTGGTTTGCTATGCAAATTGGTTGAACTCAGCTCATGTAATAGGCTCATTTTCACAGCCGTTAGCTATGACTAGATTTTCATTAACGTTATTAGCCATCGTCATAGGAGAGACTTGCTCTGATATCAAATGATGTAGAGGATATGTTTGGAAAGAATTCCAAAAGATAGTGTTTATTTTGAACAATGAAGTGCCGATTATAATATCTTATGTGTCTATTTACAAAGAGGTTGCCATCTAAGAAATAACCAAGTAACTATAATCGAATAACAAAATTAAGGAAAAGATGTGAATTTGAAACCAAATATCGTAACCTATCTATAACTTCAAAGATCACACAATCTTTTTTTATTTGTGGGACTACCCGCTCTTATGACACTCCAATGTTTCTATAAAAGCATTTGCATGTTGTTCTGCATCAAATAAAATATAAAATTCAAGGGATTTTGTTATATCATATTCACTGTTTGGTGATTACAATAATAAAATCGGATATATTCGCATCATATTATATATATATATATATATATATATATATATATATATATATATATATATAATTGTTTGGTATAAATGCTTATATGAATCATAAATTTTAGGGTTAATATCCTGAAAAACCCCAAACTGGTACACTTGTGACAAATTTACCCCAAACTATTCTTTTGACCACCAAAAACCTCAAACCGGTATACCTTTGAAAAATTTACCCTAAACCGGTACACTTGTGACAAATTTACCCTCTGTTAGTTTTTGTTAAATTTTATTATCAAATTATTAAGTTAAATGACATGTGACAGTTGATCGGTATACCAATTTAAGATTTTAAGCTCCGTTTGTCATCGTTTACAATTTTAGTGATGTTTTTTTTGTGATATCAATCCAATTTAGCATAGGGTATATTTGTTACAAATTTAACATTCTTGGGTTTTTTGCAGTTGAATAAATTAGTTTGGTAAATTTGTCATAAATATACCAATTTAGGATTTTTTATAGTCAATTAGGGTAAATTTGTCACAGGTATACCAGTTTGGAATTTTTTATGGTAAAAAAAATATTTTTTGGTAAATTTGTCACAAGTGTACCAATTTGGGGTTTTTCAGAGTATTAACCCTAAATTTTACAAATAGAAAGGGTAAAAATCTCTAGCGAAACTCTTGTCTACTTTATTTTTATTTTCTTACTTATTTTATTTTCCTCTCTTTTTAATTATTTTTTATTTCTTTCTTCCTCTTCCATCATTATCTAATAAAATTTTATTAAATAGAAAATTGTGTTAATATACCTAAAATACTAAAACACCTAAAACATGTAATAAATATATCTTTATATATTGAATTTATATTATAATAAGATAGAATTAAATTCGAATTTATAAATAAAAGTAAGACTAAATTAAGAAACTAATTTTTTATTTTTTATTTATTTTGAATTTTTTATATTAGAGTTCATATTTTATATATATTGAAATATAATTTTAATTTGTTAATTTAAGAAATTTATTATTTGAGAAAAAAACTTTCCTATTATGGATATTAGAAATCATATCCGCATTTATCCGGACTCCCAATAAGATAATTTTATCTAGTCTATATCTCATTTATATTCAATTTTATCCTATCTTGAGCAGGCACTAAACACAAGATGCGATAAATTTTATTCTATCTTAAATTTTATCTTGACCGCCAAATGTAACCTAAGTGTACTTTTCTTAACTTTTGGAACTTAAGTATCCCCACGTATCAAGTTTTGGCATTCTAGGTGTTCGCGTCTCATTTTAGGCCTAACACATCTTCATCTACAAGATTTGGATCAATAGGGTAAATTTTCTTCTCTACCAATTCATTATTCTTATTTTGTTCTTTTCTTTAGTTCATTCATTTTATCTAGAATAGATATCACTAGTCTTAATTTTAGGTCACCGGAGAGTCCTTATAAAGCAATTTGATTTTCGCGAAAGGACTGAAAAGCCAACAATGAATTTGTTATTAATTGCAAAGCCAACGTTTCAAGTGTTTTTTCTTCTTTTAAATTTAATAGATCTATATAATGATGTTAACAATTTCTTTTTAGTGGGTAATAATATTTTTTACTTGTAATTACTTATATTTTAGTATCTAATTTATTTTACTTCTTAGGATTTTATCTCTTAATTTAAGCTTGCAATAAAAAACCATAAAAATAAAAAAATTGGGTGAGATCAAACCGGTTGAAGACCTCAACTGGTTTCACAACAAAATGAGCTGTTATTAGTTGATCATCACTCCGTCACAAGAAGAAGAATGGCCAGCTACGCCACACTATATATATATATCGTATGTATGTATGTATGTATGTATCGTGCGTCACGAGATTAAGGGATCCTTAATCAAAGAAATTGTTAAAGTGTGAGCTTTGACCAATATCATGACATCATTGCATAAGAGTTTGATAGTGAAAGCCTCCAAATTTGGTATGAACGAATACCAATTTACCAAATAAACCAAATTGATCTTTCTTTGGTCAACGACTAGCAATTATATCTTTGTTACAATAAATACATGTCTCATCCGGACCACCCTAGAAAACGTTTTAGACCCAAACTATGACATAAGGGGCATTGCGTTTACTCTATACAAATTTTTTTAATAAAACGTTTCACTTTTATAAGATGATATAGCACGTGTAGCCCTCATACCTTACAAATAGTGCATGTCGATTTGAAAAAGAAAATAACAATTTCTTTCCAAATGACTGAAAATAATTTCTAACTCACTCTTGCAGTGCAAATACTCAGATAGCCGAGCATTCAAATGTAAATAACATTAATATAATTTCTCCCCATAATATCACCTTTAATTTTTTTAAATTTTTTAATAGTATTTTAGATCCCTTCTCTTAGCCTTGGGCCTTCTTCTCACTGATTGTGGGCCATTTAAATTGTACTCTATAAATAGAATTTTGGCTAAAATACCATGATTAAAACATTTTGGGTTCAAAGCCAAAACCCATTAACTATATTAGTTCTTTCCATGGGAAACATAAACTTTAACCATTATCATGTGCTTTCCTTCATATTAAGAACATTTAATTATATTAATAAAAATCGAAAGTATTTATCTTGTGGTTGGAGAAACTTTTTGGAAAAATGCTTTGGATTGGGAAGAAATAGAATCACACTTTGAGGCATAATATTACTATCTTCAAGTAATTATTTATCCCTCAACATTGCTAATGATTACTGGAAAAAATCCTTTATGATACAATAAAGTCTCAAATGAGAGTACCATATAACAATTCTAATATATCTCTAGGAATTAAACTCTCAAAGAAACGATTAGAAAGAATGTTGTATTTTTTAACAGAAAAATTGAGCTTTACTAGCACAATAGTCTTTAGGCTACTATGAGAATAACAATTTATTATGAGCCACAAATTCTTGAATGAGTAGGCTCCATAACAATTTATAACTATTTATTATTTGATTTTTTATGATAAATAATAGACAACTATTCTTGCAGTAAATTAAAACTGTCAAAAATTCGACAAGACTTAATTAACATTGAGTCCAAAAATACAATATATTTATCTCTACCTTTTGAGCAGAGGCAGATCTTCGAACAAGGTTGCATGGTGAATAGATACATTAGAAAGACATTGAAAAGCACACAATTTTTCATGCACCCACATGCAAGTATAGTGCGGCTGTCTTCATTTAAATTAGTTAAAAGACATCTATACTTATATAGGCATATACTCTTAATTTTCTTATGTGGGACAAGAAAAACCACCATTTTATTTGTTTTACAAACAAACAACCAATAAGAACTGCACCTCCAATCTCTCCAAGACAATCAACAAATGGATCTAACCAGGCTCAAAGGCTTTGACACCAAGTTGGACTTTCCATGCTTTGCAAAGCCATTGCCCGTGGCTAGCCTCAAAATGCCCACGATGTACCCTGTGTGCTCCATACTAAATATCAAGGGGCCGGAAAAGATTATGTAAATCCCATAGAGGTCCTACCCAAAGGGTTCTTAGACAAGACGGCCAGGGTCAGGAGAGTGATGGGGTGAACTGCTCAGATAACGATCCTGGCCCACCTGGCCATCAAAGGATTCATATCACATTGCAAGTAAAACTCTTGTAAGAGTTTTCCTAATATTAGCTACATTAATTGAGATTTTTCTTAATAGTTGAATATGGGCTTGGCTTATGTGGGCTAGGTTAGGCCCAGCCCATAATAAGAGGGCTTGACCAAAACTCTATAAATAACGCTAAAGTCCCTCCTCTAACCCTCATTCTTCCATGAACATTCTCTCATCTCACATAAGGAAGCTATGAGGGGTGGTCTTATCATGCCAGGATCTGAGGGCCATAGAGGAGAAGAACTAAAGCGTCGGATCATCTCCATTCCATATAAAGAAAGATGGATTCCAAATTAGGTACACAAATCTTCATATTCTCCTTAATATGTTTGAGTTTCTAGTTATGTTGATCCTGGGATACTGCTTCAATGGTCAACATTTTGTATCAAAGTATCATAGCCTAGAACTCGAACTGTTACATTTGGTCCGTTTTCGGAAATTTTGTCCATTGAAACTTCAATATGAAAACATATTCGAACTCGTCTCGTTGAGACAAGCGTTTCGATGGGTAGCACTCCTTCGGCGAAGACCAAACGCGCCACCCATGAACATTTCGGATTTGATCTACCTTTGAACCGTTTTGCTCATTTCCGTGATTTTTAGTCCAACAAAAGTGGATTTTGATCATTTATTTGGCTTCTACTTATTGAGACGAGCATTTTGGTGGGTCGTACACTTCCAGATGATATTGGACATGTCGTCATGCATTGCCATATAGGCTCTCACACACGCTTTCATGCGCCCGGCGAGTGACCGCTTAAGGTGATGGGTGAAGTCATGATGATGTCACCCTAACAACTATGATGACATCATGGTTGACATCAATGGGTGGTGATGACATCACCAATGATGTCATTTCCCAGTTGGTTAACCCGACCCAATTGACCGGCATTGATCGAGTCGACCCCACCCAAGTCGATCCGGGTCGTGACCAATTTGACTGTTGACTTGACCTAGTGGACTGTTGACCGATTGGACCAGTCTAAGTTGTCGAACAGGATACAAGCATGCAGCTCATGCGTCGGCAACTCATGAGGGCACGTGCGACGTCCTTTTGGTGCATGGTTTGCAGCTGCATACTCATGGAAGTTCTTTACACGATGATGTGTTTATTTTATATGTTTGATGATTTTATGGATATGAAAATGCATGTGGAACCCTAAAGTATGTGATTTTTTGCATATTTTTCATGTATTTCTCTATGGTTTTGGAAATACATTGTGAGCTAAAGATTGTGTAAAGCATTGATTCATTAATAACATGTATAAAATTCAGCATGTATTAATGAATAGAGCAATGTGATTAGCATGACATGTGATTTTAGTGACGAATTGCCCTTGTCATTAGGTTTAAAATCACATGTATAAAGTGAATGTGAGTCATAAAGTTTATATTCCTGGTATGAGAGAATTTCAATGATTCAATTGGGTTGTGACTACCAAAATGACACACTTAGTTGGATTTAAGAAATATCGGTCTCATATTGTGATGAGATGTCTCTTGTTCTAATGCGTGGTCGTACTCCCAAAGGATGTAATTGTGTATTAGTTCATGAAGGGATGCATACACAGCATATGATTAAGGAGTGACTGACCCTAGTGGTTCATACACCCAAAGGTGATAAATTCACAAAAGGTTAGAATATATTCTTATGACCGCTACCATGTGGAGAGTATACAATTACATGTTATGTGTTCTACCCAAAGGTATTTATATGATAATGCATGTAGCTCTCGGGATGTGTACTTATAAGGTTTTCAAGTTACACAGTACTCTATTGTGATTGAGGTTCTTACTATGTTAAATTTTAAGTATTGAAGAGAGGATTTTCTATTTATGATAAAGCTGGTAGACGTTCATATTACTCTTACTAAGAATAAATTGGCAATCTCCTTATTAGTGATATGGAACTAGAAAGCACCTTTGGCTGCTTGAGAAAAGGGCAATTAAATTTGTTCATTATCCATGAGAAGTTCCATTTTAAGAACACTTGAAAATAGTTTACCAGCTAACCGCACTACTAAAATGATTATGAAAGTCTTGATGGCTTGAAATTGTGTCTTGTTTAATGCTGGGATTAGGATAAATGTAAGGACTCTTCAAATAAACTGTGATGGTTTTGATGAGGTTAAGAATTACGTCCTAAGAATGGTAGATTTAAAGTCCAAAATCATACTCACAAAGGAACTCATGAAACCACTAGTCTTTTTGACAATCTGGTATTAGATAGCACCCTTTAAGAGAAATTGTATCATTTACTACTTTTGTGTGAAGAAATGACACATAAGGAATACCTTAATGAATATAAAGCTTGGTTGTCCAAAAATAAGTCTAGAGTTGATGATTCCTTGGCATTCATTTATGAATCCAATTCCTATCAAAAGCCTCATCTAATTCTTAGTGGCTAAATCACGATACAACAAATTATGTTGTTTACCATAAGGGGATTCATAAATCTAAGGAAGCCAAATCAAGATGAATTATAACTCATCATGATAAACAATATTTAACGTTGAGTTAGCGGGAGATATTGTTTTGATTTTGGATTTTGGTTTGCATTTAATGTTGAGAAACACTTTAGATAGAATTTAGTTTTGTATTATGTCTGAAAGTTTGTTGTTATTCTTTTGAAGTAAAGAACAATGCCATATCTATGTTTTCCAAGTCAAATAAAGTTGGGTGTCGCAATATGTCAAATGGATTACACTAATTGTGCGAATCTCTCAACGATATGAACGTCGCTTATATAGTTGAAAAGATTGTTTTCGATAGATCTTTACCTAAGGAACAATCTTATGCATTGTGCAGAAACATCTTGATCCTATGTCTAGAGAAAGACTAGAATGATTGATAATGTTGATATTTTGTCTATTCTTAAAAGTCACCTAATGACTTATGTAGATTGTTGTTGAAGTAAGATAATTAAGATAAACAAGAAAACTATAGTCTAAAGTCCTGACCTATTGGAGGTTATTCACTTCAATATTGGTGGACCATATATGACAACATTATATAGAAATTTTCATTTCAACACAATCATTAACGACTATTTCTTTTATATTTGATTAAAGAAAATCTCAATTTTTGGATAGATTCAAGTTCTTTTAGACTAAAGTCAAGAAGAAATAGTTATGATAAGACTTAAAGATTGTCAGATATGATTGCAGTGGTGAGTATTTTAACAAGTATGGTAATGCTGGATAGCTTAAAATGCCATTTGTTAAATACTCAAAAGATTTTGGGATGGTAACTTAGTTTACTATGCCCGAAAATCTTTAACAAATTGGTGTGGCCGAAAGGCGTAATTGCACCATAATAGACATGATAGTGAGTATAATTATTAAGACTAAATTATCAGGTTTCTGTGGGGTGAAACAGCCCAATACGAATTAAACCGAATTTCCACCAAAATGTTACATTGACTCGTTTTGAGTTATGGGTGGAAGTAAGCCTAACTCGAATCATCTTAAAGTTTGGAGTGGCCTACAAAAGTAAGTAAGTTGGACTGCAAAATCGCTTGGTGTTATTTTGTATCTTACCTAGGTCATTTGAAGGATATCGGTTTATGATCCCAACGGAGGTACAATAATTGTGGAATCACAGACAGTGAAGTTTCTAGAGTTCAACATAGCTGCAAACGGTAGCTACTCTAGACTATTAAAGATAATAGTACGGTGGGACTATTGTGTCTTTGTCTTTCCCTATACAAAAGATTGTGGAGTCTTTTACACCATAGACTAAGCTTGTGAGGTCCAAGATACTATTATTGATACAATTCCTATGAAACTTGTCAAGCCTCTTAGGTGCAAAATGAAGTGGTTGCAGTAACTCCACTTAGGAGATTAATCAGGGAAAGACATTCAATTATACTATTGGACTATATAGTCTATCCATGAGAGCATGACTACGATATCTACCTGCGTGGTTGATCTAGTGATTTATATATGTAAATGTTGTTTATTGTCCTTAGTCAGATCTGTTTTTAGATGTGATGAAAGACAAGATGCAATCTTTGAAACATGATAGTGTTTGGGAGCCTATTGCATTGGTTGAAGGACACAACCTCATCCACTGCAAATGGGTGTACAATATTAAATGAAATTTTAAATAAAATATTAAGAAGTTTAAATTTAGGCTAGTAGAGAAAGGTTTCACTCAAAACGAAGCCTAGTCTTTTCTAAAGACTATTTCATAGTGAATATGATATTAATAGCTTATTTTTTGACATAGAGTTATGTTATATGAATATTAAAACTTAGTTTCTAAATAGATACCTTGATAATGAAGTCTATATTGTATAACTTGAAGATTTTGTAGCAGATGATTTAGGTAAGTTTGTGTGTAAATTGAAAAGCCTTATTTATGGCCTTGAGCAAGTTTGTAGACAATGGTGCTTGAAGCTTCATAGTGTTGTCACTTTGTTTAGTTTTATTGAAAATAAAGTAAATCGGTGTATATACTGTAAGGTCAGTGGGAGAAAATTCAGTTTTCTCACATTTTATGTAAATAATATCTTACTTGTGAGTAGTGATATTGGATTACTACATAAGACAAAACATATATTGTCAATAAATTTTAATTGGAAAGTTCTTAATGAGGTATCTTTTGTCCTTGGCATTGAGATCCATAGGAATCCTTCTTGTCATATGTTAGATTTATCTATTGATCATATTTTAGAAAGACTCAATATGCAGCATTGTAAGCCAAAAATTATTCCTATCATTTAGGGTAATAAAGTGAGTCTATTGCAGTATCCTCATTCAGATTTTGGGAAAATTGAAATGAAGGATATACTTTATATTGGTACACTTAAAAGTGTCATGTATGCTCAAGTTTGCACTAGGATAGATATTGCTTTCGCGACAAGACTTCTAGGTAGCTATCAGTCAAGTTTATGACATGATTACTATATTACTACCAATAAGGCTTTGAGATACTAAAACTAACAAGAAAACTATAAGGTGACAAACATGTTCAAGATCTGGAGCTAGTAGGGTATTTAAATGCATATTTTACTAGCTATGAGGATGACAAGAAATCGACAATAGAATATATCTTTATATTAACAGAAGGTGTAGTATTATGACAAAGTGATAAATAGAAATCTATGTTATCCTCTATCATATAGACGAAGTCTGTAGCATGTTTTTCAATTGTTACTTAGGATATTTGATTCGGAACTTGATTAAGGCGTTGACTATATTTGATATTATGAATAGACCCATACAATTGTATCAAGACAATAACTTTTCAGTGTTGTTTATCAACAACAATAAAGGTTTTGAAGGGTTTGGATATGTGATGATCAAGTTTTTTATCGTAAAAAAACAAAACATAATGATGACAGTACAATAGAGCATATTTCATAGATGATGTGGTTGTAGACCTACTAACTAAAGACTTTCGCCCTTGTGTACTTGAATGACGTGTCATGAACATGGGCTGAGAAGCTTCATTGAATACATTGTTTATGAAAGTTGTTTCCCAAATTTTCAAAAGCTATTGTCAATAAATTTTTCATTGACGCGTCTATAGGGTTATTCTCAGAGCCGATCACTCTCGAGATAACTAGACTAGCTGGGGAAATTATTAAGGAATTTTAAGGCAATAGACTTGAGAACTCGATCAGGAATCGGCTTCTTGACCGTGTCTATCTTTAGAGGCCATTGCGGCGCAGTATAAAATCGATTAGAGATCAGAGATAGGTCGGTTCGACTGAGATGTGTGGCTAATCGTGGGTGACACCACTAAATTAGAAAATTCTCGTTGACCGGCACTAGACCGATTTCTTATTGTTTTGGTACCCTGTGTCCGTATTTGAATCCTCGAGATTTTCACGACAATCAAGAGTCGCCATTGAGTCGAGTGGGTTCATAGTGGCTCGAAGAAAATCGACCACGGGTCATTTGCCTTAAAAAGTTCTGAAAACTACCCGATAGTCTAGGTCACGCTAAAAACGCGCCGAATGAAAATTAACCGCCAATTCGAGTTCGATTTCAGAAATTGAAGTTTTGGCCATGTCACAATAAATTTTAGGAAAGATCAACTCAGTCTCGAGAAGATTTTTCGGAGATTCGGGAAATTTTACGGAAAACCGTTTGGACGTCATGGAAATTTGGCAAAAGTTCGATTAGGCTAAATTAATGGGAAATTGGACTTTCAAGCTAAGCCATTGTGTGTCGGGGATTTATAGAAAATCACTTGGGATTTTTCTACATTGAGATTAGACCTCAATTTGGGAAATTGAGCAAGAAAATTTAGTTATTTGGGTGAAATTCGAAATTGGAAAAAAAGGGCAGAAATTGGGCCTTCAAAGTGGATAATTTAGATAAATATTAGTGCAAGAAAGTGAAATTCGGAGCTAGGCATGAGGGGTGCAACATTGGTCATCAAATTGAAATTGTTGTGGATTAACTTAAAAGATTTAATTATAGGAGACAAGGAGATAATTATGTGGACTTGTGGGCCCAGCTATGATGATTTTAGATAAATATCTTGATATTTCTTCCCCCTCACCCACGGCTTCTCGAGCAAGCCTCAAGCGTCCCTCTTCCTTATCCGTTCGTTCTCTCTCTAAGTCAGTCTCTCTCTCTTTTCTTTCCTTCGAAGACCGTCTGCAGCTTTTCGTTTTCATTTTCCTTTCTCTCTGGACGCCACAGCTCCTCTCTTTTTCTCTCTTGCTGCCCTTCTTCTCCACCGTTCGAACTCCAGCGCTCGTCTCACGCCAGCTGCTTCACCATTTTTGGCTTTCCCTCGGTCAACTCCAGCAGAATTCTCCAAGTGAAGCCAATTTGTTGACCTCCGAAGCTCCACCACCGAAGACGCATGCCCCTGCTCCACTTTCATTTGTCTCTGCCAGCGTTCCAACCTTCATCCATCTTCGCCTGCTTCTCCACCGAAGACTCACGCCACCACCGAAACTTTCTGATCTGTTTGGTTGCTTCTACCTCCATTCGGTTTTGTGAAGTCAAGCGAAGCAGTCGCGCCAGCAAAGACTCCATCTTCGTCCACCGAAGCTGCTCCACCCCTCTGGCCACGCGTCCCCCACCACTTGGCGTCTTCACTCGCAGCACCGAAGCATTGCCCAAGCTCCTGCAGATGCCCTCACGCAGCGACATCCCATGGATTTGTGCAGCTCCATCCAGCGAATTTCGTGAGCCCATCTCCATCAAACACGGCCCAGCAATTTCGGCCCAACTCTTCATCAATCCAGCAGCAACCCAGCGAATTCCAGCCCAGTTCAGTTATAATTTGGCCCAATTGAAATCAAGCCCATCCGGGGCTTTAGCTGTAGCGATCCAAGAAAGTTTCTGGTTCAGCCCGCATGAATTTGTTAAGCCCATCTTCAATTTCAGCAGCCCAAGTCCTTGGCCCAAAAATCCAGCAGCTCAGCCACTTGAAGCCCGGCCCAGTTCAGTTTTGTTTCAAGTCCATCTTCTGCCCAAGCCCAGCTCGCGAAGAAAGCCCATTTGCAGTCTAGCCCAAGCCCAAGAGCGAGCCCAATCCGAAGCAAGAGCAAATCTCAATTGGGCTGAGATTTGTTAGGCCAAGTCCAAGGCCCGGTCCAAGCCCGTGGGAGTCGTCGTGAGCCCGTTTTCGGCCCCCGTTGCGTCGCCGTCGCGGTGTCCCGATCTCCGCTTTTTCCAAGTGAGTTTTACTCACTAATGCTTTATTAATTTGCTAATTATGCCTTAGGGTTGGTTAGATTTAATTACATGCACTTAGGTGGTTAGATTAGGTTAGAACAATTAAATTAGTGACTTGAGGATGCATGTTAGGTGGTTAGCTATAGCCATTAGGGAGTAGAAATGCTCTATTATTTATTGAATGTATCTCGGGATTTTTCCCGACCCGTTTCGGGCTCCAATAAGGCAATATGGGCCTAAATTGGATTTTTAATATTTATTTATGTAATTTTCGAAATTTATTTATTTAATTAATTATTTTCCGGAAATTCAACCGGATGGCCGGTGACCGGAATTTCGTGCTGATTGTCGTGTGCGTGCAGCCCATTTATTTATTTGAGTTCTACGTTGTGTGGAATTGAATTTATTGTGGAATTTTAGGAATTGTCCTAAATTGTTTGTTATTGAATATTTGATTGGTAATGGCCAAGCATGGGTATATAGCGCCAGTACGTTGATGGGCTATATAGTAGGGAGAACGGTGAGAGCTAACTGAGAATGTTATTGGTTGAGACGAATCAGGCACGATATTATTGGACATACGTGGTTCGGTGATTGGAAGTATCACTGGCGAAAACGGCGCCTTAAAGAACGCACGTGAATCAGGCACGATATTATTGGACATACGTGGTTCGGTGATTGGAAGTATCACTGGCGAAAACGGCGCCTTAAAGAACGCACGTAAATGACTTATAGACAAACGTGGTTCGGTGATTATGGAAATATCACTGGTGAAAACGACGCCTTAAAGAACTCACGATGTTGTCTATAGCCGATGTCACCTTGGCGAAAACGGCGCCCTAGAAAGGACACGTGGTTCGGTGAACGAGAATATCACTCGGCGCCTTAAAGAACGCACGGTGTCGGTGATCGGTATGTCATTGGCGAAAACGACGCCCGAGAAACACATGTGATTTGGTGAATGAGAACACCATTGGGAAATCGTGGTATGAGTGGGAATGACGAGAGAGGGTCTAATAAAACTTATATGTATTACACATTCAATAAAGTGTTCATGAATGTGTGGTTACCATATTGTTGTGCTTAGGCAAGTGATTATATGTAATGGAAATATCAAGGTATTGAGTAAGCCTTTCGGGACCTGAGTGAAGGCTATCCAGAGAGGGGCGGATTGAGATCCCATCCCTTTTGTGATTTAGTGTAGATAGGTGCTGAGACTTTTATGATGTAAATAGTATTGTAAATATCAACCTTGAGCAAATATGTCTTGATTACACATAAAGAAAATTAACCATAAAGATAAGACACATGTATTTTCATTTTGCTCTAATAAAACTTATATGTATTACACATTCAATAAAGTGTTCATGAATGTGTGGTTACCATATTGAAGTGATTATATGTAATGGAAATATCAAGGTATTGAGTAAGCCTTAAGTGAAGGCTAGGGGGATTCGATTATCAACCTTGAGCATATGTCTTGATTACACATAAAGAAAGATATTCGCTTGTGGCACATCCAATTTTCTGTGACATTTAAGATAAGAGAATAGTGATCGACAAAGGAGATAATACATAAGGTTTTACCTTTTATGAGGTGTTATCAATTTGCCACATAACTATATTGAATCCATATCAGTAAAGTTGAAAGCACTCGTGATCATGGAAGGCTTTGTGTAAGTACATGCAATTACCACCATGATTCGGTGTTTGAGACTTTATGGGATATGACTAATTATTAAGAATTATCACTAAATTAACATAAAGGTGTGCACATACAATACAATCTCAATTGACATAGCCAAAGTGGGAGAATGTAAGAGTTTTCTTGATGTAGGCTTCATTAATTGATATTGTAATTTACTATTTCATGAGGTTGGTCTAATAAGGTAAGACATAATGTTTTCTTAATGGTCAAATATGGGTCTGGCTTGTGTCGGCCGAGTTGGCCCGCCTCATGATGAGAGGATCCATCTAAAACTATATAAATAGTGTTAAGGTCCTTCTTCTAACCTTCATTCTTCCATGAACATTCTCTCACCTCACATAAGGTAGCTATGAGGGGCAATCTTATCATGCCAAGATCTGAGAGCCATAGAGGAGAAGAACCCAAGCGTTGGATCATCGCAATTCCGCATAAAAAATAATGGATTCTAAATCAGGTATGCAAATCTTCGTCTTCTCCTCAATATGTTCAAGTTTCTAACCATGTTGATCTTGGGATGCCGCTTCGACAGCCAACAACTCCACCCTAGAAAGCATATGATTCAAAGTTCTTATCGTCACTTGGCCTCAAATTAGGGAGGAACAGTTCCATGCATATGAGTTCACGGTAAAGCTCAATCTCATGACAAAGACCAAGATAGATGATGAGAGAGATCTCCCCAACAAAGGAAATGACGTTGTCATGGGAGCAAACAAAATAGAAGGTGGGATAAGAAAGTTAATGGAGGGCAAGGAGGCTAGAGAGGGGGAAAAAGGTGAAGGATGTCAGTGAGAAGAGCATGAAGGCTTTAGTGGAGGGTGGCTCTTCTTCCTTGTCTTTGGCTCATTTCATTGACGACGTTTGCAGACAATGAGCCTCCACTTGGCTAGGAGATAGGTTGAGTGGTACTTCACGTAATTTTTTTTTATTTGTTATTATTATCATTGTTTTCTAATAAGTTGGTATTTTGAATCTTGATTTGTTGGAGTGTGTCTTCTAGTGTTCCTATGGCTGTAATCCATCCTCGATCTCCAATAAATGAATTCCATTTTGGATTATTAGAGTAAGAAAAATTACGGATTGACAAGAACTCATAAGTGTCGAATGTATATTAAAGAAGAAAGAGGAAATACAATAAACAAACATGCCGTTCTTGAAATGTTCATCCACCACTTGGGCAACCATCTCCTTGCATGTAAGAACCCTGAAACCCAAAAGAATCGTCATCATGGTCAAAGCAAAGCTCCAGTTCGTTCCATCACCAGGCTTCTCGTCAAACACGAACACCCCCTATCAATCACCCTTTGTCATGACCCGATCTCGCCACCCATGATCCTTTACCATCACGAGGAGAGAAAAGGGAAAAATGTCGAGTGTAAAGGTACTTGATCACGTGAGTTCTCTCATGGCTCGCGTTCCAAAAGACATCACCATCTCACCTTTCGAATCAAGCCTCTCGTGAGGTCCCTCCACAAGAATGCGAGCTCTCCTAAGCTCATACCCCACATGACAGCAAAGTGTAGCAATCCATACCCACACAGCGACACACCTTGGGAGAAGAGGCTGGGTGTGGATATTAGATTTAAGGGTACCTTTACCATAGTAGCCCTCTCGATAATACACTTCACTCATAAGAATGACATCACTTCATCCTTTGGGGTACTCCCACATCGAGTATGCTAAATCATTGTGAGTTTCATCGAAACTTGTACCCCTCATGATGGGTTTGTTTATACAATCTAGTTGTTTATGATAACCTAAAAATAAGACGGGAGTCACCACTAGCCTCATTTTGGAGGTCAGCTAGAAAAACCAATGGAGGGTCGAGAGTGTTCCCTTGATTCCTACACAACCAAATATCTAGATTCGGGGACTTGGGTTATGTTAATATTTCTATTAATGCCCTTTCAGTACCTAAACAATATGCTGTGTTTTCCTAACGTGTCCATGCATTTCTTCTTACATTTTCGGGATCATTAGTCCTAAACTAAGCAATCATGCATGGTTGGTCATTTTCGTACTATTCTATTTCTAGAAAACAAGAAAAGAAAGCAATTAATAGAATCGAAATTATGAAACAGCAAGTAAACAATGAAAGAAAGCAGTAAATCTACCATGCAATTTTAGAAAAATATAAAAAAGAAACACAATTTAAAAGGATGAGAGGAAAAAGAAAAAACCCGCAACAAAGAGAACCCAAGACATATGTCGGGGGAATGAGTAGTACATGATAATGGTTGGAATGGACATCAACCTCCATCATCTTCATGCATTATCCATCTTTGGGGTCCTAATCTAAACCTAGTCTAGAAACCTATAACTAGGTGCATACAATGGAAAGAAACAAACGTACATATCAAAGCAATAAAAAATGCAACATCATGTCAAGATTAATCATTTAAAGAAAGTTCAATACAAAAGTCAAATTTTGGGGCCTCGGGGTCAGCCTTTGTCTTTCATGTTATGGTCCCACTAAGACACCTACCTGATCCATTTTTGTGACTTATAGCAATTGTTGACCAATTGTGTCCTCACATGACCAATAATGCTTATAAGTCTCTTAATCAAGCAATCTATGTGATCCCAGGATTTTCCCTTAATAACATACATCGACCCTACTATCCATCTAAAAGTCACATGCATTGCAAAAATTTAAACATGCATGCAAATCTTTTGAACCTTATTTCTCAAGCAATAAAGTGAACTGTCGGCAAGTTACTTATTACCAAGGGCATGCGCCAATCACAAATATAAGCAATTTATAATGCATGATGAGATTATATGTATGAAGGGCACGTGTGACTTTTCAAAAATGTTTGAAATTGTCAATGAAAATTTTGAAACAAAGTGACATATCAACTATGGAAAGCATTTTATTGCCAAAGCTAACTTGGAACTCGCAAAAATTCATTCACAAGTGTCGCGGGCATTTTAAATACAATCCAAACCATGACTCCGCGATTGTCTAAATCAAAGTTCAGAAAAATGTGGAAACATTTAAGATTAAAGAATGTCAAGGCTATGGAGCACATTCAATTGCCAAGGCTAGCTTGGAACTCGCAAAAATGGATTCACAAGCATTGTAGGCATTTTGAATATGGTCCAAACTGCGATTTTTCCTTAAGCCAAATCAAGCTTCGAAAAAGAATTTCTTAGAAATTATTTTTTGGAAACAACACATGTACCAAAGTATTTTTTTTTTTGAAAGATTCAATTTTGAAAAGGCCAATTGTTTAACAACAAAGATCAAAGCATTTAGAACAATCTCCATGAAGATGACATGGCCTAATTTCACGCACAAACTAGCCTAAAAGTATAACTAACCAATCACAATCATGTTTATATTAGGAAATTTCTGAACAAGCATGTAAGGACAGAAAAATTGGGCAATATCTAATGAAAATTTGGTAATGAAAAAAATTTCCTAACATACATGACATGATGATGAACAACTTTCATGAAGAAAGTTTTCTTAAAAAATCTACACATGATTTTACAAAAATCAAACAATAAGCAATAACACATCAGAAATTTGTCAAAATAACAAGACATTCAGCTAATGTCACAAGGATTTGTCCTATCAAAATATGTCTAAAAATCATCAAATTTACACACAACATAGCCAACATGATGACAAGCAAGTTTCATTAGGAGGCTGAGTGCAGATTCCAAATAGAAAAAATTGAACAAAAATATCAAAGACCTCTCTAAACAGGGGTTAGAATAGGTGTCCGAATTTGATCCATTGTCCAGATTTTGATCTAGTTTTGAAAAAAATGGAAAATTGGTTTAAACGATAAGTGATCTACGTGAAATCAATGCATCAAAAACCTCTAAATGTGCCTTACGTCTTCCAAAAAAAGCTCGAGTCCAAACTAGGTCAATTTGGTACCCTAAGATCGAGATCTCTAAAAGTGTGCGCATCAGTAACTAAGAAAACAAAACATAAGCATTCATTATAAAACCTCAAAATCATTCAAATAATGCACAAACAGCATGAAGAAATCATATGGAACTTAGGATTGGATGCAATGGAAAGTTTGGATAATCATCTAATCCTAATCGCATCCAAAGTTGGCATGCAAAATGTCATACAATTTAAATGACATTATGAAATGATTCATGAGTCCTAATGGAATGCTTAGGAATCCTAAGTGTAATAAACACTTTAGTGAGACAAATTTAATGTGCAAGATGATACTCAAAGGACATTACCTAAATGTATATACAAACCATGAAACATGCGGTTCAATCGTCAAGAATGCATGATCGTAAGATTTAGTCTCTAGATGACTTAAACAAGCACGGAAATGTGCACACATGACAAGGTTTTATTTCAACATTAAATTTACAGAATGAGCATAATTTCAGCCATCCTCAAGACATGCATAAATCCTACTACAAAACTCACATACAGAGCATGCGATGATGAAGGTTTCTCGTTAAAAGTTCAAAACTCAATTAAGATCATATGAATCGTAGCAAAAATGGCAAAACCAACAAACTATATGCCCAACTAATGTTGCTACAGTGCTTTTATTGTAATGATGCAATCGACTCACTTTGCCAACATGAAGACCTTGCAAAGCATGCATCAATTGACCATGTACATAATTTATTTCAACTTTCATGTACGATTTGAGACCAAATAGGTGCATTTGTGGACTCAATTTCGTCAAAACAAATTTCAGACCAATGCAGGATAGACTATCCAATGTTCAGATCTAAGTGATTTTGACCTAGCTAAACATGTCTAAAAATTTTGAAATATATATATATATAGAACATGCACAACACTAATAAGAGCAACATTAATAAGAGCAAAAGGAATGTTATTTCAAAACTCAACACAAAAATCAGTACAAAAATGGCTAAATTAGATATCAATATGAAACAAATTAACCTAGGCTTGGATCTGAGTAGATATGACTTAATTAAACACATCAAAAAATCATGAAAAAATTACAAAAGATGCACAAAATGATTTGGAACAAAATTCATGATGAAATTTTGTCAAAAAATGATCATGAAAGTCAACGCAAAAATAACAAAGATAGAAGGTGGAACAAAATAGAAAAAATAAAAAAAAAACTAAACTACTGCAAAATCGCTCATCTTTGGAGGTGTTTTCAAGGGTCAAACGATGCTCGATTAGGGCGTGCAATCTACTGTTTTGTAGCTCGGGATGTCTATTATCTAATCTTAAAAGGATTTAAATTAAAATTGTTAGGAAAATCCCTTACCATGTATACTTGAAAAATTAGAAGATAGACTTTATACTAAAGCTAAACTTATTCAGACTGTGTCTAGACCTTAAAGTAAAATATGTTTATAAGCAAAATATGTTCAGACTTACGTCTATATTGTAAAATTTACTTAAAATAGAACACTCTCAGACTTTACATCCGGAAGAAGTCACAAGTCCAAAACATGATAAGGCTGAGAATGAGACATAAGTCTAGAACAAGACATAAGTTTATAACATAGTAGATTCAGAACAAAGCATGTTTAGAACGAGACAACTTGATAGAACGTAACACAAGCCCCAAACATAGAACGGCTAGTGATCTGATTTGGATTCTATATCAAGATGGATTTGATTAACTCAATCTAATTAATTGACAATTGGACCTTGAAGACAAGAACTTTCTAAACGAATAAGCTCTACTTATGGAAACCAAGATTCTGTTTGTATAGGTGATCAGAATGAACTTGGGATTATACTTTTGTCACTCAACGACTATTAAATATTTTTGATACAGATCTATCCAATGAGTAAATTGGAAGACAATCCTCTAGATACTGTCCAACGGCTAGTTTGGAAGTGGAGGAGTATTTAAGGAGATGAGAAAGTAAGAGACAGAGTGTAGAATCTAGAATTCCAAAGTCTAAATGAATTTCAATCATATACTTGTCCTTCATGAGCTTAAACATTTGTGATCGTGAGAGATATCAAAAAAGTGACTTAGTGAGATAGTGTGATTTACCACTAAGTGTTTGTACTCAAAGTTGTAATATCTTGTTGATCATATAGTGGAATCCAGCCAGAAGACTGTTAGCATGGGAAAATAAGCGTAGACTTAATCTTAGTCGAACCAATATAATTTTGTGTGCAATTTTCTCTTCCATTAACTATTCTTATTTAAGTCTATTACACACTTGTAGGTTATTTCAGAATTGTTTATCACATAACAAATTCTAAACATCTTTCAGAAGTCTGGTGACTTGTTTGTTAGACTCTAATCCTTATTCAAACTTTGCTCGAAATTTGTTTTATTCCGCATTTATTTGTCAATACTTCTTTCAAACACCTATTTACCCTCTTCTAGGTATTCATACTAGCATTATTAGAAACGAGGTTGTGCATTATCATAAATGAGGTTGTTTCAAACCTCATTTTGGTCAAGACAGTAACCTAGGTTCAGACATACGAAAATCCAGAATAAACTCAAGAACATAATCATCACTCAAATCATCAACAAATCATTGTAGCATTCATAATCATTAATCTTAAACACATAAAAGTTCCTAATATTCAATCCTAGCCTCGATCTCGCTTCATCAGATTCGAGTTTTGAATTGTTATCTTCCTCGCGATTTTCGTCAATTTCTATCACGATCAATCGGATTAAGCTGTCGGATCATGATCAAGACTCTAAGAATGCATATCAAACCACTACAGATTAAATTGGGATTAATCAAACCATCGGCTCAAGGAAAAAAACAAAGAACCGATCAAAAATGGACTGACCTTGACTCCCTAGCAAAGATCAGGCCGTCAATGAAGATTCATTAACCAATCTAGTTTTCTCTAACCACAACAAGGTCATAGACTTCTGGCATTACAAATCACCAATAGCCGGGACGCTTGGGGGCCATGGCGACCGCCAATTCAAGCCTAGAACAAAACTAATCTAAGAGATGGATCAATTTCCACGTCAGAGAAGAATCTCGAACTTGAATGGGTAGAATGAGGAGCCACCTGAGGTGAGATCAACTCTTAACAGCTTGAGCTAGGTGAGTACATTGCCAATGAAGATGAATCATCATCGGTGGGGGCTAAACCGACGGTGATTTAGTGCCGGAAGAGGTCCGATTGGACTGAAACTAGAAAGAGAGAGATATGTTTTGGGTGGAAGATTTGAGGGAGAAAAGAGAGAGAGACTAAAGAGAAGAGAGAGAGAATTTTCCTGCAAATGAACCCCCTTGAAAATGGAGGGAAAATTCATTTATATACCCCCACATTAAGTGATTTTGGTTGTCCATTCAATCCGACTATCGAAATTTTGATCCAATGATTAAAAATCAATTTTGAAGGCTCTATCATGATCTCGAGGTGTTAGGTAATTGATCTAGTGTGTTTGACTTGAGCCAAAATCGAGAATTGCATCAAAATGTTTGATGATGGGTTAATTTGCAATTTAATGAAATTCGAGGATCAATCTATAAAATGTTGGGAAATTGAAGGTGCATAAGTGAAATTGACATTGCGAGGATTCCAAAACCGGTCTCTGAAGACTAAGAATTAGCTGGAAAAGGCTTGAATTGACCAATCCCACCGGTAGCCAGTCAAACCGATTCGATCCAGTTCAACCGATTCTTGACTAGTTTGGTCCAATTCCGATACAATTAAGCTAATCAAACCTTATGAACATAAGCTAGGGATCTTTTATTGACCTAATTAAATGATTATCGTGAAAAACAACAAGTCGAAACCATAGATGCTTTGAATTGGGCCTAAAAAGCTAAAATGGTAAAATTTGCAATCAATGGGCAAAATTGCAAATTAACTAAAATTTAACTCAATTAGTATCACAATTGCCCCATCTAATGAGCTACCCATATGCAAGATCATTTATCATATTCAAATTGACCTTAAATTGAAGTGCTCAAGCCTAGGTCAAAAATGGATCTAAGCCATGAATGGGTCAAATCGAATTTTATCAATTGAAGTTTAATTGCTTGATTTTCTAATGGCTTGGAGTATAAAATTCTTCAAATTGATGAGTTTTGGTGTGAATTTCACAAAATCAATTCGAATTTAGACTTATATTAAGGAAATGAGTAAGAAACAACCATCTGTTAGCAAGCTATGAAGAATCAATTTTAGTGCCCTAATGAGGGCTCAAAACGGCAATTTGTATTTTGACTTGATCAATCGTGAAATTGAATGCTCAAGAAGATTTTAGATAACCCCTAAACTAAATGTCAAAGAAGGATATGTTCCTAATTATGAGTAGAATGAAAGTAATTTTATTTTTGATCAATTTAAATCCTAAAATTCAAAAATTCAAAAATCAAGGTTTTTAATTGAATTTTGTGAAATTGTTAACACAAAAGTCAAATTGACATTAAAAGAAATACATTTGTGCAATTTTTTTTGTCAAAGGTTTAACCAAAAGTCAACCATTTAGTTGACTTTTCCTAAAAGGTCGATTTTTTGGTCAAATTTTTCAATTTTCAAGAAATTGATTTGACAAAATTGAAATTAAAGCAAAATGGAATCTTTTTGGGTAAAATTTTAATTTTAGACCTAGGGTTGACTTTTGGTCAAAAGGATGACCAAAAGGTCAACTTGAAAGTCAACCATTTGACTTTTCGGGTTTGTCTTAAAAATGAACTAGAAATTACTTAAAAATGACAATGCAAAAGAAAGAAATAAAAAATGACACTTTTTAGCAGAGAGATAGGGCTCTGTTATGACATCTCGATTTTCCAATTCTATTTTCAATAAATTGAGACCGGCATTTCGTTGGCACGCATATAGTTCTTTTCCTTGAGTCGGCCACTCATGTGAAAACTAATCTATCGGGTGAAGCCGTTAAGAGTTTCTAATGCATCGGACTTGAGAATTCGACCAGGAAGCGATCTTTCGACCAAGCTAATCTACAAGGGTTATTACGGCACAATTAAAAATCGATTAGAGATCAGAGATAGGTCGACTCGACAGAGGCATGTGATCAAGTGTGGGTGATTCCACACTTTTTTGTCAATCGGCACTAGACCGACTTTTTTATCAATTGGGTACCCTGTGTTCGTATTTGAAACCTTGAGATTACATCGACAATCGAAAGTCGCCAATGTTTCCAAGATGTACATTGTGGCTTGAGATGATCAACCACAGGTCAAATGCATGAGAATTTCTAAAGGCTACCGGTAGGTTGGGCCGCACTAATATCATGCCAAAGTGAAATTAACCGTGGAATTGAGATCAAATTCAAAAATTGGAAGTTTGGGTGTGTCACAAATCATTTTAGGAATATTAACTCATCTTCAGAAGATTTTTCATGTAATTAGAATTTTTCAGTGATTAAATCAGAGAATGGCTAATTTGGCTCGAGAAATTAGTAGGTCCGCCCTTAGTCTTGCTTTTAGGACTTAAGTTGGTTCTATGGACAGGTGAAGATGTGAATTGAAGTGTGGTGACATTGGATTAAGTTTGTGGACTTCAATTTGATTCAATTGGGAGAGAATTGATTGGAATTGAAGGAATTAATGTACAAAGTTTTATGTCCCGGGAAAATGGAATTGCAACCATTGGAATAAGGTTGTGGGAGATAGTGGCGTGTGATGTCATCTTAGGTCATGGTGGGCCATTTTTGTTGGATAAAAGAAAGAGAAAAAGAAAATAAAAAGGGTCCCCTCCTTCTCTCTCCTCCCTCTCTTCTTCCTCTCTCTCCCCATCGCCTCCCTCCTCCACCTTTTTCTTCTTGCTGCTGGATGAAACCGAGTAGACCAACGAACCTAAAGAGGTCGCACACCTCCGCCGTTCGCCGCCGCAGCATGCCGTTCGCCGTCGCCGCCTGTCCACACGCGAGCTACTTCGCCCCTCCCATTCTTGCTTCATCCACCACCAGCCGTCATCCCTCCACCATCCAGCCGCCCATTCGTCATTGTCAAGGCCGCCGGAGGCCCACCTGGCCACCGTGTGCCATCATCCTAGCCACCGACAAGCTATCGCCATCCGCCGATCTTCCTCCACCCATTTCGACCCGAATCAATGCCGGATCCGCCCTTCTCGGCCCCAAATTAGTAGTTGCAGAAAATGGGTATGGCAGTGGGTGTTTGGCCCGTTTTGGCCGCCTTCTCGAGCCCGGATGCTTGGCCGGCCTTAAGGAAAGTCAATCCTCGCGCCGTCCCCGTCATTTTGTCCGCTGAGCTCACTAATCCAGTGAGTTTAACTCACTAAACCTTGATTAGAGTGTTAATGATGCCCTAAGTGTGCTTAGTTTAAATTAAGTAAGTGGATTAGTGTATTTAATTATAAATTGGATTAAGAGGTTGGTTTATGTTAAAGTGTGTTTAAATTAAAGGTTAAAAGAAGTTATTTAAAGTTAAGCCTTGATGTGACATAAAAGGATTTTAGTTTTGAATTATTTAATTGCTTCGAAATTCTGGAAAATATAATATTATATTATAATCCGAAATTATTAAAATATTATTATTTTTAAAAAAAAAACATAAAAATTATTTTTTTACCCCGATTGCTAAAGTTTCATGCCGATCGCTGTTGTGCATTTAGAATTTGAAATTGATGATTGGTTATGGCAAATTGAGTGTGATTGCGATAAATATGAATTCTTTATAAAATCCTAAGTGTGGAAATTAATGGGAGATTGGCCAAAAATGACCACCTATTAGAGGTCGTGCCTAATATGGCCACGATTAACCACCTATGAGAGGTCGTACCCAGTGAGGCCGTGATGGACCACCTATGAGAAGCCATGCCCAATGAGGCCATTGACCACTTATTAGAGGTCGTGCCCATTGGGCTAGATCTACCACCTAAATAAAGGTCGTGCCGAGTGGGGCCGTGATTGCCACTGGTTATCAAACCTTCCGATAGGGTTGTGATTGGAAGCAGTAATTGATTGCTAGAATGACATGTAATCGGCCGAGTCGATTGATCGTTGAGACAATCCAAGTGGTTGAATTGTTCTGATAATGTGATTGTGTCACAGTTGTTTGGTTATCATGGTTATCATAATGGCACGTGGTTGAATTATATAAATTGTGTTAACCTGCAGATAAAGACTAATGCGAGGTAAGTCTTCTTGATGTTGTGGCTAGGTCATTCTAGGGTGTATTTTCTTTCTAATAGAGGTTTAGGGGGTTGAACTTGCTAAGACATTGTCTCATCCCGGTTTGGGGATTAAAATTTCAAGTCCCCGGTGGACGGAGCGGGCAGATAACTTTGGTTGGCCTTGAGGAGTTGTAGAGGTGAAGTCATAAGGATTGGAGAACGTGTCCGACTTGTAGGTCATAGGACAGTTCCTTTTTAAGAGTCAGTCTTCTGTAGACTTTTGGTTATAGGTCTTCATTTGTAATTCTATTGAATTAATAAAGTGTTATGTTGTGGTTTTGATTGCCTGCTTTTCTATCCCAACTCAAATGTAGTCAAGGGGATTTGTTTCGCTTTTGCATGCGTAATAAATTGAATGGGTAGGCAACGGATCTTGGGATGTCGCATATTTGATCGACCGCAATGGGATGTGCGCACACTCGGGTTCGGGGCGTGACATTCCCGTTTAAGTGGTATCAAAGCATGGTCTGTGTATGGAGTGATAAAGTGCGATGAGTCATGGGATAATTAGTAGGAAATGCTTTTAATATGCTGATGCATGTGGTTGATAGTTGTTTGGTAGTTTGTTTGTGAGGTCACTCAAATTTCAACCTAATGTTGGAATCGGAAAACAGGTGTCTATAAAGAGCCTGTAGGATGAGTGACTAGGAGTGGAGAACTCCTTGTAGGAGGTCAATAGGACCTGTATCTCGAGGTAGGATGCTAACAAGAGTTGGTACCCAAGGTAGATTGCAGGCTTAGACCAATACGAGTGTGAGAGTATCGCCATAAGTCATACTGAGGGTGTAATAGCATCAAATGATCCTAGTTTTGTCGGAATTGTTTTGGCCGCTAGAGTCTTTGGAAAGCATTTTGGGTTAGTAAGCTCAGGACCGAGCCGCCGCTGTTGCTGTTGTTTCTACCGCTACTAGTGTTGTGATTGTTGTTGTTGCCATGCCTGTTGAGGCCCAATCAGGAGTGGTGATTGAGGATCAAGCTTACCGTATATGAGTCAAGATTCAATTTAGACAGAGATGGAAGTCGATTTGGGAGAAAGGCCAATATCAGAAGAAAGGTGCCCTGTTTCACCTAATCGGAAGAGTAAAATTGGAAAGTCATGGCTCAACTCGATCGATGTGTGTCGTGTATGTAAAAAAGACATGGATATGTTCTGTGCTATAAGAGAGAAAAGACTTGTTGCAAGGGTCGCCAATACAACCATCTGACCAAAGATTTTCCGTATAGATAGATGGAGTCACAGCTGTTTCTATACCACCGTTGATAAGACAGAATAGAGGAAACATGCTTTGGGCCATTTAGTGGGATACTTGGAGCGAACCTCAGTGCAAGGAAAGGTGCATGATATTCCTTGATGGGAGGTAGAGGATTAATTGATTATGTGCCGAGTTTGTGGAAAGGAGGTATGAGTCCGCCTAGTGTCAAAGCAAAAAGATAGCATGATTTGAATATGGCTAGCAAAGCCATTAGGTTAGGAACTGTCCGCGTAAGTTCATGAGAGTGTAAGTACCGTTACTGCAGATAGGATGCCACTAGGATGGCTAGAAGAGCATGAATGGGTCGACCATGCATCAATCAAAGGGAAAATGTTCTTGAGGAAATTTCATCAGAGTAGTGTAGCAAAATTTTCAATGAAGGTTGTAGGATTTTCGGAGTGGTAATAAAGCCATGGAAATATGAATTTCTAACTATAGTTGTACTTGAAAGGGGTTTGCTTAAGTATGACTTGGAAGTCATTTATAAAAAAGTTTGGCTTAAGGAGTTCTCTACTATTTTGAATTGTAGTGGTGATGTAATTTAGCTTGTTTAGTTAGCGTGCGAAAGTTTTGAATCACTAAAAGTCGAAGAGGAACTTCGATCCTCATTATTTGTTGCTAAAGATTACTTGGTTCTGGTTGTTGGTTACTGAATCTTTATAACAACTGTAATGGATGCGTCAGTTGAGGAGCTGAATATGGAGAACTTAACCGTGGTATAAAAGTTTTTAAGGTATTTTCTAAATAATTATTAGATTTGCTGTTAGAAAGAGAAATTAAGTTCGTGATTGAATTAGCACCCGGAACAGAGCTAGTCCCTAAGGCTCCTTACCGGATGGTGTTACCTGAGTTAAAAGAAATGAAGGTGCAAATGCAGGAATTGTTGAATAGGGGATTCATGCGTTCCAATGCATAACCTTTGGGAGCACCTGTTCTATTCGTGAAGAAGAAAGTTGGTTCGTTGTGTTTATACATTGATGTTCCTCAAAGTCGACTGGAGGTCAGGGTATCATCAGTTGAGGATCAAGAAGAAAGATATACCGAAGTTAGCATCTCAAACTCGATATGGTAGTTATGAGTTCAATGTTATACCGTGTGGTTTGATGGACACCATAGTTATTTGTTTGAGTCTAATGAGCAGAATGTTTAAGGGTACTTGAATCAGTTGGGATCATGTTCATTGAAGTTATCCTAGCGCGTTCAAAGAGTGCTGAGGAGCACGAGAGACATTTGGGGGTGGTACTTCAAACCTTAAGTGCTTTTGGATTTTACAATAAACTTAGCAAATGCGAGTTTTGGATGACTCCTGTTGCGTTCCTAGGTCATGTGATTTCAGGAGAATGAATCTTCGTAGACCTCATCCAAGATTAAAGCAGTGATCAATTGGCCGATATTGACTACAGTGATAGAGATCAGAAGTTTCTGAGGATTAACAGAATATTTCAAACAGTTCATAGAAGGGTTTTCAGCGTTAGTGTTACTGTTGGCAAGACTACTGAGAAAGGAAGAGAAGTTCGCATGGACAGGTAAGTGTGAGTGTAGTTTTCAAGAGCTTAAGCAAGAGCTAACTACCGCACATGTGCTGACTATTCCATTTGGTCCTAGAAGTGATGAGATCTACAGTGATGCATCGTTTAAAGGATTGGGTTGTGTGTTGATACAGCAAGATAGGATTGTTGCATACGCGTCCCATCAGTTGAGACCTCAGGAGTGGAATATGAGATAGCGTCGCTTGATGGAACTCATTAAGGATTATGACTATGATATTTTGTATCACTCTAGAAAGGTGAACAAAGTCGCAAATGCACTGAGTCAAGAGTCCTTAATTGCACAGTTGGTACTCAAGGATTGGATCTTATTTGAGAAGGTTCGAAATTCGATTTTCAAATCTAAGGTATGCCACCTTTTGAATCTTATGACCATCCTCAGAATTGAGCCGAAAATTCAAATCAGAATCAAAACACTTCAGTGGATAGATTCGGAAATTCAAAAGATTCTATAAAAGAATGCAGATGAGAGAGAGATTGATTTTCAGATTTTCGAAGGCAGAATGCTAAGGTTCTGAGGACGATTATGTGTAATTGATGATACAGAGATTAAATAAAAGATTTTATGGGAAGCTCATTGTAGCAACTTTAGCGTTGTCTAGATAATACGAAGGTGAATCAGAATCTACATCATCGGGATGGGTAGATTGGCATGAAGATGGATATCACCTAATAAGTTAGTGTTGAATGTATCAGTAAGTGAGAATGTGGTAATGTAAGCCTGGAAAGCTTTTTTAAGCACTTGAGAGAGTTCTGTGTGGGAATGAAAGTATAGCATGAGGAATGTTATGACTGGTTATTAAGGAGTTGGGAAAAGTATTGATTCCTTATAGAGTTGTGGTCGACAGATGAACAGAGTCAACTCACCTTAGTGCAGCGTGAAAAGATGATAACTCTATAAAAATAGAGTTATTTTACCTATTTTAGGCAGTAACTAATGCATTATCTGTGAGAAAATATTTGAATTCCTTCTGATTATTTGAATTTTCCCTGTTTATGCAGAATAATGAGATATGGAGAAGATAAGGAAAAGAATGGCAATTATCAGGAATTCAAATAAAAGCAGCAGTGGAAAGATAGATATCAAATCAGGAAATTCTTGATTTTGTTCCTAATGTTATCTGCAAGCATTGGGAGATAGATATTTTTGATATATCCTATAAATAGAGACAGAGAGGGCAGCTAGGGTTTTTTTTAGAGAGAGGGGGGGCTAGATCGTTTTTTAATTCTTCTGAGAGTTTTTCAAGTATTTTGAAGAGAAGACGAAAGTGGTGATAGAATTCTTGTCCTTTGATTCAAGATGCTAAGTTTGATCTATATTTTTATTTTTATTTCTTATTCTACTATGTTCTAATTTTCTTTTGTTAGGGCTACAATGTAGCCTAACCATGATGATATGAATTTCATGATTTTTATGTTTTACAATTGATTTCATTCATATGAGTTATATATTATTGCGTTTACTGCTTTTGAGTGACTGGCCACCACTTGAATGATCTGATGTGTATGTTTAAGACTGAGAGGTGATAATATGCAATTGTTCATTATAATATATAAGCATGAATTAAACGTGGATAGAAATATACCGCGTTATTTGTGTAGCTTTCGGTGATAAGGTGATCCAAAAGACTCATTGTAAACCGGGAATATTCATAGTTTTTAATGCACTCATGTTTATTTTAATTCACATATAGATATAGTGAATTAATAAGCTGAGTAGGTTTGCTATACCTAGAGATAGGATAGTAAATAGATTAGGAAATTCCGTTATCACATGTTTGATATCGTTCTTGTATTCACAACAATCTGAAATTCATATCTAGTGGTTATGGTGAAATCGGATGCTCTAACATATTTATCTGATCGATTTACTGCATTTAGTCTACAAATTTCATTTTTAATTCATTCTTAATTATATTTTAATTTGTTAGATAAATTTTAGAATTAGTCTATTTTAGTATTTAATTGGTTTATTAATCATCGATCTCCGTGGGACGATACATTTTCTTATCATTATATTACTTGTTCAATATGTGCACTTGCGTTTAGAATTTTACGAACAAGTTTTTGGCAACAATAGTAATTAATATTGATACCAAGATTCGATTAGAATAGGTATACCGAAGTGTGTGTATATCATATAAATCATCCGCATGGAGTGCCGGGGATGAATTGTATTTCAAATCTAAATCAAATGTTCCAAGTTTGCAGAGCTTTCAGATGGTTCTTTCTTCAGCAATGCATACCAGAGAGTGCAGAATTTCAATTGCCAAGATGAAGTCAGGGAAAGAAAGATTAGGCCAGGGTCAGTACAGTAGTCAGTGATTGCAGTTGCCGAGATCAGTGTCAGAGTTATATCAGATCTTGACCAGAGGTTCCCAGTTTCAGCAGATCAGTCGGATAGTTTCTTTTAATCAGTGCAGAGCAAAGTGTTCAGGACTTAAGTCGGTTGAGATGAGATCGGAGATTAGAAAAGCGCTGGTCCAGAGTTGGTTCAAAAATCAGTTTTTCAGTCGCAGTTAGCAGAGACAGTCTTGAGACCACTCAGAATCGCCAATTTAGCTTTGCAGATTTTGTGTTGAAGACCTTTGAAATTCTAAGTGGGCAAGTGTTTAGTATTTTGGATCCGAAGTGGTTTGGGGCAATTTAGCAATGATCTGGCAGCATTGGTATAGAAGGAGCGACTTGAGAAAGAGAAAATTATATGAGACGACGGTACTCCCACCTTTTTGTTTAAGAATTGGTAAAGGTTTAAATTTCAAGAATGAAATTTTTATAAGAGGGGAAGAGTTGTAACATCCCGATTTTCCAATTTTATTTTCAATAAATTGAGGCGGGCATTTCATTGGCACGCATATAGTTCTTTTCCTTGAGTCGGCCACTTGTGTGAAACTAATCTATCGGGTGGAGCCGTTAAAAGTTTATAATGCATCGGACTCGAAAATTTGACCAAGAAGCAATCTTTTAACCGAGCTTATCTACAAGGGTCATTACGGCACAATTAAAAATTGATTAGAGATCGGAGATAAGTCGACTCGACGGAGGCATGTGAGCAAGTGTGGGTGATTCCACCAAATCGCACAACTCTTGTCGATTGGTACTAGACCGACTTTTCTATCGATTGGGTACCCTATGTTCGTATTTGAAACCTTGAGATTACCCTGATAACCGAAAGTCACCAATATTTCAAAGATGTATATTGTGGATTGAGATGATCAACCACAGGTCAAATGCATGAGAATTTCTAAAGGCTACCTGGTAGGTTGGGCCGCACTAATATCGTTCCAAAGTGAAATTAACCGTAGAATTGAGATCAAATTCAGAAATTAGAAGTTTGGGTGTATCACAAATCATTTTAGGAATATTAACTCATCTTCAGAAGATTTTTCATGTAATCAAAATTTTTCAGTGATTAAATCAGATAATGACTAATTTGGCTCGAGAAATTAGTAGGTCCGCCTTTGGTCTTGCTTTTAGGACTTAAGTTGGTTCTATGGACAAGTGAAGATGTGAATTGAAGTGTGGTGACATTTGATTAATTTTATGGACTTCAATTTGATTCAATTGAGAGAGAATTGATTGGAATTGAAGGAATTGATGTACAAACTTTTATGCCTTGGCGGAAAATGGAATTGCAACCATTGGAATAAGGTTGTGGCAGATAGTGGAGTGTGATGTCATCCTAGGTCATGGTGGGCCATTTTTGTTGGATAAAAAAAGAGAAAAAGAAAATAAAAAGGGTCCCCTCCTTCTCTCTCCTCCCTCTCTTCTTCCTCTCTCTCCTATCGCCTCCCTCCTCCACCTTCTTCTTCTTGCTACTGGACGGAACCGAGCAGACCAGCGGAGCCAAAGAGGTCGCACACCTCCGCCGTTCACCGCCGTCGCATGCCATTCGCCGTCACCACCCGTCCGCACGCGAGCTACTCCGCCCCTCCTGTTCTAGCTTTGTCCGCCACCAACCGTCGTCCCTCCACCATCCAGCCACCCATTCGTCATCGTCAAGGCCATCGAAGGCCCGCCTGGCCATCGTCTGCCACCATCCGAGCCACCGACGAGCTACCGCCATCTGCCGGTCTTCCTCCACCCATTTCGACCCAAATCGACGCCAGATCCGCCCTTCTCAACGCCAAAACAATAGTTGCAGAAAATGGGTATGGCAACGGGTGTTTGGCTCGTTTTGACTGCCTTCTTGAGCCCGGATACTCGGCCCGCCTTGAGAAAGTCGATCCTCGCGTCGTCCTCGTTGTTTTGGTCCACTCGGCTCGCTAATCCGGTGAGTTTAACTCACTAAACCTTGATTAGAGTGCTAATGATACCATAAGTGTGCTTAGTTTAAATTAAGTAAGTGGATTAGTGTATTTAATTACAAATTGGATTAAGAGGTTGGTTTATGTTAAAGTGTGTTTAACTTAAAAGTTAAAAGAAGTTATTTAAAGTTAGGCCTTGATGTGACATAAAAGGATTTTAGTTTTGAATTATTTAATTGCTTTGAAATTCTGGAAAATATAAAATTATATTATAATCCAAAATTATTAAAATATTATTATTTAAAAAAATGAAAAAATTATTTTTTTACCCTAGTTTCTCAAAATTTCGTACCGATCACTGCTGTGCATTTAGAATTTGAAATTGATGATTGGTTATGGCAAATTGAGTGTGATTGCGATAAATAGGAATTTTTTATAAAATCTTAAGTGTGGAAATTGATGGAAGATTGGCCGAAAATGACCACCTATTAGAGGTCATGCCTAATATGGCCACAATTAACCACCTATGAGAAGTCATGCCTAGTGAGACCGTGATGGACCACCTACGAGAGTCGTGCCCAATAAGGCCGTGATGGACCATCTATGAGAGGTCGTGTCTAGTGAGGCCATGATTGACCATCTATTAGAAGTCGTGCCCATCGGGCCAAGATCTACCACCTAAATAAAGGTCGTGCCGAGTGGGGCCGTGATTGCCACTGGTTATCAAACCTTCCGATAGGGTTGTGATTGGAAGCAATAATTGATTGCAAGAATGACATGTAATCAGCCGAGTCAATTGATCGCTGAGACGATCCAAGCGATTGAATTGTTCTGATAATGTGATTGTGTCACAGTTGTTTGGTTATCATAATGGCACGTGGTTGAATTATATAAATTGTGCTAACCTGCAAATGAAGACTAATGCAAGGTAAGTCTTCTTGATGTTATGGCTAGGTCACTCCGGGGTGTATTTTCTTTCTAATAGGGGTTTAGGGGATTAAACTTGCTGAGACATTATCGCATCCCGGTTTGGGGATTAAAATTTCAGGTCCCTAGTGGACGAAGTGGGCAGATAACTTTGGTTGGCCTTGAGGAGTTGCAGAGGTGAAGTCATAAAATTGGAGAACGTGTCCAACTTGTAGGTCATAGGACAGTTCCTTTTTAAGAGCTAGTCTTCTGTAGACTTTTGGTTGTAGGCATTCGTATGTAATTCTATTAAATTATGAAAGTGTTATGTTGTGGTTTTCATTGCCTGCTTTTCTATCCCAACTTAAATGTAGTCGGGGATTTGTTTCGCTTCCGCATGCGTAATAAACTGAATGGGTCGGCGACGGATCTTGGGATGTCGCATATTTGATCGACCGCAATGGGATGTGCGCGCGCTCGGGGTTCAGGGCGTGACATCTTTCGCGATCAAAAACCTAATTCTCAATTTTTTACCTTTTAATGACACATCAACTAAAAATCAAGTGTCAATAGTTGCCCTTCTTTGAGTAAGCATTTGAAGGGGTTCCACTCGAAGATAAAATTGATACTTGCAATTTTTAGTCGACTCCACTTTGAAAATAGGAAAAGATAAGAAATGATATTTGATTAGGGACGTACCTGACACTTACCTTTGGAGTTTATTCACTTTGTCTCTCCCTCGTGGAATGAAATGAATGAAATGAAATCACTAAATGAAAAAAGGAATGGTTTAAGGATAACCACTAACCTAAAGACAAGGTTTAAGAATCACCTAGAACCTTAAGAGACAAGGTTTATGGATAATCTAGAACCTAAGTCAAGGTTTATGGATAACCCAAAACCTAAATACAAGGTTTAAGGATGACCTAAAACCCTAAGTCAAGGTTTATAAATAACCTAGAACCTAAAGACAATGTTGAAGGATAACCAAGAACCTAAAAATAAGGTTTAAGGATAACCTGAAACCTAAAAGATAAGGTTTAACGATAACCTAGAACCTAAAGTCAAGGTTTATGGATAACCTAGAACTTAAAGACAAGGTTTAAGGATAACCTAGAATCTAAAAAGCAAGGTTTAAGGATAACCTAGAACCTAAAAGACAAGATTTAAGGATAACCTAGTGAAAATGCTAATATTACCACCTAGAATAGGGGTGAATAGATGTTTTAAAGAAATAAGCAAATAAATGAAATATAAGTTATATTGCAAGCAAAGCCTGAGCAAGAGTCAAAATTTGACTAAAAGTGCCGCCAGACTTCTGAAGTAAATTTAGACTCAAATAAAGATGGTTTAGAAATTTGAGAAGTTTAGAAGAAGATTGCTATGAATAAAGTTGAAAAGAGTTAAGGGAATAGAAAATTGCACACGAAATTTTTGTTAGTTTAGCTTAGATTAAGCCTAAGTCCACTTTCCCACGTTGACAGCCTTATGGTTGAAATTCACTAAAGCATCAACAAAGAAGTACAATGGTTCGAGTGCAAACACTTAGTAGAAGATTTCTTTTTCTCTCACTAAGTCACTTTTCTTTTGTTTTTCTCTCTTGAATACAATTTATAAGCATTGTCATTGAAGAATAAGTGGTTGGAAAGGCCTCAAACTTTGGAATTTCAATTCTCATGCACTATCTCAAATGGATTGAATGACCTTCTTAAATACTCCTCTATGCCTTTCTAGCCATTAGCATTCTTTAAAGGAATTTCTTCCAATCAATTCGTTGAACATAATCGATTAAGGAAATCTTGTAACCATTTGAAGATTCAAATAAAAATCCAATAATTCTGATCGCCCAAACAATCAGAATCTAGATTTCCATAAGTAAATGCTTCCCAAAAAGGAACTTATATTAAAGATTGATTTCATCAATTCATGATTGATTCCATCAATATATCTATAAAAGGTAAGTGAGATTCTTCATCGAAAAGCCAAATATTAAAGATATATCTCTATAACGTTCATACTAGATCCTTGTCGTAAGATCAACAATCCTGAGTCTAATTATATTTTCGTTTTGGACTTGGTTTCAATCTAGATCACATCAGAGTGGGAAAGACTTCTGCAATAAATAGACATTGACAAGAGTCTACGATATGACTATAGAAGTCTAGTATTCTTCATAATAAGAGTAAGAACAAAAAAATTTTATCAACTTCAAAACATAATAGGAGTTTTCTCAACAATCTCCCCATTTTTTATGATAACAAAACTTTCATACAGATTTAAGCATAGTATGAAAGTTATCCTAGAAAACAACACTTTAGCAGCATGGGATAATCGATAGAGATAACAAACAGTAAACACAACAAAGTCTTGCACAAAACACACATAGTCTACATTCACCAAACACATCAATCAAAAGTCTGAATAAACCACATTAGTAAATAAAAATTCAAACACAAGTCAAACACAATGCACCAAGTTAAACTTTAATATGCAAAACACTCCCTCATTTTTGTCAACAACAAAAAGAGAAAATCAGATAAGCATTAAAAGAGGTTGGGTTGAGAAGGATCGGGGTTGTCTAGGAACACGAACAAGTCAAAATCCTCCAAGGTCTGCATGGTCTCCTCAAGTTTAGTCAAGCACTAATGATAAACAATCTCAACTTTTACCAGATTTCGCGGGATGCTTGCTGATTTAAAGTTTGGACTTGATCATCAAGAGATTGTACTTTTCCTGTGAGAGACTCTAATGTAGTACCGAGAGCAACATGCAACTTTTGGATTTCAAACTTCATCGCATATTGTTGTGCCTTAATCTCCAAGGGGAGTTCTACTATCTGAGGATAGTTGGATTCTAGTTCTATTTAGGCACTAATTTCTGCAAATTATACTAGTGGAGTATCAAAACTAGTATCCAAAGGTGAAGGAACATCAACCTAATCGTGTGAAATTTGTTGCTCCCCTTGAACATTAACTTCTTTGTCCAAACCCTTAGGTTAGACTTCAAGGAAATGAGATGCATAAATATCTTCAACATCTAGAGGAGATCAACTAATGCCATCACTAGCAGGTGGTTCAATAAGAGGAGTTTTCTCACCTACTCTCCCTGTCTTGGTGGCTTTAGTTTGAGAAATAACTTCTCCTTCCCGAACTCCTTCTCTGCCAGCACGGGTTTGTCTACCAGTTCCGTCTCCCCAACATCTTGGGCATCAATTTCCCTTGTATCTTCTCCTTCCTTGTTAGTGTCCTCTTGTTCCTTGTTCACATCGACAACTCCTTCTTCATGATCTGAGTCATCATCCTCACTCTCTTTCATTTCAGTTTCTTCACCATCACTTTCTTCTTCTCATTCTTTCTTGCTTTCATCCTTTCATCTTCCTTAGAATCAGCTATACCTCCAAGATCACGTAAGGCAATAGTAGAGATGGTCTCGTCTTCATCATCTTCCTCGTCTTCATCCTGGAGAAGAATATGTCATTTTCTTTTTGGTGTCCTTGAGACGACGCTTTTTCCTTTGCGCTTCTTCTTAGCAGAAGATCTTAGCTTGGCTTTGCTTGTAGATTCCTTCTTCAAAAGTGTCAAGGCTCCAAAGAGATCCTATAATCTCATTTTTGAGATCATGTTTAGTCCAATTTGCATGGGGACAATGGCTCTGGAGCCAAACTTGGATGGCAGTTGAATTTGAAAGTGTTGTCCCTTCCCTTTCATGTATGGTTACCAATGCCTTATATGGTAGTTGTCCCTTCCCTTTCATGACAATTATGTACATGTGTAGTAGGATTGTGTGAGGGAGTGAGAAAGCAACAGCATTGGAGATGACCCACATCATTTTTCCTTCAAATTTGGAAACATAAGTTTTTTAAACAGCCTTGGGTCTGATGCAATTGATGATGATTTTGTGCAGTAAAATATTAGAAGTAGACATTCTAGAGTAAGTAATGCTTCCCCTAGGAATCCTATCCCTCACCAAAAACTTGGTGACCTGCTCGTTTGACACATTAATGGGCAAGAATCCACTCCTTTCTACCCCTAGAATGTCAGCTAAAAGATTAACATCAACATCAAACACTCTATCAATCGCAATAAATTGAATGTGACTGGGATCCAAGATAGACAGGTTGGAATAAAAGTAAGCTATCGATTTAAGGTAGGCATCGGATTTCTCCACACAGAACATCTCCATCTGAAGCTCGGCAAACTTTTCTTTCAAGTTCACCTTGATGGAATCCAGAAAATCAAAACCCATGGTACGAGGGTTGATGACCCCATTGTTCAACATCTAAGTGAAAACTTTATTATGGTCCTTTGATCGAAACAACTTCCCTTTTTCTCCAATGATTTCTGCAACAACACCCATTTTTGGTTGAAAATTTTTGAAAACCCTATCATCATTGTCTTCCTTCTTGTTCTCAATCTAACCCTCTATGCCAAAGCGAGCATCAACAGGAAAATTCAAGAATTCCTTTTCCGCTCTTCCAACCTCTACCAACCCTAAGTTCTCTATGGCTCTCAAAAATAAGGTTTCATTTCGTAGCCATTTTCTTTCAAGAAAGAACTTGTGAAATCCATGGAACTTCCTCCCTTTTTCAAAAACTCATAATGCTTTAGAAGTACCATAGGCTTTCTTATTGAAATAGAAGTTGCTTCCTCAGTAACATCCTCTTCCACTGATTGGCTCGTCGAGCTTTGAGGCAAATCATCCCTAGTGAGATCAAATTGCGTCGGACCTTTAAGGACAAACCAAGGCTCGCGACTAGCAATACAAGAGGATTTCCTCTGATAAGACATCGAAGTAGACTTGGAAGACTTCAATGACATGTTCATGTTTGATCGGGTGGGAAATTTTGCAAAGGATGTGAGAGAAAATCAAGAGAAGTGAGGGTTTGAGAATAAGATTAGGGTTTGAAGTTAGTCTGGTTATCTGGAAAAAGAAGTTGAGGATTTTATTTAATGAAAATGAAGCAAGGCAACTAAACCGTCATAAAAAGAAACTTTCGTTTAAAAATTTTTAAAAAATATAACTATCAATAATTTTTTTAAAATGAATTTCGAAAAATCAGCAGAGATATGACAATTTCCAAAAATATAAAAGGCAAGTAATAATTCAAGAATAATTGTACCTGTTTAAGAAGGAAAGAAACTTATACGCCAAAATTTGAATTAAAACTACCTAAGTCTAGAAGAATTTCAGAATGATGTATCTTCCATTTGTTGAACTAATGAGTCTGCACATCCATAGACATTAGCCAGTTGCAAGAGTAATATTCAGCTTTCCACGATTCACTCAAATAAACCTTTCTCCAATGGCTTGGTGAAGATATCTGCTAGTTGATTCTTTAAATCAATGAATTGAACATTGATTTCACCATTTTGCCCTTGAATGAAGGATGATAATCTTGGTAAGATTAATCACACTTGTATTGTCACATAAGGTTTCAGTGCAAGGTTCTTCTATTCCAAAGTTCCTTAATTGTTGCTTGATCTAGAGAATTTGTGAAGAGCAACTTCCTAGAGCAACATATTCTGCTTCTGCTGTTGAGAGTGCCACAGTGTTCTACTTCTTTGAGAACCAGGACACTAACGTTTGTCCTAATAGTTGACATGTTCCTAAAGTACTTTTCCTATCAACTTTACAACCAGCTAGATCAATATCAAAGTAACCAAGTAAAGTGAAGTCTCCTCCTTTTGGATACCATAGATCTAACTTTGGATAAGTCACAATATATTTGATGATATGTTTGACAGCACTAAGATGAAACTCTCTTAGGTCAGCTTGGAATCTAGGATACATGTATACACTGAATAGAATATCAGGTTGAGAGGCAGTGAGATAGAGAAGAGAACTAATCATGCTTCTGTATGTCTTTTGGTCAACTTTCTTTCCATCTTTGTCCTTGTCAAGTTCGGAAGAACTTGACATAGGAGTCTTAGTCTTCTTGTAGTTTTCCATCCCAAACCCTTGATAATATCTCTGGCATATTTCTATTGATAAATGAAAGTTCCTTTCTTTAATCATCTGACTTGCAAACCTAGAAAGAAGGTTCATTCATGGTAAAAAACGCTTTAAGTGTCATAACTTACGAAAGGTACATTTAAGTGCCACATTCAAAGAAAAACGGATCACTTAACTACCACTTCGGCCATAGTCCGGCCAAAACGCCGACGTGGCATTTTTCCGACGAATCAAACCCAAAACAATGCCGTTTTGCATATTGACGTGGCCAAATAATACAAAAAGGGCGTCATTTTGAGCTGACGTGAGTAAAAAAAATATAAATTTAATAAATTTAATTTAAAATTAAATTTAGTTAAAATATTTTAAAAAATAATTTTAAAATTTAAAAAAAAAAATATTTAAAAAATTTATAAAAAATTTATAAAAAAAATTAAAAAAGGAAATGGGGGAGGCAGCTAAGGGATCAGCCTTAAGCCGCCACTGGGAAGGGCCGACAATGGCAGGGAGAGGGTCGGCTAAGGTCCCCGAGCCCTGGCCAGGGGCCGGCGACCCCGGTTGATCGGCAGCGAGGTCGCAGCCCTCACCTAAATTTGGCGAGGGTTGGCGGCCATCCCCAGATTTTGTGGCCAGTGGTGAGGGCTCGCGAGCCCTCACCACCGGTCAGACGAGGTCACCGGCCCCTAGCTGGGCCCGACAACCCCAACCGACCCTCCATCCACCGTCGCCAACCCTTCCCAATGGCGGCAACGGCACAATAGCGGCGATGGCCGAGGGCTATCCCTTAACCACCTCCCTCCCCCACTTTCCTTTTTTTTTTTTTTAATTTTTTTAAATTTTTAAATTATTTTTTAATATTTTAACTAAAATTAATTTTAAAATTATTAATTTTAAATATTTTAACTAAATTTAATTTAATTAATTTTTATATTATCTTTTACCACGTCAACCCAAAACGATGCCGTTTTTGCATTATTTGGCCATGTTAGCATGCAAAATGGCGTCGTTTTGGGCTCCCATCATCGGAAAAATGCCACATCGGCATTTTGGCTGGACTTTGGCTGGATTGGCACTCAAGTGATCCCTTTTACTTCGATTTTGGCACTTAAATGTACCTTTCATAAGTTATGGCACTTAAGTGTTAATTTTTGCCAAGTTATGGCACTCTAGGAGTCCGCATGTCATTAATTCACCCATCATGCTCATTTCAAATTCTCCCTACATAGATTTTGAGAATTTCTTGCACAAATTTTCATTAGAATACCCAAAAATTATATCATCTACATATATTTGAACAAGTAGAAACTCTTTTTTTTTTCTTTTTGATAAACAAGGTTTTGTCAACCATTCCTTTCTTAAAACCATTGCTTACCAAGAACTTACTCAATCTCTCGTATCAAGCTCGAAGTGTCTGTTTCAGACCATACAACGCCTTCTTCAATCTATAGATAATGTATAATTTTTTGCGATCGTCAATCTTAGTGGTTGTTCCACATAGACTTCTTCTTGTATGAATCCATTTAGGAAAACACTCTTGACATCCATCTAGAATAAGCTGGCTACAAGTGCATATGTCTCATCATAGTCTATTCCTTCCTCTTGCGTATAGCCTTTTGCAACAAGCCTTGCTTTGTTCCTGGTTACTTTGCCCTTTTCATCCATTTTGTTTCTGAACACCCAATTTGTTCCAATCATAAATTTCCCTTTTGGTTTTGGAACTAGCTCCCAAACATTGTTAATATTGAATTGTCTGAGTTCTTCCTACATTGCTTCTATCTAGCTTTTGTCAGATAACGCTTCTTCTACTAATTAAGGTTTTATTTCATAAATAAATGCTAGTGCACTTGAGTCTCCGTTTGCTTTGGATATGGTATGGATTCCTTCTTCTATATTGCTAATGATGAGTTTTTTAGGATGTTTTGATTTATGCTTCTTGTTGCTATTAGGTTTGTCATTTCTTGTAAGGATTTGCTAACCGTCAATTTTCTTGGATGACTTTTGTTCTACTTGACTTTGATCACCAAAAGATTGAAGTTCCTTGGGGGAATTAGACTTGATTAAGTCTAAAAATAGTTTAGACTCTTCAAGTTAAGTCTAACCTTGTTGGTTTTGAATACTTTCCTGAAATCTAACATTCATGGATTTTTCGACAATTTGTGTATCTTTGTTGAAGACCATGTAGGCTTTGCTTGAAGTAGAGTAACCAAGAAATATTCATTCATCCGATCTTTCTTCAAATTTTCCAGGCCGATCATTTCCATTCTTCAAAATAAAGCACTTACAACCAAACATATGAAAATAATAGATATTTGGCTTCTTCCCTTTATATACTTCATAAGGGGTCTTCTCTAGGATGGGCCTTAAAAATACCTTGTTAATTATATATAGGCAGTAGAGACTGCTTCTGCCCAAAAATGATAAAAGACTTTACTTTCTATCAGCAGAGTTTTGGCCATCTCCTATAGTGATCTATTTTTCCTTCCTGCAACTCCATTTTGTTCTAGAGTGTATGGAGAGGAGAAAACATGCTGAAGACCATTCTCATCACAAAAATTTGCTAAGTCTTGATTTCCAAATTCTTTCCCATGATTAGTTTTTATGCTTGAAATGACATAACCTTTCTCGTTCTAAACTTTCTTATCAAACTTTGAAAAAAATGAGAAAATTTCAGTTTTATTTGCCAAGAAGAAGACCCAAGTAAATCTTGAATAATTATCCATAACTACCAAATAATATTTCTTACTACCAATACTCTATGTCCTGGTTGGTCAAAAGAGATCCATATGACAAAGCTATTAGATGCGATTAGTAGAAAATTGATTTACATTTTTAAAAAAGCTTTTGACTTGTTTTCCCAAGATACATGGAGTACACAACTCAGACTTCTGGTAAACCATTTTGGAAAGACCTCAAACTAGCTTCTTAGTTGAAAGTTTAGCAATCTATTTCATACTTGTAACATCCTCGATTCCGAGCCCGTAAGGATTTGCCATAAGGTCCTAAGAAGATCGATCATGGGCCATTAGCCATGGATCGATTGGTTCGATTAGCAAGGAATCACGGATTAGTCATGGTCCAACCGACTGACCGACCGATTGACCAACCGACCGGTCACGAATGGGTCGAGGTGTCGATTGTGAATTTTCTACCAACCATATCGATTAGATAGGATCACTAGATCATAAGATGACGTTTTGATCATGAGGATTGGCCATGGGATGATTTTGGATCGGTGGATGGTCATGGGTCGATTTGACCCGTCACAATTTCTAGCGGGGGATGATTTCGCCCGGCTATGCACGAATACACGAACGATCCGAATTAATCAAAGGCAACTATCTTTTCCAAAAATGCATCATTCCCTATTTATTTCTAAGGGATTGGAATAGAATCTCAAGTCGGTGATGTCCGACCGTGGATTAGTAATGCATTGACCACAAACCCTATCGATAAATTGGGTGCCGACCAGAATGAGCTTGGGGATTATCCTAGCTATTCCATCATTAATTTTAAGGTCCATGAGTGCCTTGGCTTAGTGCTAGACCATCAGAAGCCTTAGGATTGGCCTTAAAGAGACCGAAGGACAACCAACCCTTTAGGCTAACCGACTGTCCAAAGGAACAATTCGAGCAAGCATGGGACGTGAGGTCGGAACCTCAAGCATACGTGATTCAATTTTTAAAGATGTACCTAATGATCTCTTCTCCGGCCTCAGAACCAACTTAGATGACGGAATTCTCTAGACCACCTTCTTGAGGAAGAAAAGGACAAAATGGAATTCTCTAGAACACCTTAGCTTCTTCATGAAGGAGGTTGACTTATCATCCCACCTAGATTTTTCTAGATATGGTCATGATTACTAAGGATTTACCGTGGGGATTAAGCAAAGTATTCAAGCCAAGTGTTTCAATAAAAATAGGACACATTAAAACTAATTATGGATATCCTATAGCCTTGATGCCACCCTATCTTTTAGAATGCTACCTATCCATAATGAGTTGTCCCCTTAATAATGAGCTAAGTGCTAATGTGGTACAATGAAATGGAGACAAGCAAGGCCTTCAATGATGACACTAAGTCATTAGATCTCCACCTCATAAGTCTAGCTATCCACTCGAAGATTTGGGTAATGATGCCTTGAGATTTGCCTTAGAGAAGAAGTCGGTGACTTGTAAGCTTAGGTGTCCACTAGAATCTTAGATTATGATGAGCCGAAAGGATAGCCTTGGTGAACAAAGGCAAAGGCCAACCAATCAAGAGAAGACATTAGGCATCAAGGGACTTATGTGTCCCCAGGACCATAGGTACATCATAAGCCTAAAGTGAGCCTTGAAGGGTGAGTAAATAGATGGACCAATCACAATCAAACACAAATAAGCATAGGTGCCAACTAAGGAGACTAGAAAGGCCAACTCGTTATTTAGACTTAATCATAAGATTGGCATCAATAATTGAAGAGGAGGAGGCCTATAAATAGGATAAGGGATCCTCACATTTTGGAGGCTTAACCATTCTCTCATTTCCTCTCCCTTTCTCTCCTCTCTTTCACGCCCTTCTCCTCCAAGCCACCTTAGGAGACGTCCAGTCACTAAAGGAGCATTTTAGAGCTAGGCTCAAAAGTTGTAAGTAGAATCTCTAACTCTTGATTAAGGCGATAGCCTACATTGTCGAGTTTAGTGGTGTACTTATCCGTGTAAACCATGTGTATGTTGTAATGTTCTTTTGTGTGGTTTACTCATATTTGCATACTTATGTGTGTTCATGCACTAAGATGAGGTTGAGGATCGCTTGGCTTGGAATCGACATCAAGTCATGATGGCCAAAGCATGTGGCTCAAGCCACGAACCAAGAATCATGGTCGGCATATTATATACAATGATGTTAAGACCAATGATACACTCACTTGAATGAGTACGCCCTCGAGCTTTGTATACATCAACTAACATGAAAGATGAAGAACCGGCTTGTGTGATGCACTTATATGATGGACCTAAAGAGGAAAAAGCATTCGTCGCCACACAGCGTTGGCGGTGATGCCTCATTCATTGAACGGGATGCCCTGGTTGAGCCAAGATGCCTGGGTTTAAGCCTGGATGCCTCAAGTAAGCTAGCCCCAAGATGCTCTGGTTGAGCCTGGAGGCCTTGGTGAGCTAGCGCTAGGATGCCTCAATTAAGGCCCCTGGTTGAGCCAAGATGCCTAGCTTGAAGCTAGATGCCTCGGTTGAGCCGAGAGGGCCTAGTTAAGCTAAGATGATGATAAATGAATTTGCATGAGTGCCGGTATATGCATAAGTATGATATATTCGTATGTTCATTGACAAGCATAAGGTAAGCATGCTGTAATGTACATATGCATGTAGTCAAGATGTAGTAATAAGTTTGCTAATGATCTGCCATCGATATTGCATTGCGAGTGTTGTGCTTACTAGATTTTGATTATGAGATGTCCTCCTAGTAGAGAATTAGGGGTTTCGCTTACTAGGTCTATCACTCACCCCATTGTTTTTAAGAATTGTAAGAATGGAGGAGTTGCAGTCTCACTAGAGGGGCTACGGTTTATCCCGGCCTTTTGAAGATGAGTGGTTATAAATATATCGGCTTGAGATAGAATGGTTTGTAAATGTAACCGATGTAATTATATGTTTGCAAATGGTTGTTTTCCTAGCTACTTGATGTTGTTTGGGTGTTATATGTACGCTTCCGCATGTGCTTAATGAAAAGATTAAAAAAAAAAAAAACAAGATAGTGACACGCCTAGGACGTCTAAAAATAACCCTTGTTGCTCAAGACCCTAGAGATGGAATCGGGGTCGTTACAATACTCATATGTCCAAACTTGCGATGCCAAAGATATACTTCATCTTGAATTGAAATAAGACATTGAGAGCTCTCTGAACTTATGTCCAGAAGATAAATATTGCCATGTCTTCACCTAGTGAAGGATTAAGACAAGTCTTGACTAACTCCATAATAGACATCTTCTTGGAAACTAATTATGAATCTTGTATAACATAGCTGGCTTATGCTTAGAAGATTATAATTCAAACCTTTTACCAATGAAACATTATTGATGATTAAACTTCCAATCATCACTGTTCCATGCCCAATAATTTTTCCTCTACTGTTCCCACCAAATGAAACATTTCCTCCTTTTTGTTTTTCTAGTTTTATGAAGCTACTTGAGTCTCCATTCATATGTCTAGAACAGCTACTGTTCAAGTATCATTTACTTTTCCTTTTAACAACAACCTACAATCATAAAGAAATCTCAAATTTTCTTTGGTACCCAAATTTTCTTGAGTCCTAATGAGTTAGTTTTAAAGAAAGCCTTTGCCCAATCCTTTTTAACAATTTTCCAAAATTTAGGACATTCATTCTCAAAATATATGAGCTATTATACTTAGAACATTTAAAAGCATTCCAGCCAACAAGTTTCACAAAAACTTTTTGAAAATAATTTTTGTAAGAAGATTTTGGAGGTCTTTATCTAAGTCTCTCTTTAACTTTAGGAAAATTGATTGGAAGAGTACTATCATTATTCAGACCCAAACTAAATTTGTTAAAATAAGGTATTTGAGCTAAAAGGATTTTCTCTAAAGTTTTTTATCCTTTGGAAAATTTTGTAGAAATATCTGAAATCTCCTTTTTCAAACATTCATTTTCTTTTGAAAGAGAATCAATATTTTCTTTCAAACCTTAAAAATCATTTTTCATACTCTCAAACATTTCTCTCCAATAATTATCTTATTGCCTAAGCTTTAAATTTTCCTTCTTTAGTTCGAAAATCCTTTTAAGAAAGGATTTTGTTAGGGAAATCCCTTATGATGTTTTGAAGATGACAAAATAGATCAAATGCTACTAATGTGTTTAATGGTTGAGTAATAGACCATGCATATGATAGAACATGTAAAGGATATTGTCGAAATCTATACTTGAAAAAATCAAAAGATAGACTATATGTTGAAGCTAAACTTATTCAAACTGTATCCAGACCTTAAGACTAAATATGTTCAGAAGCAAAATATGTTCAGACTTATGTTCAGACTTACGTCCAGATTGTAAAGTCTATTTCAGACGGAAGACACTCAAACTCTACTTCAAACAATATTCTCAGACTTTACATCTAGAATGAGACACAAGTCCAAAACAAGACACATGTCCAGAATGAGACACAAATCCAAAATGAGACACAAGTACAGAATGAGACATAAGTTCATAACATAGTAGATTCGTGGGAGGTCCTCGCTCAGGAAGCATATGTTCAAAATGAAATTCAACTTGATAATGAAACAACTTGATAGAACGTGACATAAACCCGGCTAGTGATCTAGTTTGGATTCTACATCAAGATAGATTTGGTTGATTCAATCTAATTGATTGACAATTAGATCATGAAGACAATAACTTTATAAATGAAAAAGCTTTACTTATGGAAACCAATATTCTGTTTATATGAGCGATCAAAATCAATTTGGGATTCTACTTATGTCACTTAACAGCTACTAAATCCTCTAGATACAGATCTGTCCAATGGGTAGATTGGAAGATGATCCTCTAGATATTATCAAATGGCTAGTTTAGAAGTGAATGATTATTTAAGGAGATTAAGGACCGATGAGCAAGTAAGAGACGAAGCATAGAATTTATAATTCCAAAGTCTTAGCGAACTTTGATCATACACTTGTTTTAGTGAGCCTAAACGTTTGTGACCGTGAGAGAAATACCAAAAGAGTGACTTAGTGAGATAGTCTGATCTATCACTGAGTGTTTGCACTCAAAGTTGTAATCTCTTGTTGATCACATAGTGGAATCCAGCCAAAAGGCTGTTAACGTGGGAGAGTGGACGTAGGCTTGATCTAAGCCAAACCACTACAAATTTCATGTGCAACATTCTCTTTCCTTAACTATTATTATTTAAGTTTGTTGCATACTTGTAGGTTATTTTAGAAATATGTCCTATCACATAATAGATTCTAAACATCTACCAAAAGTCTGGTGGCTCTTTTGTCAAACTCTTATCATTATTCAGACTTTACTCGAAATTTATTTTATTCCGCATTTATTTGCCAAGGTTTATTTTGAACACCTATTGACCCCTCTCTAGGTGTTCATATTAGCACTTTCAAATTTCATATTGAAGCAAAATTCATCAATATACTTAGAAACTTTAATAGGAATTTTCAAATAACTTACCTCAATTTCCTTGTTAAATTATGAATCTATGTTTGAGTCTGAATCAGAATCATTGACTCTGACTTTGAGTCTGATTCTGAGTGAGCCATCAAATAAATATTTGCAAACTCTTCTTCACTTTCCTCACATTATGTGTCCCTCCAGATTTCTGCTTTAAGAGTTTTATTATATTTTGCATACTTTCCTTTCTTCTTTTTTAGCAAGGGACAGTTGGGATGGATGTCTCCCTTCTTCTTACACTTAAAGCAAAGTACATACTTAAAGCAAAGTACATCCTTGCTTGTTTCAACATCTTTCATCTATCTTTTCTGGGAATTTTGCTTGCTTATTTTTTCCAATTCAATATCATTCCTTTCTTATTCAACTTTCTAAATTTTTTTATCATAAGAGTTAGCTCCTCGTCATCCATGTCATCATTTATGTTTGTATCATCAGAATCGGCATTAGACTTAAGTGCAATTGACTTCTTACCTTTTGGATCCTCTTTATCATTGATATGTTCCCTTCATATGATTGAAGAGTGCCTATCAACTCGTCAACAAAATGAAGCATGATCCTTTGTATCTCTTGAATTGATGTCTTCACATGGTTCCAGTCCTTTGAAGGTCCTCACAGCAATTTGTTGACCTTCGTTGGAGCAAAAATTAGTTGACCTTCATATGCTAATCCATTTACAATTTTCATAAAATGGCTAAACATATCTCCAATAGACTCTCCAGGCTTCATTTTGAAATATTGATATTGGTAAAGTAAGATGTTTATTTTTGTTTCCTTTACCTAATCAGTTCCTTCATATGTGACATGAAACCTATCCTAGACTTTTTTAGCCGTTTCACATGAAGAAATTATATTATATTCAGCAAGAGACAAGTTGTATAAAGAATAAATAGCTTTTGCATCAAGAGCTTGTCTCATGGTAATTTCTGCTTGGTTGGAATCCTCTACATCTTTATCTAGAACTTCTTTTCCCTTGTCTGAAGCTAAAACTTCCTTTGGGTTGATTCCTCTTTCCACAACATCCCATTCCGCTAAAACTTCATTTTATGCTTCCACGCACTATATTATTTTCCATTAAAATAGGGAAGAGTGCCAAAATACTAGCACAAGAAATTTAAAATAGTGGGAGGGATTGTTTTAAAAAAAATAAGCAAATAAATGTAGAATAAGTTATATTGCAAGCTTAAATCAAAATCTAACTAAAAGTCTACATCCACTCTCCCATACTAACAGCCTTCTAGCTAAAATTCACTAAAGTACCAATAGAGAAGTGCAATGGTTTGAGGCAAACACTCGGTGGAAATTTTTTTTTTCTCTCACTAAGTCACTCTTCTTGTGTTTTTCTCTCTTAAATATAATTTGTAAGTGTTGTCATTGAAGAACAAGTGGTTGGAAAGGCTTCAAACTTTGAAATTTCAATTTTTACGCACTATCTTAAATGGACTTAATAACCTCCTTAAACACTCCTTTACGCCTTTCTAGACATTAGCATTCTCCAGAGGAATTTCTTCTAATCAATCCGTGGGACAAAATCGAGTAAAAAAATCTTGTAGTGTTTGAAGATTGAGATGAAAATCCGATGATTCTGATCGCCCATAGAATCAGAATATAGATTTCCATAAGTAGATGATTTACAAAAAGGAACTTGTCATGAAGATTGATTTCATCAATTCGTGATTGATTCCATCAATATATCTATAAAAAGTAAGTGGGATTCTTCACCAAAAAGCTAGATATTATAGATATATCTCTATAACATTCATACCAATCATTGTCATAAGATCAATAATTCTGAGTCTGATTATATCTTTATCTAGACTTGGTATTAGTCTAGATCACATCAGAGTGGGAAAGACTTTTGGAATAAATAGACTTTGACAAGAATCTGTGATATGACTACAGAAGTCTAGTATTATTCAAAATAAAAGTAAGAACAATAAAGTTTTGTCAACTTCAAAACCTGATAGGAGTTTTCTCAACACCTAAAACCTAAGGGACGAGGTTTAAGGTTGACCAAGAACCTAAAACAAGGGGTATGGTTTAGATGACCAAAAACCAAAAGCAAGGGTTATGGTTTAGGATGACCAAAAACCAAAAACAAGGGTATTATTTAGGATTACCAATAACTAAAAGCAAGGATTATAATTTAGGATGACCAAAAACCGATTCACTAAGGAACACATATTTTGAAAAAGGGTTTCGATATTGCTTGAGAGCTAATCTTGCGAAACAATGTCGATTGTCAAATCCCTTTGGAGAGGATTTTAACAAATTGAGATTTGATTAACTACCTAAAGATTAAATCAAATATGCCAAGTGGAAATATCCTATTCAAAAGAGGTCTTTCACACTGGCTCTCAAAAAGGGTTTTTATTCCCAACCATTGATGTGGGAAAACTGTTTAAATCTCACTGTAGAGGTCTCACTCAACCTATATCTAAGGCTTTCAGAAATGTTCACAATGAATACAGTTTATTAATCAAAAGGTCTTTTGAAAGGATTGTAATGATGGCTTGGTCATGGGCTTACACGAAGGGTATGCACTTTGAGGCCAATAAATGAATATTCAATCAATATTTTCATCAGGTTTACAAATCAAGAACCTCGAATATAAGATAAGATAGGATTGCTTCAACTCCTACTAGCGGTAGCTCTTGTGTGATACTCTCATTTTAACTCAAACCATTCTAACCAGAAGAGACTTTGGATAAGGGTTGTAATGTTGGTTCGGGTGAGGCTTAAAAATGCTTGAAAATTTTTCAAATATTGAAGGGTTACAAGTGAGTGATTATCTTGGCATCATTACCATCACACAACTTTTCAAAAACTTAACTCTTGAAATTTAACCTATCTCGAGAGTCCTTTTGACTATTTGTCTTGAGACATGAGAGCTTCGCTCTCATTTCTAATGACATTGCTTGCAATACATGTTTCTTTTGCAAGGCTTTTCTTTTGTTTTTCAATGGATGGTCTTTTGCATGACCATTGATTTTGCTCTTTTTTGCATTTCTGCTTTTCTTTGCATTTTTTTCATGGGCATTAGCCTTACTTTTACCAAGCACACTAGGTTTTCATACCCCTTAGTTTTCACTTTCTATTGAGTATCCAGGACTCTCAAGTGGTACTTATAAACATGACCAACATTTTTAATTTTGTTGATAAATCACATGCCTTGCCCAAGTGTAGGGAGATAATTATCACATGTGGTTATGAAAGAATTGCATAAGGCTCAAATTGGCTAAGCAAAGAGTAATTGTGTTTGGAGTAGTGAACGAAATGCTCTTTGTCACTTCAAGATGCTTTGAGATTTGGTAAGAAATCACCTAAAGCTAGCACCAAGAAGATTGATGCAAGTGAAAGCAATAAAATCTTTCTTGATCTTTTACTCCATAAATTTCAACCAACACCCCCTATTTTGCCCTAATGTGGGGCTGTTCTTGATAGGATTATTTTGGAAATGCTCCTTATTTTGGCTCAAAGTGGCTTGCAAGGGATATCAATAATGTTTGGGATTGAGAAATGAAATGCCTTTATCATCTCAAACCATGTATTCACTATGAATGAACCCTATGCCCTAAGACATGGTTCTTTTTACTCAATTCTCTTAGAGAGTGTATAAGGACATGTTTGGTAAAAGGTTGCCTCTCATCATTTTAGGCACTACCACTTGGCATATTTAACAATCCTTTTTAGGTTTTCCAAAGCACATTTTGGCTAAATTCAACTCCCTAAGGAATGAAAATGTAATGAAATTTTGTTTGAAAAGACATGGTCCCTTGACCCTACTAGGGAGACTTTTGGAAATAAGGTTGAATAAAATTTATGAACTAAACAGACTTTGTTCAACATAAGGGTCCACTTCTAAAGTTCTAATTGACTCTTTCGGCATTCTAAAGGATAAGGCCACTTCTAAGTTTTAAAGAAGATGGTCACTTTTTGAAAGTTTTGCATTTCTGAGATCAACCTCCTATTGATAGGTAGAATCTTCTTCAGAGATCTTGCAAAATGAACAAACATGCAAATGCAACATGTATGCATGAGATGCATGATGCAAATATCCTAAAGTGGCTTGAATTCAATCCAAAAGCAGCTCAAAGGCCTTTCACTTTATTCATGGATAATACTTCTTGACAGCATCAGCATTTACAAGTCTTGGCAATTCTTGACCATCCATTTCTACAAGGATCAGTGCCCCACCAGGTAGCACTTTCCTTACAATATATTTACCTTCGTAGTTCGGAGTAAACTTCCAACGAGGATCTAGAATGATAGGCAAGACCTTTCTCAAGACAAGATCGTTAATCTCAAAATGTCTTGGCCTGACCTTGCAATTGAATGACCTAACTACCCTCTTCTGATAGCTTTGTCCATGGCATAGGGCTTTTACCCTCTTTTCATCAATCATATTGAGTTGTTCAAATTTTGTTGGACCCATTCTAGATTTAGAGAGCTTGATTTGAGAAAATACCTTTAGTGAAGAGATTTCCACTTCTACGGGTAACACAACCTCTAATTCCATAAACCAATGAGAATGGTGTTGCCCCATAATTGAAGTGCAAATTGAAGTTTGGTAAGCAAGCAAAGCATATGGTAACCGATCATGCCAATCAAGATAATTTTCTACCGTTTTGGCTAAAATCTTCTTGATGTTCTTATTTGCCGCTTCCATAGCTCCATTCATTTGTGGGCGGTAAGGAGAAGAATTCAAATGGCGAATGTGGAATTCTCCAAGTAGTTCATCCACCATATTGTTGTTTAGGTTTGATCCATTGTTTGTGATGATCGCTTCAAGAACTCCATATTGAGTGATGATATCACAATGGATGAACTTTGCCACACTCTTTGCAGTAACATGGGCATAAGAACTAGCTTCAATCCATTTGAAAAAGTAATCAATGGCTACTAAGATAAAACGGTGTCCATTCGATGCTTTAGGATTATTTGGGCCAATGATGTCGATGCCCCACATTGAAAGGACTCAAACATTTGATTTTGTCTACATAGACTTGGCATTGGTGACAACACCTCACATGTTGAATACAATCGGCTTCCATGGTTAACCAATAGTAACCAAGCCTCATGATTTTTCTTGCCAAGAGATGACCGTTCATATGAGGGCCACACTTTCCTTCATGTATCTCTTTCATCAAGAGTTTAGCTTTTTGTGCATCCATGCACTTTAGTAAAACTGAATCAAAAGACCTTTTATAAATGACTCCTCCACTAAGAAAGAATTTGGATGCCAACTTCATCATGTATTTTCGATCATTGGCTTAACTCCCTTGGAGAAATTTACCTTCTCAAAGGTAATTCATAATGTCATAATACTAGGGTTGACCATCAGATTCCTCTTTTATCATCAGGCAATAAGCATGCTTCTTCAAGACATCGATTTGCAAAGGATCAATGCTCAAACCATCAGTTATTTGTAACATTGAAGATAAAGTTGCTAAAGCTTCAGTAAATTGATTTTGTGATCTCAGCGGATAATCAAAAGAGATTTCATCAAATTCCTTGACCAAGCCTTTGAGATATCCATGGTAAGGAATCAACTTTATGTCTCGCATTTGCCATTCACCTCCCATCTTGGAAATGATGAGTGCAAAATCACCATAAACTTGAAGATTTCTGACTTTCATATCGATGGCTAATTGCATACCAAGGATGCAAGCTTCATATTCAAAAATGTTGTTGTTTTTTTTTTTTGGTAAGGTTCATATTCAAAAATATTGTTCGTACAAAGGAATGCCAACTTTGTAGCTAATGGATAATGTTGACCTTCTAGGGGTATTAAAACCGCCCTAGTGCTAGAACTAGAAAGGTTAACAGCACCATCAAAATACATGGTCCACTTGTCATGTGAGACTAAATAAATCTGTTCATCAACCTCATCCCAGTCATCAAACTGCTCGGGATTTTCAGCTAACATATCAGCTATAGCTCAACCTTTGATAAACTTTTGTGCCATGCTTTGGATATCAAACTCATAAAGTAATGTTTGCCATTTAATGAGCCTTCCAACCAATGCAGGCTTCTCCAAAAGGTATTTAATCGGGTCATTCTCAGTCACTAGTAAAATAGGGTGGTGAAGAGTATATTGCCTCAATCGATGTAAAACCCAAATCAAAGGTTACACGGGTCTTTTCCACATTGGATCTCGAAGGTAGTAAATTTCTTATTGAGGTAGTATATAGCACGCTCTATTCCATCATTTGGTCATTTTTGTCATGGCCTCCCAAAGACTCTTTGTGAAGGGTGAGATACAAGGTTAGAGGCACGCCTTGGATAGGCGATATGAGTACAGGAGATTGTGAAAGATATCGCTTAAGCTCTTCAAATGATTTCTGACATTCTTCATCCTAGTTGACCTTGGCGTTCTTCTTTAATAGCTTGAAGAACAGCTTAGTGGTTTCTAACAATTGGGAGATGAATCTCGCAACATAATTCAATCTTCCCAATAGGCTTCGAACTTTCTTAATAGTGGAAAGAGGTTTTAGATCACATATGGCTTTCACTTTAAAGGGATCTATCTCAATACCCCTGTTACTAACCATAAATCCAAGAAGCTTTTCCAAATTTTTCCCAAATATGCATTTTGTGGGTTAAGCCTCAACTTAAATTTCCTCAATCAGTCAAATAGTTTTCTTAAGACTTTAACATGGTCTTCACCTTGTCTTGACTTTGCAATCATGTCATCAACATAGACTTCAATCTCCTTATGCATCATGTCATGGAATAGTGTTACTATGACTCTTTGATATGTTGCCCATGTGTTCTTCAAGTTAAAAGGTATAACTTTGCCTTCCTCTTTCATCCAGATTTGGTTACAACCAGAAAATCCATCCATGAAGGAGAACAATTGGAATCCACTAATACTGTCAACTAAGACATCAATCTATGGCAAAGGAAAATCATCCTTAGGGCTTGCCTTATTCAAGTCGCGGTAATCAACACAAACTTGGACTCGTCCATCCTTCTTCAAAACTAGAACTATATTAGCAATCCAATCAGCATAATGGGTGACTTCAATGAAACCAACATTTAAGAGCTTCATGATTTCTTCTTCAATCTTTTTTGATAACTCAAGTTTCATCCTTCTAAGCTTTTGCTTCTTGGATGGAAATACTAGGATTGAGTGGTAATGCATGTTCCACGATCTCGGGATCTAAACCCGACATATTAGCATATGACCAAGCAAAAACATCTTGGTACTCTTTCAAAAGTCCAATTAATTTATTGGCATCCACTTGAGAAAGACTTACCCCAATTTTGGTTTCTTTAAGGTTATTTGAATCTCTTAAATTCACAGTAATTGGTTGCTCAGTGGTAGGAGGTTTGGACTCTTCATGTCTAAGCCATTCCCTTTCAATAACTCGAGGATCATCCTCATTCTCTAAGTCGGAATAATCGGATTTGTCAAAATCTCTTGAATGCGAATCCGAGCCATGCAAATGACTATCATGATATGAAATGTCATGCCTGAGATGCAATAGAAAAAAAAAGGTTAGTATATATAAATATAAATGAATGCAATGTATGCAAATGTCATGAAAAAATTATTTTCAAATTCAAGTTTATGAAAAATTTATTGGGAATTAGCCCTCATGTCATTGGATGTGTTCCACTAAAACATTTTGAAACTATAGATCATGTGGAGGCCATGCCTCAAAGCATCATCATAGGATTGATTTAGGAAACCTCACACATCTATTAACAAAATGTGAATTTTATTGATATGCAAAAACTGCATTACAACGTATATCATCTTGGATCCATAGAGTTTCTAACCCAGATTATTATAAGTGTAAATGAATGAAATGAATGGAATTCCCTCGCAGAGGAGAAATGAATGGAATACGACTAAAAATGAAATGCAAGAACTAGAAACATCCCTTACATAGCGGGAACTACAAGCTTTTCATCTTCACCAATGGTGCTAACCAATCCATCTTCAAACAAATTAGTAAAGTGGTAGACATTTGCCTCCTCTTCTTGCAAGAACTTTGTTGAACCAGGAAAGAAATCCTTCAATGGTGGAGGAAAGAGGCATTGGTAGCTCTTACCTTTAATGTTTAGGCCTTTGTGATTATCTTTAACCCTTACGATCGCCCTAATAACCTAGGCCTTCATGCTTGTTTCTCTTGACCACCTTAATGGGATTTGACATGCCTTGGGTGAGCTTATCCAAATCATTTCCAATAGCAAAACCGTTCTTGAGCAGTTCTTTACTTGACATTAAGGATGCCTTTAAGAACTGAGGCTTCATGATAATCGACCCAACAAGCACATGAGTGATAGACACCATCTCAAACAAGTGGTAGCTCAACTCTCCCTTGACCTCAAGCTCAATGAAAGGTATGGTAGTGTTATGGAAAGTCTCCACATCTCTTTCACATTGGATAGTCACAATCTTTCCATCAATGGGAAGTTTCATCATCTAATGAAGATTGGAAGGAATGATCCCTACAACATGGATCCAAGGCCATCCTAATAGCAGGCTAAAGTTGATTGGAATATCTAGTACTTGAACTTTTTTTAGTAATAGTAATAGGGTCAATCATCAGTGGTAGGTCGATTTCCCTATCGATTCTTTTATCATCCCATCAAAGTCTCGAATGGGAACCTTTGGAGGGTGGACATTTCCATTCCTATCCCCAATTGATGGAGGGTGGATAAAGGGCAAATGTTTAAGGCGAAACCATTATTGACTAGGACCCTTGAAATCCTAGTCCCAAAATGTTGAGCGGAACACATATAGCGCCTTAGTGTGTGCTTGGCCCTCTGGAGGGAGGTCTTTCTTAGATAAGGTTATCTAATCTCTAAGAAGTATAACACCCACAAACTCCTCCAATTGTATCTCTCCAATGGTCTTAGGCACGTGGACTTTGTTCAAGATTTTGAGGAGAGCATTTATATGCTTTTCAAAAGTCTTGAAAAGCTCCAATAGGGAAATCCATGCATGCATCTTGCGCAATTGGTCTATCACTTCTACCTCACTTGTCTTAAGTGTTTTGAGGAGTTGTTTAGTTTCCTCATCAGTTATGGCCTTCTTTTCAACATTTTCACATGGTGGATAAATTTGACCTAATCGAGTGATGGTGTTGATTTCATTTATATTATATTTCAAAGGGACCACCTTAGTGTCATAGTAAGAGTCACTTTGGTATTGGAACATTTACCAAATTCTAGTGGCAATTCAATCACAATGGGTCCAAAACCCATGCTTGAGATCTTCATTGTTGACACCTAATTTAGATTCAATTTTTAAAAAAAAAAAAGATTAGAGGGAAATTTTGAAAAGAAATTTTGAATTCAAAATAATTCAACAGCGGATTTTGGAGCCATTTCTTTGTTGGAGAAGTTGAGCGAAAATCTCCACCCGGCGAGAGGTTGAGCAAAAATCTCTACCGGCGAAACAAACTCGAATTTTCGCTCTATAAATAGAGGGGTTCTTCTTCACCTTTCGGGGGGGAGAGTTCGAAAAAATCAGAGCAAAAATTCTGTCGTTTAGGGGGAGGTTCTCTTGGTGAAAAAGGAGAAAAAACGAAAAGTAAAAGAGAAGAAGGAGCCGTCCGTGGGATCTTTGAGAGAGACAAGTGAGAGAGAGAGTGTCAGGGGAGAGAGTTTACTTTTCGTCAAAAATTAAAAAGTAAAGAGCAGAAAGAGAGAGTACGAAAGCAGAGAAGAGTGTGCGGCTACAAAGGGAAGAAGTGATGGGACAGTTACTGTTCATCTTCTTCCCCACATTTGCTGCCCAATCGTGAGTTTCTCTTCACCCGCGCTGCGCTCGCACCGCCGGTCTTCACCAGCCATCGTCGCGCCGACTCACGACGACGCAAGCGCCGACGCCCAGCAACACCGCCGCGCTTCTACAACCCGCGACACTGCGCCCGAACCGGCTCGCACCTCCGCTGTTGCTGCATCCGCGACCATCCGGTGACCTCTACCCGCGACGATTGACGCCGCACCTTGGCGACTCGCACCCGACGTTGCGCCCTCCTCCGAACCGACGCCCGTGACCTGCCGTGATCTGCAGTGCCCATCACCGCACGCCTCTGCCCCTTTTGCAGGTTGCCGTGCTGCCCTCTGACCCGGCCGCCGGATTTCTCGCTGCGGACTCCCGCCACACACCTGTGGGACACCATCGCTGCAACGCCTCGAGCTCCTGCCGCTGCCGTTCCTGATCCGAGCCTGCTGTTGTGCCCACGACCCACCTGCTGCCTCCCCTGTTTCGTTGTAGGTCAGGTTGCTACCCGCGACGCCGGAGCTCCGAAGCCCGCCGCTCCTGACCTCGCCGCGCCATCGCACCGCCTCCGCTTGCGATCCGCTTCCCCGTCAACGCCACTGTCTTCTTTGGAGCCTTAGGTGGTTTATTTATTTTTATTCATTTATTTGTTTATATTTTAAGTCCTGTTATTATTATTTAAGTTAGATCATGGTATATTAATGTTAATTATTTGTATTGTTTAGACATTATCCTTAAGGCTTTATCCAAGATTTTTGTAATATTTAGTTTGATCCGAGAGACATCGGATCATTCTTTTAATTACATTAATTTTGGACTTCTTGATAAAATTTTAATTGTTAAATCATAATAATTATTTAATTTGGTCCGTAAGACTTCGGACTAGATTACTTAATTATTTTGAGTTGTTGTGATGATTAGGGTTAAAATAATTGTTAATTTAACCTTTGTGAGGCGACAGGTTATTTTTTCAATTATTTTGATCCTTTATTTAGTGGCTATATTAATTGTTTAGATTTAACCTTAATTTAATAATTATTCAACCTAAAAAAAAATCAAAATATTCAAAATTTGCATATAGGACATTAGGGTTTAATATAATAGACACGTAGTTTAATTAATCAAATTTTTAGGATTATATTTCTAGGGTTGCATTTTTAGATAATATTTTTAGGACTGCATTTTTAGATATTTTAAAATAAATAAGTTAGGATTAGACGTAAATAGCCTTTTTAGAGTCTTGGATATAATTGGCACATTTTCATATTCTCATTTATTTAAAATAAAAAAAATAGTTTTCTAAGACGGAATAGGGTTTAAGTCAAATTAATCCCAAAAATGGATTAGAAGATTATTTTTAGATAGATTAATTAGGGTTTTCATAAATTCTGAATTTCAATAAAAAAATGCAAAAAATACTAGATGCATGTTAACTAGTTTGCATAATATAATCATTTAATCAGAATTTGTTAATTAGTAAAATTAGGTCATGAGGTGCATGTTAATTAGTTTGCATAATAGGCCCATTTAACTAGAATTTGCATATTAATAAAATTAAGTCATTTAGTTTTAAAATACATTTTTAATAAAAGAATTCTAATTTTTTTAGAAAATCCAAAAATGTTGTTTGCTTGCTTTGTGTGATGCAATTTATTAATAATGGATGAGTACCATGTGGTCACTACATTTGCATGATAGTAACTTAGGTTAAAAATAATCCAAACTGCCTGCAAAAATATTTTGAAAATTAAAAGAAATGGTACCGAAAGGGCATTAGAAAATTCTAGCGTAACCAAGTCCCCGTACCCTTGGTCTCTGGTCCGTAGGAGTAAAATAAATCTCCCTTTATTTTACTTAGGTGTCTAATCGACCTACCATAAACCGATTAGTGGCGACTCCTAGTTAATAATCTTGCATTTTTAAAAATTTAAACTTAAGTCGCGATTTGGTATGGGCTTGGGAGAGCCTGAGCTAAGTCTAAAAGCTTAGTAGTCCATTAACCTAGTTTTAGGTGGTGAACTCAAAAAATTAGGTCGCGACAGCTTGGCGACTCCGCTGGGGACTTGTGTTAAAACACTTAGTGGACTTAGGCCAATTTTTTTTTTTTAAAAAATATTTTTGTTTGGCAGCAAGGATCCCAGGTACGTCCCTAACATTCCTAAGGTGTTAAATGTTCTTGCAGATGGGAGGTATAAGGGGAGTAGTCTTTGTTAACCCCTGTCGTGCAGGTTGGAGTAGGAATGAATGTTGAATTTAAATTATAGAAGTGTTGTTTGTATTTAAACTGTTGTGCATGTTTTATTGTTTTTAGCACTACACTATTGCACACACAACCTTGCTACACAGGCTGCGATAGGATTCCTAGGATGGTGTTGAGAAGGATACTTCCTTTAAAGCGAGACTCTATATAAAGGTTGACCTTCTCTTCCCCGAAAGTTCTTCATGGTGTCGAATGTGCTTGTCCATATCCGCGAGACTGCGTGATTATTGGGTATTCCATTCGATCGAGCGGAGTTAGGGACCTCGACACGTTAATGCGAGACCGCAACGGCCGATCATCCTCTTAGCTCCACTTTGTTAAGCCGTTTAGATAGAAATCGAGCCTCACTTTTCATGTGTGTGTGATTGTCATCTATTTCCAGTGAAAGTAAGTTATTTAAATTATTTGCAATTTATTTACTTCATTGTAATTTTTTTCGGTCCATGACAATTAGGTTTCGTCATCGGTCTTATTTTATATGCAATGGGGAAAACCGACGTACAATTCATTTCCACTCCCAAAAAAGAGCTCAAGAGGTGGTTGGATCAATTAGATCAAGATGGTCAGAGATATGTGAAAGCCAGGATCGCCCGGCTTCTCCCGTTGTTAGAAATCAACATCCATTGTAGTGTTACACAGGCGTTGCCTCACTTCTGGTGTCCACAGACTTCCACCTTTGTGTTTGGTGAGTTCGAATTGACTCCAACGCTCGAAGAATATAGTATTGCATGGCTTCCAAAATTGTCAGTCATTGAGCCAACTTCGATGATGCTCTTGTTAATTGCATCAGCCCCACGAGGATTTTCTCCTTAGTCATATCAATCACACAAGTTCAATCATAGCCATGAAGTCATCTCCGAACTCTATCCCCATCCACTAGGGACAATGTCTCTGGGCTTTTAGAAATAACTTGGAGGAGTATACTTGACCATAAAGTCATACTTCCCACTTGATTGTCCTAAGTTATCCACCACTTCACCTCTCTCATAGGCTTTCCTTACAAACTCATGATCCCAACGAAGAAGTTTTGTATTCATCTTCATCCTCGCCATCGAAGTGGACCTCTTTATCTTTTGGCAAAAATAAAGTAAGGTTTTCTTCATCATCCCATCCACTCGGGACAATATCCTTCATGTCAATGAAAAAACTCGGTGGTGGTGTGAACTTCACCTTAAAGTCATAATTGCCACTTAGTTGGCCAAGGATACCATCAACTTCACCATTTTCACGAGCTTTTCGAATAAACTCACTATCCATGCAAGAAGCTTTATAATCATCCTTGTTTCCAATGTTAGAGTCTTGGTACATAGAGGTTTTGCTTTTCAAGGCTCGATGATCCTCCTTTCGAGTGTTGTCATCCTGACTTAGATTCCCAGCCTTCTTTATGACTTTTGAGATTATATCCTCGCTAGCAAATCAACTTCAACCAGAGACATCCATCTCAGAGCGGGTTCACCATCTTCATATTGGATAATTCCTAACTCAACTAGCTTTGCTAAGCAAGCTATCTTCTCATCACAAGTAATGTCACCTTCCAGCTAGCGATCAACAAAGGGTGTGATTTGTTCCAACTTTTGGATATCCATTAGGAGTATATGCTTGTCATCATCCCCAAAAATCATGTTGACATCTTCAGAGTGTTTCAAAAGGGATTTGTTGGACATTTGGCATTGAATCCTCAAAGGTGAGCAGTTTCTCATCTAGCAAGTTATGGATCTTGGAACAAAGCATAAGGTAGTTATCCACATGGTGACCCTTTCTCCCATGTGATACTCACATGTCTTATTAAGGTCAAACCCAAGGAACTTTGGTGGATTATCCCTCAGGATCTCTCTTGCCACGAGATGACTTTCAATCAACATCGAAAGTAGCTAAGACATGAGTCTAGGCAATGGAGTAAATTGCCTTTGAGGGCTTTTCCTTTGCACTCAAAGTTTTGAGAAGAGCTCTCTATCTCCATGGCAAGTTTATGAGCCTAAGGATTGTTGTTTTTTGAGAAAAGGAGTTTTGTATATAAGCAATCTCCATAGTTGATTATTTATCCTCTTTGGGGCATATCGACGATTTGTGGTCTCGGTCAACCTTCCTTCACGCATGATACCCTCAATGCGCTCACCTAACTCCACCAATTTGGCAAAGTTGATATAGGTGTGGTTATACATTTTCTCAAAGAAATCCCGAGGCATGGCTTGAAGCAACAATTTCATGGCCCCCTTCTCAGACAGGGGTGGCTTTACTTGAGATATAGTGGTTCTCCACCTTTGAGCATAAGCTATGAACGTTTTAGTTCTCCTTTTCTCGACTTGAATCAATTTTTCTCGGGTGAGAGCAATCTCAATGTTTAACTTATATTGTTGGAGGAATTCATCAACAAGATCCTCCCTAGTGTGGATCTTCTCCAAGTCCAACTCTATAAACCACGTCAACGCAGAATCAACCAAACTATCCTGAAAAGAGTTAATCAAGAGCGAAGGATTGTCTGAGTAACAAGACACCTTGCCCAGATAGTACCTTAAGTGGGTCTTAAGGCATCTAATGCCATCATACTTCCTTGTAAACTCAGGCTCCTTGTAGAATTCAGGGACCTTAACCTTGGCAAAGGGTGACAGCTTATCGAACCTCTGTAGTTAATAGCCTTGTAGCATGCAAAGGCGTTCCTCAATCTCTGCGAGGTGTCTTGAACTTTCCTCATCAAAGTACAGAGTTGGGGTCTCCTTAAATGGAGCCTCTAAATAATAATTGTTGGGGCTACAATAGGAACCTCTTCAACAGGCCTTTTTCCCATGGGTTCTGCTACAAGCACATCAGAGGGCGCGGTAAGAGGATGCATGGTAGGAGTAGCAGGAACTACAGAAGTTAAGTTCTTGATTTGGTTGGAGAAATCAACTAACAATGCCATCATCTACACCATTTGATTCTCCATGCTAATAACACAAGCATAAGTATCTTCGTTCTCCATTCTTGTTTGGTGGCAAGTACGTAGATAGACTATTTTCAGCCGTCTTTCAGTACCTTTTCAAAAGAAGATGGCTCAAATTAGTACTAGTCAAAAAAATCACAAGAATACAAAACCTAGTCAATTTTATATTTTCTTGATATGAAATAATGATAAGAAGTGTATATGATTTCAATATCATGTAACATCCTATCATCAAAATTTCTTCAGAAGAAATTATACAATTGAAAAGGAAAAAGGAATGACAATAAATATTTAATTAGAATGCCCCTTTTTCTAAAAATTACATGAAAATGTTCATAAATTTAATTCATTTCATCAAACAATTGCGAAGGAAACAAAACTTTGCATTCTTGAAGCTTACAAAGTGTTTCAATTTTACATGTGATATGAAAATGAGTATAGGGAAACTTTGATAGAAATGAGGGAAATACAAAGGAAATCCTTTACAAGAAAAGAATATAAGATGGAAACCTAAGGACTAGGTGGGATTGTGCGGAGATGCTTGTTATAATGGGCCAAGCATTCCCCATCAATCAAGGCATCTTCTTCTTGCTCCTCAATATGAGCTCACCAAAAACCTTGAGCCTCAAGAATATCAGGCAACTGAACCTCAAGCTCAAGTTCTACTTGATGGTATATGTAAATCGATGATAGCGGGATGAGTCTTCATCTCTCCCTCCAAGTTGGCTTCATCGATAGCAACCATGTAATGTGAGGAACGAGAGTACCAAATTCCAATAACGGCTTGAATCATGGCCTTGAAATGGCCAATTTGGTTTTCTTCGATGACTTCATCGTGATAATCAATACAATATAACCCCGCTTGAGGATTGGCAGGGTTGTTTGAAGCACGCGATATTGGCGGAGCACCCTTAAAGGATAATACAATGTTAAACCAGTCGATCCCATGAGGGGGAGCATGTCATCAACTCCACTAACAAGGTGCATCTTGGGATTCCCAAGCCACCGAACATGCCATTGGATTAAGCTAGGGTTGAGGTTTTTGAGGAAATGAAACCATATAGAGAAAGACCATGGCGGAAATAATTCATTTATTTGGCAAAATATAAGAATGGGATGATGATATTTTGTGACATCAACAATCTTCATGTGAGGGGCAAATTCATTGATATGTGAAAAGAGCCAAATTTGGAGAAGTCCTAATGGGGCTCTAAGAGTTCCTCGGCCATTTGCTTTAAAACGATTAAGAGGCACGAAAGTTTCAACAAGGAACCACCGCCCGCGATGGCTGCGATGGTTAGAACTTTACTCCCCCATTTAAGGGGAGGGGTTCAAAACTCCGGGTCCCCATTACACGACTCACCCACGACTGGGCCTATGGTGGTGGCTCAGTTCGCCCTAGGTTTACGCTCTCGGCTACCAGCTGTACGGTGGTTCTCGGGTCACCAAAAAATAAAAATAAAAAGCAAGGATCATGCGTGTAAAACAATTAAAGACGCACACTTGATTGATAATGTGAGTGACTAAAGGATCCATTGTTTTTCGGGTATGTGAGAATACCACAAAGCCAAAAAAACATGAGTAGGAAGACATGATGAATTTGATTCCCAGATTTAGGATTGAGGCTAAGGAAATGTTGTTCAAGGAAAGTATAAGGCATGTAATGAGAATTACCTTTAAGAATAGCCCTAATTTTGTCGATGAGGCTATTGAGGAATTGACTTAAAAGAGATATTAAATCTTGACCAATAGGAGGAGTGATGAAACCTAAAGAGGCTTTACCTAACCTGATGGCTTTCTGAAACTCCTCAATTGTAGGGGTCAATTCATATCGATTAAACACGAAAGTGGAAATCATGGGATTCCAAAAATGAGCCAATGCTTTCACCATTGCAATACGTGGTTCGACTTTTAATAAAGTCGGAAGGAAACCTATGCGTTTTTCCACGTAATCTTGATGTCTCGGGTCGAGATTCTCCCATAGAGTCTTGAGATTCCTTGGCACGAGGACAATGTCCACTTCAAGTTTACCCATCTAAACCTAAACCTAAAAGGGCATCCATGATTAAAATGTATTGTTGTTGAAATATAAAGCGCATAATTGAAATATGGAGAGTAAGACAATTAGAACGATAAGAAATGAACAATACCTTACCCACCAACACATGGCAAGCACAAATCACATGTTGCATGAAACTGTGGTGTTTTGACGCTTAAGGTGAGGGTGCTAAAGGCTCAAGGTCCCCATCCCAGAGGATAAAAATAGTTTACCCACCGCTACTATCATCGATCGGTGCTATTTTTATCGGTTTGGATGAGCGGGTTTATGTAAATAATTTGTTACCACGAGTATTCACTCCCAAATTCCACCCACAAACCCTCATAAGGTCCTAAATTGGGCGATCGAGGTTTTAGACTGTAGTTGTGTGTGCAATGTCATGCTAAAGCTTGTAAACATGCATTTAAATTTAAACATCCAGCACTTCAATATAAACCCTCATACATTCATACATCCGTACAGCCCCTACAACAAAAGGTTTACAAGCACGCCTCCCCTTATAACTCCCACCTACAAGACCATTTAACATGAGGTTAGTGACTAACTTGATTTTCCAGGTGACTTTGACATGCAAATGATCCTACACGAGACATGTTAGATAAACATAACAACCATTTTAAACGGCTTCAAGTCCTCTTAATCTAGTAACCAATCCCCAGTGGAGTCGCCAAGTCTGTCACAACCCGATCTTGCCACCCACGATCCCTCATCATGAGGAGAGAAAAGGGGGAAATGTCAAGTTTAGCGGTATTTGATCACAAGAGTTCCCTCACAGCTCGCGTTCCAAAAGACGTCATCACCTTTCCTTTCGGATCAAGCCTCTTATGAGTTCCCTCCATGAGATCGCAAGCTCTCCCAAGCTTGTATCATGCATGATAGCAAAGTGTTGCGATACATACCCACATGGGCGACACACCTCGGGAGAAGAGGTCGGGTGTGGATATTGGATTTAAGGGTACCTCTACCATAGCAGCCCTCTTGACAATACGCTTCACCCATAAGGATGGCATCACTTCATTCTTTGGGGTACTCCCACATCGAATATGCTAAACCATGGTAAGTTTCATCGAAACTCATACCCCTCGCGATGGGTTTGTTTATACAATATAGTTGTTTACGATAACCTAAAAAATAAGACGAGAGTCACCACTAGCTTCGTTTTGGAGGTCGGCTAGAAAACCCAATCGAGGGTCGAGAGTGTTCTCTCGATTCCTACGCAACCAAATATTTAGATTTGGGGACTTTCTTTACGTTAATATTTCTATTAGCGCCCTTTTGGTATCTAAACAATAAGTTGTGTTTTCCCAATGTGTCCATGCATTTCTTCTCACATTTTCAAGATCATTAGTCCTAAACTAAGCGATCATGCATGGTTGGTCATTTTTGTACTATTCTATTTCTAGAAAGCAAGAAAAGAAAGCAATCAATGGAATTAAAATTATGAAACAATAAGTAAACAATCAAGGAAAGCAGTAAATCTACCATGCAATCCTAGAAAAATATAAAAGAGAAACACAATTGAAAAATATGAGAGGAAAAAGAGAAAACCCACAACTCATCGAGCTTTATACAACAAAGAGAACCCGAGACATATGTCGGGGAAATGAATAGTACATGATAATAGTCGAAATGGACATCAACCTCCACCGTCTTTGTGCTTTCTCCATTTTTAGGGTCCTAATATAAACATAATCTAGAAACCTATAACTAGGTACATACAATGGAAATAAACAAACATACATATCAAAACAATCAAAAACACAACATCATGTCAAGATCAATCATTTTAAGAAAGTTCAATACAAAAGTAAAATTTTGGGGCCTCGGGATCGGCCTTTGTCTTTCATGCAAGGGTCCCACTAAGACACCTACCCAATTAATTTTTGTGACTTATAGCAATTGTTGACCAATTGTGTTCTCACATGGCCAACAACGCTTATAAGTCTCCTAATCAAGCAATCTATGTGATCCCAGCATTTTCCCTCGATATTATGCATCGACCCTACCATCCATCTAAAAGTCACATGTATTACAAAAATTTTAACATGCATGCAGGTCTTTTGAACCTTATTTCACAACCAATCAAACAAGAAAGTGAACTATTGATGGGTCACTTATTACCAAGAGCATGCGCCAATCACAAACAAAGGCAATTTCTAATGCATGACAAGATTATATGTATGAGGGGCACATGTGACGTTTCAAAAAGGTTTGAAATTGTCAACGAAAATTTTGAGACAAAGCGATGTCTCAACTATGAAAGGCATTTAATTGCCAAGGCTAGATTGGAATTCACAAAAATGCATTCACAAGCATCGTAGGCATTTTGAATACAATCCAAACCATGACTTTAACGATTGTCTAAATCAAAGTTCGGAAAAATTTGAAAACATTTAGGATTAAAGAATGTCAAGGCTATGGAGCACATTCAATTGCCATGGCTAGCTTGGAACTTGCAAAAATGTATTCACAAGCGTCGCAGGCATTTTGAATATTGTCCAAATCACAATTTTTCCTTAAGCCAAATCAAGTTTTGGAAAAGAATTTCTTAGAAATTATCTTTTGGAAACATCACATGTACCAAAGTATTTTTTGAAAGATGAATGTAATTTTGAAAAAACTAATTATTTAACAACAAAGATCAAAGCAATTAGAAAAATTTCATGAAAATGGCATGGCCTCATTTCATGCACAAACTAGCCTAAAGGTATAACTAAACAATCGCAATCATGTTTATATCAAGAAATTTCAAAACAAGCATATAAAGACAGCAAAATTAGACAATACCTAATGACAATCTGGCAATGAAAAACATTCCTTAACATACATGACATGATGATGAATAACTTTCATGAACAAAGTTTTCTTAAAAAATCTACAAATGATTTTACAAAAATCAAACAATAAGCAACAACACATAAGAAATTTGTCAAAACAATAGAAATATTCAGCTAATGTCACAAGGATTTGTCCTATCAAATATGTCTAAAAATTATCAATTTTACACACAACATAGCCAACAGGATGACAAGCAAGTTTCATTAAGAGGCCGAGTGCAAATTCCAAATAGAAAAAATGAAACAAAAATATCAAAAACCTGTCCAAACAGGGGTTAAAACAGGAGTCCGAATTTGATCCATTGTCCAGATTCTGATCTAATTTTGGAAAAAATGGAAAAGTGGTCTAAATGATGAGTGATCTACGTGAAATCAGTGACATCGGAAACCTCTAAGTGTGCCTTATGTCTTCCTAAAAGAGCTCGAGTCCAAACTAGGTCAATTTGGTACCCTAAGATCGAGATCTCTAAAAGTGTGTATCAATAACTAAGGAAACAAAACACAAGCATTCATTATAAAACCTCAAAATCATTCAAAGAATGTACAAACGGTATGAAGAAATCACATGGGACTTAGGATTGGATGCGACAAAAAGTTTAGATAATCATCTAATCCTAAATCGGCATGCAAAATGTCATATAATTTAAATGACATTATGAAATGACTCATGCTTCCTAATGGTATGCTTGGGAATCCTAAGTGTAATGAACACTTTTGTGAGACAAATTTAATTTGTAAGATGATACTCAAAGGACATGACCTCAACATGTATGCAAACCTCGCAACATGCGGTTCAATCGTCAAAAAGCCATGATCGTAAGATTTGGTCTCTAGATGACTTAAACAAGTACAAAAATGTGCACATATGACAAGGTTTCATTTCAGCATTAAATTTACATAACGAACATGATTTTAGCAATCCTCAAGACATGCATAAATCCTAATAAAAATCTCACATATAGAGCATGCGATGATGAAGATTTCTTGTTAAGATTTTGAAACTCAATTAAGATCATATAAATCGTAGCAAAAATGGCAAAACCAACAAATTATATGTCCAGCTCATGTTGCTGCAGTGCCTTTTACTCTAATGCATGCAATTGACTCACTTTGCTAACATGAAGACCTTGCAAAGCATGTATCAATTGACCATGTGTGTCGCGACCAAATTTTCGGGTGTGAACCACCTAAGGTTTGGCTAATGGATTGTTAAGCCTAAACTTAACTCTCTCCCAAGCCCATACCAATTCGCAACTTTCGGTTCAAGTTCTTAACATGCAATTTTTTAATTAGGAGTCGCAAACTAATCTATTTTTGGTGGGTCAATTAGAAACCCAAGTAAAGTAATGGGAGTTTCACTTTACTCCTACGAACTAGAGACTACGAGTACGGGGACTTTGTTACACTAGATTCCTCTAATGCCCTTTCGGTACCATTCTTTTATTTTCAAAAATGTTTGGCAAGCAGCTTGAATTGACTTTAAATCTATTAATCTAACATGTGAGTTTATCATGTGCATACACAAACCACCAATTTAACACCCAGATAAACAATCAATAAATTGCAAAAACTTACCTCCAAGCAACGAAAGAATCTGCAATGTTAAATTAAAATTCACATCAACAACCCTAGATATGGTTTCTAATTAACACACAATCACTCAATTGTTGTTTTCACTTTATTTAATGAGAATCATGCAATGCATGCTACTAATTTAACATGAAGTGATATGGCATGGCAATATGACTAAACTACATGACATGAGTAAGGTAATGCAATAATTAAATATGCGATCTAAATTAACGAAAATGACTTAATCTTAATGATGAGCAATTTATAATTAAATGAACCTAGAAATAATCACTAAATGACGTACATTTCATGAACCTAATGATATATGACGTGCACATAATTTTTATTTTCTTAATAAGCATGCGATCTATCCTAATATGCAATGACGTGCAAAGAATGCCCTAATTCGATGGATATTCTAAAACGAACCTAATCTAACTCAGATTTTTTGGATTTTTCCTTTCTTTTTACGGAAGCAATCAAAATAAGACATCAAGAACAGCACGGCAACAAATCAGGCAAGATATCATCCGTGTCCATTTTGGAAATAAATTAACGAATCTTATCTCGCGCATGAGATCGGATTGGCCAATTTTTAAATAAAATCACGAATCAAATCTCGAGCGTGAGATCGGATTGGCAATTTTTCCGTGCGATTACCAGTCATATTTCGAGCGTGAAATCGAACTATCAATCGTATTCACGTTGTGACGGCTATTCGAGATTATGATAACATCATTTGAGAGTTCAATACAAAATGCAATAATTCGAGCAAGGCAACGAAATATATGAATCTTGACTAAGATAAAATTATTACCTTGTCCAAACACTTGCTCGCCAAAATTGGACAGACTCGACACGGTGAAGAGGTGATGTCACGACACCACGGGCTGTTAGATAAGTGGCGCAAGCCAGCGAGGCTTGCGGATAGCAATTCGAGTTGATGCTTCTTAGCACGATGAGACAAGTCGCTTGAATGACACGTCCCAAGATCAGCGGTAGCGGCCACTTTCAAATGCTCCGAAAGTCTTAGCCAGAGTTCCAACTGACGTCGAGGTCAGCTACATCACATCACGGTTTCGCACCGCCAGGTTCGAGCTTGGGCCGCATCTCACCGTCATCGCTAGGAACTCTGGATGGCTTAACAGGCTGCACGGGAGTTGGCTCGTGTTGGGGACAGCAGCTCGGTCTCGGAGGGACGTTGTGGCTGCAGCAGGCTCACCTGGGCTCTGTGGATGACTCGACACTGCAGGAGCTCCGGGTGGCTTTGCGATGAGGATGGTGCTATCCACGGTTTAGTTTCAGACGTCGGCTTTTCACGAGCACCAGGAAACCAGGCACGTATTGGGCAGCAGATATGGACAGCAGCAGCTTCGAACGGCGCACAAGGGTGTTGCAATTGTTGAACACCCGGATTCCTCGACGATTGCCAACGAATTTTGGTGTTTTTGTTGGGCCAAGTAATCTCAACTGAGAACTCCGAAGTCGCGATCGTATCTTGCCCTTGAACCCACTTATATTTCTTTCTCAAGAATTCACGGGCAGTTCTCCAAAATTCACCATGCAATACGAGACAACTTCCACTGCTTCGACCAAAAGCCAAAATAAGTCTCGATGTTTGAAGGTGTGTTCGTCAATGATGAGGTGGGAGGCGGCTAGTGGTGGCCCGTGATTGGCACCACAGTTAGCGGGTTGTCATGCAATGCAGGGGTCGACACTTAGGAAAGGCTTCTCATGTCTTTCTCCAAAAGACGAGGAGATGACCTGCAACACAAAAATTACAAGGAAAGAAAGTCCTCTCTGAAAGCCTAGCTGTTTCACCAGCCTACGTGAATGGCCCGCGAAGAAAAAGAAAGTGAATGGCCTGCAAAGAAAAAGAAAGTGATCTTTTTATTCCTTTTTTTATTTGTCCTTTATGTGCCCCTCTTACGTGACCATAGAGAAAGAAAAGGGAATTTTTATTGAGAATTGATAACTCCATAGCTTGATGATCTCCTCGGTTTGGTCTTAGTGCGGCAGCAGCTTCATCGATAGGGAATCCGTGGTGGTGTCACGTGCGGAACGACGTTGGGACTCTGATTACGGGTTGCTCGGCAAAGCCTGCTGGTCCAGTAATTCTTGGCCAGGGAAGGAACAACTCACTATGGGGACTTCTTGATGGAGGCTTGGTGCCCGCTGGACAAGCATGGGCTGACGGTGAGGAGGATGCTCAGATGTTCACCGGGATAGTCTCACAGCGAACTGGTCTCAGCTCGACAACGGCAGTGATGTCATGGCTCACGGCACGGTAGAAAAAAACTCAGTGCTGCTTATTCGAGAACCTACAAAACAGAAAGAGATTCGGTGTAGTGAAAGGGAAGAGCTTGGCCAAGAGGGGGCCGTCGCGGTGCAGGTACAGCGTGGATGTCTAGCAGCAACAATTATGGCTAGTGGATCTCGGAGGCGGTGATGGAGCGATCTCGGAATTGGGACCCCAAGAGCAGAAAGAACTTCGGTTTCTATTCTCTATTGGATCCTCCACTCTATCTATTCTCTCCACGTGTGGCCGTATGTTCAATGTGTGTGGCCCCCCTCAATTTACCGTACGTGACCCCTTTTATAAGCCAAAAAATTGTATCTTATGGGTATATTTCATTTCTAATTTTGCTTGAGCACAATACCCCTAAATATATCGCTGAAATATTTTTTGCATATTCCATCAAGAAAATTCCCCTTTTGTGCAAAAATGCATCTCTTAGTGTATATTACCTAAATATGTGAAAAATCTTAACGAAATATAACAAAAAATAAAATTTTCCTAAACTATATGCCATGTGATTATGATTTTTTTATTTTTTTATTTAGCAAAAAATTAACCCCAAAAATTTTGGTTTCAATAATGTGCATCATTTATTTCAACTTTCATGAAGGATTTGAGACCAAATAGATGCATTTGTGGACTCAATTTCATCAAAACAAATTTCGGACCAATATAGGACAGACTGTCCTATGTTCGGATCTAAGTGATTTTGACCTAGCTAAACATGTCAAGAAATTTTGAAAAAAAAAAAAAATACAAAACATGCACAACACTAATACGAGCAATTTCATGAAGGAAAGTTATTCAATAACTCAACACAAAAATCAGTACAAAAATGGCAAAAGCAAATATCAATACGGAACAGATTAACCTAGGTTTAGATCTGAGTAGATCTAACTTAATTAAGCACATCCAAAAATCATGAAAAAATTACAGAAGATGCACAAGACAATTTGAACAAAACTCATGGAGACAATTTTGTTAAAAAATAATCATGAAAGTCGACACAAAAATAACAAAGACAGAAGGCGGAACATAAACATAATTTATAAAAAAAAAAAAACCTAAACTACTACAAAATTGCTCATCTTTTGAGGTGTTTTTTGAGGGTCAAATGATACTTGATTAGGGTGTGTGACCTACAGTTTTGAAACTCAGGATGTCTATTATCTAATCTTAAGAGGACTCGAGTTGAAACGAGGTCGTTTTGGACCTCATCTTGGTCAAAACAGTAACCTAGATACAAACATACGAAAATCCAGAATAGACTCGGGAGCACAATCATCACTCAAATCATCAACAAATCATTACAGCATTCATAATCATTAATCTTAAGCATGTAAAAGTTTCTACTCTTGAATCCTAGCCTCGATCAACTAACTCGATCTCGCTTCATCAGATTCGAGTTTTGAATCGTTACCTTCCTTGCGATTATTGTTGATTTCCACCGTGATCAATCGGTTCAAGCTGCTAGATCATAATCAAGACTCCAAGAATGCAAGTCAGATCACTATGGATCATATCAGGATCAATCAAACAATCGACTCAAGGAAAAAAAAGAAAGAACCGGTCCAAAATGGACCGGCCTTAACTCACTAGCAATGATTGGGCCATTAGTGAAGATCCGGCAACCAATCTGGTTTTCTCTCACCATAGCAAGGTCAGAGACTTCTGGCACTACAAGTCACCAACGGCTAGGACGCTTGGGGGCTCCGACGACCACTAGTTCAAGACTAGAACAAAACGGTCCAAGAGATGGATCGATTTCCACACTAGAGAAGATTCTCGAACTTGAACGGGTAGATTGAGAAGCTGCCTGAGGTGAGATCAACTCCTAACGGCTTGAACTAGGTCAGCAAATTGCCTGTGAAGGTGAATCATCGCTGGTGGGGGTTAAACCGGCGCGATCCGGTCACCAGAAAGAGGTCCGTTTGCACCAAAACTAGAGAGAGAGAGAGAGATCTGGAAGCAACCTCGTCCATCTTCAGATTGAAAAGACAACGCATCAAATATACCTTGTTTGATGCAAAAGGCTTCTCATACATATTGGACAATGCCTCCATCAAATCCATTAGTGTCGCCTCATTGGTAATGTTGAAAGCAATGCTCCATGCCAATGTGAAACGAATCAAACCCAGAGCTTGTTGATCTAACAATTCCCGCTCTTCTTGATTTATAGAGTCTAGTTTCTCTCCAAACAAAGGCTGGTGCAAGTTCTTCTGGTGCAGCATATCCTCGGTCTTCATCTTCCAAAAACCAAAATCCTTGTCATCGAACCAATCGATCTTCACCTTCCCTTCATATATGTTTGTTCCCACTATTTCACCAAAACCAAGCTTTGATACCAATTGTTAGGAACACAAATATATGAAGAGAAAAAATAGAAAAGAAAACAAGCAAGAATTTTTACATGGAAAACCCTTCCCAAAATCAAGAAAAGAGGGGAAAAAACCATAGTACCGCATTAGGCGATCTTCTACTATTAGTATTAGTGTTACAAGTTCTAAGGTCATAAGTTTTAGCGTTACAACTATAAAAGACATTGCCCTATATATAGTAGGAGTTTAGGACATACATAATTAATATGTAAATTACATGTATGCCATTAGCAACAATAAAAACCTTATTGAGTGCTTTAACATTATAGGATTAGTAACTGCCTAAAATAAATTATTTATGCACTTTAACATTATTTTCCTCTATCAAACTCCACAGCTCTATCATATGTGTGTGTGCTCGCTTCTCCCTAGCCTATCATGCCTCAAATAAAACCCGATGTACCTAGCCCCAGCACATCCAGCCCTCACAAGAAAAGAGTGGAAGTGGCCAAACAAAACTTGGAAAAGATCCAGCTTGCTTTACAGCTAAGAAGAGCAAGACGTGTAATGCCCTCTCAAGAACACAATGATGAAGGTATCACCTCCTTATAAAATGATATTGTGAATCTATAGTATGAGAAAATTTAGGAGGAGGGGAGGTTACTCCACGCCGATGAAGGGCATACCACTACTAGTTGTGGGATTTGACCCTAAACATGATGTGTAGAAAGTTTGAATCTTACCAGTTGAGCCAACACATTTTGATAATAAAAAATATTTTTTTCATTCATAAAAATAATGAGACATAAATTATCATTGATACTGAAAACATTTCTCATGAACTAATTATAAATGAATTTTTAATAATTATTAATTTTTCGTGAAATAAAAACAATCTCAAACAAAGTCCAAATTCTCCCGTTTCCTTAGTTCGGACAACTTTTGTTTCCACCGCTTACGCTGATCACACCTCTTCACCTTGCTTGAACAGATTCTATTGCTTTCTTTTTTATTCTGTCTTGAGCGTGCTGCCTTCACTTGCTCTATGCTTGGTTGTGTTTTATACTCCCAGTTCACCGTATATTTCTTTGTTTTTTCTCCTGTTTTGTCTTCCTCAGGCCCCATATCTTGCCCAATTCAACCGTGAAAATCCACGTTCAAATCCAGAATTCTAGCCAAGTTTTTCCTCTGTTCCTTTCTATTTTGGCAGATTCGCATTTCCTGGATGGTACTAGCGCTGAATTTTCTTATCTTGCCGTCGTTTTCTTTCCGAAATGTAACGCCACATATCCATCGCATACGCACTCATCCGGCCAAGCAAGAATTTCGGATAGAGGTCGAGCTCAAGTGGGCTCGGTCTTTCTTGAAAATTTAAATGACCTTAAGGCCCCCCCTTCTTCCAAATTCCAGCTGATTTCGCACGTCGGACCAATAAGCAAAATGACTAGTATCTAAAATCTGGAAAAATACAGTATAGAACGGGACCACAAAATTCTGCGATGTCGATATTTTTTGGGATATGTGTAGTGAAAGTCTTAAAACTTGCAAAAAAATGCAATCAAATAATAAAATTTGTCAAATTAGTTCAATCTAATTCTTTCATTAACTCCGTCCAATTTAGCTAACAGAAAATGGAGATTTGTCTTATTTTATTACTTAAGACAACAATGACGTGGTGCCCACTAAGCGCCATATCATTCAAAAAATACAAACAAAATTAAAAAAAATAAAAAACTATGACTAAAAATAAAAAAAATTAAAAAAAAAAATGAAAAACTCACCCCGCTAGTGGCTGCTGCCATAGCCGTCTAGAAGGACCAGCGTAGGCCACCTGGGCCTTCCCAAAGCCCAACAACCTTCCCAGGCCCCAAGGGAGCCCTTGGCAGCCCCTCCCGAGGGCCTACTAGCCCAAATGTAGTGGTGGGCACGACCCCCAAGCGAGGGCCCACTATCCTCACTCAAATCTGGGGTGAGGGTTGCGCCCACACCCAGATTTGAGCTGGCAAGCCCTCATCAGGGGCCACCAAGGGCTCGTGTGGCAGGCGACCTCCACTAGCCCTTCCTAACGACTATGATGGCGGATCTGATGTGAGACAAATAAGATTTAATGGACGAGATGTATTGGGTTCATATGCATCCGATGCATTCGAGTTTGAACCGTATATAAGACCCAACTTGACTGGATGATGTAAATTGATCCTTGTTAAATGAGTTGTCAATGAAAGAGTCCTAATTGGATTTTGATTTTTTTTTTTTTGGCCTTTTTTTGAAATGATAATCTTGGATCTACTTGGCCAGTGGATTCAACTAAAGAAGTAATTTAAATGGGGAAAGATGTTGCTTACTTGTGTCTCCAGGGTTTGACCGATCAAAGATTGACATCCTTCATACAGTAAAGGAATACACATTCACACATATACATACATAGAATAGTATAGCCAGAGGGTATGTGAGGTAAAAGAAAAATAAAAGTACGTGGGTTTTGCTTTTATTTTCGTTTGTCCAAAGGATTCTACACTCGAATTGTGACGTTTTCTTTGTGGAAATGTAAATGTTTCAAACAATGAGATAATTCTCTGCGAGTCTAAACATACTAGGCTATACGTGGGTGAGAAACGTTCAAGCATCTAAATAATTATAACTCTATAATTCTTTAATTAATTAATGGAGTATTTGTTGTTTGCCCTCTCCATGGAGTAGGTATCAATATTTGGATCAAACTAAGTAAACCTCTAGTGTTTTTCATTATTTTTCATTTATTTTTTTAGCAATTTTCGCATTGGTTTGATTGGATGCATCGGTTGACGTTAGCCGGGGTGGTTGAAGAATTTTTCGTGGAGTAAACCAACACCAAGCAATAAGCAAACTTAAAATCGAACAAACGCAAGTCAAACTAGCCGGCGATTTCGACCAGGAAAAAATGGGCCAGGCGGCGACGCAGACCTCAATCAGCACGACGTCGTAACCTCGTCTTATTGGTTCCTTCGTTCCCACTAACTGAAGACTTACATATTGAGATCCATAAGAGCCTCCAACTCGTGATCATCTTCGCAACCGGCTGTACTCAGTTAGGAAAAGAAGAATTTTCGAAGGCATCGTCGTCATCATGAGTGCCAAATCCGAGCTCGTGTTCATCCCATCTCCGGGCCTCGGCCACCTGGTATCGATGGTGGAGATGGCCAAGCTCCTCGTCGACCGCGACGATCGGCTCTCCCTCACCATCCTCATCATGAAGTTCCCCTTCGACTCGGAGATTGATTCCCACATCGAGTCGCTCACCACCTCCGTGGCTGCTCGCATCCGCTTCGTCCTCCTCCCTAGGCAAAGCCACTCCCCAGGGACGTCTGGCCTGGCCTTCATCCATCATGTTGTGGAGAGCCACAAAGCCGACGTCCGAGAAGCCGTCGCTGAGCTCTCTGCCCGTGCCTCACCACGGCTCGCTGGACTTGTCCTTGACATGTTTTGCACCTCGATGATTGACGTGGCTGTCGAGTTCAGCATCCCTTCCTACATGTTCTTCCCGTCAAACGCGGCAATCCTCGGAGTCATGCTGCACCTCCAGTCTCTCCGAGACGAGCATCACATGGACCCGACCAGCCTCAAGGGCTCTGACGCCAAGCTGGACTTCCCGTGCTTTGCTAACCCGCTGCCTGCCGCCAAGTTCTTGCCCTTGGAAGTGTTTATGTTAGAAGACTGCCGGATATTCTTGGACTTCGCCCTAAGGTATAGGGAAACCAAGGGAATTTTGGTAAATACGTTCGCTGAGCTGGAACCGCGCGCTATGGAAGCCCTGCCCAGCCTAGGAGGACCGGCGGTGTACTCCGTGGGCCCCATACTGAACGTCAAGGATGAGAGCAAAAAGGGTTTCGAGATCCTGGACTGGCTCGACCAGCAGCCAGATGCGTCAGTGGTGTTCCTGTGCTTCGGGAGCCACGGGTACTTCGACGAGCACCAGGCGAAAGAGATTGCCCACGCGTTGGAGCAGAGCAGGTACCGCTTCCTGTGGTCCCTACGACAGCCTCCGGCGAAGGGCAAGCAGGAAGCCCCCCGGGATTACGTAGATCCGGCGGAGGTCCTGCCCGAGGGTTTTCTTAATAGGACAGCCGGGGTCGGGAGAGTGATTGGGTGGGCCCCGCAGGTCGCAGTCCTGGCCCACCCAGCCATCGGAGGGTTCGTGTCTCACTGCGGGTGGAACTCCACCCTAGAAAGCATATGGTTCGGCGTGCCGGTCGCCGCGTGGCCCCAATATGCGGAGCAACAGTTCAATGCGTTCCACCTAGTGGTGGAACTCGGCCTCGCAGCTGAGATCAAGATGGATTATCGAAGAGATCTGGTCAAAGGTAGTGATGGTGTCGTGATGGTAGATGAAATAGAAAGAGGGATAAGGAAGTTAATGGAGGGCAAAGAGGCCGGGGAAAGGAGAAAGAAGGTGAAGGAGTTGAGCGAGAAGAGTAGGAAGGCTTTGATGGAGGGTGGGTCTTCTTACTTGTGTATGGCTCGCTTCATCGAGGATGTCTGTAGTCAATGAGCCTTCATTTAGCTTGGAGACAAGGTTGGCTGGTATTTTGAGCACTGTTGGTATTTTGATTCTACGATTAATTAGAGGGCGTGTTTTAGGGTTTGTGGCTACAATCCATGTTTGATTGATCTAGCATTTTTGTGGCCACAATCCATGTTGATTTTGTTGATGTGTTTTGTGTGGAACCGGTCAATTTGGGTTCAAAAAGACGTCATTGGTAAAATTCATATGGTAGATTTACGTGTCCTTGCACGTCCTTGATCTCGAGTATGAATGAATTTCATTTTGCTCTTGTTTTCCCCTCCCAAGGTTTGTTATCTTATTTCTCTCTTGCGTCCATTGCTCTTCCCATTCCTGCTTCTGAAAGTTAGGGCCCTCTGTTCTTGCTTGGCGTGCAATGGACAGGAGGAGAATATAAAGAATTTTGGAGTAGCAAATGTAGCGAAATTGAACTTTAGTCGTAAATGTAAATTTGATTTGACCCCATGTGGAACCCAAAGGATCCACATATTCATGGACCGATTAGAACACTATAAGACATGCTAATCAGCCCCTCCTTGCCCATCAGATGAGACGGTTTTACGAGGAAGTCTGCATCGAATGGTTCGTAGAGAGAATCCCATATAGGCCAACATCTCGTAAAATTAATGTAACACAATTGACAGAACTAAAGGCAAAAAGAGTGCACAAATAATTCAAAGAACATAATCTCTTGCCATAACACAACTTATGTAGATGACAGTGGTTGTTACTTCTTGATTGTCTTATTTACAAGAGGGAATATCAATCTCAATATATAAGTTCAATATATATAGTGATGCAACGAAATTAAGAGCTTTCTCACGCGTCTTTCTTACATCAAGGTCAAGGACGGATGATCACATAGCTCTGATCAAAGCAGTGGACTAGTTTTACCACGCATGGCAAGATCGTGACTTGGGCACCAAGAGATTTCTTCAATCCTCAATTTGATTTTCCTTATAGTGATACAGACTTAAAATTCAATGAATTTCACTAAATAGTGAAAATATAAATTATTAAAGTCGATCCCTACTTTTAGCATAAGAGCAAGTTACAATATTGCACTTAGAATGGAAGTCTTAGCTATTCTATGAAAATTAGAGGGATTATGCACAAATTTTACGGTTCTCTCATTTAATCTATACAATTGTAATTCAAAAAAAAATGGACAATTTGAAACTTAAGAATGGCAAAAACGTTTTCTGAAAAATAGCAGAATTCGACTAGTATATAATGAAAAGAAGAGCAGTAAAGAATGCATGAATTGTTGTGAAAAAAAAAAAACTAGTAAAGTATTTCATCCTCTCAAAGTATCATTAGTATGCCATCACGCTAGGATCACCTTAAATTTCTAATGTAAAACGGGATATGCATAACACTAATTCATACGTTATATGATGCACCTAAAGTGACTAGTACAATAGAAAGTCATGATCCCATTCCATTCTTGCATTGCTATGAGTCGATTTGAGCATAAAAATTACAATATTTCGTGGCAATATCTTTTATCTATTTGCTCTGATGGTTTTATGTGATGGACTTAAGGCCCGTCCGCCCATGTTGGGCCTAAAAGCCCGGCCCACAAGGATAGGACCTGTGGATGGAGGGAGGTATATAAGGGATGAGAGAGAGGGAGAACGTACCTTTTGGGAAAAAGGCCAGCGTACGTATTCTCTCCCTCTCTCCCTCCAAAAAGAAAGAAAATGCTAAACGCGACCCCGTTTTCCTTTCAAGGCAAATTGGCGTCATCGGATCGAACAGGACCGAATTCTCTTCCTCTTATCGGCGTTGGTGCTTAATCTGTGGCTAACAAGGTACACTTGAATCTGTGGTGTGCTTTAGGATCGGTGATACATGTTGTTTTCCTGGGCTTGTCTTCCGCATTCGTTTTAGGGGTTCGATTTAGTGTCGAATCCGATTTTTGGGGATCCGTTATTCCCAACATTGATATCAGAGCCCTAGTTCACGTTTTCCCGACCCTTTTCATGTTTTTTGATTGATTTTTTCTCGAAAGTAATCGGCCGGTACGAATCGGGGCAAGAAATCCCGACACCCAAGCGCTGTTCATCCATTTTTTCGAGTCTCTGTAAGTCAAAATTGATTTCTGAAGGCAAAGGGTGAAAGCACTCGTCGAGACGAGTCTAGCGATATGTCGAACGCCGCCGGGAGACGCCGCACGAACCCACCCGCACGGCAAGAAGCCGCTGCTCGTGGGTGCGATGCACCCGAAGGGCTGGCATCGGCCAGCGTGTGTGCCACACACGCCGGTTGGCGAACCGGCACATGCGCGCTACCGGCGGCGAACCGGCACGCGCCGGTCGGCGAACCGACACGTGCTGACGTCACGCGCTGACGTCACCATGACGTCACCCAACAGTCGATAGCCGCTGGGATGATGTCACCGATGACGTCATTGCCGACAACCGTTGGCCGGCCGGTTACCAACCGGTGACCTTACCGGTGACCCGACCTGACCCAACATGCGCGGAAGCCTAGTGCGTGCCGCGCACATGCCGGCTGACGTCTGCGTGACGTTAGCCCGCGCACGTGCACGGCACGTGCCGGTCGGTTCGTCCGACCCGGTCCTTCCGGCCTGACCGGTCCATCCAGTCTGACCGATCCGGCTACCGACGACTGACCGTTAACCGTTGACTTTAACCGTGACCGTTGACTTTGACCGTTGACCCGAGAAAAATAAAAATAAAAATAATAAAAAAATAAAAAGAGGAACAAGAATTTATTTCTTTTTCAATTATATTTGTGTGGGTTATACGTAATCCATTTTTTATTCTACATTTGTTGCATGAATCATGGAAAATTATGTATCTTCCCTTATGTAAATTATGGATTATAAGTGATCCATTTTTTGTTCTGCATTTGTTGCAAGAACTATGATGCGTTATGCACAGATACCTGCAATCCCGAGAACGAACGAGGGAAATGCAAGACTTAAAAGGCTGATAATAGAGTTAGCTGATTATCGGTGGCATAACGGTGATTTAGTATCACATGTGGTCAAGGTCAATCAGATAATACAGGAAATCATCTGGAATGGTTATCTTATACCGGATTTTGAGAAGGTGCCAGCTTTGATAAACACTCTTCCAGCTAAATGGCAAGCAGTGTTAAATCGGTTATGGGAGGTCAACGTGGTCCTGGGTCATAGGAGGCTAGTGGTAATTTTTGTTAGAGAGTACTATGGGATTGAGTTGACCAAAACTTCAACCCTTAGATTGAGTACCACATGGCGCAGAGTAAATGCGCCTTGGTAGTGACATGAAAGCTCTCCAAAAAATTTTCCATGGTTGGCGAATGTGTCTTCAAATTTCTCATGTATTTTGACTGATAAATTAAAATGAACATTCCTTATTTATTTCTTAGATTAGTTTGAGATGTTTTTGAATGTGAATATCTCTCTCTATGTTGATAATTTCTTATTTGTATATATTGCTTGGTGTAATGAATAGTTATATTATGTGAAAGCATTGTTATTCTATTGGATGTTAGATATTATTTGCTTTTTATTCTTGTTGACTACTATGGGTAGTTCATGGGAGTTTTTGTAACTTCATAGAATTTATTTTACATAAGACAATTATATTAATAATAGTTTTAAGCTAGGATTTTTGGAGGATGATTGGAAACGTAGTGACCTTTTGATTCTGAAACCTTACTTGAAATTATTCATTGATATGATGGGTCTGTGCAAAGTGGATGCATAAATGATAGGCATTAATTATTCATGCATATATGTCTGATGTGTTCAGATCGATGGTTTCAGCAACTAAGAACATAATTGCTGATATGAATGGCAACAATTGTGAAATATTGAATATGAAGATTCAATATGTGTTGGAAAAGCAAGAAGCACTAGAAGCTCTTGACCATATTATGGAAGATCTTGAGGATGCTGTGGGCCACCTTGAGCTAGAAAAGGACCGTCTAACGGCATTTGAGTCGAAAATAGATATTTGCAATGCTGGTTCTAGCTCAGAAAGAGCTTTAAGCTCTAAGCGCAAGCATATTGATTCGTTCAATATGTGGGAATGCAAAGGATCAAGTCCTTATTGCAAGAAATCAAGAGTTAACCAACATAAGAGAGGAAAACGTCCTCAAGTGAAGAAAATGTCAAGGGTGAGGTGTTACAATTGTGACAAGAAATGTTACTATGCTCACAACTATTGTGAGCCGAAAAAGGTAAACACCTCTTGTACATTTGAGAACTTTGCTTATGTGTCAAGTTCTGCATTATTGGCTGAATCCAATCCTTTGTAGACTATAGATTCAAGAGTGACAGACCATATAGCGAAGGATAGAGAATCCTTCGTGGAATTCCAACGATACCGACTAGAACTAAGTGTATCTATGTGGGAAACAACTCCAGAGCTTAAGTAAAGATATTGCCATCTGCCAACTGAACATGCGTGGTGAACGCACTTTGTTCCTTTATGCTCCGGAAATTCGTCGAAATTTAAGTGTCTATTTTTTGTGTTGGTTAAGCTTGATTTTAGTGTGAACTTCCATAATAGTCGTGTAGATTTGTATTTGGATACAAACTACTATGATTGTGGTCACTTTCTGGATGATTTTATTGTACTAAATGTTGACTGTGGTGATGTCAATATTTGTTATTCTCTTGTTTCACATCTTCTACTTCATATGATAATGATGTGATTATGTGGCATACTAGACTTGGTCATATTGGCCAACAACATATGAATGGACTAGCCAAAGAGGGCTTGTTGGACAGCATTGAAAAAAGTCGATTTGCCCATATGTGAGCATTGCCTAGTAGGGAAAACGACAAGGAAACTATTTAGAAAAGATAAAAGAGCTGAATTTCCTCTGCATTTAATCCATTTTGACGTCTGTGGTTCAATGAATGTGAGAGGAAGGCATGGGGCTATTTATTTCATCACTTTAATAGATGATTATACTCGATTCGGATATGTCTATTTGATTTCTCATAAATATGAAGCATTAAGTTGTTTCAAAAGGTTTATAAACTTGGTAAAAAAATCAATTAGACAAGAAAATAAAAGCATTGAAATCCGATTGAGGTTGAGAATATTTATCTGATGAGTTCAGAAAATTATGTGATGAAAAAGGAATAGAAAGACAGTTTTCTATTCCATATACTCCTCAACAAAATGGTGTTGTGGAGAGAAGAAACAGAACCCCACTAGAAATGGTTAGGCACATGATGGCGCATGCTAACTTACCTATCATCTTTTGGAGTGATGTGTTGTTAAATGCTGCCTATATACTTAACCGGGTGCCTTCCAAATCAGTTACTTCCACTCCATATGAGTCATGAACAGATAGAAAACCGGACTTAAGTTTTCTTAAGCCATGAGGTTGTGCTACCTATAATCATAAGTCCCCTCACAAGTTTGGGAAATTGGGTCCCAAAGAAAATAAGAGTATTTTCATGAGATACTCCGAACACTCGAAAGGATATGTGTTCATAGGTGAGCGGGAAAGTGGGAGTATAACTGAATTTGAATCACGGGATGTCACATTCTTAGAGGATGAATTTTCTAAGAATGACGAAATAGGGAAAGATTACTCCCTATTTGAAATCTTGGATCAAGATAATGATATTAGTGGAGTTTGTCCAAGTGGGAGTAATATGATAAGTGATAAATTGAATTCAACTCATTCTCAATTATAACCACATGATGAGACGACGTCATCATTATCTAATCCTAGTGGGAGCATAATGGGTAATGATATGCTAAGTGTACAATCTCCCATATGGTGAACAAGTCGCCAAAGTATTCCCCGTCGACGTTTTGACATTGAAGTGGAAGCTTTTATGATTGCTCCACAAGATGAGGATGAGCCAAGAAATATTAATGAGGCTCTAAATTACCCTATTAATGAAAAATGGATTTATGCAATGGAAGAGGAAATGGAGTCAATGAAGTCAAACCAAGTTTGGGAACTGATTGATCTTCCAAAAGGACACATAGCTATTGGGAACAAGTGGGTTCTCAAAATGAAACGAAAGCTGATGGCTCGATAAAAAGGCATAAGGCTTGTCTTGTGGCGAAGGGGTATAATCAACAGGAATGAATTGATTATGAAGATACATTTTCTCCTGTAGTGAGATTTACCTCGATTCGCATTATTCTGGCAATAATGGCTAGTATGGATCTTAAGTTACATCAAATGGATGTAAAGACTGCTTTCCTCAATGGAGAATTAGAGGAAGAAATATATATAGAACAATCTGTTGGTTTCATAGTAAAAAGCCAAGAAGAAAAGGTATGTCGACTTTTAAGATCGATGTACGACCTTAAGCAATCATCAAGACAATGGTATATACATTTTCATAATGCCATAGTGTCATATGATTTTACAATGATTGACGAGGATCATTGTGTATATATCAAAAGATCCAATGATCAATTTGTGATCATATCATTATATGTTGATAATACACTAATTGTCGGAAGTAATGTGGAGTTTGGTAACACTTGTGAAGAATTGGTAATCTTCCAACTTTGAGATGAAAGACATGGGTGATGTTGCATACATTCTTGGAGTTAAGATTTCAAGATTGTAAACCCATAGACACTCCTATTGCAAAAGGTGAAGGATTGAGCCATAGACTGTGTCCAAGAACTCCACAAGAGAAGAAACAAATGAAACATGTTCATTATGTTAGTGCTATTGGAAGCTTGATGTACGCTATGATGTGTACAAGACCTTACATATGTTTTTGTAATTGGAATGGTGAGAAGATACCAATCCAATTCAGGTCAACCACATTGGAAAGCCGTTAAGAGAATATTGAGGTATCTAAAGGGGACTGCTGATTATACACTAAGTTATTAAGGAAAGGATCTACGACTCTAAAGCTATTATAATGTTGATTGGGGATGAGATTTAGATGAAAGAAAATCTACAATTAGATGAAAGAAAATCTACCTCTGGGTTTATTTTCTTACCGAATAATGGCACCATATGTTGGAGCAGTAAGAAACAAACGTGTATAGCCTTGTCCATGATGGAAGTTAAGTTCGTGGCATTATCAGCAACAATATAAGAAGATGTTTGGCTTAAGAGATTTTTTTTGGATCATTTAGGTATTATTGGAAGTGCTGCAGATTCATTGTTGGTTAACTGTGATAGCCAAGTAGCAAAAGTGTACACCAAAGATCCAAAATATCATGGCAAGACCAAATCTATAGATACCAAATATAACTTTTGTCAAGGATATGATTGCACGAAAGGATGTGAACTTAGAGTACATACTATGCATAGAATGATTGCAGATCCTATGACAAAGCCAATACCTAGAGATGTGTTTCATGGCCATATGAAATCTCTAGGATTGCATAGGGGCTGATGTACTAAATATTGTAATTTCCCTAAGTGTTCACATTTGATGAATTTGTGTTTTCATTATTAATGCCTATGAATCTGTGTTTGATCTTTATGCATCTTAATGCTCAGTGCATTATTTTAAGTTAAGAAAGTATGTTGGACAAATATAAGATTAACCAACTCACACGAGTAATCGCCTCTATTTACTGTATAATAAATAGAGATGAGACTGTTTTTAAGCTTATTATCTAGGTGATAATCGAGAGCTCAAGCTTAAAACACATATGTCGCCTTAATTGGGTGTTAAGATGAGAACATAATACTTACTATGTCCGAAAGTAAAATACCCCACATATTTTACTTTATCTATCTATGATATCATATGTGAGTTTTGATGAATTTTGTGGTCGCACGGATTATTCACCAGTATGAATATTGAAGAAAAGTAAAGAGAATCTTGTTCGGCACACCATGTGCGAGTGGGAGATGATGGTTTTATGTGATGGGCTTAAGGCCCGTCCGCCCATGTTGGGCCTGAAAGCCCGGCCCACAAGGATAGGGCCCGTGAATGGAGGGAGGTATAAAAGGGATGAGAGAGAGGGAGAACGTACCTTTTGGCAAAAAGGCCAGCGTACGTATTCTCTCCCTCTCTCCCTCTAAAAAGAAAGAAAACGCTAAAGACGACCCCGTTTTCCTTTCAAGGCGAATTAGCATCATCGGATCGAATAGGAACGAATTCTCTTCCTCTTATTGGCATTGGTGCTTAATCTGTGGCTAACAAGGTACGCTCGAATCCGTGGTGTGCTTTAGGATCGGTGATACGTGTTGTTTTCCCGGGCTTGTCTTCCGCATTCATTTTAAGGGTTCGATTTAGTGTCGAATCTGATTTTTGGGGATCTATTATTCCCAACATACTCCTTGCTTGTTTACTTAATAATGAGTTACAAGCATGCTATGTTCTATATTTGTTTACATGTAATGATGAGCTCGTCTCGACATGGACTTGGCACCTTGTTTTTCTATGAAAGTGGTCTTAAGATGATCACCATACGAAAGTCATTTTCCCCATTTTGTCGTGCCTTGTGGTCCATCGATTTCCGTGCACGAGAAGCTGACTTTCATGGCATATTTTAGATCTAGATAATTGGAGTTAATTTTTCATTCTTAGGTTTAAGCGTGCCTGTCCGGGCGAGGCGTTGTATAATTTTACCGGCTCACGTTATTTTTTTTCCCATACTTTATTTGTTCGATAATCTGTTCGTTCATTTTTTTTATTTGCTTGAGTACCGATGCAGGATATTTAGATACATGTTTTAAGAATGAAAAATGATTAAAATAAAAGATTGTACGAAATAAGTTTTGGAGGTAGCGACGCATGCAAAGTATTTATTCTGGTCAATCACATTCTCCATAGTTAAGAGCATATACCAAATGTAGAGTGCACAATCTTGCTCGGATACCAATTATAACGAATGTGGAGGTGCAGCTCTAATACTCCTTATTGGGTATGCAAAAGCACTATCGCGGTAAAACAAGATAGCTCGAGACGCACTAGATATACCAAAGTCCGATTAGGACTTTTCTTTTGACCACCAGATTGCACCTAGAACGATTCCAGCTGTCTTCAAAAATAGAGTCGTATAAGGACCAAAGTCCTATAAGGACTTAAACTATATAAGCTCAGGTCATTGGCCGAGAGATTGACATCATGCAATAACTTCTCAACTGAAAAGATGTTATATGGTCCATAACAACTACATAAGCTGAGGTCATTTAAATTGTTGATTATGTAGACTATATACTGTAAATTATTGAGTCTAAACAACTTCCGGACCATGCAATAATTTATGAATTTGTCATGATGTGACATTTATCATAGAACCGCCTTATATTTTATTTTGGAATAACTAAATGGATGGGAATCCGAAGCATCCTAATTTTTAAATTTTGTTAGTCTCATGTGGGATCCATTAAGCATTTTTCATGAAGTAAAACGATGGCAAGCAAGCAATAAGCTCTATTTTAAAACTAAACATTGGCAAAAGTACAGCGCAAGTGTCATAACTTTAAAATGGTACACTTGAGTACCAGTTTTGAAGTTAAATAGGACACTTAAGTGCCACTCCGGCGAAGATCCGGCCAAATGGCTTAGTGGCGACTTTCCGCGAGCTTGGTCCAAAATGGCGTCGTTTTGCACACGACGTGACGGAGAAAATGCAAAAACGACGCCGTTTCGTGTCTATGTATAAATAATAATATAAAAATTAATTAAATTAAATTTAAAATATTCAAAAAAATTAAAAAAATAATAAGAAAATGTAAAAAAATTAAGAAAATTTTTAAATTTTTAAAAAATTAAGAAAATATTAAGAAAAATTTTAAAAATTAAGAAAAATTTTAAAAATTAAGAAAAATTTTAAAAATTAAGAAAAATTAAAAAATTTTAAAAATTAAGAAAAAAGGGTGGGGGGTGGGAGAGAGGTCGAGAACGGGCGGCTCCCTCGCCGCCGCCGCCTCCCCGCCATCGCCGGGAAGGGGGGCGACGAGGGGGAGAGGGTCGGCCGGGCGACCCGGCCCTGCCGGCCGACGGCGAGGGCTGCGAGCCCTCGCCGGATCGCGGCGAGGGCCACGACCCTTGCCCCAGATCTGGGCGAGGTCTCGCGGGCCCTCGCCACCGGTCGACCGGCCTCGTCGGCCCCTGGCCAAGGCTCGGCAACCCCAGCCGACCCTCCCCACTTTGTCGATGGCCCTTCCCGGCGACGGCGGGAAGGCGGCAAGGGCCCGCGAGCCCTCGCCGAATTTGGGCAAAGGTCGCGGCCCACGCCTAGATCTAGGGTGAGGGTCGCGACCCTCACCCAGATCCGGCGAGGGCTTGCGGGCCCTCACCGCCTCCCCGCCACTGCCGGGAAGGGCTAGCGACAGAGTGGGGAGGGTCGGTCAGGGTCGCTAGGCCCTGGCCAAGGGCCGGCGAGGCCGGCTGACCGGTGGTGAGGGCCCGCGAGCCCTCGCCCAAATCTGGGGCGAGGGCTCGCAGCCCTCGCCATCCCGGTCGGCCGGGGCCGGCGACCCCGGCCGACCCTTCCCCCTCCGTCGCCGGCCCTTCCGGCGACGGCGAGGGAGCCGCCCGTTCAACCTCCCCCCTTTTTATAATTTTTAACTTTTAATTTTTTTAATTTTAAAAAATTTTTAAAATTTCTCTTAATTTTTTAAATTTTTCTTAATTTTTTAAATTTTTTAAATTTTTCTTAATTTTTTAAAATTTTTAAATTTTTTGAATATTTTAAATCTAATTTAATTAATTTTTATATTAATATTTACACGTAAACACGAAACGGCGTCATTTTTGCGTTTTTTCCGCCACGTCGGCACGCAAAACGACATTGTTTTGAACCAAACTCGCCGGAAAATTGCCACGTCGGCCATTTGGCCAGATTTTCGCCGGAGTGACACTTAAATGTCTCATTTTACTTCGATATTGGCACTTACGTGTACCATTTTAAAGTTATGGCACTTAAGTGTCCCTCCGTGCCAAGTTATGGCACTCCAGGTGTCCCAACCTCCTCAGCATCCAACAGACTCAATTCAAACTAACGGCGACTCCGGCGACAACTAGCATATTGATGTCTATAAGAGCCTCCTCCACTTGGTTATCCTTCGCATCCAAACTAACCCGGCAAGGGAAGAGAAGAAATTTCGAAGGCGTCGTCATCGTGATATGAGTACTAAATCTCATCTCGTGTTCATCCCATCACCGGGCCTTGGCCACCTGGTGTCGACCGTGGAGATTGCCAAGCTCCTTCTGGACCGTGACGGCCAGCTCTCCATCACTGTCCTCATCATGGAGTTGCCCTTCGACTTAGAGGTTGACTCCTGTGTCGAGTCACTCGCGACTTCCGTCACTGTGGGTATCCGCTTCGTGATCCTCCCTCGCAAAACGCCGCCCCGTCCAGAGTGGCCTTCCTCACTAACTTCATTGAGAGCCACAAAGCTGACGTCCGAGAAGCCGTGGCTGACCTTCACACGTGCAGCTCCCCACGGCTCGCTGGGCTCGTCATTGACATGTTCTGTTCTGCACCACGATGATCGAAGTGGCCAGCGAGCTCGGCGTCCCTTCCTATGCGTTCTTCACATCAAGTGCCGCAGCTCTCGGCTTGATACTGCACCTCCATTCGCTCCAAGACGAGCACCACACGAACCTAACCGAGCTTGAGGGCTCAGATGCCGAGCTGGACTTCCCGTGCTTCAGGAACCTGCTGCCTGCCGCCAAATTCTTGCCCTTCGAAGTATTCGTAAATGAAGCTGGCCGGCTACTTTTGAGCCATGCCCTACGGCTAATATTTCTATTAGCGCCCGTTTAGTACCTAAATAGTAAATTGTGTTTACCCAATGTGTCAATACATTTCTTCTTACATTTTCGGGACTATTAATCATAAACTAAGCGATCATGCGTGGTTCGTCATTTTCATACTATTCTGTTTCTAGAAAATAAGAAAGGAAAACAATCAATTGAATTGAGATTACGAGATAGTAAGTAAACAATCAAGAAAAATAGTAAATCTACCATACAATCCTAGAAAATATAAAAGAGAAACACAATTGAAAAATAAGAGAGGAAGAGAGAAAACCCATAACTCGTCGAGTTTTATACAACAAATGAAACCAAAGACATATTTCGGGGGAATGAATAGTACATGATAATGGTCGAAATAGATATCAACCTCTACCGTCTTCATGCTCTCTCCATCTTCAAAGTCCTAATCTAAACATAATCTAGAAACCTATAACTAGGTACATACAATGGAAAGTAATAAGCATACCCATCAAAATAATCAAAAATACGACATCATGTCAAGATCAATCATTTATAGAAAGTTTAATGCGAAAATCAAATTTTGGGGCATCGGGTTGGCATTTGTCTTCCATGTGAAGGTCCCACTAAAACACCTATCCAATCCATTTTTGCAACTTATAGCAATTGTTGACCAACTGTGTTCTCGCATAGCCAATAATACTTATAAGTCTCCTAACTAAGTGATATATATGATCATAGGATTTTCCCTCACATCATGCATCGGCTCTATCATACATCGAAAAGTCACATGCATTGTGGAAATTTAAACACACATGTAGGTCTTTTGAACCTTGTTTCTCAACTAATTAAACAAATGAGTGAGTCGTCAACGGATCACTTATTACCATAGTCATACTCCAATCACAAACACATACATTTCTAATGGATAGTGTAACTATATGTATGAGAGGTACATGTGATATTTAAAAAAACACATTTTAAAAATCATCCATGAGACAAAGTGATATCTTAGCTATGAAAGACATTCAATTGCCAAGCTCACATAAATGCACTCACAAGTGTAGTAGGCATTTTGAATACAATTCAAATTGTGACTTTCACGATGTCAAATCAGGATCTTAAAAAGGTTTGAAAATATTTAGTATTAAGGAATATCTAGGTTATAGAATACATTCAATTATCAAGGCTAACTTAGAGCTCATATATATACTCACAAGCATCGCAGGCATTTTGAATATGGTCCATATCACGATTTTTCCTTAAGCCAAATCGAGTTTTGGAGAAGAACTTGATAGAAATTGTTTTTAAGAAACATCACATGTACCAAAGTATTTTTTGAAAGACGCAATTTGAAAAGACTAATTATTTAACAACAAAGATCAAAGCATTTAGAACAACTTCCATAAAAATGGCATAAAATGTATAACTAAACAATTACTATCATCTTTATATCAGAAATTTCATAACAAGAATGTAACAACAACTAAATTGAGTAATACGCATTGAAAATCTAACTATGGAAAAAATATTTAATACGTATGACATGATAATGACCAAATTTCATGAAGGAAGCTTTCCTAAACAAGCTACACATGATTTTAAAAATCAAACAACGAGCAATAACATATCAGAAATTTGTCAAATTAGCAAGACACGAGCCAATAATATCGTAAAGATTTTTCTTATCAAACAAGTCTAAAAATCACCATATTTTCACACAACAAAGCCAATATGTTGACGAACAAGTTTCATACAGAGGCCAAGTGCAAAATCTTAATAGAACAAATTGAACAAAAATATCAAAGGTCTATCTAAACAAGGATTAGAATAGGAGTCCAAATTTGATCCCATATCTAAATTCTAATCTAGTTTTGAAAAAAAAAAAAAAAGGAAAATGGTCCAAAAATGAGTGATTTGCATGAAATTAGTGGCATTGGAAACTTTTAAGTGTGCTTTTCGACTTCCTAGAAGGGCTTGAGTCCAAACTAGGTCAATTAGGTACTCTAATATCAAGATTTCAAAAGGTGCACATGTTAGTAACTAAAAATCAGAACACAAACATCTATTAATAAATTTCAAAATCATTCAAGTGATGCACAAATAGCATGAAAGATCACATGTGACTTAATATTAGATGCAAAAAAACAATTTAGGTAATTATCTAGCCCTAGGTCGGAATGAGAAGATGTCATACAATTCGATAACAAAACAAGATGACTCAAGATTCATTATGAAATGCTTGAGAGTTTCTTGATAAACATATGCTTTTGTGGCACAACTTTAACATGCAAAATGACATTCAAATGCAATGGTACAAACATGTATTCAAATCTTATAACATGTAATTTAAGTGTCAAGAAGATATTATCTCAAAATTTAGTCTCTAAATGTCTCAAACGAGCATGGTAAAATGCATAAATGGCAAGATTTCATATCAGCATTAATTTCTTAGAATGTATACAATTCTAGCCATCTCAAGACATGCAAAAATCTTACGAAAAATCCTACATATAGAACATGCAATGATGAACGTCTCTTATTGAGGATTCAAAACCTAAATATAATCGCACGAATCACAACAAAAATGACACAACAAAGATGTATATTTAGACTATGTACCGATTCAGCATATTTTAACTCATGCAACTGACTCACTTGCTAATGTCGAGACTTTACAAAGTATGCATCAATTGAACATATATATCATGTATTTCAACTCTCATGAAAGATTTGAGACCAAGTAAGTGCATTTGTTGACTCAATTTAATCAAAACAGAATTCGGACCAATGCAGGATAGACTATCCTATATTCAGATTTAAGCAATTTTGACATAGTTAAACATATCTAAAAATTTCAAAAAAAAAAAATACAGAACATGTAAAACACTAATATGAGCAACTTTTATGAAGAAAAGTTATTCCATAACTCAACACAAAAATGGAAAAATCATAGATCAATAGGGAACATATTGACCTAGGCTTGGATCTTAGTAGATCTAACCTAGTTAAGCACATCCAAAAATCATGGAAAAATTACAAGATGTGCACAAAAATATTTGGAACAAAACTCATGCAGGCAAGACTATCCAAAAATCATCACAAAACGTTACACAAAAATAGTAAAATCTCATTTCGAAATAAAAACAAAACCAAAAATCCAACTGAACTACAGCAAAATCACTCATCTTCGAAGATATTTTTTGAGAGTCAAACAATGCTTAATTGGCACGTGCGATCTACCGTTTCGAAGCTTGAGATGTCTATTATCTAATCCTAAGAGGACTCGAGTTAAAACAAGATCATTTCAAATCTCGTTTTGGTTAAAACAATAGGTCAGTCCTAAGGCTACGAAATTGCAAATTTAAGACTAATCAAGCACAATCATTCAAATTCAAACTTCAACAACTCATCAATGATCAACATATATCCCTAATATTGAACCCTAGTCCCAATTGACTAATCTAGCCTCGCTTCACGGGGTTCAAGATGGAGAATGCGAGTTTTCTCGATTTTGGTCACGATTGAGTAGAACTTTCACCTAAACTTTGATTGAATATTCACGAACCTCCTAAGACCAGATCTTGTTTGAGAGGAAGATCTGCGATCGGCGTGGATCTGATTGAACTGGCCAATCGGGGAATAAATCGACTTGATTATCGATCTTCGATGCCACAATCGAGAAGCCACGAATGGAGCTATGGCTGCCTCTCTAGTAACCTATGCTAGCAATCGAGGACAAAAGGAGCTAAAGGACCTCTCAACCGATGGCTTCAATCAAGTGGCCGCCAATGAGGGGTGAAACCGGCAATTTTGAGAGAGAGAGAGAGAGAGAGAGAGAGAGAGAGAGAGAGATTTTCATGCATAATGAAACCCCTTAAAATAGAAGGAAAATTTCACTTGTATACTCCCCAAATTAAGTGATTTCAGCCATTAATTCAATTCAACGGTCGAAATTTTGATCCAACAGTCAAAAATCGGCTTTAAAGACGTAATCATAATCTTGAGGTGTTTGGTAATTGATCTAGTGGATTCGATTTGTAAAAACTCGAGCCAAAATTGAGAATTGCGTCAAAATGTCTTATTAAGGGTTAATTTACAATTTGATAAAATTCGAGGGTCAATTTGTAAAATTTCAAGAAATTGAAGATACAGAAGGGAAATTGACATTGAGAGGGTTCCAGGATCGGTCGCCGGAGGTCAAGAACCGCCAAAAAGGGCTTGAACTTACCAATCTCGCCTATTGCCGATCAAACGGGTCGGACCGTTTGGTCCAATTCGACCGGATTTCAACCTGTCCTTGACTAGTTTGGTCTAGTTTCGGCTGTTTTGTCCACTTGGGACCCATTTGGGTCTAAAATTTATGCCATTTGGTCCCTAAATGACCAAATTGAAAAGGAATTTTATCATTTTTAAAAAGAAATTGGCAAATTAAGATACAATTAAGCTAATCAAATCTTATGAATGTGATTTAGGGGTCTTTTATTGACCTTATTGAATTATTATTCTGAAAAAAAAAAATAATAATAAGTCAAAACCATGGGTGCTTTGAATTGAGCCTAAAGGGCTAAAATGGTAAAATTTACAATTCAATGGATAAAATTGCCAATTAACTAAAATTGAACTCAATTAGTGTCACAATTGCCATATCTAATGAGCTACCCATATGTAAAATCACTTATCGTATTCAAATTGACCTTGAATTGAAATATTCAAGCTTAGGTCAAAAATGGATCTAGGCCTAATATTAACATTGGACCTAGATTCATGAAATTAAACTATAGCCATGAATGGGTCAATTCGAATTTTGTTGATTAAAGCTTAATTGCTTGATTTACTAATGCCCGAGAGGATAAAATTCTTCAAATTGATAAGTTCTTGTGTGAATTTCACAAAATCAATTTTGAATTTGGACTTATTTTAAGGAAATGAGTGAGAAACAATCATCCATTTGCAAGTTATGAAAGATCGATTTTCATCCCCTAATTAGGGCTCATAACGACAATTCGTATTTTCACTTGATAAATCGAGAAATTGAATGTATAAGTAGATTTCAGATAATCCCTAAATCAAATATCAAAAAATGAACTACACCTAATTATGACTAGAATAAAAGTAATTTTTTTTTTTCGGTCGATTTAAAACCTAAAACTGAAAAATTCAAAAATCAAAATTCTTAATCAAATTTTGTGACCACGTGGCCCTAGTATTCAGAGCAACAACTCAACACATTCGAGCTGGTGGTGGAGTTCGGCCTTGCGGCGCAAATCAAGATGGATTATCAGAAAGATCTTACCAAAGGGAGCAACTTCGTGACGGCAGACGAGATAGAGGGAGGGATAAGGAAGTTAATGGAGAGCCATGAGGCCGAGGAGAAGAGCAAGAAGGTGAAGGAGGCGAGCGAGAAGAGTAGGAAGGCTTTGGTGGAGGATGGGTCGTCTTACTTGTCTTTGGCTTGCTTCATCGAGGATGTTCGGAAACAATGAGCCTTCATTCGGCTAGGAGATTGGTTTGACTACTTTTATTTAATTGCTTTTATAAGTTAGTATTTTGAATCTTCGAGTACTTGGGAGTGTGTGTTGTAGTGATCCTGTGACTATAATCCATGTTAATATGTCCTAAGGAGAGAACAGATCGCCTGGGTCCGGCCATGAGCTGCCGTTCATTGTGGTGATGTCTGTTATTTACAAAAATCATAATAGATATAGAAAGTGTTCAAAAATCTATTAATATCTATGAAGTTCTATACAGCTCGAAAGAGATTTCCGTGCACTCGCACCTCTCAGTGACCCGCCTCCGATCATGGAGCTGCCATGCGAGTCTCGGTCTTGCCATTCATGACCGGACGCGATGCCTCGCTGACTCGATGGCCACGGCCACTTTCGTTTCGATCAATCTGCCCCAGTTCCGGCCCATTTCCAAGACCAACCCAAGCAAGGTCCGTAACCTCTACACCGAAGGCTGCAAGCCCAACGTACTCGCCTAGTCCTGCTCAAGTCCCGACTCATCTCAGAGCTCACCGGGCTGTCCTCGACATCTTCTGCCCGATGCCGAGCGATGTGGCAAGCGAGCTCCAGATCCCCATCTACGTGTTCTTCACGTTGAGTCCGGCTTTTCCTGGGCTGATGCTCCAACTCCAAATGCCGCAGGATGAGCGCAGAATAAAAAATCAGAGGAAAAGGATAGGGGAGTCTGTCAGACCGCCGTGTGACCACCCCAGCCGGATACTCCGACTGAGAACGATCCTCTACAACTCCGAGGGGTCGGAAGGGACCCACCGGAGCTGTTAATCACGCTCTGGTCGCACAGCCATGGTTCATCCACCAGACTTTGGTTCCTGTCTCCTTAGGTCTCAAGGACACAGAGGTACGAGCCTATAAAACAGATCCTGTTCAAGTAAGGTCATGACCTTTTATCCTCACTCTCTTCTTTATATACCCACTATCCTTTGAGCGAGTTTCCAATGTGGGACTTTTTGTGACCTTAGCAAGTGCACTCCGTGAATGGAAAAGTGACATGGATGGAATACGATTAAATAATCTTTAAGGAAAAATGGAAATAGAATCAATATAAAATTTATTTAAAGAATATTACACCTCTCCCTCCACCGGTTCCTTCTCTTTTGTTTTTCTGTCTTTTAATTGTTTAGTAGCTTGGCAAGGGAGGATTTGTATTATTTTAATTGAAGTAATCGTGTATCGTCTTCTCCTTGTCCCCCTGCTGGAGAGAGAGAGTCCCAAGCACGTTAAATGGGATGGACGGTGAGAGCCACCAAAAAGGAATCGAATCTATTATTTTAAAATAGCCGTCCCCAAAAAGCTCTAAACTTAGTCCATTTGTTTTGCGAAAATTGATTCATTGACAACAATATATGCCTATTTACTTTCGTGAACAATGAAAAAAAAAATTCATTCATTAACTCTCCATTCAAAAATCTTCATAAGTTATTTGACGTGGCATTTTCACATTGGTAAAAAATTCACATGAGCAAAGTGGCATGGAAAATTATCTACAAAAAGAAACCATTCTTCGATGTTAAAATTAGGGAAATTAGGGACAACTAACGGCAACTTTTGGACAAAGAGCTAACAAGAATAGATTTGGAACTAGAGTTGAAGCTTGAGGCAAATTGGCAATTGAAACTAAAATTGGGATTTTGTTTAGATAAAAGAATTTAAGTTTGAATTGGAACTGAACCTAAAATTAAAGTTTTTTTTATAAGATCAAGCCTCTTTAAATAGAAGAAGAGTACTAACGTGATCCAACATTAGTCTTATAAATTATTAACATGTGATTGATTTAACGAAATTGATTTACAATCCATACAAGGCTTAATACCGTAGAAACCCTCCAACTTTAATTTTTGTCTTAATTTTTATCTTTTGTTTCATAAAAAACTTTCAACTTTAAATCCAGTCTCACTTCTCCTATAAACATTTTTTTGTCTCATAAAAAAACCCTCAATTTTAGGTTATGTCACAATTCTATTTTAAATTTTTTTTTGTCCTATGAAAAACCTCCAACTTTTGGTCTTATCCCAATTTTACCCTAAAATTTTTACAATGTCATAAAAACCCATAAACCTTTACTTGAGTCACAAATCTATCCCCATAACCTTGCATCCAAAATTTATCATTAACAACCAAGAGATAGAAAACTTCCAAACACGAGTTGTCCTCGAGCGCAAGCTCTCTGAGCCCAACAAGTGCAAAATCACTATGGGCAATTAAGATGAAGGGTTAATAGAGAGCAGATTTGGGACTCAATAGAAGCTAGTAATTATGAGATAAAAAAGGAGAGTAACATTGAAACTATACCTAAAGCTGAGATTTTATTATGAGACCAAAAAAAAAGCTTATGGTAGAATTGGTATGGAACCTAAGGTTGAGGATTTTTTATGAAACAAAAAGTCTAAGGTAAATATGGGACTAGATCTAAAATCGGCGGATTTTTATGGGACAAAAAAAAATTATAGTAGAATAGAGATGTGACTAAAAGTTTAAATATTTTTATGAAATGATAGAATTGAGACAAGAGGTAAAGTTTGAGGTTTTTTAGTATATTAGGCCTTTATTGGATGCTTGCTTTGAAAAACCTCCAACTTCTTCTTGGTAATCACCTGCTTCCAATTTTCCAAAACTGGCCTTCCATTTTGCCATTTGTTCATTTCCTCATTGAGTGCATGGAGCGATTGCCAGTCTTTATTTCTGAGAATGACTGCAATAGAAAATAGAGGTGTATAGATTGTCCCTTAGGACCTTCCCCTCGCAAGAGGCTTCAAGTTCTGAAGCTGAGAGCTCGCTTTGCTCTGCTTTTTCTTTCTAGGTTTTGATTTTTTATTTATTTCTCTCCCGATTTAATTTGGGAGTCTTTTTTTTCTTATATGGCCTCTTCTTTTGCTAATTGTTGTTGCTTTTTTTTTCTCTCGTCATAGTGAATAAATCTACTTGTAACTGAAAATTTTGTGAGAAGTCATCACCAATCCATCCAGCAGGATGCTCGAGATGTGATTTTTTGACTTCTCCAAGATTTGACGGAAACTTTCATCTCCCAATTTAGGTGTAGATTTAAATACGGAGCTTTTCTCTTTTAATCTAAATCTAGATCTATAAGTTTTTTAAAAAGTGTTCGATTTTTTCCTTCAATATAAATCTAGATATGATAGTTTTTTAAAGGCGTTCGATTTGTGGTAGTTCAACATGTGGTTGTTGTTGTTTTCTTCATATGGCGATAGTGTTGAGGACTCTCAATCTAGGCACACATTGCAAACCGTAGTTTCCAGATGAGAAGATCCAAAAGTATGCCCATCAATGACGGTTCCGATGATCAGTTTCTAATTGTTTTTTTATGCTATGACAGATCTGGTTTTTAAGGATGAGAGCATGCTTATAATCATAAGCTATACTTTTTTGTTTTTTTTGTTTTGTTTTGTTTTGTTGGCAGTTCCTTGGAATTTGTTCTGGTTGGAAGTTTTCTATATTCATCTCATGTTTGACTAAGCTAAATGAATGACTTATAAAAAAAAAAAAAACAAAATCAATTTCTCGACTTTATACTAAACATATAAGTTTACTCAATGTGATGGATCACAAGTTGTTTACATCGTTATAAGGAAAATCAAATCGAGGATTGAAGAAATTTCTTGGTCCCAAGTCACGATCTAGCCATGCATGGCAAAACTAGGGGAGAATTGTCCAAATAGTCCTAAACCTATTGCAGTTTTGCCAATTCAGTCCTAAACCTTTTAATTTTGCCAATTGAGTCCTAAACATTTTCACTTTTTGCCAATTAAGTCCATCCGGCCAATTTTGGCCGGAAAATGCTAACGTGGATGCCGGCAATGCCACGTAGGATTGCTGGCGCTGATGTGGATAATTTTTAATAATATTGAAATTTTTTAAAAAATTTTTTGAATTTTTTTGAATTTTTTTATTTTCTGTTTTTTTCATTTTTTTATTTTTTTTTCTTTTTGGCCTTTTCCGGTGGCCAGCCACCGGCCATAGACGACGGCCGGCCACCGGCCACCGCTAGCCGTCTGGCCTCGCCCGCCACAAGCGAGGCCCGGCTAGGCTACGGCGACGCCGGGCGAGGCCGCCCTGGCCCCGGCAAGGGTCGGCCTCGCTGGGGCTCGCCCCCGCCCAGGCGAGCGTCAGCCTCGCCTGGCGTCACCCGCCACAGGCGAGGCCCCGCCGGGAGACGCGATAGCCTCGGCGAGGTAGCCGGCCTCGCCCGGATCTCGGCGAGGGGGAGCCACCGGCCCGGCGAGGCCGGCCCCTTGCCGAGGCCGGGCGGCCTCGCCCGGCATCGCCGTCGCCGGCCGGGCCTCACCTATGGTGGGCGAGGCCAACCGGCCGTTGTCGTGGCCGATGGCCAACCACCGAAAAAGGCCAAAAAGAAAAAAAAATTTAAATGAAAATAAAGAAAATAAAAAATTCAAAAAAATTCAAAAAAAAAATTAAAATATTAAAATATTATTAAAATTTGTCCACGTCAGCGCCGACAGTCCTATGTGGCACTGCTGGCGTCCACATCAGCATTTTCCGGCTAAAATTGGCTGGATAGGACTTAATTGGCAAGAAGTGAAAAGGTTTAGGACTGAATTGGCAAAATTAAAAGGTTTATGACTAAATTAGCAAAATTGCAATAGGTTTAGGACTTTTTGGACAATTCTCCCGCAGAACTAGTCCACCGCTTTGATCACAGCTGTGCCATCATCCCTCCTTGTCTTAATGTAAAAATGACAGATAAAAATATTATTAATTCTATCGCACCACTACATATATTCAATTTGTGTATGGAAATTGATATTCCCTTTTGTAAATAAGATAATCTGGAAGTAACAATCATTCAGCATTAGTTATATTAAATTTGATTATATTCTTTGAATTATTTGTGCACTCTCAAACATGATGCCCTTAAACTCCAGCGTGTTAGATTTTGCCTTTATGTATGTCTATTGAGTGTTCCATTAATCTTACAAGATGTTGGCCTGGCCTGTAAGGGATTCGCTCTATCAACCGTTCGATGCAGCCTTCCTCGTAAAACCGTCTCATCCGATGGGCAAGGAGGGACTGATTATGCGGGTCCCTTGCGCTTCACATGGGGTCAAATCAAATTTACACTTTCGACTAAAGCTCAATTTCTCTAAATTTGCTACTCCGAAATTCTATCTACTCTTCCCTTCTCCATTGCACGCCGAGCAAGAAAGGAGGGCCCTAACTTTCAGAAGCCGGAATGTGAACAGCAATGGACGCAAGAGAGAAAAAGGACAACAAACCTTGGGAGAGGGGAAAGCGAGAGCAAAATGAAATTCATTCAAACTCGGAGATCGAGGAGGGGCAAGTATACGAAAATCTACCATATGGAGTTTTACAAATGACGTCTTCTCGAACACATTCTATATTCGTCGTTACCTTTGCAGATTACAGCCCGCGGGCCAAACCCAAATTGACTGGTTCCCCATAAAACCCGTCAAGGGTCGACGAAAATCAACATGGATTATAGCCACTGACGCACCAGAAAAATCAAACATGGTTTCTATAACCACAGAAACCCTAAAACACGCCCTCCAAGTAATCATTGAATCAAAATACCAAGAGTGCTCAACCTACCACCCAACCCTGTCTCTAGCTAAATAAAGGCTCATCGACCACAGACATCCTCAATGAAGCGAGCCAGAGACAAGTAAGAAGAGCCGCCCTCTATCAAAGCCTCCCTACTCTTCTCGCTCACCTCCTTCACCTTCTTCCTCCTCTCCCCAGCCTCCTCACCCTCCATTAACTTCCTTATCCCTCCCTCTATTTCGTCCACAGTCACAACGCCATCACTACCTTTGACGAGATCTCTCCGATGATCCATCTTGATCTCTGCTGCAAGGCCGAGCTCCACCACCAATTGGAACGCGTTGAATTGTTGCTCTGCATGCTGGGGCCACACAGCGATCGGCACGCCGAACCATATGCTTTCTAAAATGGAGTTCCACCCACAGTGCGACACAAACCCTCCGATGGCCGGGTGGGCCAGGACCTTGACCTGCGGGGCCCACCCAATCACTTTCCCGACCCTGGTAGTCCTATCAAGGAACCCCTCGGGCAGGACCTCTGCGGGATCTGCATAGTCACGGGGGGCCTCCAGCTTGTCCTTAGCCGGTGGCTGTCGTAGGGACCACAGGAAGTGGTACCCGCTCCGCTCCAATGCGTGGGCAATCTCTTTTGCCTGGTGCTCGTCGAAGCTCCCCTTGCTCCCGAAGCACAGGAACACCACTGACGTATCTGGCTGCTGGTCGAGCCAGTCCAGGATCTCGAAACCCCTTTCGCTCTCTGCCTTGATGTTCAGTATGGGTCCCACGGAGTACACCGCAGGTGCTCCTAGGCTGGCCAGAGCATCCACCGCGCGTGGTTCCAGCTCAGCGAATGTATTTACCAAAATTCCCTTGGTTTCCCTATACCTCAGGACGAGGTCCAAGAGTATTCGGCAGTCTTCTTCTATAAAAACATCCGAGGGCAAGAACCTGGCGGCAGGCAGTGGGTTAACGAAGCACGGGAAGTCCAGCTCGGCGTCGGAGCCCTCTAGCTTGGTCGGGTCCATGTGTTGCTCGTCTCGGAGAGACTGGAGGTGCAGCATGACTCCGAGGAACGCCGCGCCCGACGTGAAGAACATGTAGGAAGGGACGCGGAACTCGACAGCCACGTCGATCATCGTGGTGCAGAACATGTCAACGACGAGCCCGGTGAGCCGAGGCGAGCCGCGGGCAGAGAGCTCAGCGACGGCTTCTCGGACGTCGGCTTTGTGGCTCTCCATGAAGTGATAGATGAAGGCCCGGCGAGACGTCCTCGGGGAGTGGCTTCGCCTGGGGACGTGGACAAAGCGGATCCGGGCAGCGACGGTGAGTGACTCGATGCGGGAATCAATCTCGGAGTCGAAGGGGAACTTCATGATGAGGACGGTGATGAAGAGCCGATCGTCGCGGTCGACGAGGAGCTTGGCCATCTCCACCATCGACACCAGGTGGCCGAGGCCCGGAGATGGGATGAACACGAGCTCGGATTCAGCACTCATGAAGACGATGATGCCTTCGAAAATTCTTCTTTTCCCAACTGAGTTCACTCGATTGCAAAGATGATAGCGAGTTGGAGGCTCTTATGGACTCAGTTGATGGGAAGGAAGAAAGCACGCAAAATGATGCGAATAGGAAAAGAAGAATATAATTAAAGGTGTTTTAACAGATAGTGAAAATAAAATATATTCCCTATTTTTTTATTATTATTAAGTACCATTAGTGCGATTCGGAATATTTTAAGTGACAAGTTCTTTACCTTCAATAATGATGTGTTAATTTACCATTTACACCTTCCCTCTTAACTATTCTTAACTTCTCTATAGAAAATTCTGTCTATTATTGGGTCCTCTATATTTCACATAAATATATCACACGAACAATTCAAGTAAAACCGAATATATAAACGGTTATGTGAGCAAGAAAATCCATCGGACCAAATTGAGAAATACCAAAAAAAAAAAAAAAAAAAAGAATTGAACGCTATTTTTATTATAGACATTTTGTAGAACAAAATAGTTTTGAGACTCATTCATGCCCATTTGGCCAAGAGGGCCATACAACCAGCACCGAACAGGAGGAAGCAATTGCACAGCAGCTGGAGCCTCCCATTCCCCTGCACCTTGGCGCTCATGAAGTCCGCCGCCAGCAGGTCGACGAGCGCCATGTAGACCAGGATGCCGGCGGACGCGGCGTTGAAGACACCCTCGATGATCAGCGCCCTCTGGCTGCTCTCGTCGTACGTGTCGGATATCCCGATACCGATGGCGATCCCAGCCGGCGTGGTGAGGGAGAAGAAGAGGGCCATCATTATTGTTGTTCTTGCCTTGAACTTGGCCTTTGCAAAAGAAGCAGGGGAAAATCAAAAGACTGATTAATCAATGTATAAATAATGATAATTATAATTCATTCTTTAAAAAAATAATGATAATAATAATCCCTGTGCCAGGACCCACCCGCACCTACTTTAAGTCAACGGAGGCAAAAGGTCAACGACATTCTCTCGACATGATGTAGGTAGCTTAATCTTTTCCATAGTTTATTTTCCTCAAGCAGGCAAATTAGTTGGAAGATTGAATTGAGATCGGAAGCCTCAGGAGGAATCCAAATGCACCAATTCGTAAGCCACCCTTTTAAATCGTATCATGAAATGCAGGTTGAGTATTCTTAAGAACACTTTTTAAGTGCAATGAAAAAACGAAGCGTGAAGTTACAATTGCATAGGTTTTACAGGAAATTTCCTTTCACCTTCCCTTGATTTCGGGGTCGGTGGTACATTAAAATTTAGAGCTTTCAAAAAGATGCATGTACCGTTCACATGCCTTTTGGGGAGACAAAAGTGCCATATTTTATTCTTCAATTCTATATTAAACGCCTTTTTCCTCCTTAAGTCAAAGAAACAACGCATCAAACCCATAAAAAGGCAAAATTGCCTATGCAAAATGTTATGTCGCGTTCGATGCCACAGACGAGGTATGCATGCATCACGAATTTAATCAAACCGTGTTCGAGTTATTGCCACGCATTTACACTATGACATCTCAATATTGTTCCCGCAAATAAGTGGTCTCTTAACGATGGATAAAACCCGAGTTAAATTCAACCAGCTCAAAATTATTATAATCTCGAAACATTATCAAGGCATTTATAGAGAAAAAGAAAAAGATTAAAAAAAAAAAAAAAGTGGGAAAGCTCGTTAGGTCAAAATGAATGAAATGAAATGACTTATTACTTACCTGAGTGATGCATCCGCCGAGCCCCATGCCTTCAAAGAACTGATGGAAAGTCAAAGCGGCCATCAGTGGCTTCACCGTCTTTGCGCTCCCGGAAGTCCCCAGCGAAATCCCTATAATCACCGAGTGCACCACGATCCCCAGCTCCAACACCTGTTTATATTATCATTTCGCCCCCCCCGAAAAACACCATATTTGCATTCAGATCCTCGGTGTGAAGTTTTGGAGAGAGAACCTACAGAATTGAAAGAAGTTGGAAGATTTCCCGTCACCTGCGATACGACTCTATGACGGAGAAGCTCCGACGTGCCCGGCTCTTGACCCTGATATGCGGAGCCGTGGGCGTGCCCGTGAGTCGCGTGGGTGTGCACGTGCAGATACCCGGCGTGATCGTCGCCGGCGGTGGCAGCGGCGTCGCTCTCCTCGTCCCCCTCGCTCACCGCCGGGCGAGCCTTGCTGAAGTGGGACCTCGTGTAGTAGGAGGTCGCGTAGGTGTCCACCATCAGCGTCCCGATCGCGGCGACCATGGCCACGAACCCCGCGAAGGGGAACTTGCCCCAAGGGTTCTCGTCGAGGCACGGCGACGTCAGGCTGTCGAACGCATCGGGGAGGACGTGGATGAGGCCCGTCGCGAGGATCACCCCGGCCGCGAACGCCTTGACCAGGAAGAACACGTCCTTCTCGTGGCGCAGGGCCGGGACGACCTTCCCGAGCAGCGGGATGCACACGCCGACCGCGCCTGCGAGGAGGATGGCGGCGATCGCGCCCACTTTGTACTTAAGCGCCTCGCTCTTGTTGCGCCCTCCGTCGGCAGCACCGTCGCACGTGCAGTCCCCGAGGACGAGCGAGGGGAGAAGGACGAGAACGCACAGTATCAGGAACCGACACGAGCCACGCCGACCCGGCTCGCCCGCCATCGCAATTCGATACCCGAGATATCAAGAAGACGAAGAACGCGACGCGAAAAGAGACCGCCGTGCTGGCTTGTCGAGAGCGAAAGGAAAACGCCGCGTGAGGCTCGAGACACGTCCGCGAGCTGTATAAGGATCGGTGTTGCATCAGCCGTCCACGAAAAGGACTCTGTTCTGCTACTGCTGCTGCCGCTGCCCAATGGAGCAAAGATGAGGACACCTTCTGGCCAGTTTTAATATGACAGAACAGCTTCGGAACTCTATTTTGTATGCATCTGGGTGATGAAATGGTCGCCTGTTCAGTGCAATTATTATTATTATAATATCAGCCACGGAGGCATTTTTCTGTAGAAGGGACAGAACTTGGAAGTTGGCATTTATCTGTAGCAGTTCGAGTGTCGTAACAATGTCGACATAACTGATCTCGAGGGGGCGGCAGATTTCAAAACCCAACCACCGCCGTGCTCCAGTTTAGCGGCTTGCATCTGCTGAAAGTCAACGCTTTGCGTGTGCCCCGATCTAATAATCGATCTAATAATCGCTTGCTATTTTACAAAGAAATTAGAGAAGTAGAGAGTGTTTGCCCGAGAGATTCGATGAGCGACGAACGGATCAATGTTACTCCAAAAAGCACGGCATCTCGTGTTTGATTCCTGCTTGGTCCAGCTACCTGGGGTTGGATTGTAAAGAAGTGAGATCGGAGCAGTGAGGCGGGTTTGATCCGGCAGGCTGAAAATAAAAAGGGAATTTTTTTTCATTTATTTGATGTAAAAAATGATGGGCTAGAATGGGTTCAAACACTAGTTGGAGGAGGGCGGAAGAGGGAGGCCGGGTGACGTTTAAGTCAAATCAAACGTTTGATGCGCAATCAAAGCTGTGCAAAATGAGTAATTTAAGGAGGTACGTACGGAAGGATTTGATAATGCTGTCTTATGTCATGGGCTTTAGATCTTCATTCCAATGACGCAACTCCAGTCCCATGCACTTTCCTTTCGAAAATCTTTTCATGGCTCCACTTATTTCATTGAAAATAAGTAATTAGGAAAATATTTTAAAAAAATAATCATTTATATTATATGAAATAATTAGATGACAAATAATATTTTCATTATCGATAATAATTTGTGTTTAAATATTATTATGAATGATGAAAATACTTATCGTTCATTTATTGAAATAGATGATACAAGTGATCATTTTTAAGAAATATTTATCAAATCATTTACTAGTGATCATTTTTAAGAAATGTTTATCAAATCATTCACTTTTTGTAAAATAAGCACGTTTTATGTGTCTATCCTTTCTGTCAATGCTATTTCAATTAATAAGGTGATGAGGTCTTGAAAAGAAAGGAAAAGAGAGATACCCAAAAATTGTAGCGAGCATCTCCTCCCTTCATATTGTGCGTCCGAATTGAAGTGAGGCACGCTCTATACAGTGACCAAAAAAAGTAGGATCTATAGAATGGGATAGAAAATTATTTTGTGGATTGGAATGTTGGTAGGCAGTACGAATTCTCAGATTTCTCGAACATGGTTGTTTCTATATGTCGATTCAATAGATGCATAATCAGTCGTGACTAGATTCAAGGAGATCGAGCAAGTCGATCCCTCTCTTCAAATAACAGAAAAAAAAAAAAAAAAATCGGGTTGATTGCTTTTATTTATCAGTACATATAAAGTCAACCGTGACCAGAGTAGGAAAAGAAGAACAAGTTGATCCCTCCCTCGAACGAAAATATGTGTGTGGGTACGCGTGTCATGAGATCACTGGATCCTTCTTTTTCTGGATCCGTCTTTTTCTTAATCAAAGAAATTGTTGAAGTGTGAGCTTTGACCAATATCTTGACATCATTGCAAAGGAGTTTGATAGTGAAAGCCTCCAAACTCGGTATGAACGGATACCGATTTACCAAACAAACCAAACTGATCTTTTTTTGGGTCAATGACCGGCAATTATATCTTTGTTACAATAAAATATATATTTCATCTGGACCACCTAGAAATCATTGTATACAATGTGTTTGGTTAGACTTTTGAGAAAAACTTTCGAAAAAATAAAGTTAAAAAAATTTTTCAAAATGCAAATTATGTTTGTTAAATTATAATATGAAAGTCCATTGTGAAGTATTTTTAAGCAAAATAATATTTAAAAAGATCATATTTATAAAAGACTTTTTGTGATTTGAAAAAAATTTGTCAAAAAAAAAAAAAAAGTTGGCCAATGAGAGTAGGTGGCCACCAGCCGTCGGCAATTGAAATCTATTGCCAGCAGCTAACATATTAGGTTGGAAGACCTCAGCGGCCCCCGAAGACAACCGACGAGGGCCGCCTGAGGTCGTGTCTCTTGGTAAAGGCTCCAACAGGTGGCTGCGACCTCGCTGCAACCCAAATCTGGGTTGCACCCAGCAAGGTCGTGCTGGGTCGTCGAAGGTCGCACGACCTTGTCACAACCCAAATCTGAGTTGCCGAAGGTGGGTCGCATGACTGGCGACCCAACAACCCAAATTTGGGACGTGCCCGATGAGGTCGCGTGACCTCGCCGCAACCTAGATCTAGGTCGTCGGAGGTGGGTCACACAATTGATGACCCAACGACCCAAATCCGCGACACGCCCCACGAGGTCACATTAGGTCACCGGGGTTGCTCGACCGCCTTCCTTTATCAATGACCACTCATAGTCATGCCAGTCTTGTTCAACAAAGAAGAAGAAGAAGATGAACAATAGCTCGAAAAAGAAGATAAACAAATCTTGGCTTGCCTACAAGACAAAAGCTCAAGGCACCCCTCAACTGCCTAGAGCTTTTAGCCTTTGAAAGACTTGCATTTGGGAAATGCGATTAAAAAAAAAAATGTGTTAAACATACTCTATTTAGCATAAAGGACTTTGGACACCCAAGGGGCTTTGGAAAAGCCTTTCCCAAATGCACCCACAATGAGATAAGGGGCATTGCGATTACTCAATTCAGATTTTTTTATATAAAACCTTTCTTTTTTATAATTCAACAAAACTATATTTGAAATCTGATGATACAGCACATGTAGCCCTCATTCCTTACAAATAGTGCATGTCGATTTGAGAAAAAAATAAAAAATTTTACTTCCAAACTACTAAAAATAATTTCTAAGTCATTTTCGTAGTTGAAACAAACACTAGACGATATTGCCAGTTTGTTGTCCAAAAATACTCAGATAGCCAGTCATTCGCATGTAAATAAAACTAATATAATTTCTCCCCAACATATCAGCTTTATCTTTTCTTTTTCTAATTTTTTAATAGTAGTTTAGATCCCTTCTCTTGGTCTTGGGCGTTCTTTTCACTAATTGTGGGCCATTCGAACTATAATCTATGCATAGAATTGTGGCTAAAATACAACGATTAAAATATTTTGAGTCCAAAACTAAAACCCAGTACATGGGAAACATAAATTTAACAAAACGGATTTCGAAGTTCGATGAGGAAACTTTCCCCAAGTTAACGACGCGTGGCGCCGTTGTTGCTTAAGGACAAGGTGGATCGTGTGCTTTTCGTTCATATTAAGAACATAATTTAATTTGACGCGTCAAAGTTGACCATTTAATTATAGTAATGAAAATCGAAGTATTGGTTTTCTATTTGGAGAGACTGTAGGAAATGCTTTGGATTGGGAAGAAATAGAATCAGATTTTGAAGCGTGATAACTATCTTTAATGAATTATTTTCCCCAAAACATTCTTAATGGTTATTGAAAAAAAAAAAAAAATCCTACAAAATACAACGAAATTCCAGATAACAATTCTGATATATCTCTAGGAATTCTCAAAGGGAAACAATTTAAAAGAAAATTGTATTTTTAAAAGAAAATTAAGTTTTGTAATAAGGAATGAGCCTCACAATAATTTATAATTATTTATTATTTAATTTTTATGGTAAAAAATAAACTATTATTTTCATGGTAGATTAAAAACTATCACGTAATCATTTTTCAAGAAAATTCAACAAGACTTGATTAACATTTAAAAAATGATGTATTTATGTCTATCTTTTGAGCACAAGCAACTCTTCTAAAAAAGGTTGCAAAATGAATGGATACATTAGAAAGACAAATTGAAAAGTGTGCAATTTGTCATGCACCCGCACACAAGTACGGTGGGGTTTAGTCCACGGCCTATTGTATTTATATGAATTAGTTATTAAAAAAAAAAAAAAAAAAACATCCACAGTGATATAGTGGCCTATGTACTCTTAATTTTCTTATGTGGGACAAGAAAAAACACCATTTTATTTGTTCTACAAATAAAGCATTAGCAATATTAGGATATTAAAATATTTTTTTATAGATATTTAGGATTCTTTTCTCTGATTTTCAATATCTATTTTGATTTTATATATATATATATATATATATATATATATATATATCATTTGATTTCCTTTGATTTCCTCTACCTAAGCCTATAAATAGGCTCTCCATGTACTCTTTTTAATATATCGAATTATACAACAAATTTCTCAATTCTCTATTCTACTTTATATTTAACTTGGTATTAGAGTTGAGGCAATCCTAGTACACCCGGTGCACTTAAGAAATTTCCTACTTTTTTTCTCCTTTGCACCCACGCATTCAAGCGAATAAATCCATCCCCGCCGCTTGACAATGTTTAGGCAAGTGCATTATTCCTGTCTAAGTAAGCGCAATGGTAGTTGTGTTACAACATCTTTGACACGTCATTAAGTCGAGTTTTTTTTCTACAGAGGTATTTTTCGACATAGCAAGGACATGTCCTCACATAGTAACTTTTTCCTCAACAAAGCTTGGCTTATTCCACTTGATGCACCCACGCCAACCGTATCAACCGTGTTTAAATTATTGTATCGATAGCAAAGTCAACCGCAAAAGGTGTATGCCACTCGACTCCAATACCTTCAATTCTCGGCTTTTCACTTCTCGTTTTGAGAAGCTGGCTCTACCACTATATTCGTTGGTGTCAGACAATCAACATATTGAAATCTTCTTGTCAGCCGAAGCTAGAGCAATCACATGCACCACCATGCACTACCTCACCTTGGATTTGTTGAGCTCATTTTAATTGAAGATTTTGTGACATTGTTCGAAATATTTTTAAAACTCAAACTAATGTGTTTTAATTCAAATTGCGTTTGAGGGGTGGATGTTAGCAATATTAGAAAATTAAAATATTTTTTAGAGATATTTAGGATAATTTCTTTGATTTTCAATATCTATTTTGATTAGGCATATCTGATTTTACTTCCTTTAATTTCTTCTATGTAAGCTTATAAATAGGCTCTCCATGTACTCTTCTCAATATATCAAATTATATATAAAATTTCTCTATTCTATTTTATACTTTTCATTTAACTCAAACAACCAAGAATAACTGCACCTCCAGTCTCTCCAAGACAAGCAACAAATGGACCATGCTCAAAGGCTCTAACAAACAAGCTAGACTTTCCATGCTCCGCGAACCCATGTCCATGGCCAAATTCTTGCCCCATGAAGTTTACGTGAAAGAAGACTCTTAGATAGACTTTGTTAGCTGTATGCCCTAAAACAACCATGTAATAGTTACATGTTAGGAATTATTTAATGGCAAATAAGATTTTTCATTCATCATCCAATTTATATCAATGAAGTCCATAAGATCAGTTACGACTGAACCTATTTTAAGGTGTTAAGAATATATGTGATAAGTTTACATTTATGTTAAATATTTAAACAATTCATGGTTGATGAATCATTGAGAGGATACTAATGATCTTGTTGAGACCGGTGTGTTCTCAAGCTTCACTATTTAGTATTAGATGCTTAAGGGGATGATGAGTGTCATTGGGTATTGTGATATTCGAGTTAGAATACAGGTGCTTGTCTTGGACAAGTTCACTGAACATGACATACATAGAACAATTGGTGACATAGAAGTTTTTAGTAGGGTCAATGTTTGATCGTTCATGCTTTGGTTAGGTGTAAGATCGTTAGACTTGAGGCACAATGCCAACTTGTATGTTGGATGGCTATGGCTCACAAGTGCGCATATTGACATTCTTTACTTGATGGTCATAGTTTGTTCACATACGAAGGCCCATGCATGCACAATATGAAATGTGTTTTCTTGTTATATATGAATATACAATATTGATATCATATGCGATCTAATCGTGGCATTGTATTGAAATCTTTGGCCGGGGTTGTAATCGATAATGAATAGTTCATTTCTCGAATAAATACATGTAAATTAGATTTATGCATACAATCGAATTGGTAGCTTGACCAATAATATGCGATCTAGTCGTGCTCTAGTTTCACAGCTTAGATCTGCTGAAAGTCAACACTTTGCATGTGCCCCATTCTTATAATTGATCTAATAATCCCCTGCCATTTTACAAAGAAATCAGAGAAGTAGAGTGTTTGCCCGAGTATCGAGAGATTCGATGAGCGATGAACGGATCGATGTTACTCGAAAAAGCACGGCGTCTCGTGTTCAATTCCTGCTCGGTCCAGCTACCAGGGGTTGGATTGTAAAGAAGTGAGATCGGAGCAGCGAAGCCGGTTTGATCCAGCGGGCGAAAAAAAGAAAAATAAATAAAGGAATTTTTTTCATTTATTTGATTTAAAAAACGGTGGGCTAGAATGGGTTCAAACACTAGCTGGAGGAGGGAGGAAGAGCGAGGCCGGGTGATGTTTAAGACAAATCAGACGTTCGATGCGCTATCAAAGCTGTGCAAAATGAGTAATTTAAGGAGGTACGTACGGAAGGATTTAATAATGCTGTGTCGTATGTCATGGGCTTTTAGATCTTCATTCCAATGACGCAACTCCGGTTCCATGCACCTTCCTTTTGAAAATCTTTTCATGGGTCCACTTGTTTCATTAAAAATAAATAATTAAGAAAAAAATTTAAAAATAATCATTAATATTATATGAAATAATTAGACGATAAAAAATATTTTTGATGGTTTTATATGAGATGGGCTTAAGGCCCGTCCGCCCAAGTTGGGCCCAAAAAGCCCGGCCCACGGGAATAGGGCCCATGGATGGAGAAAGGTATAAAAGGGAGGAGAGAGAGAGAGAGAGAGAGAGAGAGAGAGAGAGAGAGAGAAGACACCCGTTGGAAATCAGAATTAACGTACGTCTTCTCTTCTCCCGCGCGCTCTCTCTCTCCAAAGAAAAACAGTAAGGCATACGGCACTTTCTTCTTCCCTTCAAGGCGTCATCGGATTGAACAGGGCCAGATTTTCTTCCTCCCTATCAGCATCAGTGTCTAATCTGTGGCTAACAAGGTACGCTCGAATTCGTGGTACTCTTTACGATAGGTGATACGTGATTTTTCCGGGTTTCGTCTTCCGCATTAATTTAAGGGTTCGATTTAGTGTCGAATCCGATTTTTGGGGATCCGTTATTCCCAACATTGGTATCAGAGCCCTAGTTCGCGTTTTCCCAATCTGTTTTGATGTTTTTGATTGATTTTTCGCGAAAGAAATTCGGCCGTACGGATCAGGGCGAGAAATCCCGACACCTGAGCGCTGTTCGCCCATTTTTCCGAGTTTTCGTAAGTCAAAATCAAATTCTGATGGCATAGGGAGAAAGGGCTCGTCGAGACGAGTCCGGCGACTGATCGTGCGCCGCCAGGAGACGCTGCACGCGCCCACACGCGCGGCTAGAAGCGGTTGCTCGTGGGCGCGACGCGCCTGAAGAGCTGGCATCGGCCAGCGCGTGCGCCACACGCGCCGGCGACGAATCGGCACCTGCGCGCTGGCGGCCGGCGAACTGGCGCGTGCTGACATCACCGTGACGTCATGGTAACCGCCGGGATGACGTCATCGGTGACGTCATCACCGACGACCAACGGTCGTCGATCACCGGCCGGCGACCCGACTCGACGACGACCCGACCCGAACCGCGATGCAGGAACTATAATGCGTTATGCACAGATACCTGCAATCCCGAGAACGGACGAGGGAAATGCAAGACTTAAAAGGCTGATGTTAGATTTAGCTAATTATCGATGGCATAACGGTGATTTAGTATCACATGTGGTCAAGGTCAATCAGATGATACAAGAAATCATCAGTAATGGTTATCTTATTCCGGATTTTGAGAAGGTGCCGGTTTTGATGAACACTCTTCCACCTGAATGGTAAGCAGTGTTAGATCGGCTATGGGAGGTCAACGTGGTCCCGAGTTATAGGAGGCTGGTGGAAACTTTTGTAAGAGAGCACTATAGGATTGAGTTAACCAAAACTTCAACCCTTAGGTTGAGTGCCACATGGCGCAGAGTGAATGCGCCTCGGTGGCGACATGAATGCTCTCCAAAAGTTTTTCCATGGTTGGCAAATGTGCCTTCAATTTTCTCAGATAGTTTGACTGATAGATTAGAAGGGACATTCCCTATTTATTTCTTTGATTAATTATGTAATGTTTACTACTTAATTGTTATTGATGTAGCAACCGATATGTTAGTTGTATCATGTGAAAGCATTGTTATTTTATTGGATGTTAGATTTTATTTGCTTTCTGTTATTGCTGGTTGCTGTGGGTAATTAGCTGTAGGTAGTAATAGAAGTTTTTGTAACTTCATAGAATTTATTTGCATAAGACAATTATATTAATAATAATTTTGAGTTAGGATTTTTGGAGGATGATTGGAAACAAAGTAACATTTTGATTCTGAAGCCTTACTTGAAATTATTCATTAATATGATGGGTCTATGCAAATAGGGATGCATAAATGATAGGCATTAATTATTCATGCATGTACGTCTGATGTGTTCAGATCGATGGTTCAGTAATTAAGAATGTAATTGCTGATATGAACGGCAACAATTGTGAAATATTGAATATGAAGATTCAATATGTGCTGGAAAAGCAAGAAGCACTAGAAGCTCTTGACCATGTTATGGAAGATCTTGAGGATGTCATGTGCCACCTTGAGCTAGCTGAGGACCGCTTAACGGCATTTGAGTCGAAAATAGATATTTTCAATGCTGGTTCTAGCTCAGAAAAGGCTTTGTGCTCTAAACGCAAGCGTATTGATTCGTTCAATATGTGGAAATGTAAAGGATCAAGTCCTTATTGCAAGAAATCAAGAGTTAACCAACACAAGAGAGGAAAACGTCCTCAAGTGATGAAAATGTCAAAGGTGAGATGTTACAATTGTGACAAGAGAGGTCACTATGCTCGCGACTGTCGTGAGCCAAAGAAGGTATACACCTCTTGTACATTTGAGAACTTTGCTTATGTGTCAAGTTCTGCATTATAGGCTGAATCCAATCCTTTGTGGAATGTAGATTCAGGAGCGACAGACTATGTAGCAAAGGATAGAGGATCCTTCGTGGAATTCCGGCGAGTACCAACTGGAACTAAGTGGATCTTTGTAGGAAATAACTCCAGAGATGAAGTTAAAGGGATTGGCACCTGCCAATTGAACATGCGTGGTGGACGCACCTTGTTCCTACATGATGTTCCATATGCTCCAAATATTCGTCGAAATTTAATGTCTATTTTTTTGGTATTGGTTAAGCTTGGTTTTAGTGTGAACTTCCGTAATAGATGTGTAGATTTGTATTTGGATACAAACTACTATAGTTATGGTCACTTTTTAGATGGTTTTATTGTATTAAATGTTGACTGTGGTGATGTCAATATGTTGTTCTCTTGTTTCATGTCTTCTATTTCATATGATAATGATGTGATTATGTGGCATACTAGACTTGGTCATATTGGCCAACAACATATGAATAGACTAGCCAAATAGCGCTTATTGGGCAACATTAAAAAAGTCGATTTGCCTATATATTAGCATTGCCTAGAAGGGAAAACGACAAGGAAACCATTTGGAAAGGGTAAAAGAGCTAAATTTCCTCTATATTTAATCCATTCTGACGTCTTTGGTTCAATGACTGTAAGAAAAAGGCATGGGGCTGTTTATTTCATCACTTTTATAGATGATTATACTCGATTCGGATATGTCTATTTGATTTCTCATAAATCTGAAGCATTATGTTGTTTCAAAAGGTTTATGAACTTGGTTGAAAATTAATTAGACAAGAAAATAAAAGTATTTAGATCCGATCGAGGTCGAGAATATTTTTCTGATAAGTTCAGAAAATTATGTGATGAAAAATGAATAGAAAGACAGTTGTCTATTCCATATACTCCTCAACAAAATGGTGTTGCAGAGAAAAGAAACAGAACCCTACTGGAGATGGTTAGGTCCATGATAGCACATGCTAACTTACATATCATTTTTTTGGAGTGATGCGTTGTTAACTGCTGCTTATATATTTAACCGAGTGCCTTCCAAATCAGTTACTTCCACTCCATATAAGTTATGGACAGGTAAAAAACCGGACTTAAGTTTTCTTAAGCCATGGGTTGTGCTGCCTATACTCATGAGTCCTCTCACAAGTTTGGGAAATTGGGTCCCGAAGAAAAGAAGAGTATTTTAATGAGATACTCCGAACACTCAAAAGGGTAAATTTTCATAGGTGAGCAGGAAAATGGGAGTATAACTGAATTTGAATCATGGGATGTCACATTCTTAGTGGATGAATTTCCTAAGAATGGTAAAATAAGGGAAGATTACTCCCTATTTGAGACCTTGGATCAAGATAATGATATTAGTAGAGTTCGTCTAAATGGGAGTAACATGAGAAGTGATGAATTTAATTCAACTTACTCTCAATTACAACCACAGATGAGATGACATCGTCATTATCTAATCCGAGTGGGAGCTTGATGGGAAATGATGTGCAAAGTGTACTATCTCCCATACGGCGAACAAGTCGCCACTTTTATAATTGCTCCATAAGATGACGATGAGTCAATAAATATTAATAAGGCTTTGAATTGCCCTAGTAAGGAAAAATGGATTTATGCAATGAAAGAGGAGATGGAGTCAATGAAATTAAACCAAGTTTGGAACTGGTTGATCTTCCAAAAGGACGCAGAGCTATTGGGAATAAGTGGGTTCTCAAAATAAAGTGAAAGGTTGATGGCTCGATAGAAAGGTATAAGGCTCGCCTTGTGGCGAAGGGGTATAATCAACAGGAAGAAATTGATTATGAAGATACATTTTCTCCTGTAATGAGATTTACCTCGATTCGCATTATTTTGGCAATAATGGCAAGTATGGATCTTGAGTTATATCAAATGGATGTAAAAACTGCTTTCCTCAATGGAAAATTAGAGGAAGAAATATATGGAACAACCTACTGGTTTCATAATGAAAGGCCAAGAAGAAAAGGTATATCGATTTTTGAGGTCGATATATGGCCGTAAGCAGTCATCGAGACAATGGTATATACGTTTTCATAGTGCCAAAATGGCATATGATTTTACAATGATAGATGAGGATCATTGTGTATATATCAAAAGATCCAAGAATCAATTTGTGATCATATCATTATATGTTGATGATATACTAATTGCCAGAAACAATATGGAGTTTGTTAATACTGTCAAGAGTTGGTTGTCTTCCAACTTTGAGAAGAAGGATATGGGTAAGGCTGCATACACTCTTGGAGTTAAGATTTCAAGAAATCGTTTTGAAGAGATCGTTGTCTCTTTCGCAAGAATCATATATAAATAAGATTCTCGAACGATTTCGTATGCAAGATTGTAAGCCCATAGACACTCCTATTGCAAAAAGGTAAAGGATTGAGCCATAGTCTGTGTCCAAGAACTCCACAAGAGAAGGAATAAACGAAATATGTTTCTTATGCTAGTGCTGTTTGGAGCTTGATGTACGCTATGATGTGTACAAGACCTGGCGTATGTTTTGCAGTTAGAATGGTGAGTACATACCAATCCAATCTAGGTCCAGCACAATGGAAAGCCATTAAAAGAATACTAAGGTATCTAAAGGGAACTGCTGATTATACGCTGAGTTATAAAGGAAAGGATCTGCAACTCAAAGGCTATTCTGATGCTGATTGGGGGAGGAGATTTAAATGAAAGGAAATCTACCTCTGGATTTGTTTTCTTACCGAATAATGGCACCATATGTTGGAGCAGTAAGAAACAAAAGTGTATAGCCTTGTCCACGATGTAAGTTGAGTTCGTGGCATTATCAGCAGCAGTGTAAGAAAGTGTTTGGCTTAAGAGATTTTTGGATCATTTAGGTGTTATTGGAAGTGCTGCAGATTAATTGTTGGTTAACTGTGATAGCCAAGCAGCAAAAGCGTACACCAAAGATCCAAAATATCATGGCAAGACCAAACATATAGATACCAAGTATAATCTTGTTAAGGATATGGTTGCGCGAAAAGATGTGAACTTAGAGTACATACTACGCATAGAATGGTAGCAGATCCTATGATAAAGCCAATACCTAGAGATGTGTTTTGTGGTCATATGAAATCTTTAGGATTGCGTAAAGGCTAATGTACTGAATATTGTAATTTCCATAAGTGTTCATATTTGATAAATTTGTGTTTTCATCATTAATGCCTATGAATCTTTGTTTAATCTTTATGCATCTTAATGCTTAGTGCATTACTTTAAGTTGAGAAGTATGTCGAACAGATATAAGATTAGCCCACTCACACGGGTAACCGCCTCTATTTACTGTGTGATAAATAGAGATGAGACTGTTTTTAAGCTTATTATCTAGGTGATAATCGAAAGCTCAAGCTTAAAACACGTATGTCGCCTTAACTAGGTGTTAAGATGATGATATAATACTTACTATGTCTGAAAGTAAAATACCCCACATATTTTACTTTATCTGTCTAAGATGTGTGAGTTCTGATGAATTTTGTGAATGAGTAGATATGTGAACTCAAGTTAGACATTGGATATGTCTAAACTATCATCTGTACGGTATTGAAAGGTGTAGACATACGCTCCATGGGAAAGGAGTTGATACCGTAATACGTATTTCATACTACATATGCATGAGACGACCAATAAGAGTGGCAAAAGTTTGATCTCAACTTTTATGCCGCGTGAGACTCTTGAGGAATAGAGTTCCTTAGTTTTAGTCCCCTCATGACTTTTACTTATTCTCAAGATTTCTATTTAGTGTTTGCTATCTTAGGATGTTGCCAATGGTCATGAGTTTGATTCGATCTAATGGGGCATTTCTAGAAAAGCAAGCTGAACTGAAATTGAGAGTTTGAAGAAAAGAGGAAGATCGATTTTGGAGAATCACATTATAGTTTTGTATTCACCGGTTAACCAATTATGACTGTCTTTGTGATAATCATAATTGTGAATACAATATATATATATATATATATATATATATATATATATATATATATATATATATATATATCATTGTTTAAAAGAGATCAAGAGAGATATAAATGTGATCGATCGATCTATGGTACTGCATACTAAATCTACTCAGGATGTGATGCCCATTATGAGCTGCTATATATTCCTAACAGATGTATGGCAACGAGCTATCAAAGTATGCTGGTCGCACGGATTATTCACCAGTATGAATGTTGAAGAAAGGTAAAGAGAATCATGTTCGGTCCACCATGTGCGAGTGGGAGATGATGGTTTTATATGAGATGGGCTTAAGGCCCGTCTGCCCAAGTTGGGCCCAAAAAGCCCGGCCCATGGGAATAGGGCCCGTGGATGGGGGAAGATATAAAAGGGAGGAGAGAGAGAGAGAGAGAAGACACCCGTTGGAAATCAGAATTAACGTATGTCTTCTTTTCTCCCGCGCGCTCTCTCTCTCCAAAGAAAAACAGTAAGGCATACGGCACTTTCTTCTTCCCTTCAAGGCGTCATCGGATCGAACAGGGCCAGATTTTCTTCCTCCTATCGACGTCGGTGTTTAATTTGTGGCTAACAAGGTACGCTCGAATCCATAGTGTGCTTTACGATCGATAATACGTGATTTTTCCGGGCTTCGTCTTCCGCATTAATTTAGGGGTTCGATTTAGTGTCGAATCCGGTTTTCGGGGATCCGTTATTCCCAACAATTTTCATTATCGATAATAATTTATATTTAAATATTTTTGTGGACAATGAAGATATTTTTCATTCATTTATTTTTATAGACGGTACAAGTGATCATTTAAAAAAATTGTATATGTTCCTCTAATTATTCATTTTTTATAAAATAAGCACACTTTATGTGTCTATCCTTTGTCACTATGTTATTTTAATTAATAAGTTGATGACGTCTTAAAAAGAAAGAAAAAAGCGGAGATACCCAAAAATCGTAGCGAGCATCTCCTCCCTTCATATTGTGAGTCCAAATTGAAACGAGGCATGCTCTATACAGTGACCAAAAAAAGTAGGATCTATAGAACGGGATAGAAAATTATTTTGTGGATTGGAATGTTGGTAGGCAGTACGAATTCTTAGATTTCTCGAACACGGTTGTTTCTACTGTCGATTTGGTAGATACGAAGTTAGTCGTGACTAGATTCAAGGAGATCGAGCGAGTCGATCCCTCTCTTCAAACAACAGAAAAAAATAAAATAAAATCGGGTTGATTGCTTTTATTTATCAGTACATATAAAGTCAACCGTGACCAGAATAGGAAAAGAAGAACAAGTTGAACCCTCCCTCGACAGAAAATATATATATGTGTGTGTGTGTGTGTGTGTGTGTGTGTGGTACGCGTGTGTGTCCTGAGATCACTGGATCCTTCTTTTTGTCGACCATCATTAATCAAAGAAATTGTTAAAGCGTGAGCTTTAACCGACATCACGACATCATTGCATAAGAGTTTGATAGTGAAAGCCTCCAAACTTGGTGTGAACGGATACCGATTTACCAAATAAACCAAACTGATCTTTTTTGGTTCAAGGACTAGCTATTATATCTTCGTTACAATAAAATATATATATATCTCATCCGACCCACCCTAGAGATCATTATATACATAGATCATTATATACATAGGATGCATTTAGTTAGACTTTTAGAAAATACAAAGGACTTTAAATTTAAAGAGTTTTTCAAAATGCAAATTATGTTTGTTAAATTGTAATATGAAAGTCTATTGTGAAGTCCCTTTGAGGAAAATTATATTTGAAAAAATTATATTTACAAAAGACTTTTGTAATTTTAAAAAAATCATCAAAAGAAAAATAAAAAACTTGGCTAGTGAGGATTGGCAGTCGCCAGCATCGAAATCTATTGCCAACGGTTGACAATGAGGTTGCCAGACCTTAGCAGCCCCTTGAGACAACCGACGAGGGCCAATTCAGGTTGGGCGACCCCCGAAGACCACTGGTGAGGGCTGCCTAGGGTCGAGCAACCCCTGGCAAGGGTGCCAACAAGTGGCCAAGACCTCCGTGCAACCTTGCCATGACCCAGATTTGGGTCGTCCTCGATGAGATCGCACAACCTCCAGCAATCCAAATCTGGGTCATGGCGAGGTTGCGCTAGGTGATGAAAGGTCACACGACCTTCTTGCAACCTAGATTTGGGTCGCACGACCAACAACCCTGCGACCCAAATTTGGGACACGCCCGACGAGGTCACGCAACCTTCGACAATCCAAATCTAGGTCACCGGAGGTGAGTCATACAATCAGCGACCCAATGACCCAAATTTGGGACGCACTCGGCGAGGTCGCACTAGGTCACCAAGGGTCACCTAATCATCTGTCTTTCACCGTCGACCACTCACAGCCATGCCGATCTTGTTCAACAAAGAAGAAGAAGAAGAAGATATATAGTAGCTCGAAGAAAAAGATGAACAGTAGCTCATCATACTCACAAGGCAAAAGCTCAAGGCATCCCCTCACCTGTCTTAGGCTTTCAGCCTTTGGAAGACTTTCATTTAGGAAATGCAATTAAAAAAAAAAATTGCCAAACACACTCTATTTAGCCTAAAGGACTTTGAACGTCCAAGGGGCTTTGGGAAACCCTTTCCCAAACGCACCCACAATGACATATGGGGCATTATGTTTATTCTATTCAGATTATTTCTGTAAAACCTTTCTTTTATATAATTCATCAAAACTATAGGTGAAATTTGATCATATAGCACATGTTGCCCTCATTCCTTACAAATAGTGCGTATCGATTTGTGAAAAAAAATTTTAAAAAAAATTCTTTCTAAACGACTAAAAATAATTTCTAAGTCATTTTCGTAGTTGAAATAAATACTAGACGATATTACCAACTTGTTGTCCAAATACTCAAATAGCCAGTCATTCGAATGTAAATAAAATTAATATAATGTCTCCCCATCATATCAGCTTTATCTTTTCTTTTTTAAATTTTTTAATAGTATTTTAGATCCCTTCTCCTAGTCTTGGGCCTTTTTTTCACTAATTGTGGGCCATTTGAACTATAATCCATGCATAGAATTGTGGCTGAAATACAAGGATTAAAACATTTTGGGTCCAAAACCAGAACCCATTAACTATATTAGTTCTTTACATGGGGAACATAAATTTAACAAAACGGATTTCGAAGTTCGATGAGGACACTTGCCCCGAGTTAACGACGCGTGGCGCCGTTGTTGCGTAAGGAGAAGGTGGATCGTGTGCTTTTCGTTCATATTAAGAACATAATTTAATTTGACGCATCAAAGTTGACCGTGTAATTATAGTAATGAAAATCGAAGTATTTGTTTTCTAGCTGGAGAGAGGATTGGGAAGAAATAGAATCATATTTTAAGGCATGATAACCCTATCTTTAATGAATTATTTGCCCTGCAACATTGCTAATTGTTATTGAAAAAAAATCCTACAAGATACAACAAAATTTCAGATAACAATTTTGATATATCTCCAGGAACTCAGGAACTCTCAAAGGGAAACAATTGAAAAGAAAATTAAGCTTTGCTATAAGGAGTGGCCCCACAATAATTTATAATTATTTATTATTTAATTTTTGTGGTCTAAAATAAATTGTTATTCTCAAGTAGATTAAAAACTGTCACATAATCATTTCTTAAAAAAATTCAACAAGACTTGATTAACATTGAGTCCAAAAAAAATTGATGTATTTATGTCTACTTTTTGAGTGTAAGTAACTCTTCGGAAAATGTTGCAAAATGAATAGATACATTTAGAAAGACAAATTGAAAAGTGCACAATTTGTCATGCACTTGCATGCAAATATGGTGGGGTCTAGTTCACAGCCTATTGTCTTCATTTGAACTAGTTAAAAAAACATCCATGCTGATATAGTGACCTATGTGCTCTTAATTTTCTTATGCGAGACAAGAAAAAGCATCATTTTATTTGTTTTACAGACAAACTGTTGGCAATATTAGGATATTAAAAAAATATATAGATATTTAGTATATTTCCTCTAATTTTCAAAATCTATTTTGGTTATACATATCTGACTTGATTTCCTTTTATTTCCTCTATCTAAGCCTATAAATAGGCTCTCCATGTACTCTTTTGAATATATTGAATTATACAACAAATTTCTCAATTCTCTATTCTACTTTATATTTAACTTGGTATTAGAGTTGAGGCAATCCTAGTGCACCCGATGCACTTAAGAAATTTCCCAAATTTTTTCTCCTTTGCACCCATGCATTCAAGTGGATAAATCTATCCCCGCCCCTTGACAATGTTCAGGCAAGTGCATCATTCCCATCTAAATAAGCACAATGGTGGTTGTGTCACAACATTTCTAACGCGTCACTAAGTGGAGTTTTTCTTTCTACGGCAGTATTTTTCGACGTGGCACGGACATGTCCTCACATTGTAACTTTTTCCTCAACAAAGCCTAGCTTATTCCGCTTGCTGCAGCCACGCCAGCCGTATCAGCCGCATTTAAGTTATTGTCTTGATAGCAAAGTTGACCGCAAAGGGTATATGCTGCTCGACTCTAATACCTTCAATTCTCGGCTTTTCACTTCTCGTTTTGAGAACCGACTCTACCACTAGATTCGCTACTATCAGACAATCAATATATTGAAATCTTCTTGTCAACGGAAGCTAGAGCAATCACATGCGCCACCACGCACTACCTCACCTTGGATCTATTGAGCTCATTTTAATTGAAGATTTTGTGACACTGGTCAAAATATTTTTCAAACTCAAGTTGACGTGTTTTAATTCAAATTGCGTTTGAGGGGTGGATGTTAGCAACATTAGAAAATTAAAATATTTGTTAGAGATATTTAGGCTAATTTCTTTGATTTTCAATATCTATTTTGATTAGGCATATCTGGTTTGATTTCCTTTAATTTCTTCTATGTAAGCTTATAAATAGGCTCTCTATGTACTCTTCACAATATATCAAATTATACAGAAAATTTCTCAATTCTATTTTATACTTTTCATTTAACTCAAACAACCAAGGACTGCACCTCCAGTCTCCAAGACGAGCAACAAATGGACCAGGCTGAAAGATTCTAACACCAAGCTAGACTTTCCATGCTCCGTGAACCCATCGTCCATGTCTAAATTCTGTCCATGGCCAAATTCTTTCCCTGTGAAGTTTGCGTGAAAGAAGACTCTTGGGTAGATTTGACCGACGCCTTGAGGTTTGGGGAAACCGAGGGCATTTTCGCTGAGTCAGAGCTGCACAGGACGGGGGCCTTGGCAGGCCTTAGAGCGCCCACGATGTACCCCATGGGCTCCATACTGAAACATCAAGGGGCCAGAAGGTAATAATAGTCCGCGCGGTTCAGAGATCCCGGAGTGGCTCAACCAACAACCGAACGTGGTAGTGGTGTTTATATGCTTTGGGAGCTTCGACGAGGACCAGGTGAAGCACATGGAGCGAAGCAGGTCTGGCTTCCTGTGGTCCTTATGGCAGCTGCCTGTGAAGGGCAAACTAGAAGCCCTTTGGGATTACGCAGATCCCGCAGAGGTCCTGCCCACGGGGTTCCTAGACAATATGGCTAAGGTCAGTAGAGTGATCGGGTGGGCTCCTCAGGTAGCGATCCTAGCCCACCCGGCCATTGGAGGATTCCTGTCGCACTACGAGTGGAACTCTACCCTAGAGAGCATAGGGTTCAATCTGTCCATTGTCGCGACCTCTTTTTTTTTCGGCACCCGCAATCGGGTATAGGCGCCTAAAGAGGCTAATGGCTCGGCTGAATTTAATTATGCCCGGATTCTCCCAAGTCCACCAATTCACAACTTTAATAATCTGATTTTTTAACCTGTAAATCAATTTTTTAAGATGGAGTCGCCACTAATCGATTTGGGGTGGGTTGATTAGAAACCCAAGCAAAGTATCGGGAGAAATACTCACTCCTGCACAACCAGAGAAATTAGGATTGGGGACTTGATTACACTAGTTAATCACTAATGCCCTTTCGGTACCTAATCTTGTTTAAACCCTAAGGCTTTTTGGATTTTTGAGGGATTTTCCATGCATTTTTGGGAGGAAAAACATTTTTGAGTATTTTTCTAATTTTTTGGATATAAAAGGGATTTTTTTGGGGACCTTTTTTTGGTATTTTTGGAAAAAAAAAATACAAGTCTTTTTGGCTTTTTCTGAATTTTTTGGCTTTTTTTCATGAATTTTTGGCTTTTTTGGATTTTTGGCATTTTTTGGAAAATATGAAATATTTTTTATTTTTTTGATTTTTTTTGAAAATAAAATATTTTTATCATATTTTTATTATTTTTTCGATTTTCTGGAAATTAAAATATTTTTTAATATTTTTCGAAAATAAAATATATGTTTTGATTTTTTTAAAATAATTTTTTATTTATTATTTATTTATTTAAAATATTATTTAAAATAAAATTTAAAAAGGGCCGACCCGAGTCGGATCCACGGGTTGTGTCCGACCGGCCAGCGACCGAACGGGACGGGCCCGCATTGTGGGCTCGACTCGGATTTTTTTAGTTTTTATTTTTCTTTTTAAATGTAAAAGCCCAAACCCATTTTGGCCTAATTTCATAAAAAATCCCAGCCCAACAGCTACCCGGCCCACGTGAACAAAAACAACCCAAGCGGAAACCATACCCAGCCACCAACTCGGGTCCGACTCGAGGGGAACCCTACCCGGACACCGACCCGGGTTTCGACCACTTGGGGTTCACAAGAACCCTACCCGAGCAACGACCCGAGTCTGACCCGGCCTCGACCCGACGCGGCGCTTCCTCTTTCTCATCCAATCGCGACACTGACGAAGGGGCTGGGACGGCGGATTGGCGTCGACGACGGCGGCGATACAGAGGACAGCAACGGCTAGTCGTTCATCGGACTGAAGAGCAATACTCAACAATAGCAACCGAGATTTATTTGGCTGGTCAGGACTGGGGATTAGGGTTTCGCGAACAGGGGGGCGACGGCAGCAACGCGGTAGACAAGGATGGTGAGGGATGGCAAGCAGAAACGACAACGGCCTAGCGGGGCTGATACTTACCTATGGAGAGGGTCCGGCACGGCGGCGTGGAGAATGGTGACGGTAGGGAGCGGCGATCGGGATGATGCAGCGATAGTGGGCCCTTAACCTTCGCAGATCTGAAGCGGCGTCGGGCACGACTCGAGGTGACATCGAGGGGTGGACCTCTTCTTCCGCCCTCTTCGCGAATCCAAAACTCCTTCACCTCCTCCGACCTTGCTTCTCTCTCACTCCGGTCAGATCCGAGCCTCCACCGGCTGGATTTGACCTCCTTGGACTCGTTCGTCGGAGGCCTCCCCCGAAGTCTCTCAGTGGGAGGTCAGCCGAGCTCGCGACCCGAGTTCTCTCTTGCTCCCCCTTCGATTCCTCCCCTGAAGTCTCTCAGTGGGAAGATCTCAGCGCTCGCTCATGCTCTTTGTCGTCGACATCGGGGGCTATTTATAGGCGAGGGGGTGGCCGGTCGACGGAACTTCCACCACCGATCCCCTTCACACACCGAGCAGCCCTCGACGGCCAAACTGGTGTCCCATCCGACGCCAGCTGCTCCCCGCCCGTCCTTATTCGACGCCAACCGCCCTCCTGCTCCACGTGCACTACTGTTCCTCCACTTTGCTCCGGCGTCGCGCGCGTCCTCTTCTCCGGCGTGTGCTGCTTATCCAGTTTGGGGAAGAAGACAAGGGAAGAAGAAGACGAGGAGAAGGGGCTGGGCTTAGCCATGCGGCTGGGCCTAGCGGGCCTACGTGAAGGAAAAGAGAAGAAAAATGGGCTGCTGGCTTGTGTTTTGCTTTTTTTTCGTTTTTGCTTTGTTAATTATCTTATTTATCCGAAATAAAAATAAAATTTTAATTAGTAAAATAAAAACAAATAAAATTAAGGCGTCAACATCGATCATCACATGGCCCCAGATTTGGGAGGAACAATTCAATGCATACGAGGAGCCATCAAATTGCGGATTAGCCTCGGTGGCCACCCTTCCAACATGGAAGGGGGAGGTGAGGGGTTCAAATCCCCACCTCCTCAGGGGGGGATGGGATAGGGACGCGTAAGTTTCGAGAGTGGGTTGCGACTCCCACGCCCTGCAAGAGGCAGGGCACAAGTCTGCGAGTGAGTGTAGAGTAGGCATAGAGTAGGACTGACCAAAAAAAAAAAAATTACGGATTGGCAAGGACTCGTACGTGTCGGGTGTCTATTAAAGAAGAAAGATGAATGACAACAAGCAACCATGCCGCTCTTGAAATGTTCATCCACCGCCTGGACTACCATCTCCTTGCATGTAAGAACCATGAAAACCCTAAAGAATCGTCATCATGGTCAAAGCAAAGCTCGCGTTCGTTCCATTACAGGGCTTCTCGTCCGATGCGACCACCCGCTGCCTATCGATCACCCTCCTGATCCTGAAAGCCGCCACGCCACTCTCAAGCCAACATCGACAACCGGAGGCGATCGCTCGCCCAAGTCTGATGGATGGGGCCGCTTCTGTTTCTTTCTTCTCCCTCGGATCAGTCCCGTTTGCTAAACTAACCCCCGCAAGGTCCGTAATCTCTACACCCAAGGCTACAAGGCCCGCGTACTCCCCGTGCTTGCGCGATGATGATCGAAGTGGCAAGCAAGCTCCCTGTCCCAGCCCTCTCCAGAGGAAAAAACGAAGAAAAGGATGAATGGGAGGAGTCTGTCAGGCCACCGCGCGACCACCCCAGCCGGAGACGCTGACTGAGAATGATCCTCTACGAGTCCGAGGGGTCCAGAGGAACCCGAACATAGCTGTAAATCACGCTTTGGTCGCACAGCCATGGTTCGTCCGCCAGACCTTGGTTCCAGTCAATGACGTCGGGAAGGGTATGGCATGTCAAGTGCACTCTACCGTGCAATTGTAATATGAACGGAATATAATAAAATATCTTTTTAACAGATAAGGAAAATTTCGTTTTTTATTATTGTTTCATACCGGTGGGGCCATTCATAATATTCTAATTGGCAAATTCTTTACATTCAACAATGATGTGGCGTTTTGTTTGGTTTTGGCTTGGGTTGCCATTGTTTGGTCGGCTGGTCGCCTTCTTTTGTTTAGTCCGTCTTTTGGATGTGGCTGTAGTTGTGCAGCTTATTTGCGTTTTGTGCTTTGTTGGCTTCCCTTTTCTTCTCTTTCGACACTCTTCCACTTATTATGCCTTTGTTCATTATGAGTGTATGTTTTGATGCCATTTTTATTGTAAATATTGGTTTTAGCTTAATATAATTACTTTTCACCCAAAAAAAAAAAAATGATGTGGCGTTTTACTATTTGTATCCTTCCCTCTTAACTATTCCTATTAGCCATATCATCGGAAATGTTTTATTATATTCTCTCGATATCTCGATAATGTAATTGATTATACAAAATTTCTCTGTCATATGGCCACAACAATTAAGAATTTTCTACCCATTATTGAGTCATCTATATTTTATGTAAATATATCATACGAACACCTATGAAGCACGGACACGCTCGGACACGCTCGGACACGCGGTCAACACGTGTCGGATTTTCCGACACGTGGTCAACTTTTCTCGACACGCGAGTCGGAGCGTGTCCGAGCAAGAGGCTGGGTTTCTGGAGCGGATCTGCAAGCGTGAAGGGAGAGTGAATCGTTGGCGATGGAGGGTGAAGACGAGGCGAGGGAGAGGAAGCAAGGCTGCAGAGGCGAGGCAACAGCAGTGAGACCGCGATGGTGAGGCCGTGACGGTGAGAGAAGGCTGGAGGAAGATAGAACCAGGCGACCGAGATGGCCGCGACAGAGGACTAGAGACAAGGCTACGACCGCAAAAGAGAGAGGACCAGAAGCAAGGTAGTGAGCAGCTACAACGAGGTGATCACAAGAGAGTAGGGATTGAGAGGAAGAGGATTGTGCAAATGGAGGAGGGAGCGGCCGTTTTCCGAGAGTTTTCAAGCTGCTCTCGAAGGGTTTCTAAAAGATAGAATGGGTGCCGTGCAAGGAGGATGAGCAGTGAGCACAGAAGGAGGAGGAGGCTACGATTTAGTTTTCCAAGGAGGGGTGCCGTAAAGGAGGAGTCAAAGGGGAATGAGGCAGCTAGGTTTAGGTTTCCAAGGAGTGCAGAAAAAAATAATGAGGCAGCTAGGTTTAGGTTTCCAAGGAGTGCAGAAAAAAATTTAAAACTAAGGTACCGTGCATTTGGGTTTTCAAGGAAGAGTAGGAAAAATAAAAGTAAAATATGATGGTGCCAGAAGAGCCAAAAACAAATTAAAATGGGATGCTCGTCCTGGGCGAGATGTCCCTTTTTTCTTTTCTTTTTTGAGGGAGAGGGTGGAGGGTGATTTTAAAAAAAGAAAAAAAAAAAACAAATAATATTGAATAATAATAAATTATTATCATCATGAAAAATAATAAATTTATTTAAATAAATTGACTCTACTCTTTATTTTTGAAATAATCATATGTATATATAAAAATATTTATTTAATATTTATCGTGTCGGAACGTGTCGGAATTCTCTACTTTTTTAGAAATGACGTGTCGCGTGTTGTGTCGTGTCGTGTCACGTGTCGCGTGTCGCGTGTCGGTGCTACATAGACGAACACAAAGTTCCACCTTCATTTCATTCAAAAATCAAACAATCCACATTTCATCATCGGATACATGAACAGTTATGGGAGCAAGAAAATCCAATGCACCAAATTGAGAAACACAAAAAGGAAAGTTTTATTGTGCACAATTTTGTAGAAAAAAATAGTTTGAGACTCATTCATGCCCATTTGGCCAAGAAGGACATACAACCAGCACCGAACAGGAGGAAGACATTGCACAGCATGAGGAGCTTCCCATTCCCCTGCACCTTGGCGCTCATGAAGTCCGCCGCGAGCAGGTCAACAAGCGACATGTAGACCAGGATGCCGGCCGACGCGGCGTCGAAGATGCCCTGGATGATCAGGGCCCTCGGGCTGTTTTCGTCGTACGTGCTGGATATCCCAATGCCGATGGCGATCCCGAGTGGCGTGGTGAGGGAGAAGAAGATGGCCATTATCACTGTGGATGTTGCCTTGAACTTGGCCTTTCAAAGTAGGGGATAACAAAAGGGAGGGATTAATTAATGTATAAACAATCGTAATTACGATTCATTCGTGAAAAATAATGATAATAATAATTTCTGTGCCGGGACCAAACGCACTTGCCTTTAAGTCAACGGCATCGGGCAGCAACCATTTAAAAAAGCGCAGTAATCTTCACTTCATGTAATCGCAGTGCTTTGGAATCTATGATGATGAGGTTAGCTCATTCTTTTTCATTGTTAATGTTCCTTAAGCAGGCGAACTAGTTGGAAGGTACAATTGAAAATGGAAAGCCTGGGACACATGAAAGTGCGTGAATTCGTAAACCTCCTTTAGAAAAAAAAAAAAAAAAAAAAACGAGCGCCAGATTAAGGGTGCATTTGGTAACATTTTTGTTTAAAAATTATTTCTGAAATAGAAATAAAAAAAGTATTTCTGCTTTAGAAACAATTTTTGAACAAAAAAAACGCATTTGGTAAATATATTCTAGAAATATAAAAAGAATAAAAACATGTTTGGTAAATTTGTATAATTTTTTTATTTCTTTTAATTTTTTAATAATTTTATTTTATTTTTTCTATTTTCTTTCTTATTTTTCTTATTTTTTTCATTATTTTTTTCTTTTCCTTTTTTTTTTTTTTCTTCTTTTGGCCGGTCGCCGGCCTTGGCCATGGCCGGCGACCAGCCGACGAGGGCCGTGGGCCCCGCCAAATCTGGCAAGCTCGTTGGGGGCCGGTGACGCTCCGACCATGGCTAAGGCCGGCAACCAACCAAAGAAAAAAGAAAGAAAAAAGAAGAAGAAAAGAAAAAGAAAAAAGAGAGAAGAAAATGGAAGAGAGAGAAAGATGTTCTTAAAATGTATTCCGAAATAAGAAATTTTTTTTTTTTTTGGTTTCTTGTTTCTGTTCCGGATAGGTTTACGAAAACAAAAAAATAATTTTGAAATAAAAACGCAAATAAACGCGTTTCTGTTTCTTTTTTTGTTCTCAAGAACAAAAAAACAGAAATTTTTGTTCCAGGAACAGAAATAATTTTTAACAAACAGGCTCCCTAAGACTTCGTCCGCATCGCCGCGAGTCATGACAAGCCTTTGAATATTGATCTCAAAAAACGACATTTAAGCACAGTGAAAAACCGATGCACGAGACCATGAATGCGTTAGGTTTTTACGGAATATATCCTTTTACCCTCCTATGATTTCGGGGTCGGTGCACGTTAAAATTCATGACTTTTGAAAGATGCATGTCCCATTTACATGCCTTTTAGAGAGATAAAGTGCGATCTTTTCTTCTTCCATTCGACGTCAAATGCCCCTTTTGTTCTCAAGTCATAGCAATAACGTATAAAGCCTATAGAAGGGTAAGATTATCTCAGGTTAAATGTTGTCATGTTCGATTCCCTGAGCAATATCGATCAATGCAGCCTGTGTGCACCACGAATTTAATCAAATCATATACGATTACCATGCACTTACTGCAGCATCTCGACATCGCTCGCAGAAACAAGTGGTCACAGCGGATTAGGCCTAAGTTAAATTCAGCGACTCGAAATTATTATTATCTTGAAACATTATTAAGGCACTTAAATATATATATATTGGGAAAAGAACATTAGGTTATAAATGAATGAAATTGAGATGAAACGACTTATTATTTACCTGAGCGATGCACCCGCCGAGTCCCGTGCCTTCAAAGAACTGATGGAAAGTCAGAGCAGCCATCAATGTCTTCACCGTCTCTAAACTCCCGGAAGTCCCCACCGTAATCCCTATTATCACCGAGTGCACCACGATCCCCAGCTCCAAGACCTGTTCATTTTATCATTTAGCCCCCGGAAAACACCATATTTGCATTCAGATCCTCGGTGTGAAGATTTGAAGGGAGAACCCATTTGAAGGAACTTGGAAGATTGATCGATGATGTTACCTGCGCTATGACTCTATGGCGGAGAAGCTCCGACGTGACCGGATCTTGATCCCGATATGCCGAGCCGTGGGCGTGCCCGTGAGTCGCGTGGGTGTGCATGTGCAAATGCCCGGCGTGACCTTCGCTGCCGGCTGCGGCCTTGGTCTCCTCGTCCCCCTCGCTCGCTGCCGGCCGAGCCTTGCTGAAGTGGGACCTCGTGTAGTAGGAGGTCGCGTAGACGTCCACCATCAGCGTCGCGATCCCGGCGACCATGGCCACGAACCCCGCGAAGGGGAAGTTGCCCCAGGGGTTCTGGGCGAGGCACGGCGACGTGAGGCTGTCGAACGCGTCGGGGAGGACGTGGATGAAGGCCGTCGCGAGGATCACCCCGGCCGCGAACGACTTGACCACGAAGAACGCGTCCCTATCGGGGCCGATGGCCGGGATGACCCTCGCGAGCAGAGGGATGCACACGCCGACCGCGCTCGCGAAGAGGATGGCGAATATCGCGGCCACTTTGTACTTGCGCAACACATTCTTGTCGTCCCCCCCGTCGGTGCTGTCGCACGAGCAGTCCCCGAGGACGAGCGAGGGGAGAAGAACGAGAACGCACAGCATCAGGAACCGATGCGAACGGCGCCGGCCCGGCTCGCCCGCCATCGCGACTGGACACCCGATATCAAGAACGCGACCGAATCGAACGCGACGCGAAGAGGGATGGCGCCTGCTTGTCAAGAGCGAAAGGCGAAAGGACTCACGGGGCTCGTCTTGTCGCGTGCCTGCAAGCTAAATAATGAAGAGTGTTGCATCTGAACTCGATGGAAGGAATCCGTGCTGACGCTGCCTATTAGACCAAAAATGAGGACATTTTCGGCCGGTTTTGACAGCGACGGACTGGCTCGAACTCTTTGTTCGCAGTTGGGGGGTTGGTCATGAAATCTTTGCCCGTTCAACGCGATTACAATATCCGCAACGGAGGCAATTATCCGGAGGAGGGACGGAACGTGGAAGCTGGCAAGAAAGGGGTTTGAAACGTGGGGGGAGGTACAACTTATGGGAGAGAGAGAGAGAGTGAGGACAGTTCGAGTGTCGACACAATGTCGACATAACCGATCTCGAGGGGAAGCGGTTTTTCCAAGACCCCCGTCGCATCCTAGTTTTCCATGGCTTGAACATGTCCAAAAGTCAAAAAAAAAAAAAAAAATGTCCAAAAGTCAGCGGTGCGCGTGTGGACACATCTGAACTGGGTCGTACCGCCGGTTGCCGATTAGGCCAATGATGACTGCTTACCTTCTTACAATGAAGGTATTTCTTGCTCAAAAAAAAAAAAAATAGAGTATTTGACCAAATGAACCAGAGAGACTCGATGAGTGATGGAATGATCGGAAATAGGAGGGAGCATAATTTGAGGGCGGAACCTTAGATTCAGATCAGCACCGGATAGTCAAGTTCTAGGTTATGTTGGATAGATTGTAAGTTTCGAAAATCGAGGAATCTATTCTAATGAATAGAATCTACGTTCCAATCGGAATAAAGTTTAGAATTCAAAATTTAGAATAAGTTTTTGTATTTTTCTTATTTTATGTCTTCGCATAATATTATAATATTCTATGACATCTAATAATTAGTGTGTAATCTGGAAGCACTATTCTAAGCTTCAATTTTTAACATACCTACAATCCAAGATTTTTACTTTTTTAATATTTCATATTCTAAATGTGTCTATATATGAATTGTGGTTAGTTGATCAACAAATAGCATTCACTAGATGTGATAATTCATTGCAATTGTTTTCTTATAAATATAGGTATAACTTAAGTTGACTTTGGCACCCGTAACAAGGTATGTTCCAAATTTCACAAATTGCAAGATAGGCTCTAGGTTTCAAAAATTTTAGAACTAATTCCGACAAGTAAGTTTCAACTTACGGGTGAAAATTGGGTCTACCTTAAAACTACTCACCCCTAATCGGTAAGAACTTGAGAAGCGCAATTTCTCATGTTCAAATCCAGCACCATCCAGCCACTTGCAATTTGATTATAAATAAGTGATTTTATTACTACTATTCTCACCCACATTCAACTTGCCTAAACTTTGGTCGAAACAATGCGGTGGGTCTCCAAGGATTAGGTGCATTAACACAACGAAATAAAAAGTAAGGAGAGAAAGAAAAATCGAGATACAAGGTTTATGGCAATTCACCCTTAAACAAGAGGTACATCCCACAAAGGGGATTTTACTATAGTTAACACACCCCACCTCTCAATTACAACTATCAATCACAAAATAAAAAAAAAAAAAAAAAAAGATTATATAGAGCTGGTATAAGTCAATAGTTATTCGTGAACCCAAGTCCAAATTATTGAAAAAATATAAGCCTAAAATATAGAAGCCCTCTAGCGGCTCGACAGCACTATCTTATGCTACTATTGTCAAGGCAACCCCAGATTCCCAGATATTAATAGAGAGAATGAATCGCACCTTAACAAAATTTGGTCTGACCAGCCAAATAAAGAAGAATTTTTTTTTCATTTGCTTGGTATAATAAAATGGTGGGCTGGATTGGGTTCAAACTAGGGGTGAGCGGTTTCCGGTTTCGGTTCGGTTCCGTTTGGAACTTGGAACCTACCCTCGGGTACAAGTTCCTCAATTTTTGACAGGTTCCTCAATTTTTGGAACCTCAAACCTACCCATTAGAACCGAGAACCTGGAACCTACCCTGTCACGGCTTCCAAGGTCGGTTTCAGATTCCAACAGGTTCTTTTTTTTTTCATTTCATTTTCATAGTCGACGAATATTCGGAAGCCGAAATAATTCAATAGTTGGCCCTCCATTTTCAATACTTGCCAAAACACAACAATATAAATTTTTTACATCCGAACAGACAACTAAATTCATAGTTTTCTAGAGAAAACATTGTCTAATGTATAATTTGGTGATGTTTCATAATAATAACTACGGGCATGTTGTATGAGCATAGGCTTGGCATTTCGCTCTTGATTTGATTGGGCAAGAAGTGGGTGTCACGTCGAGTAGAAACTTGTGTTGGCAGTCGCTGGAGCATCAAAAACAGTACAATAGCTGAACAGAATTGAAAAAAGAAAGAAAAAAATGAAAATAACAGAGAACCGGTCGTCGGAGAAGAAGCTCAACGAGCTCGTCTCTAAGAACCGGTCGTCGGAGAAGAAGCTCAACGCGAGTAGCGTCTTGCCCCTGTTCGATGGCTTCAAGCTTACGTCGTTGAGCTCGCCCCACTTCGCCCAAGTCCTCCACTACGCCTTACGATCCGTGAGGCACCTCGCGAAAGCCATGGCTCGCAAGATGGAGGCGGCGAACTGGAACCTCGACGACGCCATCCCATTCATCAAGCCGCGAGCGAGGTTCGCGAAGCCCGGCCACCGGCACTTCGCCATCGAATCGTTCGAGGCCAGATTGATCTTCGAGGGCTTCAACTTCCCCGACGGAGGAAGAGCTCGATTCTGGCAGAGGCGATGGCGATGCCAGTTCAGAGCAATGACGGCTTGGACAGCCGAGCAAGCGTGGCAAGAGGTGGTGACGGTGGCTTGGGGACGGCGGCGGTGGCTCACGGCGATGAGGGGCGGCGAGGACGGCGAGACGGCTTGTCGGACGAGCGGTGGGTGGTGGTGGTTCAGTGGCCAAGAGGTGGTGGTGAGTAGGGAGTGGGGTGGCGGTGTGGTGGTGGGTGAAGCAGCAGCCATCAAGAGGAGGAGGAAGAAGAAAAAGAAGAAGAAGAAGAAGAAGAAGGGGTAGGGTTTCGGCCGAGAGAGAGGGGAAAGAGGAGAGAGAGAGAAGAAAAGAAAAAAGTTGGGGGGGCAAGAAGCGATGTGAGGAGGGAAAAGGGGAGAAAAGAAGAGAGAGAGAGAGAGAGAGAGACAAGAAAGGGAAAGGGGGAAGAATCCGTAGAGGGGGGAAATCTTGCGGGGGCGACGCTAGGGTTTTTTCTTTTTTAATTATGATAGGTTCCGGTTCCGGTTCCCAGTTACCTTTTTCTAGGAACCGGAACCGGAACCAAGAATGCCGGTTCCTAGAAAAAGGGAACCGGGAACTGGAACCGGTCTCTTTTGAACCGGGAACCGAACCGGACCCTCCGGTTCCCGGTTCTACCCAGGAACCGTGCTCACCCCTAGTTCAAACACTAGCAGGAGGAGGAGGAAGAGTGAGGCCGAACATGTTAAGACAAATCAAGCGTTTGATGCATAATCCAAGTTATGCAAACGTGGTTTGCGGTGACACGTACGGAAGCCTTGCGTCATGGTCTCACACCTTCATTCCACCGATGCAACTCCCATCTCTGCGCCTTCCTCTTGAAAACTTCACCTCCAGTTATTTCACATAAAATAAATAATTAAAAAATATTTCTTAAAAATGATCATTTATATCGATTGAAATAATTAATTAATACAAAATATTTTTCATTATTATAACAATTTATATATAAATATTTTTATAAATAATGAAAATATCTTTCGTTCATTTATTTCTATAGACGATATAAGTTATCATTTTTAGGTCTTTTTCAACTCATTTATTTTTCGTGAAATAAACACATCCCTAAATTCCTGTCCTTTGCATCGATGTTGTTCCAATTATAAGTTGATGACATCGTGGAAAGAAAAAGAAAATGAGAGATACCATAAAATCGTAGGGAGCATTTCCTCCCTTCATATTGTGAGTCGAAATTGAATTGAGGGGCATGCTCTATACGGTGACCCAAAAAAAGGTGGGATCTATAGAATGGGATGGAACAATATTTTGTGGACTGGAATGTTGATAAGGCGAAACGAATTCTCAAATTTCCCGAACGCATTCGTTTTCGTGCGCCGGTCCAATACACGTAAAGTCAACCGCAATGAGATTCGGGGAGATGGAACTAGGCCGATCCCTCTCTTCACAGAGGGAATTGTATTTGATTACTCCTATTCATTGGCGCATGTAAAGTCATCCGTGATGAGAGTAGGGAAAGTAGGACAAGTTGATCCCGCCTATGACAGAAAATATATTTGTATGTGCGGGCGTGTCATGAGATCACAGGCTCCCTCTTTTTATCGACCATCAATAATCAAAGGAATTGCTGAAGTACGAGCTTTGTCAAATGTCATGGCATCATTGCATGAGATTTTGATAGTGAAAGCAACGGGTACCGATTTTCCAGATGAACCTAACTGATCTTTTTCTTGGTCGATGACTTGCAATTGCATCTGCTCTGTCCAATTTTTTTTAATGAAATATTTTTTCTTTTTATAATTCGATAAACCTTTATTTAAAATTTGATGATAAGACATGTGTAGCCCTTATTATACCTTATAAAGGGTGCATTTCGGTTTGGAAAAAAAAAATGAAAGAAGTTTATATCTTTCCATACAACGGAATAAAATTTCTAAGTCCTTTTCATGGTTCAATCAAACACCAAAAGATATTACCATTTTATTACGTAAACACTCAAATCGCTAGCCATTTGAATTCATTTAAATTTACTATAATTTATCCCCCACAATATTAATTTAATCTCTTTTTTTATTTTTTTTTTAGTAGTATTTTGGATCCCTTTCTTAGTCTTGGGCCTTCCTTTCACCGATTATGGGCCATTTAAACTGTAATCTACACATAGAATAGAGGCTGAAATACGAGGATTACAACATTTTTGGGTTCAAAAACCAATAACCCATTAACTAATGTCAGTTCTTTGCATCAGAGACATCAATTTAAATGGAGAAATTTCGAAGTTCGACGAGGGCACTTGCCCCGAGTTAGCAACACACGGCGCCGCGAGGTGGATGCCGTGTTTTCGATTGCCTCAAGAATACAGTAATCTAATGCGTAGAAAGTTTGACCATCTAATTATCGTAATAAAAATCGAAGACATTTTGATTTTTGGGAGGCAAGAAACATGCCTTATGTCGAAAAGCTTGACTTACATATCGTGGCCTCACGGTGAAGACTTGTTGAGAGTGTTCCGGTGGTGGGGTCAGTTCACCCAATCGGTATAAATGGTCAACTCGGCATGGCTTATTGGCCTCGATGTGACAGAAACGTTGACAATCAGGTCTGGAATTTATGCGAAAAGGAAGGATATGGGCAGGATCATAATAGGGATTGCTTCTCGGGTCGCGCTGACCCAAAAAAAAAAAAATAGAGGAGGATCATTCCCTCATTCCTCTTTTATTTTCTTGAATTTGTTAGAATTTGAGAAAATGATATTAAAAGTTAGGGGTGAGCATAATTCTAGAGTAGAACCTAGAACCTGAGAACCGGACTAGTAGGAATCTGTAGGTTTTAGTTCCAAAATATGTAGAGTAGGTTTCAGGTTCCAAAAAATGAGAAACTCGTTTCAACGGGTAAGTTCCAAATTCTTAGTTTGAGGAATCTAAAACCTATAACCTACAACCTAAAACAAATTTTAATATTTTTCTTGATCCATATCTTCATGCGATCTTCTGATATTTCATGTTGTACAAGGATGAGTGTATAATTTGGAAGCACTAGTTCGAATTTCTATTTTATGATTAAGATTTTTACTTTATTAATATTCATATTTTTTGTGTATTTAAATATAAGTTATGATTAGTGAATTGTAATCGTTCATATCAGGTAGACCTTGAAACCTATGATAAGATAGGTTCCAAGTTCTATGATATGCAAAATAGGTTTTAAGTTCTAAAAAAATGAGAAAGTTGTTCCAACAGATAGGTTCCAACTTTCGGGTGGAACTTGTACGGAACTTAGATTCGATCATCCCTACTTCTATTTAGTTGAATTCCTTGCCAAGAATTCATTTTCTTCTATTGATAGTTTTGTTCATTTTGTATTCTCTTAGAAGTAACAAAAATTGTGCATGACACTCACTTTAATACTAAAAAATTGTTTTTTGATCACTTAAATGTCAAATCTTTTGAAAAATGATCTTTTCAATACTAAATTCCAATCTATTTATGACCTTTTTTTCATTAATATCTTAAGCCGACGTAACTTGCTAGAGGAGTCTAGTCAGTATCTAAAGCATAAACGACATGTTGAATGCCTTTTCCCCAAGAAAATAGGCAGGGCAAGAGGGTGCTCCTTCCCCAATTGCAAACTATAACAGTACCTATGAAGATTGGTGATATCTTCTCGTTTCTCGCCATTTTTTAACAGGTTCAACCTTGTCTCGATCCTGTCTTCCTCTTGTTTTTTATTTTCCATCGAGCAGGTGCATTACGAGTAGTGTTTGCCTGTCTCGCAAGCATGTTCAATTCGTCGTTTTGTTTTGTAGATTCCGCCCTTCGATAGCCAATTAAGATGGATTCATGTCGTTTTGATGGAGGTGTTGTGATTTGGTCATTGGTCTTGCAATGCTAAGCAAAAAGAGACATCTGTCAGTTCGATGAGTTAATTGCAGAGAAGAGAGATTTTGTAAGAGGGGCTGGAGACAGAGAGAGTCACCTCAGTTCGACATGGGCGTGATGGCAGGTGGTGACTACGGAGACCGACGAAGTTCGACGGCGAAAGTCAGCGAGGTGCGACGGAAGCTGCGCGAGAGGATTCAAGAGAGCGAGCGACAGCAACCGAGCGACGAGGGTTAAACACGAATGGATGGCGTCGTCTTTTGTTGAGCCATTCTGGGACTATTGGGGCGACGTCATTTATTGTAGACCCATGAAACGGCGTTGTTTTGAAACTATGGTGCCACGTTGGATGAAGTGGCGTCATTTTGCAAGTCCACGTGAATGGGATTTTTTAAATATCTTGCCAACTCATATGAAAAATTTTAATTAAAAAAGGCCACATGTAAATTTGGATCGGAATTTCTTGTCGTTGGCACTTAAGTGATCGTTTTTTCTCAAATTTGGTATGTAAGTGATCTAGTGAAAACTTATGTCATGTCCAGACCTGTCTTTAGGTCGCAATTAGCGAGGGTTATTGTTGTGATATCCCAAGCACGTCATAGTCCCATTTCTTTGGTCTTTTTATTATGAGCATGCGGGAATGTCTATACGACAAACACCCAAACACAACAACAAGCAACTAGGAAAACACTTTACAAACAATACTACTATTATACAATGTTAATGATTTGTACAAGCCCTTTTACTACAAGCCCCTTTTCTTTTTACATATTTATCCACAAAAGTCGGGGTAATCTTAGGGCTCGTTTGATAACATTTCTATTCCCGGAAATAATTTCTTATCATAAATTATTATTTTTTATTCTGTTCTCGGGAACAATTTCTAAATATTTTAAACCGTTTGATAACTTGTCCAAAAATTTTATTCTGGAATAGAATTGCATTTAATACCGTGCTCAAAGTTTCTACTCCAAATCATTTTCTGTTAATTTTAAATAATTTTATTAATTTTTTCCTTTTTTCTTCTTTTTTTTTTCCTTTCTCTCTCATATTCTTCTTCTTCAAGTGGCTAGTCGCCGGTTCGGCGATCGGCCAAACAAGGGTCGACGATCTCACCGAAGCGACGCCAGACCTTGGCGAGGCCAGCCCTCGTCGGCCGAGCCTCACCAGGGCTAGGCGAGGCCCGCCTAGCCACCAACGAGGCTCGGCCTCGCCGGATTGCGAGGCTCTCCCAGCCCCACCAGATCTAGCGAGGCCCGCCTGGCCACCGGCGGGGCAAGGCGAGGCGGCCGAGCCTCGTCGGTGGCTGGGCTTACCTTTGGCGAGCTCATTGGACCAATTGCCGACAACCGGCGGCAATGGGCAGCGAACGGCAACCACGGCAATGGCGGTAGATGAAGAAGAAGAAGAGAAAAGGGAAGAAGAAGAGGAAAAGGGCTTGATTCTTAAATTTATTCCCGGGAACAAGAATCGACTTTTTTATTTATTCTTAATTCTGTATCAAATCTATTTCCGAGAATAAAAGAATAGAAATTTGTTCCCAGAAACAAAAATTTTACCAAACACAATTTTGTTCCAAAACTACTCTCGAGAACAAAAAATCAAAATCTGGCATTGTTGGGATGGTTACCAAACTGGCCCTTAACTTCTCTAGCAAGGTTGCACTTCCAAAATTGGCTCCCCCTTGTTAGGCTAACTCCCTAGGTACTAGATGCGATCCTACCAAATGCAGATGTGTCGCTTGGCCCTAATGGCCCATCAAACCAATGTGGGGGTCTAACAAGGTTGCTGTCAAACCAAACGTACCAGGCTTCATAGCGACGGAAGACCAAATCGTCTAGCCCCTCCTTGATCTATAAGTAGTAAAGCATCTATGGTAGGTGGTCTTGTACTCTACATTGACAATATCGGTAATAGACATTTCCATATCAACAAGCAAGCAATGATGAACAAGAGGGAGTCCATACCTACAAGTGTAAAAAACAAGGATTGAGCCATGGACTCAGTAACACCGATTAGGAGGATACCTCACTATTGAACAAAGCATGTAACTATCACCGCATCAAATGTCAATGGTAGATTAATAGCAAACCATTTCAATAATCTTGACTATATGCATGAGCATAGTTTGACTTACCTTTGATGCATGAAGTACTCGATATCGTCAAAACGAAACACAGAGACATGCATAAAGAACTTCATTTATTAACTTAATCGAAATCCATCAGCTCATCCGGAATGCACCGGGCATCCGAAATCCAATTGGCAATGTTACCAAAATTCGTGATAGCTATAGTTTTTGACATCATGTGGCCATCAAGAAACATCATACAATCTGGCTTCTTGTCTTTCTTTCTTAGCCAATGCAACATGGCTCGAAGGCATAAATATGCAAGTGTGTGTCATGACCTACAATAACAATAATATACAATATGCCGGCTATGGCACAAGGTTCATGGCTCAAACGATATGCCTAAGCACCGACCTAACACCAAACAAGGCTCAGATTGACACCCTTCAATGTCAATCCGAGGCCAAGTGAGGTTTCATCCATCATGCCTCAATGTCTATCCAAGACCAAGCAAGACCTTTTCGTGGCCCAAGCATGCTTCATCTTATGTATACTAGCAATGAGCAAACAATCGTCGACATACACATACAAGCACAAGTAAGAACATATCCAAGTTTGAACTACATAATGCAATGCCCTAGCCAAGGACTAGGGAAGTCACTTACTACTTGATCGAGTGGTGGCCAACAGCTAAATGGCAGCTAAATGGCGAGAGGCAAGCAGCGAAGGGGAAGTGGCCAAGAGAGAGGGAGAGTAGCCGAGAGAGTGAGGGGCATGCAAGAGAGAGGAGAAGTGGGAGACACGAGCCAAGGTTGGAAAATGAAGGGTTAGTGCTTCTAGTTATAGGCCAAACCTCAATGATGGCCTTTCCAAATGGTCCTATAACTTGTTTTGAGTGGCAAGGCTAATTTAGGAGAGGTGTAGCCCTATCTTGGTTATATGGCACCTAGGATTCTTTGTGTGTTCTTCTTATTGGTCCACCTGGTTAATTAGTCATCACTTTAATGAAGAACTTATCCTGAAGAGGTGGCACCCCCTACTTTGATGAAATGGTGTACTAAGGCCTTAGAAGACACTTGTCATTCTTCTCATTGGACCACTTGTGTAATGAGCCATCTTGCAATAATAACTTTGCTAAACTTGTTCTCCAAGGGTCATCTTAGTGTAATGATGACCATACTTCTATAGGAAGAACTAAGCTTATTAGTCATCCCCTTCATTAATTGCTTAGATTTAGTGTCATCATGAAATTTTGGATTTTTGTCACATGTTAGACTACTTGTTCTCTAAGGTAAGCCCCTAACTTGTCACTTAGGCGTGTGACTCATCCACCCTCCTTAATTTACTAACTTCCAAGGAACATAATTGCAAGCATGAGTTAAACCCCTTTCTTGCCACTTGGGCATGTAAGTCATCCCCTTCAAATTACTAACTTCCAAATTACATAATTGCAAGCATGAGAAGGAAGTGAATGTAAGCACTGCCATTATTGGGAGAGAATTCTCATACTCATCCACGATCAGCTACCCTATTTAGACTAAGGTTCGTGATTAATTCGCGATCGGATGAGGTTGGACATAACCAAGCTTGACCAATTAGGCTAAGTCAGTTCCTATCCTGGCCAGCACATTGCTAGGATTAGCTGGGCTCGAAGCCAAGCTAATCGAGCTTGAGACTAGCCAATCTAGCTCAGGGCTGGTTGACCAAGCTCGAGCTTAATGACTAGGCTCGGAGCTCAACTAACCAAGCTCAGAGCCAGCTCATGTGTATCAACTCAAGATTGGATCTATGACTAATCCACATTTAAGTATAGCCAATCTGTGGTCAATCCTCGGTTGTCATGCAGTGACATGGGATCAAGCAATTCGAGGCTAACACACAGTCACACAAAATCGGTCCATGGTCGTTCGTGGCCAATGCATGACTATGCAGAATCACTCGCAACTAGTGCATAACTAGGCGGAATCGATCCATGACTATCCACTAATCGATCTGTGATGGTGCATGCTCATCACACAATTGATCCTTATGGTCGAGCAACCAATCCATAATTGAATAACTCTAATTGACTAGAATAATCAGTGGATCAATTCACTACCAATCCCTTGGCCGTCCCATGGCCAATCCTTCGATCAAACCATGACTGATCTATAGTCAGCTTTCTTGATCAGGCCGATCAGTCTATAACCAATCCTTGGATCAGTCCATGGTCAATCTCTGTTATTGGCGTACTGATCCCGTGGCCATCTCTCATGATTGAGATAGGGACTCAAATCATGGATGTCACATTTTGGCATTAAAGTAAGCGTTGTTAATAACTTTTAGCATTTTTAGTATCATTCTCCTATTAGAATTTATTTGAAATCGTGGTGACGTCAATCGCGCCTGTGTGATCATCTTATTCGTAGATCATGATTGACTTGTGCTTGTCGATGTTCGTTTGCACTTGTGGTTAGTAATTTCTTTTATGGATCGTAGCTTGACTTTTGAGCCCGTAACATTGAAATGTTATTATTCAATAATTAAGCAATAACGTAGTAATATACTTCAAATTATTGCAAGTGAGACATCCATAACTTTGGATACCATGATATTAATAAGTTTCTACACAAAAAAAAATTAAAAAAATCTTAAACAACCTGAATTTATTCAAACCATTTTTTTCCTAATATTAGTAACTTATCTCAATGGTTGCAACATTATTTTTCGTAGATATAATAGGCTACTAACGAATGATTAACCTTACATATCGCAATTCTCCATGATCAGCAATAACATTGACAAGTTTATAATTGGAAATTTTCCTTAAAAGTTGTAATTGCGATCTCTTCAAAAGAATAATGCTAAGATAACAGTCACTGTTACTATTGAAAATAACGGTGGCATGGGAGCCCCAGTTGTAGTGCTAGCATAACACCAATTGTGAAGGAGGGAAGGAAATTTTTTTATCATGATGTTAGTATAACATCAGTTGCCTTTTTTATTAGTTGCATCTTGTGGCCTACATACCGCGGAAACTTGCAATGATAATGGTGACCGTTACTTAAGCATTTTCCTTATCAAAATCAATCGACGGTCGAAGTTTATTCTCCCTTAATCTAAAAGCTCGTGCTGAATAGGACCGATCTCGTATTTCTCCACACGGGACTACAAAATTTCCAAGTTCCACTTCAGATGTTGCCTTCATATTCAGTAATGATTACAATCGGGAGATTCCCAATATTGCGGTTGTTAGTTTGATGACTTCGTGGAAATTTTGTTTTGGGGATGAATAGCAACTAAACGTCCTTTTTGGGATCTACCTGCTCGAACTATGTTTTGAATAAATTCGCATCTTAGTTGGCATTTGAAATTGTTACGATTTACAAAAGTAAATTGATGTGTTGTTTGTTTCATAAAAAATTAGTGATTTAGAAAATATTTTCCAAAAAATAATTGTTTGTATCATTTATGAAAATGAATAAATGAAAATATTTAAACATAAGTTATTGTCAATATTAAAAACATTTTTCATTGACTCACTATCTCAAGTGGTCATTTTTGAGAAAATGTTTATCTATTTTCAACAAAACAACCGGAGCCTGAATTCTTGAATCTACAAAGACTACCACATTATAACAGAAAAAATTATCCTACTAAAGATATCAAAATGGTTATTTTCTCTATGAATTATTTACAAACTTTGAAATTTAGAACCAAAGCTTGTGAATGACAATCACACTCTTCAGGGATAAGTACAACATGAGTGTCATAATCTTTGTACGACGCTCACTTAAATGCCATATTTTTTTTTCATTTACTTAAGTGCCACATCGAAGTAAAATCAATCATCTGGGTGTCATTATAAATTGTCCTACCTAGAGATTTTCCAATTAAAAAATGACTTTTTTATGAGTTTTTTGAATTTTTTAATTTTTCTTGTTTATTTTTTCCTTTTTTTTGTGCGCCAGCCACAAAGGCCTCGCCTTCATCTCATCACGAAGGCCCTTGCCAAATATGCTTGAGATCAATGGTGAATTTTCCAACCAAACAAATTGTCAATGGCTCCTAAGTTTTCCCTTTTTTTGTCCGTCATACTCTAAGGTTCCATTCATTTCGCAAAAAATGTGACGTTTTTGGAAAATATTTTCTAAAGAGCCATTTTCCAGTAAAATATAATTATTTTTCAATGTTCAGGTAAAACCTCAAAATGAAGTGCAAAATATTTTCTATTGTTCAGTAAATAAAATATTTTCCTCCATACACTCTTTTTTATTTATTTTTTAAAATATGTTTTTCATTTTTTTAAATTGATTATTAAATTTTCTTTTCTTTTTCTTGGTCACCAGCCGTCACCATGGCCAACTGAAGAGGGAAAAAAAAGAAAAGAAAAAGGAAAAAGAAAATTAAAAAATAATTCCAATTAAAAAAAAAAAAAAAGAAGAAGAAGAAGAAGAAGAAGAAGAAGAAGAAGAAGAAGAAGCAAAGGAGAAGGAAAGGAGAAGGAGAAGGAGGAGGAAGTGGGGGTTTATAGGGATCTTAGATAAGAGAGACCAAGTGAGAAAAATATTTTTCATTTTCAAAAGAGGAAAACATTTTCTTCTAGTTTAGAAGACTTTTTTTTCCTTCATGAAAAATGTTTTCCCCAAGAAATTTATTTTTCATTAAATGAACACTAAAAAATCTGAAAAAAAAAAAGTTTTCTTGAAAATTATTTTCCTCAAACAAACAGAATATAATTCTCAACTCACTCTTAAACTTTTGTCTCACCTTCTTACAAAGCATGGAAGTCAAACCCCATGCCTAAAACTTAATGTCCCCACCCCCACCCTCTTAAGAAGGTGGGGAATCGAATTTCCCACCCCTTTTTCCTCATTCTATGTCAATAATTAACTTTTCAAATTTGTGACACTTAAATAGGCAAAAAAAATTATGAATCATCCACATCCACATAGGACAACCAACATCCTCAAGTGAACCATCATACGAAAGTTATAGCATTACTTATCTCCTCTCTTGGTGATGCAACAAGGGTCTCTCTTGTTAAGATCCCAATCTAATGAGGATTTGACCACATAATTGGACCGACACCGGTCAGGGCCAAGAACCAATTCAATATTCAAAATTCAAGATTTGATCTACACAAAATTGAAGTCCCACGACCAAAACCGATCCAATCCGCAAAATTCAAAGACCAAATCGAAGAAAATTGAAATGCCTCGACATCGGCCAAGGAGTTCCCAATCCACCACAATCCAATAGAATCGTCCCAAAAGTCTTAACTCTTCTGTTTATATAATGGGGAGTATGTACGTACAGATCTACGCACCACCATTGATGCAAACATGCACGAAAGCCAACTCCTAAAAGACGAAGACAATGTCAGCTCATCTTATATCGTGAACGAGGTTTACAAGACCCATAAGCGTTGACTAAGTAATGGAGAGTAGGGGTGAGCGGTTCTCGGTTCTAATTTGGTTCCGTTTGAAATCTAGAACCTACCCTCGAGTACAGATTCCTCATTTTTTGGAACCTGAAACCTACCTGTCAATACCAAGAACCTGGAACCTACCCTATCACAGGTTCCGTGGTTCAGTTTCAATAGGTTCTTTTTTTTTTTTCATTTTCATATTTGAACTATAATGAAGAAGAAAAGAAACAAACCAAAACTTTTATGTCCATAAATTGCCAAAAATAATTCCTTGGGAGCATAAGCATCCAAAAAAAAAAAAAGCACCTTTCTATCCCTTTGACTAATGCCGCTCCATCAGCAAACTGAATTTTCATAAATATAGCTTTTTTCTTCACAGACTGCAAGGAGAAAATCTATCTCTTAGATGAAACAACAGTTACAGGAAGAAAAAACAAGGGCAAAAAAAGGCAGCAGCACAATCAAAGTTCATATTAGCATGTCCATCTATTGAGTGATGCAAATCTCAACTAAACCAAACGATCTTACCCTTCCTATCCAATATAATGAAGAGCCTCGCTCCCTACACTCAACCACAAGGTACTTAAACTCATGTAAAGATGCAACTACTTGAGAAAACCTAGAACCCTATAGAAAGGCATTCCACAGTATCGAGTCTCAAGAAAGGCATTGGGTTTGACCATTTTCTTAGTATCATGTTTTCTCAAGACAAAAAGCCGAAAAACTAAAACAAAAAAATTCTTGCTCCGAGAAACACTTTCAAAGAAACACTTTTGAACAAAAAATTGTTTCTTCTCTCTTTTTTTCTTCTTTTTTTCTTCTTCTTTTTTCTTGGGTTTGACTTTCTGAGGGCCGGCGACGCCGTTTCTTAGACTCTACTTCGTTCACCGATCAGGCCCTCAAACAAAAAAAAGAAGAAAAAAAAAAAAGAAATGAAAAAAGGAAAAATAAAATAAAAATATTAAAAAATAAAAAGAAATAAAAAAGAATATAAATTTACAAACGATTTCTATTCATTTTTTATTCCCGGAACAAATTTATCAAACGAAAAATTATTCCCGTTTTTTTTCCTCTTTTTGACTCAAACGTTTAGAGTCTAATGAAAAAAAAAAATGATGTCCATTCAATTTATTAATGAAAAGATGTCCAATAAGAATTTCAACAATGGTAGATGCTTGTACTTCATTGAAGAGAGATATCACCAAACTATTTGTCAGAAACTACTTTTCAATGCGTCATACGGTAAAGTAATCCATGAGAACTTTCAGTTGTGGCGTTGGCAAGAAAAAATAAAAGGAAATTCCAATGGCGGTAAATGTCTTAGTACATTAAAGAGCGGCATCATCAACCACTTTCTTATCATCCTATATAACCAATCTTTAATAATTAGAAAAGAGAAGGGAACATTCAATGGTGTCAAATGTCTCACTTCTTACAAGAGAGCCATCACTAAACTATTCTGAGTGTCTTATATCACCAATAACCAAATTTCAATCGTATCATATGCAACAAGATCTCTTATGGTGAGCATAAGACTCACCTAATGTTTATGGTTTCATAGCCTACTTGTTCAAAGCAACATTTACTCTCTCTTCTGTGATCGATGTACGGTTCTTGTTAGAAGTAAGAAGGGTAATTAGAAGTAAGAAGGGTAAATGGCTCTTTACCACTTTTAAGGTTTATTTTGATGTATATTTATTAAAATTTATTGAATTTACAATGTACATTTTCCTCACATGGTATCAGAGCCTAGGACTTAACTCTAGACGACGGAGTAGCCACTCACCGCCATCGACTCGCCGGAATAGTTGGATGTCACCGCCACTCACTATCGAACACCCTTGCCACTCGAGCGCCCCTCTCCCTTCTCTTGCCTCTTCGTGCGGCTTGCTTGCGTGGCTCGCACTGCTTGCGCGACTCGCTCGCACTCGAGCGACTCCCTCACACGACTCGATCGTGCTCACGTGACTTGATGGGTCTCTATTCTTTGGTTACTAACTCACTGGATTTGTAGAGGATCAACAACATCGCTAGGGACCGAATCCTGCCCATGATTCTACTAAGGGAATGGGGTGACAGCAGTAGCCGAGCAACACTGGGAAGCAAGCGATGCTATTTTTTATGGGAGAAGATGATTTTGTGGGTTAGAACTTTTATTTTTTTAAGTTGCTAAGAAAGAGATCTTACTGTTTTGGCTGATTAATTTATTCGAGACTTGTGATGAAGCAAAATAGTTGCTGCTTGGGTACATTGGTGATCTCAAAGTGGTGTGGTAATATTGAGTTATTAAATTATTGAGGCTGAGTTGTTTGACAGAAGTTAAGGTCAGAGTTCGCTTATTATTATTTGGAAAATGGGTGATCACTCAAAGAGTACAATTGAAGTAGATCCCGAGAAGAATAATACTATGATGACTGAGGTGATTTCCTCTTCGTCTAATCGAATTACTGATAAGAAGCTCGCAAGTAGTGCTAACTTCCACCAATGGAAGAAAATCATGAAGCTTACTTTGACAGGCAAGAATCAACATAGACACTTAACTGAGTTTAAGCCCAAAGATGATGTAACTTGGGATGGTGTTGATGCACGTATTCTTGGCCAAATGCTGAATTCTATGGAGAGTAATGTAGTTGACATGGTAACTCATATTGATATATTTAGAGAATTATGGGAGTATTTGAATGTGTTGTATTCTGGCCAAGATAATTTGTCACGGATTTATGAGCTATCGTAGGAGTTTTATCAATTTGAAAGGAAGGACACTCTATTACCCAGTGCTTTGTAGACTTTAAGAGATTGTATAAGAAGTTGAATGTTGTTCTCCCTATTTCAGCCAATGTTCAACAAATGCAATGTCAGAGGAAACAATTGGATGTAATGGGATTCTTAGGAAGTCTTGGTTCTGAATATGAAACCGTTAGGTCTCAGATTCTTGGAGGAGAGAATATAGTGTCACTTACAAATACATTTGCTCAAGTTCCTAGAGTATCTCATGAGTCTTCTTAGGATACTACATCAATGGTGGAGAGTTTAGCTCTTGTGTCCTAAACTCAAACCGGTAGTGGTAATAGGAGTGATGGAAGAAACCGTGGCAAATAAAGTGGGTGTGGTGTTCGAGGAGAAGGCCGAGGCATGGGAATAGGGAGAGGTCAAAGTCATCAGCATCCTTATGGACAATTCCACATATCTACCGATAATTCGAGGACTCCACGAGTTTGTCATTACTGTGGCAAACCTGGTCATATTCAAAAATTATGTTACAAGCTACATGGGAGACTAGGGCAGCAGCATCAATTCGCTAATACGGCGTCTAATATTGACTCTACTCCACATTCATTTGAAGACAAGGTACTAGTTATGTCTGGTGAGGAATATGCTCGGTACAAACAATCTCAAATCTCACAGCCTATTTCTTCCACTGCTACTTTGGCACAGACAGGTAATGCTACTGCATGTCTTTTGGCTACTTCTCGTCCTTGGATCATTGATTAAGGGGCTTCTGATCACATGTCGGGTCTTTTAGGTATATTTTCCTCTCTTTCTCCATCTTTGTCCATAGTTACTCTAGCCAATGGATCACCTACACATGTTAAGGAAATTGGCACAGTTAACCCAACTCCTTCATTGTCATTGTCCTTAGTGCTTTATCTTCCACAATTTCCATTTAACCTCATGTTTGTTAGTAAGTTAAGCAAAAACTTTCAGTGTTCAGTAACCTTTTATCATGATTCTTGTATTTTCCAGGATCTGGCTACAAAGAAGACGATTGGTAGAGGACATGAGGAAGGGGGGGTGTATGTACTTGAAGATGTTTCTTCAATTGCTTGCTCAAGTGTTGCATCCCCACATCAAACCCATTGTCGTTTTGGTCATCCTTCTCTATGTAGTCTTCAAAAGTTGGATTCTAGTTTTCAATCTCTTTCTAGTCTAGAGTGTGAGTCATGCCAAATTGGCAAATTACATCGTGTTAGTTACACACCTCGAGTCATTAAATGAGCAGCATCTCATTTTTTATTAATTCATTTAGATATTTGGGATCCATGTCATGTGGTTTCTAATTCGGGTTTCAGATATTTTGTTACTTTTGTCGATGACTATTCTAGAGTTACTTTGTTATATTTAATGAAAGATTGTTCAAAATTATTTTCTATTTTTTGTGCATTTATATCTGAAATTTATACTCAATTTGGCATGCATGTTAAAGTTCTACGTTATGATAATGGTAAGGAGTACTTTTCCACATCTTTTTTCCGATTTTATGACTCATTATGGTATGATTCATGAATCTTCCTATCCTAATACTCCACAACATAATGGTGTTGCTGAAAGGAAGAATAGGCATTTATTGGAAGTTACTAGATCCATGTTATTTGAGATGAAGGTCCCCAAAACCTTTTGGTTTGATGTTGTTCTAACTGCATGTTATCTCATTAATCGCATGTCTTCTTCTGTTCTGCAAGGTGGTATTCCTTTTTCCACTTTGTTTCCTAATAAACCACCGTATGTCCTACCACCCCGTATCTTTGGTTGTGTTTATTTTGTTTGTGATCATCAACCTAGAGTATCAAAACTTGATCCCAAGGCAATCAAGTGTATGTTTATAGGTTATTCCCGCACTCAAAAGGGATATCGGTGTTATTCTCCATTACTGAGAAAATATTTTATAACAGCCGATGTTTCATTTTTTGAATCTACTCCTTATCATAATGTTCCAATTGACGTGTCTGAATTGGATGAAGACTTGTATGTGACCACCATTCGGTCTACTATTCCAATTGTATCACCAATATCTACAAGGAAACCACCTCCTCTCCAAGTTTATACTCAACGTCCTCGTGTCACTATTGCTCCCCCCGCTCCTCTCGTCACTACTACGTCATATTTTGCTCCAAATCCGCCATTAGCTAACCTTCCTCTTGTATCTAATCTTGATCTTCCTATTGCTCATCGAAAAGGTACACGTACTTGTACTCAACATTCTATTGCAAATTTTATTTCACACTCTTCCATGTCTCCTACTTTTCGAGCTTCTTTAACTACTGTTGAACAATATCGTGTCCCCAAGTCTGTCGCTAAGGCATTACAAAGTTCTGGCTGGAGGACAGAAATGGAAGAAGAATTAAAGGCTCTTGAGATTAATCAAACTTGTACCACTTCCTCTAGGCAAAACTACTATTGGTTGTCGATGGGTATATGCCGTAAAAGTCAACCCTGAGGGTTCTCTTGCTCATTTAAAAGTAAGACTTGTTGCCAAAGGGTATGCATAGGTGTATGGGGTTGACTATCTAGACACATTTTCTCCTATTACCAAACTTACCTATGTTCGTATTTTAATCTCTCTTGTTGCATCATATAACTGGCCTTTATTTCAGCTTGATGTTAAGAATGCTTTCTTGCATGGCTCTCTTAATGAAGAAGTTTATATGGAGCAACCTCTGGGGTTTGTTGCTCAAGGGGAGTCTGGACTAGTTTGCAAATTAAAAAAGTCTTTATATGGTTTGAAACAATCTCCACGGGCATGGTTTGGAAGATTTTATAAGGTTGTACTGTCTTTTGGGCTATCAAGATGTGGAAATTATCTTTTTTTCTTTTATAAACAATCAGGGGGAGGCAAACTATTATTGATTGTGTATGTTGATGATATTATCATCACGAGAGATGACTTGGTTGGTATAGCTGAGCTAAAAACCTATTTTTAGCAACAGTTTCAAACTAAGAACTTAGGAAAATTGAAATATTTCCTAGGAATTGAAGTGACGCAATCACAGAAAGGTATTGTTCTGTCACAACGAAAATATGTCTTGGATTTGCTCATTGAGACAGGTATGTTGGGATCAAAGCCTCTTGATTCACCCATGAAACAAGGGGTTAAATTAGTTGCTAATGGAGGAGAAATTCTTAATAATCCCAAGAGATATAGAAGACTGGTAGGTAAGCTAAATTGTCTTACAATTACTCGACTAGACATTGTTTTTCCTGTTAGTGTAGTAAGCTAGTTTTTGTCTTCTCCTCGTACATCTCACTAGGATGTAGTTATTCAAATATTAAGGTATTTGAAGAAAGCTCTGGGGAAAGGAATTGTCTACCAAAACCATGGTCATATCAGGGTTGAAGGTTTTTCTGATGCTGATTGGGCTAGGTCTCCATATGACAGAAGATCAACTACTAGGTATTGTACCTTAGTCGGAGGAAATCTGGTATCACAGAAAAGTAAGAAATAAAGTGTTGTTGCCCGCTCCAGTGCTTAGTCAAAATATAGAGCCATGGCACAAGTGACATGTGAATTAATGTGGAATCGATAGTTATTGACTGAGTTAGGCTTTAAAGATTTAGTACCCATGACTCTATGGTGCGATAATAAAGTTGCAGTGCATATAGCTTCCAACCCCATGTTTCATAAGAGAACAAAACACATGGAAGTTGATTGTCATTTTATCCGAGAGAAGTTGCAAAGTGGAGTAATTCTTCCCAATCATATTTGAACTAAAGAACAACTTGCAAACATCTTCACTAAATCCTTGGGTAATGGGAGGATTGAACATATTTGTAACAAGCTGGGCATGATTAATATTTATGCTCTAGCTTGAGGGGGAGTGTTAGAAGTAAGAAGGGTAAATGGGTCTTTACCACTTTTAGGGTTTATTTTGATGTATATATATTAAACTTTATTAAATAATACGATGTAAGTTTTCCCCACAATTCTCATAGAAATCCAATATCTCCACTGCTATATTCTTCACCTGTTCATGAACACATCAGCTTGGTTTGTTAAAAAGTTAAAGAAACATTATACAAGAAATGACAAGATGGCAAAAATGAGCCTTGTAATGTCAGAGTTATTCTCTGGGAAACAAAATATTCAAAGTATACCAATGGCATGGCTAGATATGCAATGAGCAGTTGATGCAGGCATTAAAGGTTCTGAGCCTTTTGATCCACGCAACTTTAAGGGAGATTAAGAATACACCCATATAATTTATCAATTCACAGCAGCTTGTCAGAAATACAAGTAAATAGACACAAAAAATCATGCCACTAAGATTTTAAGATTGATGCATCAGAGGAATGCTTTTACACCATATTCCCCTTTTCACATCTTTCCCAGAAACAATTTCAACTTATGACTATCATGTTAGTCTAGCTACTCGAGTGAAAGGGCTACAACAAAGCAAAACTCCACCTTGAGTTGAACTCATGCACACTGGAGTGCTGACTTTGAAACCGTTCACTGGCCACTCACTATTTATAATCTCTTAAAAAGGCAACTATTCTCGTATTCATAAAGACCTATAGCAAGAAAAAGTAGCTAAGCAGAGATGGTAAAGTTTTATGTCCCTTGGAAGCTTTAACTGAATTAACACGTCACTAAATCAAGTTGCCAGATTCAATGACCAGTTATAAATTCTTGAAACCTGGATGATGAGGACTTATTGTCAAGAAATACAATCAACGGGAAAGGGCATTTGTACCAACAACCAAATCCAAAACCTCAAGAAGAAGAAGCTATATATTTTCCTCTTAATTGCTTATAACAAAATTGGGATTGAGAAGTTCAATAACCTTGATTGACTAAGAGAAAATAAAGAAAGAAGAGGAACTACAAGAGAGTTGTGTAAAGACTAACTGAAGGTATATAAACATTCTTGATATCAGATTTGACAAGAATTGATGAAAGCCTAAGTAAAGCTTTCTTTATCTGTAAGCTGTTCTTTTAGATGAAAACATGCTCAAATTTTACCAGGCAATCTAAGGATTGAACAACTCAAAAATTTCCCCTTGGAAATTATTTGCATATCTTCTTAAAGAGCCATGAAATTAAAGTACAAGGAAAAAAACAAGATAATCTTCTTTAGGCTTATGCAATGAGTATAGATATGAAAAAGGAAGAAAACTTAAGAGATTCAAACTCACAACATTCATGTCCACGCGAAGCTTTTCAAACCATGAGGTAGTGTCCTTGTCTTTGTATATGCTTGCAATGTATATAAAAGCCAGTGCAATCAAGTGAGGAGGATGCACAAGAATGAGGTCCATCTTGCACGTATCATTCATAAGTCCCCTGCATATCAATTTGGCATACATAATCATTTTTCATTATGAAACAAACTGAAAGCAAGATCATGGCATCAAATGACCCACAGGACAAACAAAAGTTCATTTGCTCTATACTTTTTTTCATGTGAAAATTATAGTGCTATATTCGCGTCACAAGTATAAGACCGAGCACCATATCAATGGGGCAACTTATTGAGAAGTCACTAAACTAATAAGCTTTTCTCTGAACATATGAAATCCTGAAAAGTCGCACTTGTTTGTTTTGACGACCAATTATATTTTCTTGAATGTCATGTGGACGTTTTATTTTTTGAGCACATTAGAAGATCTGCATTATATCTTAACTATCTGGGTGCACTGAAAAGACAGCCACATGGTCAAGGGAACCCGGATGGGAGCAGTTAATGAAGATACTGCACTAGATATGAATAAAATAATTGATCTTTAGATATCCCGAAGACATATAACTCTCAAGCACCTCATCTCGATAGAATAAAAATCCAGTTCAAAGAATAAATTTGAGTCATAAATATCTAAAGCTAAAGGGTAATGGCTCTGCTGCTATTTCACTTCAAGAAATCATGCATCAAAAGTAGAAGAAGCCTATGCATGATTATTCCATTACTATTTTGAGAACAGCTTACACGCAGTGTCTGCAGAAATTTAAGAGTGGAAGTTTTACCAAGTAAATTGGGTCATTTCTTCCATGCCCGCGTCCTGAAGCAAGCTGCCAAAAAATGAATATGAGAGAGAGAGAGAGAGTTCAGATTGTGAGTCCTCAGAAATAATTAGATTGAGTAGCATCTTAAAAGTATTTAATTGTGTCTGATCATGCATGAAGGACATACATGAACTCTAGATCTTGGCATAAAAATGGTTGTGACCAGTAATCCTAAAACATTAGGAGACACAAAAAATGGTTGGAGTCTTTCCTCTGATAAACTTCACAATACCCTTTCCCCAAGTCACGGGTTGGAATAGCAATTCTCAAAAGTACCATCAACTTCAAAAGGCAATGCAGAGGATATACATGAACTCTAGTTCTTGGCATAAAAATGATTGTGACCAGTAATCCTAAAACATTAGGAAACGTAAAAAATGGTTGGAGGCTTTCCTCTGATAAACTTCACAATACCCTTTCCCCAAGTCATGGATTGGGGTAACATTTCTCAAAAGTACCATCAACTTCAAAAGGCAGTGCATAGGCAAAAGAACCATAGCAAAAATGATGAAACGAAGGACTTACTGTGTCAAGGAACGGTAAGGATTGAATACGACCAAATAATAGTTGAGAGCTTCCAATATCTTCATTTCCATTTCAAGAATATCCTTCACCTCGTATCGATACTTCTCATCAGAATCTGGATAGAATAAGTAAAGGACTCTTAGGGGGTGCATGAGAACATTTCTGTTCCAGAAATAGTTTCTGAAACAGAAATGAATTTTTCTATTTCTATTTCTGAATGAGTTTCTGAGGAAAAAAATCTGTTTGATAACTTAATAAAATTTCTATTTCAAAAATAGAAATTCGTTTGATGAGCAAGAGGAGAGGCAGAGAAGAGTCGGAGCAGAGGCGCAGGCAGAGGCGGAGGAGAGGCGGAGGTGGAGGTGAAGCAGAGGCGGAGGCGGAGGCGAAGCAGAGGCGGAGGAGATCTGTTGCCGAGGGGTGCTCGAACAACAAGCGGGGACAGTGGGTCGCGACGAGGGGGTGGATTCGCGAGCAAATGTGGATGAGAAAGAGAAGAGGCGGAGGAGAGGCGGAGTAGAGGCGGAATAGAGGCAGATAAGAGGCAGAGGTCGCAGCGAGGGGGTGGATTCGCGAGCAGATGTGGATGAGCAAGAGAAGAGGCGGAGGAGAGGCAGAGCAGAGGCAGAGGAGAGGCGGAGGCTGAGGCGAAGGCGGAGCGGAGGCGGAGGAGAGGCGGAGCAAAGGCGGAGGTAGAGGCGGAGGCGGAGCAAAGGCGGAGGCAGAGGCGGAGGTGGAGCAGAGAGATGGAGGAGACGCGGAGGCGAAGGCGGAGGAGAGGCGGAGGAGAGTCGGAGCAAAAGGGGAGGAGAGGCGGAGGCGAAGGCGGAGGCGGAGCAGAGGCGGAGGAGATCTGTTGCCGAGGGGTGCTCGAACAACAAGCGGGGACAGTGGGTCGCGGCAAGGGGGTGGATTCGCGAGCAGATGTGGATGAGCAAGAGAAGAGGCGGAGGAGAGGCGAAGTAGAGGAGGAATAGAGGCAGATAAGAGGCGGAGGTCGCGGCGAGGGGGTGGATTCGCGAGCAGATGTGGATGAGAAAGAGAAGAGGCGGAGGAGAGGCAGAGCAGAGGCAGAGGAGAGGCAGAGGCGGAGGAGAGGCAGAGGCGGAGGCGGAGGCGGAGCGGAGGCAGAGGAGAGGCGGAGGAGAGGCGGAGGCGGAGCAGAGAGGCGGAGGAGACGCGGAGGCGGAGGTGGAGGAGGAGCAGAAGCGGAGGAGAGGCGGAGCAGAGGCGGAGGAGGAGGAGGAGGCAGAGAAGAGGCGGAGGAGGAGGCAAAGAAGAGGCGTACGAAGGAGAGAAGAGTGAAATTAGGGTTGGGAGAAATCGAAATTGATTTTCGGAAGAAATCGAAATAGAAAATTTATATTTCGATTTCTCCTCCATTTCTATTTACGGAATAGAAATCTATTCCGTAAATAGAAAATTTGATAAGCGTTATCAAACAAGTTTATGTTCCGAAATTGGTTTGGAATAGAAAAATCATTTTTGGAACAAAAATAATTTTTATCATACACCCCCTTAGCAGTTCTCACATTTGACCTATGGTTGCTTCGTCCATCTTGCTGGAATTTGATAACCACAAAGCACGATTGATTACAACATCCTTACATATTTTCCTGATGTAGAATGCAAGTGCTTTGGCCTGCACAGTGCTTTCTTCTGCTTTTGCTGCCAAGTACAGGCAGGCTAGAGCCATTAGGCATGGATCATACTCTGACATACTCTTTCTGGAATAGAAAAGCGAAATGGTGACCTAACGAAGTCATATGACATCATGATCTCAAACTTCAAAAAGACCACAAGCAAAACTGGCGTCAAGCAGAGGTCAGCAAGCCAAAGGTCAGCAACAGTGGCATCGAGGGCAAGCGGTGGTGGCATCGAGGGCGAGCGGCAGTGGTGTCGAGGTCAGCAACGGTGGGCAAGCGGTGTCGGACAGTGACAGTGGCGTCAAGAGCAGAGGGTCAGAGCGAGCAATCAAGGGCAAGCATCAAGCAAAGGTCAGCGGTGGCGTCGAGCAGAGGTCAGCGAGTCAGAGGTCAATGGCAGTGGCATCAAGGGCAAGGAGCGATGGCGTCAAGCAGTAGTCAGCTGCAATGGCGTCCAGCAGAGGCGGAGATCGGACGAAGAAAGAACTATGAAACTGAAAGTGTCATAATGTGAATTTCTGATTTGGGGCTTTTTTGGAACCCTAACCGGACTAAAACCGGGAACCAAAACTGGTCCCTTTAGAACCGGGAACCGAATCGAAACCTCCAGTTCAGTTCTCCGAACCGCGCTCACCCCTAATGGAGAGGGAAAAGCCTAACCTAAAGGCGAGGGAGTCTTTGGAAATTAAGAATGAAAAGATGGGAAAGTATGAGCTCACAGTATTCTATTTAAGATAAGGAAAAGAATAATAAATAGTAAAAGCTTCAATCCATAAAACTAAACAAAAAGAACAAGGTATTCCAAATACATCTAACTGCATATGAGCTTGCACTTGCCACACAGCATTCCATGGATAATAATAATACCACGCAAAAGCTTAAAAAACGAAAATTCGACGGCAACTCGCAGTCGAAACGCTTAGCTCTTTTCCTGCACTTCCTCCACTTTCTCTTCGTAATATTCGTTGTTATCATAATACTCTTCCTGTCCATAGTCATCAAAGTACTCGTCATCTTCATCGGTGTTGTCATCGTCATCCCTCCCGTTCTCCAACAGGCCATCAGAATCTCTCAATAGCTGACTCCTTATGCTTTCCTGGATCCTATCCTTGATGGCCGTGCCCTAGCAAAATACAGAAGTTGCGACTTGCAAGTGAGAAAAAAAAAATTGCATGTTAAATCATTAGAAGCTACAAAAAGTTGAGATTCCTTACCATCTTATGGCAACCTTCTTCAAACATTTCGAGAAATCCAGCAACCCAGCGATCAGCATTTTCAACCCACTCATTCCTATGCATGCCAGCAGTTTTCGCCACAGTTTGAATCTAACATATGAAGAACACACAAAAACATCATCAACGTGTGGGGAAACATAATGTAAGTAACTGCTGATGTTGGGCATTTTTCTATTCAGAAAAAAATAAATAAATAAATTATCCACCTATGTAGAAATTCAAAGAAAAAAATGTTTTGGAAAATGAAATTCAAAATATACAGCGAAATATATCCGAAACTTAGGGCAAAAGAATGAAACAAACTGGAGCTTGATCCTACTTACCCTCTCTTGCTGTTCCCTCACTTTTTCATGAAGCTTCTTTAGTCTCATATTCACCCGCAGTCGCTTTTCCTGCTTACATCATTGCACGAATAACTATAGCCTCTGAATAACATGTATTATTCACTGCTATGTAAAATGTAAAAAACACATAACTGCCTAGCCATGGATAATAATTTGGAGCTACATCATGACATCAGAAAGAACATATTCACATGAAAGAAAAGTGTCATGCCTTCACATAGCTAACACCAAGATCTTTTCTTGAATAGCCCCTGTCCAAGTTCCGCATCACATATTGGTTGTAGTCTTTGACGATCCTCATTATGATGTCCGATGTAGAAATCCCTTCAGTGCGCTTGGTTTCTTTAAATTTCCCAATAGCTTTGACCTGTAAACTCTTGTTAAGATAATATTCCGAGAAAAAAACAGCAAATACAAGAAGCAGAAGATCTCTTACGTACAAATTCATATACGTCGTTTCCAGCTCCACTGGTGTCAGCATAACTATGCAATTTTCATGAAAGATTATATAAGGGCAACATGTCTCACACAAAGCTTAGCTGAGTAATTCACCATCATATTGAAGAAAAGATTAAATATGACCTTCCAATCTTAGAAGCAAACATATCTACCATTTCTAGTTGCTCGCTGCCTGCGAGCAGATTTTGCAGGGTTGTCTAAATACATAGCACAAGCCCATCCAGACTCCACCAACTATCGAGTCTATTAACTAGATATAGATGAACAAGGATTGCAGGCATGTGAAAATCACTGGTCGCCAACCCGAACCAGAGAAGGGATTGGAGTGAACTAACGTAACATGACTATGGCAGTCAGGACACCAAGGAATCCATAGCATGTCATCCGTTTGATCCAGATGCCGTAAGAGATATCTGTCCTTCCCATATTTGCAAATTGGATTAGATGATAGAGTTCAGCCTCCATGGAATAGCTAGCCAAAATGATAGTCATTTTTTCATAAAGTCAACCCGTATTTTTTTCAAAAAAGAAAAACCTCTTATCTTTCCATATTCACAAAGTCAACTTAAAACCTTTCAACTTTCTAGAGTTTCAGGCAATTCTACTACCATAGGTGCATGGGAACTTAAACGAATAAATAAATAAATAGATTTTGGCCTTAAAAATTCGCAGCACCCTTTATAAAACAAAAACGCAACGCGAAATGCATCTATAGGCACTGCCTAGGGTCTCAACCTTAAGGACTGGATGTATTAGTAGGGCGGACCTAATATGCTCATTTACCGCAGTCATGAGAAAACAATAAATTGTCTTTTCTTTTCATGCAAAAGGCCTAGAGCAGTTTGTTTACATCTCCTTTGGCACTTGAATCAAGTAAAAAGTCAGCAATAATCCCTAACTCATACTAACGGCCATGGAAACAGTACAAGAGGTAGATAAAATACATCCTACTATCTGCAACCTTTTCTGCCATCTGACATGGGAGAGATTTCACCAGCACAGTACCATCCTCTTCACATCCTCAATAATGCAAAAACATTGCTTAAGGATTTGAGGCATAAACTATTCAGGCAAGCGATTAAAATTCAGGGATATTACCAATTGTTCCTGGATGACAAATAATCAGCTACTTACAGGGGATCATAATAAGGTAGCAGAAGGCAAACAGCAATCCCACAATTTACTCTCACTTAGTTATTCATCGATTCTTATCCAACAACATTGCAGGTAGGTTACCACCATCCAGGTTAGAATACAGGATGCTACTTTCTTCTCATGATTAAATCTCTCATTCCCCTTTACGATAAGAGCCCTCACAATTCCGCCAGTAACATGGCCCTTTTCATCTCCGACCTCATCATCACCATCCAGCATACTCCCATTCATCACAAAATCAAGAATTCGGTTTTAGTAGACTTACGGAAGTGCGTCATGGGCTACGAAATCGATGTTGTGCTTGTCGAGAAACTCTTTCGTGACCACCCAAGGAGCGTCGGGAATAACTTCATCTACCCATCTGACAAAACAAACAGATCGACAGGTAAACCGCTTGTGCTTCCTTTCTTTCATACAAATATATAACGAAAAGCCGAGGTAGCAGGCTGCTCAAAAACACCTTCTTTCTCATCACCCCATCTTCGGCTTCATCATCTACTGAGCGGATCGACAGAAGTGAAACGAGCTTCGAGACAAAAAAAAAAAAAAAAAAAAAAAAAAAATGATGAAGGGGATCGAGGAGCAAACGTACTTGCAATGGCGAAGCGATTCGTAGCGCTCATCTTCCGTCATGACGGTCTTGCCCTTGAACTTGTGGGTGATCTCATCGTTGCAGCAACCGACGAGCAAGTAAGTATTCGGAAACCTACGGCCCAAACCAAACACGGCAAAAAACACGAATCAGCGCTCATTTCCCCCCGCATCGAACACCAGATCAAGCGGAAATAGCACAGGACGCAGCCGGAGCCGGAGCCAGCTACGTCAACGCATCAACCCCCACCCACGAAATCGACATCGCTAATCGAACCGCGAAACGAGGGCCCAAATCGAGCGAAATAGATCGAGGATCCGAAGCAAAGGGGGACGGACGATTTCTTGGCTTGCTCGAGGGCGCGGGCGTGGCCGAAGTGGAAGAGATCGTAGATGCCGTCGGCGTAGACGCGTACGGGCTTGCTCGAAGGCATGGGATCGGCGGCGCCGGTATCTCCTCCTCCGGAGGCGGCGGCGGCGGCGAGGCGGAGGCGGCGGCGGAGGCGACGGAGGAGGAGGAAGGAGGGAGCGGTGGGGCCTGGTTCTCCATCGCCGCAGCGATCAAAGGAGCCTTCAAATAACCGTCGGACCTCAGGAGATGCCTCCCCCCAGAGGCTTACAGCGTTGAACGGGTCTTCTCCCGTGCTCCTTTTCCTTCGATCTCAAATATTCCCCTTTTTTTTATTATTTTTTTTCCTTTTATTATCATTATATTGTTCTTCTTTACGTTTTTTTTTTTTTAAATGCGGTCGACATGTGGATGGCCGAAAGTCATGCGACCCATTTGTCCTGGCAACGATTCGTTTGCCACGTGACCTCTCGCCGCGGGTTGGTGCGGTGATTAAGCGCTTCGGAGGGGGTACTTTGGCACGGAAGACGGCAGGGATTCAGACTTCCTTTTGAGAAAACCATGAGGTTTGACAAAAATTTTATTTTTGGAGGGTAGGCCAGCCACTAAAAGTACAATTGGCAACACTTTTGTCAAAGGCCCTTTGAAACTCTCGAGCCCTTTGACTCGAGGCAAAATACCCTTTGTCTGGTAAATTGTTTTTTTTTAGAAGCGAACGGATCTACATTTCATATAGATTTCACCTTGAAACTTGAAATTTATCCATTGGAAGAAATTCCTCGTTTTTTTGGGCCTGTAACAAATCTTATATACTCAAAAACCTTGAAACAGAAACATATCCATTGGCCGTGAAAAACAAATGGGCCTTTCATCGCATGTTGATCCGATCGCAACAACAAACATTTTACGCTCCAACTATCATCAACTCCTAAGCATTCCACCTATATAATTAACTAAATGATTGCCAGTGAATCCAAATATTTAATAACCACCACTTACTATTATAATTTCACTGATCATAACTTATATAAATAAATCTCGATCATAAGATAAAATCTCAAACTAATATTTCAAATTATACACTTATCATTGAATGGCATAGAATCATACGAAAACATGGACCAAAAGAAAACATTAAAACTTATTATAAGTTCTAGGTTACATATTACATGTTCCTCCAACTAAGAACTTGAATCCTGCCCATCAAAACAAATTCATCATTTTTTGGAACATAAAATCCACTCTGCATAACTTAAAACCTAGAACCTATAAATTCCTACTTGTCTAGTTCTCATATTCCAAGTTCTCATATTATTACTAACTATAATAATGTTTTGACAGAATTTGCATTTTAGATTTGTGAGGTGAGTTTGAAATTCAATTTACAAAACTCTAATAGAATCTTTAGACGATTTAAGATCTACCTAACAGCTAGCAAATTCATCAAAGAGCAGGAAGAACACACAGAAGAATCCAAATCCTCAAGGGATATGCAAATGAAAAATGCAAATTTAAGCTTTTACAAGCAGAAGGGATGATCCAGGGAAAAGAGAAATCAAATTTCGACTAAACGGGTACCTTATTTTTGAAAAAACTAGACTAATACATTGTTTGTGGAATCCAAGGTAAATCCAGATGGACGTCCCTGATGAGCACACCCATCGTGGCCTGAACTCATCCGGTGAAAAAGACTAACTTTTCGCAAAAAACTTCCTATTCAACAGAGCGTATGGATAAATAGCTAAATGCCTCAAGTGAGCAAAGGGGTGAAAATAGCCGAACCCTTCAAAATCCAAGAAAACATACTGCCTGGAAGACGCAAAGAGCTCACAGTAAGTAGTTGGCGACTATTCCAGCACTGACCAAACTTTTTTAGCATGCTTAAGGAAAATTTAGTTGGCCACTGCAAAATCCAAGAAAGTATACTGGAGATGCAAGGACTTTCATAGCAAGTACTTCTCCACAACTGTCCGGCCAAACTTTTCTTGAACGTCTTTTGGAGTTTCAATCTGTAGTGACATTAAATCAAATATATGTATCATCACGTTTAGAAGACTAAATAAAAATACCATCCAGTAAATGCAGCAGGGTACACTTACAGCATTCAAAGCTTTGAAAAGAGCTTTAACGGTATTATGAGGATTCCTCGAGCCAATGACCTATAGAGATATATGTCTACATTAGAGATTTCCCACTGAATAATCACTTTAACTGTCATTTGTAACACGATCAGTTACCTTAGATTTCACATTCTTGAAACCAGCTAAATTCAAAATTGTTTGAACAGTCCTTCCAGCTTTCATACCTGTCCTGGTTGAAGCTGGCCAGAGATACACCTAACCAAGCAACCATCTTCAGATAGATTCAAAAAGAAAAAACACGGGATGCACAGGATCTTTGACCACTTAAGCACAGTACTCAAAACCCAGCACAGTGTAAGAGTAAATTTAAAACCTTGGTTTTCTTGTAATTTGTCTGTACAGCATGTGCAATTGTATGCTCTTCATGTCTTTCCACATAATGAAGGTTCTGGAAGCATTTCTCATATGCCTGATGGATTCAAACAAATTCGTAAGATAAATGAAAAGGACTTCTTATCCACCTTATATTTTGGAGATAATCAACATACAACGCGATAAAACTAAAGCAGCTTCTCTCTTCATCACAGTAGTTTTAGAGCCTTCACGTGAACCTACATTCAAGCAAGCATACATAGAGTAACCAGGAAATGGCCCTATCACCAAAAAGAAAGGCACACCATGTATTTCTAGATTATGCAGGACATTTCTATGTAGTGTCTGTTCAATCAGCAAATACTTTTTTAATGAATTCAATCCTTGAATTTCAAATTCCTCTTTAGCAAAATAAGGAGTAACACTTAGAATTCCACATTCATTAAGAACAAGAATGTTCAAAAGAACAATCCTAGCTAACTAGATATAACATGTAAGAGTTCAAACAGCAATCAACCAATACTATACCTTTTGGAGAGCAATAGGAACAGCAGGGCCCTTTGCTTTGGCAAAACCAACAACACCATGGTAGTTTCCACAAGCCAACATAGCAGTGTACTTGATCACTTGCCCACCCTGAGAATAGGGCCACAAATTTCACTCAAGCCACTCAAAATCAATAAAGAAATTGAAGCACTTACTTAGCTCTAAGGCAGATGATACCTTTGTAACTTTACAAGTCCGATTCACATCTATCAATTTCACATCAAACCCCTGCCATCAATAAGGAAATTTCATCATTATGTGTTATCGAGTCAAACAATTTCAAAGGGCAAAAAGCCTTTAAACCAGAATAACAGCATGTACTCAAACTATTGATGTCCGAAGCAAAAGAATTCTACACACTGAAGAGATTAAGTTTCAAGAGGTTGCCTTTTCCATCTTATCTTTCTTTAAATAGTACAGAATGAAGTCATAGAATAAGATGCAAGCATATTTAGGACTTCAGAGTCTTTGAAAGTTGTTCCAATAGCAATGGCAACAGTAGTTGTCTACTTGTCACCACGTTGAAGAAAAAATCGAATGCCCTATGGCAGTCTTTGGTAGTCTGCTACTTGCAAGGAATCAATTAAGAGAAAAAGGCACAGACCAGAAATCCTGGTTCCTCTAAGAAGACAACCGTTACGCATGAAATAAGAAAGAAAATGCCACCACTACTTACTTTCCTGTAAAGAGGCCTTCTCTTCTTTTCAGTTAAAGCATTTCTTTCCTCTGCCAGGTCCCTGATCTCCTCCTCTAGCACCTTTCCTTTCTTTCCAAATGTATGATCCAACTGTGCCAGCTTCTCTTCAAGCTTCTTATCGATTTCATTAATTTTCTCAATCAACATGTCATCCTTCTCTTTCATGTCATCAAATTCCTCATCCTCATCATCATCAACCCCTTGTATAACTTGCCTCTCTTTCTCAAAGCCAGCCTGATCCAAAAGATCAACTGAGGGACCCACTTGTTCATGTTGAATGACTCCATAATTGGCAGGATTATTAGGATCATAAGCCTCCTTCCAATCTATCAATCTCATAGCCCTATTCAGTTTCTGCTGAAGAATAAACTTTTCCTTCCCTTCTGCTACTTTCAAACGGTTCATCAATTCTCCAATGACTCGATACTCTGGACGAAGCCTGAAATGTTTATCCTCAAACCTATCGATTCTGTTCATCCACTTATATGTATCATCAAGTGTATCTGTTACAAAGCAAACAGAAAGGGATAAGCAGTAATATAGAAATTGCATTCATCACAGGAAAATTGCTCAAGCCCAAAAGAAAAAGCTTGGAATTTTCAGCAATCTAAACTGCCGTGGACAAAACTAACAAATATCACCATTTAGCAGATCTAACTCAATCCCACTGGTCCCACTAAGACAAATTCGACAGAAATCAATTCTTGCATCGGAATGGTAAGACCATCTTGTACCAACTGGGTATGATGATAAAAAACTCTATATACCTTCAACTAGCGTTAAAAATCACCAAGGAATTAAAACCATTGAAGAGATAGAGGAATAAAACAAAGCAAAATGCAAGTACCAGACTCAACAAAATTCTTGAGCAACTCCTCATGGCGCTTGAACTTCTTCTCGAATTGCTCAAACCTCTTCTTGAGATTGTTTGGACTGAATCGCTCGTCATCGTCGTCGGATTCTGAGTCAGTGGGCTCCTCAAACATATCAAGATCAGCAGAGGCATCGGCCTTCAGCTTCTCCTTCTCAAGCTTTTGGATAAGCAGGCCTACACCCATGTAGTCTTCTTCATCTTCTGCATCGATGTCTTTGGTATCAAGGCCAGCCCTCCTCCTAGCCTCTCTCTCCCTTTGCTTCTCCTTCTCCACCTCCGCCAATAGTTCATGAACAGCTCTCGATGCCGCCTCAGGGGAAGTGAAAAAATGGCATCTGGGAAGATGACGGAAAGGGAGTTTTCTGCTAGAGGAATAGCAGGTATCGGAGTACAGGAAGGGTATAGTGTGTATTGATCTCTTGGTGAGGCCCGGCTTAAAGATAAGACTGGACCAAGAGATTGCTACTTGCTGGGATAATCTACGGGCACTCATACTCTTCCTCACCTCTTCTTGTCAGCTGCTTACTAAGACGATAAAGAGAGCTATCAAAGCTTCATAGCTTCATGCTAGCAGAACTGCAATTACAGATCCAAGTTCCAGATTTATGGTCAGTAACTTGTCTCAAACATAGCATCACTGCAGTACACTGTTTAACTATAACTGTTGAATCATTTTGAGTATAAGCCAGTAGCATCAGAAGCAAAGAGCAGGATGCAATGGAAATAACAATGCAGAAGCACCAGGTTCACATGATCCACATAGAGAAAATACAACTCTCCTCTTTTTGGCATAAAAGAAAAATTATTTAATTCAGCACCAAGGGGGTGCCAATACACTTGGATTGCAGGGGGAGAATAATGCAGAAAGAGATGCATATTACAGAAGATGTAGAATCCAACAACTACCAGTAGGAAATATATGTCCACTCCTCTCAAAATTTCTCCTTTCCTTTCCTTTGTTCTTCCCCAAGTACCTCTCTCTCTCCCTCTCCCTCTCCCTCTCCCTCTCCCTCAACTCTTCTTTCCTTATTACAGTCTCATTGAGCTCAAGTCACTTGGTTCACATCTTGACCCCTTCAACTCATCCTTAATCGACATTCCAAATCACAACGCCCAAACAACAAAGAAGTCATTAAGAACCTATCATAGCCACGACCCGCATCTATGAATTCTCTCTTTCTTCCTCCAATGTATGCCATCACCACATTCGCTCGCCAAACAACCTCAACGAAGAGACATTCACCAGCTAAGCCGGTAAAATTAAATACCCATCTTCCCTCTCGCCTTTACATCAAAACCCAACGGCGAGAAACAGAAAACTCCTCTTCTTACACCAACAACAACAGCGAAAAGAAACGGGAACCTTCAGCCCAGTCTCCGCCCTCAAGGGGCAGTAGCAGTGTTCGCCGCTTCACGAACCGCGCATCGCCGGACTGAATCGAACGACAACCCACGGGATTGTTCGCCTACAAACTTCGAAGTATCTACTGAATTCATAGAAAACGCGAGAGAGAGAACGAACCCGGTTCGGTGAAGGTGATGCTCGACGGCGGCGAGCGAGAGCGACGGTCGTGAGCGGGGTGAGGGGAGTGAACGCTGCCGACGCTCCTGCGACGGCGGAGAGGAGTTGCTGGGACGGCGACGGCGGCGGAAATGGCTGCTGTCTGCTCCTTTTCTAAAGACCGACGTTGGAGAGAGGCGAGAGAGGCGAGCCTCACCGCTTCGGTCACTCGGAGAAATTAACAAAAGAAAAAATAAAATAAAGAAAATCAAAGAGAACTAGGGTTTTAGAATTATTTCATGGAAAAAGACAACCAAAAAGCTCAAATTTTGTCCAAAGTAATAAATTTATTTTAAATTTTTTTTTATGACGAAAAATCCCAAACTTTATAAATTATAACACATTCACCCCATTAAGGATATTTTCGTCTTATTTTTTCTTTTTTTTTTCTTTTTTTTTTTTTTCTTTTTCCCCACCGGCCCTGAGGAAGGAAGCGCCACGAGGGCGGCCCCATCGGGGTTGGGTGAGGGCCTCACCAAAGATCGGCGAGGGTGACCCTCATCGGCGTTGGGCGGGGCCTCCTTGCCGATCTTGCAAGAGGGCTGCCCTCACCCGTGCATCGACAAGGATGGCCCTTGCCGAACGCCAGCGAGAGGAAGAAAGAAGAAAAAAAAATTAAGTAAAAATGTCAAAATACCATATAATTTAAGGTAAATGTGTCACACAAATGAAAGTTCAGGATTTTTTGTGTCATAAAAAAAGTTTAGGATAAATGTGTCACGATTAGCAAATTTCGGGATTTTTCATGTCATAAAAAAAAGTTTTGGATAAATTTGTCACTCTGGACAAAATTTGAGGTTTTTTGTGATTTTTTTCCCTTATTTCATTTATTTTGGCAAACTTATGTAATAAGCGAACAACCAAGCAAGTTCAACCGATGATCGAACTGAGCAGACTGGTTCCTGGCCCATTCGCACGAGGACCGGTTCCTAGATAAAGTGTGGGAAACTCGTTTTGATGGTTTATCGAACCGAATAAATTTACTTCAAAACTGTTTACAATTGATTCCTAGATAAAATGCAGGGAATTTGTCAATCGAATCGAACAAATTAGTTTCCGGCTTATTTATACAAGAAACAGTTTCTAGATAAAATGCAGAGAACTTGTCTTGATCATTCCATTAGAACCTTCGTTCTATCCGAGAACCATTTTAAATCTATTTCTAGCTTCTTTTTTCTCCTCTTACTTTGTTTAAATAAGAGAAAGATATGATGGGGATGGGCTTCAAGTTTGAAACACCTAAAAAAATTCTTCAATGCCTTAATTGCTATACCGCAGATTTTTCACTATCATTACTTGAAGTTTGTTTTCTTGAAAAGTAGGACCGATTCTCCAATTGACTCTAGAATCGGCTCATTCAGTTCTTAATTCCAAAAATTAGAAATGGGTGATAATATGATCAGTTCTCTGGCCATTCTAAAATCAACCACCCTTTTATTCATGCAATTGGCTTTTTCTATGAATATAGTTATGGTTTTTTGGATAGAAAAACCGATACATTAACATAACATATCTATAAGACAAGTTAGGTGTTTGGGCTACATCAGCCTTTCTAACCAAAACACCGAGGTCAAAAGTAAAGACCTGGTACGTACAGTCAGGAACGGATCTGAAATCATCAGCAGCATCAACTTCCTGCTTCCCAGAACGAGCAAGTTCCATCTGCGCACACGCCAGCTTCCTCCAAGAACGTGTCGCAGGCTGCGCCGCTCGAACCTCCCAGCTTGTGTCCTGCATTTGCGCAAATCATTCAGCATCAGAGGAGAAGAGCGATCTGCCCAACTCCATAAGTTCGCCAGCATCGATGATTCAATTTCGACTTCCATGTCCTGATAAGGCAATCCCAGGAACTTACCCAACATTCCCCTCGCCTCATGCTCGCTCTCAACCGCAGCAACTCCTTCATGCGGGCAACCCCCAGACAAGCAGAGACGGTTCCCGCTCTAATGGAAGTTGCAGAAGTCCAAGAAACCAAATATGGCATGGTCGTGGAAGTCCATGGTCTTGTCTCAAAATTCTAGAGCAGGCTATGAAAATTTTGTTTTGTTAATTTTTTTCAAAAGTCCAAGTAGGTGCTTCCACTTCAAATTTGGTGGAAATCTTACGTGTCTTCTTTAGAAAAACATTTCCACTTCTATCTTTCCAAATTCTTCCTCTTTTTCTTCAGTTTTTTGTCTGTTGAGCTGAGTGCAACATTATAGCTAGGGGTCCTAAAAGTAGACTTTAAAAAAGAGAAATATTACAATGCAATTTAAAATTTTCAGTCATGTGTTTTCCACAGAAAAAGAGGTGTCCAGCATTGGCAAAAATGTAGGCCACCAACAAGATAATATTAAAGACACGTTTGGTAACTATTCTGTTCTTGAGAATAATTTTTTATCAAAGTTGATTTTTTCTGATCTTGTTCCTAGGAACAATTTATAAGCAAAAGAACATGTTTGGTAACTACACAACATTTTTATTCTTGAAATAGAAAAAAATAGAAATCCGTTTTGTAACTATAGAAAATTTATAGTCAAAAAAAAAATTCAAGTGCTTTTTTTAGAGGAGTGTAAACTTGATATCTAATTATCATTCTCATGGAGCACTCACCAATTTAATTTTGTTCATGGTGAGTAAAGGAGAACATGGTGAACGTGGTGATATGTATACTTTTGGAAGAAAATTTTGTAAAGCATAATATTATAAGTAAAGTCTATACAACAAGAGTTAGTAAGAAGAGGAGTATCTTATAGAACTCTGCATGGATCCTTTATACATGACCATCATAATAATAAAGTAATGTAGTCCATTGTTCAACTTCATCAGATTGACTTTGATAAGTTAGTACTTAAAAACAATATAACAAAATTCAGAAACACAAAGTTATGAAATTTCAGGCATATTATAATCTCTTGCCATTTTATTTGCAATATTTTTCCTAAGCATGTTTATCCCAATTGCCTACTCTTGCAATGTATCATCTACAACCTCCACCTCTTTAGGTCCAAATGGGTTCTTCGGATCTCCATATAGGGAGAAAATTTTGTCCATCCTGTCTTGGTCACGAATATAATTATGGAAAGCACAATATGTAATTACAATAAGTGATTGCTTTTGAATTGTAAATGTCTCAAAATGGTGAAGCGGTTCTTTAATACCCCAAATGACCTCTCAATGACATTCCTTTGTGAAAAAGTGCTTATGGTTAAACAATTTCCTTGTTATTCTTGGCCGTCTTTCATTCCCTCTATAATCGTTCAAATGATACCGTTCACCTTTAAAGGGAGTTAAAAATTTCAAAAGTGCTGCATAACCAGAATCTACCACGAAGTATTTCCCTATAACACGGTATATATAAATTTGTTATGATATGTAATCATAATATAATTATAAAGAAATTTTTTCTTTATAGATAAAGTACATACCAATTGGTGGTCAAGGAAATTGAAGTCGAGGAGTCTTGAGTATTGCCAAAAGCACTCGACAATCGTTGACAAATCATTCCCACCCAACATACACAAAAGTAAGTTTCATATCAAACGAACAAACACACAGCACATTCTGGGTGGTAATCCTTTTTTTGCTTCTAAATGAGATTTGTTGAGACACGAGGACGATAGCCTTTATATGGGTGTCATCCATAGCACCTATGCAGTCCTGTGAATTTATTACCAATCTAATGTTATACAAGATTATCAATCACATGTATTTGATGGTGCAAAATTAATAAGAAAATCATACCTTGAAATAACGTTTATAATTAGGATCTATAAGAATTTCATGTGAGACGACATCAAAGGACGGTGGTCTAATAATCTCTTTAGAGAGTTTGAGAATTGCTTTCAATACTATATTGAAACACTTGCTGATCATTTCTCTTGAACGTTGGAATCTCTCACATAAATCTCTATTGGAGTTATTGTGACTAACCAAAGATAAGAAGATTCCAACTTGTTCATTTATCCTAACATACAGACTATCTTTCAACCAACCTCTTGCTCTCACTAAATCACATAAGTTCAGAAAAACATGTCTATCTATCATGAATGTTTCATATATTTTATCTAAATGTCCATAAACAATCTCTCTTATCCATTCGGGTCCTAACAATTTACTGTCTCTAATAGGTTCTTTTGTATGCATGGACATGTCTATCGTAACAATGCACAACCATGCTATCAATATGTCAAGATCACCATCATCCAAGAATTGTTCAACTAATTCTACCTGGTCATTAGAATTGTCAAAGCTAGTTACCGATTTTATCTTCTTCTTTTTTTAACAATTTTTAAATAAATTTTAACTTTTCTTTTTAGTTTTTAAATCTAATTTTAAAAAAATTGAATAAAAATTAATTAAAAAATCATGTGAGAAATGAAAAATTATTTAAAATACCACATTCATGCCACGTCGGCATTTTCCATTAAAAAGGCGACGGTGTTAATTTTAGGACTCGATTGAAATAATTTGACAAGTTTTTAGGATTCAATTGCATTTTTGTAACAAGTTTTAGGATTTCTATTACACTTATTCCTAAAAATTAAGTAAGATAACCCAAGCTTAAGGATATATTTTAATACTCTGGCATCTCAATACACAGGAACAAGCTAGATTTTCACTTTAATTAAATAATTTGGAACGATCACTAGCTGGACCACTAAATAGAGGCAAACATTAATTATCTCTATGATGATAACAATGAATACACCAACACAACTAACATTGGGACTAGAGCCTTTTTCATTCACACCTCGGTAATCAAACGTTTGCCCTCAAAGAATATGCATTGCGTGGATTAAGCATGTAATCATATGTTGTATCTCCGGTAAAGGCCACTCTGGAGAGAAAATGGTGTCTGTAATCCAACAAAAAAAAAAGAAAAAGGAGTTTAAATGAGTGAGAGGAAAAAAAAAAGTCAAAGCCTATTAATATGAATACTAGAAAACCAACTTTGTATATTTCTAGCAAAAGCAAAGGAACTTGAATTCATAATTGGCTCAAAATAACCGATCAACCACCAAACTCCCATCAAATTCAGAATTTTGTACACTGAAAATGCAGTTAAATTAACTAGAAGACAATTCAGTTCGATGGGCAATCTTTAATCAATTGCACCTTGATAACTTTGACAGTAGATGCACGTTCAATATAAGGTTTCCTCAATCCAAAAGACCCCACTATGGAACACACAATTTCTCTAACGAAATCCATAACTCTTTTCTTTTCACAGAGGAAAAATCATCATGACAAAAACTTGTATAGAAATTGAAGTTAGCAAAGAAAGAGAGAAGCAAAATCAGTGAACAGATAGGACAAAGCGAGGGGAAAGGAGAGATGGACAAATAATCATTCTCCCTATTGCTACGATCTCTCGCCAAATCAGAGAATGTCACTCTAGCCATAAGATATTCAATTACCCACACAAATTTCCACAAAAATCGCAACATGAATTGAGAAAATCTGACCTAGACTGTGACATCCTGAAATTCGACCCCGTTTCGATAAAATGAAATGTGCATTTCGTCGAAGTGCCTATGGTCCTTTTTCTCTGAGTTGATCACTTACGAGTTAGCTAACCTATTGGGTGAAGCCGTTAAGGGATATAACCGCGGTAAAATCCCTAAAAGCTACCTAATTGGTTGGATTGAACTAAAATCACGTTCGGTCGATTTTAATCATGAAATTTAATTCGGTTTTGGGAATCGAATATCCGAGCGTGTCACAATTCATTTTTAGGACCTTGTCTCATCGATCGTCAAATTATCGACGAGTCCGAAATTTCAAGAAAGAGAGGAAAAATCGAAGACCGAAAGAAAATAGAAAGTGAAAGGGAAAGAGAAAAAGAAAAGAAATAAGAAAAGTTTTATTTTTGAATTTTTTTTCTCTTTTCTTTTCTCTCTTCTCTCTCCTTCCCTCCCCCTCGTGCGACTCCCCCAGCCGACCGCCCCTTTGCTGTCTTCCACTTTGCTTTCTTCTATTTTATTCTTTTTTTCTTAGACCGGTCAAATCTCTCTCTCTTCTCTCATCTCCATTCCCTCTCTCTCGTCACTAATTTTGCTTCTTCCTTCTTTTCGGTGCAAGCGAACAAACCGAAGCGGATAGAAGCGGAGGAGCTCGCCGGTTCGCCGCCCCGCACCGCCGCCCGGACGCCCGGCGATCGCTGCCCGTTCCGCCGTCCGCGCCCCGCGTCCGCCGTGTGCCGCCAGCCCGTTCCTCGCGTGACCCACCGCCGTTCGCCTCTGTCCGGCCCTATTCCGCCACGATCCGGCCACCTCCGACCACCGTGGGCCATCGCTTGGCCTCGCCAAGCCACCACCCGCTCTCCCGACTTCTTGCCGCCCCCAACCCTCTCTCTTCCTTGCTGTTTTGCGGCTGAACCAGCAAACCCACGGAGTGGGTATCCAGCTGTTCGTGGGTCATTTTGGGCCGTTTCCGGGCCTCGAACCCGAGCCGTGCTTTGGGAAGAATCGTTCCTCGCGTCGCCGCCGTCGGATTGATCCGATTTGCGCGCGATTTGGTGAGTAATCTCACTAATCTTGGATTAGTTGACTAATTATGCTTTAAGGTTGGTTTAGTTTTAATTAATTATGTTTAGGTTGTTAGATTAGAATAAATTAGCAATTATTAGTCAATTGTGATGTGATTTAGATAAATTGATTGTGCAATTAACAAGTAGACGTGGTCTACTATTTATTGGAAGCATCTCGGGAATTTTCCGACCCCTAATTGGGCTTCAATTTGTCGATTCGGGCCTAAGTGGGATTTTTGGCATTTAAATATTATTTTTCGGAATTAAATTAATTATTTATTTATTTTCCAAAAATTCAACTAAGATGGTCCGGAACCGGAAAATTATGCTAATGACCGTGGTGAAGTCCGTTTATTTAATCGGGTTTTATTTTGAGCTAAATTGAATTTTTAATATTAATTATTTAATTTTGGAAATTACTTAATTAATTAATTATTTTCCGAAAATTCAATTTGGATGGCTAGTGGCCGAATTTTTATGCTGATGATCGTGGTGCAGCCCGTTTATTTAATTGGGCTTTAATTGAGCTAAATTGGATTTATTGAAATTAATTATTAATTTTCAAAATTAATTAATTAATTAATTAATTTTCGGAAATTAAGATTGAGATGGCCAACGACCGGAATTTTGTGCTGATTGTCGTGGCACAGTCCGTTTATTTAATTAAGCTTTATTTTATGCTAAATTGAATTGTTTGTGAAATTGGAAATTATTCTTTAATTGAATAATCTTTGGTTATTAATTGAAAAATAACCGGGCATCGGTTGATGATGCCAAAAATATTTGAATGGACTACAGAAAATGTGGGAGTTATGGAAAGAAAAATATTATATTTTGGTTAAGGCCAGCCGTGTGCCCACGCACGATATTTTATCGAATATTTTTTATACGAAGAAATGAGGCCAAGACAGTGTGAGGCACGATGTCATTGGGCCGTAAGGGATTAATCGTATGTTGACTTACAATTATAGCAAGAGGATTATCGGAAGTGATGTGATGTGTGTTGTGTTGAGGGAAACCAATGGATCATGAGCAAGTAAAGGACTAAGTACTACACAAGTAGAAGACTTCGTGTGAGTTACCTCTAGCGCCTTATACCATTGCTTATTGTAGTTAAGGACTAAGTATTACATGGCGACCTGAGTCGCATGGGAATTACCTCTAGCGCCTTGCTGCATTATTATGCATAGTGGAGGACTAAGTGCTACATGATGGAAGATCTCGTGTGAGTCATCTCTAGCGCCTTACCCTATTGCATTTTGTAGTGAAGGACTAAATACTACACGATAGCGAGATTTCGTGTGAGTTACCTCTAGCGCCTTATACTATTGTCATTTGTAGTTAAGGACTAAGTACTACACAATAGCGAGATTTCGTGTGAGCTACCTCTAGCGCCTTATACTATTGTTATTTGTGGTCAAGGACTAAGTACCGCACGATGACGAGACTTTGTGTTGGGTTCACCTCTAGCACCTTGAGCCTATATTTGAGCGGGAATGTTGAGATTAATTAGCGAGTATAGCTGAAATCATCGATGTGGTTTGATTCGTTTGTCATGGATTGATTGATTGAATTGAATTGGCCAGGGAAAGGTCATCGTTGACATGCAATCGACTAGGTCGATTGATCATTGCTTTGATTTGACGTCGTAAATTGATTGACTGATTGGGAATGACCGTGAGTAGTCTTGTTGGCTTGTAATCGACTAGGTCGATTTAATCGATGCTTTGATCGGTAATATAATTGCTTGAGTGCCTATTGTGAATTGTACTGACTTGCAGGTGGGATCTGATGCTAAGGTACGTCTTCTGACCTATGCGTGTTTAGGCAGCCTTTAGTATAATGGTTTACTAATCGGGCTTAGTGGGGTAGAACTCGCTGAGACATAGTCTCATCCCAGTTTGGGGAAAAACATTTCAGGACCCCGCTGAAGAGCTGAGGAGGAGTCTAAGAAGGAGAACTCGGAGGTGAAACTTAAAGAGAAGAATTTTTGGAAGAAGAAGATAATCCCGAGAAGGGCTTTGAGTATAGCCCGAATGGCTGGGAGTTTATCTTATTTTGAGATCTCCTCTTTGATGTGATTAAAGTTTAGAGTAAAAAGTTGTAGAGTGCTATGGTTGGTGTTTTGTATAAAAGTTTGGTTATAAATTTCAATATGAAAAATATGGCCCTGCTTTTCTATCCCATCGTTTTATTGTCTGGGGATTTTAACTGCTTCCGCATGTGCTTAATAAAAGAAAGGGTCGGCGATACATTGTCTTGGGATATCACATTATAAAATCGACCAAGTGAAAAGGATGTGTACGTGCCCGAGGATCGGGGCGTGACATAGACCAAAGCGAGCGCGAGCGTGACAGGAGAGCTCGAGGGCAGCAAGCGTGAAGGAGTGATGCGAGGAAGAGAACTCAAACCCCTGCCAACCATGAGGGAACGCTACTTCAAGCACGAAAGGGGGAGTCGTCAAGGTACAAGAAAGGCGATGGACTTCCATACATCCAAACAGAACCGAGAAAATCTTACCTGGAGAGGCGAGTGAACGTGAGGGTCAGACACACAACAATTGTGAGGTAGAGAGAGGCGTGAGAGCTTGAAAAGAGTAATGCTCGCGGCCCTTGCGAGTAATCTCGTGCGGAATCTTTAGCGGCGACCTCAAAATCGGATGAACAAGCCATGGAATCAAAGCTTCCGAGCTTACCCAATTGCCTTGCTATGAGCACGACGCGAGCGCGAGAGTAGAATGGTAGGAGGTGATCTTCAAGGTTGGGATGGCTGATCTTGGATGGACACTGGAGAGCAGCGCGAAGGAGACGGTGAGGGACAACGTAGAGAGGCGTGAGAGTGCAGAGAAAGCGTGAGGCTATATAGTAAGGAAGAGGAGGCTTTAAGTTTTCTATTTAAAAAATGGCAAAAACGGATTTTGGTTAATAAATGAGGACAAAATAGGCAATGCATTAAACAAAGGAAGTTGCATTCCAAAAATACTACTTGCATTCCAAAAATACTACTTCTCAAATGCACCTCTACCCCTCCATTCTACTAAAGGCTTTTGAAGCCCCTTGGAGATGCAATTGCATCTTCCCAAAATCCTCAAAAAATTGAACTAAATAGCACCAGCATTTGCCCAAACCTCTTTTAGAACCCCAAAACCCCATCCAAATACCGAACCAAACGGAGCCTTAATTTAGCACTATCAAAATAATTTAATTAAGTATGCATGCCTGCACTTTATCAATAGCCTTACTTTCTTTAGAAATCTGTTTGCATTATATTTTAATTCACGTCACAACCATAGAGATACGCTTCAGGTCCTCTTTTCCTAGGTACCACATTTGCATAGGTCATGTTTTTAAGACGTTTCTCTCCATAGTTTGAAGTTTGAGCCATGGCAGCCTTGCATTAGGAAATGAGTCAGTAAGTTGCTGACGAATACTAGCTGCTGAAGAGTACAGTGAAGCACAAGTATCTTGTGACATGGTCGATTAGATGGTGTGCTCACTGTCGCTATCTATAATGAACATAATCTTGAGTAGTAGTTTCATCATATATAATATCAAATCAACCTAACAAAATCTGGTGATATTCATGAACCAGGCGACTTTTCTCGATGATAACATAAGTATAGAGCATGCACAGCAACATGGCCACACTCACTTATTTGAGGTATGTTGATCCCCCCTCACTTCTCCATCGCTTACCTCCAGAAGTTCCAAATTTGAAGGACCATGAACTGGGCCGATTCTGTTACATACGCAGATTATTGAACACGCTCAATGGATTCGAAGTAAGGCAACATTGCTCACTCATTTTTCTTCCCGTTACAATATTGAGGTAATATTCTAAAGGACGTTCAAACGTGGATGTTTATATGTCCTCATTCTATTCTTAGAGCTTTCTTGAGCATATACCACAGATTTCCAGTCAGTGGATTCTTTTATATCTGAAAGGACACATTTACACTTTATACTTTATGGCACCCTCATGCATCATCTTAATTTTTGCTAGCTGGATGGTTGCGTGTATATTTATTCCGGTGAATGTAAGTGTACATTTTGTGTTGAACTTTTACCGTCAGAATATTTGTTGGTTAAAAACTTGAGAGTATCCAATCATCCAAGGTCAGTGAATGAGGGCATATCGGTCAGTTTGGAAAGCAGTTTCTAAGCTTGCTCGCTTGGTGACTGACTTCATAAGCTGATTAATTGAGTAATGTCCACAGGATATTAGACAAGCTGCATCCAAGTTGCAATCCAAGGTGTCAGCAAAAGTAGTTACCCTTACTGAAGGTTTCAAATCGGCATACTCTTAACTTCATTTACTTCTGTTTTGTAAAATGTAGCTTGATGAAAGGAAAGAATAGACATGTAAATGTAACTCTCTTCATAATTCAATTGCGTCTCACAACAGATGTCCTCTTGAGAGCACTGTACCATATTCCCCAGTAAAGGAAATGTCATGTGCAATTTCTCTAGATGGTTGTAAGTATTTCTAGTTTTGATGCACATGATAAATCTGGCTTGTTTTGATCCAATCATGGCTCACGATTTGCGCTCATACATCATACACGAAAGTTGGAACAATGAATGATTTTTTGCATGTCATGGACACTAGTTTGCGTTGGGTGGAAGAAGCAGGCCAATCATAAGGTTTAGACTTTTGACGTGAAGAAACTTGTTAGCGGGTACATCTATCACATCTTGGGCAAAAAATGGATGACTTTTGTGGTTCAATTCACTGATGTTAGCTGATGCTTCTTAGATCAATAAATGAGTCCTTGTACTTATGTGAAAATTACTAATTAAGAATATGTGAAACGTTACTTCCTTTAGATTAGATGGGCGTAGGCACAATGCGTTAATTATATCGATTGATGGAGAATGGATGCAAAAGCATCGTTCCAACAAATAGATTTGAATACTAATTTCTTCTCATGAAATCATGTTGCTTGCCTCCTTTTTTTGGATCAAAGAATCTCTTGCGGATGCAATGTTCTTTAAAAGGACGCTGGACCATTGTCGGATTTTCTTACATTTAATAAGATGACAGCTACCAGCTCGCCAAGTCCGTGTAAGTATGAAAGAACATGGATACAATACAGCAATTCAAAAACCATACTGCTATTATTCCGTTGCTCTCCTAGAAACTATGAGAAGTTCCATTGATATTTCGACAAGGTCCTACACTTACGGGTCATTGAGAAGTGTTCAACCGTGCACATTCCTCACTTCGCTCAAAAATTAAACGAGCCTTTAGCGTATAAAAATGAAGTGGAAGATTTTAACTACTATGCCAAGTTATCCTTATGAAAAGCAAGTGCAAATTGTCATAACTATAATAATTTTGCATAATTTTATAAGAAAAAATGTCGTAATTAATACAGATTTTGAAATGGCAGATTTGGATCTTGAATATGAATATTCAGTCAATCATGATGTTGTGAATGAGGGGACACATGCTTCAAATGATAATGCATTCCCTGATATGGCACATTTACGTGATAAAATAACTATAAAATTGATATATAATTAAGGACGTTTGTAATATTTAACGATAATTTATTTATTTCTTTCAGACATATGCCGTCATATTTATTGTAATGAAATTACTCTATTTTTAATTGAGTTTGATGTGATTTTTTTATTTAAAATTTTATTAATATGTCTCTTATACATTATTCTTAACTTGAAAAAAATATATAAAAGTTAAGGTCATTGATTTTTGTTTTTTATTTTTAACAAATTAAAGTTGCAAAATTTTAAAATTAGCACATGAAAGGACTTTTCAAATGTATATGTTTACCAAACAACATTTTTCCCAAGTTACATCTCAAGGCATCTTTTCAATTTTAGTTTACCAACAGTATTTGCATTTCACTAAACCCTTTAGACTAAAGGCCTTTGCATTTCCCCAAGGATATTCCCCCAAAATCAAACCAAATGCAGCCTAAGTATTAACTGATAATATAAGTCATACAATCAAATAAAACCCCACACAATTCACACACAATACACTTCCCAACATCTACTAAAGATATCGAAGAAGTCCATATCTTCTTTCAGGTGGGGATCTAATAAAAGCCTCCCTCCATGTATCACTAATGCATGCTCGTTCCACTGCTTTGTTGTAAAGATCTTGCTCTAACTCATGCATACTAATTAGGACATCAATCAAAGCAGATACTGAGAAAGGGTCTACAGGTGGTGGCATGACCTTTGAGGTCACAGAACCACTCGAACCACTCATAGATTGACTTGTCCTAACTTTTATCAAATCTTGTATGGCTTTGCAACCGTCAGCCATACCGAATGAGTTACTCTTTCTTCTCTTCTTAGTATTTGGAGTCCTATCCAACTTGTGTTTGTCATAAACTGGAGTTGCAACATTGTTGGATGTAAAGACTATCTTATCAATGTGATGTGCACTGAAGTCCTTTGCATTGCCACCACCGTTGTCACCTTCCTCCGAAACCATCAAATCTTCGGCATTTCCCATGGCATGATCCCCACTAGCATATGTATCACAAAATATAATGCATAACTCGGGATACTGAGGAAATCCATCCTTCTTGAATTTTGCCCACTCAACATTGTCCTGTAATTTTCATAATAATGACATGTCAGCAACATATTCATACATTTCAAAACTTACATCTATAATGATATCAAAATAATCAAAAGTTGAAAAAAATACCTTGATGTGAGATTCCCACATACTTGGATCATCAACAACAACTGTTTTTGTCACACTATCCCAACCAAATCCGGACTGTGAAAGGAGTTTCTTAAAACTCTCATATTGTTTTCTTAGTTTGTTCACCTTGTTCTTGAGCTATAGCATGCTATATTGGAATCATGTCTGTTTAATAAATTTAGCCCGTATGTTATTCCACCCTGCTTTGTTGTAAGTAGAAGAGGTGCAATTCCCCTTTTTGACCTCCTCTACCAATAAACTTACAAACAGGTTGGTTAAAGACTCGGTCCATTTTGCCCTGAATGTTTGTTTCTCAGATGCCATTTAACCTTGACCAGCTGGGCAATATATGAGTTATGAATTAAAGTAATAACATAATAATGTATGAATTACATGCAATACACACAACCATTCTCAAGGGATGCAAGCAGAGAAGACTCTAATGGCAGAGCATTGACAACTCTTGAACTAGCTTCTATAGAACATGACAAAAATTGCATTTTGAGCTACAAGGGCTACATAGTGCTATGACTATCAATGATCAATGAAATAATATACCCAAAATGAAACAAAGAACACTATGAGAAACCTATCAGATTTTGGAGATGAGCAAGACTTTGAAAGCACCAATGTCAATGGATCTACGCAATTAGCAAAATGAATAGGTCAAGTGAGCAAGTAGAAACTGGTCAAGTGAGAATGAAAAACAATCGCAATGACAAGAAGTAAGCAAAAACCAAATCAAGCTCAACTACACAAATAGGAAAAAATTGAATTCGTGACAGCCATAGCCCTAAGCCCCCTAGCCCTTATACTTAAGCTTAGCTGGAGATTGAGAAGGGTTAGTCAAGTGGAGTGCAGTCTTGATAAACTCTCATTTTCAATAAGTTTTCACTGGTCCTTGGACATGCACAAGCTCAACCCAACATGTCATACTACGACTTGGGCCTAGTCAACAAAACAAAACAGAAAACTGATGATCATGGTCTCACACCAGCAAACCAACAAAAGAGAAAACTAAGTGTGAACCTCATTGATGTTAACATGTCGACATTGCTCAGAGGAACGGTTAGGTCTATTGATCTGGATAGCATAAAAACCAATTACCTAAGCTCAACTTTGTGCATTTGGCAATCAATCACCAATTAAGGACAAGTGTATTTGTTAATGCAGGAAATTGAGCACGAGGGCTTGAGCGAGCAGCGCTGGCTCGGGCTCGAGCGCGGCCCTCGCGGATCTACTTTGCATTGCCTACGAAGTTAATGTTCATTCCAAAAAAGATCTAGACTAATCTTCAGACTACAGTGCATAAATTTATTTAACAAACAAAACACAGAGAGAAGAAGGGACTTTCTGATCTTTTGTTCCCCTGAACTATCATTTGCAATAAAACCAGAAGATTAGCGAAACTCCATTTCACCGACGCCTGATGGAGTGACGCGAGTTTTCTTTAGTTTTTGGGTTGCTAGCCAAATTATCTAACTAAAAGCATTTAACTAAAAGCACTGGGGCAGAGACAAACCATCTCACGGAGTCAACTTGCTGTTTCAATGTTTCACCAACGGGTCGCTCGAGCGAGTGCAGCGAATGACGAGGGCCCAGCTCGCCGAAGCGAATCGTCGCCTCGCCACACTCGCCCGAGCGAGCAGCGCTGGGTAGGGGCTCGAGCAGAACGCGAGGGCTCGAGCGAGCCGTCGCCCACATCAACAAAGGCTTCGACGAGTGTGGCCCTTGCAGACCTGGGCGACGACTCGCTCGAGGGCCGCGCTCGCTCGAGCGAGTACTCGCCTAGATCAGCGACGGCTGGCTGCACTCACTCGACCAAGCCCTCGCCAAAGGCATCCCTCCCATAGTGTGCAAGTCAGCAAGATGGGTATAACTTACCTCGAACGACAAGCTTGAGTCGGTGAAGGAGCAGCACTTGTAGTTGTCGGCGCCGGAGGGAATGAGCAGTCCAGAGGCGCCGGATGACGGAGAGAATGGCAGAGACAATTGCAGTTGAGAGGCGCCGGAGAGAATGACCAGAGAGAGAGAGACAAGAAGTGAGACAGAGAGAGTGACTCACGACAGAGAGAGAACGCCTTGCAAAAAAAAAAAAATTGCTGTTTTTTTTATTCTTATTTTTTTTCTCAGAAACAAAAAATTATGTTCCAAATACTCCTGCAAATAAAAAAAAATTTTTTTGTTTTCGGAAATAAAATATTTAACAAGTGCATTTCTATTCTTTTTTTCCAAATAAAAAATAAATAGAATCAGACACTATCTAAAATAAAAACAAACAGGTCCTAATTTGGAATAAAAACAAACAGGCCCTAAATCTATTGTCACAGATTTCAACAGTGCATCACTTCTCATTAGGCTAGCTCGCCATTCTGCCCCACCACGACGTGAGTCGAAAATCCATGACTAGTGGTGTATCTAAGTCTTAACTTGTCCTTTTTAATTTTTTGAGATCAAAAATAAATTGGGAAATCGTACCCATAACCTTCACTAGCAAATCACGTTGTGGAATACTGGAGCATTCATTGCAATAAGTCGTGGATAGTGACCTACTTCTATTTGACTTGATTAAGATACTTAATTGCACAATCTTTTTCAAATTTTAGGATTTAATTATGTAATCCGAAAGTTTTAGAACTTATTTATTTTCACTTAGATACAAGAAAAATAATACCCTTTTACTTTCTTGCTAATATTTATAATTATTGTATGAATGCCAAAAGACTATGAAAAGTTATATTTGAATCTATTTATCCAACATTTATATATTCTGAAAGTTGTCAAATGTTTCAAGTTAAAAAATGAATAAATATGCATACAAGTAAGATTTAAAGTAAGTAAAAAATAAATAAAAATCTATCTACATGAGACTTTTCATTGCACTTTTAAATTAGTTTTAGGACTTATGGGCATTTATCCAATTCTTCGATCAAAGAGAAGTTTCTTTTAGGGATACGCAAAGCGGACTGGCAGAACCGAATTGAATCAGCCAATTGAGTCCGGTTCCTTGGAGTGTTGATCCAATTCCGATTCTTAAAAGTGAAACCAGTATCCAAGCAGTCTAATTCTTTGTTTCAAGGGAGAATTGGATCGGACCTAACCAATTGTATATATATTATTTCTTTAAAAAAGAATTAGTAAAATGTTAAGTAGTTCGATTCCAAATAGTGGGAAAAAAAGTGACCATGTTGGAGATATAATTTGTGCAATTGATTTGATTGAAAATACTTAAATCAATCTAAGGTTTAGATTGATATCAATTAATGATTTAAAATGATTTCGTATGTTTATATTTTCCTTTTATTGTTTACACTTCATAATATAAACATATATAAAGAACACATATCAAATCAGAGTGAATACAAAAAAATTCCTTAAGCTCCTTTTCTCTTTCACTTCATGTCAGTCCAATGCTCGATTCCTAATTATATCCCAGTTCTACCTTGAAATCGGACTAAACCAAAAATCAATCGCCCCTAATTTCTTCGTGTTCTTTATATATATATATATATATATATATATTGGGTGTTCAATCTTTTGATAGTGGCAGGCACACCGACCCACCAGTTTAGGCAAAATGCAATTGTTAGCACAAAAAATAAACGGGACAGATCAGTTGAATCTAATAATGAAAGTTTATCAAAACACAGCAAATTGCTCCACAGATAAGTTTCCCTCTTTATCTTCGGTTCCTATTATGGCCAGTGCTGGGCACTGGGCTGGTCACTTTTCGAAGCACTAAGCTGGCGTCAATGGCGACCGTCCCTCTCCTGCAGCACTCGCTCTCCGTCGCCGTCTTCAACGACGGCTTCAAAAGGAGCGATTCTGGGCTCATGGGTGTCTCCAGATCGCGTCGATCTTCTCGCTCCTACGCTGCTGGGCCGAGGGGGCCTTGTATCCGGTATTGTTTGAACGCTGCTTGAGCAGAACCGCCGGATAACTTCCATTTCTTCTCGTTTGTTGTTTCGTCTAGTTCTGTGTGCTTGTTTTGGCTTTGGAGAAGCTCTTGTGTGGTGTGCGGTGATGGGTCTTGAAATTTTTGCCAGCTGAGTGGAGGGTGCGAAGTTCAAGTTTAAAGTCCTGGGCGAGTGCAAGAACTGTCAATTAGTTTCTGAGTGTCGCTGAGCCTTTTGAATCGTGGCTTAATGGTATTGAATATTGAAATTCTCGTGCTGAAGTGAAACCTTCAGGAAACAAATCGTGTAGCTTCTAAAAAGTGATGAAGCTGTAGGTGATGAAGACCCAATTTGTTTTTTTTTTTTTAAAATCTTCTCCCTGCCTTTTTGCAAGAAAACTGAAAGAGAGAGAAAATTGTGTTTCCATCAGTTTGGCTATGGGCTAATGTACGGTCCAGGGAGTGTTCTGTTTGAAAGAGTTTGAATTCAGGGAATGGATAACTACCTCGAGAGATACAAAAAGAGTGCTTGGTTTTTTTGGGACTTAGGTTAATGCCAATTTGATTTATATCTTAAGAAAATACGCCCACAGATTTTTTTTGACTTGAGGCAGAGTCTTGGGTGAAAATGTTTAAATGGAAACTGTAGCGTAGTCCTATTGGTCTGTAATAGAGATGTCTGTGACTGTCCAATCATTTTAGAGTATGGAGTCTCCTTTTAGTTTATACAAACTCACTGGAGTTGGAAAGTTCCACCATTTCCTCATGCTGCTCGTATTGACATAAACTAATTCTAAATTACCAAATAAAGAGAAAAGGTTCCATGTTTTTTGTACTGCCAGCATTGCATGATTGATTGAGCTTCACTTTGAATGTTTATTATCAATACTTTTAATGACAGATGTCAGTCAACAAGTGCAGATGAACCGAAAACAAAAAGGAATCTTCTTGACAATGCTAGCAATCTTCTTACTAATCTGTTGAGTGGGGGAAGTCTGGGATTGATGCCAATTGCTGAAGGTGCAGTGACGGATTTATTTGGCAAGCCTCTCTTCTTCTCACTGTATGATTGGTTCTTAGAGGTACTCGTGGAAATCATTGAAGTTCTTTGCCGATTTTCTTCTTCCTTTTTTTTTTTTTTGCTCAGCAATTAGGCTGTTGGTTGACATCCAATTAACTTATTTTCTTCTTAGGAGTTCACTATTACATGTTGCTGCTTGTCGTTCTTTATAAATGTGTAGAAAGTTCATAATTCAATTGAACTACCAACTCAGTTGTTTTTTTCCCTGCAATTTCTTATAATGCCAATCATGTCAAAAAGAAAATTTCAAAAGGTACTTTATCTGCTATCTTGTAATGTTTGTGAAGGCACTCAGTCTCACTTCAATCATTGTGCAGCATGGAGCTGTCTATAAACTTGCTTTTGGACCAAAAGCATTTGTTGTTGTATCCGATCCTATAGTCGCAAGGCACATCCTTAGAGAGAATGCGTTTTCATACGATAAGGTAATGAAGTTATATGCTTCTGTGACCTGTCAAGGTTCATTTTGTACCATTTATGTGCTTGTGCTGGAAAAATAAAATAGCGAAATTTTCCAATTTTGTAATTGAGATAATCTGGTTGTGTGAAAATGATTCAATAATTAGATCCAGAGACAATTTGGTAATTTGAGCATTTGCTAAATGTGTAGGATTTCGGCCACAAGTTTGAGAAAGAGAGAATGGAGTATACAAATTTTTGGATGATCAGTATAGGCTACTTACTTCAGTTTGAGAGTTTCATCATATCTTAGTATCCCTTCTAAAGGCTTACTGGCAAGTGTTTTATGCTATAATAGGGAGTTCTAGCTGATATCCTTGAGCCAATAATGGGAAAAGGACTTATACCTGCGGACCTTGACACTTGGAAGCAGAGGAGAAGAGGTGAGCAAGTTAAGATTATGCCATTTTCAGGTTTGGGCATGGGTCTAGACCAATCTGGAGTATCTGCCAATCAGTTTTAGTTAAAACTCAAGTATATTGTGCTTCCTCCACATGAAGTAGTGTATATGCAATTCAAGTTATTTTCTTAGAAAAAGTTATTGGCCTTCTTACAAGTAATACAGTGTATAAATTATGTTGAGAAGCAATAAACAACTGTTTTAGCAAAACAATCATACAATGATTAACTCCAATCATATCCTTGCTTGTTCATGGTTTACCAATCATGACTGCATACTTTTCCTTCAAATGGCTATGTAGGAGATCAATGGAAGAAATATTATTATGGTTTAGCTTGTTTTGCATCAATATCATCAATTTCTCAAAGTGTCCTTAAGATTTAAATTAGAATTCCCTTTGTTTGATCAGAGTTGTTTCAGATGACGATGGTAAGTTGGATGCTGGTGCCTCAATTAATTCCCTTTAGCATTGCACCTGTTGCTTTAAAATAAGTTATTGTCAAATGCATACTGTTGATACTTCATCTAATTTTTCTGTTGTTTGTCATCCTATCATTAGCTATCTATTGTAAGTTATGGCTGGACCATTGCCAGCTCTTCAAAAAGCTTAAGCTATTAGAGTGTGATGAGAAAATATTAATCTTGAATTATCAAATGTTATTGTAGTGAAGTGTTGTGCTCATTCTTTTTGGTTAATGTATTTGTAATAAATTATTCATTGCCTTTGTCATCAACAAACTATCAATGTTCTTGTTTAAATTGCAAGGGTAATGCAAGTGTATGTGGTCTTGTCTAAAAGTTAGCATAACTTGTCTTGAAAACTACAGTTATTGCTCCTGGGTTTCATTCGTTATACTTGGAAGCTATGACCGAAGTGTTCACAAAATGTTCGGAGAAGACCATCCAGAAACTTGAGAAGCTATCTGAAGGCACAAATGAACATGGAGAGGGGAAAATTGAGCTGGATCTTGAAGCAGAGTTTTCAAGTTTGGCTCTTGATATTATAGGCCTTGGCGTCTTCAATTATGACTTTGGTTCAGTCACAAAAGAGTCACCCGTCATCAAGGTTTGATGAGTTGTGACTAGTCTTTTTCCTTTAGTGCCATTCGTTTTGTTTAATCTGTTAAAGATGCTTCCTTCTTGTGTAAACTGTTCTCAATACTATCACAGTTAAAAAAATCTATATAAACTTAAGGCTTCAAATATTTGTCAGTTAGAATTTTGGTTTCTTGTGTGGTTTTGATTTTACTGCTGTCATTTAAGGGAGAAAGGCTCCACATAGGACCACAATATCAGAATAATGACCCATTGAGTTTGCTTTCTGAATAAAGACTAAGATGTGGTGATATTTTAGTGGCTATATTTTGCAGGTCTTATTTTAATGCAAGGTACTTTCACATTGATCAGGTCTCATCCAACATTGCTTGAAACATCTCATTTTACATTTTTCTCTCATATTAATTCGTGTCCTTAGAATTGACAGCTAGTTCACTGGATCTTAAAGGCACGATTCAAAATTATCAGTTCATGGTGCCAATCTCTCTTTGACAGCTTGATGATACCTTTTGTCATTTTGGTGTAGGCAGTTTATGGTACTCTTTTTGAAGCAGAGCATAGATCTACCTTTTACATCCCTTATTGGAAGGTCCCATTAGCTTCTTGGATTGTGCCTAGGCAGCGGAAATTCCAGAAAGATCTCAAGGTTATCAATGACTGTCTTGATGGACTCATAAAAAATGCAAAGGAGACCAGACAGGTTAGAAAATAACCACTATATAGAGTGTGTGTGATATAGCTGTTGATATTTAAAAAAACATTGGGCTTGTTCTCTTGGCGATGAAAACCTTCACCTTAACAAATTTTGTATTCTTGGATGGTGTAATCTATGAAAGAAAATTTGCCCTCCATTTGAGAAATTTAGCAGCAAGAACACCATTTGCGGAGACATGGATTGCAAAATGCAAATGAATTACATCTATGTGAAGTGGGAGCAGCCTGTGTGAAAATTTGCTGTTTAATTCTGTTACTTTCAAGTTAAACCATTTGAAGATTTATCTTTGATGGAACTAAACTGCAGGAAACAGATGTTGAAAAACTGCAGCAGAGGGATTACTTAAGTCTCAAAGTGGGTAGACATTTTTTAATTTCTTGTGCCTTTCAATTTAAGAGTTGTTTGCATAAGTCAATGAGCATATATATTATCAAATCCAGGCCATGTGTTTTTGAAGTTTGCAGGATGCCAGTCTTCTACGTTTTCTAGTTGATATGCGCGGTGTGGATGTAGATGATCGCCAGGTAAAGTATTATTTTGTAATCTTTCAAAGCTTCAGCTAGGTGAAGTTTCCCCAGTGGTTAACAGTAAATTGCTATTGGGTTTCTCGAACAATGTGATATCTCACTCTGTGCAGTGCCTCAAGTTGTTTGCTGTCCAAGGTCTGTTTTGAAATCGTTGTCGTGCCAAGTTTGTTTAGGAAAAGTTCACAGGGCTAAACTGGAGAAGTAAAACTTCTAAATCAAACAAATATTATTGTCTCGTTTTCGATTTGACCGTTAGTGCTATTTTTAAGGGTTCTTAATTCCAATTGGTCTGATTAGACTGTTGTCCACAATTTTAAGTAATATTTTTCAGTAAACGCAGGTAATGAAATATCTGTGATTCCATGTAAAACATCCTTTCAAGCCGAAGATCTATAAGTGCTTGTATAAATTTAAGTATAAGTAAAATATATAGAGAAAAAATTGTAAGGATGTCTTTGGTTTATCTGTTTTGGTTTACTTTTGAGATGGGTGATTCTGAAACCAGACCAAATCAATCAATTTCCTTTTTCTCAACAAAAGCAACCAGATCAACCAAAAAACCAAAGAATACAGCTCAGTTCATTTGTACTTTAGCAGTGTTGTATTTCTCTTTGCTTTCACCACTCTTTATTTTCAAAAACTGTTTCTATTTGATCATCTTGGACGCACATATCTCTAAAGGGTGTTTAAACACTAAACTAATATCTCTTGCAAAGTCTGAAGCCCAGGATATTAGTGCTGTATCCATCCCTGGCTAGAGGTATGCTCACACGTAGTGAATGCAAGTTGCTCATGCCTACATTGGATCATATGCTTCTAAAAAATTCATCATAGCAGTGCACCTGTGCTTCTGAAACTCCTTGCTTTAGTATCAGATTTAGTTCAGTTATTCACCTTTGGCTTTTTCTGAACCACTCATTTTAACAGCTGAGGGACGACCTTATGACTATGCTTATCGCCGGCCATGAAACAACAGCTGCTGTTCTTACCTGGGCTGTTTTCTTACTTGCTCAAGTGTGTGTCTGATCACCAACTTCATTGTCTTGCAATCTTGTATTGTTTTTAACGTGTCTGTGCTGCTTGAAATTTACTTGCCTAAGGTTGTCATTTAAATTATTGACTTTAATTTTCTGAATGCAGAACCCATCAAAAATGAGAAAAGCACAAGTAGAAATTGATTCAGTGCTTGGTCAAAAGAGGCCAACTTTTGAATCTCTAAAGAAGTTGGAGTAAGTCATGTATCTACTCGTACAATGTTAACGTTTGTTTTGGATGATCCTCCTTGTTTTTCGGTGCATATGTGAATACTCTAGTGATAAACGAGTGTGGAAGGTGATTCGTGCCCATCTTTGAGTGAGTTTTCTCCCTTCAAGGGCAATACTCCTTAGCTCAGAATCAGAGTGTTGTTTCATTAATCTCTTTCTTGAAGGCTAGGCTTATATAAATGGAAGTCATTGGTGCTACTTCTGCAGACAGTAATCTGTATATGTTAATCTTGTGTAAAGAGCAAGTGTGGGAAAAACCAAAAAAGCTGCATATTAATTTCTCTGCTTTTGCTACTCAAAGCTAATTCAAATTGATTGCATTTTTAGAGAGAGAGAGAGAGAGAGAGAGAGAGAGAGAGAGAGAGAGAGAGAGAGAAAGAGAGAAAGAGAGGGGCATCGTTTGCAGAATTGTTCCCTCAATCTTTTCCGATGATGGCATTTGTTTGCTCTTTAGCTGCAACTTCTCATCTTAGTGTTTCTATTTACTTCCCCCAAAAGACCGTGTGGAAAAGAAAGATCTCCTGGAAGTGCTTTTGTTTTCTCTCATCAAAATCCATCTACGTTAGTAGCAAGCTCATGCATGTTTATGAACTGTATGCAATAATGGAAAAGTTTCTCTTCTCTAATCCTTGGTTTGGTGATTCGCTTGAATGGTTTTGTATCTTGACTATTTTTTTCTTCTTGATTTTCAAAATTCATATGCCTTTTCCTTTCTTTCAGGTACATTAGACTGATAGTTGTAGAGACACTTCGTTTGTATCCTCAACCACCTTTGCTTATTAGGCGTACCCTCAAATCAGATCGGTTGCCCGGTAATACTAGCTACTAAATCATAAATTTGATTGCTAACTTAATTTTACACTTAATAATTTGTACCAATGCTACCTTGGGATAAAAAGCCTGGTTGTCGCTGAATCTCCTCCTATAGTTCAGTGATCATTTTGGTGCAATAGCAGATAACAGGAAAGAAAATACTATCAGTGGTTGAGATGACTGCTGGTGAAAGGAGATATTAAGCCACTTGTGGATCAAATAGGAGAGAAATTGTAGTTGAAACTCTCAACAAATTTATGTCTCGATAGATTAAGTATGAGTCAGTCATGTTGATCTGCGGGCATTACCATCTCAAGTTCATTTTGAAGGGACGACTTTCGGTGGTTTTCCAGGAGGTCATCCTTAAAATAAATGATAAACATGGTTTGCAGTGAGTTTCTCGACCGCAAGTTCTCCTCTGCATGAGCTAATGAGTTATACTGGGAAGTCCCTCATCTTATTATTTGTGTTCGAAAAATTTTACGTGATGATCAATAGATATCCAATTGACCAAGTGAAATTCAAACGAGCTGCTAGTTGAGGTGGCATTATTCCATGGGACAAAAGTGTTTGTTCAATGCATCGCTGTAATAGAACCATGTCGATGGGGAATGAAGACATTGTTTTATTTTTGTAATCATTTTTCTATTCTAGTCCTCACCTTATTTATGAACTGAATTCTAAATTTTTTAGTCAACTCTGCCTTTCAGGAGGTTATAAAGGTGACAAAAATGGTTATGCGATCCCTGCTGGCACAGATATCTTCATTTCTGTAAGTAGTTTGCACTGCTCGTATATTAGTTCTTATCAGTTTGCACTGCCACTTTTGTTAAAAATCTATAGTCTGTCCCTTCTGCTTCTGCTCATTCTGGTGTGCATGACTTTTTGTCCTTTAAATTTAATTATTCAGGTGTATAACCTTCATCGATCTCCATATTTTTGGGATCGCCCCAGTGACTTTGAACCGGAGAGGTTCCTGACACAAAGAAAGAGTGAGGGGGTTGAAGGGTGGGCTGGCTTCGATCCATCTCGGAGTCCTGGAGCACTATATCCGAATGAGGTGACCTTCCAAATTGGAATCTCCACACTTCAAGCACTTTTACTCAGTCTAATTGGCCAAAAAAATGCCTCACATCCTTTGTCGAATGTTAATCGTTTGTTGTGATGATCAGATCGTCTCGGATTTTGCCTTCTTGCCGTTTGGTGGGGGGCCTAGGAAGTGTGTTGGGGACCAATTTGCCCTAATGGAGTCGACGGTGGCATTGGCTATGCTGCTCCAGAAATTTGATGTGGAACTGAAAGGATCTGCCGACTCTGTGGAACTTGTTACAGGGCGCAACAATCCACACGAAGAACGGATTGTGGTGTAATTTAAGGAAGAGATCTGATCAGCCGCAAATCTGATCGTCAGAATGCATTATAAGCTATTAATGGTTGGGCAAGTCAGCTTTTTCTCGGGTTGTCTTTCTGTCTCTAATCTTGCTATTGATAAACAGATCTTACATTTGCTTTTCGCAGACTCAAGTTCACCGGCATGGTACAGATTCAACCGTCAAAGCCCCTCTTCCCCAACCAAGAGTTGAGACCAGATGCAAGAATCTGGTGTTCTATACAATGACTCTCTTTGATTTCATGTCATATGAGACTTGAATAGCAAAGTCATATGCGGAAAAACATAATGAGCACTCGTTGCATGCGCCTACTTGGATGTCTGTAGGTTGTATGGACGGAATTGGTTGCTACCAAAATATATATATATATGAATTGCTTCATTTGGGGAAAAAAAAATTCGGGTATTAAGTGGCTATCTTATCGGTCGTGAAATTTCACTTTTCCAATATGTTTTACGTTTTTTCCAGCACAGGGCTGAGCGTTATGATCTTAGGCACTTTACCAGATATTGCCAATACGATTCACTGCAGCAAATGAAGTATCCAATTGACAATTCTTAGCTTTGATTTGGCAACTACAACACAGAACTGAGAAATGATGACAGATTCTGATTTGCAACATGAACTAGATTGAATGCTTATGACAGGAAGAGAAAAAGGAGGCTGCCGCAACAACTCCCAATGCCCGTGCGTGAGAGAGAGAGAGAGAGAGAGAGAGAATATCATTCGGATACAAGAAGAAGATCCCTTTATACTTCTTGCAATTTGTCGCCCATGCTCAGCTAATTAGAAGAAAAGGGAATATACATGACGCTGGGAGTTCCTCTTTCCCCCCTTATAGATGTTGGGAGCTAATTAAAAATGCTCTTGCCATTTTCAACTTCAATAAAGCCACGGGAAGGTCAATAGGTAAATTCAACCGTGCAATTTCTTATCCTGCCAGTTCTTCAATGCAATGCCCTGAAACTGCAAATGCATCGAACCAACAGGCTGTCCCTGCACAGCGCCAAGCCTAAGGTCCAATACAACCGGAAAGTCAAAAAGAAAAAGCACAACTTAGTTCTTAAGATGCGTACAGTGTTTTGGAAATCACTATGGACGGGGAAACACCCAGGAATCTCTTGTGCTCTAAAACCAACATGTCCCTGAAATCAACAAACTTGCTCCATCAATTAAATTGTTGAAAGAAATTCTCCTCACTGGGATATTGGTTATTTAGATTCTGTACCAGTTCCTGCAAACTTTGTGGGGTCCCACAGTGAAAAACTTGTGATGGCACTGAATGTAGACGTCCCTAATAAGATCGAGGTCAGGATCAAAGACCAGAAGATATGGCCAAAAGGATCACAGAACTATGCATTAGAAGTTAAGGACAGAATGCAGGCACGTAATACACAAACCAGGCCACCCTGTAAATTGCCATTATAACCATTGCGAGAGGGACATGTTGAATCTAGTTGTTGCCACATTTAGTAGAACAAAAGAACTCAATACCACTATCCATGACAGGCAAAATCCATTTAGCAAAGATAATAAATTTCCATACCACTCCTTGCATACTTTGAGGAGCATCACTCATGGCCATCTAGACTTGCTGTTCTGACATTTAATTCCTGCACAGTTGAAAGACGACAATAAGAGAGAGACAATAACCACAGCATAATCTTGAAATATTTTGCATGCTGGATACCATGTCTTGCATGCCCTGTTGGGAAATCCAACGGTTCTCCTGGCCTTCTGTTCTTGAACTTGCTTGTTCCTACAGTTTAAGACAAGTTACACCATTTCTCAATGTACAAGCTGACACTATCATAACAACGGAATGAACTAAAATGGATAAGCCTAACCATATCATGGAAGTTATCTTGAGCCCTGATAGCAGCACCTCCTTGCTCAAAATGCACCACCTGCAGCATGAATAAAGTTGTTCTCAAGGGCTGGATCACGTAACAGTAGCTGCAACACATTTGCTACTCAAAGTGTCAAATGCCAAGCGTAAACTGACCTTTCTTTTCTTACATATTTTCTTTCTCTTAAGTGACTTGACTACGTTCCGGTTATTCTCTTCTGGGGCTTCAGCATTTTGGTGAACAGCAACTAAGCCAGGCTCCGAAACACTCCACCTAGAATTAACCCTTGAATACTGTCTCGACACTTCCTCTAAGGCCTGACATGCAATATTGTAAGCTTCCTGAGATAAAGAGCCCTGTTCACCCAGTTTAATTGCTCTCTTACAAAGATCGTTAAACCGCTGCATTCTGGAAGCAAGCGATTCTTTTGATTTTTCAGATTCAGTTTCCCTTATCTTTGCATTCTTTGTCCAGCGCTTTAAAATATATTGATATGGGATGCTAGAAACGCCAGATGTTTGAAGAACAAGCATTGCATGTCTACAAAGGAAACCTCTGTATTCAAATGATTTACATGAACATAAAATTTCTGAGTCAACTTCCTTCCAAGAGACGACAAAATTTTGATTTTTCCTATATTCTTCAACTCGAAAGATTGCAGCCGGTTCATTTCCATTTTCTCTTTGCAGATGACACAACTCAACTCCCAGAACCTCGTCCTGAAATTGCTTGAAAACTGCATTTGTATAAATTGTCGACAGTTGCTTCTCAAATGTTAAGGCAGACCTTAATACAGGTGGTTTGTGCCGTGATTCGGCATCCGATGCAGCCTCCCTTTCATACCTTTCTTGCAAATACACTTTGTATCGCTTCAAAAAATCCTTAAAAGAAATTCCCCTATATAGGTAACTATCAAAAAAAGCAGTCATGCTTCTAGTTCGATCAGCTGAGGACATTCCAGCTAAAAATGCATCCTGCATGTAAGTTGGGACCCACTTTTTACGATCTTCATATAATGAGCAAACCCACTCATCCTCCCCTACTTCAAATTTATGAATCAGTTTCTGCCATCTCTTTTCAAACTGTTCCTCCGTCCAAGACAGATACACACATTTGTTAAACTTATCCATGAATTTATCATATTTATCTAAAACATGTGCCAAAGTTAGAGGAAGTTTTCTGAAGATGTGCCACAAGCAAAAACAATGGCGTATATCTGGAAATACATCTGCCACAGCTTCTTTTAGTTGTTTGTCTTGATCGGTTATGATAACTTTAGGAGCTTGATGACCCATTGCATTGAGCCACGCCTGCATCACCCAACTATAAGACAATTTCCCTTCAGCCCCAATTAATGCACATCCAAGCAGTAAGTACTGAGCATGGTGATTGACTCCAACAATAGGAAGAAAAGGAATACCATATTTTTCTTTAACATAGAAGATATCAAAGTAGACCACGTCACAGAAACTGCCATAATCATGCCTACCTTTAGCATCAACCCAGAAGACATTTCTCAAGCATTTGTCAGGGCCCAAATCTATTGCATAGAAGAAATTGGGATTCTCCTGCTGCATGCTCACGAAATGTTCAAGCATCACTTGTGTGTCTTCCTCATTTAGGAAAGCTTGTAGACCCTTCTTTTGATAGGCTAAAGCACCAACTTGCTTGGTCCTTCCCCAGAGGGAATTATAGAAGTCATCTGGGTCAATGTCATGGTTATGCTCCTTGACAACACTATATATAATCCAGATGCCATCTTCCCTCCTCTTCATATTCATTCCGGCTTTGCAGTTCGTCTTCATACAGGGGCGCGGATGGACAGTTGAACTGGACTCGCGCTTGCTTCCAAATCTAGAACAAGCTATCTTCACATCAATAAACTTCCCAGATTTCTTTGAGCGACGGCTCGCTTTTATTGTGATGCCAAATCCAACAGAGCGAGCATACTCCCTGTAGAAAGAGTATGCTGCTTCCTTCGTTTGAAATTCTAAACCAATCCAGGGATCTGTACTCAACAATCTATGATGAACATCAACAATGGAGTTTGTCCCCACCTGATTCATAATACAAGCATCATTTTCCTCACTGTCATGCTGGGGGGCTACCATCATATCTTCACCCCCATTATGAGAATTTACATTTTCCCTGCTGTTACAGTGGGGTGCTACCAGAATATTTTCACTCCCCTCGTGAGAATTTACATCCTCTTCCTCAGCAGGCATTATGCTGGAAGACTCTACAACATCCAAATCTACATTTTTGTTAGAGTCCGACCTTTTTTTTTTTTTATCTGAAGGAAGTTCGAACTACCTTATGAACTCTTAGATTCCTGAAAGAACATGGGAAAAAATTTTTCACAAATTTCAGGCAAAACAAAGAAGTAAACTTTCTACAGATGACAAATCCAGAAACATATTTCATGAAAATGATATGGCAATGACCAAGTATTTTAGTTTCGGGGGGTAAGATTTCACACTATGAAGGTGGAAAATACTTCAAGACAAACTGAGTATGCCTGTATAAATTCATTGCTGGCCGTTCGAAGATCTTTCAAGAAACTTAAGTTTTGTGGAATGATGGAAAAAATGGGTACTCCCCTCCACCACACTCCACAGGCCAGGTCAATCTGAGCCATTACATTCATTTTAATCAACTTAAATAACTAAGTAACTCAATCCAATCATTTGTGCGTGCGTTTGGTGTGTGTTGATTTTTCCACTCACCCTGACAAAATTGAACAAAAGTTTTTCACATGATTGACCTGACCCCATGCCATTGTAAGCCAATGACTGATTAAACAGTAACACCGGAGTCGAATACAAAAAAGAGAATTCACTACAAAACCAACCAACAAAGCCTTCAGTCCAAGAGCTCAAGTCAGGGACAGCGCCACCATATGATCAGTGGGTGCAAGTGCCCCCACTGAATTTTCCGCACTCTCCAAGTAGTGAAGTCCAAACCTCATACGACAATAGCACCTACAATAATGTAAAGCATTTCTCTAGTCATTGGAATTGGATGTATCAACTTTTATCCATATCCTTGTGCACTGTTACAAATCTTTATGTAAACAAATAACAGACTATGCTAAGAAACTAAATCCATTGTACTCATCTCACACAGAAGCATTTCAGTAGATGAATAATTGGCATAGAAAAAGAAATGATGGTCACAGTACGACACTTCCCATGCACCAAAACACGTCAATGACCGCAAGAAGCCGTCATCACGTAATTCCATTCGTTCGTAGTCAATAATTTGAACGCCCCACTAGTCACCAACACAGAGAAAAGACACGAAGTATTGGATATGGATCTTCTACGCATGTGGAAGTCCGAAACTTAGTTATTTTTTCTTACTTGTATAAGGAATTCTCCTCACGTTTGATACTCTTTTTCGCCACGTAACAAGACAACCCCAGCGAACCCACGTCGGAGACGCTCCTTTCACTTGTCCAAGGCTCAAATCTGTCACCTTTAGGACCATGTGTCTCGTGGGTGATTTAAGGGTACGACAAAATGAAGATAAAAATCGCATTTTTACGTCATTACGCGATTGCCCACGCCGACAAATGACCCGCCCCGGCTCAAGTCATGATGGGTAGCACAGCCGCGAGCCACTCGAACCTCGCGAGGCGGTCCGGTCCCGATGCGATGCTCGGATTACTCGAAGCGAAGGCGAAGATTGAGCTGAGGAAATGAAGAGAGGGAAGCGCCGAAAAGGAGATTTACCCGGAAGAGAGGAAGCCGCGGCAGATGAAACGACAGCGTTCCGGTTCAGGAGCTGGCGGCTAAGCAGATGAATTCGGGAGCTTCTGGTCTGATTTGACGATGATTGGAAGAAGAAGAAGAAGAGGAGGAGAAGCAGGCGACTGAGAAGAAAGGAAGTGGGGAGGGGAGTACTTAATAATAATATTGTAATTTTTCATACACCGATTATTTTAATGCTGTGCCTAACCACTATTTTGAGATTTGGATTGTTACTAACTAAATTATGTGTTTAATAAGTGTCTTGAATCATTGACTGACATGGCTTTTATAACTGTATAGTCGGTCATGATTAATCATTATTTACCAAAGATTGTAAAGTGGGATGTCGTCCCTACACATTCAATTAATCTAGTTAACTTTTTGCATTAAGGATAACGACATTATCAGCATCTTTGATATATCAGTTAGTTTGATTGAATTCTTGAAAATTTATTTAATAAGCGATGTTAAATTTGAACTTTTAATTAATTCAATTGGATCCTTAAATTAGTCCTAAAGTGTTTTATATTATTTGGTAACCTAGCAACGTGAGAACCCAAGAGAAAAAAAGAATGTTGTACCTAAATAGGTGTTTTCTACGATCACTCAAGGAATCAATTCACCATCCTAAATGCGTTTTATACTAATGCGTTTCGAGATACCTTTCGGCACAAAATTGCTGTACCTTGCAAACACATCAGAAGTGTTCGGTAAACGATCAAAATTTGGTCTTTTGTCATCGGGTATCTGTAATATGTTTTGAGTCTAACGTTTGCATCCGAGGAAAAAACTAAACCCCCATCGTCAGTCTACCTCCAGGATTCAATCATAGACATGTCGTCCAAGCTGAAATTAGCAAAATTCGCAAGAAAACAGAGCTGAACCTATCATACCCTTACTCGCGTTCATGAACATTTCCTAAGGTGAAGCAAAACCAAGTCGAGTACCGACGAAGTCCTTTCTTTAGGCGAGGACAGTCCATGACCAGCTCTGGATGGAGCCTCAAATGGGCGAGAGCCGACAGGAAGAAAACAGAACGAACCAGCTCAGCGAGGATGTCACATAATACGATCTTGAAAATGTGAAGGGCAGAAAGACACGAACGACAAAGATGAGACTGCGGTAACACAATGAAGCTTGTGCAGAACAACTGTTCAGTTTAGAACATACTCACCCCAGATCTCTGTGTCCTATTTAAATCACTGCATCAAATGGATATCCGACAGACTTGAACTTTGTGAAGTACTCAAGCGAAGGAATGTGTAACAGGGCTGCACGTGCCGACTCACACGGTACTACAAAGTTTCGACCCTTAAACCAAATCTATTACATGCAAGGATCTTAGTTTTGCTAGAAAAGAACACCTATGTGATATCCCACATTTAGTATTTCGGAGGCGGTTGTTGGGTTGGCAGTAATCCAAATCGCTTCTTTAAAAGAACTCTCTGCCTTGAGTATTTGTCATCAGGCGAGAAGCGAGCTGCAGAAAGAACATGATCAAAATGTAAATAAATACATAAATCAAAAACACTTACTATTGTAGAAACCTTATTAAAGAAGTTCAGCAGTAAACAATTAGCAGCAATACGTGAGGCATGATTCAAATCATATGGACAAAAAACACTAGGTGGTTTTGAAGCATATATGTTTCATCTCTACTGAACTGCAGCTTCACTGGAGGAAGAAAGCGCAGGATAGTTAAGAGTGACATTTGATCTAAGTCCATTAGCATTCAAAGCTAACCATTGCCGCTAGACTTCTTAGCTTTGCCAAGATGGACTATGAAGGCAGGATTCAAGGGGGTCCACACACAAGAAGAATGTGTGAATAGATAACAAATGAAAATCCAACTTTTGGACTAAGAACACTCGGCATTGAAGCATTATATGTTTCATCTCCACTGAACTGCAGCTTTATTGGAGGAAGAAAGCGCAGGATAGTTAAGAGTGACATTTGATCTAAGTCCATTAGCATTCAAAGCTAATCATTGCCACTAGACCTCTTAGCTTTGCCAAGATGGACTTCAAAGGTAGGATTCAACCAAGTCCACACACAAGAAGAATGTGGTAATAGATAACAAATGAAAATCCAACTTCTCCCATAAGGGCAAAAAATGTTCTCAACAGTGGTAGAGAAAGAAGATAACTTAAAAACTTGAACAGCCTTGTGTAGCAAAATCAAACAAATATAACAATCAAATACATAAGAAAAGAAAATGAAAGATCAAATGAGGTGAGGTGACTTACCCGGATGTGCAGATTGTGTAGCGAGACCCAAGGGTGATTCTTTCTGCATACAATCAAGCAGCCATTTTAGGACACAGATTGACAAAATAGTATGGAAGTAAGAGAGGCCCCAAGTGGGTACTGACTGCTACCCAAAAACCAATCACCAATCAAATCACGCTCTTTATAAAGCGAACAAGCTGGATTATTGTATAATTTTGAAATTATCTGTCTACTAACCACACGAATATCACTCTCTGGCAGGACAATCACATGTTACAATTTAAAATCTGATGCTCCTACCCAATTCTGTGAAATGTTTTAAGAGAGTCGAAACAACCATCGTAACATCCAAAAATAATTTTCATTTGCTCACCGCAAGGCATTACCAATACCAAAATCCCCAGACATTCGCACAAGGACTCTAAAGCAAAGCTCATTTTTCCTATTCTATTCAGTAAAGTAGCAGGCATAAATTTCGGCGTCGCATTAAGCTAAGCATCTCTTTTCCTAACTAAAGCGTCCCCAGAAGAATCCAATCAGCAGGCGCGAAATAAGTATCATTACCACCATTTCAGGAACCACGAACAACCCACATATAAACAAGACAAAATTAATATCTATAGAAAAGGAACAACACAGCACCTTTGTGGTGTACACTTTGTCACCATTATCGTTAATGTAGAACTGAAGATACATCGCGGCTCGGCAAAACCTGCAGATACGGGAGCAGAATCAATGGAAAAAGACCCAGATAAGCAGAAGTCCACCATTAACATTCCAGGAACCGAAATCCAAGCATCCACGCAAAACAACTAATACCCAATAAGCCCAATACTACGTTAACCACCAGAAACTTTCAGTGGACAACGATGGCAAGCTTCCATGCGGTTCATTACGAGCAAAGCAGAAACCTTTGTATTCATAAGAAAAAGGGTTGCAACATGCGAATAAACCATCGTTTGAATTCGTAGAACTAGCTACAGAGAGAGAGAGAGAGAGAGAGAGAGAAAGGGGCATACACAAGGCAAGAACTGAAGAGAGAGAGAGAGATCAGAAACGGGTCGGCGGCAACTTCAGCTTGCCCGCAAGCTTCTTTAATAGCGAGGAGAGAGCAGGGCAAACTAGGGCTCCGAAGGGCTTTGAAAATATGGTTCAAGGCAGATTTTTAGTCCTCTGAATTTTGGTAGTTGTGTAATTTGGTCCTTTTAAATTTTATTCTGTGCAATCAAGTCCTCCGACTTTCTGGATTTGTCCAATTTAATACTCTAATTTTTATTTTGCACAATCAAATCCTCCAACTCTAATAAGTGCTTTGTTTGCACGCTGTAATTAATAGTATCAAATTAGGATTTCCTTTTTCTTATATTTCTCGTTTATTTTTTGCTCATTTGACGTCAAATTAGTATCACATTTCATTTTCCACCACATAAGCAATGCCACTTACCCAAAAAAAAAAAAAAAAAAAAATGCAATGCCGCTTTATTAGCTAATTTGACAGGACGATTAAAGCGGTTGGGGAATGCTCTATTGCAATTAAATGAGAAAAACAGAGGATTAACTGCACAAAATATTTCTTAGAAATCAAACACACAACTATAGAAAGTTATAAAAAAAAAAGTTAGAGAACAAAATTGCACCAAATTAAAAGGATCAAATTTGTACATAAATTTTTAGGTCTCCAAGGAAATGATTTGAATGGAATAAATAAATAAATAACATGAAAAGGAACAGGTTTCTTGGGGAAATTAGGGCTAGTCCACCCAACCCGAATCTGACCAAACCCATCCATTTGACGGCCCTAACCTAAACCCATGGGCCTTTTTTCTCGTGAGGGAATAGGGAAACGGTGTATTATCCAATCAAACCGAATCCAACAAATCAATGTTTTTAAATATATTTGTGATTCTTGATCTATCATTCATTTTTGCCAAGCAATAAAATTGAAATATGTTTTTTTTTTTTTAAGTTAATGTTTGAACCGAGTATGCCATAACTTGAACTAACAGATAGAGGGAGTTTCTAGTGGTGATCACTCTTATTCACCCGTTAAAAAAAGAGAGTATTATTTTCCTATACAAAATAGAGTATATAATTTCTTATATCACCTATTTAAGCGTCATTTCAATTGAGACCGTCCATGTCGAACTTAATTGTGTTGATGTGATAAACGTGTTTCTTTAATACAAATTTGTTTCATGCATGTCTAATCTTTTGACTTGTTAATCATATTAAAATGACGTTTAAATACATGTAGGCACGTTAAGATATGTCTAAGCACTCTGTCTTAGAGCTCATTTTTACAAAAGGTTTTTGTCTAACTTGTATGATAATGTGTGGTTTTTGGCTTTCAAAATTACCACAGGTTATTGAATTGATCATGTTCGAGTTGGACAAATATCGCATGTGATACAAACATGACCAAAAAAAAAACATGAAGCATCTTCCCTGACAGAAGTAAGCCCACAAAATCATATTAGAGAGCAACAGGGGTTTACCTCAAGACACCATACCCTATTTTTCATCTATCATCTCCTCAATTCGTAAAAATGGATTCCAAAATAATGGTTTTTGTCTTCTTCTTCTTCTTCTTACAATTCGGGGACATAGACATGAAGAAATGGCTACTTGAAGGGCTACCTAAAGGTCTGACCTTCATAAACCAATTTTGTGTAGGAAATCTTTTTTTTTTTTTTGGGTCAATTTTACTCTACTTGAATTTTTAACTCTCGCCCTCAGATTTTTACGCTACCTCTTTATAGGGCATGAGAGTCAAAATCTACACTTGAAACTAAATTATTCTCACTCTCAATCTTTTAAAAATGTGAAGATTCGAATTTCCCACTTCTCCCTTCTCAAGTGGGAAGGGTGGGGAAGGGTGAACCTAGTGGTTTGTGTGTAGGTAACTTGACTCAGAATACAATGTACATGGTTGGTAAGATCAATTTAATATACCGACCTCATATTCCCAAGACCTCTTTGCAAGTACTCATGACCACACATTAGAAAATTAGCTGGCTCCTTGGCCAGTGATGGTTGCTTGATCTTACTCCCTGCCCCTCCTGTTTCTTCTTTGGTTGCTAACCTCGCGCGGTTCCCATTGGAGGAAAGGCTCCGTGCAAACGATTACAAATGTAAACTCGCAGCTCATTGGCCTGAGAAGCCTGTCAAAAGATTGTCAAATTTATTTCCACTTGAAGTGGAAAGGCCTGCCTGTACTCCACCCCTATACCCCCACATTCCTCAATGCATCAATCCAAGGGGGTGTAGTGAAAACACCGAGAGAGAGAGAGAGAGAGAGAGAGAGACCCTGCTGCTGGCAAACGTTAACATAATAGATGAGACCGAATAAATGGAGAATTTACTGACTGATCTCAACAAATCCTATTTCTAATTGAGCTGATGCAATCCAAGATACAACAGGAACAACAGCCTGTACAACTGACGACGACCCTACCTCGAGCTTACCCTGACTTTCCTCAGGATTCCATAATTAATACAACAGCCGATCTATGGTGATGAAATCATTAGACTACCCGCTATCTTACAAACACTACAATTGGAGACTTATGTATTACTTCCATTTGAGATGTAAGTTCAACTGCCACCCTTCGGCAAACTACAGCTTCTGTTTCCTGTCGAACACAAAAATGTAAGTCAAATATTGACAAAGTTCCAACAAAAATTAAGAGATCTATAAACTGCATGCTATCACCTCTCTTATCTAACAGATGTTAAGCATGTCTTGATGCATCCTCATGTAACTGTGCTGCTCTGACATTGGAATCATCCTGGACCAATTGAGGAGCAGAAAAACCATCATAAGTGTCTCCATTTAAAAGACACAACCACGTCTGACTAAATCTGGCAAACTCACCCGAATACTGTAAGTAAAACCGCCTGGGGATCTGAAGAAGTCCATCTGTCCCTGCGAGAGTAATCACATAAATTAGTCATGCAAGAGATCTACCAAACCCCATAAACTATTCTAAGCCTGAGATACTTTACCAGCCCATGCATACTCTGCTGAGGAGTGTAGTATCCATCATGACTTGGTGCTATTGAGTTGAGTTGCCCCTACAACAGTGGAATCCAGATGCTACATCAATAACCCAAACTGCATGGGAACAATTTACAACAAGCTTGTCCACTTTATTTACAACATACCAGCCCTTGAATCGTCTGCTGACTCCCATAGTAATTATCCCGAGTAGGTGCCATTAAATTTAGTTGTACCTACAAGAAAGTTCCAGCACAGAATTAGCTATGCAATGAATTAATAGCCCCCAAAGCAAGGATAAAGAACATGTCCTACCATCCCCGGAACGCTCTGCTGAGTGCCATAGTAGCTGTCAAGGGTGGTCACCGCTCTTGGGGTTAGTTTCTCCTGTAACAAAGAAAGAAAAAAAGAACTCAACTCAACGACATGAACATCCAGCATTTTCCATTCAGCATATACTAGCGAAAATTTTACTGCATTTAGCAAGTCGTCTGAATACAGGACCCCTTGGCAAAAAGTAGTAGATTGATCATAGATTATCACTCCAAGACGAAGAGAGGGGACAAACCATTTGTTGCAAACTTTCTTGTGCCCCGATTGTCATTATATCTGGCTCAGAGGTCACCTGTAAAAGAAAGGAATTGGTGTCATAATCAGATAGGAAGGATGCCAGTAAGAAACAATTCCAATCACATTGACAACCAACCTTTCTTTTCTTGGTTGGGTTCTTCTTTTTATTTGTCTTGCTCATTCCTCTGACATGGCTGTCATCTTCTGCACACAATAGACTATGAGTTGCTGATGTCCCGGCTTCAGCAAGACCCTTACTAATAGTGTTTTGACCAACGCAGTTTCCAAAAGCTTCCTCAATTGCACGGGATGCTAGACTGTAAGCCTCCTGGGACAACGATCCCTCTTCACTCAATCTCATTGCCCGCTGGCATAAATCATTGTACCTCTGTACTCTGGATAGAACCTGTTCAGATTCCTCTGTCATCAAAAGCCTGTTCTTTGCATCTTTGGTCCATCTTTTCAAAACATAAAATGATGGAATTGCAGAAAGACCACGCATTTGTAGAACAATCAGCGCATGTCGACACAGATAACCTTTGTACTCAAACAACCTGCATATACAAGAAATTTCTGACTTCATCTCATTCCACGTGACAGTGAAATCTTGGTCCTTCTCAAAATCTTGAACTCTGAAAATCGTGCCGGTCTCATCTTGTCTTTCCTCTTTGGGACGACAAGCAACTGCACCCAGAACCTCAACTTGAAACTTCCTAAGAACTGCATGTGTATATGATCCCGAAACACTCTTCTCAAACGGAGAAGGAGATTTCAGCACAGGTTGCTTACTCCACGTATCAGACTCTCCTTTGCCTTCCTCTTCATACCTATCCTGCAGAATTGCTTCATACATTTTTACAAACTCTTGCACGGTGGTCTTCTTATGTACATACTTGTCAAAGAAGGCATTTACACTATCAGCTCGCTGAATGCTACACATTCCAGCAAAGAAAGCATCCTTCAGGAAGGTTGGCACCCAATGCCTGCGATCCTCATACAATGAGTGCATCCACTCATCCTCTCCTAGTTCAAATCTGTTTATAATCTTCCACCACCTTTTCTCAAATTCTGCCTCAGTCCACGACCTATTGACACATTTTTCAAATTTCGCCATAAAATTATCATGCCTTTTTATCACATGACTGAGATTTTCAGAAAGTTTCCCCCATATTTGCCACAAGAAGAAGCAATGATGAGAGCTATGGAAAACATCTGAAATGACTGTTTTAATGGTTTTGTCTTGATCGGTGATTATTACTTTTGGATGCTGACCACCAACGGCTTTCAACCAAGTTTGCATGAGCCAAGAGTATGTAGCAGCACTTTCATCCGACAATAATGCACATCCAAGCAACATGAACTGGTAGTGCTGGTTCACACCAACAAATAAGGCAAGAGGCATCTTGTACTTGCTTCTAATGTAAGTCGTATCGAAGGAGATTACGTCACTGAAACTACTGTAGTCATGCCTACTCTTCGCATCAACCCAAAGCAGACTTCTAATGCGCTGATCATCAGCCAGGTCCACCGCATGAAAGAAATTTGAATTTGAGCATTGCATCTGTGAGAAAAACTCAAGCAAGATCCTTGCATCTCCACCTTCTAATACGATGTTACGACCTTTCTCGAAGGGATTTCTCGTGTCATTCTTCAGACCAACCACATTTTTATATTCAGCAAACTGTCTAGCCATTGCAGCATACATCTTTCTCGTCTGTTCACTGATAGCTTGGGCCGGTAAAAGTTCATGGTTATGCTCCTTAACAAAGGTATGTATAACCCATTTTCCGTCCGACCTTCTCTTCACGTGCATACTTGCTTTGCAATCCGTCTTAGCACAAGCTCGTCGACCAGTTGCATTATCTGGATCTTGCTTGCTTTGCCGGGCCCGAGGCCGATTAAAAGACTTTTCATATTCTCTTTTTGTTCCGTATCTAGAACATGCGAATTTTGCATCAATAAATTCTCTAGACGTTTTTGAACGACGGCTGTTTTGTATTGCAGTGTTGAAACCCATAGACCGAGCATACTCTTGATAGAAAGAATAGGCTTCTCCGTGCGATTCAAACTCCATACCTGGAAGTGGTTCAAGGTTCATATACTCTTTCACCTCCATCATATCTGCTGTGGGGGGATTCAGAGCACCTCCATCTGAAGCATGAGACACACCTCCAAGATCTGCCAGAGTTGTAGTCACCATATCGCCATTATGCAATTTTTCATCGGCATCCAGCATGTTGTCAATACCATGTGGCTCTTCTTCTTCTTTTTCATGTCCACCAGAAGGTAGCCTCAGATCAATGTCCATGACTTTAGACGATAAGCTTCAACAATATGCTATTCTTCGGTACCTGAAAAGTGGAGAAAAAAGTGGGCATTAAAGCAACTCAAAATACTAACCATGCCAATTTGAGTTAGTATATACAAAGGACATGACAAACCACACAAGCCCAATATCAATAACAAAAGTTCTCACAAGTATCAACCTCTTTTATGATCCAATCGAAGTGCATTCACATTTTCAAAGCATTTCTTGGCTGCATTGCAGACATTCACACGAAAGTGGCATAAGAATCAGCACACGGAGATGGAATTACACAGCTTCAGAAGCAAACAACAGCTCATCTCATAGGATGACCACAATATAAAGAAAATTGACTAATATCTTCAACTACCTTGGAAAAAAAACAGGTCATGCACACGATCCTCCTAAATCCAAAAGAATAACATAAAGTAAACGGAATGAATGACAAAAAATAAATATAATGGTTCCTTGATAGGAAGTCATTGCTTAGAAATGCAATCAAGCCTATTTTAAACTGTGCATGCTCAGGGCTATCTCATGTTGAACATCCAGCAGTAGTTGGTGTAGACTTCTCCTTTTTCTTTTCTTTTTTCTTTTTTTTTGGGGGGGGTGTGTTTCGGAGTAGATTTCTCCATTCAGAATGGGCAAAAGTGGACAATAAGCCCATTTTGCAATTCTCAAAGACAATGGTGAGCTCCTGTACACCACTACAGTTCGCCAAATAAGACGAGAAGGGTTCTCTTTCAAACAAATTTCAAGCTTAGTACAGATTGGCTTGTAAACAGTGAAATACTTACTCTCACGTGATAAACCAAGGCCAGCAAAGAAAAAAGTCAAGAAGCACGTCCCCAAAGGAGAGAATTTGGAGCTAATCGATTACACTGGAAGAAGAACACTGCACATATCACAGCAATGCGCAATTTTGCCTCACACCCAGTTCTCAGAATCCCCAGACAAAGAAAGATAACCCCCATTTCCCCCCTTGAAATCCCAACGAACAAGATCATCGCCATTTAAATTAGCCGAAACCAACGCCCAAGAGCTTTCCCTAAGGATCTTCTACCTACCCGAAAGACACAACCATTGCAGGACTACAGAAGAGGAGAGGAAACGATCGGAAAGCCAAGAAGAAGAAGAAGAAGAAGAAGTAAACGGCAGGAAGCAAGAACCAAAATTCCCACCGTACGAGCCCCCTAAACCTCGCGAAACCGGACGCATCGGCCGAAACTCGCACACGAAGTAACGAAAGCGATCATTGCACATCGCCCAGTCCCCCCACAAGCCGAGCGAGCTTCGCCGGCCGAGGACGGAACCGCGCGTCGACGCGGAAGCCGGGCACGCGATCGCACGCACGCGGACGCGAGCGCCCGACCCATTCAAACGTCGCTTCGGCGACGTCACGCCATCGCGGCCGCTCATCCATCGATCAATCAATGGCGACGTCCCCGATCACCGACCATCGCGATCGTCATCGATCACGAATCCAACGGGAAAAGAATCGGTGCACAGAAAGAGAGAGAAAGAGAGAGAAGAGAGAGAGAGAGAGCGAAGTTGGGTCTTACGAGTATCGACGAACTGGAGGGAGGAAGGGGGAGGAAGAGCGATTGGAGGTACAATCTCTGGGGGAGAGCGTGGGATCTGGGAGCGGGGGAGGCCGCCTCACGCGACGGGTTGGGGCGAGTGGGGGGCGCTGGATCTCCCTCCTCCTCCTCCTGCCGCTGCTGCGTTAGGGCTCGCCAATTCTACTCTCTCTCTATTCTCTATCTCTCTCTCCTCCCACCCGCACTCGCCACTCGCCTTTTGCTCGCACTCGCACGCCCCGCGCGTGCCGACTTCCCGCTTCCGTCACCCCCCTCGCCTCCCCAGGCGCGTGCCAGCTGTGCCTCCCACGGGCCTCCTGTCTTTTTCCGCTGAGCGGGAATTATTAGTATTATTTTTTTTCGATTAATGTTTTCTTAATCAAAACTGGAAAAGATTGGACCTAAGCAGATCCTTAAAAAAACTCATGCGGAAGAAAAGGGCGGCACCGTAAGGTGAGAAACTCCATATCGTCACTCTCCTATTCCCATTCGCTAAGTTGCCTGTTTGGTGAGCACGTCACTACTTCAGTGCTGGTAATGGTCGAGTAGGGAAGTATAAGGTGAGTTGAGGGTGGGTGAAATGTCTGTTATAATGTATTCAAGCCTTTTAGGGCGCGAATGATAACCATTCTAGCTATAAATTGATTTCTGTGAGAGAAATAAATTTTTCTATTTCTAGATGAGTTTCTAAGTAAAATACTCATTTGATAACGATATAAAATTTATCTATTAAAAATATAAATTTATTTAATAACGATACAAAATTTATTTTTTTTAGGCGGTGGGCCGTGAACGGTGACGATGATGGCGGTGGCTAGCCAATGTCGACGGCGACAAATGGAGGACCGGTTGACAACAATAAGAATAATTTTTATTTCTCATTTATTCCAAAAATAGAAAAGTATAAAAATTTTACTTTTGATTTCTACTCAAACCTATTTCTATAACAAAAATCTATTTCATAAATAAATAAATAAATTGAATAATTTTATCAAATGGATTTTTATTATATAAACAAATTTAATATAAAATTTGTCTTGGAAAAAAATAGGGAGTTGTCATGCACCCTCTTATTGGCTCCCAACACAAGACCCTTGATTAAAAGGCTTATTTAGAAATATTAATTGATATAATCTCATGGCTCCCAACACATGACCCTTGATTAAAAGGCTTATTTAGAAATATTAATTGATATAATCTCATGGCTTTTTTCCTCTTGTTTTTTCGACATTCTAAAACTACTTTCATATTAATTTTATAACCATCTACATACTTGTTTCCATGCTCGAAGTAATCACTCAATTTGTAAGATACACGTTGGGGCTCCGATGGTAAAATATAGAAAAAACACATGATTATATGTGCAAAATGTACGGAAATACGTTATAGTTATTTGCATTTAAATTCATACCATATTCGGAAGCGTGTGGAAAATACGTTATAGTGATTTGAATTTGAATGTATCCCATATCTAATGAGGGAAAATATAGGATTCCAATGTATACCTAATGGCGGCTTCTATAGTCTTTGCATTTGTTTAAGTAAAATGTGAAAGAGTAGAGAATTAGTTTCAATAAAAATTGAGGTTGCTATCGATGCCTCGTCATCGGTCACGAGTGAATTAAGTAAGGACGAGAGTCAAGACAGACGGAAAAAATGAAAAAGGCGTACCCGACCTCCTGGTGTGGGTACCACAATTCCTTTGTTTATTAAGTTCAATATACTACTTACCGTAAATTATAGAAGACCTAATATTAACTATGATATTTAATTGAAATAGTTTGATTTCGATTAACATATACCATAGTTTATTGTATTAAAAGTATAAGCATATAATTTGAAAAATTAGTTATGGATAATAACTCAATTATTTGTAATATATTAATTGAATTTTACAATTTTGTCTTTTATTGCTCGTTGTGTTGGAAACTAGAAAAGTTACTCAAGAATTATAGGGTTAATACTACAAAAATATAAAACTGATATACTAGTGACAGATTTAATTTAAACAACTTTTTCACCACAAAATACTCTAAACTTGTATACATGTGATGAATTTATTGCAAATTAATTTTTTGATTATCGAAAATCCAAAACTAGTATAGTTGCAACAATTTATTATCGTCAGTTTCCGTTGAATTAGATTATCACCATGAAAAAACACAAATCGGTTTATCGGTGACAAACAAATAGTAAAACCCAAAATTGGTCTAACACAATAATTTAATAATAAAATTTAATGGAAACTAAATGAGGGTAAGTTTGTTGCATATATACCAATTTATGATATTCAGTTGTCATAAAATTAACTTGGGATAAATTTGTCACATGTGTACCAATTTTTAATTTTGCGTGATATTAACCCTAAATTATATTTGCTATGTATGATTTTGATTTCATCTCCATTGGTTGCTCTGAAAGTATAATATACAAATTTCTAATAAAGTATATTATAAAATTATCCAAAAAGTCATAAACTTGTTGTATTTCTATCAATTCAATTATAAATCTCTTAATTATGTCAGTCTAGTTCTAAATTTTTTCACCTTTTACTTATTAAATTTATCCGACTAATTTTGACTAGAAATCATGTTCTTTCCACTCTTTATTGGCTCACACCCCACTTATCGTGGTGAATTGACTATGTTATCCCTCATAGTATTAACCCTAAATTATATTTCCTAAAAAGGAAAACTTACCCACATTCTTTCCAAACAAGTCTTTTTCATTCTAATTGTTTCTTCCACGCCTATTTCATTTTAACGCATCCTTAATGTTTGTTCTGAACTCATTCTTCATTATCATAATTTAAGCAAGTACCATTCATATATTGTAGTAAAGAAATTTTGATTTTATTTGCAAATTGTTTACTTCATTTCGATATATTATTTTTATGATCATGAAATTTTCGCTTTGACCTTTTGTACAAATTTATGAGAATTTACTTAAAAATTGAATATTGTGGTTGATATAGGCATTATATAAAATTTATTCAAAGATTATCTTCTTACTGGCACTCTATTTTGGAATTTTCCCTTAACTTATTCTTTGAATAAGAAATATAGAACTCATTAGCAAAATAAGTAGTTTTTTTTTTGCTTAGAAATACAATAATTAGTTAGCTATTTACAAAATAAACTATTTTGTGGAAAAGATGTACACTAATTTCTTTCTAAATGGAAAAAGAAAAGAAAAAAACCCAACAAAGGAAAAGAAAGGCAAACATTAGTCTTAAATCAAAAGTTGCCCCATATTTAATCTCAATAAATGTTATTTGAAAAGAGCATGAGTAGTTTCGTCTCTAGCAAAATTGAAACAAAAGAAAAAAATTGTAATAAATAATTTTAAATCAAAAGTGAGATCTTAAGGATAATATATTCAATTCATTACAATAGAGGTATCAAAAGCCACTAAAAGAATGAAAATAAAGTGAGCCTTGAACTTTTCTTTTTACTTTTTAAATCGCTCAAGTTTTGTTGTTTTTCAATTAACTCTTGGAATTTTTTATTTACTTAACCAAGCCTCGAATTTATATGAATTTTTTAATCAAATTTCTTCCACACTAATCCCTGTTATTTCAAATTGACATGGCCACATGATGTGAAAAAGGTATTTTCGCGATAGCTTATGCTCATGCAAAAAAAAAAAAGAAATGATCTCACGAGGCTTCCTCGTAATGGAAAAGATCAAGTCAGTACTGGCTTATTATTCTTGGAGGTACAATTCTATAATCTTTTACTCTAAGATGGTTTGATGGCCACATAGGCTTGAGTATATTAGAATTGGTGTCAGATGGATTTGATTAGAAAATTTATGTGAATTCAAAAACTTTAAAATAAAAATTTAAGAATTTGATTGAAAGGGGCATGTAATTTCGACATATGAAAACTAAGAAATACGTTTGTTTGATAGATAATTCACGTTCCTAACGATTCGACCAGAAATGATTATTTCGATTCTCTTCCTAACCGATTCTAAGTAAAAAAAAACGCGTTTGGTAACAAATAAAATTTCGATTCGGAATAGAAAAAGAATAGAAATGTTTGGTAACTATATAAAATTTCTATTCCAATTCTTTTTAATTACCTTTTTAGATTAAAATAAATTTGATATTGAATTTTCATAAACCATTCACTGATTAATTATATTTTTATACTAAGTAATAAAAATATTAACTAATCAATTTTTATTATATAGTAAATAATAAACCATAGTATAAACTATACTAATATCCCTACAATATGTAATAAATAAAAATACTAAATTATAACATAAAATTAAATATGTATTCTATATACAACAAATATATATTTCATACTAGGAAGAAATAAAAATAAAATATAGAAATAATTTTTTTTAATTCGGCACTTTTGATTCTCTTTTTTATTCTCGGACGGAGAATCATATTTTTTCGATTCTCAATTCTTGTCCCAAAACGATTCTCGGAGTAAATTTGTTCCCAGAATCGAGTTTTGACAAAAAAATTACCAAACACGATTACGTTCCCAAACCGATTCTAAACAAAAATCGGAATCGGACACTATTTGGATGGTTGCAAAACAAGCCTTTTTTTCCCCACCCAGACAAAGCATAATCTTTTTCGACAAAAAAAAAAAAAACCCCAAAGCATAATCTGTCGGAAAAAAAATAAAATCTCTCTCTTTCTCTCTCTCTAACTGGCGTCGGCTTATCTCCCTCTGCTTTTCATCCACACAGTGCAAGTAACTTCGCCCCCACCTCTTCGAACTGCCCAACTGAAGTCTCTCTTCGGCTCTGCCTTCCTGGGTCAATCTGTAAAGAGCTCGAGTTCGTCCGACGAGGCCCAGGACCGCGAAGTGCGCAAAGAAGCAGAACTACCCGTCTCCTCCCTTCGCTGGTTCGTGCCGATTCCACCTTCAAAATCACGTCTTTCGTTTTCCTCTTCTTTTTGCGCGGGTTCGTGTGCTTTTTTGCGTATGAATCTTAGGATTGGAACTGGGTTTGCTGCGTGTGGATATGAATAAGAGATTGGAGTTGGGTTCGCGTGCAAAGAAGCAGAACTACCCGTCTCCTTCCTTCGTTGGTTTGTGCCGATTCCACCGTCAAGATCGCGTCTTTCGTTTTCCTCTTTCTTTTTACATGGGTACGTGTGCTTTTTTGCGTATGAATCTTGGGATTGGAGTTGGGTTTGCTGCTCGTGGGTATGAATAGAAGATGGGTAGATTCGCCTGTCTTTGAATTTTCTCGGTTGTTGTCGCTTTTTGAGGATGAAAAGACGATGGGAAATCAAGCAGGCATTGGCCGGTGGCGGCCAATGCTCTGTTACTGCATGTCTAGTTTTGGGTTGCTTAGTTTTCCTCTTGAGGTCGAATCTGTGATAGAGAAAGTATATGTGCTCTCGAATTATGTCTTGAGAAGTTGTTGGAATTGGTTGTGATCCTGCGGAACGGGTGTGATTAGTCCCAAACACTTTTGGCTTTGGTGTGAAGATGTGGGATTCTCGTGGTTCTGCCGTTACCCTTGTGCTGATTTTCCCCCTCTCCCGTAAGAAGATGTCCCCTTCTCTTGGTCATTCGCAACTTTGTGCTGAAAAGCCACTCCCCTTTGCTTTCCGATTCCATAAATCTGCAGCTCCGCTCCTCCTCCTCTTCCTCCCCCTCTGAATTGCTTCTCCACGGTCATAATGCCGGTGAACCTCGCCGTGCTGCAGTGGCGTGCCTGCTCAGTGACTGAGCAGACGGCATTATCTCATCAATGAAGGGTCATCATTGCTTTGACTCGGTAAAGGAGCTCAGTCCCTTTCTCTCTCTGTTTAGGGGAAATCTAGTGTGCGAACTATACAAAAAAGTGATAAGGCAAGGAGTTGGACGATTTCATGTCCATTTCCAAGATAACTTGACACATAAGTAACCAGATATGTAAAAAATGTAGCTAGAGGGATTGAGATAGATTCTTGCGTTTCTTTGATTTGCCAATCTGCTTCTGATTCCACTTCCTGATGCTTGATTTCTTTTGGAGTACGAGGTCTGTATTCCAAGTGGTATGTGCTTTTTGGTCGATGTTCATTCTTTTGTTCTCTTAGGGATTCAACCATTGCTCTTCTGTGCTCGTGCTGGGGTTTGGATACTTGTTGTCCACATTATCACCTGATCTTTTCTTAAAGAACTCTCCTTCCTTAGAGAGGAGCGCTGGTTATTGTCTTTTGATTGGTTAGACTTTTGGAGTACCACAGGTTCTGTGCTTTTTCCAGGGATTGATCAACACCCCAGAAATAGAAACAGATCGTCAGTTGGCTAGTACCACTTACCAAAATCTTGGTGTTTTGGGGATTATGAAGGAATACAGTAGTGAGAATGGATCTAACACAAAATATAAAAATTATCTGGATGTAGAAACCGTTATATCCCAATTTTTTTTTCTCGAGTTTAGATCATGCACATTGATTTGATCCTTTCCTTATGTTTGTTAAAAATGACATATCAGTGGATGACTAGAATGACATTTTGCATTTCTTCAGGTAGCCTGTGTAGAAAGGGTCTGGTTCTCTATGGAGCAAGATTTCCATAGATTACTACATCACAAAAGTTCAAGAAAATGTGCAAACCATATTAGTTTCTTTTGAGGAATGTATATTGATTAACTTGCATCACTTCCTTCATAACGTGCTTGCTGCTTAAGGACAGTTGCTTAAGCGCATACAGGTACTTGCACAGATAAGTGATGGACTTTTGTGCGTGGGATTTTTTTCAACGGAGATTTGTGCAGTTTGGTGCATTGGGTTGATGATATTTAGGGTGTAATTAAGTTATACCAGGCAAAGGATATTTATGGTTTGCCCTATTTAAAAAATGTAAGATGATATTAATTAGCTAAATGGTTGGCACAGGAGGAAATAAAGGTGATGTGCCAAATTTAGTTTCCATGGAATTTATCTAGCGTAATGATTGTTTTTAGTCATTGTAATCTAGCTTTGTGACCAAAGCTGTCTCTTGTTTCTTCTGGTGTTGTGGATGCATTAATTCATATGCATTGTTAAATTGCCCTTATATAGACTATTCGGATCCTGATCCCCTACACTGACCTTTAATTGTGATGGATGTCTATGGCTTCTGAGTTTTCACTTGGAAACTCTGTGTGTTCACTTTTCTTTTAATTTTCTTGCCAAGTAGTGAGGCTTTTAATCTCATAGACCGTTCCAGTGTTCTGCTTGTTACAAAGTTGATGTCCGTTTGCTTTGATTTAGGTCTGATCCTCTTGTTTCTTCCTAATATCTGGTGTATTGGCATTTCTCTTGACAGGTCTTATCAAGGGCTATAATTTTGCTTTAATTTGCTCAGGAGAACTCGTTTATATATTTTTTCCTAAAGTCCAGCTGAAATTGGCAGGATGGTGGTTGACGTTGTAAGCTCATGTTTGCTTATGATACTACAGGAGGTTAAAAACCTATAAATCTGAACATTATCAGATGTAATCATGGAATTTTCTCTCCCTGTCTCATCCCATAACAGTCAGCTCATCCTGGGATTCAAGTCCAACTTCCTTCTTCCAATTTCTCCTTTAAAATTTGCAAGGCATCATTTACTTTGCAGACACACTGATAAACAATATGCATACAGTTGTCCTTGCCATTCAAGGCTGAAGATTGTTAAGAATCCTTCACTGGACAAGCATGTGGTGAAGCAAAACAAAATTCGCTTTGTTCTGAAACTGAAAACGCTGCTCCTCTCTAAACCCAAACACTTCATCCCGCTTCATATTCTGTCCAAGTGCCGGTCCTACCTTTCACTCTCGGATTCTCGCTCTGTTCTTTCTATGATACTTAGATATCCAGCCATTTTTGAGCTCTTTACCATCCCGACACCGCCCACACCCTTTAATGCAACAAAATCGCTCTTGCAGCTCTGTGTTCGTCTCACGCCAGCTGCATCTGCTCTTGCAGCCCGAGAATCCAATCTCAAGTCAGCTATCTCCAATGTCCTGGCTGCCAAACTGCAGAAACTTCTTATGCTCTCATCTCACCATCGCCTTGTTTTATCCAAACTGGTTCACCTTGCCCCTGATCTGGGTCTACCTCCAAATTTTCGTTCTCGCCTTTGCAATGAGCATCCGGATAAATTTAAGACTGTTGATACATCCTATGGCCGTGCTCTTGAGCTTGTTTCATGGAATCCAGAGTTGGCTAGACCACTATCATTTACGGAAGTTGATTCTCGTGAGCTCATAGTTGATCGACCGCTGAAATTCAAGCGCTTAAAACTCCAGAAAGGGCTGAATGTGAAGAGACGCCATCAGGACTTCTTAATCAGATTCAGGGAGTTGCCAGATGTATGCCCCTATACCACTGTTGTATCAGAGCTAAGCAAAGGATCTATTGAGGCAGAGAAGAGAGCATGTAGTGTAGTACGCGAGATTTTGGGCATGACAGTTGAAAAGAGGACTTTAATAGACCATTTAACTCATTTCAGGAAGGATTTTGCTCTATCTAATAAGTTGAGAGATATGATTGTAAGGCATCCAGAATTGTTCTATGTTAGCGTGAAAGGGCAGAGAAATTCGGTCTTTCTAGTCGAAGGATATGATGACAATGGTACTCTTTTGGAGAAGGACCAATCTTTAGTAATTAAGGATCAACTAATGGACCTTGTTATGGAAGGGAAAAGGATCAGAAGAGAAAGGAGAAAGAGTGAAATGAACAATATTGGTGATTTTATCGTGGAATCTGAGGAGGCTTACAAGGATAATGGGGAATTTTCTGATGATGGTTTTGAGAGTTTATTTGAGTCCGAAGATTCTGATTGGGATGGTCATTTTGACAGCGACAATGAAAGTGATGAGCTGCTGGGGGAAGGGGTGACGAGAGACTTTTGGATTGCAGATGCTTCTTCTAGTCTCAAAGGGTTAGATGCGCATTCAGAAATTTGGTGATAAGCGAAAAGTAATGACACTGTAAGTCCTCAAACACAGTTTTAAGGTAGGACGAAGTCCTTAGTGGTACAATTGTCTCTAGAAACTCACAGAAACCATCGCACATCCTTTTTAGAGATGCAATTGAATGATTTCGTTTGGCCATTCATGCTAATTTCCTCATTATATTTACTGAGCAATGATGTTGCTAACAGACAAGCAATTCCGGATCACTTCCTTCCACAACTGATGACTACCACAGCTAGCAGTCGGCATCACCACTACTATCAATTAAAAGGTGCTACTAGGCAAAGGCCTCAACCTCTCGCCAGTAAGTAACAACCTCTATCACTGGCACATGGGAGATATATAGGATGACCTGCTTCCATTCCATCTGCTTCAAGCTCGTGGCTCTCAAGCCTTGTGGATATTATGATTTGTCATTGTTACTTTTTTGGGTGGGTTGAGTGTAACCCGCCCGGTATCCGGAACTGAAGCCCTGACTAATCCGGACTCGGGGATTAGAGCAGCGAAGGTTTCTTCCCTCCCAGCAAGGGTCTCTCCAAGTTAATTTGCTGGCTGGGATGTATACTCTTAGGTTGCAAGTTCAGCAAGTGTAGCCAAAGTTGTGACAAATGTGTGGATAATTTTCAGCAACATTGTTGGGTATTTTGAACTTGAATCAGTTCTGACTTGACTGAGAAGAATAAGCAGGTTAGTTTTCTCCAAGCATGTACTGATTAGAGAAGACCGCGTGGTGGGTTAGTCTTCTTCAAGCATGTACTGATCAGGACTGCAAGCAGATAAGAGTTGTGATGGTGAGATCAGTAGGTGACGCTTTGGTTGGAGGCTGTAAAGGGGTGTGTCACCTATTGTGCTGACGTTGCGGAGGCAGGGGCTGTTTGTCAAGCTATTTAGGGCCTGTTTGTTAAAATTTTTTTTAATCCTAGGAACTAAAATTTCTATTCTTTTGTTCCAAGGAACGAAAAAAGAATAGAAACGTGTTTGGTAAAACTTTTGTTCTCGAGAATAGATTTGGAGCAAAAACAAGAAATAGAAAAAAAGTAGTTTCTTATTTCCAGGAACAATTTCTAGAATCAATTTTTCTCTCTTCTTTTTTCTTCTCTTTCTTTTTTTCTTCTTCTTCTTCCTTTTGGTTGGTGCCAGCAATTGGTCAGATGAGGGCCGGTGACCTTGCCGAGCCTTACCCTGGCCTGGTGAGGCTTCGGTGAGCTCGCCGGGACTTAGTGGCCGGTGACCAGCCAAAGAGAAAAAGAAAAAGGAAAAAAAAAAAAAAATAATAAAAAAATTAAAAAATTAAAAGAAATAAAATATATAAGAATCCTATCAAACGTATTTCTATCCCGGAAATAGAAATTTAAGAAAGTTATCAAACGAATATTTTTGCTTGTAAATTGTTTTGTATTTCTTTTTGGTACATATTGTTTAGAAATTATTTTTTTTTTTTTTGGTAAGAATATTGCTTAGAAATTGTTTCCGAGAGCAGAATTAGAAAAAATCATTTTTCATCAAAAATCGTTCTTTGGAACAAAATTGTTATCAAATGTGTCTTTAGTTAGTAGCATCATTGGCTGCTGCGAACGATAGGCCTTTCTCACCATTGAAACCGACTCTGCCATGGTCTATAATAGCTGTAAGGGGAACGAGATGGTTCGTAGTTGCAAGGCCGAGTTCAAGCCCTTGCAATATGTGCAGCGGATTCTAGAGCGTCAACAAGCAAATGTAGGCTATGACTATTCTGCTGTATTGTTAGAAAATGGGATGTCCCCACTGGATCAGAATGGAATATTCATGTGTCAGATCCGGATCTCCTGTATCGATGGTTGAACTCATGTGTTGCGGATGACCCCTTTCCTTTGAAGGTTTTGACTTTGCCATAGATCAATGCACAGGGCATGAATGACGAGGGATGTATTGATCTTTGGACAGACTACACTACCATGAAGTATGTTCTTGTTGTGCTGTAATGTTGGCTAATCTTATTGCTCTTTTTCAAAAAAAAATATATATAAAAACTCATTGAGCGTGATATAATTTACTAACCACATGAAAATCATTAGAGAAAAAGTTACTGAGCATAAGAAAATTCTTTGCACAACCTAATCATGATGGAAAGTTCGCTATTGCGGTAACAAACTTCGTAATTTTTCAAGACTTCTCAGTAATTTCATAACTTCAAAAGTAATTCAAAACTTTCCAAAATTAGTTGATAACTTATGAACATCATACAGAAATATGATATATATATATAGACACACGCACAATTTTTTTTTTTTTTTGTGTTGATTTGCAATTTCTCAATTATGGATGTAATTTTCTCTATTTAATTGTTAGTTACAATTCTTAGCAAGTCGTCAGTATATCATTTCAAATTAATAATCGTTTGTAATTACCATAAAAGTTCCCTCGTGTTAATAATTTTCGCAACATATGTGTAATTTCCATCAAATACAAAAGCTTCGTTTTTGCTAAAAAATATCACTAAAAATCCTACACGCCACTTGCCAGTTAGGATTCCACTATCGACGGTGCTCATCATATCTTAAAGCCAAGATGCCCCGAGCACTATTATTTGCGGAAGAGCCCCCACGGGATTTTTTTCGGAATTCGCGTAATCGCCGACAATGACAATGCTTTTGTGACCCTCAAGAAAGACAAAATAAAAATAAAAATAAAAATAACAAAAATAATCCGTAAATGTTACATTTTTAATTTATTTAATATGATTATGAAAATTGAGCCTAATGATTTTAATTTGTTTAACTTAATTCCCAAACTTTTTAAATATATTTTCGAACTGACCTTTAGATTATATGAATAATGTTCAATATTGTCATTGAACATTAGGTGTTTTTTTTTAAATTTGAATATGCCAAATAAATAACCATCGATGTTTCTTTTAAATACCTTTTTAATATGGAAGAGCGATGTGAGGGGTTTGAATTTCCACCTTCTTTGAAGGGTTAGAGTGGGGATGAATTAGTTTGAGGATGGTTTTCGACTCGGTAGGACAAAAGTATGAGAAAGTGAGAGTTAGAATATGAATAGAATAAGACTGTTAAAAAAAAGAAGAAGAAAAGAATGTGCCAAATAAAGTAAAAGTTTAATTTCAGAGATTATTTGTAATTTTATCCAAAAAGAAAAAAAAACTTAAAAGTTAAATGGGACCCACCAAAAAGGCCCACACATTTAACAATATCACCTACTCACCTAATGCTCTCGCACACATCTCATCTGTACATTCAACCATACCCTATGATTTCTTCTGGCAAAAAAGGTTTCATTTTCATATTATTTATTCATTCATTTAATTATGTTATTTAATAAATATTGTTTTCTTCTGCTTTTCTTTTTCTCGGTCATTCTCAAAACAACTTTGCTCTGAAAAGCTGTCCCCCCCATTTCTCTCTCTCTCTCATCTCTTCTTTCTCACTCCGCATCTCTCTGCTGCTCCCTTCCCTTTCCGATTCCATGAATCTGCACCTCCGCCGCTCCTCCTCCTCCTCCTCCTCCGCCGCCGCAGCCGCTGCCGACGAATCGCCTCTCCACGGCCGTAATGCCGGCGAGCCTCGCCGCGCTGCTGCTGCGGCGGCGCCGCTCGCTCAGTGACTGAGCGCGGGGGACAGCATTATCTCGTCAACGGACGGTCGTCATTGCTTTGACTCGGTAAAGGAGCTCTCTTTCTCTCTCTCTCTTGCACGGTCGGCCGGCTTGCCTCGCAGTGAGGCGCGTGTGTCTAGGGTTTCGGTTCGGCCTTCGGTGGCGCGGCGCGCGGGGGGAGTTTACTTTCGGCAGAGATGGTGAGGAAGCACGGATGGCAGCTACCCGCCCACACTTTACAGGTACTTGACCCGGCCCGGCTCTCTTCGATCGCATTGCTGTTTCTGGTGGGAGTTCTCGGTCGTTCTCGAGCTGGACTGTGATTCGCGCTCTTTCTCTATCTCTCTCTCTCTCTCTCTCTCCCCGTCTGCTTTTTCCCCACTTTTGGGATGTTTTGGTTTCTGAGAAATTGATGGAGAGGCGGTGCGTCTGCCTCTAGAGCGTGGGCGCGTGAGTGAAGCGCCCATGAGTTGAATTCCTGCGATTTTGAGTTGAAGCGCGGTCCTGGTGGACCTTCTGTGTTGCGCTCTTGCCGAGAAGGGAGTGAGGGAAGAAGCTAAAGACTTGCCGAGAGCTGTGAAGCTTTTCGTTGGTTACTAGTGAGGAAGTGGTGAGATTGAGCTTTTGTTTGCAGTTTGAGAAGCGTGAAGACAGGCGAGTGTGAAATTTTGGAACTTTCTAGTTTCTATGCATATTTTTTTTTTTTTGATGAAAAAAATTATTGATACGAGACGACAAAGGTATATGATCTGGTGGGGGGGAGTTTTCCGTATATTGGATCCATGCATCAATCGAAATTATGGAACTTTCCTTGTTCTAAAGGATGTTACACACAACCCATCTAAAAAAATAGCACACATGGACGAGAAAGTCGTCCTTTGTTGGTCGTTTAGGGAAAATCTAGCGTGCTAACTATACGAAAAGTGATAAGCCAAGGACTTGGGACAATTTCATGTCCATTTCTAAGATAACTTGATATATAAGTAACAAGATGTGTAAAAAAATGTAGCTAGAGGGAATGATATAGATTCTTGCATGTCTTTGCTTTGCCAATCTGCTCCTGGTTCTACTTCCTGGTGCTTGATTTCTTTTGGAATTTGAGGTCTGTATTCCCAGTGGTATGTGTTTTGGTTGATGTTCATTCTTTTGTGCTGTTGGGGATTCAATTGTTGTTCTTTTGTGCATGTGCTGGGGCTTGGATATCTGTCGCCCACATTACCGCTTGTTGAAGAACTCTTCTTTCTTAGAGAGGAGCACTGGTTATTGTCTTTCGATTGGTTAGACTTTTGGAGTACCCCCTCTCATGCCACCAGACCGAGATGCGGTGGCAAGAGGACAGCTGGGTATGAAATTGTAGCTGTTCTCAACTGCTTGGCAAATAACCTTGATTTATTTGACCATTTTTTTATCAATCTCTTGGATAAAAAATATGTTAAAACATCTAACACAACTTTCTTGATGCCTTTGAAATTGTCTTTAGTTGGCATTGTTAAGTGAGATCTTTGATGGTTTTCGTCTTTTTCGATTGTATAGCATTCATCTTTGCCAAACTTACTCTGGCACCTAGATTGTATTTTTATATCTTATGGTTGACACATAATATTCTAAAAGCTCGAATTTTCACCTATGTAGGTTGTCGCAATTACTGTTTTCTGCTTCCTGGTGATTGCCTTCTATGCTTTCTTTGCACCTTTCCTTGGAGGACATTTGTGGGAATACATCTTGATTGGCACTTACACGCCTGTGGTATGTAAAACTCTTCTCTCTATATTTTGAGGCTTTCTTGCCCCATCTGCATTATCTTTAATTTTTTATGTGATTTTAGATGAGTTTATTTGGATGTTTTTATCCCTCCTTTGTGGGCCTTTCTTAATGTGCTTTTGGAGTTCAGAATTTTTGTTTTTGGTCTCTCAATCAGAAGACCGGACTGTTTAGTAGATACTGTCATAGCGAGTACATTATATTTTGCTTCATGTAGTTCTTTGCAAATGTTTTTTAGTTCTCACAAAGGTATATGTCTTGTTTTTCCCTGCTGGCATTGCAGGCGCTTCTTGTTTTCATTCTTTATGTCCGGTGTACTGCAATTAACCCTGCAGATCCTGGCATTATGTCAAGATTTGACCCACAGTCCAGGACTCAAACTAACCAGAATAATGGGTTGGCTGCAATGGGCCCCTCTGGACATCTTGATGAAGCTGGTGCTGGTGTGGTTTCCTCTCCATCATCAGCTTCCAAAAGTTCCGTAGCACCAACTTATACTAGTAAGAAAGTCATGGATAGAGATGTGGAGATAGTAGATACTTCTTCGAATCCTGCCCCCATCACGAGGAAATCTGGTTGTGGAATTGGAGGAATTTTGTGTGCTCTATTTGTGCATGAAGATTGTCGAAATGAGAATGGTTTGACTGAGCAAGAGGGCACTGCTGAAGATGCTTTGTTTTGCACATTGTGTAATGCTGAGGTAAATCATATGGCTTCATTTTGGTATTACATCTGAGTTTCCTTATGGTACTTAACGAGCAATTATGCATGTTCAGTTTTTATGTGGATATCTGTTCTAGTGAGAAAGTTTCTTGGCATTTATTTGGAGCCTTTACATTATATATTTGATTTAAAGGTTTGTCAGAACCTCTTATCCCTCCATTGTGCATACTTGTTTGCTATTCCCGATCACAGTTTCGTTGAGGAGTTGTGATTATGGATGAAGACTAAGTTGCAAAGTTGAAGGGGTAGAGAAAGATTTAAAATAGATGTGGCAAAGTGGGTCAAGAACCTACTTTTAATTCACACACTGAGGCAAGAGAAAATGGATACAATTCTGAAAAATGGGTCACTATAAAATAATAGCCTAGCAAAATGGGATTTCTCGATTTTCCAACATTCTCTCAAGCCATTAGAGAAGAATAGTAACATAATTCCTAAATCACTACAAGCCATAACACCCTGAATACCCATACACTAATCTCTTTCATGTGTAGCTCCCCATTTCCTCTGTCTCATCTCACTTTCTCTCTCTCTCTCTCTCTCTCCCCCTACGACAATTGCTGACTGCTCCAACATGAGATTGCTCTCCACTGCAAGCTGCAAACTTTCCCCTTCCTTCTCTCTCTCTCTCTCTTGCATGGCTGCATGCTCATATGTAGCAACCCTATGGATATTATGGACCTCTGGTGACCTCAATTCGGAGGTTGCCTGAGGTAGCAGCCTCACAGCATGGTCGCAGTCGGCAGATACACAAGCACACACACAGAGACAACCACACTTACCCGCCAAACCATCATCTTTGGCATCAGGCACTAGCACCACCAGTGCCAGCTAGTTGCCTTCTAAGACCATTGCCATGCTAGCCATCAGTACCGCCACGTCCATCAACTAACGGATGTTGCTAACATTGATCTGTTGGCTTGGCAATGGTATAGCCTCTATCTTGAATGATTATCTGCTACTATCACTGGCATCATGGAACATATTGCAAAAGGATGAGAACTGCTTCTCTGCCATCTGCTGAAAAAACTCCATGCGCTCGTGTATGCTTTCGCATGTGTAAAGTGATTTGTCCCACCATTATATGGCTGGTGGATGAGACATATCTTCTTTGCTGCAGGTTCGCAAGTTCAGTAAACATTGCAGAAGTTGTGATAAATGCGTGGATGGTTTTGATCACCATTGTCGGGTACAATCTGGAACTTGAATTGGTTTTGACTTGACTTGATGATTAAGTTAGCCTATTATTACTGTTGTCTAATCTCAACCAATATTGCATTGCTGTAGTGGCTTAACAATTGTGTGGGACGGAGAAATTATGTCACTTTCATATCTCTCATGGCTTTCAGTTTGCTTTGGGTGAGTATAGTTAATGTTCATTTCAAATAAATTGTTTCTCAGCTGCTAATGTTGCCATTGCTTGTCTCAGCTTGTCATTGAGGCGGGAGTTGGTATTGCTATCTTTGTACGTTGCTTCGTTAACAAGAAAAATATGGAGACTGAAATTGTTGATAGGCTTGGAAATGGTTTTTCTCGGATCCCCTTTGCATCAGTGGTGGTGTGTTTCTCGCCAGAAATGTCTTAATTTAGTCATCAAATCTATATATCTAATTTACTATTACATTGCATTCTGGCTATTTGTACTGCAATGTATTAGTCATAACATCTATCCCTAATTGACTGTTACATTGTGTGCAGGCTGTTTGTACTGCAGTGTCTATGTTGGCTTGTGTACCTTTAGGTGAACTTTTCTTCTTCCACATGATACTGATTAGGAAGGTGAGCAGATAAGCTTTGTAATTGTAAACAACTATGTTGAATCTCCTGATCGTTTGTAGCTGTGGGGACACTTGTTCTGGAGAAGCTAAGTTTTGATTCAACAGGGGAATTAAACATGCAAGTCATGTCCTGTCTAATTAAATCTAGACTAGTGTCAGAATCGGTCAAGAGACCGATTCACGTATCGCTTAAACTAGTGGAGCTGCCAGTTCAACATAATGTTTAAATTCTCCACCTAAGATTGAGGTCAAAGTGGCCATCCAGTTTGAGATGGGTGTAGAATGCCCAATTACAAACAGGCTGCATGTTGGAATATTTTTGGTCATTTTTCTTTTAGTTAGTGTTTAGGTCTGCATTTTGTCTGATATGTAAGAAGTTTATACCAATCCATGAGAAAGTGTTTGGTCCAATGTTTGATGTGCTTTAACAATCCCAGGAAAGTGTGCTGACATGGACTTCAGCTTATTATTCCTAGATTGTTGTTTCATCTTTTACCAATAGAGTCAGATGATTGGATCAGTTCAACCCAGTATAACTGTTCAGTTGGATCCGTTGAACCAAGGAATGCCAGTTCAATCCATGTTTTTGACCAATTTTGTTTCTTAAGGTTAAACTGGAGAAGGCATAGCCTGCTTCATGACCAAAACTGCCAGTTCCTACTTGGTTTCAAAACCATTGTTTTGGAAAGCTACTGAAATTTAAAAGAAATAGGAGATTGAATGGTTATTTTTCTTCATTAAACTTGATGGTCCAGTTTTCTTCCCTAGGGAATTACAACTTATGAGTATGTGGTGGCAATGAGGGCCATGAGTGAAGCACCTGCACCAGCATCCGTAGATGAGGAACTTCCTAATCTGCTGTATTCTCCATCGGGATCTGCTACAACTGGCTTCAGTGGTGGCAGTTCTCTTGGCTTGCAGTACAAAGGTTCATGGTGCACCCCTCCAAGAGTTTTTGTGGACTATCAGGTACTTCCTCGGTGTCTATGATGTTTTTATTAATTTTGGTGCACTTAATGATCCAAGTGAGCGTCATGGCATATCCTCTGCAGCAGATTCCTGTCCCTGTAAGGGCTTTAGATGGCTGACTATGTGGTCTAGCCACTTCTAGAGGGGTTAAATATGAGGTTTTAAATGGGTAGAAAGGAGACTTACAAGTGAGTAAGACTAATTAAGCCCAGCTACGCAATTAGTAAGAATGTTTTTGCTGGCTTTTGCTTTGCTCCTGCAATTTTACACATTTCTTAGATCTTTCAGCCTAAATTGTTAAATTGGGTAACTTGGATTGACGATGGCTCAACTTTGAGACGGCTTTCAATTAATTAACTGATCGTTTTAGAATATTCAATCGGATTAAATATCTGTCCAACAAGTGACAAAATGGTGAGATATCACTTAATTGAAAGTGTCTGCAAACTTAATTGGCCCACAAAACCGAATCATTTTTACGAAGGTCCAATGCTTTTTCTCCTATGTTCTATACCATAATGCGCTTTTGCCTTTCCCTACTGATCTGTTACAGGGGTTGGTACCCCCTTGGTCAAACGCTGATATGCTTTCACTTTCCATGATCTGTTTTTCCTCTTTAGGTGCTGATTCTACCTTCATCATCATTCTTCCTCTTGTGTGCGAGTTGAAGTTACTCTTTTTCTTTATGTATTGAATTTCATAGATTTCCTTAGGCAACATTTTTTTCATCATCAACTTCCCATCCATTTGGCGGGTGGCGTGCTATTTCATGCCATCTTCTTCATGTGCATGGTTATCTTGGGCTGGTTATTCCCTTGTGCGGGTTCCTCACTTTGATTGCAGGAAAGCATCCTTTCCAACATGCCAATAATAAGCTTCAACAAAGTTGATGGGTTCTTACATAGCTATTATACTGCACAGGACGAAGTTATACCTCACCTGGACCCTGGAATGGTTCCATCAACTGTGGACCCAGATGCAGCTGGAATTGTAGACAGAGGGCAAAAGGCTCCGAAAAGGCCAGTTCGTATTAGTGCATGGAGGCTCGCCAAATTGGATTCTCATGATGCCATGAGAGCAGCAGCCAGAGCTAGGGCATCGTCCTCGGTATTGCGACCTGTTGATGGTCGGCGTTTACATGATACTGATTTAAGCTCTAGTGAAAACATCAGTGTGAGAAGTAGTGTGAGCACCGACATGGGGGCGAATAAGGAAATTAAAAATGATCTGAGGATGTCTCAGTTTAGGAACTCATTTGCTCCTAGTCAGGGTAGCCAGGAAGAGAGTGAATTGTATACTCAAAGTGCGAGTAGCATAAGCAGTCCAAGCCATGTTCACGAGACTGTTACGCTTAGCCCTCTACCGCAAAGCTATGGTTTGGGTGTTTCAGTTCCTGGAATTGCTCCTGATCGGCCTGTAACTTCCGGGGCAACTTATTCTGGTCTGAACAATCCAGTAACAAATCCTGGACTAGGATTTGATAATAAAACAGTGCAAAAGGGAAGTAGCACCGACCCATTACTCCTATCAGCTCCAGCCCACTCTATTCTTAGAGATGTCAAAAGGACATCAGTTGTTTGGGACCAAGAAGCAGGTAGATATATCTCAGTCCCTGTATCTGCTTCAGAAGCTCGAAATAGATTATCCAATCAAACTTTGGCAAAGCCAAATCCTAGAGTAGAAAAGAATAGTTATGGAAGAAAGCTTCCACAGCAGGAATCTTCATCTTCTGAGTCAGTATCGTTGGTGCAGCAGGCAGAGAAACTCACGTACACGGGGGATTCTATCTTCTTTGGTGGTCCACTTTTAAGCGTCCCCGTAAGGGATAATTTGAGAGCTGAAGGTGGTCAAGGTTCTAGAGAGGCCTTTGAGAGGATGGCACTGAATTTACCTCGTGAATCTCGGTTTAAGCGAGATGCGGCTTCAAAGCAGTTGCCAGTGTTCATCCCAGGGGGACTTGATCAGAAACCTCCATCTGGGTCTGGTTTAAAGTTGTCGTTAGGTGATCAAGTATAGGATTCTGACTCTGAGTGCTTGGTAGTACCTCCTCCAACCATCAAGTTTTGGTGAGCTGAGAAATCGGAATTCACTTGAACATAAGCTGCTTGCGGACACACAATGATTGCAATTTATGCTGCTGACCAGTTCATTCTGGTGCATTTACTGACAGATTTATCTGTTAGCATCACGGCATATTTATTCTGTTCAGATTTGTTAATGAGAAAGTGCCTGGGGATAGTTCTTCCCTCATCCAAACTGCAGCTGTCTGGCGGCTGCATGTTGTATTGTGATCAGCATTGAGATATTCAGGCCAAGTTTTATGTTTGTCTCTGGTGAGGAGGTGCGACTGTTGACTTTACTATTTAATCTTGTTTGTACATGTAGTGAACACACCATTCCATGCGCTAGAGAACTTCTGCTTTCATCTGATCGGTGTAGGTTGGCTATTCCTCAAGAATGTGCCTGGTACTCCATTAATCGACTTTTGCTGCAGCTTTAGGACCAACATTTGCTTGGTTCCTTCTAGTGTACACAACATGCATATTCTTGAGCAATGATTTCAAATTCTCGTTTGCATTGGCTCAGCATTAATCACATTATCTGTTATATCGCCTTTTCTGATTCATCTGTGCACTTTTAGATTATGTATACCAAATATCTTATTTTTCCCCTCACCTCTGCCTGTAACTTCTTCCCATTCCGCTGTTGATGAAAAAGAAAGGCATTCTACCACAATATAGTTGCATGGGCGAACAGGTGATCTTTGCTAGCCTTATCTGTGGCCATGCATACTTTCATGAAATCAAGTTGGTGTTGGAACGACTTTTGTTGATATAGCTTTTGAGTGAGATTATCTGAACTTGGTGAACATGCGGGTGGTCTGAGAGCAAATGCAGCGGAAAGCTGGTTGTGGGTGGTTTGTAATAGCTCATATGTGGACCTGTGTTTAATTTGACTTGCTCAGTTTATTACTTGCTTAATAGAAGGAGGCTGTGTCAATAACTTTTCGCCGAGTTCTCTCTTTGATTTTCCAAATCATTATCTGATTTGAGAGTTAAATGCAGTTTAGTAATCTAATCTCAGCATTCGCTGCTTGATCTCGGGGAAGTCTCCTCACAAGCATCCACAGTGAATGAAATCCATCACATGATGCAAGACAAAGTAATTCGGAATGCAAGATGGGTTTAAGAGGATGGAGTTTTTAACGATGAATTTAGATGATCTTTAGCCGCGTTCATAAATTTGATCTCATGATGTTCAGGGGCAGGACTTTTAGCTTATAACTTGCCTTTTGGTTATTTGAAATCGAGATTTATTCTTTTGGTCGATTGACTCTTTGACTCAGATATTGTCATTGTTTCCCTGAGTGCCCGTCTTCAACATCACCCATTCTTGACCGTCGTTTTCTTTTGTCCATTCCGTTTATCTCCGTTGCAAGAAATAGGAGGGGCGGATTCAATGTAAAAACCCATCGAGTTTCTCCATCGGAAGAAATTTGCAGGCGATTCATACACGAGACCGTTCGGTACGGCTTTTCAAAACAGGTTCAACGGTGAAAAGGGATGCTGCAGTTTTCATATGGTATACTATTTGGGAAAAATACCAAAAAAGTCTAAACCTTTCGTATTGGTATCAATTCGATTATAAACTTTTTAATTGGACCAATTTAGTCTTAAACCTTTTTACATTGGTATCAATTTAGTCCATACGGCTAATTTAAGCTAGAAATTGCCGACATGGTTATTGGCGGTCTTATGTGGCGCCATGTGGACAAAATTTATAATTTTTTAAAAATATATTTTTAGATTTTTTAAATTATTATTATTATTTTTCCTTTCTCATTTACCACTTGGCTACCGAGGTTGTTGGCTGACCATCATCGACCATTGGCTAGTTGGGGCGAGGGCCCTCACGACCTCGCCAGCCACTAACAAGGGCTGCCATGCCCTTGCCGGCCACAGGCGAGGGCATCGACCCCCACCTAGATCCAGGCAAGGGCGTGGCAGCCCTCACTCATGGCGAACGAGGGTTTGGTGGCCCTCACCCAGATCTAGGTAAGAGCATGATGCTCTGTCACCTGCCACGAGTGAGGGCATCGAGCCCTCGCCCAGATCCATGCAAGGGCCATGATGGCCTTGCTTGAGGCATTGTGGCTCTTGCTCGCCACGAGTGTGGGCCTTCGCGCCCTCACCTATGGCTAAGGAGGGTGCGGAGGCCCTCGCCCTTGGCCAGTGAGGTTTGCCACGCCCTCGCCTGTGGTCGATGATGAGGGCGCGGTAGCCCTCGTTGGCAAAGGGGCGAGAGGGCTTGGGCCCTCACTTGGATTTGGGTGGGGGCCGATGCTCTCGCTAGTGGTCGGTGAGGGCACAAGGGCCTTCGCCTTGACCATCCTTTGGCCGGCGATGGTTGGCCGGTGACCTCGTTGGCCAAAGGGTAAGGAGAAATGAAAAAAGAAAAAAAAAAAAAAAAGAAAAAAAAATTAAAAAAATTTAAAAACTGAAAAAATATAAAAATTTATAAAATTTGTCCATATGGCACCACATAAGACCGTCGACAAATCACGTTAGCAATTTCTAGCTTAAATTAGCTGGAATGACTAAATTAGTATCAATATGATAATATTTAGGATTAAAATGGTCTAATTGAAAAGTTTATGATTGACTTGGTACTAATGAAAAATGTTTAGGACTATTTTGGTAATTTTCCATACTATTCAGACACTCGAGTGGTATCGCCCCCGGTTTTAAGCAGTTTTTAAGAAGTTTCCGTCGTCCAAAGTTTAGGTTGCATGGTTTTCAAAACTTGTATTATGAAACATAAGAGTCATGGCAATCACATCACACAATTCGACTGTAGGTTCAGCTGCAGCCGTAAATCTAAATTTGAGGTCCCATTGTAGCGTATTAAAAAATCGTGGTGTTCACTTAATTATAAAAGACTAGAAGGACAAGGGGGACGAAATACAATTTGACGTATAGATGGGGACGAGTTAGCAATTTCTCTTTGCTTTTGCAGCTTTTCCTTGTCTACACAGTGGACTAATTCCTACTCTTTAGTTCGCTTTATTAGGGAGTTAGGACGGATGTCATTGTGGGCGGCATTGCGAGAGCTCTTGGTTGACCATTTGTGTGGGTTTGACCTTTGAACTTTACATATCTTAAAACTACTAGTCCACATAACTTTTTGTGGGTATTATTAAAGCAGAAATCCAGCCAAGATCTAGCCATTCTGCCCTGTTCCAGGGCCCCCCCAAACCCACCTGTGCCCACTTTTCATTTATGGTGAATGTTTTCTTTAAAACTTTGTTTGATAAAAAAAAAACTATAGTAATTAGCATCATGCTTGTTTCCTAAATCAAAATTTCTCATTATATTACCGGATCACAGATATATTCACCTGTGAATTATATAAATTAAGTAGATCTTCAGTGTTGAAATCCTTTTTAAGACTACATTTTGGTAGACTGAACTTTTGCCACACAGCCATCAGCCGAATTCCAAGTCTAACATTCAACATTCAATTCAGGGGTTCTTGACATATATATTGCCGTTTTCTAAACGCCACAATTTCAACACCATCAACGCCAAAATGAAAGAAAAAAAGTTCCCATCTAGATTCTTCAAGAAATGATGACTATGAATACTTAGAGATTTCCTTACCGTCACATTTAAGTGCGCCATCTAAACCATTTACAAATCCGAGTCTTGAATTTGGTATCCACTAGAAAATCGAGAGAAATTATCCAATCAATTTAAAACCTATTATTTCAATTTTGAATTTTTCAATTTTGTCAATTTAGTTTTTAACTTTTTGTGCGAATTTTAATATACTCCTTTCGACTGTAAATCGTTGATAATAAACCGTTGACATGACAAGCGACTGAATGGATTGACACGTCAACAATTTCAAACAAAAATTGGCCGGAAGGACTATATAGGAATTTCGAGTAAATGTTTAAGACTTAATTGACAAAATTAAAAAATTTAGGAATAAACCAACATTTGTATAATTGTTTTAGAATTGATCAGGCAATTTTCTCCGAAAAATTGTTGACATCTGCACTACCCTCTAACAATGATGAAGGATGAAATTGTGATTTATTCATTCTCAAGACGACCTCAAAGTAAATTTCATGCAGCATACGTGACACACATCGAGTTCTAGTTATGCAAATTTATCTATAACATAGCCACGATAAAGAGTACAAGTGCAGCATTCCGACATATAAAAATCCAATAATTTTTTGAATGTTGGAGCGTCAAGAATGTAGGTCGAGTGTAGTGTCCCAGAAGAGTTCCTGTACCATCAAATGGAACAAACCCTAATTCAAGTTAACTGGTTCCTTAAATGCCTTTTGGTACATGAAGAAAGGCATCCATTGAGTGCACGCATGTAAATTTCTTGCTGCCCCAAAATTAGGAGAGCCTAATTTCAAAGTTGCTCCCTAACGATGCTTAGACGCATGAAACTCCAGCTTCTTTTTCTTTTTCTCCTATTTAAGAGGGAAAAATCAGCACATAGCAATAAAATAAAATAAAATAAAAATTCGATTTTATTACCTTTTTGCTGCCGTTAGCTAATCGGTGCCAATTTTAATATTTTTTTCTTCGAAATATCTTTTATATAATAATAAGCTAGAAAAAGAGGCATCGGAGAGGTACTTCTATTTCTTGACCCCTATATTACTTTTTGTATTTTTAGGCATCAAATAAATAAATTTTTTTTACTTCTTTATATTATATTTTTTGATTTTTTTTATATCTCCGCATCATGGAAACTTTATTTATACAGCCAATTGTTTTGACCACGAAACATTGGTCGAATCTTGCTGAGATTTCTCTTTAAAAAGAAGAAAGATGGAGATAACTTGAATGGTTGGTGCACATCTTGAAAGAAAAAGAAATATCGATGACGTTAGACAAATGAACTTCCCCCACGAATCCCGAATCTTGAATCTTTAAATGGAGCATTAAACAACTAAAAATAAATAAATTAAATCAAGCACGCCTTTAAAAAGAGAGTAAAAGTAGAAGACAAGATGACTCTACCCAAAAAACCAACATTAATTCATCTCAATTGACGATCGATGCTTTACCATAATTTATTATATAAAAGAGAATAGGCGATTGGATGAATAATCGCAAATCCAACCCTTCCCCGTGAATATAATCATTTTTTCGGAATAACTGGAGCGGATTTTGGGTTGAAAAAAAGAATCACGTAATCAATAGTTTAGATGTATAAGAGGTTTCTTGATTACCATGGTATTGGGTTCCTTACAAGGGTAATGTTTAACGTGCCGATACACGCACACCTAACCCCCTTTAATTTCTCTTTGTAACTTTTTCTTTCTCAAAGGGGGAAATACCTATGGGTGCTTTACGTTCAAAGTTGTTAAGATGAAATAGTTTAAGGATTTACTTAAGTCCAAAGACGTCTTAAATTATGATGGTTTCGGGATCCCGCAAGGGTGTAAATGACAACGAAAAAGCGGGGCTAAAATAGAATAGATTTATTTTAGTTTTTGGGGAGGTGATTGAAAAGTTGAAATAGGAAAGAACCTCAATATACAAAAAGGGAAGAGCGAGGGTCTTTATCAGGCAAAGCCAAATGACAGAGTCGGCATCTGACCCAATCTTTCCTGCTGCGCATGGGGAAGGACGGTTTGGTCGGTCGCCCGGTGGCCGCCACTTTGAGACCAAAAGGGCCATCGTTTTTTTTCTTAATTTGGATCATTTGCCCAATGACCTTCATGTCCTCCACGTCAGCATTGATGAGAGGACCTTGAGCAAGGGCCGGCTCTTGATGGACTTTTTATTACGGTGGAGTGAGCAAGAATGAATCGAATTGCACACCAGAAACAAATCCTGAGATTATGTACATGTAAAACTGAAATTAGCTATAAAGAAACATCTTTTGATGTAATGGCTGGGGTAGCTGTCTACATTGGTAAAGATTGCTTAGGCCAAGAGTGCTACTAGATAGGGGAGTTAATTCGGGGATTTATCGTACATGACCCGGAGAAAATCAGCCACCACGTTGCTGGTTCACCAAAAAGTTTGGGGTTTCCAATTAAAATTTGCAAAGGGTCTTGCAAAATTGAGATTGATCTAGAACATTGGTATTCTAATTGAGGCGACGAATTATTGTTAAGTGTCGAACATGCTTATTTTGTATTCTCATGTCAATTTCTTAACTTACTCTTAGGATTTGTTTGTTTGAAGGGAAACTATTTTCGGAATTTTTTTTTGATTTTCTAGTGTCTGGACGACCGAAAGTGTATCACATGGACTGAAAACAATAAGATTAAGTGAGAGGAAAACGATTTTCTTCTTTTGATAAGAAAGAAATCACTCTCCTTACAAATAAGACCTTTGGTTTTGTTTGGTTTGCGAAAAATAAATGATTTGAAAAATAATTCTTGAAAATAATCACTCATATCTTCTTGTAAGAAGGAATTCACTTTTCATAATTCACCAAACAAATAAATACCTTGACTCCGTTTATTTTTGTAAAAAATAAATGATCTAAACAAAATATTTTCTAAAAACAATTGCCGGCATCACAAATAAATATGAGTAGGCAAAAATCGTCCACGAAAATATTGAGATATAAATTGTTGTGGGTAATGAAAATATATCTTTTCGACTAATTATTTCAACTGATACTCATAAAATACATTTTTCATATTATTAATTTTTCGCAAAATAAATGCACCCTTTAAAAAAGAAAACGTTTTACTTTAACGTCAAATTTCGAGCGAAACAGACGGGGAGCGGTCGTGAAATGACGGCGCGTGAAACGCCAGCAAGCTGAGGGGCACGACTGTAAAATGGAGGCGGACGCGGGGTTGCAAATGGGAAAAAAGTACGTACATAGAAGGAAAAACAAAGAAAAAGGGGTTGGGGTGGGGTGGGGCGGGGAGGGCGGCGCTGCGGCAGCGGGTAGGAGAGGACCCGGTGGACCCTACTGCGCGCTCCGTCGGATGGGGCTGTGGAGGGGTGGTGGGACCCGCATTGGGCGGGGTAGGGGTGGACCCCACGCCACTCAGAAGAAGGAAGTGGACTTCCTACTCCTGCCCCTTCCCCCTTCATATTTCAACCATCTCTTCTTTCAATTCCATTCACCACCACCACCACCATCACCACCATCATCACCATCATCATCAATCCCTCTCCTCTCCCTCTGCGTCACTCCCCTGTTCTGCGAAGGAAAACAGAGCCAGAGGAACTCAGCACCGCCCGATCGGAAACGCCTCCCGCACGCCCCTCTCTCTCTCTAAGGCAATCTCTCTCTCTCTCTCTCGTTGATTCCGCTTTGGCTTTTTATTGACCGTTTTGCTTCGTGCCGTCGCGCGGCGTCGGAGGGGGCGGCGGCGGCGGCGGCGTCGCGTGCTGAGCTTTCGTGTGCCGTCCCGTGTATCCGGCGGCAGATTCCCCGATTCCGATCGGCGACGCGATGGACGTCATCGCCCGTCTCGTACTAGTGCGTGCTTGCTGCGTGGCCGCGTCCTGTTTCGTCTTCGCGCGCCGGGAGCACGACCGCGGCCGGTAATCGCTCGATCGGATCGAAGCCGCCGAGTTGAACGTGGATCGCTGGTCCTAGTTCCATCGAACTTCTCGGCCGGCTCGATTTTGATCTGCCGTCCGGGTTTCGCCATTCCCCTGTTTCTCCTCCGCGGTTTTTTTTTTTTTTTTTAACGTCTCCTTTCCGTCTCGCTAATATCTAATCTTCCGGTTTTGGTAAAAAGTTTCGTCTGATTTCGTCGCTCCCTGTTTTCCCCACCCCTGTTTTGATCTCGATGATTCCGATCCTTCAATCCGAGAAGCTTTTTTCTCCTCCACCGCACCTGCAAATTCCGATCAGATTCACTTCTCCGATACCTTCACTCGCACGGAATCTTCCTTCTTTGATCCCACACTCAATCCATCGTCTGCTCAACAGACTCTCTGCGGTATAGGCGCATGTTTCCAGATCAAACCGCAGCATCGCACGCCATTTCTCGCTACTCTCGAAGATCACCACCGTCTCTCCACTTCCGGAAAACCGTCCGCTGTAGCCACACTTCCTTTCGGTTTCTACGACCGTACGAGCATATACAGCAGTGGGCGATTAGCTGTCCCTCTCCTGTTCGAGGGTGGCTTTTCTCTGTAAGGCGGGGGCGCTAATCAGTCAATTAATCAAGGAGGAATCGATGGTTTTTACGAGGAAGGCGGGGAAGGAATCGTTGTGTCCCTCTCTCTGTGTGTGATTGAGCTGTCCACGCGGTTAAAAAACTCTTCTCGAAATCCATGGGGAAAAAGCGAGGAAAAAAGCTAAAGGGCTGTGAAAAAAAGGAGAGAGGAATCTGGCCCCACCTCGATTATGGGCTCCACCCACTAATGCTTTCTTTGGTTTATGTGTTGAAATTCGCACAGACAGCCACTCCTGGCTTTTTTTATTTACTCAGAAACTATTTCTTCCTTTCCCGTGGGACCCTGCCCCGGCCCTGAGCTTTAGGATCTATTTACGGTTGAACCATCATCGGTCAGTGCTTTGCTTGTCACCGAGTGTTTCCTCTCCCGCAAAAGGAGCGCCGCTGCTTTCCATCGTGGTAAGCAGCAAAGGCCTTCCTACTGGGTCGAAATGATGTAGAGGAAAAATGCCAATTTGTCGTTTGGAATTGGATCTTTTGCTGAAAATAGAAGGCTGGGTTGGTGTGCGTCGCTGTCTTTAGGCCTGGCTTAGGTTCGGATTGCGCACGTATGGCGAGTATCTCGCGCCGTACGGTGGATTTTTTTATTTTTTTTTATTTAACGTGGATTGCGGAAAGGGCAGTAATTTAAGTGGAAAGAGACGGGGTAACAGCACGAGATTGAGACATTTTTTTTTGCTGACGCCTCTTCACTTTCCGGTCTGCGATTGTTCGGATCTTGGATTGGTCCGCCTGGCGGCATCACATGTATGCGTAGATCACGAGACCGGGGGTAGTCTGACATTGAGCGTCGCTGAGAGTTTTAGACACTGTTATAACGAGAATTCTTTCTCTCTCCCTTTTGTATTTATTTATATGTTCTGGAGTACAGTGATGCCACGTGTGATCTCATGATGTGTTCTAATGATGTGTTCTAATGGTACTAATGATTTCCTTCCTATTTAGAGAGAGCAATTCTTGCTTGCTTCCCCCTTTTTTTTCTACTCTTGTCGTATTGTCACCTCTGATCTCTCTCTTTATATGGCATCCTCACGCATTGCCATCCGTCGATGTCTAGAAAAAAGGTTATTTTAGTTTGACGTGGGCCTTCCACTATCTAGCACGATTTGCTCTCAATATGGTCATTGTAATTTATTGCACGATACATAGAATGGGTCTTTTTGGGTTATTAAAGGACATAGAAGATTTCTTCCCAAAAAATTGCATAACTTTCTACCGATATGCAGAATTTATTTTATACTTTCAAGTGTTATAAGGGAACTTTACATGCTTGTAGATTATTTTGGATTTTTAATACTATATATGAAAAGGTTTCGATAGGGGATGAAAAATGGTGGCAGATTATAAAGCGGTGTACCCTTTAGAGTTTTAAAGTACATAAAGACTGGCAGCTGAGAATCTTGAGGAGGTGTCATCGTGGCCTTTGCATGTGTGTCTGATTTGGATGTGTGAGATTGAAGGGACCCCGCTTTAGATCCCCCGTCGGTGTTGTCGGTATGCTGTACGAATCTTGGTTGGTGTGGCTGGTGCCTTAGAGATATCCGTGCATTTTGCATTATCCGAGATCATTCTCTTCTTTAGAATAGTTTTTTTAAACTACAGATCTGGAAGAATTGATTTTCATTTGCTATTTATTGCGACAACTATGATTTGGTTTTTCTTTAAATTAAAAAATTAAAAAAAAAGAAAAATTTAAAAAAATACTCCATATAAAATATTTGATGCAGATATATATATATATATATATTTTTTTTTTTTGAAATTTGAACCGTATTATCTATTTTGATGGGATGGTTAAATCAAAATGAGTATGGGATTTGAAACAAATGAATTTATTTTTTATATTTTCTGTTTCAATTGTCCAGATGTAGGTGTACATCTTTTTATGAGTAATGCAGGTGTACAAAATTCAAATTATATATATATTCTTTTTTTTTTTTATTGAGGAGCTGATATATGTTGAACGATTGAGATTTGCAGCATTTTAATCTAGGGGTGAAAGTTTATAAGACATGATACCTCCTAAGGACAAAAGACTCACATTTTATCTGTCTTGTTACTTGTATTTTCTTAGAACATCTTTAGAAAATAGAAAAGGAATAGCCTATTCGTTTTTACATCCGATTGTGTCATCTTGTACGAAAAATTATCAGCCCTCCTCTCGATCCAGTTGTGTTATGGCCTTTTATTCGTTGTGCTTCTACTTATTTTATATTGGCATTGCATTGCATGGAAGTATATGTTAACACCTCGTCTTTACTGAACTTGGTACGACTTGGTGCATATACAATTTTCATTCCATCAACTCATTTGGATTATATAGTTCCCATGAGATAGTTTAGCTGAATATTCCCACAAACTGATGTTCAAATGTCCTGAATGGTAACGAGTTTTGTTTGCTCAAAGTCATCAAAGGCCATCATTCATGGGCACATAAGATCTTTATTAGTTCTCTTGTAATCTGTGGTTTTCTATTCTTGTTTTCCAATTATGTTTTTCATAGCTAATTGTAACTTGGGAATGAATTTGCCAGGCATTCTGGACGGACGGAAAGGGGTACTTCTAGCTTCCCTTAGAAATGGATGAAAAGACAACAGCCAGTCCAGTTGTTCCTGTCACTAAAGCCATTGATGAAAGCGAGATCAATGCCGATCTTGTTAAGGTAGCTATTAGACTACATTCCTCCCCACCCTTTTTTGGCTATACGCCTTATATTATAAATTGATGTTGAATTTAACAACTTTAATATGGGCTTCTCAAGTCACTCACTCACTCTCATTTCCCCTTAGCATTTACTTAGGATGAGTTTCTGGACATTCTGCAGATGGAAGAAGTTGATAATCTGTTTTATATTTTGGCTAGCTTAGTAGTTCTGATCTGCTGTTCTCAGAAAAAGCTAAAGATGGGTAAAGCAATTGCCCTTGCAGTTGTATTTATAGTTATATGGCGATTACTATCATTTCCTACTTAAAAGAATTTGTGAATTACTCTTGAAAACACAAATCTTAAAGTGACACTTCCCTCCCTTTTTATTAAAAAACTGTATTGCCAAGGACAATCTGTTCCTTGGATATAGTTGTTACAATATTTTGAGCTTTTAGTTTTGGGGAGGATCATAAAAGGGGACCTTTGTGAATGTATTCAGTGGTACTTATATGAATAATGATGATCTTACTATAGGCTCTAAATGGAGACGTGCCTCCTGCTGCCAAGGAAGGAAAAAAAGAGGAGGAGGAAACTGCCTTGGATGGTGAATTCATTAAAGTAGAGAAAGAGTCATTCGAAGGGAAGGACAGTCACCACATGGTGGAATCAGCTTCACCACAGCACGATATATCTTCTCTTGAGAGAAGTTCAAGTAATTCTGTCCGTGAATTGCTAGAAACCCAAGAGAAGATGAAAGAGCTAGAGATTGAATTGGAAAGAGTGGTTGGCGCACTAAAGCATACCGAATCTGAGAATATTCAGTTGAAGGATGAGGTCTCACAAACAAAGGAGAAGTTGGAGATAAGCGGAAAGAAGTATGAAGAACTTGAACACAATCACAAGAAATTGCAACAGCAGATTATTGAAGCTGAAGAGAAATATGGTCTTGAACTTAACACTTTGCAGCAGGCTTTACAAGCCCAGGAAGTGAAATACAAGGAGCTGATCAATGTGAAAGAGGACTTTGATGGTCTTCAACTTGAGCATGAGCACTCAAGGAAGAGGTTGCTAGAGTTGGAGCATGAGCTGCAGTGCTCGGCAGGCGAAGCACGCAAGTTTGAGGAGCTGCACAAAGAAAGTGGCTCACATGCTGAGTCTGAGACGAAGAGAGCCTTGGAGTTCGAACAACTTCTGGAAGTAGCAAAGCTGAGTGCAAAAGAAATGGAGGATCAGATGATTTCCCTGCAGGAAGAAATGAAAGGCCTCTATGACAAGATTGCTGAAAATCAGAAAGTGGAAGAAGCTCTTGAGAAAACAACAGCAGAACTTTCTGCTGTCCAGCAAGAGCTGACGCTTTCAAAATCACAAATGCTGGAACTCGAGCAGAGACTTTCTTCGAAGGAAGGTGCCATAACTGAGTTGATGCAGGAGTTGGACTTGATAAAGGCTTCTGAATCTCAGGTGAAGGGAGATCTTACAACCCTTCAGGATACTTTGGAATCTGTGAAGGATGATCTTCAAGCGAAGGTTAAAGAACTGGAGCAGATCAAATTAAAGCTGGAGGAGGAAATGAATATGAGGGGAACATTTGAAGGTCAGTTCAAAACCCAGGAGGTACAGTTTTTGGATGTACAAGAAAAGTTGGCAAAACTAGCCACCGAGAAAGAAGCTATTGAGGCAACTGTGGGTGATCTCAATGCTAATGTGGCGCTCATGAAGGATCTATGTGTGGAACTTGAAAGCAAATTGAAGCTATCAGAAGACAACTTCTCCAAAGCAGATTCTCTTCTGTCTCAGGCATTGTCAGATAATGGAGAACTTGAGAAGAAGTTGAAATCCTTGGAAGAGCTCCATAATGCTTCTGGAGAAGCAGCAGCAGCAGCTACACAGAGGAATGTTGAGCTTGAGAGTATTGTTCAAGCTTCGACTGCAGCAGCAGAAGAAGCAAAGGCCCAAATGAAAGAGCTAGAGGCGCGTTTTATAGCAGCAGAACAGAAGAACAAGGAGCTGGAGGAACAATTGAATTTAGCAGTACAGACAAGCAGTCATGCAGAGAGAGAACTGGAAGATTTTGCTGCTAAGGTGTCAGAACTCACTACCACACTGAGAGAATTGGAGGGGGGAAAGGAACAACAAAGTGCTTTAATACAGGAATACCAGGATAAAATTAACCAGTTGGAAGCTTCCCTGAGCCAGTCATCTATGAGACATTCTGAACTTGAAGAGAATTTGAAGAGCACTGTGGGAAAATGTGCTGAACACGAGGACCGTGCCAAAATGACCCATCAGCGTAGCCTTGAGTTGGAAGATCTGATTCAGATCTCTCACTCCAAAATAGAGGATTCGGGCAAAAGGGTGAGTGAATTGGAATTGTTACTTGAGACAGAGAAATACAGAATTCAGGAGCTTGAAGAACAAATAAGTTCTTTGGAAAAGAAATGCGCTGATGCAGAGGCAGATTCCAAGAAATTCTCTGACAAGGCATCTGAACTAGCATCAGAAGTTGAGGCATTCCAAGCAAGGTCTTCAAGCTTGGAAATTGCACTGCAAACAGCTCAGGAGAAAGAAAAAGAGCTGACAGAGTGTTTGAATGTGGCTACGGAGGAGAAGAAAAGGTTAGAAGATGCATCCAGCAGTTCCGCTATGAAGCTTGCTGAAACAGAAAATCTATTAGAACTTTTGAGGGATGAATTGGGTTTGACACAGCAGAAGCTAGAGAGCGTTGAGAGCAATCTCAATGCTTCTGGAATTAGAGAGATCGAAGTCCTGGAAAAGCTTAGGCTTGCGGAGGAGCAAATGGAGCAACAAGTGAAATTGTTGGAACAAACTACATCGAAAAACTCAGAGCTTGAATCCTTGCATCAATCTGTAACTCGGGATTTCGAGCTGAAACTTGAAGAAGCAATGACAAGCTTCTCCAGCAGAGATTCTGAGGCAAAATCTCTATTTGAGAAACTGAAAATTCTTGAAGACCAAGCAAAAGGTTATGAAGGACAAGTTGCTGAAGCATCGGGAAAATCTGCCTCTTTGAAGGAAGAATTGGATCAGAGTGTGATGAAAGTGGCTCTTTTGGAGGGTACGGTGGAGGAACTCAGAAAGCAGATTGCGGAAGCGGACACTTTGAAGGAAGAATTGGATCGGAGTGTGATGAAAGTGGCTCTTTTGGAGGGTACAGTTGAGGAACTCAGAAAGCAGATTGTGGAAGTGGAAAATAAGGCTTCACAATCCATTTCAGACAATGAGCTGTTGGTCGAGACTAATGTCCAACTGAAGAAGAGGGTTAATGAACTCCAGGAATCACTGAACACAGCAATTTCTGAGAGGGAAGCCACTATTCAGCAGCTTGTTTTGCATGTCAGCGATGTTAACAATCTGAAAGATCAGCACTCTAGAGCTATAGAACTTCATACAGCTAGCGAAGCTCGCATAATGGAGGCAGAGAAGCAGTTGCAAGAAGCTGAACTCAGGTTCAGTCAGAAAGATACAGAAGCGAAAGAGTTAAATGAGAAGCTCATTGTGCTGGAAGGCCAAATAGAAGCATTTAAAGAAGAAGCTCGTGAAGTATCAATGACTACTGAAAAGAAAAAGGTTGAGCTGGAAGAGACCCTATTGAAGTTGAAGCATTTGGAAGATGTTGTTGAGGAACTACAGGCCAAGTCAAGTCAGGCACAAAAGGAGAATGAAGGGTTAGCTGAGGCCAACCTAAAACTTGCTGAGGAATTGGCTGCTTATGAAGGCAAACTCAATGATTTACAGGTGAAATTTTTGGCAGCAGTAGCTGAGAAGGATGAAGTTACTGAGCAGCTTCAATCATTGGAACTGCAGCTTACTACAGAGGGGCAAACACTGAAATCTCAGGTCTGATGTTCTTATCTCAGAATATCATATCAAATGATCACAGTCGAATTTCCTTGAATGGTTTTTCGTAATAGAAGTTTCATTTCATTTTGTTTTGTTTTGTGCTATAGATTAATTCACTCATGGAAGAGAAGAACTTGCTCGGTGAAACATACGGTAATTCAAAGAAAGAGCTTGAATCTTTGATGTTCCAGCTGGAAGAACGAGCAAAGGAGAAGCAAACAAGTGAAGATACTTTGCAATGTGAAATTGAAAATCTTAAGGCTGAGATCCTGGAGAAGTCTGCGCTGCAAACTCGTCTCAAGGAACTTGAAGAGATGATTGCTAAGAAGTCCATTACCGAAGAGGTTAGGAAATCTGAGTACTGTTTATTTGTTCTAATTCATGTGAGATCACAAGACGCCACCAGCAATACTAGTTCGCTGGAAATAGGTGTCTTTTGCCATACTTCAAAGCACATCTTTTGACTGGATATTTGGACCAGTAAATAAATGGAGTTTCTGTTATTCACTGAAGCAGAGGGCACGAGCGGAAGCAGAAACACTTGTGGAACGAGAAGCATCTTTAAAGGAGTCCCTTGAAAAACTTGAAGAGAAAAGCAAAGCGGTTGTAACTCTGGAGCAGCAAGTCACTGAGCTTGAGCACAAATTACAACAAGCGGAAGCTAAACTACTAGAAAAGGTTGGTTTCTTCTGGGAAAAGAAAGTTCATTTTTTTAGGATGAAGCCATCCAATGTAAACAGGAAAAATACGATTTGGTGCAAATTCATGTCATGCTGCAGTAGATTGAGTGCAAGTGCATTCAAACAAGTTGCTGCACACTGAAGAGGGGGTCATATGCAACTGAAAGTATATATAAGTTGGCCTAAAATCCTCTTCTTTCCATAACGTCCTTGAGCCACCATGCTCTTTCTTTCTAATATGTATGGATTGTTGGCATTCACATACCTTTTCCCAGTAGTGATTTGTTTGTGTTCCGACTTTTTGGTTTAGTTTCCTTAGGGCATCATGAACTTGCTGACAATCAATGTCTTATTTTCGCAGGACACTGCTGCTAGAGAAGTCGAACCACAGAATGCAACTGAGATAAAGTCCAGGGACATTGGATCGCCTGTCTCGACCCCATCCAAAAGGAAGAGCAAGAAAAAGGTCGAACCGTCGCCTCCTCTGGCCTCGACCTCTTCACAGACACAAGCTCAGGCCCACGATACGTCTCCCTTCATGACCTTCAAGCTCATCCTCGGAGTTGCCCTCTTCTCCGTCGTCCTCGGGATCATCCTGGGAAAACGGTATTAGCTCGGACTCGTCCCCGCCAAGCAGGAAAAGTTTGCTGTCTCGGTTTGAAGTTTTGATATTTGGTTTTCCATTTTAATTGCGAATTTATTCATCTATTATTTCGTTTTAGCCTGTTTCGGTTTGCAACGGGCTGGTCGGAGAGCCTGTTTTCTGCATGGTTTGTAGTGTAGGGTCGAAGCTGGTCGGGGAATCTATTTTTCATTCATTTCCCTTGCCCTTATGCACAGAGAAAGGGGTCCTCATGGATTCGATTGATGCATTGTCGTTGGTTGTATGTAGCTCTTCCTGATTTCTCCTGAATGTGATTAAAGTCTTTTTGGGTATTTCATCTGTCGAGTTATGAACATGCTTTCCAAATCAAGGTGAGCAGTCTGAGTTGGTTCATCGCGGAAATCAGCTTGATACGACGTGGGGTCCGATTCTAGGTTGGTTCTCGCGTGAATGAAATCTTATTTTTCTTGATTCCCAATTCATGGAAATGTCTAGGACTTATTGAATCGAGCTGAAGGTGGTTCTATCCACAAATCCATAAAGACCAATTCCAAATCCCCTTTTTTGAACCGATCATTATTGCGTCAAGAGTTTTGCAAAACCAAGATCGCTATGCAGTTGCATTCTAAGTTTTCTCGAAACTTCTTTATTTTAAGCTCAACCAGTATATCGTATAACGAATTTGCAGTCGTGATTAGCTCAATACCCAATGAAATCAAACTTAGTTCGATACAAGTCCAAACAGACTATTTCAATGGCAATATTCGACGGAATTCTAATAGGTGGTACGTAACATTTGGGCGAGATGGAAGTTCGTACCTTTGATCTTTTTTTTTTTTTTTGGAGGGGGGGGGGGCAATTTCGAAGTTGGTGTGGTCAAATTTGTGCGATGGACGAGAGTTTGTTTTTAAGCAAAGAAATGGTTTTGAATAGAAGTTGAAGTAAGAGACACCGTTTGGTGGCTGAGGGCTGAATACAAATTTCCATTCCCCACCTAAAAGAAGAAAGAGATATTGTGTGGTGGTTGCTTGTATGCTCAATCAATGAAAGCTAAGTTAGGGGCAAAGCTCAGTATTCTGGACGCCTGGTTTGGGACCATCTACGCCATAAGGTTGAAATAACTAGACTCTCCCAATTATTTTTATTTTATTTTTATTTATCAACAAGCCCTTTCAATTGCCTCATTCTAAGTGGATTAGGGTTAGCTGCCCATGCGATGGCATTTTGTCAGGAATCATAGGTTTTCGTGTTTGGGTGAACTAAACCTTGCCTAATTGGATGATCTGATTGGATTATAATGCCAACTAAGGGTGCTTTTGTTGTGTGGGAAATGAATGATTTGGCAAGTGTTTTTTTCAAAATGATCACTTATATTGTTTACGAAAATGAATAAATGAAAGAAATTTTCTTTGTCCAAAAAATTATTCAAACATAAAATACTGTGGATAATGAAGATATTCTTTTTTGATTGATAATTAAATCAAGTGATATGAGCGATATTTTTTAGGGAAAACGTTTTCCAACTTATTTGTTTATCACGAAACTGACGGAGCCTGCATCTTGTCGATTTTAGAGTTGTTTTTGTCGTGCTGTGTCGAATTCGTGCTTTCTCAATGTTCCCGTCGGCTTGGTTGGTCGACATAAACGAAATCGAAACGTCGGTTTAAATGAACATCGGGCATGCAAAATGGAACAGATTCGAACCCACCCGTCGGTATAAATGGAGAAAAATAGGTTTTGGAATTCTGGTATGCGTTGCTTAAAATACTTGTTTCCCGCATCTTTTACTACGTAGATTTTCCTAACGATTATAATACTTCGAACTTTTAGAATATCCCGCGATGACGTCGTGCGCGTTGCCGTCCTTGATTCCCTGTGTTACTTTTTATAATTTATTTATTTTTTTTTTCAATAAATCCTGACTTATAATACTATAACCAATTCAATCAAAAAAAGATTAAAAAAAAAACGTTCACATTAGAGACGGTTATGCCATCTTAGGATGGTAGTGACCTTTGCCTAAAAAATTAGCTGGTAGAACCATATTGAAAATCATCAAAAGATTAATGATTAAATTGTCTCATTTAAAAAATTTAAGACCGAATTGTTCTTAAGTTCAAGACTTTTTGGATAATTATCTCTATATTTTGATCTCTAGCAATGTATTGGCATGTTTAGAGGGATTTACCTTCTTCCTTACATTCTTAATTTGTAAACTTCTTAGTCCCCTAACTCTATCTAAAAGTGAGAAGATTTGGAGGGATTTGAGATTAACTAGTGTTTTAAGTTTTCTTTTTTCAAAAGACATTGCATTTCCTTTCTTTCCCCCTTCAACTCACCCTACCTTCTACCAAATAAATGATAACGTTAATCCTTCATTCTCTCTTCCTGAAAGGTTATTCGGATTATTTCTCCTCATTTGATGTTACTCTATACGCTTTCTTTCAATTTTGTCCGATATTTATGGCTTTTCAATTTTCTTTTTGATAAATAAAGCTAAGAGGAGGGAAGGACAGAAGTGTAATCTCTCAAGTACCCCATCATATGTGTGAGATCTTGTGATGATCTTGTGATGTCATTCATAGCTAAGATTGATAGTCAAATAGCTACTCTAGTGATTATTCGAGTACTTCTTTTGAGGATTTGGCTCACATATAACGAATTGGGTTTCTTGTAGATAATGTCAAACTATATGTATAATTCATAAAGAAATAGGCAATACCCAATCGGATGAAATGGACAAGTGATTGTTGACGTAGTGAACTTTTGGGACGATAAGGAATGGATTGAGTTGCATGTCGAATAAGAGGACTATTGCTAGACAAAATGCATCCACTCTGATGAGGATGTTAGTGGTTCGAGAGGATATTTGTGATACCTCAATTCCAACATTTGATGGATGAGGTGTTTATGATGTTATTCATGAATAAGAATCACTTTCCATATAGTCACAAACTTGTATTGTTATTCTTACTCCCGTTAGAAGATTGAATTGGTAAATTCTTAACAAAAGGATCGAGCAAACTCAACACAACTATTCCACATCTTGAATAACCCAAAGAAGGGTCATGTTATGCCCTATTTTGGATACGAAAATACTTGAAAAATTGGTCAAGAAGTAGTCTTTTTGAAAGCTTAACCCAAATGAAACTGTTTAAGTCGGTTATGGCCTCGATTCAGCGTTCTCAAGGGGCTTGGGGCTTTGAGCCTCCAAAGGTCATTGGAGAAATATTAGGCATTTGACAAGCATTTTTGAAACTCCATTGACCAAACCTCAATATTGGGAATGCTAAAAACCCAGTGTAGGTCCGAACCTACTTTTGGAAATGCAAGTCTACTTTTCATCCACGTCACTCTTCATCTTCTTCCTCGTTCATTTTGTTTTCCCTGATTTGCTGCCTAAGAGTCAAGCTTCTCCAACGATTGCCACTACGTTTGCCTGGGGGTTGTGCGTCCCCAGCAACCATAGCGTGGGGTGGCGCGACCCGCAATGCAATTGATGCCACCTGAGTGTGCGACATTAGGTGATGTTGTTGCTTGAGGTCATGTGACCTTAGGTGGCAATGTCGCCTAAGGTTGTGACCTCAGGCTACTAGATCTGGTGGTTCGGAGGCTAGATATGGCCTCGGGACCTCAGGAGACAATGTTGCTTGAGGTTGTGCTCCAGGTGGAGTCACTTTAGGTCGCGATCTTAGGCCGCTAGAGTTGGCCATTCAAAAGCTAGATCTGGTCGTCCAATGATGAGATCTAGTAGTCCAAAGGTCAGATTTAGCCGTATGGCGGTTGGTCGGCAGTTGGCCAATGGCCAACCTACCCCGAATTTAATTTTCAGACTAAGAAGAAAAAAATAGCAAAAGCTCTTTACAGATGTGGGTCTTACCAACAATATTTATGCTAAAGTAATTTTCTAATGCTATTTGAGCTTACAATTTATCAAACGTTGTAATATTTCAAATAACCCATTTATCTCAAAAGTATTTGTATTTTCCTAAAATAATTTTCCCAAAACCGAACCAAATGTGCCCTGCGACCTCTTTCAATGGTACTTTGCGTAAATGGCCAAAGTTTATGGGGCTAATCATTTGAACTTTCATCTTGATATCTAGCACGTCTTGGTAAAAACATCTCGACACTTTCGTTGTGTTTTACTAAAGGATGATTTTGACATGTTGTAGTCAATTCTTTGACTAGATACCTGATAATAATAACTCATATAAGGGGGCTACGGCTAGGTTTTTTACTAAATGTAGCATGAAAATCTAAATGTCTCATCGGCTTGGAGTTATGGATGTATTATGTTCAAATCCCATCAGTACTTACATATGAATATTATTTGCCAATGGGCATACCAAAGATAAGGTCATATATTATGATTCCTTCGGTGTCCTTTGTAGACCTCGGGCGATCGAATTCAGACAAAAGCACCATCTTCTTTCGGACATGTTCCATCAATCGAACCCAAAATTCAAATAGCCAATTACTATATAACATGGATACACATTTTTTTAATCTCCACAATGAACCTAGCAAAGATCGTACAACTCTACTTTTCCAAAGCTTGTTTGAATCCCCAAAAAAAGGGGGGCAGGAAAAAGGGATAATCTAATCACATTGCTCCCCTGCATATGTATTAAAAAGTGACCAAATCTTCAAATCCCCAAAAGTCATGGGGGTCTCTCTCTTTGTTTACCAAAGAATAGAAATTTGATTCTTTTATTCCTAAAATTCAGGAGCTATAAACAATTTAAAAAAGAAAAAGAAAAAAAGAAGACCCTTTTCGGTCTTCACAAAATTGGGTTTTTTGTTTTTTTTTTTCCCGACAAATAAATACAATTTGCCCTACTAATCCCTCAAAAGAATTACAACAACAACAACAAAAGCGAACGAGATTTGCCTTCGCTTCGGAATCACCGTTGTCCGAACGCTGTTCCGCCTACCATTCGAGCCCCCGAGGAATTCATCGGCTGCTTTTGCACGTACGGCAGCGCCCGTGCACCGATGTCCGCATCGCCCAATCACGGGGCCGATTTTCCTTAATACGCCTCGAAATCGACGGATTTGGACACGCGCTCATTATTTAAATGACCGCCCGCGTCGTATGCCAGCCTTACCCAGAGACCTCTTCGTGGCCGTCCGATCTTGATGGGGGCCGCATGGGGAAGAAAAGGGTAAGGTCAATCGGACGGTGACGGCTGCCACGCGGACGCGGTCAACAGCGAGAGGTCCTTCCAGCCCAGCTTCAGGCAGCCGCCCTCCTCCACCAGCGTGTAGCCCTTCCACGGGAACATCCCGAGCAGCAGCCCGGCCTGCGCCGCCGGGTTGCCCGCCAGCGAAACGGGCCGGAACCCGACCCGCCTGAGCTCCTCCCCCCACCGCTCTACCTTCACCTCGCCGGTCCGCTTCGGCCCGCCGACCGCCACGATGTTCCGGATCTCGCACCCCAGCAGCTGCTGCTCCACCACGTGCCGCTCCACGCTGTCGCCGTCGAGCCCGTCGCCGAGCGCGTCGAACAGCGCGCTGTAGTAGTGCAGCGCCTCAACGAACCGGCCGAGGAAGTTGCCGCCGTGGCTGAGGTCCTGCTCGACGGTGGTGATCAGCTTGGGGCGGAGCAGCGCCAGCAGCCGGAGGGTGGCGAGGTCGCTGCCGGTGATGTCGTAGAGGCAGTGGTGCATCCAGTGCACCACGACGGCCTCCCCGGGGCGGACGGCGAGGCGGCCCGGGTCGGGCAGGCTCCCGATCTTGCCCTCGACCGGGTTGAACTCGAAGGGCAGGCCGAGGGAGCTGGCGAAGTCGGCGAGCCGGCGGCCGGTGGAGCCGAGCAGCTCGGAGCAGGACCCGAACCCGGTGATCCGGACGGACCGGATCTTGCGGGTCCGGGAAGCGAGGATGTGGAACAATCCGGGCCACTGGAGGCCCTGCATTATGTCGAGGTCGATGACGTGGACGCGATCCTCGCCGTCCAGGGCCTGGAAGATGGCCTGGTTCGCGGTGAAGTGGGAGAACTTGACGAGCGGGGAGATGGAGTTGTAGGATTGGAGCGCGTGGAAGATCCGCTGCGACTGGGCGAGGGCCAGGTCCCGGCCGGCGAGCGGCGCGTACGACCCGAGGAACGAGCTGACCACGCGCGCCTGCAGCGCGTGCGCGAAGTAGGCCGCGACCCGCTCCGGCGACGACCCGAACGGCGACGAGAGGACGGAGATCTCCGGGAGGAGGTCGTTGGCGTCGGCGAGGTTGTCCATGGCGACGCACTCGGCGCACTGGAGGAGGAGCCCGAGGAGCCGCAGCCCGCTGCCCTCCCCCTCGTCGGCCGGCGGCGGCGGCTCCAGCTCGGCCTCCTCGGCGGCGGCGGCCTTCTCGCCGGAGACGGTGGCGTCGTCCCCGCCGGAGAAGTGGGTTCGCTTCGAGGAGGAGGGGCGGTCGTCGCCGGAGGAGGGGGAGCCGGCGCCGGCGCTGGGGAGGTCCCGGTCGCGGTCGGGGCGCTTGGTCTTCATGGAGGAGGAGGAGGAGGAGGCGGGGCGGAGGAGGGCGGCGGGGTGGTCGAAGGAGAAGCGATGGGGGATTGAGGGACGAGGGAGCTCTGAAGCATGATCGATGGGGGGAGTCAAGGTGGGGGTAGAGAGAGAAAGAGGGAGTCGGAGTCGGGAGTGGGTGGGGTAGAGAGAGAAAAAAGCCGGGGAATTGTCAGAGAGAGAATCTGAAAGGAGGGGACAGCTTTTGGGGAAGCTTTCGCGGGGAAGAAGAACAAATCCGAGAGGAGAAGGACAAGGCGAGCTTGTACAGAGGGAGTTGCAGAGATGTTGGTGTCAGGGTCAGAGACAGAGAGGTGTAACGTGGATAGAGAGAGAGAGAGAGAGAGAGATGGGTGGTGGCCGGTAGGGGATGAATGATGGAGAGAGAGAGAGAGATTCAGAGATTGATAATTCAACCTATCATTGTTCCAATGGTAAAATAGCACGCACCCCCCACAAAATAAAATGATAGGATAAATATGACATTCATGCAGTAATAAAAATAAGGCACGAATAATCATTGACCGAAAATGACACAAATGATTCTTAATTTTTTTTTTTTTTTTACATCGGTGCATCCTCATCTTTAAATTTTTAATTCATTCGATTAGCCCGTCAACTATCAGTAAGAGACGAATGATTTTTAAAAATATTTTTAAAAAATAATTGTTTGTATTATTTATAAAAATAAATAAATAAAAAATACTTTCATCCCCATGAAAATGTTTATACATAAATTGTCATTCATAATGAAAACATTATCCATTGACAAATTATTTCATTAGATACATACAATCATTCTTAGGAAAATATTTCTAAAAATCATTTTTTTTCCAAGAAAACCTAAATGTTCAGTCAACTCCCAAAACCTTCAATTTATTTTATTGACTTTCTATAATATTGGGCCAGAGTTTTAAGAATTTTTATTCATCATTTGATTTAATTTAAAGGTGGCATGACAAATTGTTATTCATCATTTGACGGGTATTTGCTAGTTTGCTAACTCATAAAATCACTTGCAATTTATCATGCCCTTTTCATGTATCAATTTAGTATGCGAGTCTTAATATTCTTATCATGACACGGAAATTGATCACTCTCTCTCTCTCTCTCTTGGAGAGTTTGGACATGTCATTGTTGAGTCGAATAAAATTAGAACGCGGGATTGAGGTCTTTGGTTAACCTTGTTAGGTAGTCCGTTTGATTATGTCATTATGTCCATTTGTTATGGGGGAGATAATCATGATTAGATTATTATTTATCCCTCCTAATTGCAATCGTCATTGGATTCTTGAGATGTTGTGTTTAAGGGAAGATTTTTTATTAATATAATAAAAAGCTTCTGCCTCTTGTTTGGGTCTTTGATATGTCTTTGTTGTTTTTGTTTCTTTGTGCATTTGAGACAGGTCCAAGAGGGTTTGTATTTACTTTGGGCTTGATCTTGGCCAACGGATGATTGCGACTTGAGGCAGTGGGGTTGGGGGATTTATTTATTTATTATAATATGTTTTTATAATCATAGTTTAAGCAGCTAATCAAACATCACATTCCCACATTACCTAATGCAGCCAAAGAGATAATTACAATAATCAAGTAAGCCTCAAAATGCATGAGTTCATTGTAGCATCTAATCCAATTGCCAAGAGTTCTTGTTTATATCCCCTCAAGTTTCCGCTAATAGAATTTGGATGATTATACAAATAATACTTGAATTTTGATTCAATATACAATGTTGTCTTTGTACTTTTCAGTTGTTCAACATGGTCCACGAGTTTTATCTTAATGTATAATGCCATTTCTAAATTTTTAATTTGTTTAATGTGATCTGTTAAAATTTTAATATACATTTAATCTAATCCCTGAATTATATTTAAATGTTTAATATTATTCCTGAACTTGAACTAATAGAAGGACAATATTAAACGTGTTTATATAGTTCAAGAATCAGATTGAACATACACTAGAAGTTCAGGGATTCTATTAAACAAATTAAAAGTTCATGGCATGCTAAAGTTTAAAAATCACATTAAATATATTAAAAGTTTGGGGACAATATTATATATCGGACAAAGTTCAGAGACTATTTGTGTCATTTTCCTACTAGATTTCCAAAACCTAAATCGGTTATTGAGGAGAAATCTTCATGCACACAATGGTATGATGTCAAACCGTACCCTGTAAATGTTGACCACTAGATTAAGACGGAAGTTCAGCCCATCGTGACCGGTTCTCAATCCCGGCACAATATTGGATGTCCAACCCAAAAGCAATGTGACGTCCGCGACAACTAAAAGTGAAATGTACGATGGTTTACGAGTGAATTTATGTATGGTTGTTAAAAAAAAGAAAGTTTCAAATTTAATGATGCTACGACATTTTGTGCTTGGTTCGATGGTGTGGAAACCTTTGTAAACCTTTTTGTAAATTAGAAGGATTTAAGATATCCCCATCATATTTGATTGTGGCTGTAGCTTTTCCACGTTTTGTACCTTGTTGGCTTCCCCTCTTTTTTCTCTGGCATCTCTGGCATCTTTCCACTCATTATGCCTCTGTTCATTATGAGTGTATGTTTTAGTGCCCTTTTTGGTTGTAATTATTGGTTTCAACTTAATATAATTACCTTTCACCAAAAAAAAAAAAAAAAGAAGAAAATATCCCCATCTTCACTTTTCATTGTCTTAATTCCAAGCCCAGTCTTTGTGCACATCTGATCATCTTTGGTGTCGGGCCAGCCCATCCATATTGATTATAAGAACGAACAAGTCCAATGGGTCCATCTTCGGCGAAAAGAGACCAGGAGGAAATGACTTGTACATGCTTCTCATCCGAATTCCAAACTTTGGTTGGCCCAACAAGTCGCCTTGTCTGTGATCCCTTCTAAGTTTCGCATGAATTCTTAGAGGCGCTGATTGTACACATCATGGGAATAATCAATGTATCGAAAATTATAAAGTTACGAAAAAATCATTAATTTTTCACACGTGGGTAAGGCAAAATTTCTATTTCGCGTGTCTTAAAATTCCCACGTGCACCCTTGTCTTATACAGGCCCAATTTGTATGAGAAGCGAGTACAAATTTTTGGAGTTGGGATACAAAAAGGAAATGGTTAATAACAATAGAAATCTCAAATTGGTACATCCGCATCATATGTATCTCGAATTTGCCTTAAAGTTTTGTTGGGTTTGTCGTGGTTATATCCGTTTAGGATTTTTTGTGATATGATTGGGATGGATGTATCCATTCGGGATTTTTGATGGTTTAATCAAGAAAAAAAAAGTATGGGAATGGGCATTAACGACATGAAATCTGTTCCCAAGTATAACGGGCTTTATGATACCTAGAGGTGTTAAAATGGGTCACAAACCCATTTATGACCCATTTAAATCTTAAATGGATTATAAATGGGTCACTTATTTATAACAAAAGGTAGTTAAATGGGTTTCACAATTAAAAGTTTAAGATAAGTGGGTCTTAAATGGGTTTTTAAATGGGTTAGGTTGAAAAATCATCTTTAACAAAAACATTATAATTCCTCCATTTTCTCTTCAACTTTATAAAAATCGAAATTATCATTTTTTTATTTTTATTTTCTCTTTTCTTCTTCTTTCTTCTTTTTTTTTTTCTTTTTTTTTTAATTTCTCCTTCCTCCTTCCGATGGTTTTAATCAAAGAAAAAAGTATGGGAATGGGCATTAACGACATGAAATCTGTTCCCAAGCATAACGGGCTTTATGATACCCAAGATTATTACTTGTTTTCCCCAAATTATTTTTGATATTCCATATTTTTTGAGTGATGAAGAGAAAAAACTGATGATACACGTTAGATTTCTTGATATTCAATTTGAGAAATGATTGTGTAACAGTTTTTAATTTAATATGAGACTAACGGTTTATTATGGACTAAAAAAAATCAAATCACAAATAATTATAAATTGTTGTGGAACTCACTTTTTTAAAGAATTTGTGGCTTATAATAGATTATTATTCTTACGGTACCTCTAAGGACTGTTATGCTAGCAAAGCCCATTCAATTTTCATGTCATATGTTAGTAAAATCACTTTCATAGTGGGTTAATATCGCTCCCATTTGTTATCCACAACATATGAACATTGACTTATATTCCAATAAAACGTTCCATCAATTCACTAGATGGCAAATTGCACAGCAATCCGTAAATGAAATCGAAACCATAGAGGTCTACATTACAAAAAGTATAACAAAATTAAGACTACGTTTGTTTTATGAAAAATATAACAATTTTGGAAAATCTTTGATATAAATTTATGTTCTAGTTATTGGTTGAAACCTGAGAATGAATTATAAAATATTTTTTGACTTTTGGTATACAAATTTTGATTTGATTTTTCAAGAGGAAATTACCAAAAAGTTAAAAAAAATTAATTATTTATTTTCTTTTAGCTTTTTTTAAAATTATTATTATTATTATTATTATTATTATTATTATTATTATTATTATTATTATTATTATTATTATTATTATTATTATCTTTTTCCTTCTTCCTTGGCCAATTGCTAGCATGAGAAAAAAGGAAAGAAAAAAAGAAAAGAAAAATTGAAAATTGATTTTTTTAAAGAACATTTTGTAAGAACGAACATTTCATTGAGAAAGAACCTAAACTTGAGCATCGAGAACCCACGCACGGTCTTTGTGGATCCATAGCTAAGTGCTAGAGACTAAAGCTCAAGGTCAGGGACTTGAGCATTGCCTTTATAGACCTGGGCTAAAGTGCCAAGGAATTGGGCACAAGCACCAAGACTTTGGGCCTGGACTTGATGGACTTGGGCATTGGTGACTGGGGTCGGGCCTTGATGAAGTTGGGTGTTGGCATTGGTGGCTTGGGCTTGGCCTCAATGGACACAAGCTGCTGGAAACTTGGTCTTGAACTCTGGGGCCCCGGGAACTAACGTTGGGTTTCCCATGACTAAGCATCGAGTCTCGGGTCTAGGCATCGAAATTTAATCATATTTTGGAAAGTGTTTTTCTGATTTTTTAAAGAGAAAATCATCTTCGTGAATTTTAAGTATATGTTTTTCATTGACTAGTAATACATATTCCGTTAACTCATTTTCCTAAATGAATCAGATGTCGAAAAATAAAAAAAATGTTTCTTGCGAAATAAATGAAGCCTAAATGGAGAATCTTATTAATCATACAAATAAAAGTCTCTTCAATATGGTACAAAAACATACGTCTCTCTACTCATTTTTAATCTATCAATCAAATTTCCCAACTGTCTACTGCTCGAAATTGATTGCAGACGAGAGAGAAACCAATCTGTAACAGTAACCAGTCGAGTGGAATAGTAGTGATTGGCGCTTGACTGCGACTTCCTGAAGTTCTTTGCTCCATACGTCGCATAAGCCCAGATAAGTACAAGATTCATTGCTCGTACGCCACATTCGTCTGCATCAGGAAGATGATTTCTCCAGAATCTGCAAAACATCCAAGGGCGCCAACAGATGAAGTTCTTGAAGATGACTTGATCGCCTAATTCCCCGGTAAGGGACGCAGGGAAGATGTCGCCGAGTGGTTTCCAACGTGGTCTTCTGAAACTATACACCTCCACTTGGGAGGTACAGTCGTAGATATGTTCACGATGTGTTTTCACATTGACGACTTTAAAATCATCCTAATGACCACTTAAGAGATTGAATCCAAACCCAACCAAGTCCGACACATCTGATGTCGGTCGAGGAAGGGGTATCCTGTCACCAGTTGACAGGTTCCACAAAGATCTTTGAGTGGCCTGGATTCTCGCGGTCAAAGGTGAATAAACAAACAATTTCATTGCTGAATAACCTAGTTTGAGTATCTCGCTATTTTCGACAAATGAAGTATCGAGATCTTATGATTTGTATATGGGAGAACGGTGAATCAGGACTATCGAACAGCTGTTGAGGTCATATTTGAGAAGATCGAAGCTGTTCAGTCCGTTCAATGTCTCGAGATAAGCTTCCATAAAAAGGGACTCGGAGAGAGGAAACTTCCAAGATCTGCATACACGCTTGAATCGCATCGAAGGTCTTGCGGAGAGCCTCAAGAGGATCTCCCACCGCATGTCATTTGGAAAACTCTCCATCTGATCTTGCGCATTCCATCTCTTTCAACTTCACAAATCGCTTCTGATTTCAATGTAAACAGGGTTGAATTTGTTTTGAGGTAGCGACTCATTCTGTCGTGCGACCATCTATTTGTATTGGGTTGCAGCGATCTCGAGCGTTTGACCCAAGGAAGACAGCTATTATTTGGTGAAATGGCGTTTAAAGTTGATCGCCAGCATGACTCAGACCTCTGTAATTTGTGAAATTTTTTCCTTAATGGACTGGTTCCAGATGTTCAATTTGATTTAAAGTTTTCAGCTAACGAGGAACAGTTTGATATTCCATTTGGAATCAGGGAAAATGACCCAATCTATCTTAAACTTATTATAAAATGCCAATTCAATGATAAACTTTCTAATTTTACCATTTAGTCTTGAAGCGAAATACTAATGTAGTCCTTTGATCAAATTTAAATGGAAATCTCTAATGTGGTGGTGGTTCAGTCATCACTGACCATCCTATGTGACATATTGTCACATTGGCAAGTTTTGACAAAAATTCGTTGGGAGGATTGTATTGAAATTTTACACAAAGGTTGAGGATTAAATTGCCAAAATTGAAAAATTTATGATTGAATTGATATTCATACGATAGGTTTAGGATTGATTAGACAATTTCCCAATCACCTAATGCTCAACAATTTGGCCAACAAGATCGAATTATGCGATTTGGTTGATCTGTCAAGATGAGCTTTGATGAAAGGTGCTCGTAAGAAACAACGTTTCAAAATCTACATATTCACCTTTTCGTTGGACCTAACGATGCCTTATGACTTATCAAGAAGGCATCATTTTGGCCCTCTTGAATTGTTGCGTCTTAATAAATGATCTTTGTCGATTCGAATTCTTTTTTGTTAACAAAAAAATGGAGAGATCCTAGTGCTGACAATTTTTCTTGAGCGACATAGAGATTACAATGAAAACATCGTAACTTTTTGAAAATTTAACTACTAGAAAAAAAATCGAAGTTTGTGACATTCATTCTCATTTACCACATACATTCTAAATCTTTGTAAATCATCGTAATTAATGAAAATCGAAATTACAATTTTCTTCTCTTGTTTACAATGGACTACCATAAAAAATTTTAAACTGCGATAATCTAAAAAAATTGAACTATACTGAGTTCTCCTCTGAGTGACATTGTAAACAGTCGCGATTAAAAAGAAAAAAAAAACTAATTTACTACGTTTTGTTCTTGGAATAGAACAATGAATAAGGCCAAGGAAGTGCTAGATAAAGTAAAAGGCATCGTTGCATCCAAAGAAGTTCGCCACTAGTTACATTAAATCAGAAGCGATTTGTGAAGTTCAAATAGATGCTAAGCAATTTTATTTTTCAATTCTGAAATAAAGGATTGTTGAAACTATTTTATAAAAATTTGTATTCATAAGCCATCAAAAATAGAAATTTAACATCTTATATGTAGCTTTTGTGAATAAATTATGAGACCGTGAATTAAAATTAACAACCTTCTCTACACAGAGTGATAATAGGATGGGGGATAACAAGATATCTTGTTGATGTAATTGGGCATTTATATTATGAAATTTATGAGAGAGATGATAGAAATAAATGCAGTTTTTTATTAGCCTGACAAGAAGGGTATTTTGGTCAGTTACTAAAAAAGAAAGAAGTGTCTTAGCAAAAATGAGGGAAGAAATAGCATCGTACTATTTGTTTTGGGTGCCAAAAACTCTATCTTGATTTATATTTAATTGTATCTTTTGTTTTTCGTATTGACAAATCTTATGATATCAAAGGAAAAGTATGCAAAGAATCATTCATTATGATTATGTTTTCCCCTTGGCAAGGGACTTCAAGGACTATTAGATGTTGCCACTTAAATGTCAATACATGGTAAAAAAAGAAAAAAAAAAAAAAAAAGAGGTTACATACATTATCATGCGAAAAAATGTCAAGGTTTAAAATATCTAATGGTTGTGAATACGACGCACAATCTCATCAAAATTACTTAAGGAAAATATCTCCTTGTGTACATGTTTTTCCCCGATGATGTCAAGCTTCGTCATAAAACATGGAAAAGTAGTGAATGAGAAGGCAGAAGAATGAGAGAAACTTTAAAACCTAAGGGTTTTGGTTTGATTAGTTCGAAAATGGAGCATGTAGATAGCAGAATGCATTGTATTCGCTGGCTTTCTTGGTAAGCTGATTTCAAAGCAATAAGGCAAAAGAGAGGTTTTCCTAAAGTCCAAAGGCATCGTCACATCCAAAGAAATTGACAACCATTTACATAGATATCATAAGCAACTTGTGAAGATTAAAGAGATCTTGCTGAGCACTCGTAAAAAACCGTGCGAAGAACAATGGCGAGGTTCCCAACTAACATCCTAATGGAGATCTTATTCAGCCCCTCGGCAACACCTTTGATCCGATTCAGACGTGTCTGTAAATCATGGGATTCTCTACTATCTACCATCAACCAAATTGCACAAGTTTGATGACCTTGACAACATGGCCAGAGCGCAGATGTGTCGTCCTATCAAATATGAATTATTTGATCTCGGTTCTTCATTTTCGTCAAGATTGCAATGCATTCGGTTTTGCTGGTGTTGGAATGGGCATTAACGGTATGTGTTAGCAGGTGTTAGATTTCTTGGTATTCATTTTAGGTAACATGTTACTAAAATCAACCTGAAACAGGGTTAACAATTTTACTCTTTCTTCTACATCACATGAATATTCACTTACATACCAATACATTCTTGAATCTGAAAACAAACTAAGAACTAGAGCATGAAAAGTATATGGAAATAAAAGACAGTCTTACTCATACAGAGAGAAGTCTCTTCGATATAACAAAACATATAATTCTCCATGTGCTCCTTAGTCTGAAAAGCAATTCCACCAACCTCCTAATGCTTAACATCGTTTGTGGAGGAGAGAGAAATCAAACTCTCTAAACAAGTAACCAGTTGAGTGGTATGGTAAGGATCGACCTTCATGTTAATTGTCTCAGACTTTTTACTCCGTATGTCGTAAAGTGACAGAAATCTGGGAGAGTTGAATCGTAATCCCACATGAATGGTATCTACGATGAAAACTTTTCCAGAATCTACAAACCCAATTGGCTGACGACTCGCATCTTTTAACGTAGATGCTCCAATCGTATACAATTTGGTCCAGGATTCACAGACACCAAACTCTTTCATAATCCATACTTCACATTGGTCAGTCGATGAATTATGTGCTATTACAGACAAGCAACCATCTAGTAAGCTGATAAGTTTTTGCCCGAGAGGCATTATATCTGGAAGTGCTAATTTTTGGAAAGCATCTTGAGCTACATCATATAGGATCAACGTGAGGATCTCACGATCAAGGCGAAAACAAGGGCACCAACAAATGAAGTTCTCAAAGATAACTTGATTGCCTAAGTGTTGGGTAAGCGATGGAGGGAAAATGTTGCCGAGTTGTTTCCAGCAATTTCTTCTAAAACTATACACCTCCACTTGAGAGAGAGGTATAGTTCGCGCATTTTTCAAAATATATATTCACGTTGACTACTGTAAAATCATCTGGATGACCACTTAAGGGATTGAATCCGAATCCAACCAAGTTGGACACGTGATAGCTAGGTTGAGGAGGGGCCATGTTTTCACCGGTTGACGGGTTCCATAGAAAGATTTTTGAGTTGTGGGGAATTTTACGGTCAAAAGTGGATAAACAAGTAATTCCATTGCACGAATCAACTAATTTGAATTTTTCGCCATCTCTGATAAATGATGTATCGAGATCAGACAATTCATTACTGGGAGGATTATGAATCTGTACTCTTGAAAAGTTGTCAAAGTCATACTTAAGAAGATTAAACTTATGCAATTTGGTCGATCTCTCAAGATAAGCTTTGATGAAAAAGGGGCTGGTGAGAAGAGAATTCCAACATTTACATACACACCTGAACCGGACCAAAGGTCTTGCAGAGATCCTAAAGAAGATCTCGGTTAGAATGTCAACCGGAAAACTTGCCATTGATCTTGCACACTTGTTGAAGTGCATTCCATCTCTTTGAACTTCACCCATCGCTTCTGATTTCAATGTAAACGGTGTCGAATCTCTTTAGATGTAACGATGCCTTTTAACTTTATCAGGAACTTCTTGGGCCTTGTTGATCTGTTATATCATATCTTGTTAAATTGTCCTTGTCAGCTAGCGTTATCATGAAAGAATGATATCATGCTGTTAATCTTTCAGCCGGCCTTCCAATGGCAAGACATGTACAAGAGTTAGGGTGCGTTTGGATGGGCATTTAGAAAGCCCATTCAGCCCCCAAAGCTCCTTCAGCCCAAAAATGGGTGTTTAAGCGTGCTTGAGTTGAGCTTTATTATATTCAGGCCACGAATGGACTATCAGTTCGTTCACAAATGGTAACCGTGTCTTCGACTAATCGATATGTTTAATCCGTTTGCAACATGCTTAGGCCAATATGTTACCAATATCAATAGGATATATTTGGATATTTTTAGATAACTTGATATACATTTATTTGAAATTTTTGTAAAAACACACCGATATATGTGCATCAAATTATTTTTCTATTTTCAGGAATAATTTTATAATTTTTTGTAAAATAATACACACATCTTTTGACTTTTCATTTCATTCACTTTCTCCAGCATGTAACTACCCATATTGCCCAACTTTAAGCATGCCCAGACGTGTGCCTTGACACTACTTAGAGTGATGTAGAAAATGATTAATGTTATTTTACTGAGTCACGTAAGAAAATCAACAGTCATGTCGTGACCTCTACCCCCACGCGGCATTAGGCTAATGGTTTTATTATGTCTAGGCTTAGTCCGGGCTCTCCCAAATCCATCAATTCACGACTTATGATCTGAGTTTTTAATTTGCAAGTTATTTTTATTTATGAGTCGTCACGAATCGATTTGTAAGGGGTTGATTAGAAACCCAAGTAAAATATTAAAAGAAATACTTTATTCCCAAGCTCATCAATTCACAACTTATGATCCGAGTTTTTAATTTGCAAGTTATTTTTATTTATGAGTCATCACGAATCGATTTGTAAGGGGTTAATTAGAAACCCAAGTAAAATATTAAGAGAAATACTTTATTCCTAAGCAATAAGATAAACTAAGATTGAAAACTTATTACACTAGGTAATCAATTAATGCCCTTTCGGTATCTAATTTTTTTTGGTTTAAATTTCGAGATTTGATTTTTTTGAAGGACTTTTCTGGATTTTTTTTTTGAAAACTACCCAAAAACTATTTTTTAGCCTATTCCTAATTTCATTATTTTTTAGTTTTTTTTTGAAATTTTAATTTTTAATTAATAAAATAAAATAAAATAAAATAAAATAAAATAAAATTATATCATATAAATAAACATACCTGGGTCGAGACTTCCGCGTCCGACTTGGGTTGGACTAGGCTCAATGAGTGAGCCTAGTTTGGTAACACATTCAACCCAAAATGAAAAATCAAAGAAAAGAAAAACCTGGCCTGCGATTGATCTTATACCTATCCACTAACATATGAGGTGATCATGCATGTGCGCAATCATTAAAGTAACAATTATAGTTACCAAGATCCTAATTGTAGTCAAATTAACACATGCAACTAATCAATTGCAAACATAATTAAACATATAAATTAAACATGTAAATTAAACATGCAATATAATGAATATACGAGCAAATAAAGACCTAATTACACTAAAAAGGCAATACATAGAAATTCCTAACAAAACCCTACATTTTTTTTAATTTTTCAAAAATTTCTTTTTTTTTTTGGAATTCTTTTTTTTTTTGGGCGAAATGGGTTGGGTCCAGTTTGGCCTGACCCAATGCGGCCCGGTCTACGGAGGTCAGGTTCGGTCTAACCAAACTTGAGTTCGGCTTGGTTAAGGCGGGTCGAGCCCAGTTGGCTTAGGCTCGACTGGCCTTGATCGGGCCTTCACTAAATTTGGATTGGGCCCGATTGAAGTGCCCAAGCAGAAACCAAGGCCGAGTGGGCTAGATCTGTAATGTGGCTCAACTCGGCTTGCCCTCTAGTTTGTGACCACTTGGTCGCGACCAAAGGAGGCCACGGCGGCGCATAGCTCTAGCAATGGCAAGATAGTGGCTCTTCAAGCTAGGCAGGTTGGGGGGGGGGGAACTAGGATCTCTGAGGTCGGGGTTTCGGTGGTGGCAACAAGGGTCGCCTCAGGGCGAACTCCGGTGAGGACGCGTACGAGGGCTAGTTTGGCCTCGATCTCCATTGATTTCAGTGACGTAGCTTCCAGTATCCCGACCTAATCAATTTAGAAGGGAGAGGGGTGCGAGACGGGGAGAGAGAGAAGCGTGAGGGGGCCTTAAACAACCAAGAACAAGGGCAGCTTTCATTGGGGCATTTCACCGAATAGGCGGCGTGCGCCACGGATTTAGAGGCCTCGAGCTCGGCCGAGGCCCACACATGAGTCTAGGGTTGAAAGAGACAAGCCAGGACAACGGGGAACATAGCAAGGGGATGGGTGGTGGTCGGAGTTCGCCCACACCGGTCAGGAGGAGCTCCAGCCGGCTTGAATCAAAATAATGCACACAAGAAGCTTGACGAAATGCCTACCAGAGTTTTGTGAGAAACGGTGGCGGTTGGCGTCAGTCGGGCGGCTTGTCGGTGACGGTAGGGCGTCTCAGTGAGTCTCCTCTCTCTTAGCTTCCTCCTCCAGCTGTTTTTCCCTTCTCCTCCTCTTGTTCTCCCCTCACTCTTTGTTTTTCTACTTTTCGTTCTCTTCCTCTCCCCTCTTCCTACTGCCGTTCCTTTTCTTTTCTCTTTTCCCGCTTAGCTCGCCTACGTGACTTTGTTTGATCAATTAGTCGCCTTTGCCAGTCGGCTCTGATTGGAGGATTGCGTCGCTTGCCTGCCCCCGCGAGATGATGTTGTCTCATGTTGCCTTGGCGGCTTTGCTTTTGGCTTTGCAGGTTCCCTGTGCATATGACAATTGAGGGAGAAGACAGAGGTGCAGGCCGAGCCGAAGGGGGCTGGGTCGTGCGAGGGGAAAGACCTCGGCCGCGAGTGGGGGAAGGGTAGGAAAGAGAGGTGGGTCGAGCCAAGGTCGGTCTCGACCCGACTGCCTTTCTTGCCCCCCTTTTTTTAAATTAATTTTTTAAATATTTATTTTTAATTTTAAAAAAATGTATTTGGAAAGACAAATTAAGTGTCAACAGCTGCCCTTTTTTGAATGTAGGCTCGAAGATGTTGCAATAAAAGATGGAAAACATCTAAATTATTTTTGCGGTAGAGAGACCGTGGGTGCATAGGCATACATCAGGTCGACGGAAAATGACTCATAACTATGGAAGTGCACCACATCATAAGAAGAATGAGAGAAAGACTCTGAGCTACAGAAGCTCACTGTGTCATAAGAAGAGGGAGGAGGACTCCGGGCTATAGAAGTTCACCATGTCATAAGAAGAAGGAGAGGGACCCCAGGCTACAGAAGCTCGCCATGTCATAAGAAGAAGGAGAGGACTCCGGGCTACAGAAGCTCGTTGTGTCATAAGAAGAAGGAGATGGACCCCGAGCTACAGAAGCTCGTCGTGTCATAAGAAGAAGGGGAGGACTTCGAGCTACAGAAGCTCGCCGTGTCATAAGAAGAAGGGGAGGACTACGGGTTATAGAAGCCTATCAGGTCATGAGAAGAAGGAGAGGGACTTCGAGCTATAGAAGCTCGCCATGTCATAAGAAGAAGGGGAGGACTCCGGGCTACAGAAACCCATCGGGTCATGAGAAGAAGGAGAGGGAATCCGAGTTATAGAAGCCCACTAGGTCATGAGAATAAGGAGAGAGACTTCGGGCTATAGAAGCCCATTGGGTCATGAGAAGAAGGAGATGGATGAAGTTTCACCATGTAACAACTGCTTTCGACCGGGCTAAAAATACATGGTTTGAGGAAAACCCATGGACCTTTGGAGATGATATGATTTAAGGCTGACCATGAACCTTTGTTGCCTTTAGGGAAGCATCCTTTAATCCCTTGAAAATTGCATGACTTCATTGAGGAATCCTATCAAACTCAATTTGAGCAAATGTCATTAAGGACGGCATTAAGAGATGTATTGGCAACATTGCAGCATTAATTGAACAAGCTAATCAAGCTAAGTCTGATTGCTAAAAAAAAACATTCGATATCAATCAACATAATGTGGCGCAAAATTGTCATCTTGCTCGGGGATGTATCATAAATAGTCAAATTCTCTAGGAGTCAAGTTCTCATCAAAACGATTTTTATTCGTGAAAAAGGCTTATTAAGCATGCCAAACTAGAGCTTATTAGTCAGAAAGGGTTTCTCACATACTCTCGATAAAATGGCTGCTTGATCTCATCCATTCACGTGGGAAGTAACTGATTGTTGAGGGTATCTCACATAACTTATGTCAAAGGTTTTCAGAAACATTCGCGATGAACACAATTTAGTTGATTAAAGAGGTCTTTTGAAAGGACTGCAATATAGGCTCGGTTTGAGCTTACACAAAGGGATTATTGCTTTGAGGCCAATAAAGGAACATTTGTCGCTATCTTCATTGGGTTCACAAGTCGAGAACTTGGAAGATGAGACAAGATAGAATTGCTTCCACTCCTTCAAGCAGTAGCTTCTTTGTGACATTCTCATTTTCACCTGATCCATCCCAATCAGAAGAGGCTTCAAAAAGGGGTTATAATGTTGGCTCGAGAAAGGTTTGAAAGGCTTAAAATTTTCAAGAGGGTTCTTAAGAGTCGGTGATCATCATGGCATCGTGACTAGGTCACTCAACCTTTCGAAATCATTTGGCTTTTGAACACATCACATCTCGAAAGTCCCTTGACTAATCATTTTTACATTGGAGCTTTGCTCATTTCTCTAATTTCCTTTGCTCTTGCGATGATCTTTTAATGCAAGCATTTAGACTTTTGATAACTTTTCTTTCACATATGATGCAGCATTTTGGCTCTTTTTCTTGACGGGCGTTGGCCTTGCTTTTAGCAGCACCGCTTTTCATGCACCTTAATTTGTCAAACTTTTTGCTCTTTGAACTTTAGGAGCTCTTATGACTTTCGAGATGCTTTTCACATTTTCTTGTAAATGCCAATTGTATTTGGTCAATTCTTATGCCTTGCCCTAGTGAAGGGAGATGATCACCACTCGAGGTTCAGAAATGAACGATTAGGCCTAAATTGGTTAAAGCAATGGGTATCGGTGTTTGGATAGAGAAGGAAATGCTCTTCTTCACAATGGGATGAGTCAAGCTTTGATGAGAATTCCTCTGAAGCTATCACCAAAAGATTGATGCAAGTGAAAGTAATAAAATCTTTCTCAATCTTTCGCTGGACAACACGACCATAACCTCCTATGTTGCCCCAATGTAGGGTCGTTCTTGACAGGGGCACTTTGAAGGATTGTCTTTATTTGGCCCAAAGGGGTAGCGAGAAATTAATGCAATACTTGGGGTTGATGAAGGAAATGCCTTTATCATTTCGATCTTTATGCTCAAAGCAAATGAATCATTCGTCCTAAGAGAAGGTCGCTTTTCACTCAACTCTCAAAAGTGTTTGAAGGATGTGTTTGGAAATGGCTCGCCTTTTTTCATCCTAAGCACTTCTTGTTTGGCATGGTTAACGTTTCACCTTTTTACTTGAATAAAATCATTTTTACGAGCCCCCCTTTCGAGGGTCACCGATATGAAGCCCGCATAGTGACACTGGAAATAGGTCATACAAATGATGCCGTGTTTTTTTATTTTTTTATTTTTTTATCATCTCGATTTGCCTCTCATTTAAGAAAAAGAGATATTCAACCATTTGTGCGGAGACTTGATGGGTCCTTGAATTGACTTTTCCCTCTGCCATTTCCTCATTGAACGGTAAGGTGCCTGAAACACAAATAGATATGTGTGTATGTAACTTATGCTTGATATCTACGATGCTATGCATAATGCCATGTGACTCGAATTGTGCATGAAGTGGCTCCTTGGCCTTGATTTCAATCATGGAAAATATTTCTTGATTGCATCAATGTTTACAGGTTTGGGCAATTCACTGCCATCCATTTCAACTAAAATCATAGCACTATTAGGAAGAATCTTCTTAATGACATACGGCCCTTTGTAGTTCGGGGTGACTTTACCTCGAGGGTTTGGTATAATCGGAAGCACTTTCCTCAACACTAGATCATTGACTTCAAAGTGTCTAGGATGCACCCTTGGATTGAAGGCCTTTGCAACTCGTTTCTAATAGCATTGGCCATGACATATAGCTTGCAATCTTTTCTCAACGATCATGTTTAACTGCTCATGCCTCTGTTGCATCCACTTAGTCTCATTAAGCGTGGATTGGGAAAGGACCCTTGCAGAAGGGACTTCAACCTATGCAGGCAAGACTGCCTCCATCCCATACATGAGTGAAAAAAGAGTTGCCCCCGTGGAGGTGCGGATAGAAGTTCAGTATGTCATTAATGCATAAGGGAGCCTATCATGCCAATCACGCCAATCACGATAATTTTTGGCAATATTTGATAGAATTTTCTTTATGTTCTTGTTTGCCGCTTCTACTGCTCCATTCATTTGAGAATGGTATGGTGATGAGTTCAAATGCTTGATTCGAAACTCATTGAGCAAGCCGTCCATGACTTTGTTATTCAAATTAGTGCTGTAGTCGGTAATGATCGCCTCCGACACCCCCGTAACGAGTGACAATGTCGCGACGAATGAACTTTGCCACATTCTTGGCAGTAACATTAACATACGAGTTGGCCTTGATCCACTTGGTAAAATAGTCTATCACCACCAAGATAAATTGATGCCCATTTGAAGTTTTGGGGTTAATGGGCTCGATCATGTCAATTCCCTACATTGAAAAGGGCCAGGATTGAGACATTTGGTGATGTTCATTTGGAGGAGCATTTATCTTGTCTCCATAAATCTGGCACTGGTGACACCATCGTACGTGCTAAATGCAGTCGAACTCCATAGTCAGCCAATAACAATCGAGTCGCATGATCTTTCTCACAAAGAAGTGTCTATTCATATAGGGGCTGCACTCTCCTTCATGTGTTTCCTTCATCAAACGATCAGCTTCTTTAGCGTCGACAAATCTTAGTAATGTCAAGTTGAAGGATAGGTTTTGTTTTAAGTTGAATAAGTTGGGTTTTTCATTGATACGCCTATAATTCTTTTCTCTGAGTTGGCCACTCACAAGATAACTAGCCTATTAGGTGAAGCCGTTAAGGAATATAAACGTAATAGACTTGAAAATTCGATCAGGAATCGATTGCTTGACCATGCTAATCTGCAAGGGTCATTACGGCATAGTTAAAAATCGATTAGAGACCGGGGATAGGTTGATTTGACAGAGCCATGTGATTAAGTGTGGGTGATTCCATCTAATTGCAAAATTCTTGTCAATCGGCACTAAACCGATTTTTTCGTTGTTTTGGTACCATGTGTCCGTAGTTGAAACCTCAAGATTTTTACGATAATCGAGAGTCACCAATGTGTCGAAAATGAACAATGTGTATCGAAAATAATTGACCACGGGTTAATTGCGTTAAAAATTCATAAAAGCTACCCGGTATGTTAGGTCACGCTAAAATCACGCCCGATTAAAATTAACTGCGAAATTGAACTCGATTTCTGAAGTTTTGTCATGTCACGATTCATTTTAGAAACATTGACTCATTTTTCAAAGATTTTTTGGCAAGTTGGGATTTTCGCCAAAAATTCAAAGTAAGGCTATTTTGGATCGGGAAATTCGACGGACTGTTTTTGGGTGGATTTTTGGGGTTCAAGTTGGTTCAATTGGTAAGGAAAAATGTGAATTTAAGTGTGAATACCTTGGCTGAATTTTGGGCTTCAAATTGAATTAATTGGAAGAGGAATTGAATCTAATTGGAGGGAAATTGTCTAAAATTCGTAGGCCAAGGGGGTGTGCAACATTTGGGCACCAAATTGAAGCTTGTTGAGGAAAATTGAAGGGAAAATGGCTGCTATGGATGAGGCTTGGATGGCGGGGACAAGTGATGAGTAGAAGGGATATTTATGAAGACTTTTGGGGTGTTTTAGGTCCCCCCCTCCAATAGCCGCCTTCTTCTTCTTCCTTGGCTTCACTTTTTCCATTTTTGAAGTGTTGGAGAGCTCAAAGACCAGCTAGCAAACCAGAGAGACCCCCTTGCCCGTCGACCACCCCCTTTGCCGCCGTCCAATGCCTGCACGCTAGTTGGACCCACTGCGCACCAGCTGCACGCTCGTGTCGCTCATTCCGCCTCTAGCTTGCGTCTCTGCGAGCCTAGCCGCTGTCCCGATGTCCTTGAGCTCGCCTGGCCTCCACCTGTCGCCGTTCCAGCTGCTGGAGCCATCGCCTGGTCCTACCGCTACAGCTTGCCGCCCGTGTGGCCATTTCCGCGCCAGGCAGTCGCTTGACTAGCCCTCTTTTGGCCCAAAGTAGAAAACGAGTCTCAGCCCAAGTTGAAATTTGTGGGCTATTTTCCGGGCCCGTTCGGACCTCCGTTGGTGTCGCCGCAGACTTGGTTCTCACCTACCTTGGTGTTGCCGTCATCGTGGACTCATCAACCTGCTAAATCGGTGGATTTACTCACTAAACCCTTCTTAGGAGGTTAATAATGCTTAATGATTGATTAGATTAGCTTCAGTATCGATTAGGTGGTTAGTCATAATTAGTGATTTAATTACTTAATTAGGACAATTAGGTGGTTAAATTAGATTAGTTAATAGTTAATTAGATTGTATTATTTATTGAGCATGGTGCATTATTTTTCTAAGCCCATTTAGGTGGTTAGATTAGCGTTTTAGGCCTAGGTTTGTAGTTATTGATTTAAATTGTATTTATTTAATTAATTTTGTAATTTATTTAATTATTAAATATTTTTTCGGAAATTATACCGATATAGCCGGTGACCGAAATTTCGTGCTGAATGCAATAGTATACTTAGTTTATGTAATTGAATGTTAATTTATGCAAATTGAGTGGTGATTGTGATTTTGAGTATTTATTTCAATATTGTGAAATTTTGGTATTTTAATAAGAAAATACCGAGTGTTGGTTTTTAACGCTAAAAATGTTTTTAGGTACTATATTAAATAGTGAGATTTAAAAAAAAAAGGAAGATATAATATTTTTGGTTCAAACTGACCGTGTACCCACACATGATTAGTTTCACTAGGTGTTTTTAATATAAGAAATTAGGCCAATATCGTTATCGTAATTGAGGCATTTAAGTATAAAGCACAATCCCTTTGGCTGTGATTGAATGATTGAGTGATGGGTTATAGTCATGGCAAGATGACTATTGAAAGATGGGGTGACATAGGTTGTGTTGAGGAAATCCAATGGGTTGTGAGCTAGTAAAGAACTAAGTGCTACACGATAATGAAATCTCGTGTGAGCCACCTTTAGTACCTTATACCGTCGCTTATTGTAGTCAAGGTCTTAGTGGTACATGGTGACTTGAGTCACATGGGAGCCACCTATAGAAGCCTTACAATATTGTCATGCATAGTAAATGGACTAAGTGCTACACGATAGTGAGACTTTGTGTGAGTTACCTTTATAATCTTGTACTAGTGCTTTTTATAGTCAAGAACTAAGTGTAACACGATAGCGTGACTTCGTGAGTGCCACCTTTAGTACCTTGAGCTATTGCTTATTATAGTCGAGAACTAAGTGCTACACGACAGCGGACTTTGTGGGAGCCACCTTTAGTATCTTGTACTATGATTGATTGTGGTTAAGGACTAAGTGTTACACGATATCGGAACTTCGTGGGAAGGGGGCACCTTTAGAATCTTGAGCTTGGTATTAAGTGTTGAGTTGGAATATTGAGTGGGGATGTTGAGGTTGAATTAGGAATTTGCCTACACCTGATTATGGGACGAAATTGTGTGACACGGTATATGATGTGTCATAACGATTTGGCCTTATAATCGGGACTCATGTGATCAATTGATTGATTGATTGAATGATGGATCGATTGTATTAATTATATTGATTGTATTGATTGATTGAATGATTGATCAATTGTATTCATTGAATTAATTGATTGATTGATTAACTAAGATTGAAATGGGACGTTCCAAATACTCGAGTGTTATTATTGCACTTATGTGATATATGAATTGTTCTAACATGCAGGAGGAAACTGAGGTGAGGTAAGTCTTCTATATTGTGTGTATAGACTGCCTCTAGGCATATTTCATTCCTAGTCGGGTTTTAGGGGGTAAACTTGCTGAGACATTATCTTACCCTATCGTGGGCTTAACTTTTCAGGTTCCTAGATGGAGTAGCATCACGTATGCTATGGGGTTCCGAGGGAGGTAGATTTCCAGCGTTCCTATTTCCCAATTCTCGGGATCGGCTTGACCCGTGAGCTTGTTGAGTCCATCGTCTAGGTTGATGAAGGCCTATCCCACCTGGTACCTCATTGTTTCAAGGCATGGTACCTCCACAAGCCCGACGGGAGTCGGGAGGGTCTTATAAGTGGTTTTGATGGGTCTCCCATTAGGCCAAAGTAAGCTCTTTGACTCGTGGTTATGCTCAGGCAGTCCCTAAAGCATATTTTCTTCCTAATCGGGTCTTAGGAGGTAGAACTCGCTGAGACATAACCTCATCCCGGTTGTGGGACAACATTTCAGGAGGAACCTACGGAGGAAGAACCTGAAGAGGAGGACCCTGATGAGGAATCGAGGGAGGAGTCCGATGAGGATCCTGAGGATGATCCGGCATATGACCCGGATGAGAAATGAGACCTACCCTGTTTTGCAAACTCTAAGTTGTGATATGATATGTGATAGATCTGACTTGTTAATAGTATTGTAATATATACCGTGACATCCCAGATTTTCAATCCTGTTTTCTACTGAATTAATCAGGCATTTTATTGACGCGTCTATAGGGGTTGTTTTTAGAGCTGATTACTCTCGAGAGAACTAGATTATCTGGGGAAATCATTAAGAATTTTAAGGCAAATAGACTTGAGAATTCGACTATGAATCGATTTTTTGACTGTGTCCATCTTTAGAGGCCATTATGGCACAGTATAAAATCAATTTGAAATCAGAGATAGACTGGATCGACAGAGACGTGTGGCTAATTGTGGGTGGCACCACTAAATTGGAAAATTCTCGTTAACCGGCACTAGACTGATTTTCTTATTGTTTTGGTACCCTGTGTCCGTATTTAGGTCATTGAGATTTTCACGACAACCGAGAATCGCCAATAAGTCGAGTGGGTTCATTGTGGCTCGAAGAAAATTGATCACGGGTCATTTGCCCTAAAAATTTCTAAAAGTTACCCGGTAGTCTAGGTTACGCTAAAAATGTGCCAAGTTGAAATTAACTGTGAATTCAAGTCCGATTTCAGAAATTGAAGTTTCTGTCATGTCACAATAAATTTTAGGAGTGTCAATTTAGTCTCAGAAGATTTTTCAGAGATTTCAAGATTTTTATAGAAAACCGTTTCGGACGTTGCGTAAAATTAACGAAAATTCGGATCGGCCGAATTAAAGAAATTTTCGACTTGCAAACCGAACTATATGGTGAAGGGGACCTATAGAAATTATGTGGACTTTTTCTACATCAAATTTGGACATCGAATTTGGGGATTTGTCGAAGAAATTAGAAGCTCAAAATGTGAAATTCGGAACCAAGGGAGGGTAGCATTATTTTGGACCTTAAATTGGTTTATTGGTGGAATTTATGCTTGAAAATGATGGGGGAGACGTAGAGGATGAGATTGAGGCTTGTGGGACCAAAGCATTGAATGATTTGGCTAAGGTTGTTGAATTTTTGTTCCCCCTCTTAGCTGGCTTCTTGAGCATGGTTTCTCCCCCCTTCTTCGTTGGCTTCAGTTTTGCTTTCATTTTCCTCTTCCTTCGATAAGCCAACGCACGCCTGCTCCTCCTCCATTTCATTTCCTTTGAAGCTTCACGTGGACGTCCGTTGCTCCCTCCTCTCCACCAAACTCCATCATGCGGCCCTGCAGCTCACCTAGAGCCCACGTTCCACGCAGTAGCTGCCTTCGTCCACACGTTGCTTCAACCAAGCGAGCTTCAGTTCACGCACCCATCTTCATTGCCCCAGATATTTGACCAAACAACCCAGCCAATCGTCCACTTCAACGCCAACAAGTTGCCCAAGCATTTTCCCCATCTCGCGCCAGCAACATCCCAGCTTCTGCCTCTTATGTTGACTGCTAGCTCCACTGAGCTCCTTCCTTCGCTGGATTTCTTTCAGGGTTGGCCCAGCGAAGTGTCTTCTTTAGCCCACGTGATCCACCAAAGTTTGACGCAGTAGCTCCATCATCTTGCGTCTTCTTCAGTCCAACATCCAGCAACGAAGGCCAAAGCCCACAGCTCCTCTCCTTCATTCATTCCAACACAGCCGCATTCACATGATGTCTCTCTGTAGTTGACCGTCATCCCCACCGAAGATCCAGCTCCATCTTGCGTCTTCGGTTAGAAGCAATCCACGAAAATTTCGGCTCCTGCTTTGTCGTGGCCTTTGCTGCTTCCTCACGTGGCCCAAGCCCAGCAAACCGAAGCCTAGCGTTTCTCTCCTTGCCGCTTCTCTCGCTAGGCCTGGTGCAACAGCCTAAGTTTCCATCAACGACCCATCTTCTCTTCAGCATTTGAAGCCCATAAGCATAGTACTTAGCCCATCAATTGAACAGTCCAGCCCACGCAGATTTTCAGTTGTTATCCAGCTTACTTGAAGCCCAAGAAGTTTCAGCAATTCAGCCCGCGAAGCAAGTTGACCCAAGTTTGGCCCAAGCCCAGCTTTTTCAGTGGGCCTGCAAAGCTTGTAGGCCCAGTCCGAGTGTCCGCTGACGCCGCCGAAAATTCGGAATTCGGCCACCGTCATGCCGTCGTTGCAGTGATCCGGTCTCCGGCTTTTTATCAAGTAAGTTTTTCTCACTAATACTTTCTTAGTTTGCTAATTATACTTACGGGTTGATTAGATTTAATTAAGTGCAATTAGATGGTTAGATTAGAGTAGATTTGTGATTATTAGATAATATTGATGCATGTAAGAAAATTGAATTGTGCAATTAGCAAGTAGAGACATACTATTATTTATCGAATGCATCTCGAGATTTTTTCCGACCCTTAGCGGGCTTCAATTAGGCATTACGGGCCTAAATTGGATTTTTAGTATTTAATTATTAAATTTTGAAATTAATTTAATTAATTATGCTGATTGTCGTGGCGTAGTCCGTTTATTTATTTGAGCTCTATTTCATGCTGAATTGAGTTATTTGTGAAAGTGGGAATTATTCTTTAATTGGATAATCATTGGTTATTAATTGAAAAATAACGGGCATTAGTTGATAATGCCAAAAATATTTGAGTGGACTATAGAAAATGTGGGAGTTATGGAAAGGAAAATATTATATTTTGGCTAAGGCCGACCGTGTCCCCACACACGGCTACTTTATCGAGAATGATAAAAATATGTAATTGATTGTATGATTGGGATGGTATACTATATTGATCTATGGGCGATATGTCGGCTTAGTAGAGAGCTGTATACCGATATATTATATCAGCCTATGGGCGATACGTCAACTTAGCAGAGAGTAGTGTACCTTATTAGTTTTGATGGAATATGTCGGTATACTATATCAGCCTAAGGGCGATATGGTAGCTTAGCAGAGAGCAGTATATCTTATCAGCTTAGATTGAGCACTGTCAGTTTATTATATTAGCCTAAGGGCGATATAGTAGCTTAGCAGAGAGCAATATACCCGATCATCTCAGAAGCGAGCTATACTATTTATTTATCAGCATAGAGTGAGCAGTCCTGATATGAATAGATTTATAGATAGTATGAGATGAGCCGACCAAGAAATGGTCGTGATGACATGTAATCAACTAGGTCGATTGATAATTGCTTGATCTGATGTCATGAATTGATTGATTGAATTGAAATGACCAGGGAAAGGTCACGTTGACATGTAATCGACTAGGTCGATTGATCGAGATATCGATCTGTGATGTGATTACTTGGGTGCCTATTGAACTGTGCTAATATGCAGGTGGAATATGAGGCCAAGGTAAGTCCTTTGACCCGTGCGTGCATAGGTAGCCCGGATAGCGTATTGGTTTACTAATCGGGTCTTAGGGGGTAGAACTTACTGAGACGTAGTCTCATCCTAGTTGTGGGACAACATTTCAAGACCCTGATGAGGAGCTTGAGGAGAAAGAACCCAAATAGGAGTACTTGGAGGAGAACCTTGATGATGATCCCGAGTACGACTCGGATGAGGATTGAGATCCCATCCTTTTTTGTGAACCCTATTTATAGGTGGTTGAGTGTAAGACTAGACTTTTGTTAATAGTATGGTAAAATACTATGAGGTGTGGTTGTATAAAAGTTGGTTGTGAATTTCAATATGAAAAATATGGCTCTGCTTTTCTATTCTATTGCTTTATTGTCTGGGGATTTATAATTGCTTCCGCATGTGCTTATAAAAATGAAAGGGTCGGCGATACAAAGTCCTGGGATATTGCATTTAAAATCAACCAAGTAGAAGGATGGGCACGTGACCAAGGATCGGGGCGTGACATATATTATGAGGTTTACTTGTGTAAAAGTGTGGTTGTAGTTTTTCAGTTGTGAAAAATATAGCCCTACTTTTCAATCCTATTGCCTTATTGTTTGGGGATTATTATTATATGCTTCCGTATGCCTATTAAAATGAAAGGGTCGGCGATGCGTCCTAGGATGTCGCTATTTAATTGATCAAGGTGAGGGATGGGTGCGTGCCCAAGGATCGGGGCATGACACCATGTCTGTTGTTGTCAATGGATTAGTTAATTCACTTCCGCATGTGCATAATTGAGTGGGTCGGCGACGCGTCCTAGGAACGTCGCATTTTTATCGACCACCGAGGGATGCGTGCGCGCTCAAGGTTCGGGGCATGACAATGGTTGGTGATCTCGTTGGAGTGTCACTGGCTTACGACGATGCCGAGCCATAAAGAGGCTTGTTGGCCTTCATCGGGCCACCTTAGGTTGGCCTCGTTGGACCACCTCCATGTAGGCCTAGCCGGTGGTTGGGCGAGCTTAGCCTTGCCAGATCTGGGCTAAGTTGACCTCGCCCAGCTAAGGTGAGGTCGAGCCTTGCATAGCCATGGTGAGGCTTGGCCTTGCCAGTTGACACAAGGCTTGGCCTTGTCAACCGATGTGAGGCTTGGCCTCCCTAGGCCAGGGTAAGGCCAAATTTGGTGAGGTTGAGGTTTACTTTGGCCAAGCGAGCCTCCGGCGAGCTCGCTAAACCTTGCCCTGGCTTAACGAGGCTTCGGTGAGCTCACCAGACCTTGCCTAGCCAGTTGCTAGCCATTGTCGTAGCCGGCAACCAACTACCAAGAAGGAGGAAGATGAAGAGAAAAAGAAAAAGAAAAAAAAAAAAAAGAAAAAGGAGAAAAAAGAGAAAAATAAGAAAAATGTAATACAAGTATTAAAAAATTAAAAGAAACAATTTTTTTTTTTAAGAATTCTACCGAACACAATTCCATCATGGGAATAGCAATTTTGGATAATTACCAAGTACGTTCTTTTTCTCGAAATTGTTCCTACGAATAAGATTAGAAAAAAATCATTTCGATAAAAAATTGTTCTTGTGAATAGAATCGTTATGAAGTTTCTTAGGGCTGGCAGGTTATTATAGAATGTTTATTGAAGGATTCTCACAACTTGCTGGACCATTGATGAAGTTGACTTGAAAGAATGTAAGATTCGAGTGGAATGGAGAATGTGAAAGGAGTTTTCAGGAACTCAAAAGAAGATTGACTACGGCTCCAATTCTAACTATACCATCTGGATCTGATGGATTTACGGTATATAGTGATGCGTCTCACAAAGGACTGTGATGCGTTTTGATGCAGCATGACAATGTCATAGCCTATACATCTAGACAATTGAAACCTCATGAATTAAACTACCCAATCCATGACTTAGAATTGACAGCTATAGTTTTTGCTTTGAAAATATGGAGGCATTATTTGTATGGAGAGAAATTTGAAATCTATACAGATCATAAGAGTTTGAAATATTTGTTTTCCCAGAAGGAACTGAACATGAGACAGAGGAGGTGGATGGAGTTGTTAAAGGATTATGAATGTGAAATACAGTACCATCCAAGAAAGGTAAATAAGGTGGTAGACGCTCTTAGTCATAAGTCGGCTATGGATATGGCTAGTATGAGAATGACATAATGGAACCTGTTAAAGTCAGTAGCAGATATATAGTTTAAATTGGAAATATATCACCTCACCGGTATGCTTACTGCATTAAGAATTGAACCGGAAATTATCCAGAAAATTAAAATTTTGCAAGAATTAGACCCGGAAATTGTGAAAGTGCGAAATGCCATGTCTTTAGGAAAAAGACCAGAATTTCAAGTCTTTGAAGATGGAATGGTAAGATGCCAGGGACGACTCTGTGTCCTGACAATGAGGAAGTGAAGAGAGAAATCCTGTCGGAAGCATATAGGAGTAATTATAGTATTCATTCAGGTAGTACAAAGATGTATAGAAATTTACACTAACAGTACTGGTGGAATGTCATGAAGGCAGATATAGCCAAGCATGTTTCCCAGTGCTTAACATGTCAGCAAGTGAAAGTGGAACACCGCAAACCCGCGGGACTATTGAGATCATTAGATATATACCAGAATGGAAATGGGAGCATGTGACGATGGATTTCGTGTAAGGATTACCAAGGACATCAAGTGGCCACGACTTTATCTGGGTTATAGTGGATTGCTTGACTAAGTCTACTCATTTCCTAGCAGTCCGCATAGACTATCGGATGGATAAATATGCTTAGATATATGTAAGCTAGGTAGTACGCTTACATGGTGTTCCTGTAACTGTTATGTCATATCGAGACCCAAGATTTACTTCAAACTTTTGGTGAAGTCTTCAAATCACCTTAGGGAATAAGCTCTAGTTTAGTATTGCTTTTCACCCACAGACAGACGGACAAACAGAAAGAGTGATCTAGACATTATAAGACATGTTAAGAGCTTGCATCATTGATTTTAAAGGAAGTTTGGATGAAAGGTTGAACCTAGTAGAATTTGCATATAACAATAGTTTTCAGAAAAGTATAGGCATGGCTCCCTATGAAGCATTGTCTGGAAGGAGATGTAGGATTCCTGTCTGTTGGAATGAAGTAGGTGAAAGGAAATTGACAGGGCCTAAGTTGGTACAAGTTACTACAGAAACTGTTGAGATCATAAGGAAAAGACTTAAGACAGCCCAAAGCCGACAGAAAGACTACGCAGATAGGCGTAGAAGATCTTTGGAGTTTAGTGTACGAGATCATGTATTCCTTAAAGTATCCCCGATGAAAGGGATATCACGATTTGGAATAAGGGGGAAGTTAAGTCCCAAATTCATTGGACCCTTTGAGATACTCAAGAGGATAGGAGATGTAGCTTATCGATTGGCACTACCTCGTAAACTAGAAAACCTACATGATGTGTTCCATGTGTTGATGCTGAGGAAGTACTAGCCGGATCCTGGACACATACTCGATCATGAAGCCATCAAAGTGGATGAGAAAGTGAGATAAATAGAAGAGCTAGTATGAGTGTTGGATTAAAAGGAGCAAATTCTTCGGACGAAGAAAATTCCTCTAGTTAATGTGTTATGGCAACATCATGATATGGAAGGGGCCACCTGGGAAAGTGAAAAAGAGATAAAGGAAAAGTACCCTCATTTGTTTAATGAGACTTAAGTGATGTCCAATTTCGAGGACGAAATTCTCTAAGGAGGGGAGAATTTTGGCATCCAAGAATTTCAACAACCCTCGGATATGTGATGTTCGTGACCGATTGACGGAAGTATCATCGGACTGTGGCATTGATATCATTTACGGGCATTGCTTCGTATTATCTATTGGACCAACCAACTGTGCAACAAGAGAAGTCTTTGGACTTTGATCGATTGATGGAATTCGGCCATGCATGAGGAACACGCGTGCCGAATTTAAGAATAAAATTTTGAGAAGTTGGACCATGCATGAGGACCATGCATGTCTTTTCTTTGTGCAACTTGGCAAGTGAGGAAATGAAATATTGTCACCATGCCGCTCGGTTGAATCCCTTCTCCACGTGAGGACTTCGGTCATGTACTTGTACATGAAGCAAATTGATTAAGGGAATATTAGTTGATTTCTAAGAAAACCGAAATGCCTCATTTTGTGCAGAAATATAAGGGCTTATCTTTGGAGAATTTGGGCCATTTAATTAGGACCTTTTGGCCACAAATTTCAGGCCCAAAAAGCCCAAGAAGCCCCCTTAATTGTCGACCAAGAGGAGGGGAAACCAAAAAAGGAAGCTACGCCACTCTCCACCTGTCTCTCTCCCTTGAAGCCACCGGATCACCTGCATGTAAGAAAATTAATTAATCAATTAAGCAAGGAGCAAGAGGGGCGGATTAGCCGAGAGAGAGAGAGAGAGAGAGTTCAAGCAAGTGTGAGCATCAAGTGGGTGCATGGCGTGAGGAAGGAGGAGGTCGCCCTTCTGTCGAGCATGGTGCTGCCGCCATCGTCATCGCCGATCTTCGCTGCCGTTGGGCTGAGCCCGAGACCCACTCAAGCCCCTGTTTTGCTTGCAACCGAGTAGAAGAGCTAGAGGCAAGTGAAAGTTCACTAATCTATGTCTTGCATGCTTTATATGGTGAAATGTTGGTAGATGAGAGAAAATGCAGAATTGGGAGCTGCAGGTGTATTTTTGGATGATTGAGATGAAGTTGGATTAAGAAATTGAGTAAAAACAGAGTTGGTTTTGTGTAGTTTCGGTTTTTGATTGAAATAAGAATTGAAAGGTCTAACTAAAGTGGATTCTTGAAGTGAAGTAGTTATAATGTAGTGCAATAGACTTGTAAGTGTTTGGTTATGGACGTTGGATGCTGGGATTCAATGAGTAGAAGTAGCTCTCTTTGGATTAGTAAACTGTTTTCGCAGAAAACAGCATGACCTTAAGTGATTCCATGAATTTTCTGTAATTATCTAGCCGGAATTAGACTTTGAACCCTTAATGAAAGTTGTAGGGAATATCATTAGGAATAACATATCAAAAATTGAGAATAAATGAACAAGTTTTGATTGACAAAACGATCTTCTATGAAAATGTTAAATCTGGAAGTCATTACAGAACGTTAGCAAAGAATACATCAATTACTGCTCTTGATATATAAGGAATTTGACTTGGTGTTCTTCATGAAAATTTTTCCTTTAGGTCTTATTGATAACATGTCAAAATTTCATAATTTTCTGAGTTCATTTAGGGATTATTCCGAAATTTTTACCAGAACTGTGCATTGTAATAATCGAGCTGTTTTGTTCCGAATTTGCTCAAATCGTCCCAAAGGTGAATACATCTTGAATTGCTATTTGACATGATGATACTGGCATTGGCATATTATGCAATATTGAGATTTGATGAAGGATTCATGGGACATCTTGTCATTGCATTTGAAAGTATTTTTGAAAATTAAGATGTTAATGATGCCGTTGGACCGTTGAGTCGACGATGCCCTGAGAGTCGGGAAGCCCAAAGGATCGAATGAGTTGATGCCTTGTGGATGCTCAGTGGCCCTAGTGGCTGAATGCCGGAGGTTTTTCCCCGGGAGCTTCGGGATGCCCGGTTGTATGCTAGTCGGTACGTAAATCTGGAGGGCTAAGGTAACCATTCTCATGGTGAGCCTCGGAGGTCTCCTCGTGATGCCAGGTGGGGTATGGGATGCCTGGAGGTGTGATACTCTCTGGATGCCTGGTGGCCCTAGTGGCTGAATGCCGGAGGCTTTCGCAATGCCAGGGTGGATGCGAATGCCCGGAGGGACGCAAACATTGGTCCTTTGGGGGATGAAACCTTTTGAATGATAAAACAGATGATTCTACTAAGAGTGTGTGGTCTGGTTATAGGACTAAATTGTATGGTATGGAATGGGACGTGTCATTACAGTTTGGCCCTATGATCGGACTTGGGTAACTGAACATGATGCATTTTGATTCTTTTGAAATTGTATTTGCCATTGCATTAAAGAATTTCATGATTTTGATGTATAATTATCCCTTGACTACCTGATTTTGTCTATCTTGCATGAGTCTAGATATTAATTGTACTGCTTGATATAGCTTGATGAATCTTTTACTGCCGAGTGGTTGTACGCACCCTGTTTGGGGACTAACATTTCAGATTATAAGATATATATTTGCTACCAGTCACCCCTGGTACATTTTACAGTGTCCTCGTTGACGTCGAGTGCAAGTGTTCGGAGCACCCTCATCCTGAGATACGAGGGTTGGTTTTTATTCGAGTGCAGGTTCTAGTTATGTATGACATTGGTTTACCTGATGGCTTGATGATTTAGGAGTTTCTGTCAGTGCACGTTTGTCGTGATGGTTTCATGCTGGGGATGTTGCCACCGCCGCCAGCTGACTAACCGGGCGAGGTGTGACCGAGAGTGACGATTAGCAGATGAAGCATTTTTGGACCGCCGACACTGACTGATGGACGTATGTATATGACTGTGGGAAAAAGGAAGTCGGTTATCTTTGGATATGTAGTCGAGTATAGAAGACTAAGACATTTTGATGTACCGACTAAAGATGTCCATCAAGTTTATGTAAATAAAAGTGTCTGGCTTTGACTTATAAAAATGTCTAGTAGGTGTGCATCGTTTCTAATTTTGGGATAGGGAAATGTTGATTTTGCTTTCACTATATATTTACATATTGCATAGGGACCAACCTAAAAGATATAAACCCTCAGGATTGATAGACCTTTAGGTCAAGCAAGAGAAATGGAAGTGAACTATGGCAACCCCAACGGATCGAGGGCCATTCGAGGGGTGCCACATTTTCCCCTTGACAAGGGACTTCAGGGACTATTGAATGTTGCTACTTAAATTTCAACGTGTGGGAGAAAAAAGAGGTTACATACATTATCATGCGAAGAATGTCAAGGTTTAAAACATCTAATAGTTGTGAATATGACGCACAAGATCATCAAGATTACTTAAGGAAAATGTCTCCTTAAGTATGTGTTATTTTTTCCCCAATGATGTAGAGCTTCTTTATAAAACATGGAAAAGTAGTGAATGAGAAGACAGAAGAATGTGAGAAACTTTAAAACCTAAGGGTTTTGGTTTGATTAGTTCGAAAATGGAGCATGTAGATAGCAGAATGCATTGTATTCACTGGCTTTCTTGGTAAGCTGATTTAAAGCAATAAGGCAAAAGAGAAGTTTTCCTAAAGTCCAAAGGCATCGTCACATCCAAAGAAATTGACAACCATTTACATAGATATCATAAGCAACTTGTGAAGATTAAAGAGATCTTGCTGAGCAATTGTAAAAAACTGTGCGAAGAACAATGGCAAGCTTCCCAACTAATATCCTAATGGAGATCTTATTCAGTCCCTCGGCAACACCTTTGATCCGATTCAGACGTGTCTGTAAATCATGGGATTCTCTACTATCTACCATCAACCAAGTTGCACAAGTTTGATGACCTTGACAACCTGGCCAGAGTGCAGATGTGTCGTCCTGTCAAATATGAATTATTTGATCTCGGTTCTTCATTTTCGTCAACATTGCAATGCATTCGGTATTGCTGGTGTTGGAATGGCATTAACGGTATGTGTTAGCATGTGTTAGATTTCTTGGTATTCATTTTAGGTAACATGTTACTAAAATCAACCTGAAACAAAGTTAACAATTTTACTCTTTCTTCTACATCACATGAATATTCACTTACATACCAATACATTCATGAATCTGAAAACAAACTAAGAACTAGAGCATGAAAAGTATATGGAAATAAAAGACAATCTTACTCATACAGAGAGAAGTCTCTTCGATATAACAAATATATAATTCTCCATGTGCTCTTTAGTCTGAAAAGCAATTCCACCAACCTCCTAATGCTTAACATCGTTTGTGGAGGAGAGAGAAATCAAACTCTCTAAACAAGTAACCAGTTGAGTGGTATAGTTACGATCGACCTTCACTTTAAATGTCTCAAACTTTTCGCTCCGTATGTCGTAAAGTTTTAGATAACTGGGAGATTTGAATCGTCTTCCCATATAGAAGGTATCTACGATGAAAACTTTTCCAGAATCTGCAAACCCAATTGGCTGACGCCTCACAGATCTTATCGTAGACACTCCAATCATATACAATTTGGTCCACGATTCACAGACACCAAACTCTTTCATAATCCATACTTCACATTGTTTAGTCAATGAATTATGTGCTATTACAGACAAGCAACCATCTAGTAAGCTGATAAGATATTGCCCGAGAGGCATTATATCTGGAAGTGCTATTTTTTGGAAAGCATCTTGAGCTACATCATATAGGATCAACAACGTGAGGATCTCACGATCAAGGCGAAAACGAGGGCACCAACAAATGAAGTTCTCGAAGATAACTTGATTGCCTAAGTGTTGGGTAAGCGATGGAGGGAAAATGTTGCCGAGTTGTTTCCAGCAATTTCTTCTAAAACTATACACCTCCACTTGAGTATGGTTCGGGCATTTTTCAAAATTCATGTTGACTACTGTAAAATCATCTGGATGACCACTTAAGGGATTGAATCCGAATCCAACCAAGTTGGACACGTGATATCTAGGTTGAGGAAGGGCCATGTTTTCACCGGTTGACGGGTTCCATAGAAAGATTTTTGAGTTGTGAGGAATTTTATGGTCAAAAGTGGATAAACAAGCAATTCCATTGCACGAATCAACTAATTTGAATTTTTGGCCATCTCTGATAAATGATGTATCAAGATCAGACAATTCATTATCGGGAGGATTATGAATCTGTACTCTTGAGAAGTTGTCCAAGTCATACTTAAGAAGATTAAACTTATGCAATTTGGTCGATCTCTCAAGATAAGCTTTGATGAAAAAGGGGCTGGTGAGAAGAGAATTCCAAGATTTACATACACACCTGAACCGGACCAAAGGTCTTGCAGAGATCCTCAAGAAGATCTCGGTTAGAATGTCAACCGGGAAACTTGCCATTGATCTTGCACACTTGCTCAAGTGCTTGCCATCTCTTTGAACTTCACCAATCGCTTCTGATTTCAATGTAAACAATGTTGAATCTCTTTAGATGTAACGATGCCTTTTAACTTTATCAGGAACTTCTTGGGCCTTGTTGATCTGTTATATCATATCTTGTTAAATTGTTCTTGTCAGCTAGCGTTATCATGAAAGAATAATATCATGCTGTTAATCTTTCAGCCGGCCTTCCAATGGCAAGACATGTACAAGAGTTAAGCGCGCTTGAGTTGAGCTTTATTATATTCAGGCCACGAATGGACTATCGGTTCGTTCACAAATGATAACCGTGTCTTCGACTAATCGATATGTTTAATCCGTTTGCGACATGCTTAGGCCAATATGTTACCAATATCAACAGGATATATTTGGATATTTTTAGATAACTTGGTATACATTTATTTAAAATTTTTGTAAAAACACACCGATATATGTGCATCAAATTATTTTTCTAGTTTTAGGAATCATTTTATAATTTTTTTTGTAAAATAATACGAACATCTTATAACTTTTCATTTCATTCACTTTCTCCAGCATGTAACTACCCATATTGCCCAACTTTGAGCATGCCTAGACGCGTGCCTTGACACTACCGAGAGTGATGTAGAAAATGATTAATATTATTTTACTGAGTCATGTAAGAAAATCGACCATCATGTCGTGACCTCTACCCCCACGCGGCATTAGGAAGTCTAGGCTTAGTCCGGGCTCTCCCAAGCCCATCAACTCACGACTTATGACCCGAGTTTTTAACTTGCAAGTTATTTTTATTTATGAGTCATCATGAATCAATTTGTAAGGGGTTGATTAGAAATCCAAGTAAAATATTAAGAGAAATACTTTATTCCTAAGCAATTAGATAAACTAAGATCGGGAACTTATTACACTAGTTAATCAATTAATGCCCTTTTGGTATCTAATTTTTTTTTAATTTTGAGATTTGATTTTTTTTTTGAAGGAATTTTCTGGAATTTTTTTGACAACTACCCAAAAACTATTTTTTAGCTTTTTCCTAATTTCAGATTTTTTGAAATTTTTTTTGACATTTTAATTTTTAATTAATAAAATAAAATAAAATAAAATAATATCATATAAATAAACATACCCGGGTCGGACTTCCGCGTCCGACCTGGGTTGGACTAGGCTCAACGAATGAGCCCAGTTTGGTAACACATTCAGCCCAAAATGAAAAATCAAAGAAAAGAAAAACCCGGCCCGCCATTAAATCACCTGAGCCTAAATCTAACGGGAGCTGGCCCACACAAATAAAATCCTAGCCTAGAACCAAAGTGAACCGGGTCTACCGGGTGAGCAAACGCGGATCTGAACCCGAAAAAATCGTGCAACCAGGCCACAACATCAAAGAAATGCATACGGGGTTGGGGGGCGAACGAGCTGAACGAGACGGCTCGACTCAACGAGCCTGAAGATGGAGCATAAAAAAAGAAAAACAAGGGGGCCGAAGACACCGGTGTATGATCTCGATAGACCAAAATCTTGGCACTAGAGATCTGATCCTGAACACTGGGGACCTGAGAATCCGTGTAGAGTTCCCATGTCCAAGTGTAGAGTTTTGAGTCTAAGCATCGAAATCTAATCATATTTTAGAAAACATTTTTTGACTTTTTCAAAGAGAAAATTATTTTCCTGAATTTAAGCATAGGCTTTTCGTTGATTAGAAATATATTTTTCGTTAACTTATTTTTCTAAACGAACCAAACACTAGAAAATAAGGAAAATATATATTCCGTGAAAGAAATGAAGCTTAAATGGGAGAATCCTAATAATCATACAAATGATAGTCTCTCTTCAACGTGGTACTAAAACATGTCTCTATAGTCTTTCTTTACTTTAAGAACTGAATTTCCCAACTACATACCGCTCGAAATTGATTGCAGACGAGAGGAAAACTAAACTCTCTGCACCAGTAATTAGTCGAGTGGAATCGTAGTGATCAGAGCTTGACTTCGACTGCTTGAAGTTCTTCACTCCGTACGTCGCACAGGCCCAGATAAGTGCAAGATTCTTTGCGCGGACGCATCGTCCGTCTTCTTTAGGAAGATAACTTTTCCAGAATCTGCAAAACCCAAGTAGCCAACGGACCATACTGCTTCTCATGTTCAGTCTAATTGTATACAACTGCGGACGTCCAACTCTTTCAGGATCCATATTTCAAACTGCGGGGTCGCAATTTAGTCGCATCAAATAGGGTCGACGGTGTTTTGAATCAGCGCTGGAAAAGAAACGAAGGGCGGCACCGACAGATGAAGTTCTCGGAGATGACTTGATCGCGTAACTCCCCGGTAAGGGTTGGAGGAGAGATGTGGCCGAGTTTTTTGGCAACGCCATCTTCTAAAACTATACACCTCCACTTGGGAGGTACAGTAGTAAATATGTTCACGATGTGCTTTAATATGTCGACTACTTTAAAATCGTCTGGATGACCACTTAAGGGTTCGAATCCAAATCCAATCAAGTTCGGCACATCATATGTGGGCCAAGGGAGGGGTATCCTGTCACCGCGGGTTTCATAGAAAGATCTTTTAGGGGTCTGGATTCTTGTTGTGAAAGGTGGATAATCAAAACAATTCCATTGCATGAATCACCTAATTTGAATTTCTTGCTATTTTCGACAGATGAAGTATCGAAATCATATGGTTTGTATCTAGGAGAATGATGAATCAAAACTCTCGAATAGTTGTTGAGGTCACACTTGAGGAAATCGATGCTATTCGATCTGTTCGAAGTCTCGAGATAAGCTTCCATGAAAGGGACTTGGAGAGAGGAAACTTCCAAGATTCTGTTTAATGGATTGATGGGAAGGAATTCGTTCGGAGAATGTTAACGACTAGTGTCACGGCTTCAACTCCATCTTCAGGGTCTTGAGCAGCAAGGGTTATTTTTTCGACGGCCTGGCGCGTCACCGTCGCGTTTCTTTTTATCTATTCATTAAGCACATTCGGGAGCGCACATATAACATCCAGACAACGATAAGCAGCCAAGAAAACAACCACTTGCAAACGCACAATAACATCGGTTATATTTACAAGCCCTTTTTGTCATGGGTCATTATATTTACAACCATCACATGCTTTATGCTAAAAAAAGCTGGGGTAAATCTTAGCTCCTCTATTGAGACTACAATTCCTCCATACCTACAATTTTGAAAAACAACGGGGTGAGTCATGGACTCAATAAGTAAAATCCCTAATTCTCTACTAGGAGGACATTTAATTATCAAAATCTAGTAGGTACAACACTCGAAATGCAATGTCGATGTCAGATCATTAGCAAACTTACTACTATCATTAACTACATAGGAAGTTGCCACCATAGGAAATGCTTGTAATTATTGAACTTCCTAGGATTAATAAGTATATAAATAAAAGTGGTGCTTTTGGAAATGTTTGTTGTTGTGTTAATATTATCCCTCTGATTATGTTTGACTGGATTTTTATAATATGCTTCCACTTGCGTTTAATTGAAAGAATAAAAGAATGGGTCGACAATGCATCTTAAGATATCGTAACTAAATGACTATTGAGGGATGTTCGCGCACTTGGGGGCATGGGACACGACACCCAAAGTGGCAGATCTTGGCTTTGAACAACGGCTTTGTACCATGATGTTGCTGCTCTTGATGTTGTTGTGGACAAGGATCATGTTGAGGCTGGTGTTGTTATGGATCTAATTGAGGCCGTGCATGATGTCGGTGGCGATTTGCATCCTTGACATCTAGGTCCTGAGGATTATGAAATTGGGCATTTTAGGGTTCCGCAGGCAATTGGAGAGGCTGGCGTCGTCGACGAACTCATAGACCAAAAAGATGTTGTCGCCAAAGATGAAAGCACCAAGCAGCTTCGCGATGCTGACCAGATGGCTTTTTTTTTTTTTTTTTTTTTTTGGTTGAAGACCAGATGGCTTTAGCAGATCATTTTGAGGAGGTCCTTTACATGGCCCATGTTGATCTTGCACTTGAAATTGCGTTGGAAGATGACGACGTCCTTATCACAAAATGAGATAGCGATAGGAGGAGGAGGAGGAGGAGGAGTGATAGCGATAGGAGGAGGAAGAGGAGGAGAAGGAGGAGGAGAGCTTGGCGAGGAAGTTATTGGTGGTAGCATGGAGCTTGGAGAAGTCGTAGATGACATGATTGTTCAAGAGGGAGTGGCGGAAGCCGGAGAGGGAGGAGGTTGAGGTGTAGAACCCGCTATTGGAAGAGGCAAAGGCGGACGAGACGAGGACCAATGTAGGGGTCCGGGATGAAAGAGTCTCAAGGAGGAGGGGGTCCTAGCGTAGGAGAACGCATGCTAGAGAGAGGGAGTGAGTGATGAGAAGAGTTCTTATTTCTTGTCATTCGACTCCTATCACGAAGAAAGTAATTAATATCAATTGTAGTTTCAATCTTGTAGCAAGTGGATCAAAACTTTAAAATAAGCTCGAAACTTTCCTTTGAAATGATCTTATGTGAATTGGAAAGTGAAGAATGTGTAACAAGATTTTCAATCCCTATCACGCAATTTACATCAAAATGCTAAAGAATAATAAAATAAAAAAAGCACAGAATAAGCGTTGTTTAACTTTATAAAATATTATTCCGGAAAAATGCCCACAAGGTGAAGATCGGCTAGATGATTGGATTGAATTTTAATTTTCAATTCTGAAATGAAGGTTTGTTGAAAGTACTTAATAAAAAATTGCACTCATAAGCCATCACAAATAGAAATTTAACATCTTCTATGTAGCTTTTGTGAATAAAATATGAGACCATGAATTAAAATTAATAACCTTTTCAACACAAAGTGATAACAGGATGCGGGATAATATGATATCTTGTTGAATATAATTGGGCATTTATATTATGAAATTGATGAGAGAGATGATATAAATAAATGCAGTTTTTATATTAGCATGAAAAAGATAAATTGAAGTAGAAGGGTATATTGGTTATTTTTTTTTAATATCTATAAAAAGGAAGAAATTTCTTAGCCAAAATGAGGGTGGAAATAGCACCGTACTGTTTGTTTTGGGTGCCAAAAACTCTATCACGATTTATATATAAATGTATCTTTTGTTTTTCATATCGACAAATCTTCTGATATTAAAGGCAGAGTATGCACAAGAATCAATCATTATGATTATGTTTTCCCCTCGGCAAGGGACTTCAGGGACTGTCGAATGTTGCTACTTAAATGTCATGCGAAGAATGTCAAGGTTTAAAATATCTAATGGTTGTGAATATGACACACAAACTCAAGAAGATTACTTAAGGAAAATATCTCCTTGTGTATGTGTTGTTTTTTCCCCGATGATGTCGAGCTTTTTTATAAAACATGGAAAAGTAGCGAATAAGAAGACAGAATGATGAGATAAACTTTAAAACCTAAGGGTTTTGGTTTAAGTAGTTCGAAAATGGAGCATGCAGATAGTAGAATGCATTGCATTCACTGGCTTTCGGGGTAAGCTGACTTCAAAGCAATAAGGCAAAAGAGAAGTTTTCCTAAAGTCCAAAGGCATCGTCACAGCCAAAGAAGTTGACAACCATTTACAAAGAAGTCATAAGCAACTTCTGAAGATTTAAAATTTTTTTGCTGAGCACTCGTAAAAAACTGTGCGAAGACCAATGGCAAGGTTCTCATTTAACATCCTAATGGAGATCCTATTCAGCCCCTCGGCAACACCTTTGATTTGATTCAGACGTGTCTGTAAATCATGGGATTCTCTACTGTCAACCATCTTCTTCATCAACTAGGTTGCACACGTTTGATGACCTTGACAACTTGGCCAGAGGGCAGATGTGTTGTCCTGTCAGATAATGTATTCAATTTAGCTGGTGCTGGACTAGCATTAACAGTATGTGTTAGCATGTGTTAGACTTCTTCGTATTCATTTTAGGTAAAATGTTAGTAAAATCAACCTGAAACAGGGTTAACAGTATTACTATTTCTTCTACATCACATGAATATTCACTTACATATTATACATTCATGAATCTCAAAACAAACTAAGAACTATATCATGAAAAGTACATGGTAATAAAAGACAGTCTTACTCATACAGATAGAAGTCTCTTCGATATAACAAAACATATAATTCTCCATGTGCTCTTTAGTCTGAAAAGCAATTCCACCAACCTCTTAATGCTTAACATTGCTTGTGGAGGAGAGAGAAATCAAACTCTCTAAACAACTAACTAGTTGAGTGGTATAGTAGCAATCGACTGCCACTTCAAATGTCTCAAACTTTTCGCTCCGTACGTTGTGACTAGGAGATTTGAATTGTAATCCCACATCGAAGGCATCTACGAAGAAAACTTTTCCAGAATCTACAAACCCAACTTGCCGATAACTCACAATACTTCTCGTAGACACTCCAATCGTATACAACTTGGTCCACGATTCACATACACCAAACTCTTTCATAATCCATACTTCATAATGTTCAGTGGATGAGTTATGTGTTATTACAGACGAGCAACCATCCAGTCAGCAGATAAGTTTTTCCTCAAAGAGGCATTATATTTGGAAGTGCTACTTTTTGGAAAGCATCTTGAACTACATCAAAGAGGATTAACGACGTGACCATCTCACGACCAGGACGACAAGGGCACCAACAAATGAAGTTCTCGAAGATAACTTGATTGCCCAAGTATTGGTCAGGCGATGGAGGGAAAATGTTGTCTTGTTAGATTGTCCTTGTCAGCTAGGGTTATCATGAAAGAATAATATCATGGTGTTAATCTTTCAGCCGGTCCTCCAATTGCAAGACATGTACAAGAGTTAAGCGTGCATGAGTTGAGCTTTTTTATATTCGGGCCACAAATGGACCATCTGTTTGTTCACAAATGGCAATCATGTCTTCGACTAAGTGATATGTTCAACCCGTTTATGACATGCTTAGGCCAATATGTTACCAATATCAATAGGATGTATTTGGATATATCTAGATAACTTGATATACGATTATTAAAATTTCAATAAACACGCCAACATATGTCATCAAATTATTTTTCTATTTTTAGGAATCGTTTTATAATTTTTTGTAAGATAATAAGCAAATCTTATAACTTTTCATTTCATTCACTTTCTCCGGCATGTAATTACCCATTTTCTTTTCATAGAAAATTGCCCAACTTCAAGCATGCCGATACGCGAGCCTCAACACTAGTTAAAGTGACGTAGAAAATGATTAATGTTATTTTAATGAGTCACGTAAGAAAATCGACAACCATTTTGTGACCTCTACCCCCATGCAATGTTAGGCTAATGGCTTTACTAAGTCTAGGCTTAGTCCAAGCTCTCCTAAGCTCACAAATTCACGATATATGACTCGATTTTTTAACCTTCAAATCATTTTCATTTAGGAGTTGTCATTATTCGATTTTTGATGGGTCAATTAGAAATTTAAGTAAATACTGAGAAAAATACTTTACTTCTAAGCAATTAGAGAAACTAAGATTGGGAACTTATCATACTAGTTAATCAACTAATACTTTTCTAGTATCTAATCTTTTTTAAACTTTGAGATTTGATCTTTTTTGAAGGGCATTTCATGAATTTTTTTGAAAACTATTTTTTAGCCTTTTCCTAATTTCAGATTTTTATTTTGATTTTTTATGAAATTTTACTTTTTAATTAATAAAATAAAATAAAAATATATCATATAAATAAATGTACCCGAAAAAATAAAATAATAATATATCATATAAATAAACGTACCTGGGTTGGACTTCTGCATCTAACCTGGGTTAACGAATGAGCCCAGTTTGGTAACAGACAGCCCAAAATGAAAAATGAAAGAAGAATCGCGCAACCAGGCCACAACACTAGAGAAATGCAATATTCACACAGACGGCGCTGGGGGACGCAGGAGCCTAGCCAGATGGCTTGACTCGACGAGCCAAAAAATAAAGCATAAAAAAGGGGGGCTGGAGACAGGGGTGTCCGGCCTTGATAGATCTAGGCTTGGGCGCTGAAGACCCGATCCTGAATGCCGGGACCCGAGGACTAGCGTCGGGTTTTGGTGTCCAAACGTAGAGTCTTAGGCCTAAACACCAAAATCTAATCATATTTTGGAAAATGTTTTTTGATATTTCAAAGAGAAAATCATTTTCTTGAATTTAATTATAAGTTTTCCGTTGGCTAGAAATATATATTATGTTAATTCATTTTCTTAAACGAACAAAGAGTCGAAAAATAAGAAAAATATTTTTTGCGAAACGAATGAAATCTAAACGGGAGAATCTTATTAATTGTAGAAATAAAAGTCTCTTCAACATGGTACAAAAACATGTCTCTCTACTCATTCTTTATTCTATGAATCGAATTTCCTAACTACATATTGCTCGAAATTGGTTGTAGATGAGAGGAAAACCAAACCCTCTGCACCAGTAATGAGTCGAGTGGAATAGTAGTGTCGGAACTTGACTTCGACTTCCTGAAGTTATTCACTCAGTCCGTCGCATAGGCCAAGATAAGTGAAGATTCTTTGCGCGGACGCATCGTTCGTCTGCTTCAAGAAGATAACTATAGTACTTTAGCTGGTACGTCCATGATGGGGTGCGATTAGAACACACCATTTTGTTTTAATGCGTTACCATGGAAAGACACTAATGGAGGGGTACGAAGGGAGACGTATAAAAGCCTCCTAAACACAACCGTTGGACCGGTTGGCAAATATACACACCGGATTTCTCTCCCTTTCCATCAAGGAAGAAGCATGCATTCCATTTCAATTTTGCAAGAACAATCGACATTTACGCCGTGGAAATCGGGTGTTTTCCTTGTGATTGCATTCAGACTAACGTGAGGAAGTGTTGTTCGTATTTCCTTGGCAATTCAACGTTCGTTCCGGGGCTATTTGCTATTTGCGCATTGGAATTAGGTAAGTCGTCTTCCGCCGACTTGAATTCCAACATTAGTATCAGAGCCCGGTCGTGGTTTCTGCCTTATTTTTCATTGAATTTTCTAGTACACCATTTGATATCGAGATCAAGAGTATGATATCTACACTAGTTGGATGTTTATTAATCGAAATTGATATATGAATCGTTGAAAAATCGAACCAAAAGCGAAGAACGGGTTCGGGGTCGTGTGCATCCGTGCAGTCTTGGCCAATTTTCGAAATATTGTTTTGGCCAAAATCAACTTTTGAACATACAGGATGAAAGTACTCGTCGAGATGAGTCTGACGGTGGTTTGAGCGTGATTAGAGGAGGTCGGACGCGCCTACACGCGTGGCAAGAAGCTATTATGCATGGGCCTCACGCGCCTGAAGTGTTGGGGATGCCACCGCATGCGCAACACGAGCCAGTCGGCGAACCGACGCGTGCGCGTCACACTGCGTCGTACAGAGCAACGCGATGCTTGATGACGTCATCGATGAGGTCATCCAATGGTTGGTAATGGATGACGTCATCGATGACGTCAGTGCTGGAGGCAGTTGGCCGGCCGGTGACCCGACTCGAGCCGACTTGTGACCCGAGCCGACCCCAGATTCGACCCGGTTGACCCGACCCGACCGTTGATCGGTTAATCGTCCGGCGGTCAAACTAGTCGGACTGGTCACCAGTGGGATTGGTGGGACCGGTCACTAGTTGGATCGGTCGGACTGGCCATGAGCCGTTTGGCTCGCTAGCGCATGGGCCACACGCTCCGCACACTCAGGCGGCGTGTGGGGGTGCGTGCAAGCTCCGATTGGAGCGTGGTCGGAGGCGTTGGGTTCGTATGGATGTTCTCTACACTGTGGTATAATTATTTTTTAATTTTTAATTTATAGATGTATGAAAATGCGTAGGAAACCCTATGTACGCGTATTTTTTGGGGTTTAATGCATAGTTTATTCATTTGTAGCTTGTATTTTCTTGTGGTTTAGGAAAAACAATAGCTAACTTGTATGCAAATGATGTCATATAGGCTGTGTGGCGCTTGGTTCGTTGATATCATACATATAGTTTAAAATACTTGCAATTTTCTAGTTGCTAGAAAATTCGAATAATGGTACGAAATCCATTACATGTTGAATTGCAATTTTGATTATAGTTGAAGCATGATTGTTGTTTATACATTGGTTCTTATCATGCTATTTTTTTTGTATTAAGGAAAAATGTAGAAATTACATAAGGTCATGTAATTATTTTTCTTAGTGGGAGTTCGTAGGTTGCTAGAATTGAAAGGAGTTCTCACCTAGAACTTAAAATTTGCGCAAATTAAACTAATTAATGATAATAGAACAATTGTATATAGAAGTTGATTGGGAACATAGTGAACTTTTGCTTTTGTGTCTTTTGTTGAATTATCATTAATTTAGTTTGTCTTTGCTGCAAATTAAATATGTGTGTTACTCTGTAAAGTGTGCTAGTATTGATTTTGCATTTATTATGTTAATGTGTTATAATAATTGATTATGATTTCGGCATCCAAGACCATTGTGGCTGACCTCAATAAGGGTGAGAAGCTGAACGGTGACAATTATGCTATTTGGCATCGAAATGTTCAGTACATCCTTGAGGAGCAAGAGGTTTTGGAAACCCTCAACCATACCATGGATGAACCTGAGCATGGAATTTCAGCTCAACACAGGAGAGATCTAGAAGCTTATCAAGCTTGGAAAAAGAAAAATAGCATTGCTCGCATCACGTTGATGAGCTGTATGCAAGATGATCTCATGTGTGAGTTTGAAAGTTATGATAAAGATCAAGCTATGTAGGTTGCATTGAAAGATAAGTTTGGGGGTACATCTACCACTAAGCTGATGAGACTCATTATCAAATTTGATACATTTCGAAAGCACCCAAATGTAATGATGAGGCAGCATCTTCGGGAGATGTCAAACATGATTCGTGAGCTGAAGTTGGCAGGTCACTCTCTTATTGATGAACAACAAGTTTAGGCTGTTATAAGGTTTCTTTCTAACAATTGGGAGCATATGAAGATCAATATGACGCATAATGAGAACATTGTCACTTTCGATGATATTGCATGTCATTTGGAATTAGAGGAAGAGCGCCTAGAGGCTGCGAGATCCTCTACCCATGCTTATGTTGCTGAATCGAGTTTGTGTAAGGCTTCGGGCTTCGAGCGCAAAAGGAATTCTCAATTCAACAACAAAGGGAAGAGAACTGATCAGGCACTTAAGAGGGCTAAGACCTTCCAATGTAAGAAGCATGATAGGAAGAAGGACAATGCTAAGATGGAGTGCCACAATTGTGGCAAGATGGATCATTTTGCTCGTGAATGCACTGAGCCGAAAAATGTACCGTATTACTCAATTACTTTGAGTAATGTTTTTGTTTCTAGTACTGTAATGCTTGCTGAATCTCATCCAATGTGGACTATAGACTTAGGAGTAACAGATCATGTAGTTAGAGACCGAGAAGCATTTGTGGAGTATTGTCGCATACCGCCTGGAAGAAGATGGATATATGTTGGAAATAACTCAAGAGTTGAAGTGAAGGGTATCGGCACATGTAGATTAATCTTACATGGTGGCTGAAACCTATTCCTGCATGATGTCCTTTATGCTCAAGATATTCGACGAAACTTGATCTCTGTAGTTTTTCTTCTTAGCTTAGGTTATGTATTAAATTTCTATGGCAATTGTGTTGACATTTTGTATGGAACAGTTTATTATAGTCCAGGTCATGTATCGAATGGTTTTATGGTGTTAGACATTGACTATGATTAGTACAATGTTAATGTTGATGGTTGTTTTTCTTTAATTGCATCTTCTAATAATGTTGAAATTGATGCAAGTACTTGGCATGTTAGATTAAGTCACATTGGATTGCAAAGAATACAAAGATTAGTTAGAGAAGGCATTTTAGGGTCACTCACTAATGTTAGTCTATCCGTATGTGAACATTATCTAACGGGAAAAGTAACTAGAAAACCATTCGGTAAAGGGATTAGAGTTGAATTTCCATTGCATCTCATACATTCTGACATTTGTGGTCCTTTGAATGTGAGGGCGAGGCATGGAGCCTCATATTTCATCACTTTCATAGATGACTTCACACGTTTCGGTTATGTCTTTTTGATATCCCATAAGTTAGAAGCATTAGACTGCTTTAGACGATATATAGCGATGGTAGAGAATGAGTTGAACAAAACAATAATGGCATTGAGAACCGATCGTGGATGTGAGTATCTATCGGAGCAATTCAAGGCTCTTTGTGATGAAAATGGAATTGTACGACAATTGACTATTGCTGGTACTCCATAATAAAATGGGGTAGCTGAGAGAATGAATAGAACCCTATTGAAAATGGTTAGGTCTATGATGACGCAATCAAATTTACCTATCTCATATTAAAGATATGCATTATTGACTGCTGCCTATATACTTAACCGTGTGCCCTCAAAATCAGTTATTTCCACCCCTTATGAATTATGGACTGGTAGAAAACCAGACTTGAGTAGTCTACGTCTATGGGGATGTGCAGCTTATGTTCATAATTTTTCCCATAAACACGACAAATTAGGTCATAGAGGGAAGAAATGTATATTTATAAGATATTCCAAACACTCCAAAGGTTATGTGTTCATAGTGACCGAAATGAAGTCACGAGATGTCACGTTCTTGGAGAACGATTTTCCTAGTAGAGGTGAGATTGATAAGGACTTCCAATTGTATGAAATGAAAGATCCTGATAACACACCCACTGATGTTGTAGAGGGAAATGAAGATTTACCTTAATACATAAGACTTAGTGGGAGTGTTGCATCGCCTGATAAATTGAATTCAAGAGAAATTCAATTGTGTAAAAGTAATCGTAAAAGTACTCACCGTCGTCATTTTGAGATTGAAGGGAAAGCATTTATGATTGCTCAAAAGGACGATGCCGAGCCTAAAACTGTTCAAGAGGCTCTCTCATCCTCTGATAAGGAAGAATGGAGAAAAGTTTTGGAAGATGAGATGGAGTCAATGAGGACAAATCATGTCTAGGACTTGGTTGATCTACCACCCAATTGTAAGGCCATTGGAAACAAATGGGTCTTTAAGATTAAGTGACAGGCGGATTGATCCATTGAAAAGTATAAGGCTCGCTTTGTGGCAAAATGTTATACTCAACAAGAGGGTATAGACTATGAGAAAACTTTTTCACCAGTTGTAAGGTTTGCCTCAATACGCCTTATTATAGCCATCGTTGCACATTTGGACCTTGAATTACATTAAATGGATGTAAAGACGGCATTTCTCAATAGAGAATTAGATGCGAAAATCTATATGAAACAACCAATAGGTTTCATAGCTAAAGGTCAAGAGCATAAAGTTTGCAAACTTCATCGCTCAATATATGGTCTTAAGTAATCATCTAGACAGTGGTATCTTCGTTTTCATCGAGCCATAACCACTTTTGGTTTCACGATGATCGAGGAAGATCGATGTGTATATGTCAAGCGGTCCGAAGATAAATTTGTGATTTTATCACTTTATGTGGACGATATTCTATTGGCTAGAAATGACAAGGTTTTGGTTATCACCATAAAAGAATGGTTATCCTCCAATTTTGAGATGAAGGATATGGGAGAAGCTGCTTATATATTAGGAGTTAAGATTGAAAGAGATCAATCAATGAACTCCTTACTTTATCACAAGAGTCTTATATTATGAAGATTTTTGAGCGTTTCAATATGTAGTATTGTAATCCCGTTGATACCCTTGTCATGCAAGGTGAAGGCCTAAGTACAGAGATGTGTCCTAAGACTCTAGAAGAAATCAAAATGATGGAAATTGTTCCTTACTCTAGTGTAGTCAGAAGTTTGATGTATGCTATGATGTGTACTCGACCTGACATATGTTATGCCGTGGGATTGGTAAGTCGATATCAATCAAATCCTAGTCAAGCACATTGTAAAGCAGTGAAGAGGATCCTGAGATACTTGAAGGGTACCATGGACTATCAACTTTGTTACCAAGAGAATGATTTACGCCTATTGGGTTATTCAGATATTGGGGTGGAGACATGGATGAGCGTAAATCGACTTCTGAATATGCGTTCTTGCTCAATGGAGGAGCGATTTCTTGGAATAGCAAAAAACAAACATGCACGGCCTTGTCTACGATGGAGGCAGAATTTATTGCATGTTCTGCCGCAGTGCAAGAAGTAGTATGGCTAAAACGTTTCTTAGAAAATTTAGCCACTATTATTGAACTTCCAAGACCGGTGACGGTTTATTGTGATATCAAGTAGCCATTGCCTATGTGAAAGATCTCAAGTATCATGGAAGGACAAAGCACATTGACATAAAGAACAACTTCATTAGATATATTATAGCGCAGAAAGAAGTGATCTTGCAATACATTTCAACCAATAGAATGGTTGCTGATCCATTTACGAAGGCTATTCCTAGAGACATATTCTTGACTCATAGGATGTCACTAGGATTGCGTAAAATGTGATATCTGTTATTGTAGAGGATCATTGGTTTATGTATTTGTGGACAGATGTATTGTACTTGTTTGTTTCTTAGTGATTTGATGTTTTATCAATAAGTATAAATCTACTATGAGACTAGCACAAACACACATGTATTATTGAAAAATATGTTAGCAGGCAATGATTGGCTCACTCACACGAGCAATTGCCTCAAGTGCTTTAGATAGCACGTTGAGATGAGACGTTATGTACAAATAAATGTTGAAGAACAAGTCTGGTACATAAAATATGTCGCATTGATTAGAGTCAAGATGAGATCTGTGATTTATTTATAACAAGACCAAACATGATATTCCCACAATCATGTATGCCTGTAAGATGCCAGATGCAAGTACTTAATTAGACGCTATAGAAAGTGAGCTGATATATCACTCGGGCTAAACATGAGTATGTGAGAGGCACGTGACTATGTTTAGGCTAATATCCGTATAGTGAATATATTTAGTAGATGACATACGCTTTTATAGAAAGAGAAATCCACTATAGAATGTAATTCCTACTACATGTGCATTGTTTGACCGATAAGGAAATGTGAGTAAAATTATCCCTATTTACTCATCGTGTGAGCCTTTGAGGTAATTTATAATTTACCTTATTATGTGTCTTATGTTACTTCTGACTATGTTCTTGAAGTGAAAGATTAATGTTGTTACTTTAGCATGTTACGGGCGGTCATGAATAGATATGGCCTATGGAACATGTCTAGGAAAGCAATTGTTTTGAAATTTAGAGAGACATGAGTGCGAATGAAGACTATTGTTGTTTTACATTTATCACATGTATTTACTGGTCGACCAATTATGTCGCCCTATGTGGTTGTGGATGTAATTGTAAATACATGGTATTTTTGAGAATAGTCAAGTATAGCCTTTAAGGGATAGGTATACTTGGACTGATGTAACAAAATATGTCTGGGGCACTGTGAGACATCAATTGTTTATTTTTTTCAGGGTTGTAGCCATTATGTCATCCCTAATAGGTGCATAATTTGAGCTCCCAAGTGCAGGTGTACTAATTGGTCGCACGGCTTATTTGCCAGTATGAATTGTTTTGTAAAGTTGATGAATGTTGAATGCCTTATATTCTTGATAGAGCGCTATCAAGCCCATTATGTCCAAGTGGGAGATGTAGTACTTTAGCTGGTACGTCCATGATGTGGTGTGATTGGAACGCATCGTTTCGTCTTGATGCGTTACGATGGAAAGACACTAATGGAGGGGTACGAAGGGAGACGTATAAAAGCCTCTCGAACACAACCGTTGGACTGATTGGCAAATTTACGCATCAGATTTCTCTCCCTTTCCATCAAGGAAGAAGTAGGCATTCCATTTTAATTTTGCAAGAACAATCGGCATTTACGTCGTGGAAATTGGGTGTTTTCCTTGTGATTGCATCCAAACTAACGTGAGAAAGTGTTGTTCATGTTTCATCGGCAATTCAACGTTCGTTCTGGGGCTATTTGCTATTTGCACATCATAATCAGGTAAGTCGTCTTCCGCCAACTTGAATTCCAACAATGACTTCTCCATAATCCGCAAAAACCCAGGTAGCCAACAAAACATACTGCTTCTCATGTTCAGTCTAATTGTATACAATTGGGTCCACGGATCGCGGACGTCCAACTCTTTTAGGATCCATACTTCAAAATGCAGGGACGCGATTTAGTCGCATCAAATAGGATCAACGATGTTTTGTATTAGCACTGGAAAAGAAACAAAGGGCTGCACCGACAGATGAAGTTCTTGAAGATGACTTGATCGCCTAACTCCTTGGTAAGCGTTGAAGAAGAGATGTGGCCGGGTTGTTTCCAACGCCGTCTTCCAAAACCATATACCTTCACTTGGGAGGTAACAGTATTAGATATGTTCACGATGTGCTTTGACACATCGACTACTTTAAAATCATCTGAATGACCACTTAAGGGATCGAATCCAAATTCAATCAACTTCGATACATCAGAGATGTGGGTCGAGGGAGGAGTATCCCGTCACCACGTGTTCCACAGAATGATCTTTGAGTGGTCTAGATTCTTGTTGTGAAATGAGGATAATCAAACAATTCTATTGCATGAATTACCTAATTTGAATTTCTTGCTATTTTCGACAAATTAAGTATTGAGATCATATGATTTGTATCGGAAGAAGTACTCATCAAGTGCCAAAACTTGGTACGAAGGGACACTTAAGTGCCATCTCCGACAAATCCCGTCGGGGAAATCTTATGTGGCAATTTTTTATTATTTTTCTTGCCTACATGGCTCGCCGGAGAGCCGACTTAGGAAAGAAATGCAAAAATGACGTCATTTTAACGCAGATTTGAATTTTAATATAAAATTTAATTAAATTTAATTATAAAAAATAATTAATTAAATAAATTATTTTTAAAAGGGGGAGGGAGGAAGAAAGCAGTTGAGGGCTGAGCCTTTGCTGTCGCTGCCTCCCCGCCGTCGCCAGGAAGGGCTAACGAAGGTGGGGGGAGGGTCGGCCGGGATCGCCGAGCCCTGGCCAGGGGCTAGCGACCTCGGTTGACCAGTGGCAAGGGCCCGCGAGCCCTCACCCAGATTTAGGGCGAGGGTCACGGCCCTCCCCTAGATCCAAAGAGGGTTGGTGGCCCTCACCTAGCCGGGCCAAGGGATGCTGTCCGCTGGGGCGACAGCAAGGGCTCAATCTTTAACCACGTGCCTTCTCTCTCCTTTTTAAAAAAAAAAAAATTGTTGTGAATAAATTTAGTTTTTAATTTAATTTAATCATTTTTTATATTAATTATTTACCATATTATAAGCAAAAGAACGTTGTTTTTGCATTTATCTAGCCACATCGGTATGTAAAATGACGTTGTTTTGCACTTACATTGTTAGAAAATCGTCACGTTAGCATATTGGCCAGATTTTCTCGCTATTGGCACTTAAGTGATCCATTTCTCTGCGATTTTTGCATTGAAATGTCACTTTCCTAAATTTTGACACTTAAGTGTCCACTCGTGCTAAATTTTGGCACTCCAGGTGTCCAGCACTATATCTAGGAGAATGACAAATCGGGACGCTCGAATAATTGTTGAGGTCATACTTAAAAAGATCGATGTTGTTTGATCCATTCGATCTCTCGAGATAAGCTTCCATGAAAATGGGCTCGGAGAGAGGAAACTTCCAAGATCTGCACAAACCTTAACCGCATTGGAGGTCTTGTGGGGAGCCACAAGAAGATCTCCCATAGCATGTCATCTGGAAGACTTTCCATCTGATCTTGCACATAGCATCTCTTTCAACTTCACAAATCGCTTCTTACTTCAATGTAAATAGGGTTGAATTTGTTTTGAGGTAGCGACTCTTTTCTGCCCTGCGACCAATCTATTTGTGTAGCGTCATGGCTATTATTTAGTGATATGGTGCTTAAAGTTGGTCGCCACCATGACCTAGATGTTCATAATTTGTGAAATTTTTTACTTAATGGACTGGTTCGAGATGTTCAATTTGAATAAAGTTTTGACCTAGCAAGGAACAATTTTAACGCTAAAAATATTTTTAGGTACTATATTAAATAGTGGGATTTTAAAAAAGGAAACTATAATATTTTTGGCTCAAACTGACTGTGTACCCACACACGATTATTTTCACCAGGTGTTTTTAATATGAAGAAATTATGCCAAGATCGTTATCGTAATTGAGACATTTAAGTAAAAAGGACAATACCCATGGCTGTGATTGAATGATCGAGTGATGGGTTATAGTCATGGCGAGATGACTATTGAAAGATGAGGTGACATAGGTTGTGTTGAGGAAACCCAATGGGTTGTGAGCCGATAAAGAACTAAGTATTACACGATAATGAAATCTCGTGTGAGTCACCCTAGTACCTTGTACTGTTGCTTATTGTAGTCAAGGTCTAAGTGCTACATGGTGACCACAGTTATATAGGAGCCACCTTTAGAAGCCTTGCGGTATTGTCATGCATAGTAAATGGGCTAAATGCTACACGATAGCGAGATTTCATATGAGTTACCTCTAGAACTTTGTACTAGTGCTTTTTATAGTTAAGAACTAAGTACTACACGACAGCGTGACTTCGTGAGAGCCACCTTTAGTACCTTGAGTTGTTGCTTATTATAGTTGAGAACTAAGTGCTACACGACAGTAGGACGTGAGAGCCACCTCTAGTACCTTGTACTATGATTGATTGTGGTCAGGGACTAAGTGCCACACGATATCGAAACTTCGTGGGAATGGGGCACCTCTAGAACCTTGAGCTTGGTATTAAGTATTGAGTCAGAATATTGAGTGGGGATGTTGAGGTTGAATTGGGAATTTAAATATTGAGAGTAAATATCGGGTGTGGATAGAACACAAAGATATGATTTGCTCGCGCCTGCTTATGGGATAAAATTGTGTGACACGGTATGTGAGTGTCATAACGATTTGACCTTATAATCGGGACTCCTGTGATCGATTGATTGATTGATGGACTGATTGATTGATTGAATGATGGATCGATTGTATTGATTGAATTGATTGATTGATTGATCGACTAAGATTGAAATAAGATGTTCCAAATGCTCGAGTGTTATTATTGCACTTAAGTGATATATGAATTGTGCTAACATGTATGAGGAAATTGAGACGAGGTAAGTCCTCTGTATTGTATGTATAGATTGCCTTTAGGCATATTTCCTTCCTAGTCGGGTTTTAGGGGAGTAAACTTGTTGAGACATTATCTCACCTTATCGTGAGCTTAACTTTTCAGGTCCCTAGATGGAGTAGTGTCATGTATGCAAGGGGGTTCTGAGGGAGGTAGATTTCCAGCGTTCCTATTTCCCAATTATTGGGACCGGCACGACTCGTGAGCTTATTATGTCCACCGTCTGGGTCGATGAGGGTCTACCCCACCTAGTACCTCATTGTTTCAAGGCGTGGTACCTCCAAAAGCCCGACGGGAGTTGGGAGGGTCCTATAGGTGGTTTTGACGGGTCTCCCGTTAGGACTGAGGAGTAGGAGATAGGGCAACCTCTGGACATCGACACCCTTGATGGTGCCTTGGAAGACCCAGAGTCGACGACTGGAGAGTCTAGAGTTTAGTTGTCTCTGTAGCCCCTTTTTGATCTAGACTTTTGTACATAGACCTTAAAGTTGGCATCTGTGTATAAACTAGTTTGTTTATAAAAGTGTGGTTTGTTTTATATGGTTGTCCTGCTTTTCTATCCCTTTTTTTTTTTGTTGTCAAGAGATTAGTTAATTCGCTTTTGCATGTGCATAATCGAGTGGGTTGGCGATGCGTCCTTGGAACATCGCATTTTTATCGACCACCGAGAGATGTGCGTGCGCTTGGGGTTCGGGGCGCGACCTCGATGGAGCATCACTGGCCCGCGACGATGCCGAGCCACGAAGAGGCTTGTTGGCCCTCGTTGGGCCACCTTAGGTCGGCCTCATCAGACCACCTCCATGTAGGCCTAGTCGGTGGTTGGGCGAGCTTGGCATCACCAGATGTGGGCCAAGTTGACCTCGCCCAATTAAGGTGAGGTTGAGCCTTGCACAGCCATGGTGAGGCTCGGCCTTGCCAGTCGACACAAGGCATGGCCTTGTCAATCGATGCGAGGCTTGGCCTCCCTAGGCCAAGGCAAGGCCAAATTTGGTGAGGCTGAGGTTTACCTTGGCCAAGCGAGCCTTCGGCGAGCTCACTGAACCTTGCCCTGGCCTGGCGAGGCTTTGGTGAGCTCACCAGACCTTGCCTAGCCAATTGCTAGCCATTGTCGTAGCCGGCGACCAACTACCAAGAAGGGGGAAGAAGAAGAGAAAAAGAAAAAGGAAAAAGAAAAAAATAAAAAAAGAGAAACAAAAAGAAGAAAAATGTAATATGAGTATTAAAAGATTAAAAGAAACAAAAAATAAAATAAACTATTCGACCGAACGCATTTCCATCCTGGGAATAGAAATTTTGGATAGTTACCAAGTATGTTTTTTTTTCTCAGAAATTGTTCCTAGGAATAGGATTAGAAAAAAATCATTTTTGATAAAAAATCGTTCTTTTGATTAGAATCGTTACCAAACGTGCCTTTAGTGTATCGGTTTGAGATTTTACTCTTTATTTATCACATATGTATCTTTATTTTATGGTATTAATTCAATTTAACGGATGATATATTTGCTATAAATGTATTAGTTTGGGGTCTTTTGGCGGTCGAGCAAATTAGTTTGGGATAAATTTGTTACAAATGTACCAATTTGAGGTTTCTTTGTGGTCATTTGAGATAAATTTATCATAAATGTATTAGTTTTGGGTTTTTCATGGTAAAAAACTTAGTTTTGGGTAAACTGGTTATAAGCTTATAGGTTTTGGATTTTTCAGAATATTAACCTTTTATATTATGAAATTGATGAGCTAGATGATAGAAATGAATGCAGTTTTTTTATTAGCCTGAAAAAAAAAAAAACAAGAAATTGAAGCTAGAAGGGTATTCTAGTCGATTAGTTACAATAATAATAAAAAAAAAAACAAGAAGTGTCTTAGCCAAAATGAGGGTGGAGATAACATTGGATTGTTTGTTTTGGGTGCCAAACCATCTTGACACTTTTGATATCAAAGGCAAAGTATGCAAAAGAATCATTCATTATGATTACGTTTTCCCCTTGACAAGGGACTTCAGGGACTATTGAATGTTGCTACTTAAATGTCAATGCGTGGTAGAAAAAAGAGGTTACATACATTATCATGCGAAGAATGTCAAGGTTTAAAACATCTAATGGTTGCGAATATGACGCTCAAGATCATCAAGATTACTTAAGGAAAATGTCTCCTTAAGTATGTGTTATTTTTTCCCCGATGATGTAGAGCTTCTTTATAAAACATGGAAAAGTAGTGAATGAGAAGGCGGAAGAATGAGAGAAACTTTAAAACCTAAGGGTTTTGGTTTGATTAGTTTGAAAATGGAGCATGTAGATAGCAGAATGCATTGTATTCACTGGCTTTCTTGGTCAGCTGATTTCAAAGCAATAAGGAGAAGTTTACCTAAAGTCCAAAGGCATCGTCACATCCAAAGAAATTGACAACCATTTACATAGATATCATAAGCAACTTGTGAAGATTAAAGAGATCTTGCTGAGCACTCGCAAAAAACTGTGCGAAGAACAATGGCGAGGTTCCCAACTAACATCCTAATGGAGATCATATTCAGCCCCTCGGCAACACCTTTGATCCGATTCAGACGTGTCTGTAAATCATGGGATTCTCTACTATACCATCAACCAAATTGCACAAGTTTGATGACCTTGACAACCTGGCCAGAGTGCAGATGTGTCGTCCTGTCAAATATGAATTATTTGATCTCGGTTCTTCATTTTCGTCAAGATTGCAATGCATTCGGTTTTGCTGGTGTTGGAATGGCATTAACGGTATGTGTTAGCATGTGTTAGATTTCTTGGTATTCATTTTAGGTAACATGTTACTAAAATCAACCTGAAACAGGGTTAACAATTTTACTCTTTCTTCTACATCACGTGAATATTCACTTACATACCAATACATTCATGAATCTGAAAACAAACTAAGAACTAGAGCATGGAAAGTATATGGAAATAAAAGACAATCTTACTCATACAGAGAGAAGTCTCTTCAATATAACAAAACATATAATTCTCCATGTGCTCTTTAGTTTGAAAAGCAATTCCACCAGCCTCCTAATGCTTAACATTGTTTGTGGAGGAGAGAGAAATCAAACTCTCTAAACAAGTAACCAGTTGAGTGGTATAGTAAGGGTTGACCTTCACGTTAAATGTCTCAAACTTTTCACTCCGTATGTCGTAAAGTGCCGGAAAATGGTGAGATTTGACTCGTAATCCCCCACGGAAGGTATCTACGATGAAAACTTTTCCAGAATCTGCAAACCCAATTGGCTGACGTCTCACACCTTTTATCGTAGACGCTCCAATCGTATACAATTTGGTCCATGATTCACAGACACCAAACTCTTTCATAATCCATACTTCACATGGTTTAGTCAATGAATTTTGTGCTATTACAGACAAGCAACCATCTAGTAAGCTGATAAGTTTTTGCCCGAGAGGCATTATATCTGGAAGTGCTAATTTTTGGAAAGCATCTTGAGCTACATCATATAGGATCAACAACGTGAGGATCTCACGATCAAGGCGAAAACGAGGGCACCAACAAATGAAGTTCTCGAAGATAACTTGTTTGCCTAAGTGTTGGGTAAGCGATGGAGGGAAAATGTTGCCGAGTTGTTTCCAGCAATTTCTTCTAAAACTATACACCTCCACTTGAGTATGGTTCGGGCATTTTTCAAAATTCATGTTGACTACTGTAAAATCATCTGGATGACCACTTAAGGGATTGAATCCGAATCCAACTAAGTTGGACACGTGATATCTAGGTTGAGGAAGGGCCATGTTTTCACCGGTTGACGGGTTCCATAGAAAGATTTTTGAGTTGTGAGGAATTTTATGGTCAAAAGTGGATAAACAAGCAATTCCATTGCACGAATCAACTAATTTGAATTTTTGGCCATCTCTGATAAATGATGTATCAAGATCAGACAATTCATTATCGGGAGGATTATGAATCTGTACTCTTGAGAAGTTGTCCAAGTCATACTTAAGAAGATTAAACTTATGCAATTTGATCGATCTCTCAAGATAAGCTTTGATGAAAAAGGGGCTGGTGAGAAGAGAATTCCAAGATTTACATACACACCTGAACCGGACCAAAGGTCTTGCAGAGATCCTCAAGAAGATCTCGGTTAGAATGTCAACCGGGAAACTTGCCATTGATCTTGCACACTTGCTCAAGTGCTTGCCATCTCTTTGAACTTCACCAATCGCTTCTGATTTCAATGTAAACAATGTTGAATCTCTTTAGATGTAACGATGCCTTTTAACTTTATCAGGAACTTCTTGGGCCTTGTTGATCTGTTATATCATAACTTGTTAAATTGTTCTTGTCAGCTGGCGTTATCATGAAAGAATAATATCATGCTGTTAATCTTTCAGCCGGCCTTCCAATGGCAAGACATGTACAAGAGTTAAGCGTGCTTGAGTTGAGCTTTATTATATTCAGGCCACGAATGGACTATCAGTTCGTTCACAAATGGTAACTGTGTCTTCGACTAATCGATATGTTTAATCTGTTTGCGACATGCTTAGGCCAATATGTTACCAGTATCCACAGGATATATTTGGATATTTTTAGATAACTTGATATATATTTATTAAAATTTTTGTAAACACACCGATATATGTGCATCAAATTATTTTTCTATATTTAGGAATCATTTTATATTTTTTTGTAAAATAATACGCACATCTTATGACTTTTCATTTCATTCACTTTCTCCAGCATGTAACTACCCGTATTGCCCAACTTTAAGCATGCCCAGACGTGTGCCTTGACACTTCTTAGAGTGATGTAGAAAATGATTAATGTTATTTTACTGAGTCACGTAAGAAAATCAACAGTCATGTCGTGACCTCTACCCCCACACGGCATTAGGCTAATGGTTTTATTATGTCTAGGCTTAGTCCGGGCTCTCCCAAGCCCATCAATTCACGACTTATGATCCGAGTTTTTGACTTGCAAGTTATTTTTATTTATGAGTCGTCACGAATCGATTTGTAAGGGGTTGATTAGGGTCTGCATGGTAACATTTCTGTTTCTGTCAATTTCTGTTCTTTTGTTCCATGGAATAAAAAAAAAAAAGAACAACAATCCGTTTGGTAAAACTTTTGTTCCCGAGAACAATTTCTCTATTTTTTTGTTCTCGGGAATAGTTTTAGAACATAAATAAGAAACAAAAAAAAGTAGCTTATTGTTCCTGGGAACAATTTTTAGAAATAAGCCAATTTTCTATTTTATTTTTCTTTTATTCCTTTCTCTTGCCGCGGCCACCTCTAACCGCTCGGAGCCACTGTCAGCTGCCTTTGGTTGCCGTTGCCAATTGGGCCGCCGCCACCGACCATCGGCCGCCGCCGCCAACCGTTGATGGTCGATAATCCGTGAGCAAGAATACAAAATGAATAAATATAAAAAAGAAATTGATTCTTACCAAACGCATTTCTATTCTTTTTCTATTTCAAGAGTAGAAATTTTATATAATTACCAAATACCTTATTTTACTCAGAAATTGTTTCCCAGAGTATAAATAGAAAAGAACTATTTCTATAAAGAAATTGTTCTCCAACCAAGAAACGTTACCATGTGCACCCTAAGAAACCCAAGTAAAATATTAAGAGAAATACTTTATTCCTAAGCAATCAAATAAAGTAAGATCGGGAACTTATTACACTAGTTTATCAATTAATATCCTTTCGGTATCGAATTTTTTTTTCGTTTAAATTTCGAGATTTGATTTTTTTGAAGGACTTTTCTGGATTTTCTTTTCAAAACTACCCAAAAACTATTTTTTAGCCTTTTCCTAATTTCATATTTTTTAAATTTTTTGAAATTTTACTTTTTAATTAATAAAATAAAATAAAATAAAATAATATTATATAAATAAACATACCCGGGTCAGACTTCCGCGTCCGACCCGGGTTGGACTAGGCTCAACGAATGAGCCTAGTTTGATAACACATTAGCCCAAAATGAAAAATCAAAGAAAAGAAAAACCCGGCCCGCGATTAAATTATCTAACGGGAGCCGGCCCACACAAATAAAATCCTAGCCTAGAACCAAAGTGAACCGGGTCTTTTGTCAAGCCAGTGGCGTGCGTGGTCTACTGGGCGAGAATGGCGGTGAGCAAACGCGGATCTGAACCCGAAAAAATCGTGCAACCAGGCCACAACATTAAGGAAATGCAATATTCATGCATACGGGGTTGGGGGACGAATGAGCTGAGCGAGACGGCTCGACTCAACGAGCCTGAAGATAGAGCATAAAAAAAAACAAGGGGGCCGAAGACACGGGTGTCTGATCTCGATAGACCTAAGTCTGGGCATTGAAGACCTAATCCTGAACACTAGGAACCTGAGAATCGGCGTCGAGTTCCCATGTCCAAGTGTAGAGTTTTGAGTCTAAGTATCGAAATCTAATCATATTTTAGAAAATATTTTCTGATTTTTTCAAAAAGAGAATCATTTTCCTGAATTTAAGCATAGGCTTTTCGTTGATTAGAAATATATTTTTCTAAACGAACTAAATACTAGAAATAAAGGAAAATATATCTTCTGTGAAAGAAATGAAGCTTAAATGGGAGAATCCTAATAATCATACAAATGATAGTCTCTCTTCAACGTGGTACTAAAACATGTCTCTCTACTCTTTCTTTATTCTATGAATCGAATTTCCCAACTACATACCGCTCGAAATTGATTGCAGACGAGAGGAAAACTAAACTCTCTGCACCAGTAATTAGTCGAGTGGAATAGCAGTGATCAGAGCTTGGCTTCGACTGCTTGAAGTTCTTCACTCCGTACGTCGCACAGGCCCAGATAAGTGCAAGATTCTTTGCGCGGACGCATCGTCCGTCTTCTTTAGAAAGATAACTTTTCCAGAATCTGCAAAACCCAAGTAGCCAACAAACCATACCGCTTCTCATCTTCAGTCTAATTGTATACAACTGGGTCCACCGTTCGCGGACGCCCAACTCTTTCAAGATCCATATTTCAAACTGCGGGGACGCAATTTAGTCGCATCAAATAGGGTTGACGGTGTTTTGAATCAGCGCTGGAAAAGAAACGAAGGGCGGCACCGACAGATGAAGTTCTTGGAGACGACTTGATCACCTAGCTCCCCGGTAAGGGTTGGAGGAGAGATGTGGCCGAGTTTTTAGCAACGCCATCTTCTAAAACTATACACCTCCACTTGGGAGGTACAGTAGTAAATATGTTTTAACATTTCGACTACTTTAAAATCGTCCGGATGACCACTTAAGGGATCGAATCCAAATCCAATCAAGTTCGACACATCATATGTGGGCCAAGGGAGGGGTATCCAGTCACCGCGGGTTTCATAGAAAGATCTTTGAGTGGTCTGGATTCTTGTTGTGAAAGGTGGATAATCAAAACAATTCCATTGCATGAATCACCTAATTTGAATTTCTTGCTATTTTCGACAGATGAAGTATCGAAATCATATGGTTTGTATCTAGGAGAATGATGAATCAAAACTCTCGAATAGTTGTTGAGGTCACACTTGAGAAAATCGATGCTATTCGATCTGTTCGATGTCTCGAGATAAGCTTCCATGAAAGGGACTTGGAGAGAGGAAACTTCCAAGATTCTGTTTAATGGATTGATGGGAAGAAATTCGTTCGGAGAATGTTAATGACTAGTGTCACGGCTTCAACTCCATCTTCAGGGTCTCGAGTAGCAAGGGTTATTTTTTCGACGACCTGGCACGTCATCGTCTCGTTTTTTTTTTTATCTTTTCATTAAGCACATTCGGGAGCACACATATAACACCCAGACAATGATAAGCAGCCAAGAAAACAACCACTTGCAAACACACAATTACATCGGTTATATTTACAAGCCATTTTTGTCATGGGTCATTATATTTACAACCATCACATGCTTTATGCTAAAAAAAGCCGGGGTAAATCTTAGCTCCTCTATTGGGACTACAACTCCTCCATACCTACAATTTTGAAAAACAATGGGGTGAGTCATGGACTCAATAAGTAAAATCCCTAATTCTTTACTAGGAGGACATTTAATCATCAAAATCTAGTAGGTACAGCACTTGAAATGCAATGTCGATGTTAGATCATTAGCAAACTTATTACTATCCTCGACTACATAGGAAGTTGCCATCATAGGAAAGGCTTGTAATTATTGAACTTCCTAGGATTAAAAAGCATATAAATAAAAGTGGTGCTTTTGGAAATGCTTGTTGTTGTGTTAATATCATCCCTATGATTATGTTTGACTGGGTTTTTATAATATGCTTCCACCTGCGTTTGATTGAAAGAATAAAAGAATGGGTCGACAATGCGTCTTAAGATATCGTAACTAAATGACTATTGAGGGATGTTTGCACGCTTGGGGGCTCGAGGCATGATACCCAAAGTGGCAGATCTTGGCTTTGAACAGCGGCTCTATCACCATGATGTTGCTGCTCTTGAAGTTGTTGCGGACAAGGATCATGTTGAGGCCGGTGTTGTTATGGATCTAATTGAGGCCGTGCATGATGTCGGTGGCGATTTGCATCCTTGACATCTAGGTCCTGAGGATTATGAAATTGGGCATTTTAGGGTTCCGCAGGCAATTGGAGAGGCTGGCGTCGTCGACAAACTCATAGACCAAAAAGATGTTGCCAAAGACGAAAGCACCAAGCAGCTTCGCGATGCTGACCAGATGGCTTTAGCAGATCATTTTGAGAAGGTCATTTACGTGGCCCACGTCGATCTTGCACTTGAAATTGCGTTGGAAGATGACGACGTCCTTGTCACAAAATGAGATAGCGCTAGGAGGAGGAGGAGGAGCAGGAGGAGGAGGAGGAGGAGGAGGAGGAGGTGGAGTAGAAGAGCTTGGCGAGGAAGTTATTGGTGGTAGCATGGAGCTTGGAGAAGTCATAGATGACATGATTGTCCAAGAGGGAGTGGCGGAAGCCGGAGAGGGAGGAGATGTCGATGTGGGTCTTGGAGAGAGCTTAGGGAAGGAGGTCGAGGTGTAGAACCCGCTATTGGAAGAGGCAAAGGCGGACGAGACGAGGGCCAATGTAGGGGTCCGGGATGAAAGAGTCTCGAGGAGGAGGGGTCCTATCGTAGGAGAACGCATGCTAGAGAGAGGGAGTGAGTGATGAGAAGAGTTCTTATTTCTTGTCATTCGACTCTTATCACAAAGAAAGTAATTAATATCAATTGTAGTTTCAATCTTGTAGCAAGTGGATCAAAACTTTAAAATAAACTCAAAACTTTCTTTGAAATAATCTTATGAGTTGGAAAGTGAAGAATGTGTAACAAGATTTTCAACTCCTATCACGCAATTTACATCAAAATGTGAGAGAATAATAATAATAAAAAAAGCACAGAATAAGCGTTGTTAAATTTATAAAATATTATTCTGGAAAAACGCCCACGAGGTGAAGATCGGCTAGATGATTGGATTGAATTTTAATTTTCAATTCTGAAATGAAGGTTTGTTGAAAGTACTTAATAAAAAATTGCACTCATAAGCCATCACAAATAGAAATTTAACATCTTCTATGTAGCTTTTGTGAATAAAATATGAGACCATGAATTAAAATTAATAACCTTTTCTACACAAATTGATAACAGGATGCGGGATAATATGATATCTTGTTGGATATAATTGGGCATTTATATTATGAAATTGATGAGAGAGATGATATAAATAAATGCAGTTTTTCTATTAGCATGAAAAAAATAAATTGAAGTAGAAGGGTATATTGGTTATTTTTTTTAATAATATCTATAAAAAGGAAGAAATTTCTTAGCCAAAATGAGGGTGGAAATAGCACCATACTGTTTGTTTTGGGTGCCAAAAACTCTATCACAATTTATATTTAAATGTATCTTTTGTTTTTCATATCGACAAATCTTCTAATATTAAAGGCAGAGTATGCACAAGAATCAATCATTATGACTATGTTTTCACCTTGGCAAGGGATTTCAGGGACTGTTGAATGTTGCTACTTAAATGTCATACGAAGAATGTCAAGGTTTAAAATATCTAATGGTTGTGAATACGACACACAAGCTCATCAAGATTAGTTAAGGAAAATATCTCCTTGTGTATGTGTTGTTTTTTCCCCGATGATGTCGAGCTTTTTTATAAAACATGGAAAAGTAGCGAATGAGTGTTAGATTGAATATAAACAAACTTGGAGATCCCGATTTACTCGTCATAGGTAAATTCATATAAAATTTTGGGATCGAATAGCGGAAACATAAATACCAACATACCTCTAGCCATTGATGAAATCTTAGAAGTGGGAAACCTCAAAATCTTTGATGGATCCACACAACATGAGCGATCTGCAAAATTGAAAACAAAAACGCACGTTTTGTTCTACTGCTCAATCCCCTTCCAAAACTCGATGGTGTATGTTTTTCGTTAGCGTTAGGGTTTGAAACAGACGACCTGACGATTTTATTCCGTTGGTTACGTTACCGGTATCTCCCATCAAGACCATTATGGTAATGTAATAACGGACAAATATCACTTAATACACGTGGGTAATAAATTGGGCAATAATTGGAATTAATATATGGAATTTATTGGGAATTTATTGGGAATATAATATTGGAATCATATTTAGAATAATAAAATATATTAAATATTTTAACATTCTCCCACTTGATCCCAATATTCCTTCAAATGAATTATTAACCCAAACCCACAAAACTTTATACTGAAATAAAACACATGAATCACGGCGATGAGTCCTCTTAGAGCGAGTATTGTCTTCCGTGTATCACAATGTATTTCATCAGCCCATATGTGATCAAATAACTTAATGAATAAACCTTATGTTTACTCCAGGTCAAACGTAATTATTTTTCTCATAATAACTGAATGTATACAACTGTATTGAGAAAAACATTATAAATGAATAAAAGTCTCATAAATTCTTTCATATAAAAAAAAATTTACATAATTGGACCAATGCCCATTCTAGAAACATGATCCTTATAACTCATTGGTGACATGCCTTTAGTTAAAGAATTAGCTATCATCAATTCAGTGCTTATGTGTTCTATGACCACTTTCTTCTCTTTAACACGTTCTCTGATGGCTAAATACTTGATGTCGATATGCTTGCTTCGACTACCACTTTTGTGGTTCTTAGCCATAAAAACTGCAGCTGAATTGTCGCAAAACATTCTTAACGGCCTAGTAATGGAATCCATAACTCTAAGCCCCGATTTGAAACCTTTCAACCACACACCATGTGAGGTGGCCTCAAAACAGGAAACGAACTCTGCCTTCATAGTGGAAGTGGCAACCAAGGTTTGTTTTGCACTCCTCCAGGATACAACTCCGCCAGCGAACATAAAAATATATCCCGATGTTGATTTACGGGAATCAATGCAGCCAGCAAAGTCTGAGTCCGAGTAAGCAACTACCTCCAAGTTGTCCATCCGTCTGTACATAAGCATGTGTCCCTTTGTTCTTTGAAGATACCTCATCACCTTCTTTGCAGCTCTCCAGTGGTCCATACCTGGATTACTTTGATATCTTCCTAACATTCCCACAGCAAAGGCTATGTCAAGTCGAGTGCAAACCTGAGCATACATCAAGCTTCCAATAGCAGAAGCATATGGGATGTTCTTCATTTGTTCCCTTTCAAAATCATTCTTCGGGCATTGGTTTATATTAAACCTATCACCCTTCACTATGGGTGTTATACTTGGTGAACAATCTTTCATCCAAAACCTCTCTAAGACCTTATTGATATAGGTTTCTTGAGATAGTCTTAATATATCTCGAGGTCTATCTCTATGGATCTTAATGCCAATGACATAAGATGCTTCACCCATATCTTTCATATCAAAACTCTTAGAGAGAAATTGTTTCACTTCATATAACAACCCCTTGTCATTGGTTACAAGTAAAATATCATCTACATATAGTACAAGGAAACAAATTTTGCTCCCACTAACCTTATGGTATATACATTGATCCATGATATTCTCTTTAAAACCGAATGAAGAGATGACCTCATGGAATCTTAAGTACTATTGGCGGGATGCTTGTTTCAAGCCATATAAAGATCTTTTAAGCTTGCATACCAAATGCTCACCAGCATTAGAGAAGAATCCTTCTGGTTGTTTCATGTAAACCACTTCTTCTAATTTTCCATTGAGGAACGCCGTTTTCACATGCATTTGATGTAACTCCATGTCAAAATGAGCAACTAATGCCAAAATAGTACGAAGAGAATCTTTCTTAGATACAGGAGAAAACGTCTCCGTGTAATCGATTCCCTCCTTTTGAGTAAATCCCTTGGCAACGAGTCTAGCTTTATATTTCTCTATATTGCCTAATGAATCCTTCTTAGTTTTGAAGACCCATTTACAACCAATGGCCTTTGCACCATCAGGCAACTCAACTAAATCCCAGACTTCGTTTGATGCCATAGAATTCATCTCTTACTTCATAACATTGTACCATAAATTAGATTTATCACAACTCATGGCTTGTGAAAACGACTCAGGATCACTTTTAGCTCCAATATTATAGTCAGATTCTTGTAGATACACAATGTAGTCATTAGGAATCGCTGATTTCTTCATTCTAGTAGACCTTCTTAATGTCGCATCAACATTCTCCTGAGGAGTATGCTGTTCTACTGGAAGTTCAATAGTATCTGGTAATTGCTGAACAGTTTGGTCTACCGGATTGATTTCAGCTGGTTGTGGATCTTCAATGATTGGTTGCTCAGCGACCGGTTGAACTGAAGGGGCGCTGTAAGCAACAACCAATCCAGTATCTGAGGTGGAAGGTTGAGTATTTGAATGATGTTCTTCGGGGACAGAGTCTTTGAATTGATCACTCCCACTAATCAGATCATTTTCAAGAAATTTAGCATTTCTTGATTCCACAAACCTAGTGGTGTGAGATGGATAATAAAATCTGTAGCCTTTGGACTTTTCGGCATATCCAACGAAATACCCACTTATAGTCCTTGGATCTAACTTCTTTTCTTGTGGATTGTAGACTCTTACCTCAGATGGGCATCCCCAAACACGTACATGTCGCAAACTCGGTTTCCAACCTTTGAATAATTCAAAAGGCGTCCTTGGAACAACTTTGGTTGGAACTCGGTTTAATATGTACACAGCCGTTTTAAGAGCCTCAGTCCACAAAAACTTAGGAAGTTTGGAGTTGCTAAGCATACTCCGCACCATGTCCAATAATGTTCGGTTTCTTCTTTCCGCAACACCATTTTGGTCCGGTGAACCAGGCATAGTGTATTGGGCAATAATCCCATGCTCTTCAAGAAACTTCGCAAATGGACCAGGTGCTTGTCCATCTTCAATGTATCTACCATAGTATTCTCCATCTCTATCCAATCTCACAATCTTAATTTGCTTGTCGCATTGATTCTCTACTTCAGTTTTAAATACCTTAAAGGCATCCAGTGCTTCGTGCTTATTATGAAGCAAGTAGAGATACATGAATCGTGAATAATCGTCTATGAAAGAAATGAAGTATCTCTGACCATTTGAGTCTATATCTAGACTACAAATATCTGTATGTATGATTTCTAATATTTCTGTACTCCTCTTAGCACATTTCTTTGACTTGTTGGTCTGTTTTCCCTTTATACAGTCCACACAAGTATCATTATCAGTAAAATCTAGAGTATTAAGTACTCCATCATTTACTAGTCTCTTAATTCTTTCCATGGAGATATGTCCCAACCTCCGGTGCCACAACATAGAGGAATTTTCATTCACAACACATCGTTTTATCCCAGCATTATCATGAACGTGCATCGCATTATTAACGGTATTGTCTTGTAAATTAATTCGAAAGAGATCGTCAGACAAAATACCACTCCCCACAATTTCAGATTTATACGATAAATTGAATGTTAAATCTGAAAATTCAAAGGAGTATTCCAAAGGTACAAGTCTTGAAACTGAAATTAAATTCCTAGAAAAACCAGGAATATAAAAGGTCTTTTTCAAAATTAAAACAAAACCACTACTGAGAACTAATCAGCATGTCCCAATAGCTTCCACACGCGAGCGCATCTTGTTTCCTGAATAGATGCCTTGTTCACTTCCCACTGGTTTTCGCTGGTTCTGAAAACCCTGCAAAGAATTCGAAATGTGGATTGTAGAACCAGAATCAATCCACTAAGTGTTGTGACTCACATCAACCATATTAGTTTCATAACATACACATGTGAGTTGGTTACCTTTCTTTTGGAGCCACGCCTTAAATTTGGCGCAATCCTTCTTCATGTGCCCCTTCTTTTTACAGAAGAAGCACTTGGATTCCTTCTTAATGCCAGCTTGGGGAGGTAAAGGCATCTTACCCTTTCCCTTTTGCTTGCTTTCTCCTTTATACTTATCATGTGTTGCCATATGAGCACTTTCTCCTTTCTCCATTAGTAGCCTCTCTTCCTCTTGAACACACATGGTCATGAGTTCATTAATTGACCATTTAGTGTTATGTGTGTTGTAAGAGATCTTGAAGGGAGCATACTCTTTTGGGAGAGTATTTAGGATATAGTATACAAGAAAGGATTCTGATATCCCAACCTCAAGATTCTTCAGCTGAGCAGCAATGTCCCTCACGTTCATGATGTGCTCACGCACACCTTTTACATTGGTAAGCTTCAATGATGAGGACTTCATAATTAGGATTATGGCATGCGCCTTCTCTGAAGACTCAAATTGAGCATCAATAGCCTTCAGCAATTCCTTGGCATTATTATGCTGAATGACTGAACCACGAATGCTAGCAGAGAGTTTTGTCTTTATGTACATCACACTGAGACGGTTGGACCGCTCCCATTGAGCATAATGAGTATGCTCAGCATGAGTACTATTCTCAGTAGGTTCAGCTGGTTTGTTTGACCTAAGAGCATAATCAAGATCCATGCACCCCAATTGAAGAAGAACTAGTTCTCTCCATTCTTTTAAGTTATTTCCATTTAGCTCGGGAACAATTATACCAGAACTAATCGTAGGCGGTAAAACTGCATCATAATCAAAGGAAACTTATGTATCAATATATTTGAGGCAATAAACTTAAATCATATTTTACCAATGTAAAACATGTTTTAAAATATGAATCATATAACATCAAAAACTACCTGTGGGTTAAGTTTCTAATTTAAATTGATTCATAATTACTTCATGATGAAACTATCAAATTATATTCCCTTCCTTAATCCCTGTGGGTAAATTAAGAAAGATAAAATAATATTTCATCCTAATTAATCACATTAATATATTGAAAATTCCTGTGGGATAAAATTCATAATATTAATGTGAATAATTACAATTATTGTCTTTAACTATATGTGATCCAAAGGCTCTTAATGTATATAATTTAATATAATCAAAGATGCTATGGCTAATCCTTAATTAATTAAATATATATGGATCACTAGACATTTAATTTTATTCATAGAATTGCACCTTAGGGTAGAACCGTAAAATCACGTGCAAAAGGAGTAAAACTGGAATTTTGCACGCAATGCCAGAATTGGAATTTTACTTTTAAGGGGTAAAACAGGAATTTCACGCCAAAAAGGGCAAAATCGTAAGTTTACACACTCCAGTGGGGCAAAATCGGAATTTTGTGCGGGCAAGGGTAGAATCGCAATTTTTATAAAGGCGGAGGGGCAAAATTGAGAAACCACAGGCACGCGTGCTTTTCCCATTCGGGCGCGTGCGCGTGCGTTGCACCCCCCGGGGCGCTGTGCTCGAGCGCGTGCGTTGCATGCGCCCGAGGTCTTCTTTCGGGCTCTCTTCTGCCACTTCTTCCACCGCGACCGCCTCTGTTCCGCCGTTTGGGTCTCCTCCCACAGCCCATGTCCGACCAAATTGGTTGATGGGTTTCGAAGAGAACGCCGGGACGAATGAGTAGATTCAAGATTCGGCAAAAACGACCATATATGGACCAGAATTAAACCAAAAAAAAACCGTCTGCCCTATCAAACCCTAACCACAAAAATTCACCGCTCGATTAACCTTCGACAATCAGTAATATGTCGAAAAAATTTATGGGTTTCTCTTCCTAATGGTGGTGTGATCATTCAGATCCATTATCTTATGGTGGGTAGCCCGAATTTGGTCGGAATTCTCAATTCAGATCCAAGCCGTATACAAATCCGAAATTTATCCACATATAATTCAATAAAATAAATTCCAAAGGTTTCACCAAGGCAGAGATTGCAAATAAGGGCTTTGATACCAACTGTTAGATTGAATATAAACAAACTTGGAGATCCCGATTTACTCATCACAGGTAAATTCATATAAAATTTCGAGATCGAATAGCGGAAACATAAATACCAGCATACCTCCAGCCATTGATGAAATCTTAGAAGTGGGAAACCTCAAAATCTTTGATGGATCCACACAACACGAGCGATCTGCAAAATTGAAAACAAAAATGCACGTCTTGTTCTAATGCTCAATCCCCTTCCAAAACTCGATGGTGTTTGTTTTTCGTTATTGTTAGGGTTTGAAACAGACGACCAGACGATTTTATTCCGTTGGTTACATTACCGGTATCTCCCATCAAGACCATTATGGTAATGTAATAACGGACAAATATCACTTAATACACATGGGTAATAAATTGGGCAATAATTGGAATTAATATAGGGAATTTATTGGGAATTTATTGGGAATATAATATTGGAATCATATTTAGAATAATAAAATATATTAAATGTTTTAACAATGAGAAGACAGAATGATGAGCTAAACTTTAAAACCTAAGGGTTTTGGTTTAAGTAGTTCGAAAATGGAGCTTGTAGATAGTAGAATGCATTGCATTCGCTGGCTTTCGGGGTAAGCTGACTTGAAAGCGATAAGGCAAAAGAGAAGTTTTCCTAAAGTCCAAAGGCATCATCACAGCCAAAGAAGTTGACAACCATTTACATAGAAATCATAAGCAACTTCTGAAGATTTAAGAGATTTTGCTGAGCACTTGTAAAAAACTGTGCGAAGACCAATGGCAAGGTTCCCATTTAACATCCTAATGGAGATCCTATTCAGCCCCTCGGCAACACCTTTGATTTGATTCAGACGTGTCTGTAAATCATGGGATTCTCTACTCTCAACCATCTTCTTCATCAACCAGGTTGCACACTTTTGATGACCTTGACAACTTGGCCGGAGTGCAGATGTGTTGTCCTGTCAAGCATGAATTATTTGATCTCGATTCTTCATTTTCCTCGGGATCGCAATGCATTCAATTTAGCTGGTGCTGGACTAGCATTAATGGTATGTGTTAGCATGTGTTAAGACTTCTTCGTATTCATTTTGGGTAAAATGTTAGTAAAATCAACCTGAAACAGGGTTAATAGTAATACTATTTCTTCTACATTGCATGAATATTCACTTACATACCTATATATTCATGAAGCTGAAAACAAACTAAGAACTATATCATTAAAAGTGCATGGAAATAAAAGACAGTCTTAGTCATATAGATAGAAGTCTCTTCAATATAACAAAAAATATGATTCTCCATGTGCTCTTTAGTCTGAAAAGCAATTCTACCAACCTCCTAATGCTTAACATTGTTTGTGGAGGAGAGAGAAATCAAACTATCTAAACAAGTAACCAGTTGAGTGGTATAATAGCAATCGACCGCCACTTTAAATGTCTCAAACTTTTCACTCTGAACGTTGTAAAGTGCCAGATGACTGGGAGATTTGAATCGTAATCCCACATAGAAGGTATCTACAAAGAACACTTTTCCAGAGTCTGCAAACCCAACTGGTCGATAACTCACAATACTTCTTGTAGACACTCCAATCGTATACAACTTGGTCCACGATTCACAGACACCAAACTCTTTCATAATCCATACTTCATAATGTTCAGTCGATAAGTTATGTGCTATTACAGACAAGCAACCATCCAGTAAGCTGACGAGTTTTTCTCCAAGAGGCATCATATCTGGAAGTGCTATTTTTTGGAAAGCATCTTGAACCACATCAAATAGGATCAACGATGTGACCATCTCACGACCAGGACGAAAACAAGGGCACCAACAAATGAAGTTCTCGAAGATAACTTGATTGCCTAAGTGTTGGGTAAGCGATGGAGGGAAAATGTTGCCGAGTTGTTTCCAACAATTTCTTCTAAAACTATACACCTCCGCTGGAGAGGTATAGTTCGGGTGTTGTTCAAAATATATATTCATGTTTGTTGGAGAAATCTTTCCAGAATATTTTGAAGCTGACAAAACGTTTCTTTCAGTCTAAGTCTGGATGTTCGGAGACCGTCAGTTTAAAGTCTGAAGACTTTGTACTCCCAAGACTCAAGACTCAAGACTCAAGACTCAAGACTTAAGACTCAGGACTCAAGACTTAAGTCTATTCTCACTGACAGTCTTTCTAATCCAGTGACGAAGGAAATCCAAAGCCGAGGTTTATGGTTGAGGATCCGATCCTATCCTCTGGAATAGATTCTTTGGTTGGATAATCATTTCGGATTCTTTAATTCTTATCTAAGATCGATTGAAGATCCGATGGTCGACGAAATAATCTTGGAATATTCTATTCTTGGAAACCGAGATCCTGATTGTATGGGCGAACAGGATTGATGGGCTATCATCAGATTCCTTAAATAGCTCGGATGATCTTCTTGATTGATTCCGTCCAACGGGTAGATTGGAGGAATTCCTTTGGTAAGTGCCAACGGCTATGATGGCATGAAGGAGTATAAAAGGAAGATGTTCTAGTTGTTTTAAGTGTGTGTTCGATAGAAAAATTCCGAGTCGAAGATCCTTGATTGTTAGTTGAGACTGTTCGAGCGAAATTGTATACGAGAGTGTTTATACTTGGTGACGCCTTGAGTGAGTGTGGTAGATCATCTACACCTAGAAATCAAGGAAGATCAACACCGTAACATCTCTTTGATCATAGTGGAATCCAGCCAATCGGCTGTCGGTCTGCGAAGAGTGGACGTAGGCTTGAATCAAGCCGAACCACTATAAACCGAGTGTTCAATTCTCTCTTTCCCTTACTCGGTCTTGCGATTGAATTTTTAACTGTTGCAAATCCTCTAACCGTTTAAATATCGTGCAAGCTTCGAGAAATTTTTTTATACCTATTCACCTCCCCTTTAGGTACTCGTACTAGCTATTTCAATTGGTATCAGAGCTCATGTTCTTACTTTGTTTGAAGTGTTTTACTTCAGAGTAAAAGATCCATGGCTAGTATGCTAGCACCGGGGCTGATGGAGGGGCAAAGCAATACCAGACCTCCCTACTTTGATGGAAAGGATTACAACATCTGGAAGAACAAGATGAAAGCTTTCCTACGATCAAAGGATCCTCTAGAATGGGACGTTGTGGAAAGAGGAATCACTCCACTACGCATCAATCTCTCGAAAGAGGGAAAGACACTATTGAAACCAACGGAATGGCTCGGAAGAGATAAACAAGAGACAAGCACTCGATGCAAAAGCAATTTACTCTTTATACTGTGCTTTATCTCCAACTGAATATAACAGAATATCTTCTTGTGTTACAGCAAAAGAAGTATGGGATAGATTACACATCACCTATGAAGGGACAGATCGAGTGAAGGAGACCAGAATTAACATTCTCCTCGGTCAATATGAGGCCTTCAAAATGAAACCAGGAGAATCTATAACTGACATGTTTAGTCGTTTTACGATATTGTCAATGGTCTTGAGAACCAAGGACAAAAAATTTCTGATCCCATGAAGGTGAACAAGCTTTTGCGTGGACTCTCCAAGGATTGGAATCATATAAAGACTTCAATAAGAGAGACGCAAAGAATCATGCCATTATCTCAGACGAACCGATTGGAACTCTTCGGTCTTACGAAGTGGAACGAATTAATGAAGACGAAGATCCAAGAGGTAAGAAATCTATTGCACTAAAATCAAATGATGATTCTGATGATGCAGATTCTGAAGATGATATGGATGATGAGGAGCTCGCCCTCATGATAAGAAGATTCAGAAAACTGAATAGAAAAGGCAGAAGGTTCATCCTAAAGAAACAAAGTTTTCGAGACAGCGAGACCAAGTCTCGTTGATGATGAGGAACCAAACAAAGATGTAGTTTGCTTCGAATGTAAAAAGAAGGGACACATCGAGACCCAACTGTCCTCTTCTTCGAAAAGAAAAGAGGAAAAGCTGAGAAGTCTCGAAAAGCTCTTAAAGCCGAAACCTGGAGCGATACAGAGTGTGAAGAGAGTGATGAGGAATATGCCAACCTGTGTCTGATGGCGCAATCAGACTCAGACTCAGATCAGACTCGGACAGTGAATTTGAGGTAAGTGATTATAAAATCCCTGTCAAAGTCTCTAAATACATTGATGAATTATGTTTTAGTCTTAAGACTTCTCTTAAAAAGATTTCCGAACTTAAAAAGGAAAACTCGGTTTTAAAACAAAAGAAAAACATTTTAGAAGAAAAGGTAAAAAATTTAGACTTGAATGTTTCTACTCTTAAAGAGAATGAAGACAAACTTTCAAAAGAAAATGCTTTCTTAAAAACTGATTTATCAAATATTTCAAAGAAATTTTCAATAGGGTCTGAAAAACTTGAAAAAGTCCTTTCAATCCAAAGACCTTACTTTAATAAGTCTGGTCTAGGTATGACAGCAGAAACGGTCCCCTTGATTGATTTTCTGAAAGTAAAAGAAAGAATTAAGAAAAGACCGTCGAGGGAGGCTTATAAAAATCATTTCAAAAGAGTTTTTGTAAAGTCTGTAGGTCGAAATGCTTTAAGGTGTTCTAAGTGTAACAGTGAGGATCATTTTGAAAAAGAGTGTCCTATGGTTTGGAAGCCTGTTAAGAGAGTATGGCCTAATAATGCTCATCCTACTAACACCAAAGGACCCAAGAAAATTTGGGTACCAAAGAAAGCTTGAGACTCTCTTTTGAATGCAGGTCTCTGTCAAAAAGAAGGTAAAGTGGTATCTTGACAGCGGATGCTCAAGACACATGACAGGAGACTCAAATTGTCTCATAAAGCTTATTCAAGTAAATGGTGGAAAAGTTTCATTCGGAGGAAATAGCAAAGGAAGTATTGTGGGATTCGGAACTGTAAAAATTGGAAATCTCACAATAAGCAATGTCTCTCTAGTGGAAGGACTCAACTACAATCTACTCGCATTAGCCAACCGTGTGATACTCGGTTACAAGATCTCCTTTCAAGAAGGCACATGTTCTGGAATTAGCAAAGATTCGACTCGAGTCTTTCATGGGTCGAAGGCATGGAAACATTTACCTCCTTGATGTAAAGCCAAATGAAGAACAATGCTTAATCTCAATTCAAGATGAAGCAGTTCTATGGCACGAAAACTTGGCCATATCAACAAGAAGCAATTAGCCAAAATCTCTTCAAAGCGGCTTGTTCGAGGTCTACCTAAATTGCCATACCAAAAGTCTGACTTATGCACTCCATGCATTCGGGAAAGGTGTAAGAAATTCATTTAAGCAAATAAATCATGTATCTACTAATCATGTACTGCAGTTGCTTCATATGGATCTCTTCGGACCAACAAGAACCTAGAGCATTGGAGGTAAGAAATATTGTCTAGTAATTGTAGACGATTACTCTCGCTTTACCTGGGTATATTTTCTTGCAAATAAATCAGAAACCTTTTCGTACTTTGAGAAGTTTGCTAAAAAGGTTCAAAATGAAAAAGGATGTGCTATTTCTAGTATAAGAACAGATCATGGAAGTGAATTTGAAAATCAAGATTTTACGAGATTCTGTGATAAATCTGGTTTTAATCACATGTTTTCCTCTCCGTATACTCCAGAGCAAAATGGAGTTGTGGAAAGAAAGAATAGATCTCTTCAAGAAATGGCTAGAACACTTTTAATTGAAAGTAAAATTTCTTCACGATTTTGGGCTGAAGTCAAATTTGTTTCAACCGTGCTTGCTATATTATAAATAGAGTCTTTCTAAGACCTATTCTTGAGAAAACCCCAATGAATTGTTCAAAGGTAAGAAGCCTATTGTTTCATACTTTCATGTATTTGGTTGCAAATGCTTTATTTTGAAAAATGCAAATGATCGAGTTGGTAAGTTTGAAGAAAGATCGATGAAGGCATCTTCCTTGGATATTCTACATCAAGCAAAGCCTACGAGTCTATAACAAGAAAAGCCAGTCTTGGAAGAATCAATGAATGTCAAATTCTAAGACTCGGTGCAAGATGAATCCAGCTAGACTCGCACGAAGAGATCGAACCCGCTCTAGACCTTCCAATGTCTACATCTCGAGAAGCATCTCGTATTCGGAAGTCCATCATCAAGACGCTCATGGAGAATCAAATAAAGAAAGAGATCATCAACCTGGCAAATCAACTAGTAACTCGGAAGCACAAATCCAGTCATCTCAAAGATCTCATTATTGGCGAACTTAATGAAGGAATCCGCACCGATCAAAAAGGCATGAAGAATCTAGTGCTTTGTGGCTCTCATTTCTGAAATTGAACCAAAAAGCATAGAAGAAGCTTTATCTGATGAAAGCTGGATTGAAGCTATGCAAGAAGAGCTCAAACAATTCAACATCAATGATGTCTGGGAATTGACATCTAAACCAAAAGGTAAAACTGTTATTGGAGCCAAATGGGTATTCAGGAACAAGATGACTAAGGAAGGAAAAGTCGTACGAAACAAAGCAAGACTCGTGGCCAAAGGATATACGCAAGAAGAAGGAATAGACTATGACGAGACTTACGCACCAGTTGCAAGGTTAGAAGCTATTCGTCTATTACTTGCGTTTGCTTGTTACAAAAATTTCAGGTTATTCCAAATGGACGTCAAAAGTGCTTTCCTAAATGGATTTATCCATGAGGAAGTCTATGTGGAACAACCGCCTGGATTTGAAGATCCAAAGAAGCCAAACTCAGTCTTCAGACTGAAAAAGGCTCTGTATGGTCTTAAGCAAGCACCTCGAGCTTGGTACGACAGACTAAGTAAGTTTTTATTACAGAATGGTTTTGTCAAAGGTAAAGTAGATACTACTTTGTTTATCAAAAAGGAAAACAAAAACTTTTTACTTGTTCAAATATATGTTGATGACATTATTTTTGGATCCTCTAATGAAAGTCTTTGCAAGAAATTTTCTAAGTCTATGCGGGATGAGTTTGAAATGAGTATGATGGGAGAGTTAACATTCTTTCTTGGACTCCAAGTGAAACAAATGAAGGAAGGAACTTTCATCCATCAAGAAAAATATGCGAATGATCTTGTCAAAAGGTTTGGATTGGAAAAGTGCAAAAAGACCGACATACCAATGTCATGTTCTCGAAGATAGACAAGGATGAAGAAGGGAAGAAAGTAGATCAAAAGCAGTACAGAGCATGATCGGTTCACTTCTTTATCTTACGCTTCTAGACCTGATATTTTGTTTAGTGTTTGTATCTGTGCTAGGTTTCAATCAGATCCTAGAGAATCACATCTCATTGCCGTGAAACGTATTATCAAATACGTTGCTTCATCTTCAAGCATCGGTCTTTGGTATCCAAAGAGGGAGACTTTAATCTTCTAGGATACTCGGATGCGAGATCGGCGGTTGCGTAGTCGATAGAAAGAGCACTTCGGAACTTGTCAACTGCTTGGAAACAGGACGCTGTCTTGGTTTTCAAGAAAGCAAAGCACCGTAGCTCTCTCAACGACGGAAGCCCAGAGTATGTAGCTCTTGGAAGCTGCTGTTCGCAAATTCTATGGATAAAACAACAGCTACAAGACTTTGGCATTGAAGACTCATGCACGAAATCAGATGTGACAACACCAAATACGATCAATCTCACCAAAAATCCAATCCTTCATTCAAGAGCAAAGCATATTGAGATTCGTCATCATTTCATTAAAGATCATATTCAAAATAGAGAAATCTCGATTCAATTTGTTGATTCAAAGAGTCAACTAGCAGATATATTTACAAAGCCTTTGGAGAAAAATCAATTCGACTTTATCCGCTCAAGACTCAACATTTTGAAGCTTGAAGAAGTTGAAGTCTAGAGACTCACCAACTCTAAGACTCTGATCTCTTAGACTTTAAATCCTGAGACTCAATCATGGCTAAAGACTGTAAGTTGCTGTTTTAACTAAAAGGTACGAATTCTCGTTTATCTTATCTCGAAAAGGTACGTTCTTTCATTCAGATATAATTCGTGTGAAATTTGAAAACTTGTCTTTTTTAAAGAAAGTTAATTTTGGCAGTTATTGATTTTGAAAAGAAGTGTTCGTACACTTTCCTTGTACTGATTAAACTTCTCTTTTCAAATGAGAGGTATATATATATATATATAGTTATTCTACGCCCAATTTTCAAAACCCTAAAAGGCACTCTCCTCCCGATACTGTTTCTACTCCTTGTTCGTCGTCGAGAAAGTGGTCATTTTTCTTGGGAAAAGCAAGTGAAGGAATCCTCCAATAGACAAAGAAAGATGTCGTCTTTGAGGAAATCATCAAGAATCGCAAACGGGGGACCACAGAGAATGGATAAGGGACCGACTCACTTCGATCTTACTGAGGAAGAAGACTTATCAAGTCAGCGACAAAGTCCGATTCGCTGTCCTCCACGTCATTCAGCATCTCCTGCCCCACAAGGTGCAAGTCAAAATCTAGAAGAAGAAATAATCGAGGATGCCGACCCAGTAAGAGTCCAAAGACCCTCCTTTATCTATAAGCTTTATCGTGCGTTGAAAACCTCTCGGTTCTTCATTAAAATATATAGATGACTTCCTTAAGGACAAAAATTATGGAAATGAGTATCTTTTTCTCGGGAAAATGGAAGAATTGGGAATTGCTCCGAAAGGAAGAGCAGAGGAGGCTCTTGCGAACATTCCAAGTGATCCTCGTATGCCAGGACAAAATCTGATTGACGGGAACGATGATGACAAAATGTTCCTTGAATTTAAACCTAGAATGGGTGTGGCAGCAAAGGTGAAAGGAAATCGGATGGATTTGTTTAAATCCAAGGATCAGAAAAAGTGTATTTCAGTTGTTGAAAAGAGGGGTAATCAATCCTAGAAGTGTCGATTTTGACTTCCTGGATACCATAAACTTGAACTTAAGAGAGAAGTTGAATTTGCTTCAACTTGAGACTTTTTGCTCTGACTCTACAGACGGGTATGCTCAACTGACCGCTTATTTCTATTTAAATCTTAGCTTTTTGGATGCGAATAGAATTTCATTCAGTGTTCGAGACCAAGTCTATGTGGTAGATGTGAATATGTTGGCGGACATAGTTGGAGTTGAACGGGGACGCTATCTCCCAATCAAAGTCTCACCTGCTCGTACTACTCTGGATCTTGTCAAAGATAGGGACGTAGATAAGAAAATTACCTATTCCAGGATGAATGCCATCAACATTGTGCTTCATAAGATTGTGATCAACCGTCTCGGACAAGTCTACGTCAAAGACTTCGTGTCTCTTTCGAAGCAAAGTTGATGTATGCGATCAACTCGGGACGGAAGTTTTCTCCCCGCACACTATTCTTTTCCATATGTACAAAGCAGTGTCAAAAGACAAAGGACAATTGCCTTATCCTGGTCTGGTGACCAAGATCTTCAGACATCTGAATATTGAACTGCCACATACTTTTTGTGTTCGACCGTGTGATAAGATGGTGGTAGGGTTGAAAATGTTAATGAAGATGCGTCTGCAAGAACTCTCCAAGGCAATGGAGAAATTCAAAGTGAAATCTCCAAATCCGTCTTCAAAAAGGAAAGGAAAGGAGGCCATTGGTGCCCCATCGAAAAAGAGGAAAAGAACTCTCATCTTGGAGGATGAAGATGAAGATGAAGATGATGAAGATCCCACTATCCTAGCACTGACAAGAACAAGACGTTCTGTGTCTTATCCAACAGAACTTCAGCAGAGTAGAGAAGAAGAAGAACAGAGAGAGAAGGAGAAAGAAGTTGAAGAAGAAGGAGAAGAAGAAAAAGAACAGTTTGCTGATAAATCTGGAGAGAAGGGAAATCAAGAGCATGATCATCACTCTTCCCCTTTCGATGTCCTAGAGACAGGGGGAGTTAGCGAGCAAGAGAAGTCTACACCTTATGCTGCTATCAGTGAAGATCTAAGACAATCTCCAGAAGACCCAGAAGAAGTTCAGGTCTCTCAATTGCCTGAAGAAGGTGACACGTCGATTCCAAATCTGCCAGACCATACAGAAGCACCATCGTCTGCATACATACCATCTGAGAAAGCCAATGCCAGTACACAGACGGATGATTCTGCAGATTTTCGTAGCATCATGAATATTCTTCTAGAAATGCGTAACCAGATATATGTTCTGGACTGTGAAATCCAAGCTTTGAAGCATGCTGGACAAGCATCTTCGGTCTCTCCGGGAGGATAAATTCAAAGACCTCGCTCCGTAACTTCAAGCCAATGCCAAGGGAGAAGAGGTAGCTCATCTCGAGAAGACCCGAAGAAGCTCGAAGGAGTAGTCCGTCCATTGGGGATTTCCGGATCGTGCGCATTCCCAAGCGAGACATGACTCCTTTCTCACCCTTTTCAATGCTGACAAAAAGGGGGAGAACCAATTTGAACTATTTAAAAACTTTGACTTTTGTGGTTATGTTTATTTTTGAGTATGACTTGAGAACTTGAACTTGGGTGTGAATTTGACTGAATTGGCTGTGGATTATGATGCTTGACTGGTTGCATTTATTCAAGTGTTGTTATATGGTGTTTCTCATGAAAGACTAACCAATTTTCTGTGGATGTAGAGTCTTGTTGTTTTATTAATCTTTATGAGTTAGCCATATTGCTTGAGAAATGTTTTGCATGTCAAAGTTGTTCAAATCTTCAAGAAAGTTTTGTCACCATCAAAAAGGGGGAGATTGTTGGAGAAATCTTTCCAGAATATTTTGAAGCTGACAAAATGTTTCTTTCGATCTAAGTCTGGATGTTCGGAGACCGTCGGTTTAAAGTCGAAGACTTTGTACTCCCAAGACTCAAGACTCAAGACTCAAGACTCAAGACTTAAGACTCGGGACTCAAGACTTAAGTCTATTCTCACCGACGCTCTTTCTAATCCAAAGGACGAAGGAAATCCAAAGCCGAGGTTTATGGTTGAGGATCCGATCCTATCCTCTCGGAATAGATTCTTTGGTTGGATAATCATTTCGGATTCTTTAATTCTTATCTAAGATCGATTGAAGATCCGATGGTCGACGAAATAATCTTGGAATATTCTATTCTTGGAAACCGAGATCCCGATTGCATGGGCGAACAGGATTGATGGGCTATCATCAGATTCCTTAAATAGCTCGGATGATCTTCTTGATTGATTCCGTCCAACGGGTAGATTGGAGGAATTCCTTTGGTAAGTGCCAACGGCTATGATGGCATGAAGGAGTATAAAAGGAAGATGTTCTAGTTGTTTTAAGTGTGTGTTCGATAGAAAAATTCCAGAGTCTGAAGATCCTTGATTGTTAGTTGAGACTGTTCGAGCGAAATTGTATACAGAGAGTGTTTATACTTGGTGACGCCTTGAGTGAGTGTGGTAGATCATCTACACCTAGAAATCAAGGAAGATCAACACTGTAACATCTCTTTGATCATAGTGGAATCCAGCCAATCGGCTGTCAGTGCAGAAGAGTGGACGTAGGCTTGAATCAAGCCGAACCACTATAAACCGAGTGTTCAATTCTCTCTTTCCCTTACTCAGTCTTGCGATTGAATTTTTAACTGTTGCAAATCCTCTAACTGTTTAAATATCGTGCAAGCTTCGAGAAATTTTTTTTTACCTATTCACCCCCCCTCTAGGTACTCGTACTAGCTATTTCAATGTTGACTACTGTAAAATCATCTAAATGACCACTTAAGGGATTGAATCCGAATCCAACCAAGTTGGACACGTGATAGCTAGGTTGAGGAAGGGCCATGTTTTCACTAGTTGACGGGTTCCATAGAAAGATTTTTGAGTCATGAGGAATTTTACTGTGAAAAGTGGACAAACAAGCAATTCCATTGCACGAATCAACTAATTTGAATTCTTCACCATCTCTGATAAATGATGTATCGAGATCAGACAATTCATTATTAGGAGGATAATGAATCTGTACTCTTGAAAAGTTGTGCAAGTCATGCTTAAGAAGATTAAACTTATGCAATTTGGTCGATCTCTCAAGATAAGCTTTGATGAAAAAGGGGCTGGTGAGAAGAGAATTCCAAGATTTACATACACACCTGAACCGGACCAAAGGTCTTGCAGAGATTCTCAAGAAGATCTCGGTTAGAATGTCAACCGGAAAACTTGCCATTGATCTTGCACACTTGTTCAAGTGCTTGCCATCTCTTGAACTTCACCCATCGCTTCTGATTTCAATGTAAACAGTGTCGAATCTCTTTAGATGTAACGATGCCTTTTAACTTTACCAGGAACTTCTTGGGCCTTGTTGATCTGTTATAGCATATCTTGTTAAATTGTCCTTGTCAGCTAGCGTTATCATGACAGAATAATCTCATGCTGTTAATCTTTCAGCCGGCCTTCCAATGGCAAGACATGTACAAGAGTTAAGCGTGCTTGAGTTGAGCTTTATTATATTCAGGCCACGAATGGAGTATCGGTTTGTTCATAAATGGTAACCGTGTCTTCGACTAATCGATATATTTAATCCGTTTGCGACATGCTTAGGCCAATATGTTACCAATATCACTAGGATATATTTGGATATTTTTAGATAGCTTGATATACATTTATTTAAAATTTTTGTAAAAACACACCGATATATGTGCATCAAATTACTTTTCTAGTTTTAGGAATCATTTTATAATTTTTTTTGTAAAATAATACGAACATCTTATAACTTTTCATTTCATTCACTTTCTCTAGCATGCCTAGATGTGTGCCTTGACACTACTGAGAGTGATGTAGAAAATGATTAATGTAATTTTACTGAGTCACGTAAGAAAATCGACAATCATGTCGTGACCTCTACCCCCACACGGCATTAGGCTAATGGTTTTATTAAGTCTAGGCTTAGTTTGGGCTCTCCCAAGCCCATTAACTCACGACTTATGACCCAAGTTTTTAACTTGCAAGTTATTTTTATTTATGGGTCGTCACAAATCGATTTGTAAGGGGTTGATTAAAAATCCAAGTAAAATATTAAGAGAAATACTTTATTCCTAAGCAATCATTTAAACTAAGATCGAGAACTTATTGCACTAGTTAATCAATTAATGCCCTTCCGGTATCTAATTTTTTTTTTTAAATTTTGAGATTTGATTTTTTAGAAGGAATTTTCTGGAATTTTTTTGAAAACTACCCAAAAACTATTTTTAGCCTTTTCCTAATTTCAGATTTTTTTGAATTTTTTTTTGAAATTTTAATTTTTAATTAATAAAATAAAATAAAATAAAATCATATAAATAAACATACCCGGGTCGGACTTCTGCGTCCGACCTGGGTTGGACTAGGCTCAACGAATGAGCCCAGTTTGGTAATACATTCAGCCCAAAATGAAAAATCAAAGAAAAGAAAAACCAGGCCCACGATTAAATCACCTGAGCCTAAATCTAACGGGAGCTGGCCCACACAAATAAAATCCTTGCCTAGAACTAAAGTGAACCGGGTCTACCGGGTGAGCAAACGCGGATCTGAACCTGAAAAAATCGTGCAACCAGGCCACAACATCAAAGAAATGCATACGGGGTTGGGGGACGAACGAGCTGAACGAGACGGCTCGACTCAACGAGCCTGAAGATGGAGCATAAAAAAAAAAAAAGGGGGCCGAAGACACCGGTGTTTGATCTCGATAGACCAAAATCTTGGCACTAGAGATCTGATCCTGAACACTGGGGACCTGAGAATCTGCGTAGAGGTCCCATGTCCAAGTGTAGAGTTTTGAGTCTAAGCATCGAAATCTAATCATATTTTAGAAAACATTTTCTGATTTTTTCAAAGAGAAAATCATTTTCCTGAATTTAAGTATAGACTTTTCGTTGATTAGAAATATATTTTTCGTTAACTTATTTTTCTAAACGAATCAAACACTAGAAAATAAGGAAAATATATATTCCGTGAAAGAATTGAAGCTTAAATGGGAGAATCCTAATAATCATACAAATGATAGTCTCTCTTCAACGTGGTACTAAAACATGTCTCTCTACTCTTTCTTTACTCTATGAATTGAATTTCCCAACTACATACCGCTCGAAATTGATTGCAGACGAGAGGAAAACTAAACTCTCTGCACCAGTAATTAGTCGAGTGGAATAGCAGTGATCAGAGCTTGAATTCGACTGCTTGAAGTATTTCACTCCGTACGTCGCACAGGCCCAGATAAGTGCATGATTCTTTGCGTGGACGCATCGTCCGTCTTCTTTAGGAAGATAACTTTTCCAGAATCTGCAAAACCCAAGTAGCCAATAAACCATACTGCTTCTCATGTTCAGTCTAATTGTATACAACTGGGTCCACCGTTCGCGGACGTCCAACTCTTTCAGGATCCATATTTCAAACTGCGGGGACGCAATTTAGTCGCATCAAATAGGGTCGACGGTGTTTTGAATCAGCGCTGGAAAAGAAACGAAGGGCGGCACCGACAGATGAAGTTCTTGGAGATGATCGCCTAACTCCCCGGTAAGGGTTGGAGGAGAGATGTGGCCGAGTTTTTTGCAACGCCATCTTCTAAAACTATACACCTCCACTTGGGAGGTACAGTAGTAAATATGTTCACGATGTGCTTTAATATGTCGACTACTTTAAAATCGTCTGGATGACCACTTAAGGGATCGAATCCAAATCCAATCAAGTTCGACACATTATATGTGGGCCAAGGGAGGGGTATCCTGTCACCGCGGGTTTCATAGAAAGATCTTTGAGTGGTATGGATTCTTGTTGTCAAAGGTGGATAATCAAAACATTTCTATTGCATGAATCACCTAATTTGAATTTCTTGCTATTTTCGACAAATGAAGTATCGAAATCATATGGTTTGTATCTAGAAGAATGATGAATCACAACTCTCGAATAGTTGTTGAGGTCACACTTGAGGAAATCGATGCTATTCGATCCGTTCGATGTCTCGAGATAAGCTTCCATGAAAGGGACTCGGAGATAGGAAACTTTCAAGATTATGTTCAATGGATTGATCGTAAGAAATTTGTTTGGAGAATGTTAACAACTAGTATCACGGCCTCAACTCCATCTCTAGGGTCTCGAACAGCAAGGGTTATTTTCTCGATGGCCCGGCGCATCACTGTCCCATTTCTTTTTATTTTTTCATTAAGCACATGCCGGAGCGCACATACAACACCTAGACAACAATAATCAGTTAGGAAAACAACCACTTGCAAACATACAATTACATCGGTTATATTTACAACCATTACATGCTTTATGCTCAAAAAAGCCGGGGTAAATCTTAGCTCCTCTATTGAGACTACAACTCCTCCATATCTACAATTTTGAAAAACAACAGGGTGAGTCATGGATTTAGTAAGTAAAATCCCTAATTCTCTACTAGAAGGACATTTCATCATCAAAATCTAGGAGGTACAACACTCAAAATGCAATGTCGATGTTAGATCATTAGCAAACTTATTACTATCCTCAACTACATAGGAAGTTGCCATCATTGGAAAGGCTTGTAATTATTGAACTTCCTAGGATTAACAAGTATATAAATAAAAGTGGTGCTTTTGGAAATGTTTGTTGTTGTGTTAATATTATCCCCATGATTATCTTTGACTGGGTTTTTATAATATGCTTCCACTTGTGTTTAATTGAAAGAATAAAAGAATGAGTTGACAATGTGTCTTAAGATATCATAACTAAATAACTATTGAGGGATGTTTGCGCGCTTGGGGGCTCGGGGCATGACACCCAAAGTGGCAGATCTTGGCTTTGAGCAACGGCTCTATCACCATGATGTTGCTGCTCTTGAAGTTGTTGTGGACAAGGATCATGTTGAGGCCGTTCATGATGTCGGTGGCGATTTGCATCCTTGACATCTAGGTCCTGAGGATTATGAAATTGGGCATTTTAGGGTTCCGCAGGCAATTGGAGAGGCTGGCGTCGTCGACGAACTCATAGACCAAAAAGATGTTGTCGCCAAAGATGAAAGCACCAAGCAGCTTCGCGATGCTGACCATATGGCTTTAGTAGATCATTTTGAGGAGGTCCTTTACATGGCTCATGTCGATCTTGCACTTGAAATTGCGTTGGAAGATGACGGCGTCCTTGTCACAAAATGAGATAGCGCTAGGAGGAGGAGGAGGAGGAGGTGGAGCAGAAGAGCTCGGCGAGGAAGTTATGGGTGGTAGCATGGAGCTTGGAGAAGTCATAGATGACATGATTGTCCAAGAGGGAGTGGCGGAAGCCGGAGAGGGAGGAGATTTCGATGTGGGTCTTGGAGAGAGCTTGGGGAAGGAGGTCGAGGTGTAGAACCCGCTATTGGAAGAGGCAAAGGCGGACGAGACGAGGGCCAATGTAGGGGTCCGGGATGAAAGAGTCTCGAGGAGGAGGGGGTCCTATCGTAGGAGAACGCATGCTAGAGAGAGGGAGTGAGTGATGAGAAGAGTTCTTATTTCTTGTCATTCGACTCCTATCACAAAGAAAGTAATTATTATCAATTGTAGTTTCAATCTTGTAGCAAGTGGATCAAAACTTTAAAATAAGCTCAAAACTTTCTTTGAAATAATCTTATGAGTTGGAAAGTGAAGAATGTGTAACAAGATTTTCAACCCTTATCACGCAATTTAAATCAAAATGTGAGAGAATAATAATATAAAAAAGCACAGAATAAGCGTTGTTTAACTTTATAAATATTATTCTGGAAAAATGCCCACAAGGTGAAGATCGGCTAGATGATTGGATTGAATTTTAATTTTCAATTCTGAAATGAAGGTTTGTTGAAAGTACTTAATAAAAAATTGCACTCACAAGCCATCACAAATAGAAATTTAAAATCTATGTAGCTTTTGTGAATAAAATATGAGACCATGAATTAAAATTAATAACCTTTTCTACACAAAGTGATAACAGGATGCGGGATAATATGATATCTTGTTGGATATAATTGGGCATTTATATTATGAAATTGATGAGAGAGATGATAGAAATAAATGCAGTTTTTCTATTAGCATGAAAAAAATAAATTGAAGTAGAAGGGTATATTGGTTATTTTTTTTAATAATATCTATAAAAAGGAAGAAATTTCTTAGCCAAAATGAGGGTGGAAATAGCACCATACTGTTTGTTTTGGGTGCCAAAAACTCTATCACAATTTATATTTAATTGTATCTTTTGGTTTTCATATCGACAAATCTTCTGATATTAAAGGCAGAGTATGCACAAGAATCAATCATTATGATTAGTTGAATTATGTCTATGTTTTCACCGTACTTAAATGTCATATGCTCATAGAAGAATTGGTTGGTCAAGAATGTCAAGGTTTAAAATATCTAATGGGTGAGTTGTTAAATATCTCCTTGTGTATGTGTTGTTTTTTCCCTTTATTTTATTGTTCCTCGATGATGTCGAGCTTTTTTATAAAACATGGAAAAGTAGCGAATGAGAAGACATTGAATGATGAGATAAACAAAACCTAAGGGGTTTGGTTTAAGTAGTTCGGGATTTTTTCCTAAAGTCCAAAGGCATCGTCACAGCCAAAGAAGTTGACAACCATTTACAAAGAAGTCATAAGCAACTTCTGAAGATTTAATTTTTTTTTTTTTTTAGGAACACTCGATGACCTTGGGTGCAAATACACAGCTGAAGGTGGAGTGCTGAGCACTCGTAAAAAACTGTGCGACTGTTGAATGTTGCTACTTAAATGTCATACGAAGAATGTCAAGGTTTAAAATATCTAATGGTTGTGAATACGACACACAAGCTCATCAAGATTACTTAAGGAAAATATCTCCTTGTGTATGTGTTGTTTTTTCCCCGATGATGTCGAGCTTTTTTATAAAACATGGAAAAGTAGCGAATGAGAAGACGGAATGATGAGATAAACTTTAAAACCTAAGGGGTTTGGTTTAAGTAGTTCGAAAATGGAGCATGTAGATAGGAGAATGCATTGCATTCACTGGCTTTCGGGGTAAGCTGACTTCAAAGCAATAAGGCAAAAGAGAAGTTTTCCTAAAGTCCAAAGGCATCGTCACAGCCAAAGAAGTTGACAACCATTTACAAAGAAGTCATAAGCAACTTCTGAAGATTTAATTTTTTTTTTAAGTTTCTGGAGCATGTAGATAGGAGAATGCATTGCATTCACTGGCTTTTTTCCTAAAGTCCAAAGGCATCGTCACAGCCAAAGAAGTTGACAACCATTTACAAAGCATAAGCACTCGTAAGAAACTTTTTTGTTGAGCACTCGTAAAACTGTGCGAAGACCAATGGCAAGGTAGGGGTGAGCAGCGGTCTAGGGTCAACCCCTCTCACCATATTCTTCATCAACCAGGTTGCACCGGCCCAACCCAGAGTGCAGATGGGTCCTGTCAAGGAATTATTTGATATCGATCCATTTTCCTCGGTTCTAAAGGAGATTGGGTTTTAGGTCCTTGGTCCTGAAATTCCAGGACCAACACATTCATGAATCTCAAAACAAACTTAGGTTGGTCCTCGGTCCTAAGAGTTTTTGGGTTGGTCCAACCCTAATGCTGGACTAACCCTATATATTATATTATATTATATATAATTCTTTTATATATTCAAACCTAAGTAAAATGTTTGTTATATTATATTATATTGAGATGTTCTATCAATAACACTAATAGTAATTTCAATTTAAAACTTTTGTTGAGTATTAATTATGTGTTGTTTGTTTTGTTTTCAGGTGTTTAGAAGTTCAAGTGAATTAACAAGATGTGAAGTTATATATTCATGGTTTATATTAAGTATTTTTAACTTTTTATGGTTTAATTGTATTTTACTAATGAATTTCAGCTGCAATTTGCTTTTCAATTTGTGTCAAATGGTAGAAAATGCACTTTGCTTGCTTTTGAAGAGTACAGTTAGTATTGCAATTGCTACGGTGATTTGCTACATGATCAAATGTAGAAAAATGTTTTTGCATATAATTACAAGAACTTTCCATCTTATTCCATATATCGATGAGTGGTTAATAGGTACGAAATTTTTATTATTGTGTTATCTTAAATTTGCTAAATATGTATTGGTATTTATAGTTTAGTTGCACAATGCCGCATTATCGATGGATGTGTAATTTGAATGTGTAGGTTTGCTTTTTTAGGGAGTATAAAAAATAAGACGAAAAAAGTTATCGATCGGTCGCGCAACCAGGGTTAACCAAACGGGGCTGGGGGGCGCAGGAACCGGACCAAACCCATTGGGTCGGTCCGGTCCTTGGTCCCGATCCTCAATAGGGTCGGTCCTCGGTCCTAAAAATTGAGGACCGACACTTGAATTTAATTATAAGTTTTCCGGGTTGGTCCTAGGGTTAGGGGGTGGCCCGGACCAACCCGGACCATGCTCACCCCTAATTAGTCGAGTGGAATAGTAGTGTCGGAACTTGACTTCGACTTCCTGAAGTTCTTCACTCCGTCCGTCACATAGGCCCAGATAAGTGAAGATTCTTTGCGCGAACGCATCGTTCGTCTGCTTCAAGAAGATAACTTCTCCAGAATCCGCAAAACCCAAGTAGCCAACAAATCATACTGCTTCTCATGTTCAGTCTAATTGTATACGACTGGGTCCACGGATCGCGGACGTCCAACTCTTTCAGGATCCATACTTCAAAATGCGGGGACGCGATTTAGTCGCATCAAATAGGATCAACGGTGTTTTGTATCAGCACTGGAAAAGAAACGAAGGGCGGCACCGACAGATGAAGTTCTTGAAGATGACTTGATCGCCTAACTCCCCGGTAAGCGTTGAAGAAGAGATGTGGCCGGGTTGTTTCCAACGCCGTCTTCCAAAACCATATACCTCCACTTGGGAGGTACAGTATTAGATATGTTCCCGATGTGCTTTGACACATCGACTACTTTAAAATCATCTGAATGACCACTTAAGGGATCGAATCCAAATTCAATCAACTTCGACGCATCAGATGTGGGTCGAGGGAGGAGTATCCCGTCACCACGGGTTCCACAGAATGATCTTTGAGTGGTCTGGATTCTTGTTGTGAAATGGGGATAATCAAACAATTCTATTGCATGAATTACCTAATTTGAATTTCCTGCTATTTTCGACAAATTAAGTATCGAGATCATACGATTTGTATCGGAAGAAGTACACCTCAAGTGCCAAAACTTGGTATGAAGGGACATTTAAATGCCAAAAGTTAGGAAAGTGACATTTTTTTTTTTTTTTTTTTTGAAAAATGGGGCACTTAAGTGCCATTTCCAACGAACTCTGCTGGAAATCTTACTTGGCAATTTTTTATTATTTTTCTCACCTACATGGCTCACCAGAGAGCTAATTTAGGAAATAAATGTAAAAACGATGTCGTTTTGACATGGATTTGAATTTTAATATAAAAATTAATTTAATTATAAATAAATAAATACATAAATAAATAAATACAAATTTTAAAAAGGGGGAGGGAAAAAGAAAGCGGTTGAGGGCTGAGCCTTCACTATTGCCACCTCCCCGCCATCACCAAGAAGGGCCAACGAAGGTGGGGGGAGGGTCGGTTGGGATCTCCGAGCTCTAGCTAGGGGCCAGCGACCTCGACTGACCGGTGGCAAGGGCCTACGAGCCCTCGCCCAGATTTGGGGTGAGGGTCACGGCCCTCCCCTAGATTTGACAAGGGTTGGCGGCCCTCGCCTAGCTGGGCTGAGGTTTGCCGCCCATTGGGGCGACGATAAGGGCTCAATCTTTAGCCACGTGCCTTCTCCCTCCTTTTTTTTTTTTTCAAATGTTGTAAATAAATTTAGTTTTAAAATTAATTTAATTAATTTTTTATATTAATTATTTACCACATCAGAAGCAAAATAACGTCATTTTTGCATTTATCTAGCCACGTCAGTGTGTAAAATAACGTCGTTTTGCACTTACCTTGTTGGAAAATTGCCACGTTAGCATTTTGGCCAAATTTTCTCACTTTGTTGGCACTTAAGGGTCTGCATGGTAATGTTTTTGTTTCTCCCAATTTTTGTTCTTTTGTTCCTCGGAACAAAAAAAGAATAGAAATCCGTTTGATAAAACTTTTGTTTCCAAAAACAGATTTGGAACAAAAATAAGAAAAAAAAAAGTAGCTTATTGTTTCCGGGAACAATTTCAAGAAATAAGCCAATTTTTTCTTTTCTTTTTTCTTTTGTTTTTCTTGCTTGTTGCGGCCTTGGGTGGCCGCTTGCCAACCGCCGGCCACCTTTGGCTGGCCGTGGCCACTGTCGGTCGACTGCCGGTTGTCGCCGACCGTTGCCTCACTGGCGGCGACCATCGTCGCCATCGCCGTTTGATTTTCGTCGCTGTTGCCCACAGCCCACCGGCCACCCTCAACCTCTGATGACCGCCTCCGACTGCTGTTGCCACTATCGACCGCCGGCCGTTGCTGCAGGATTGCCGGTCGCTTGTCATCGCGGCCCCCCGACTACCGTTGTGGTCGTCGCTCACCACCGCTTGTCGCTTGTTGCTGCCGCCCGCCGCCTGTCATCGTTGCCCGCTGCTGTAGGACTGCCGATCGCCGGTGGTCGGTGGCGACGTCGGCGGCCGGTGGTCCTATGGTGGTGGGTGGTGGTGGCGGGCGGCGGTGACAGCCGTCGAGTGGCGGTGACGAGCAACGGGTGGTAGCAAGCGATAATTGGCGGTTTGTGAGCAAGAATAAAAAACAAATAAATACAAAAAATAATATATCGTACCAAACACATTTCTATTTTAAGAATATAAATTTTGTGTAGTTACAAAACACCTTATTTTACTCAGAAATTGTTCCCTGGAGTAGAAGTAGAAAAGAACTATTTTTGAAAAGAAACTGTTCCCCGGCCAAAAAGTCTTACTATGCGCACCCTAAGAGATCCATTTTGTTGCGATTTTGGCACTTAAGTATCACTTTCCTAACTTTTGACACTTAAGTGTCTATCGATGCCAAATTTGGCACTCTAGATGTCCGGCATTGTATCTAGGAGAATGACGAATTCAGGACACTCGAATAGTTGTTGAGGTCATACTTGAGAAGATTGATGTTGTTTGATCCGTTCGATCTCTCGAGATAAGCTTCCATGAAAACGGGCTCAGAGAGAGGAAAATTCCAAGATCTGCACACACACCTTAACCGCATTGGAGGTCTTGCGGGAAGCCACAAGAAGATCTCCCATAGCATGTCATCTGGAAGACTTTCCATATGATCTTGCATATTGCATCTCTTTCAACTTCACAAGTCGCTTCTTACTTCAATGTAAATAGGGTTGAATTTGTTTTGAGGTAGCGACTCATTTCTGCCCTGCGACCAATCTATTTGTGTAGCGTCACGGCTATTATTTAGTGATATGGTGTTTAAAGTTGGTCGTCACCATGACCCGGATGTTCATAATTTGTGAAATTTTGTACTTAATGGACTGGTTTGAGATGTTCAATTTGATTAAAGTTTTGACCTAGCAAGGAACAATTTGATAGTCCATTTGGAATGGGGGAAATTACCCGATCGGTCTCAAACCTATTGTATGTATGCTAGTTTAATCTTAAACTTTCTAAATTTACCAATTTAGTTTTAAAACGAAATATCATTGTAGTCCTTTCAGTTGATTTTTGATGAAAACCATTGACGTGGCAGTGCTCTAGTTGTCATCAGTCATCCTACGTGGCACACCACCATGTCGGCAAGTTCCATCTAAAATTGGTTAGAAGAATTATATTGAAATTTCATACAAAAATTTATGACTAAGTTGGCAAAATTGAAAAGTTTATAGTTGAATAAGTATCCATACAATAGGTTTAGGATGGATTGAAGAATTTCCCTAGGTTAATAAGATCGAATTCTGCGATTTGGTTGATCTCTGTTGACACCTAAATTTTTAGGGTTAATTTTTGCTAAATAAAAAAAATCATAATCACATGGCATATAGTTTAGGAAAATTTTATTTTTTGTTATATTTCGTTAATATTTTTCACATATTTAGGTAATATACACCGGGAGATGCACTTTTGCACAAAAGGGGAATTTTCTTGATGGAATATGCAAAAAATATTTTATCGATATATTTAGGGGTATCGTGCTCAAGCAAAATTAGAAATGAAATATACTCCTAAGATACAATTTTTGGGCTTATAAAAAAGGTCACGTACGGTAAATTGTGGGTGAGGGGGGGGGGGTTTCTTTTCCGTCGAACAAAGGGCACCAAAAAGCCAACTCGGGGTGAGACTCAGCGCTCAGTTGGCGGAACTTGGCATTCAAGCCAGCTAGTCCCGAGTTTGTCTTGCGACAAACCACCACATGGTTGTTGGGTACCCTCGAATTTAATTGGTTAGGATCCAAACCACCGCTCCTTTCGGGACCTATTGTTACCCCAATAGCTATGGTCCCCTCGCTCCTCTCAGTATTGTTTCTTCCCTGAGAGGCGGGATATGGGGACTCTCACCCCTGGGAGGTTCTCCCTCCAGTGGGGGTTGTTTCCCCTTGAGCAGTTTTAGGACCCGCTCAGGTCCTATTAGGGGGGTTCTTTTCCGTCTAACAAAGGGCACCAAAAAGAGAAAACAGTGAAAAAGTGAGGTAAGAGAGAGAAAAACCGAAAAAAAGAGAAAGAAAACCCCCCCGCTATTGTTCATCTTCCTCGCGGGGGGTGTCTGCCCGTGCCGTCCCCGCTTGCCCGCGCCGGCTGCTTGAGCCACCGGTGACCCAGAATCGCACCACCGCCGAGCCAACCTTCCCCGTGCCGCTGCGTGTTGTCCCAAAGAGCCGTCACACCGCCTCGATGCCCACAGCCCGACGCCGCTCGCCGCCTGCAGATTTGAACAGCAATCGTTCTAGATCCGACGCCGTCCCTGTCTCCTCGTCCCTGCCCGCGACATCGTTCGCCGATCTTGCCATGCCAGCCCGTCGCCACTTCAGCCTTGCCTCTGCCGGTGCCCAGGTCCCCTGCCCGCGCGCCCGCTCCTAGAGCCGACATCGTCCGTGCTGATCCCAAAGCCCCTGGTGCCGTGACACCACCGCGCCAATCCCCGAAGCCCCTGTTGCTGTGCCGCCGTTGCGCCCCTCCGGTGCCCTCGTCGGAACCCTAGCCAACAATCTCCCCTCGCCGGATCGGCCACTAGCTTTATTTTTCTTTAAGAAAAAAAGAAAAGAAAAAAAAGAGAAAAGCAAAAGGAAATTTAGGTATTTTCTTTATCTTATTTTTGTTTTATTGTTTTTGCTATTTTATTTTATCTTTTTAGTGTAATTATTCCTTTAATGTGAAATTGAAATTCCATGATATGAAATTGCCTTGAAATTAGTGATTGTTAGTCCGATTTTCGCGCCCAAAATTCGACTTGCAATTACTTTAAAAAAATTGCCAATCCGATCTCTCGCCCGAGATCCGATTTGTGATTTATATGAAATTGGCCAACTCGATTTCATGCGGGAGATATGGTTCGTCAATTCGGGTATCAATATTGCTTGATTTGCCATGGTGTTACTTAGGTTAGTTTTCTTTAAAAAAAATCAAGAAAAATGTAGTTTTAGGGTTTGCATGCTCATAATAGGAATTTTATTTCGAATTTTCAAAAAAAAAAATCAAATCAGTTAATTTAGGTTGCTATTTTTTTTAACTTGGATTGCATGTTTAATTATTTGGCAATTATTAATTTTGAAATTAAAAAAAAGGAAAACAAGGAAAAACACAAAAAAGTCATTATGCATATGTCATGTAAAATTAGGGCATCTTTTGCACGTCATTGCATATTAGGGTAAAATTGCATTTAGTTTAATTTTAGATGATGTTTTTTCTTAATCTATAATAGGTTTAGGTATTTTATTAAATAGATTGCATGTTAGGATTATTTAGGTTAAGATAATATTTTAGTTTAAATTAGGATTTGGCTCAACCTAATTCCTAATATAAATTAAATAGGATCTTAATCTAATTAGTTAATTTTCACATCATACCAAATTTCGAATTTCATGAAAAATAAAAAAAATGTCATAGGTTAAATTAGTTTTATTATAAAATGCATTCTTTTAGGAAAAGGAAAAAATGTCATATGCACGTCATTAGGGTTAGATTCATTGAAATGCATTTCATTTAGTAGTTTTGCTAGGCCCATTTAATTAGAAATTACATGGTATTAGAATTAGGTAATTTAGTTAATATTGCATTGCGTATTGCATGGTTCTCATTAATTAAGTGAAAATAAAAAAAAAATTGCATGTTAATTAGAAACCATATCTAGGGTTGTTGATGTGATTTTAATTTAACATTGCAGATGCTTTCATTGCTTGGAGGTAATTTTTTGCAGTTTATTTATTGTTTATTTGGGTGTTAAATTGGTGGTTTGTGCACCCGTATGATCACCTTACATGTTAAGGAGATAGTTTAAAATCAATTCAAGCTGCTTGCAAACATATTTTTTTTTTTGGAAAATAAAAGAAATGGTACTGAAAGGGCGTTAGAGAATTCTAGCGTAACCAAGTCCCCGTACCCAAATCTCTGGTTCGTAGAAGTAAAGTAAATCTCCTGTTACTTTACTTGGGTTTCTAATCAATCCACCAAAAATATATTAGTGGCGACTCCTAGTTAAAAATCAATTGCATGTTAAAAAACTTGAACCTAAAGTCGCGAATTGGTATGGGTTTGGGAGTAGGGGTGAGCAGTTTCAGGTTCCGGTTCGGTTCCGTCTGGAACCTGGAACCTACCCTGTCACAAGTTCCAGGGTCGGTTCCAGGTTCCAATAGGTCTTTTTTTTTTTGGTTTTTTTTTTTCAGATTTGAACTATAACATATGCGCACGTTACCAAAAAAAAAAAAAATAATGTACGTGTACGTTACCAAAAAAAACTATAACGTACGCGTACGTTACCAAAAAAATTATAACATACGCGCACATTACCAAAAAAACTATAACGTACGCGCACGTTACAAAAAAAAAAAACTATAACATATGCGCATGTTACCAAAAAAATATAACGTATGCGTACGTTACCAAAAAAAAAAAACTATAACATATGCGCACGTTACCAAAAAAAAATATAACGTATGCGCACGTTACCAAAAAAAATTATAATGTATGCGTATACTACACGGTAACTTCCCATTAACATGTTATCTTGATACATTAACTTCGCACTGCACAACAATAATAGAATATAATTAGAAATTTCAAAACAAATAGCAAACTAGAAAGTAGAAATAAAACACCACTAGAACAAGAATGTCTAGAGGTACAAGTTTCGAAAAAAATTTCGATTAAATCATTAAATGAACTCAGAAAATTCTGAAATTTGGACACGTTGTATTTGAGACCTAGAGGTACAAGTTTCATGAAGAAATCGTAGTCCAATTCGTTCTGTATTAAAAGATAAAATCGATTTACTTTTCCTATTCTCTACCTGCACAATTTTTGAAACATTTTTGGTTAAATAGGCAAATGAACTACAAAAATTACGAAATTTAAATATGTTGTAGGGAAGACATGAAGAGAGATATTTCATGCAGAACACAATTCCAAAAGAACCTCATACAAAATGATATAGTCCACGCATTGGAACTTATAAAATCCGAACACATCAGATTGCACAGTTTTAGAAACATTTCCGATTAAATATCCAAATGACCCTCAAAAACTATGAAAGTTGACTATGTGATAGCCAAGACCATAAGGTAGATACTTCATGAAAACATCGAAGTCAAATTCATCCTAGATAATTAAATATGGATGGTTAAAATCCCTGTTCGTGGTACTGTAATTCCAGATCTAACCATCTCCAAAGGACCACAATTTCACCTACCTATTCTTGTTTTTTTCTCTAAATTTTTGATATGTTGTACCTCAGGATGTCCTTTACAACTTTTGTTAAGAAACCGAAGTGAAATTTCGATAAAAAGGTTGCCTTACAGTCCATGCATTCATCAAGGGTCGGTCCCAAAATCTCCAGATCCAGTCTTTCTAAAGAATAACGATTTCACCCACTTATACTTGTTTGTTTTGTCCTAAATTTGAGTATGTTATACTCCAAGAAGTTCTTTACAACTTTCATTTAGAGGCCAAAGCCAAACTTCAACTAGAACATCACATACAAGTCACTAGAACATCCAAGGTCGAGCTTTTTCTGCCCTAAGTAACCGGTTCCGGTTCCAAAACCGGTTCCGGGACCGGTTCTGGTCCCCGTTCCCAGAAAAAAGGAACCGGAACCGAAACCGGTCCCCCTTGGAACTGGGAACTGAACCGGACCCTCCTCCAGTTTGGTTCTGGTTCCCGGGTAACCCGGGAACCGCGCTTAGCCCTATTTGGGAGAGCCCGAGTTAAGTTTAGGCTTAACAATCAATTAGCCAAACTCTAGGTGGTTCACACCCAAAAAATTGAGGTCGCGACAATCTCTCAAGATGAGCTTTAATGAAAGGTTCTCTTAGGAAGAACATTTCAAAATTTACATTGTTTCTGTAAGAAGACCCTCAACTCGAAAGCTCATCATTGTTTCTATAAAATCGTTCACGTAGCTAATCTCTTTGAACTCCACAATTGCTCTTGACTTTGGTGCAAACTATGATGCCTTTTCATGGGACTTGGATGCCTTCTGACTTATTGAGAAGAATCATTTTGGCCCTTTGGATTGTTGCATCTTAATAAATGATCCCTATTGATTTGAGTTCTTTTTTCTTTTTAATGACAAAAGATGGGCGAGATTGTTAGCATTGGTGATTTTTCCTGAGTGATATAGAGATTACAATAAAAATATCATAACTTATTGATGTTGCAACCTGATCTCATCGACCTTGATTCCTCATTATCACGAGGAGAGAAAAGGGGAAAATGTTAGATTTAGGAGTACTTGATCACAAGAGTTTCCTCATGGCTTGCGTTCCAAAAGATGTCATCACCTCGCCTTTCAGATCAAGCCTTTCGTAAGTTCCCTTCACAAGATTGCAAGCTCTCTTAAGCTCGTATCCCGCGTGACAGCAAAGTGTCGCGATCTATATCCACATGGGGGACACACCTCGGGAGAAGAGGTCGAGTGTGGATATTATATTTAAAGGTACCTTTACCATGATAACCCTCTCAATAGTACGTTTCACCCATAAGGATGGCGTCACTTTATCCTTTAGAGTACTCCTATATTGAGTATGCTAAACCATGGTGAGTTTCAGCGAAACTCATACCCTGCACATAGGTTTATTTATACAGTCTAGTTGTTCATGACAACCTAAAAATAAGACGGGAGTCGTCACTAGCCTCATTTTGGAGGTTGGCTAGAAAACCCAATCGAGGGTCAGGAGTGTTCTCTTGATTACTACGTAACCAAATATCTAGGTTTGGGGACTTGGGTTATGCTAATATTTTTATTAGCGCTCTTTCGGTACCTAAATAGTATGTTGTGTTTTCCTAACATGTCCATGCGTTTTTTTACATTTTCAGGATCATTAGTCCTAAACCAAGCAATTATGCGTGGTTTGTCATTTTCATACTATTCTATTTCTAGAAAACAAGAAAAGAAAGCAATCAATGTAATTGAAATTATGAAACAGTAAGTAAACAATCAAGGAAAACAATAAATCTATCATGCAATCTTAGAAAATATAAAAAAGAAATACAATTGAAAAAATAAAAGATGAAGAGAGAAAACCCGCAACTTATCGGGCTTTATATAACAAAGAGAACTCGAGACATATGTTGGGGAAATAAATAGTACATGATAACGGTTAGAATGGACATCAACCTTCACTATCATCAAGCTTCCTCCATCTTCGGGATCCTATTCTAAACCTAATCTAGGAAATCTATAACTAGGTGCATATAATAGAAAGAAACAAGCACACATATCAAAATAATAAAAAACACGACATCATGTCAAGATCAATCATTTAAAGAAAGTTTAATGCGAAATTAGATTTTGGGGCCTCGGGGTTGGCCTTTGTCTTTCATGCATGGGTTCCACTAAGATATTTACCCAATCCATTTTTATGACTTATAATCGTTATTGACCAATTGTGTTCTTGCATGGCCAATAACACTTATAAGTCTCCTAATGAAATGATCTATGTGATTCCAAAATTTTTCTTGATATCATGCATTGATCCTACCATTCATCTAGAAATCACATGCATTTGTGGGAATTAAACATGCATGCAAGTCTTTTGGACCTTGTTTCCTAACTAATCAAGCAAGAAAGTGAACTATCGGCAGGTTACTTATTACCAAAAACATGTGCCAATCACAAACACAGACACTTCTAAATGCATGGGGGGTACATGTGATGTTTCGAAAACATATTTGGAAATCATCCATGAAAAGTTTTGAGACAAAGTGATGTCTCGGCTATGAAAGACATTCGATTGACAAGCTTAGCTTGGGGCTTGCATAAATGCACTTATAGGCGTTGTAGGCATTATGAATACAATTCAAACTGTGCCTTTCACGATATCAAATTAGGATTTTAAAAAATACTTGAAAATATTTAGGATTAAGGAATATCTAGACTATGGAATACATTCAATTGCCAAGGCTAGCCCGGGGTTGTCCTCACAAGCATCGCAGTCATTTTGAATACGGTCCAAACCACGACTTTTCCTTAAGCCAGATCGAGTTTTGGAAAAGAATTTCTTAGAAATTGTTTTTGGGAAACATCACATGTATCAAAGTATTTTTGAAAGATGCAATTTGAAAATGCCAATTGTTTAACAATAAAGATCAAAGCATTTAGAACAGCTTCCATGAAGATGGCATGGCCTAATCTCATGCACAAACTAACCTAAAGGGTATAACTAAACAATTACAATCATGTTCATATTAGGAAATTTTAGAACAAGTATGTAATGACAACAAAATTGAGTAATACCCATTAACAATCTAGCTATGGAAAAATTTCCTAATATGTGCAACATGATAATGAAAGACTTTCATGAAGGAAGCTTTCCTAAACGAGCTGCACATGATTTTACAAAAATCAAACAACGAGCAACATCATGTCAAAAAATTGTCAAAAAGCAGGACATTCAGTCCATATCATAAGGATTTGTCCTATCAAAAGAAATCTAAAAATCACCAAATTTTCACACAACATAATTAATATATTGAAAAACAAGTTTTGTTAAGAGGTCAAGTGCAGAATCCTAATAGAAAAAATGGGACAAAAATATCAAAGGTCCGTACAGGGGTCCTAATTTGATCCCATGTCCTAATTTTGATCTAGTTTTGATAAAATGGAAAATGATCCAAATGATGAGCAATTTGTGTAAAATTAGTGGCATTGGAAACCTTTAAGTGTGTCTTATGACTTTCTAAAATTTGGATAATCATTTAATCCTAGGTTGGCATGCAAAATGTCATATAATTTAAATGATATAATGAAATGATTCAAGATTCCTAATGATATACTTGTGAATCCTAAGTATAATGAACACTTTTGTGTCACAAATTTAATTTGCAAAATGACACTCAAATGTACTCAAACCTTGTAACATGTAGTTTAAGTATCAAAAATACATTATTGTAAGATTTGGTCTCTAAAAGAACCAAACTAGCATGGGAAAATGCATATATGGCAAAATTTCGTTTCAGCATTAACTTTACGGAACGGGCATGATTTCAGCCATCACAAGACGTACAAAAATCTTACGAAAAATCATACATATAGAACATGCAATGATGAATGTTTCTCGTTAAGAGTTTGAAGTCTAAATGTGATTGCATGAATCGCATTAAAAATGATGACAGAGATGCGCATTTAGACTATGTGTTGCTGCAGCACATTTTAACATTTAACTCATGCAATTGGCTCACTTGCCAACTTGAAGATTTTGAAAGCTTGCATCAATTGAACATATATATCAAGTATTTCAATTTTCATTAAGGATTTGAGACCTGGACTCAATTTTATCAAAATAGAATTTGGACTAATGTAGGACAGACTGTTTTATGTTCAGATCTAAGCAATTTTTACCTAATTAAACTCTTCAAAAAATCATGAAAAAACTACAAGATATTTTCCACACAATTATAAAAAATTTCATGAAGGAAAGTTCTTCCAGAACTCAACACAAAAATCAGTAAAAAAATGAAAAAAAATCATAGATCAATACAGAACAGATTGGCTTAGGCTTGGATCTGAGTAGATCTGACCTAGTTAAGCACATATAAAAATCATAATAATATTAAAAATATTCTACATACAATTACGAGCAACTTTCATTAATGAAAGTTCTTCCAAAACTCAACACAAAAATCAGCACAAAAATGACAATATCATAGATCAATATGGAACAAATTGACCTAAGCTTGGATCTGAGTAGATCTGACTTAATTAAGCACATCCAAAAATCATGAAAAAGTTACAAGATATGAAAAAAAAGATTTGGAACAAAAATCATGAAGAAAAGATTGTCCAAAAATCATCACAGAAGGCTACAAAAAAAATAGTAAAGTCTCATTTTAGAGCAAAAATAGAATTGAAAAATCAACTGAACTACATTAGAATTTCTCATCTTCGGAGATATTTGTCGAGGGCCAAACGATGCTCATTGAGGCATGTGACCTATTGTTTTGAAGCTTAGGATGTCTTTTATCTAATCCTAAGAGGACTTGAGTTGAAATGAGGTCATTTCAGACCTCGTTTTGGTCAAAATAGTAAATCAGTCCTATAACAACGAAAATGCAGATTTAAGCAAAATCAAGCATAATCATTCATGTTCAAGCTTCAGCAACTTATCAAAGATCATATGAGTATAGCATATATCCCTAATATTGAACTTTAACCCCGATCGGCTAATCCCGTCTTGCTTCATGGGGTTTGAGAACGAGAAACTACCTTTTGATATGGTTTCTCTCAATTTCGGTTGTGATTGAGTAGAATTTTCACCGGAACTTTGATCGAATCTTCACGAACCTCCAAGGACTAGATCTTGTTTGGGAGGAAGATCGGTGGTCAACGCCAATCCAATTGAACCGGCTGATTGGGGAATAGACTGACTTGATTGTTGATCTTTGGTGCCACAATCAAGAAGCCACTGAACGGATACTGTGGCTGCATCTTTGATAACCTATGCTGGTGATCTAGGAAAGGAGGAGCTGAGGGACCTCTCAGTTGGTGGCTTTGATTAATTGGCCGTTGGTGAGGGGCAAAACCGGCAGCAATTTTGAGAGAGAGAGAGAGAGAGAGAGAGAGAGAGAGAGAGAGAGAGAGAGAGAGAGCAAAAATGGAGGGAAATAATAGAAAAGAGAGAGAGACTAATGAGAGAGATTTCTATGCATAATGAAGCCCCCCTTAAAATGGGGAGAAGATTTCACTTATATACTCCTCAAATTAAGCGATTTCGGCCGTTGGTTCAATCCGACAGTTGAAATTTTGATCCATTAGTCAAAAATCGATTCCAAAGGTTCCATTATGATCTCAAGGTGGGTAATTGATCTAGTGGGTTTGATTTGCAAAAACCCAAGATAAAATTGGAATTGCATCAAAATGTCCGATTAGGGGTTAATTTGTAATTTGATGAAATTCGAGAACTAATATGTAAAATTTCGGGGAATTAAAGGTGTAGAAGTGAAATTGGCATTGAGAGGATCTCGAAACCGATCGCCAGAGGTCAGGAACTGGCTGGTAAGGGGTTGAACTGGCCAACCTCGCTTGCGATCGGTTAGATCGGTTTGGTCCTATTCGATTGGTTTTTGACTATTCTTGACCGGTTTGGTCTGATTCTGGCCATTTTTTCACTTGGGACCCTTGTGGGTTCAAAATTTATACAATTTGGTCCCTAAAGGACCAAATTGAATTTTTTAAAATCATTTTAAAGAAGAAATTGGTCAATTAAGATACAATTAAGATAATCAAACCTTATGAACATGATCTAGGGGTCTTTTATTGATCTAATTGAATGATTATTGTGAAAAGTAATGAGTCAAAGCCATGGGTGCTTTGAATTGGGCATAAAGGGCTAAAATGGTTAAATTTGCAATTCAATGGGCAAAATTGCAAAACTAACTAAAATTGCACTCAATTAGTGTCATAATTGTCCTATCTAATGAATTACCCGTGTGTAATATGACTTATCGCATTCAAATTAACCTTGAATTGACGCGCTTAACGTTAGGTCAAAAATCGATCTAAGCCTAATATTAAAATTGAATCTAGGTTTGTGAAATTAAACCATAACCATGAATGGGTCAATTCAAATTTTGATGATTGAAGCTTAATTGCTTGATTTTTTTATGCTCGGAAGGATAAAATCCTTCGAAATGATAAGTTCTTATGTGAACTTTTCAAAATTGATTTTAAATTTGAATTTATCTTAAGAAAATGAGTGAGAAACAATCGTCCGTTTGCAAGTTATGAATGATCAATTTTGATTTCCTAATTAGGCTTAAATCGGCAATTTGCATTTTGACTCGGTAAATCACAAAATTGAATACACAGGCAGATTTCAAATGGTCCCTAAATCAAATGTCAAAGAAGGAGTTATACCTAATTATGATTAGAATAAAAGTAATTTTATTTTTAGTCGATTTAAGAACTTAAAACGGAGAAATTCAGAAATTGAGGTTCTTAATTGGATTTTGTGAAATTTTCGATACAAAATTCAAATTGGCATTAAAAGAAATGTATTTGTGCATTTTTTTTTCATTTTTTGGGTCAAATGTTTGATGAAAAGTCAACCAATTATCCACCTTTCACAACAAGAATCTAGAGCACTCAAAGATCTTTCTATGAAACCCGCGGTGATAGTATTCCCCTCCCTTGGCCCACATATGATGTGTCTAACTTGATTGGATTTGGATTCGATCCCTTAAGTGGTCATCCAGACAATTTTAAAGTAGTTGACATATCAAAGCACATCGTGAACATATTTACTATTGTACCTCCCAAGTGCCAACTTCGAGGGTAGCTAGAAATTTGATGTACCTTATTTTAAGAATAAATGTGGTCTATGTATCTCGTTGAAGTTGCTTACTAGCAATCAATGTGCAAAACAATGTTGTTTCAACCATTGCTGAGTGCTGCCTCTGTTGGGGTTTCATGAATCATGTATAAGAAAAACAACAGAATAAACGCAGCGGAAACAAAGATATATTTTACACATGATTCTCCTAAGGCGTTGTTCGTGCGTTTTAATCAAAAATCTAAACATAAAAGGGAGTTAAACGAATTACCTCGCGAAGCGCGCTTTGAAACGAGTCGATTCGGATGTTCTACAATTCGAGTCCCACAAGCGTCGGACTTCTAGTTCAGACACACCAACAACGAACGTCGAACGGAAGAGAGAACCTTCGGATATTCTCCACTTCGATCGTGCTAGCAATCACGTGGAAACAAACCGTCGTATCCTTGATGTATAATAGTCACGACCCGAACGCGATAACGTTCTTCTTTCTTGCGTCTCAAAGACACAAGAACACGCACACAATTTGCTCTCTTTTTGGAAAAGAAATTACTCTCGTATGTTTCTAAAAACACAAGAAGCACGCCCACACTTTTCTCTGTTTTTCAACAACACCTTTTTCTCTCATCCTCAATTGCTTTTTATATTAAAAATGACCAACAACTGTTGCTGATCAATGGACGATCGTGCATGAGCGGTTGTTGATGCACGATGGTCGTGCATGAGCAACCGCTCATGCACGAACGTGGCATGATGGTCAGCGGTTGCTGACCATCCATGCTACGTGCATAATGGTCAGCAACCGCTGACCATTATGCTTCGTGCATGTGCACGAACCTTTAATAATTTTTAAATTTTTTTAATTAGTTAATTAATTTTAGGGCATACTTCTAACAATCTCCCACTTGCACTAAAACCAACTTGTTTGGTATGTTAACATATATCCACTTTGGGCATGCGTGTGCATCATATGCAAGTAGGCTCGTGACTATAATACAAATTAAATTAAATCTCATTTAATTTAATTTCAAATCGACTCAATTCGATTGCAGTAATTGCAAACATATTTGCAATAATATTTCTCTCTTGTTCCACGTCATCCTAGTTGTTTATGGTGTGTGACATCCCTAGGTTCATCACTAAGCTGGTAGTAAGACTTGTACTAACACATTAGTACTTCCAAAAGAATTAATTGTCCTGATTAATCTTTTAGGTCCTACAAGCCACGATTGACATCTAGCAATATGTCATGGCTACCCAGATAGTGTGAATACTTTAAGAACATAATGAACCTGTCAGCTTTGGCTACAGTGTAATTCAATCCCTCTGTCTTACTATGTCCCGATCAAACAAAGACCATGGAATATTTGTCAAGTCATTAATTCGATCATATGCACAAATCTAATTGACATGCATTTTATTCGAGACATAAACAATTTATTCTCGGTTACAACCCCGGCCGAGGATTTCAATACAGTGTCACAATTAGATCGCATAGGACATCATTATCATACCTTGCATATAACAAGGAGACAGATTCCATATTGCGCACACGTGTAACTTCGTATATGAACAAACCATGACCATCAGATATAAAGACGGATTGACGACCCGGCATTATGTGCACCCGTGAACCATAGTTGTTCGATACACAAGTTAACACTGTGCCTCAGGTCTAAGGATTATTTACACAAGACCAAAGCATGAACAATTAGACATTGACCACGCTAAAAGCTTCCATGTCGCTAATCGTTCCATATGCGTCACATTCAGTGAATTTGTCTAATACAAACACCTGTGTTCTAACTCAGGCATCATAATACCCAATGACATGTGACTCATCATTCCCTTAAGTATCCAATACTTAATGGCGAAGTTAAGAACACACCGGTCTCAACAGGATTATTAATATCCACTTAATAATCCATCAACCGGGAACAATTTAAAGATTCAGTCTAACTATGAACCCGTCACATATATTCTTGACGTCTCAAGAATAGGTCTAGTTGTAACTGATCTTATGGAATCATTCATCAATATAAAATAATTGGACAAATGAATGAATACGTCATTGCCATTAATTAAATAATAATAATGAAAGTACAACTGAAATCCCTAATATGTAACTATTACATAGCAACTTTAGGGCATACATCTAACAATTTCTCACTTGCACTAAAGCCAACTTGTCTGGTACCTCAAACCCATTTTGTCAATATGTCTTTCAAAAGAAGACTGAGGTAAGGCCTTAGTGAAGGGATCTGCCACGTTTTCTGCTGAGGCAATTTTCTGCAAAGCGATATCACCTCTCCCAACAATTTCTCTGATGAGATGGAAGCGTCTCTCAATATGCTTGGACTTCTGGTGAGACCTCGGTTCCTTAGCTTGAGCAATCGCTCCATTGTTGTCATAGAACAATGTGATCGGTTGCTCAATTGAAGGAACGACTCCAAGTTCAGAAATAAATTTCTTCATCCAAGCGGCTTCCTTTGCTGCTTCAGAAGCAGCTACATACTCTGCCTCAGTGGTGGAATCGACAGTTATACTTTGTTTTGAACTTTTCCAACTAACTGCACCACCATTGAATGTGAAGACAAACCCAGGCGTAGACTTATAATCATTAGGATCCGATTGAAAATCAGAATCGGTATAAGCTACAACTTCAAATTCTCCTTCTCCATATATCAAGAATAAATCTTTAGTCCTTCGCAAGTACTTAAGAATATTCTTGATCTGCTATCCAGTGCTCTTCTCCTGGATCGACTGATATCTCGCTAGTAATACTTACAGCATGCGCGATATCAGGTCTAGTACATAGCATAGCATACATTATGCTTCCAATAGCAGATGCATATGGTATCTTTGCCATCCGCTCTCTTTCTTCAGGAGTGTTGGGACACATTTCCTTAGAAAGACGGATCCCTTGCCTAAAAGGCAATAATCCTCTCTTGGAACATTGCATGTTAAACCGTGTTAACACTTTGTCTATGTACGTAGACTGTGAGAGGCCAATCAATCGTCTTGATCTATCTCTATAGATTTTGATACCTAAAATGTAGGTTGCCTCTCCTAAATCTTTCATGGAGAATTTCTGTGACAAGAATAGTTTTATCGATGACATCATTGGTACATCATTTCCAATCAAAAGTATATCATCGACATACAAAACCAGAAATGCAATTGCACTCCCACTGATCTTCTTATATACACAAGGTTCATCCGGATTTTTTATGAAGCCAAACGATTTGACTACCTCATCAAAACGGATGTTCCAACTTTTGGAGGCTTGTTTGAGTCCATAAATGGATCTCTTAAGCTTACACACCTTCTGTTTTTCACTATTAGATTCAAAACCCTGTGGCTGTTCCATATAGATGTCCTCATCGAGAAAACCATTTAGAAAAGCCGTTTTGACATCCATCTGGAATATCTCATAATCAAGGTGTGCAGCTATGGCCAACATAATCCGAATGGATTTTAGTATGGCCACAGGTGAGAAAGTTTCGTCATAATCAATCCCTTCTTTTTGACGATATCCTTTCGCCACCAACCGTGCTTTGTAAATTCCAATTTGACCTTCAACATTCATCTTCCTCTTGAAGATCCATTTACAGCCAATTGGTACAATACCATCAGGCAGGTCAGTCAAGGTCCATACCTCATTGGAATACATTGAGTCCATTTCGGATTTCATGGCTTCTAGCTATTTACCAGAATCGATGTCCAACATCGCCTCCTCATAGGTCTTAGGATCATCGAGTTGATCACTATCATTCACAATGAATAATGGTTCTATATGATCAACCGAGTGTCTTTAACGAGTAGGTAGACGAGACATTCTCGCACTTCTCCTAAGAGGTTGTGTATCAGAAGCTCCCACTGAATCAGAGGTTGGTATCTGAGCTCGGTTATTTGGTACTTCATTATTTTCTTCTTGTAAGACTATTTTCCGCCCAGCACCACTTTCTTGGATGAACTGATTCTCCAAGAAAGAAGCGTGCTTGCATACCAAAATTCTTTGGTCTGAATGAAAATAGAAATAATATCCAAGAGTTTCCTTTGGATATCCAATGAAGCGACCTTGTTCAGATCTTGCCTCCAATTTTTCCACTTTCAGCTTTTTCACAAAAGCTGGACAACCCCAAATCTTAATATGATTAAGACTAGGTTTCCTACTATGCCATATCTCATAGGGCGTAGTTGGAACAGATTTGGACGGCACTCTATTCGGTATATATGCAGCGAGTCTCAAGGGCATATCCCCAAAGGGATATTGGCAAATCGGTGTAACTCATCATAGATCGTACCATATCTAATAAAGTACGATTTCTTCGTTCGATACACCATTATGTTCGGAGTTCCGGAGGTGTCCATTGTGATAAAATGCCATTCTCTTTAAGAAAGTCCCGGAATTCAGTACTAAGGTATTCACCTCCTCGATTTGATCGAAGAGCCTTAATACATTTTCCTTTTTGTTTCTCAACTTCAGCCTTGAATTCCTTGAACTTTTCAAAGGATTCAGATTTATACTTCATGAGGTATAAATAACCATACCGTGACTGATCATCAGTGAAGGTAATGAAGTAATTATAACCACCTCTAGCAGATTCATTAATTGGTCCACATACGGTTTGTCCCACAAAAGGCGCTTTGGTCATTTTTCCTAGAAGACATGCCTCACAAGTTGAGTATGACTCAAAATTTGAAGGATCAATGTATCCATCATTACTCAACTTGTTAATTCTGTCTTCTCCAATATGACCTAATCGGAGATGCCAAACATACTTTTTATTTGGACCGTCTCTAGGGCGTTTATTAGTTATGGCATTTATATCAATTCTATTTTGCTTATTGACATTGGTAATCGCATTACCGGACATTGTAATGGTATAAAGATTGTTGGTTGATAAGCTAGAACCAACACATATTCTATTATGATAAATAGAACATACATCATCAAAGCAAAAGAAAATTCATAATTCTCTTTACCCGACGAGGTATAGAGATGATGTTCCTAACAGCATTCTTATAATGCAAACAGTTCTTTAAAACCAATACATGTCCAGAAGGCAAACATAAACGAAAAGTCCCTATAGCTAATGCAGCAACTCTTGCTCCATTGGCAAACGTCAGGACAATCTCATTTCGCCCTAGCATCCTGCTTATTTCCAGATTCTGCAAAGACATACAAATATGTGAAGTTGCAGCAGAATCTAGAACCCATGAGCTGGATTCAGCACTAACCATAAGATTAGTTTCAATAAGCATAGACACCATACCTTCATAAGGTCGGTTCTTAGGCTTGACCTTCAAGCTCGCGAGATACCTCTTACAGTTCCTCCTCCAGTGTCCTTTAACACCACAGTAATGACATTTCCCTTTATCAATCATGGGTTTTGGTTGCATAACAAGTTTGGCAGGCCTCTTCCATTTATTCTTCTTTAAAATGGTCTTACCCTTTGAAGAAGAAGCCTTAGCCATAGCCACTACATTTGGCCTCGTGTTATGCATTTCCTTCTCATAAACTACCAGCATGCTATGTAACTCAGCAAGAGTTTTCTCCATTTTATGCATGTGGAAGTTTTTGACAAAACCAGAGAAGGAATCGGGTAAAGATTGGAGGATCAAATCCACAGCTAACTCATTGTCCATAACGAGATTCAGCCTAGCCAATTCTTCAATGTGCCAGATCATTTTCAAAGCATGATCATTAACAGATGATCCTTCAGCCATCCTCATACGGTACAATGCCTTAGATATCTCATATCTAGAGGTTCGACCATTCTCATCAAAGTATTCCTTTAAGTGCAAAATGATCGACGCAGCATCTTCCATAGATTCATACTTCTTCTGTAATTCATTATTCATAGAAGCAAGCATATGTGACCTAACTTTTAAGTCATCATCACGCCACTTATCATAAGTGACACGCTCCTCTTGGGTCCCACCCTCAGGAAAGGAGGTTGGCATCTTTTCATCAAGCACATACCCAATTTTTTCTGAATTGAGAACAATTCTCAAATTCCTCACCCAGTCAGTGAAATTGGGTCCAGTCAAACAATTCTTGTCAAGTATAGAAGCGAGTGGGTTTGTGGTCACCATTTTCAGAGTAATAATATATCTGTTGCAGAAAATAAATTGTTAGCCGTTGTATCTTTCAAAGTAACTATTTCATTTTGGCCTTTAAATGAAATAGATCCTCCCACTAAATTTATATTCGAATCCCATACTCCTTAAGATGGGAAGCGGTAATCTTTGTTGGGTAAAGATTACTAGTGGGGATTGAGTCCCACCAGTCCAAAGTCCACCTCACCTAACAGCTTATTGGTGTCCTATGAACTTAGTGAGTGAACCAGCTTGTTCAATGCATCATATGCGAGTCCCAATCATAACTTCGGCCTCTAGACCATGAAAGCCTCACCTAACAGTTATTGGCATCATGATCATAGTTAAGTCTAGCCCATCGTCTCATGCAAGTATTGAAAACACAAATGATTCCCTCACCCGACGCTTATTAGAAATCATTTGGCTCCAACCCCACAGCATCATATGCATAATGGAGTGGTCCAATATTATAAATGGTAATTAACCCCTATGTATCCATAACCGGTTAGTTAACCACTATAATATTGGATCAAACCACGACGATGGAAGGCCACGAGTCCGAAACCCGTTTCGACTTAATGTTCTTTGTAAGGAGATTTGGGTCATTATTAACGGTCTCACTTTGCACATTAACCGGTTTAACATGCACAATATCATAAACACAATAAATAAATAGATATCACATAAACATCTATCCTATGTGGTGATCATGGAATTATGGTTCAATGGGTCTCGAGCCAAAGAGACCCATTTAGCCATTTTAATGTTTTAATTATATGGACCTGCTCTTCAATTTTTCTTCAATCTTTGAACTCTTCAAAGACTGGGCCCAAAGAGCTCACCGGTTTAATGGCTCCTCCAATGGCTCCTCCTCTCTTGTAGTATTTACATCAACAATTGAAATACTAACCTATACTAAAATTACATATCAAGAAAAATTAAAGTAAAATAAAAGGAAGGACGCAGCCTCCATTTAATAATTACATCCCCAAAAAGAATACCGTAATCATCATACATTCATCCATACAACAATCACAACAATTAGGGATTTTTCCATGATCACCACCCTTCCTTACGAGCCATAAATTCAAAATTTAAAGCTCTGGAAGGCATGCATAAAATTATGCATATCATTTGTAGAATATAAACACGAAGTACAATAAGTTATGGATTTTTGATTCAAAATTGATTTAGTTCTAATTTTTGCTTAGTTGATTAAATTTATCACATAAATTAATTAACTTCTATAGGCCACATAAAAGGTAAGAGAACCGATTCTCTTAACAAAATAAATTGGCCATTAGAATGCAAAAATATATTTGAACTACAAATCAATTAAACACACGAAAACGCCTAAGGTTGGCTCTGATACCACTGTTGGGGTTTCATGAATCATGTATAAGAAAAACAACAGAATAAACGCAGCGGAAATAAAGATATATTTTACACATGATTCTCCTAAGGCGTTGTTCGTGCGTTTTAATCAAAAATCTAAACATAAAAGGGAGTTAAACGAATTACCTCGCGAAGCGCGCTTTGAAACGAGTTGATTCAGATGTTCTACAATTCGAGTCCCACGAGCGTCGGACCTCTAGTTCAGACACACCAACAACGAACGTCGAACGGAAGAGAGAGCCTTCGGATATTCTCCACTTCGATCGTGCTAGCAATCACGTGGAAACAAACCGTCGTATCCTTGATGTATAATAGTCACGACCCGAACGCGATAACGTTCTTCTTTCTTGCATCTCAAAGACACAAGAACACGCACACAATTTGCTCTCTTTTTGGAAAAGAAATTACTCTCGTATGTTTCTAAAAACACAAGAAGCACGCCCACACTTTTCTCTGTTTTTCAACAACACCTTTTTCTCTCATCCTCAATTGCTTTTTATATTAAAAATGACCAACAACGGTTGCTGATCAATGGACGATCAGCAACCGTTGCTGATCGTCCATAGTGGACGATCGTGCATGAGCGGTTGCTCATGCACGAACGTGGCATGATGGTCAGCGGTTGCTGACCATCCATGCTACATGCATAATGGTCAACAACCGCTGACCATTATGCTTCGTGCATGTGCACGAACCTTTAATAATTTTTTAATTTTTTTAATTAGTTAATTAATTTTAGGGCATACTTCTAACAGCCTCTCCCTTTTTTTTTAAATAAAAAATTTAGTTTTTAAATTTAATTTAATTAATATTCATATCAAAAATAATTTTCTAAGGCAAAATGATGTCGTTTTGGGAAAAAACTAGCCACATCAGCACTACCTGGATAATTTTTTTTTTTAATAATAATTGCCACCTCAATAAAAAAAGGTCGCTGAGAAATGTCATATCAGTATTTTGTCTAGAATTTCTCATCATTGGCACTAAAGTGTCCCTTTCTTCTCTGATTTTGGCACTGAAGTATGCCTTTTAGAAGTTTGGCATTTAAGTGTCCACCTATGCCAGGTTTTCACAACTACGATGTCCGACACTCCTTGATAAGCAATCATTGAGATATTCCAAATCGATTCTCAAACGTAATGGGCTGCTTCTACATTAATGGGCTGCTTCTAACACTATGTAGATGGGGGTCAACATTCCTCTAGACTTTAGGAAGACTTCTTTTGCCTTGTTGCTTTGTATATTTTATCAAAAGTTCTTTGTTGAGTCAGCTTGCTTGAAAGAACAATACTATGGGATGCACGTCGTGTTTTTGTGAATTAGTGAATCTAGTGCAATCTGCTATCGCATGGAGAGATACATAACATTTATGAACACACGGAAGGATTAGGCCAATAAGTTCACTTTACTGGGGATTATACTCATAATACTCCAAACTAACTCAACAATCAAGTCATCAAAATCCGATTAAGAGCTATATTATGAAAAGTACATTGAAATAAAAGAATCTTATTAATACAAATAGAAGTCTCTTTAACATGTCGCAAAGCAATTTTCCCAACCAACTAATGCTCAGCATTGTTTGGGGACGAGAGTGAAATCAAACTCTCTATATAGGGAACCAATTGAGTGCTATAGAGAGAATCAACTTCGACTCCAAATTCCTTGTAGTCTTCACTCCCCACGTTGTATAGAACACATTGAATGGGAGAATGGTAGCGTAAACCATTACACAATCTCTTTAGGAAGAAAACTTCTCCAGAATTTGCAAACCCCACTGGCCAACAATTCTCAATGCTTCCAATTGTATACAACTTGGTCCATGATTCGCAAACACCAAACTCTTTCATGAACCATACTTCGTAATGGTTTGTCAATGAGTTATGTGCTATTACAGACAAGCATCCATCCAGTAAGTTAATATGTTTCTCTGCAGGAGGCATTATAGCTGGAAATGGCAATTGTCGGAAAACATCTTGAACTACATCAAATATTATTAACAATGTGACGATTTCATTATCGACACAAAAAACAGGGCACCAACATATGAAATTCTTGAAGATAACTTGATGGCCTAAGTGCGATGAAGGGAAAATGCTGCAAAAGCTTTGATGGCGCAAGTGTTGCGTAAGCACTGGAGGGAAAATGTTGCCAACTTGTTTCCAACAGTTTCTTCTAAAACCGTACACCTCCACTTGAGAGGTATAGTTCGAATATTCTTCAAAACGAATATTCACGTTGACCACTTTAAAATCATCTGGATGACTACTTGAGGAATCGAATCCAAATCCAATCAAGTTTGACACACGCAAGCTGGGTTGAGGAAGGGCTCGGTTTTCACCCGTTGATGGGTTCCATAGAAAGATCTTTGAGTGGTGAGGATTCTTACAGTCAAAGGTGGACAAACAAACGATTCCATTGCATGAACCAACTAATTTGAATTTTTCGCCATCACCCACGAATGAATTATCGAGATTTGATGATAGTTCATTCTTGGGAGAATAGCGAATCTGGACTCTCGAAAGGTTGTTGAAGTCATACTTAAGAAGATCAAATCTATGCAATTTGATTGATCTCTCGAGATAAGCTTTGATGAAAAAGGGGTTGGTGATAAGAGAATTCCAAGATTTACATACACACCTGAATCGGACCAAAGGTTTTGCAGAGACACGCAAGAAGATCTCCATTAGAACGTCAATCGGAAAACTCGTCATTGCTCTTGCACACTCGTTGAAGTGGTTACTTGATAGAAACTCTTATATTACGAATTTACAAATCTGCATCTCAAAATTGAGAAGCACCTCTTATTTATAGAGGGATTAGGAAACTTAACAAAGAAATATCAAACTAGGAAATGTTAAAATACGAAACATTAAACTAGGAAATATAAAAATAGGAAATCTTAAACTAGGAAATATCAAAATAGGAAACCTTTAGGAAACATCTAATTAGGAAACATTAAACTAGGAAACCTAGTCAAATTAGGAAACCCACTCAAAATAGAAAACCAACTCGGAACAAAAAATCTTTGACTGCCTTCTTCTTATTAGAACTTAATGCTCCCACATTATACACCCTAGGTCGATGGAGATTTGATTTAAAATCATATTAGGCTTGTCTTCTCTAGTGATATAACCTGGGGGGGGGGTTAATAGATTATTTAACAAACTTGGCAACTTTTTGCAAAAATAAGTGGAAACAAGTCTGTATGAGTAGAACCAAAATGGATATATCCAGAAACTAAGCGCGCGTTACTTCTATCAAATAAATAAAACAACAAGTAATGAGAGATAGAAATAGAAATACATGTATTTACAGTGGATTGGCTTGAGATAAGCCTACATCCACTCTTTCAGACTAATAGTCACCAATAAGGCTGGAGTTCACTAGTAGCTCTTGAGATATATCATAACCCTATAAAAATAAAGTTATTTTACCATTTTAGGCAACAAATATATGTAATATTTGCGAGAAAATATTTGGATTTCTTTCCATTTACTCAAATTTTCCTTGTTTATGCAATATAATAAGACATGAAGAAAATAAGGAAAAAATGGCAAAAAGAAGGAAAGGAAGAATTTTGCCATTTAGGAATTCAAAGGAGGACACATTAGAAGGTGGATGCCAAATCATGAATTTTGTGATTTATTCCCTAATTTTATGTGAAAAATAAGCAACTGTCTTGTGATAGAAGTATTGGATGTATCCTATAAATAGGATAACATTGAAAGCTTGGAGAGATAGTCCATTTTTTTTTTTAAAGATCGTTTTTCATTATTTTGGGAGTTTTTCAAATATTTGAAGAGAAGACAAAAAGTGGTGACAAAATTATTATTCTTCGATTCAAGATGTTGGGTTTAATTTATATTTTCTTATTCTAGTATATTCTAATTTTCTTCTGTTATAGCTACGATATAGCCTGATATGATGATATTAATTTCATATTTTTTATGTTTTGCAAGTGATTTTATTCATGTAAGTTATATATTATAGTGGTCAATACTTTTAAGTAATTGGTCATCGTTTGAATGATCTAACATGTATGTTTGAGCCTGATAAGTGATAATATGTAATTGTTCCTTATAATATATAACGATGAATTAAATGCAGACAGAGATATATCGTGTTATTTATATGGCTTTTGATGATAAGGTGGTCGAAAAGGTTCATTGTGAGCCAAAAATGTTTACAGATATTAATGCACTTATATTTATTTAAATTCACGTAGAGATATGGTAAACTGAATAGGTTTGCTATACTTAGAGATAAAATAGTAAGTAAATTAGGAAATTCCACCGTCACATGTTTGGCATTGTTCTTATATGCATAATAATATGAAATTAATATCTAGAAGTCATGGTGAAATCGACTGCTCTAACGTATTTATTTGATTGATTAACTGCATTTGATAATGAGCTTTTGCTTCTAAGATGGTCAATTTTAATTTATTCTCAATTCTATTTAATATGTTAAATAAATTTTAGAATTAGTCCATTTTTAATAGTTAATTGGTTTATTAATCATCAATTTTTGTGGGACAATATCCTTGATCGACACGTTCATTGACATTTAGAATTTTACAAACAATATACAAATGTAGCTTGAATAATGACAAAACTATTCACTTGTGTGCAGATGCAATGACCATAAGTGATTAAAGTTTTTATACTAAAAAGTTTTCAATTGCTTTTTTTTTTTTTTTTTGAGGATGATGTATTCCCATTTTGTGAGGCTAACCTGCCTACCGTAGCTCTCCTCAAGCAAGGTCTTAAAATCTTTTCCTCTTGGAGTGGCTTTCGTCCAAACTCAAGCAAGAGTGAAATTTTCCTGGCTGGAACTGTATTCTCTGTATTCTCTGTGAATTTGGATTCCATGAAGGGAACTTGCCGGTACGCTACTTGGGGGTTCTTATTATTACTTCGAGGATCAGCAAAGCAGATTGCTATGTCCTTGTCAACCGTATAACTGCAAGGTTCATTCTTGGACTCAACGCTTCCTCTCTCTTGCTGGATGGTTTCAGCTTATCAGGTCAGTTCTTCATGTTATACAAGCATTCTGTGCAAGTGTTTTTGTTTTACTTATAACCGTGTTGGACCAGATAGAGAAAATCCTTAGACAATTCCTGTGGAAAGGTCCAGATCTAGGCAAGGGTGGTGTTAAGGTAGCTTGGGATGATGTTTGCCTTCCAAAAGAGGAAGGAGGGCATGGTATTAGTAGACTCTGAGATTGCAATAAAGCTGCCATGCTGAAGCATATCTGGCTCTTGTTCTCAGACAAGGAGGTGTTTTGGTGTAGGTGGATTCATTCCACATTCTTAAAAACCAAGAACTTTTGGGTCACTAGGAAACCAACCTATGGCTCCTGGGTCTGGAAGAGTCTGTTGAACCTAAGGAGCAATTTTTGGAAGGCCTTCTAATGGAAAATTGGCGATGGCCTCGCAACCTCTTTGTGGTTTGATAATTGGCATCCTACAGGGCCCCTGAACTTGTTTTGTTTAGACTTGCTTATCTACAGCTCAGGGTTTTCTAGACAGGCTTCTATGGTTGACCTCTTCTTAGATGCTGGACAGGCTCTAAAGATTGTGCTTGAATCGTGGGGTCATCCCTTCCGATCCTTGCTGGTGACCCGGATCGTTGTTGCTGGCAAGAAAGCCCCTCACGCCACTTCATGGTGGCAACGGTGTGGAACTCCATCAGGAAGAAGAGGGCTCGGTCCTTTGGCATGCCTTCATGTGGAGCAACACCATAGTGCCATGTTATCAGCTTAATCTTTGGCTGATGGCCAAGCGTAGTGTCACGCCCCGATACTCGAGCGAGTGCCCATCTCTCACTTGGTCTATTAATAGCAACGTCCCAGGACGCATCGTCGACCATTTCATTTTAATATGCATGCGGAAGCAGATATAAAATCCTTGGACAATAAAACAATGTGATAGAAAAGTAGGGCTATATTTTTCACAACTGAAAAACCACAGACACACTTTTATACCTCATATTATATATTACAATATTATTTATAAGAGTCTGATCTATCATATATTAGTTCACACATTGGGTTTGCAAAACAAGGTGGGGGTTTCAATTCTCATCCGGTCATACTCTTGATCCTCCTCTGGATCCTCTTCCGACTCCTCTTCAGGTTCATCCTCAAAGTCCTCCTCTTTAGGCTTTTTCTCAAGTTCCTCCTCCGGGCACTCCTCCTCCTTAAAGACTACTCATTCTTCTATGCTCCAGCTAGAGTCTACTGGTGATTGCTTTGGAAAGTCGGGATCATCACCCAACTTAGGATCTTTCGCATCAACCATTGATCCATCTTTATGATCTGCTGTCCCTTCTCTAAATGCTGCCTCTAAGACAAACAGGGGCACATCACCTTTCGGCACGAGACCCTTTCTTTGCCCATCATGGTAGTGACGATACCACGACCTATACTTGTGGGGCACCAGGCCATCTCTACCTACATCGACCTAGACGGTGGATTTCACCAAAACATACTTTAGACCTTCCAAGTGGGGGTTGAGAAGTGATATCCTATCTCGATGACCTCTTCGGGAATACGAAAATGCATGGGAGGATGAGGAGGTGGAGGTGCTGCCATCTAAGGACCTGAAATATTATCCCATAACGGGGTGAGATTACGTCTCAACAAGTTTTAACCCCCTAAGACTCGATTAGGAAGCTAATACACCTTAGGGCTGCCCAAGCACAACATGAGTCAAAGGACTTACCTTAGCCTTAGTCTCTTCCTGCAAGTTAGTTCAATTCATAAATATTAATGAACATAGCACTCAATCAAATCAGATCGAATCCTCGATCAATCAATCTAGTCGATTACATGTCAATCAAACCATTTCCTGGCCATTCTAGCCAACACTATGCATTTTCCAAGATGATATGTCTAGTTACCGAGCCATGTGTATTCTCCAAGATGACATACTTAGTCACCAAGCTACGTGCATTCTCCAAGATGACATACCTAATCAGTGAGCCACGTGCATTCTCCAAGATGATATACCAACTCAACAAGTCATGTACATTCTTCAAGGTGATATACTTATCCACCGAGTCACGTAATACAACATTCTTTTTCACCACTTTAAACAACCCACCAAAATATTATTGGTGTTATAGGCCGACGCTCGGTTATTTTCCAATCAATTACTGAAATTAAATAATTTAGGAATAAAGTTCTAAAACCATAATTAAATCAATTCGACACAAATTAGAGCTCACATAAATAAACGGACTGCACCACAATGATCAACGTAAAATTCCAGTCATCGGTTATCCCAGCCTAATTTCCAAGAAATAATTAATTAATTAAATAATTACAGAAATTATTAAATAAATGCAATAAATCCAATTTAGGCCCGTAATGCCTAATTGGATGTCATAATGGATCCGGAAAAATTTCAAGGTTCATTTAATAAATAATAGAACCTATTTACTTACTAATTGCTACAACTAACCACCTAACATGCTTCGGTAAATCTCTAATTTAATTACTCTAATATAATATATCAACCTAATCACACTTAATTAAACCTAATCAATCCCTAAGCATCATTAGCATACTAAGTGAGAATTAATGAGTAAAACTCATTTAATGAGGGGGTCATATCAAAATGAGGGGAACGTCACGAGGGTTGACTTTCCTCAAGGTGGGCCTAGCAAACAAGGCTCGGGACAACATCGAAACAGGCCAACTAGCACTTCTAAAACACACTTATCTTTTGTTCTATTCTTACTGAAACATAAGGGAACAAAGCTGATTTAGAGCGGGAATTGATCAGGAAAGGGTTAAAGGGCCAAACCGGGCCTTGTCAAGGACTCACGAAGGTCAAAGGCAGGCCAAACAACTCTGGCACGGCTTGAGGGGGTTGCTAGGATGGCGTAAGGGTGCAAGGGGGATAGATGGATGCTGGGGTCGCGCGGCAAGCGCGGGATAGCATGCGTGGGTGGCAAGGCGCATGGACGGCGACGGCATGCGACGGCGGTGGCATGGCTGCTTTTGGTGGCTTGTTGGCTGTTCTCTGTAGTTAGAAGTCTCCAAGGCAAACCAAGTAAGGGGATGGAGGTCGCATAGCAAGGGGGGAAAGAGAGAGGAAGGAGAGAGAGGGAAGAGGGGTCCATATGCCTTGTTTTTCTTCTCCTTTGTCCCCCACTCTTCATCCATAGCCAAGCAAGTCTTCCTTAGCTCTCCTTAGGCCACCAAGGCACCATCTAACAATCTTGAATTTGCAAGGGAATGGTTTCAATTGGACACTTGTTTCTTCTCAAAACAACCTCATTTGCTCCTCACAAATTCCGTTAGTACCTTAATGACCAAGTTGCTTTTTTTTTTTCTATCTAGTGGATCCATATTGCATCCCAATTTTGCTTCAAAAATGATCCCCGGTATTTTCTGAACAAAAACAGCCCTAGGACGACTTTTTTTTTTCCAAAAAGTCTTAGGTTGCAGAAAAATCTTTTGAGATTGAGTCGATGTTCTTAGAATTTATTGTGATATGACAAAATCTTTAATTTATGAAATTGGACTTAAATTCATGTTTAATTTCACTCAGGCGCGTTTTTAGCATGATCTAGGTTACTGGGTAGTTTTCAGAAATTTTTAGTGCAAATGATCAGTGGTCAATTTTCTTTGAGCCACAATGAACCCACTTGACTTATTGGCGACTCTTGGTTGTTGTGAAAATCTCGAGGATTCAAATACGGACATATGGTACCAAAACAATAAGAAAATTAGTCTAGTGCCGGTCGATGAGAATTTCCTAATTTAGTAGTGTCACCCACGATTAGTCACACATTTCAATCGAACCAATCTCTCTCTGATTTCAAATCAATTTTATACTGTATCATAATGGCCTCTAAAGATGAGCATGGTCGAGAAGCCAATTTATGGTCAAATTCTTAAGTCTATCGCATTAAAATTCCTTAATGGCTTCCCTGAATAGTCTAGTTATCTCGAGAGTGATCAACTTTGAGAACAGCCCTATAGGTGCATTGAGGAAATGTCCGATTTAATCAATAGAAAATAGGAGTGAAAATCTGGGATGTTACGCGCAGACTTCCTACCTAGGCTCTCCTTTTGTCTTATGGTAGAATTAGGAGTGCTTCTTGTGCGTTTTGCAAGAGTATGCCCGACTCTATCGATCACTTATTTTTTGGTTACTATGTCACGGCTGGCGTTGTTTTCTTTTAGGCTTATAAATGTAAATTTACCTTGGCGCAAGATGATTTAGAGGGAGAACCTCCACTGGGCCGCTACTTTTTTCTATGGGTAAAGATTTCTATAATTGCATTGCCCGTTTTTTCTTTGGTGCTCTTTGTCATATCATTTGGAAAAACAGGAATAACATTCAATTTAGAGATTAGCCTCTTATTGTCCCGGCCATGAAGAACTATCTTTTTAAAGTGGTCAGAGACAAGGCTATCACCTTCATGAACATTGAAGATAATTTTAGAAGCAGAAGGTTGTAGAGAAATTGGGGCTTTGACCCGATTATATTCTCAGGGGACCTATAGTTTGGCTGGCATCTACTGTATTGGAATAGTGGGTGTCCTTTCTCCTTGTCTGAGGCTTGTTTGGAAGTCGGTTGTCCATGCCTTGCTTATCTTTTGGTGTTTGTGTTATTGTGTGTGTGTGCCGTGTTTTGTTGGTTTTTACATCTCGGCTTCCTTCCACTCCTCATGATCCTTCATTTGGAGTGTAAGTTTTGGTGCCGGGATCTTTTGTACATTTGGCCTTTCCTCAATATATTTATTACATTTTACCAAAAAAAATGTAGAGGCAAGCAATTGATGTGATCTCTAGAAAAGTTTGAAGAACTAGAGGAAACAATGGGTGATAAGATTTGAAAATCTATTTATATGGTGAACTAAGGATGATCATTAGTAAAAATGGTTATGAGGATTTTCAAATCAATCCAATAATAGTAGTTAAAACTAGGGGAACAAATTTAGAGTGACAGAGTGCAATTAGAAGCATCATTTTGCTCCCTTTATTTCGTTGCTTGAATCAACTGTTCTTTGTCACTTTTGTCAGCCTTGTTGTTTTTTTCCTACCAAAATTTGCAACAAAAAACAAAGTAGAATAGCTTAGAATTTAATTTAGTAAACACAAATACAAATCACTCTCTTCTTTTTTTGGAGGACGGAGGTGTCATTAGGTGTTTAAGATTATCCTTAAGCGGATCATAGCACTTCATGGAATGCAAAGTATGCTTGATTTTGTTTAGGGAATTCCCAAAACCAATCTGTGTGGTTTGAAGAGAATTAATTAGCTTAGTCATTTGCTCTATAAGGCTTTTGACATTATCTTTCATCTCACTCAATGCAAATGATTCTTTGTGCTCTTCTCTGAAAGGTTCACCATGAATTTTATCGCCTTTCTCTTGTCATCTTTCTCCTTAACCAACTTCTTTTGATCTTTGGCCACTTTGGTTGTTTCTTCTATTTCCTCTCCCGTAGCTGATGAAGCCCCTGATGTCTGTTATTTGTCAACCACTTGCTAGGTCTTCTTTAGAGTAGAAGTAGTCACTTCTGTCTTTCCTTTAGCAATATTAGGAGTAGGCATGTCAGTATTTCCTTCCTTAGTAGAACCTTCCTTGCTAATTTTCCATTGTTTAGTAGAGTGGCTCCATAACTGCCTTAGCCAGCTTATCATCACCATCTCCAATCTCCATAACCTTATTCTCTAGATTAACCCATCCCTTCACAATGTCTTTTAGATGCATCTTTCATATTGTCGCAACCTACCTCGATGATGTTGGAGAAATCTTCCATAATTGTTTTGAAGCTAAAAAACCGTTTCCATCAGTTTAGTTTGAAGACTTGTAGACTCTTTCACCAAAGTCTAAAGACCTCTCGGACTGCTAGACTCAAGACTCAAAGTCTATCCTCATTGATAGTTTCTAGTCCGTCGAAGAAGACTTATCCAGAACAAATGTTTCGTTAAGGATTTGACTTTATCGATTAGAGAAGATCTCTTGGCTAGATATAGCATGTCGGAATCCATTATTCAAATCAAGATTGATTAAAAAATTGTGGATCCGTTGATTGGCGAAGTATACTTGGAAGGTTCTACTTATAGAAACCGAGATCATGATTGTATGGGCGAGCAGGATTGATGGACTATCGTCATGTTCCTTAAATAGCTCGAAGATCTTCCTAATTGATTCTGTCCAACAAGTAGATTGGAAGAATTCCTTTGGTAAGTGTTAGCGGGTATGATGGCATAAATGAGTATATAAGGAAGACGTTCCAGTTGTTTGAGTGTGTGTGCGATAGAAGAATTCCAAAGTCTTAAACTTTTTGTTCTTAGTCAATTCATTTGTTGAGTGAAATATTGTATGCAAAAGAGAGTTTATATCTTTGAGAAACCTTGAGGAAGTGTGGTAGAGTATCTACACTGTGGAATCAAGGGAGAGTTTTGTTGTAACAACTCTTTTGTTCATCGTAAAATCTAGCCGGTGGGCTGTCAGTGCGGAAGAGTGGACGTAGGCTTGGAATAAGCCGAACCACTATAATTTCTATGTTCATTTTCTCTTCCTTACTCTCTTTTACTTTGATAATAATTCATTTTGTTAACAAAATGCAAACTTCCTTTCTATTGTCTATTTAGTATTGCTTACTTATCACGAGAAAGTATTTTTACACCTATTCACCTTGCTTTAGGTGCTTATACTAGCTATCTCAATTGGTATTAGAGCCTATGTACTCACTTAATTTGAAGTGTTTTGCTTCAGAGTTAAAGATCCATGGCTAGTATGTTGGCTCCAGGGCTGGTAGAAAGGTAAAGCAATACCAGACCGCCTTACTTTGATGGAAAGTAATACAACATATGGAAAAACAAGATGAAGGCATTCCTAAGATCAAAGGATCCTCTGGAACGGGACGTGGTAGACAAAGGAATTATTCCTAAAGCTGCACCTGTCTCAAAGAGAGGAAAAGAAGCTATTGAGTCTAGTGAAATGACTCAGGAAGAGATAACCAAGAGACAATCTCTTGATGCAAAAGTAATTTATTTTTTATATTGCGCTTTGTCACCTACTGAATATAACAGAATATCTTCTTGTATTACAGCCAAAGAAGTTTGGGATAGATTACACATCACCTATGAATGAATTGATTGAGCGAAAGAAACTTGAATCAACATTCTCCTCGATCAATACGAGGCTTTCAAAATTAAATCAGAAGAATCTATTACCGACATGTTTAGTCGTTTTACAAAAATCGTGAATGGTCTTGAAAATCAAGGTCAACCAATTTCTGATCCCATGAAAGTAAACAAGCTATTGCGTGGACTCTTCAAGGATTGGAATCACATAAAGACCTCAATAAGGGAGACACAAAGAATTATGTCACTATCTATCGATGAGTTGGTTGGGACTCTTCAGTTTTATGAAGTGGAGTGAATCAATGAAAACGAAGATCCTAAAGGTAAGAAATCAATTGCATTAAAATCCAATAATGATTCTTATGTTACAGATTCTGAAGACGATATGGATGATGAGGAGCTTGCTCTCATGATAAGAAGATTCATAAAGCTGAATAGAAAAGGAAGAAGATTCAATCCAAAGAAACAGAGTTTTCAAAAGTAACAGAGTAAGTCTATTGAGGATGATGAATCCAATAGAGATGTAGTCTGCTTTGAATGTAAGAAAAAAGGACACATCATATCCAACTGTCCCCTTTTGAGGAAGAAGAAAGGAAAAGCTGAAAAATATCGAAAGGCTCTTAAAGCAGAAACCTGGAGTGATACAAAATGTGAAGAAAGTGATGATGATTATGCCAATATATGTCTAATGGCACAATCAGATTCAAATTCAAACTGCGAGACAAACTCAGATTCAGACCATGAAATCGAGGTAAGTAATTTGAAAATCCATACTAAAATCTCTAGATATATTGATGAATTATGTCTTAGTCTCAAAACTTCTCTTAAAAGGATTTTCGAACTTAAAAGAGAAAATTCTGCACTAAAACAATAAGAAAATGTTTTGAAAGAAAATGTCAAAAGTTTAGACAAAAGTGTTTCTACCTTGAAAGAAAATGAAGGCAATCTTTCAAAATAAAATGTATTTTTGAAAAATGACATCTCAAATATTTCTAAAAGATTTTCTATAGGATCTGAGAAATTGGAAAAAATTCTTTATGCTCAAAGACCTTATTTCAATAAATCTGGTTTGGGAATGATTGCAGAAACCATTCCTCTAATTGATTTTCCTAAAGTAAATGAAAGAATTAAGCAAAGACCTACAGGAGATGCTTACAAAAATCATTTCCAAAGAGTTTTTGTAAAACCAGTAGGTTGCAATGCTTTTAAATGTTCTAAATGCAATAGCTCAGACCATTTTGAAAAAGAATGTCCTATGGTTTGGAAACCTGTTAAGAAAGTATGGGCAAATACCGTATATTATACTAACACCAATGGACCCAAGAGAATATGGGTATCAAAGAAAGCTTGAGTCTCTTTTCTAAATACAGGTAACTATCAAGAAAAATGTTAAATGGTACTTGGATAGTGGATGCTCAAGGCATGTGACAGGAGATTCAAATTGCTTCATAAAACTTGTTTAAGTTAATGGTGGAAAAGTTTCATTCGTAGGAAACAACAAAGGAAAAATTGTGGGATTCAGAACTGTAAAGATTGGAAGCCTCATGATCAATAATATTTCCTTTGTGGAAGGACTCAACTACAATTTGCTAAGTATTAGTCAATTGTGCGACATCGGTTTCAAAATCAATTTTCAAGAAGGAATATGTTCAGGAATCTGTAAAGACTCCTCTTAGTCTTTTACGGGTCGAAGATATGGAAATATCTACTTCTTGGATGTCAAACTAGATGAAACCCAATATCTAATCTCAATTCAAGAAGAAGCAAACTTATGGCACTGAAAACTCGGGCACATCAACATGAAACAAATAGCCAAAATTTTAGCAAAGAAGCTTGTTCGAGATCTACCCAATCTGTCATACCAAAAGACTGATCTATGCACACCATGTGTGTTGGGAAAACAGGTAAGAAAATCATTTAAACCAATAAACCAAGTTTCAACTAACCGTGTATTGCAGTTTCTGCATATGGATCTCTTTGGACCAACCAGAACTCAGAGCATTGGAGGTAAGAAATATTGCCTAGTAATTGTGGATGACTCACGATTTACGTGGGTATATTTCCTGGCAAGTAAGTTTGAAACATTTTCTTACTTTGAAAAGTCTGCTAAAAAGGTCAAAAATGAGAAAGGGTATGTTATTTCAAGTATACGAACAGACCATGGAGGTGAATTTGAAAATCAAGACTTTACAAAATTCTATAATGAATCTGGTTTTCAGCATGTGTTCTCCTCTCCATATACTCCAGAACAAAATAGAGTTGTGGAAAGAAAGAATATGTCGTTTCAAGAAACGGCTAGAACTCTTTTAATTGAAAGTAACATCTCTTCACGTTTTTGGGCTGAAGCAGTTTCTACAACATGTTATATCATTAATAGAGTTTTTCTAAAGCCTATTCTAGAGAAAACCCTTTATGAGTTATTCAAAGAAAAGAAGCCTATTGTTTCATATTTTCATGTGTTTGGATGTAAACACTTTATATTGAAAAATGCAAATGATCGAGTTGGCAAGTTTAAAGAAAAATCAGACAAAGGCATCTTCCTTGGATATTCAACCACAAGCAAAGTTTATAGAATCTACAACAAGAAGACTCAATCTGTAGAGGAATCAATGAATGTCAAATTCTAAGATTCTATGCAAAATGAATCTATTCAGACTCATCTTGAAGAATCTGAACCTGCTCCAGACTCTACAAAGTCTAAATCTCTAGAAGTAGCTCGGACTTCAAAAGACTAGCAACAAATGATTGTCGAAGATTCAAATGAAGAAAAAGATCAACAATCTGGCAAATCAACCAGCAATTGAAAGCATAAGTCCAGTCATTCCAAAGATCTCATTATTGGCGACATTAATGAAGGAATTCACACAAGATTCAAAAGGCGTGAAGAGTCTTGTGATGTGACTCTTATTTCTGAAATAGAACCCAAAAAACATAGAAGAAGCTTTATTTGATGAAAGCTAGATTGAAGCTATGCAAGAAGAACTTAGATAATTCAGTATTAATGATGTCTGGGAATTGACTCTTAAACCGAAAGATAAATCTATTATTGGAGCTAAATGGGTTCTCAGAAACAAGATGAACGAGAAAGGAAAGGTCGTAAGAAACAAAGCAAGACTCGTGGCCAAGGGATATACGCAAGAAGAAGGGATAGACTATGATGAGACTTACGCGCCAATAGCAAGGTTAGAAGCAATTAGATTATTACTTATTTTTGTTTGTTACAAGAATTTCAGGTTATTCCAAATGGACGTCAAAAGTGCTTCCTAAATGGATTTATCTAAGAGAAAGTCTATGTGGAACAACCACCCGGTTTTGAAAACCCAAGGAAACTAGACTCTGTATTCAGACTGAAAAAGGCTTTATATGGTTTAAAGCAAGCATCTCGAGCTTGGTACGACAAGCTGAGTAAGTTTTTAATTCAAAATGGCTTTGTCAAAGGTAAAGTACACACTACGCTGTTTATCAAAAGAGAAAGCAAAAGTTTTCTACTTGTTCAAATATATGTTAATGATATTATTTTTGGATATTCTAATAAAGTCTGTGCAAGAAATTCTTTAAGTCTATGTAGGATGAATTTGAAATAAGCATGATGGGTGAAATTGTTGGAGAAATCTTTTTAGAATATTTTGAAGCTGACAAAACATTTATATCAGTCTAGTCTGGATATCTGCAGATCGTTTAGTTTAAAGTCTGAAGACTTTCTGATCACCAGACTCAATATTCAAGACTCAAGACTCAAGACTCAAGACTCAAGACTATTCTCACCGACGTCTTTCGATCCAAGTGATGAAGGAAATCCAGAGACGAAGTAAATGGTTGAGGATTTAATCCTATCGTCTGGAGAAGATCTTTTGGTTGGATAAATATAACGGATTCTTTTGTTCGTATCTAGATCAATTGAAGATCCGATGGTCAACGAAGTATTCTTGGAATGTTCTATTCTTGGAAACCAAGATCCTGATTGTATGGGCGAACAGGATTGATGGGCTATCGTCAGGTTCCTTTAATAGCTCGAATGATCTTCTTGATTGATTCCGTCCAACGGGTAGATTGGAGGAATTCCTTTGGTAAGTGCCAACGGTATGATGGCATAAAGGAGTATAAAAAGGAAGACGTTCTAGTTGTGAAAGAGTGTGATCGATAGAGAAATTCCAGAGTCTGAAGCATCTTGATTATTAGTTGATTCATTCTGAGCGAAATTGTATACACAGAGAGTGTTCATACTTGGTGATATCTTGAGCGAGTGTGGTAGATCATCTACACCCAGAAATCAAGGAAGATCAACACTGTAACATCTCTTTGTTCATAGTAGAATCCAGCCAATTGACTGTCAGTGCAGAAGAGTGGAAGTAGACTTGAATCAAGTCGAACCATTATAAACCGCGTGTTCAATTCTCTCTTTCATTTACTTAGTCTTACGTTGATTATTACTTATCGTAAATTCATCAACTGTCTAAGTATTGCGCATCTATCAAGAAATTGTCAAGAAAAATCTTTTATATACCTATTCACCCCCTCTAGGTACTCGTACTAGCTAAATCAATTGGTATCAGAGCTCGTGTTCTTACTTTATTTGAAGTGTTTTACTTCAGAGTAAAAGATCCATGGCTAGTATGCTAGCACCAGGGCCGGTGGAAGGGCAAAGCAATACCAGACCACCCTACTTTGATGGAAAGGATTACAACATCTGGAAGAACAAGATGAAAGCTTTCCTACGATCAAAGGATTCTCTGGAATGGGACATCGTGGAAAGAGGAATCACTCCTACTGCTGCATCAGTCTCTGAAAGAAGAAAAGAGGAAAAGCTGAAAAGTCTCGAAAAGCTCTCAAAGCCGAAACCTGGAGTGATACAAAATGTGAAGAAAGTGATAATGAATATGCCAACATATGTCTGATGGCACATTCAGACTCAGACTCAGATTTTGGATCGGACTCGAGATGAATTTGAGGTAAGTGATTTTAAAATTCCTGTCAAAATTTCTAAATACATTGATGAATTGTGTTTTAGTCTTAAGACTTCTCTCAAAAGGATTTCCCAACCTAAAAAGGAAAATTCAGCCCTAAAACAAAAGGAAACCATTTTAGAGGAAAGAGTTAAAAGTTTAGACTTGAATGTTTCTACTCTTAAAGAAAAAGAAGATGATCTTTTGAAAGAAAATGTTTTCTTAAAAACGGACTTATCAAATATTTCAAAGAAATTTTCGATAGGATCCGAAAAGCTTGAAAAAGTTCTTTCAGTTCAAAGACCTTATTTCAATAAGTTTGGTCTAGGCATGATAGCAAAACAATTCCCTTGATTGATTTTCCTAAAGTAAAAGAAAGAATTAAGAAAAGACCGTCGAGAGAAGCTTACAAAAATCATTTCAAGAAAGTTTTTGTAAAGTCTCGTAGGACGAAATGCTCTAAGGTGTTCAAAATGTAACTGTAAAGATCACTTTGAAAAAGAGTGTCTTATGGTGTGGAAGCCTGTTAAGAAAGTGTGGCCTAATAATGTTTATCCTACTAACACCAAAAGACCCAAGAAAATTTGGGTACCAAAGAAAGCTTGAGACTTTATTTTAAATGCAGGTCTCCATCAAGAAAAGGGTAAAGTGGTATCTTGACAGTGGATGTTCAAGACACATGACAGGAGACTCAAAGTGCTTCATAAAGCTTGTTCAAGTAAACGGTGGAAATGTTTCATTTGGAGGAAATGGCAAAGGAAGCATTGTGGGATTTGAAACTGTGAAAATTGGAAATCTCATAATAAGCAATGTTTCTCTAGTGGAAGGACTCAACTATAACCTTCTCAGCATTAGCCAATTGTGTGATGCTGGTTTCAAGATCTCCTTTCAAGAAGGAATATGTTCTGGAATCAGTAAAGATTTTACTCAGTCTTTCATGGGTCGAAGACATGGAAATATATACCTTTTAGACGTGAAACCGAATGAATCACAATGTCTAATCTCAATTCAAGATGAAGCAAGCTTATGGCACAGAAAGCTTGGTCATGTCAATATGAAGCAGTTAGCCAAAATCTCATCAAAGCAGCTTGTTCGAGGTTTACCCAAATTACCATTTCAAAAGACCGATCCATGCACACCATGTATTCTGGGAAAGCAAGTAAGAAATTCATTTAAGCTAATAAATCATGTCTCTACTAATCATGTACTACAGTTGCTGCATATGGATCTCTTCGGACCAACCAGAACCCAGAGTATTGGAGGTAAGAAATATTGCCTAGTAATTGTGGACGATTACTCCCGCTTTACTTGGGTATATTTCCTTGCAAATAAGTCAAAAACCTTTTCGTATTTTGAAAAATTTGCTAAAAAGGTTCAAAATGAAAAAGGATGTGTTGTCTCAAGTATAAGACCAGATCATGGAGGTGAATTTGAAAATCAAGATTTCACAAAATTGTGTGATGAATTTGGATTTAAGCATGTGTTCTCCTCTCCATACACTCCTCAGCAAAATGGAGTTGTGGAAAGAAAGAATAGATCTCTTCAAGAAATGGCTAGAACTATTTTAATCGAAAGTAAAATTTCTTCACGTTTTTGGGCTGAAGCTGTTTCAACAGCATACTATATCATCAATAGAGTCTTCCTAAGACCTATTCTTGAGAAAACCCCTTATGAATTATTCAAAGGTAAGAAGCCCATTGTTTCATACTTTCATGTATTCGGTTGCAAATGCTTTATATTGAAAAATGCAAAAGATCGAGTTGGTTAGTTTGAAGAAAGATCAGATGAAGGCATCTTCCTTGGATATTCTACATCAAGCAAAGCCTACAGAGTCTACAACAAGAAGAGCCAGTCGGTGGAGGAGTCAATGAATGTCAAATTTCAAGACTCTACGCAAGATGAATCCAGTCAGACTCAGTATGAAGAGTCTGAATCTGCTCCAGACCTTCCAAAGCTCACAATTCAAGAAATCTCTCAGACTCTGGAAGACCAGCATCAAGATGTTCATGAAGATTCAAATAAAGAAAGAGATCATCATCCAGACAAATCAACCGGTAACTGGAAGCATAAGTCCAGTCATCCTAAAGATCTCATTATCGGCAAAATTAATGAAGGAATTTGAACCAGATCCAAAAGTCGTGAAGAGTCTAGTGCTGTGGCTCTCATTTATGAAATTCAACCAAAAAGCATAGAAGAAGCTTTATCTGATGAAAGCTGGATCGAAGCTATGCAAGAGGAGCTCAGACAGTTCAATATTAATGATGTCTGGGAATTGACATCTAAACCAAAAGGTAAAACTGTTATTGGAGCCAAATGGGTGTTCAGAAACAAGATGAATGAAAAAGGAAAAGTCGTACGAAATAAAGCAAGACTTGTGGCCAAAGGATATACGCAAGAAGAAGGAATAGACTATGATGAGACTTACGCTCCTGTAGCAAGGTTAGAAGCTATTCGTCTATTACTTGCATTTGCTTGTTACAAAAATTTCATGTTATTCCAAATGGACGTCAAAAGTGCTTTCCTAAATGGATTTATCCAAGAGGAAGTTTATGTGGAACAACCGCCTGGGTTTGAAGACCCAAAGAAGCCAGACTCAGTCTTCAGACTGAAAAAGGCCTTGTATGGTTTAAAGCAAGCACCTCGAGCTTGGTACGACAGACTAAGTAAGTTCTTATTACAGAATGGTTTTGTCAAAGGTAAAGTAGATACAACTTTATTTATCAAAAAGAAAAACAAAAGCTTTTTACTCGTTCAAATATATGTAAATGATATTATTTTTGGAGCCTCTAATGAAAGTCTATGCAAGAAATTTTCTAAGTCTATGCGGGATGAGTTTGAAATGAGTATGATGGGAGAATTAACATTCTTTCTTGGTCTTCAAATAAAGCAATTGAAGGAAGGAACTTTCATTTACCAAGAAAAATATGCTAATGATCTTATCAAAAGGTTTGGATTGGAAAATTGCAAGAAGACTGACATACCAATGTCAAGCTCTTTGAAGATAAACAAAGATGAAGAAGGGAAGAAAGTTGATCAAAAGCTGTACAGGAGCATCATCGGTTCACTTCTTTATCTTACTGCCTCTAGACCTGACATTTTGTTGAGTGTTTGCATCTGTGCTAGGTTTCAATCAGATCCTAGAGAATACGTTGCTTCATCTTCAAGCATCGGTCTTTGGTATCCTAAGAAGGGAGACTTTAATCTTCCGGGATACTCGACGCTTGAGTCGACCGGCTACGAGTCGATAGAAAAAGTACTTCAGGAACTTGCCAGTTGCTTGGAAGCAGGATAGCGTCTTGGTTTTCAAGGAAACAAAGCACTATAGCTCTCTCAACAACAGAAGCAGAGTATGTGGCTCTTGGAAGCTGTTGTTCACAAATTCTATGGATAAAACAACAGCTACAAGACTTTGGGATTGAAGACTCATGCACAGAAATCAAATGTGACAACACCAGCGCAATCAATCTCACAAAAAATCCAATTCTTCATTCAAGAGCAAAGCATATAGAGATTCGACATCACTTCATTAGAGATCATATTCAAAACGGAGAAATCTCGATTCAATTTGTTGATTCAAAAAGTCAACTAGCGGATATATTCACAAAGCCTTTGGAGAAAAATCAATTTGATTTTATTCGCTCCAGACTCAACATTTTGAAGTTCGAAGAAGTTAAAGTCTAGAGACTCTCCAACCTTCAGACTCAGAAAGTTGATGATCGTCAGACTCTAATCTCTCAGACTCTAAATCTCTCAGACTTAGACATTGATGACTATAGACTGTAAGTTGTTATTTTATCTCAACTCGAAAAGGTATGATCTTTCGTACAGTTATTTTGTATTCTCAGTGAAAAACGAAAAACTTGTCTTTTCAAAAGGATTAATTTTGGCAGTTATTGATTTCAAAAAGAGGTATTCGTACACTTTCCTTGTACCGATTGAACTTCCCTTTTCAAAACTGAGTTATATATATACAGTTTTCATTTTCAATCCTCAAAACCCTAAAAAGCAATCTCCTCCCAATCCGGTTTCTACTTCGTGTTCATCCTCGAGAAAGTTGTCATCTCTTCTTGGGAAAGCAAGTAAAGGAATCTTTCAGCGACTAGGAAGGATGTCGTCTTCGAGGAAGTCTTCAAGAATCGCGAACAGGGGACCACAGAGGATGAAGGAGGGACCTACCCACTTCGATCTCACAGAAGAGGAAGAATTATCGAGTTAGCAACAAAGCCCGATTTATTCTCCACCACGTCACTTAACGTCATCTACCCCACAAGGTGCGGGTCAACATCCGGAGGAAGAGATAATCGAGGACGCAGACCCAGTAAGAGTCCAAAAACCCTCTTATATTTACAAACTCTACCGTGCGTTGAAAAGTACTGGGACTCCGTTGAAATACGTGGATGATTTTCTCAAAGATAAGAATTATGGGAATGAGTGTATCTTTCTGAAAAAGATGGAGGATTTGGGAATTGCTCCCAAAGGTAAAGCAGAGGAAGCACTTGCGAATATTCCCAGTGACCCTCGTATGTCGGGACCAAATCTGACCGATGGGAACGACGATGATAAAATGTTTAGTGATTTTCAACCTAGAATGGGTGTTGCTGCGAAGGTGAAAGGAAAGAGGATGGAGTTATTTAAATCGAAGGAACATGAGAATTTGTTCTTCAGACTGCTGAAACGAGGGGTGATAAACCCTAGGAGTGTCGATTTCGATTTCTTGGATGCTGTTAATGTGAACTTAAGGGAGAAGTTCAGTCTGCTTCAACTGGAACGTTTTTGCACTGATACCACAGATGGTTATGCATAACTGACTGCATATTTCTATTCGAATCTCAGTTTTATAGATGCGAATAGAATATCATTCAGTGTTCGAGATCAGGATTATGTGCTAGACGTGGACATGTTGGTGGACATAATTGGAGTTGAACGAGGACGTTATCAACCAGTCAAAGTCTCAGTTGCTCGTGCCTCAATGGACCTTGTTGAAGATAGAGATATCGAGGGAAAAATCATCTATTCAAGGATGCGTGCCATCAACATTGTGCTGCACAAAATTGTGATCAATTGCATCAGGCCCAAGTCTACATCAAAGACTGATGTGTCTAATTCCGAAGCAAAATTGATGTATGCAATCAACTCAGGGAAGAAGTTCTCTCTCCCTCACACTATTCTCTTTCACATGTACAGAGCAATGTCGAAGGACAAGGGACAATTGCCTTACCCAGGTCTGGTGACCAAGATCTTCAGACACATGAATATTGAACCGCCACATACACTTTGTGTTCGACCGTGTGATAAGATGGTGGTAGGTTTAAAGATGTTGACGAAGATGCGTCTGAAAGAACTTTCTAAGGCAATGGAGAAATTCAGAGTGAAGACTCCAGTTTCGTCTGCTTCAAAGAGAAAGGGGAAGGAGGCCATTGGTGCCCCATCCAAAAAGAAGAGAACTCTCATCCTGGAGGATGAAGATGATGAGGAAGATCCTACAATCACTGCCTTGATAAGGACCAGACGTTCTGTTCTCCAATTGACAGAACATCAGAAGAAACAGAGAGAAGAAGAGGAGCAAGTCAAGAACAGAGAAGAAGAAGAGCAGCGAGAGAAAGAGAAAGAAGCTGAAGAAGAAGGAGAAGAAGAGCAAGAAAAGTTTGTAGCTGAATCTGGAGAAAAGGGGAATCAAGATACAGAAGAGCATGATCATCACTCTTCCCCTTTTGATGTCCTAGAGACAGGGGGAGTTGGCGAGCAAGAAAGGACCTCACCTCATGCTGCCAATAGTGAAGGTCTAAGACAGTCTCCAGCAGACCCAAAAGAATTTCAGGCTTCTCAATTGTCTGAAGAAGGACACGATACATCAACACCAAATCTGCAAGACTATACAGAAGCGCCATCGTCTGCATTCACTCCATCTGAGAAAGCAAATGCAAGTACACAGACGGACAATTCTGCAGATTTTCGTCGTATCATGGATATTCTTCTGGAAATGCGTGGCCAAATCTATGCTCTGGACTGTGAAATTCAAGCCATGAAGAATGCTGGACAAGCATCTTCAGTTACCTTGGAGGACAAAATGAAAGACCTCGCTCTACAACTTCAAGCCAATGCCAAAGGAGAGGAGGTAGCTCAACTAAGGGAAGACTTGAAGAGGCTAGAAGGCGTAGTCCAGTCCATGGGAGATTTCCAGATTGTGCGCATTCCCAAGCAGACTTGACTCCTTTCTCACCTTTTTAATGATGACAAAAAGGGGGAGAAGCAATTTGAACCAACCAACTTTCTTTGACTTCAAATTTATTTTTGTGGTTGAATATGTTTGTCTTTGAGTATGACTTGAGTGAACTTGGGTGTGAACTTGAATTTGACTGAATTGGCTGTGGATTTTAATGCTTGACTGTTTGCATTTATATCAAGTATTGTTATATGGTATTACTCATGAAAGACTAACCAATTTTCTGTGGATGCAGAGTCTGGTTGTTTTGTTAAATCTTTATGAGATAGCCATATTCTTGAGAAATGTTTTTGCAGGTCAAAGTGGTTCAAATCTACAGGAAAGTTTTGTCACCATCAAAAAGGGGGAGATTGTTGGAGAAATCTTTCCAGAATATTTTGAAGCTGACAAAACGTTTCTATCAGTCTAGTTTGGATATCTGCAGATCGTCTAGTTTAAAGTCTGAAGACTTTCTGATCACCAGACTCAATATTCAAGACTCAAGACTCAAGACTATTCTCATTGACAGTCTTTCTGATCCAGTGATGAAGGAAATCTAGAGCCGAAGTATATGGTTGAGGATTTAATCCTATCCTCTGGAGAAGATCTTTTGGTTGGATAAATATAACGGATTCTTTTGTTCATATCTAGATCAATTGAAGATCTGATGGTCGACGAAGTATTCTTGGAATGTTCTATTCTTGGAAACCAAGATCTTGATTGTATGGGCGAACAGGATTGATGGGCTATCGTCAGGTTCCTTTAATAGCTCGAATGATCTTCTTGATTGATTCCGTCCAACGGGTAGATTGGAGGAATTCCTTTGGTAAGTGCCAACGGTATGATGGCATAAAGGAGTATAAAAAGGAAGACGTTCTAGTTGTGAAAGAGTGTGATCGATAGAGAAATTCAGTCGAAGCATCTTGATTATTAGTCGATTCATTCGAGCGAAATTGTATACACACAGTGTTCATACTTGGTGATTCCTTGAGCGAGTGTGGTAGATCATCTACACCCAGAAATCAAGGAAGATCAACACTGTAATATCTCTTTGTTCATAGTGGAATCCAGCCAATTGGCTGTCAGTGCAGAAGAGTGGACGTAGGCTTGAATCAAGCCGAACCACTATAAACCGCGTGTTCAATTCTCTCTTTCCTTTACTTAGTCTTACGTTGATTATTACTTATCGTAAATTCATCAACTGTCTAAGTATTGCGCATCTATTAAGAAATTGTCAAGAAAAATCTTTTATATACCTATTCACCCCCTCTAGGTACTCGTACTAGCTAAATCAGAAATAACCTTCTTTCTCGGGCTTCAAGTGAAACAACTGAAGGAATGAACTTTTATTCATCAAGAAAAATATGCTAATGATCTTGTCAAAAAGTTTGGACTGGAGAATTGCAAAAAGACTGATATACCAATGTCAAGTTCCTTGAAGCTGGACAAAAATGAAGGAGCAAAGAAAGTTGACCAGAAGCTATACAGGAGTATCATCGGTTCACTTCTTTATCTTACTGCTTCTAGACCTGACATTTTGTTTAGTGTTTGCATTTGTGCTAAATTTCAAGTAGACCTTAAAGAATCTCATCTAAGTGTTGCAAAGCATATTATCAAATACATTGCCTCAACTTTAACTTTGGGTCCCTGGTATCCTAAAAAGGGAGATTTTACTCTTCTTGGATACTCAGATGCAGACCTAGGCAAATGCAGAGTTGATAGAAAGAGCACCTCAGGTACCTATCAACTACTTGGAAGCAGGACAGTGTCTTGGTTTTCAAGGAAGCAAAGTACAGTAGCTCTTTCTACAGTAGAAGCAGAATATGTAGCTCTTGGAAGTTGTTGGTCACAAATCTTGTGGATAAAACAACAGTTAAGAGACTTTGAAATTGAAGATTCATGCACTGAAATCAAGTGTGACAACACCAGCACAATCAATCTCACTAAGAATTCGATTATTCACTCAAGAGCAAAACATATAGAGATTCGACATCACTTTATTAGAGATCATGTTCAAAATGGAAAAGTTTCGATTCAGTTTATTGACTCAAAGAATCAATTGGCGGATATTTTCACAAAGCCTTTGGAGAAAAATCAATTTGAAGCTATTCGTTTCAGACTTAATATCTTAAAATCTGAGGAAGTTTAGACCCAAGATTGAAAGTCTAAAGATACTTAGACTTAGACGATCAAGATTTTCTATGGTAAGTTATTTTATTATCTCTCGAATCAAATCTCGAAAAGGTACGATCATCAACCCGTGATTGATTATTGTAATCTTTCCTTTTCCAAAAATGAGTTATTTTTGAAATGACAGTTATCTAATTTTTAAAAGGCAGTTATTTTTTTTTTTTAAAAAGGGGCTTCTTTATATTTCCTTTTTATGACGTTCCATATGCCTCTCTTCAACTGTCTTATATATTGTCGGTTTCTCTTCGCTTTACTCTCAAAAACCTTAAGAGAGCACCGATCCTCCATTTCTGTCTTCTTCTCTTGTTTAATCTTCGAAAAGTTGTCATCTTTCTTGGGAAAATAAGCTTAGAATCTCTCAAAGACTATGAAAGATGTCTTTTCAAAGAAAGTTTTTAAGGATTGCAAACAAGGGACCATAGCAAATGCGTGAGGGGCCTACGCACTTCGATCTAACCAAAGAAGAAGAATCTCCTAATCAGCAACAGAGCCCTTAACATTTTCAGCAGTGTCCATCTCCTCATTCTAGACCTCAGGATGTTGTATATCGAGAAAAGGAAGAAATAATCGAAGACGCAGAACCTGTAAGAATTTATAAGCCCTCTTTTACCTACAAGCTTTATTGTGCTTTGAAGAAGGGTGGTACTCCTTTTAACCACATTGATGAATTTCTGAAAGACAAAGGGTATAGAAATGAAACTTTCTTTTTACGCGCAATGGAACGTTTGGGAATTGCCCCTGTGGGGTCGGTGAAAGAAGCCTTTGCTAATATCCCAAATGATCCATGGGTTGGAGGATTTAATCAACCAGATGGGAACGATGATGATAGGATGTACAGTCAGTTTAAACCGATAATGGGTGTTGTGGCAAAAATCCGAAGTAAAAGGACAGACTTGTTTTGATCGGAGGAATACAAGGAACTATACTCTAAGTTGCTGAAGCATGGGGTAATAAGCTCTAGAAGTGTGGATTTTGATTTTCTTGATTATGTGAATGTCAATCTGCGAGAGAAATTCAGTCTTCTTTAGCTTGAACAATTTTGTTCTGAATCTACCGAAGCGTATGTTGAACTTACTGCTTATTTCTATTCGAATCTCAGTTTCTTGGATGCGAATAGGTTCTCTTTTAGTGTTCGAGATCAAGATTATGTGGTTGATATGAATATATTGACTGATGCGATTGGGGTTGAAAGAGGGAGATATAAATCTATTAGTGTGTTTATTACTCGTGCAACGTTGGAGCTTGTTCAGGATAGAAGGACAGAGGGAAAGATTTCCTATATGAGAATGAATGCGACCAACGTTCTGCTTCACAAGATTGTGATTAATTACCTCAGACCAAAATCTACTTCAAAGGCCGACGTTTCAAACTCGGAGGCAAAGCTGATGTATGCCATCAATGCTAGGAAAAAGTTCTCTTTTCCACACACTATTATGTTCCACATGTACAAGGTAGTGGTGAATGACAAGGGTCAACTTTCTTATCCAGCTATTGTGACCAAGTTATTCAGACATTTGAATGTTCAGCCTACCTGAATTCTTTGTGTTCGAATGTGCGATCAAATGGTGGTAGGACTGAAAATGGTCTCCAAAATGTGTATGAAGGAACTCAACAAGGTGTTGGAGAAATTCAAGGAGAAAACCTCTGTCAAGTCTCATCAAATCTCTTCGGTTGCAAAGAGAAAATGGAAGGAGCCCATGATTGCTTCATCCAAGAAAAGAAGAGCTCTCATCATTGAGGATGAAGAGGATGAGGATGATATCACCATTTCTGCAATGACATTGAAGAACTTGAGTCGTTCTGTTCGAGAATCAACGGAGAGACAAGAAAAAGACATGGATGAGACATAATAGAGGACTGGAGAAAGAGAAAATTTGGAGGCAGAGGAAAGACAAGCATAGGAGAAAGAAGTAGAAGAAGAAGAAGAAGATGAAGAGGAGGAAAGAATTGAAGAAGAAGAAGAGGAGAGAGGAGATCAAGGGAGATCCTAAGAAAAGAGGAAAGTCCTCATACCCTACTACCAAGAAGCATGAGGAACACTTTTCTCCACTTGAAGGCATGGAAACATCTGCCTTTAGGGGGAGATCCTAAGAAAAGAGGAATGTCCTCATACCCTATTACCAAATGAAGGAGTAAGGGTGAAGATGTGGCGCAATTGAAGTAGGACTTGAAAAAGCTAGAAGGGATTGTCCAGTCAATGGGAGATTTCTAGCTTGTTCGTGTTCCCAAACAATCTTAAATTCCTTTCTTTTTTCATCTCTACCTTTTTAATGATGACAAAAAGGGGGAGAGATGTGTAGATTTGATTTGAATTTTTGAACTCTTGACTATTATGATGTTTTGTTTTGACTTGACTTTTGTGTTTGGCTGTTTGGATTTGGACTGGATTTGGATTTGATTGTTTGAATGTTTGTTTATCTTAAGCACTGTTGATATCTCATGGCTTTGCTTATTTAAAGAACTAATCTACCTTATGTGGATGCAGATTCTAGTGTTGTTAAGCCATTTATTTATGTGAGATATCCATATTTGCTTGAGTAATGTTTTGCAGGTCAAAGATATCCAAATTTGCAAGAAAGTTTTGTCACCATAAAAAAGGGGGAGATTGTTGGAGAAATCTTCCTTGAGTGTTTTGAAGCTAACAAAACGGTTCCATCAGTCTAGTCTGAAGACTTGTAGACTCTTTCATCAAAGTCTGAAGACCTCCGGACTGCTAGACTCAAGACTCAAAAGCTATCCTCATTGACAGTTTTTAGTCCGTCGAAGAAGACTTATCTAAAACTAGATGTTTCGTTAAGGATTTGACTTTATCGACTGGAGAAGATCTCTTGGTTGGATATAGCATATCAGAATCCATTATTCAAATCAAGATTGATTCAGGGATTGTGGATCTGTTGATTGGCGAAGTATACTTGGAAGGTTCTACTTATGGAAATCGAGATCCTGATTGTATAGGCGAGTAAGATTGATGGGCTATCATCATATTCCTTAAATAGCTCGAAGATCTTCATAATTGATTCTGTCCAACGGGTAGATTGGAAGAATTCCTTTGGTAAGTGCTAACAGGTATGATGGCATAAAGGAGTATATAAGGAAGACGTTCTAGTTGTTTGAGTGTGTGCGCGATAGAAGAATTCCAAAGTCTGAAATTCTTTGTTCTTAATCAATTCATTTGTTGAGCGAAATATTGTACGCAAAAGAGAGTCTATATCTTTGAGAAACCTTGAGGAAGTGTGGTAGAGTATCTACACTGTGGAATCAAGGGAGAACTTTGTTGTAACAACTCTTTTGTTATAGTGAAATCCAACCGGTGGGCTGTTAGTGCGGAAGAGTAGACGTAGACTTGGAATAAACCAAACCACTATAATTTCTGTGTTCATTTTCTTTTCCTTACTCTCTTTTACTTTGAACTTTGATCATAATTCGTTTTGTTAACAAAATGCGAACTTCCTTTCTATTATCTATTTGGTATTGTTTACTTATCACGAGAAACTATTTTTACACCTATTCACCCCCCTCTAGGTGCTTATACTAGCTATCTCAGGTGACACCCACCTAGAAGTTCGGCTAGTGAATTACTAAGCTTAAACTTAGTTCGGGCTCTCTCAAACCCATACCAATTCACAATTAGATTCAAATTCTTTAACATGTAAATAATTTTTATCTAAGAACCACCACTAATTGATTTATGGTGAGTCGTTTAGAAAGCGAAGTAAAGTATCGGGAGAATTACTTTACTTCTACAAACCAAAGATTAAATGAGTTTGGGGACTTGAATATGCTAGATTACTACAATGCTTTTTCAATTTTATTTTGGAAAATATTTTGTAGGCAACTTAAATTGATTTAACTTATCTCTAATATGCAAGATGATTATGTGGGTACGCAATCATTATCAAACACTCAATAAAGTAAGGCAACAAATATATTGCAAATATATAGAAGAGTTTACTTACCTCGAAGCAACTTAACGTGCACTAATAATAATTAAAAACACATATTGTCCCTAACATGGTTTTCATTTATTAGACACTTTCAAGCATTTTTTTTCTTCTATTAAAATGAAAATAAGCTATATGTCATGCAATTTGACTGTCTAGCCTAATTCTAATGATGGACAATAATTAATATGCAACTACCCTACATGACATGCAATCTAACTAAACAAACCTATTAGGCAATTGCTAGATGAACATGCATTAATGACATGACCTAAACTATATGGCATGGCAAATGACACGAATGTGATGCAATTAATCTATATGACGTGTCATGTCTTGAACACCGAGCGCGAGAACATTCCACGGCGGTCGTTTAAATTGCGACATCTTAGGACGCGTTGCCGACCCATTCTATTTATCTTTCAATTAAACGCAAGCTGAAGCATTTAATGTAAATACCCAGTCAACCAATCTAAGGGCAGGGATAGTAAACACATCAACCATTTCTAAAATACTGCTTTTATTATTTACTATTAACCTTAAGAAATTTAATAAGCACAAGCCTTTCTACGGCCACTTCCTACCGACTAACTCAAAAACCTTCAAAGGTCAAGGTTAACTGAACTTCTCTAACACTGGGACCAACCAAAAGTGATGCCAAGCATGCCCGCGTCTTGGTCCATTAGGACCCCAAACTACATGCGACGGTTCTTCATACTATGGGCCTGAAAATAATTATCAACAACGGGGTGAGATATAAATTCCAGCGAGTCAATAGCCTAAGCCTCGATTTGCTAATTTGTTTTGGAGGCAACCCTAAACATACAACATCACAAATCCTTACTTTGCCTTGGCACACCCCTGCATGTTAATAATTCACACATGCCAATATCAATGTATCAAGTATAGCCAATAAGCAGAAGACATTCATAACATCCCATGCGTAATGCCACGACACGTGTTTCAATTATTAAACCTCTCGGACCACGACCAATACATAAGTTGGCAGTCTTCTGGCATGACCAGGTATTGTCCTACCCCATCAGGCATGGCATCATCCCACGTACTTATATGCATCAAAACAACATTTCATTAGGAGCATCGGTTCGGGCTCAACGGCGACTCGTCATCCGAACCCCCGCCAAGCATCCGATAAAAATCAGACATTGTCTTGCATATTCATATGTATCAAGATGGAACCATTACCCCACATAATCATATGCACAGGGCCATTATGTGACCACACGAGCACTCAACAACTTAAGCATGCCAAAACTTAAGCCAATTTTTATATGTCGTCAATTAGCCCGGTGGAAAAGAGTTTGTGCTTAAATAACAAATCTCAGATTTTTTTTTTTAAATTCCAGTAAAATAATTGCACGTGGTCAAGTACTTTAAACCAACCTGCTAAATTTTGCACACTTTCATTTTAAAATCACATTGCCCCATTTAACACATAAAATACGGTGTCCAAGCATGACATCTCAAATTTTGCCATTTTCTTACTAATAAAACGTTCTTTGAAAATAGCATATAAAATTCATGTTTTGGGCAAATAATAGAACGTCATTACAAGCTCAGACAATCATAATTACGCATAAAATCATCCAGAAAAACAAGCATCAAATTCTACTTAATGGCTAATCCGTCATTAATCTACACTAATACAATTAATTAAGCTAATTACGATTAATTAAACTAAACTCAATTAATTAATCTAACTTTAATTAATTAAACATTAATCTTCATTAATTAAAATAATAATGCTTAATAAAAATAGACCTGATTAATTAACCTAACACGGTTAATTAATCTAATCGTAATTACTTAAACTAAAATTAACTAACGTTAACTGCCATTATCCTTAAACTAACCTACCCCTAAATGTAATTAACTACCTAATCGAAGATTAGGAGTTGACTCACGGGTTTTCCAATGGTAACGGACTTGTGGCGACGGTGACAACAACAACGACGCGATGACATTGAGGATGTGATGCTCGTGGCTCAATTAGAGACTCGATGGTGGTGGTGGCGGCTCAAGCTCATGGCTTGGGCTTGGGTGTTCAATGGTGCAACAGTGATGGTAGACGGTTCGAGCGGCGATGAAGTGGCGATAAGGCATGGTGGTCAAACGGGCGGCAAGGTGGTGGTTTAGAGAGGGTGGTTCAATTAGAGATGGTAGTGATGGAGGTGGTGGATGGTGGTGGCAAGCAGCGGCATGACTGCATGGGTGGATAGCATGGGGGAACGTAGGTGGTGATGGTTCGATGATGACGGGGTGTGGTTAGGCGGTAGAAAAAGAAAGATGGAGGGAACAAAAATGGGGGAAAATGGGGAGGAGAAGAAGGAGAGAGAGGAGGGTGGGGGAAAATGGGGGAGGAAGAGTCGACTGAGGGGGGGAGGGGGGGAAGGTGGGAGGGCGAGAGGGGGAGAGAGAGAGAGATTTACTTTAGATTTTTCTCTAAAAATCCATCATTCCTTGCACCAACATTCCCCAAAATCCTCCTAGCCAAGCCTTATGTCCCCTTATTTTCTTTTTGTTCCCTTTTTCTTTAAAACCAAAATTTTGGCCAACAAATTACAACTTTGCCACTGGGTTTGGTTTTTCCCTTTTTGGTTCCCAATTTTCGTTCGATAATTTCTTTTTCAAAATATTTCAAACTTGCTAATAATTCAACAGACGATGAGGTGAAGTCCAATAAATTAGTCATTCGGTACCCAAAATCATATTAAATTTCATGGTTAAAAATTGATTGAATGTGACTTTAATATGATCCAAACTATTGGGTGGTTTTATGGATTCTCACATGGTTGACCCGTGGTCAATAATTTTCGATTCACGTTTGTGCCTTTTTGAATTGTGGACGATCCTCGGTTGTCATGTAATCATGAGGGTTCAATCAAGTATCATGAGTATAGGATCAACAAGAAATTGATTTATTGTCATTCGACGCAAATATTATAATCGTGCATAATCACCTGCGAATGTACTACATACGATTTAACGTTCCTCAGTAATATCATCATGACTCTCAAAGTCATGCGCGGTCACAATACCAAACCATATATAGTGAATAGTGGGGTCCTGAGCCTTGGCTAAACCTTGGAAATCTTAATGCCATAATGCCTTTCAAATTCTCCTAGCCATTATCCTGCTGCAATAATTCATGCTAAGAATAACGCCCATGTTGTGGTATATCCGTTCGCTATTGACTTATAATAGTGTGGTATTGACCCATGTCAATCCCTATGGTCGAGCAGCCGATCACTAATCAAATTCTCTAGTCTTTCATGCTTTAACCCTTCATGGCATCATCTGATAGATTAGTTAATTCATGAGTCATCAAGTTCAAAGTAAAATAACCATAAGTGCATCGATGAAATGACCATTTCATATATTTTGAAATAGGAGCCAAATTTTGGGATATCACAACATGCACATGACATCATTCTATTTTTTTTTTCCAAAATTCATCATTAAAAATAAATGAAATTAACTTATCTAGAATAAAAAAAATATCTAATTCAATTTAGGCATTAAACAATGCCAATTCCTAATTTAAATTGTTAATCCTTATCTCAAATATTATTGAATCTACTTAAAAATGCAATTTGACCTACTTTTTGTTTTTTTGGACAAGGAAAGATATCAATTTTAAGAAATAAAAATTCCATTTAAAGCCTTATAGATAGAATTAAAGATTATATTATAGATAGAATTAAAGATTATATGCGATTGCGGCTTGGAAGTATATCCTAATTGATAATATGCCCATCATTCAAATGAATCGAATTAAAATCGATATTATTCAAATTAAGGAATAAAATTCTGCAGATAATGTGGCCAAATTTGAATCAACAGTGGCGGACAGTGGCGCGATGTGGTGATCGAGGGTGGGACTCACGGTGTAGACTCGAGTCACGAGGTAGTTCACAGTAATGCTAGCCGGCGAGGTCTCGCAATGGTGCTCAGCCCGGAGAGATCACGGGGGCTGCAACGCGACACCACGAGATACCGTTCGCAATTTAGATTACGAGGGAATCCCAAGGCAAGACCGATTGAAGACCTGCAACCAAAAAGAAATGTGAAGTTCTCTGGTCTCGAGTCAGTAACACAGAATAGCAATAGAAGTTCAATTTGTGCGTATTGTGTCATCCAAAGCATAAATCCCCAAGTACGTCGGTGTGTGTCTGTCCTTATGAAGTCCGCACCCTGGGACGTGTCATCGCATGTAGGACTTCACAGCAGGGACGCCATCGGGAGTCCGTTGAAGCTGTTTGACTTGCTGGAAATAAACCACACGATGTGGACAGGACACGCCAGCAGATCGTCCGGTGGGAAGCAGCTTGGGTCGCGGTTCATTGATGGTCTTCTGGTCGGACTCTCGGTTTGGTAAACACGGACGAACCTTGAGGACCTGTGAAAACAGAAACTCGGATGGAACGATTAGCAGCACGAGATGGCGCAGCTGATCGTCTAAGTTTAGCTTGCGACTTGATGGATCACAACAGCAACAGCTCGCCATGTGCAGCAGGTCTTGAGCAGTGATGACAAGGTTGGCATCGTCTCTGTTTGGGCTCAGCAGCAGCGTCTCTGTGACAGGGGCAGCAGGAACGGGAACAGCAAGTGCTTCGTCGTCGGCCAGGAAGGAAGCAACGTTGATGTTAGACAAGGTCACGTGACTACGTTGCAACTGGGAACTGCTTCGTTGTTGTTCGAATTGCGCTGGTTCCGGTGTTGCTGAAGCAGCGAACGAATATCTCACCTGGCCGTGAATCTGAGGAAGAAAGAAAGTAATGGCGGGATGGGAGGGTGAGTGAGCTCTTGATGAAGAATCGGCACCAATGTCCTCTTGGCCGTCTATATATCTTATTCTTTTCTCGTGAACGAACGTGCTCTCGTTCTCTTTGCTCTGAATCGTGGCCGTGTATTCTCAATTGTGTGGCCTCCTTTTATTGTATTGCTGTGCCTTTTAGAGTCCAGGAAATCAAATTTTGGGACAAGGAAAAGAAATATATTCTTTGATTTCCTCTCTATCAGGTGAGATTGGTTTTTATTTATTCTCCTTTTGCTATATTGCCAATATCACGTGAATATGACAGAGGAATCATAAAATCCCTATACCGATTCTTTCCTCTTTAATGGCGGTCAATTTCCTTCTTGCACATCCCACAACCTTGACCGAATTTTTGCGCATATAACCCAAAGATATTGCCGAGAATTAATGATGTGACCAAATCTTGATAATAATATGAAAACTATTTTTTTTTTAATCTGGCACGCATAATTTCGGTCAACTAAAGGGCAATCTGGGCTTGACCAAGATTTTGTTCATATGAGCTTAAATTCAAGACCATCCTTTAAGTCCGTTCGCTGCCCATCCGATGAATATGCAAGTGTATGGGCTTAACTAATTACTTGTGAAATGCTCGTAAAATCTATATGCAGTTTTAACTAAATATTTTTGTTAGGGGTCACAGTCGATCTCTAATTTTATAGGCAATAAACAATTAACTAGATTATCAAAATTTAGGGGTCAACTCTCATAGTCTCTTTCCCTTTCTCCATATTGACCATTTTTTCCCTCCATGGATAATTCTATAGTTACAACATCCTTGTCCTTCAGGATAAGGGTAATTAGATCACTATAAAGTAGTTTTCCAAACCTCTTCCTTTTGGTTCTATAGATATTGTTGATAACAAAATTTTGGCATTCAATTTAGTTATTAATCACATAGAAAATTAGGAATTAAATTTTAGCCCCTAAACAAAAATATTTTTTAAAATTGCATATGGATATTAGGAGTATATTCCAATTAATTGCATTTGATTGGGCCAGCGATGGATGGACTTTAATGGATGGCTCTAAACTTAATGAAATTGGACTAAGCCAAAGAAAATTCTTGGCCAAGCCCATGGGCATTATAAAAGATGAAATTTTCATTGGAAAATGCTGAGTTGGAAAATATTGGTTTATTAAGAGATGGCGAACTTAAGGAGTAATAAACTTTACATTATCTTAATTTTGGGAAGCAAGTGTTTGAATAAGGTAATAATCTTATCTTAATCAAGATTAATATATTTTATTGCCTCATTTGAATTATCGGATTCTTGATTGAATTCTTAAACGATGTTATCTTATCCGAAATTTCCTGAGTAGCCTTTTAAATTAGGGGAGTATTCCTTAATTTCCTAATGTGCCATTATTGTCAATCCGATCTTCCACTTGAGGTATAATTCGCGATTGCACTTGAAAATCATTAATCTAGTCTCATGCCAAAGGTACGATTCCCGATTGCATGCAAGATTGGCCAATCCATTCCTCATGCCCATGATATAATTAATCAATTTATTTCCAAAATTAGATGGATATGGACAATATCTTGTGTGATTTGGTGCCATATTTGATGTGGATATGATTTATTTCTATCTTTGTTTGATTTGAATTGATTTTGCTTTAAAAAATCCAAAACAAATTAAGCAATAAATAAAAATATATCAGTTTTTAGATAAGGTTGCATATCTAGAGCAATTTCTAATTCTAAATTTAATAAAATGCCAAAAATTTCTTCTTAGAATAAATTGGATTTTCTTTTCTAGGATAGTTTGCATGTTTAAATAGTATTTAATTAATTTGGAATTTAACAAAGAAAAATGCAAAAAAAGTCATGCGCACATCATTACTATGTGCCACGTCATTCACATCTTGCTACATCATTCATAACTTGCCATGTCATCATCACCGTCATGTCATCGCTTGCAGATCATTTAGTAATTATATGTTAGGCTCATGAAATTGTGTGTCATGCTAGAATAGTCGCATATTAGTTTTGCTTGTTGTTAGAATCAAGTCATGCAGTTAAAAATTTGTTTGTCATGCTAGAACAATATATTTAATTGTTGTTAGAGTGAGGACATTATAAGTTATGTGGTATGTTTTGTTCGACTAGTAGCATGTGTTGCATAAAATATGATTTTCATTAAACAATAGAAAATCTTAAAAAAAAAAAAAAACTTTGAGTGAAATTGCATGTTAATTAGAAAACATATTTAGGTTGATGTGATTTTCTAACATTGTAGATGCTTTCGCTACCCTAATATAAGCATTTCCTCATTATGCTTGCAATTTATTTATTGCTTTGCTTTACTGAGTATTAAATCAATTCAAGCTATTTGCAAAATATATTTTAAAGATAAAAAGAAAATGTATCGAAAAGGCGTTAGAGTAATCTAGTGTAATCAAGCCCCTGGACTTATTTAATTTCTAGTTCATGAAAGTATAGTATTTATTTTGATGCTTTACTTGAGTATTTAATTGACACGTCATAAATCAATTAGTGACGACTCTAGAAAAAAATTATTTGCATGTTAAAAACTTCAACTTGAGTTGCAAATTGATATGGGCCTTAGCTAAGTGTAGGTTTAACAATCCATTTAGGCAAACCCTTAGATAGTGCACTTGAGGTGAGGTTGTGACAGCTTGGTGAATACTAAGGAAATCCTTGATGATTTTTGAATTTATGGGTGCTTTCTTTGAGCGATATGCATTCTCTATGACCATGCTCCCTTTGGTTGGTGAACATTTTGTAGGTATATTATGCTGCTTTTTTATGTGGTCTGCATAGTTATAATGAAGCTCAAGCAATATCTCAATCAATAGTTTGAAATGAAGGATCTTAGACAACTCAGCTATTGTCTAGCCTTAGAGGTTTCTTCAGAGTCCTATTATTGTCTTTCTTGAGTTGAATATACATTTTATTTCCTTTCTTGAACGGGACCTTATAACGGGATTTCTAGACTTCTTATTGATAAAGATGAAACTCATCTTGCAAATCCTACACCTTTTGTTTGTTGCACTATTACTCGTCATGAGATCACCGATGCTGTTCAAATTGTCCATCAGTTTATGACCACTCCACCTACTACTCACTTTAATGCAATTCTTCCGATTATTCATTATGTCAAGGGTAACTTATTTTAGCCCTTCGCTTTTTTTGCTCACTCTATCTTACAGTTGTGATCTTACTTAACTACTTCTTTCAAGCAAACTCACTTATATCTTGAAGTAACAAGAAATAAACCGTCATTGCTTGATCTAACATAGAAGCAAAATATCATGCCCCTTTTGCTATGTCATTTTGTGATGGTTACTATCACGCCCCGAATCCCGAGTATGCGAACATCCCTTGGCGATCGATTAAAAATGCGACGTCCCATAACGCGTTGCCGACCCACTCATTTTATCTTTTGATTATATGCATGTGGAATCGACTTAAATAAACACCCAATCAACCAATAGAAATAGGGATAGTAAAACACAACAACGGTTTTCCCAAAAACAACGATTTATTTATCAATTGGTTAATCCAAGGAGTTTAATATGTACATGCTTACAACAAAAGAAACTCCCACGTGACCTACAAGCAAAAAGGGTCAGAAGGTCACGGTTAACTTCTAGCTACACAAACTCCAAACATTTGCTCTAGTATCCAAGCGCAAAGTTGGGCACGTAGTCAGGCGGGTACGGCTCCCCAGGCCCATCCAAATTGGAATCTGGATTCACAACGACACCATCAGGGATGTCGATGTCCATGGGGTCACCTACTTGCCCTTTCATGTTTCCAATGGGCAGTCCATCAAAACCGTGAAGTTGGACCCACTCGATCATCGTTTGTCTCCCTAATGAACTGCGCTTTGAAGTTGTGGGGCACCACATGTACCAACCTCTCGTCTACCCATACTGTCGTAACCACCAGCTCTCGAGTAAGGCCAATCCCAGGGATAGGATATAGAGTAGTCTCTATGTCCATGTCCCAAGGGACCCCAAAACGTACAAGGCGACACTCCATACTACGGACCTAAAAATTTTTTACAACAGCAAGGTGACATAAAATCTTAGCGAGTTAAATCCCTAAGCCTCGATTTGGATGTGAATTCGCCTTGAAGGCAGCCTAAGCATGCACCATACATAAACTCACCTCGCCTCGGCAAACCCCTGTATATTAGTATGTCTTGCACAACAACAATAGTGTAACATGCATAATTAATAATTATAACACATACTAAAATTTCAGGTGCATTGTCACCACACATGTTCCAATTATTACGACCCCTCGAACCACAGCCCACACAAGTGTCGGCGGTCTTTCGGCATGACCGGGCATCGTCTCACCCCATCGGGCACGACATTGTCTAGAACCCCACCTAAATGGCATTCCATAAAGGAGCTTTAGTCCGGCCTCAACCGCGACTTAGCATCTAGACCCCCGCCGGGCATCCGACAAAATTGGGCATCGCCCCCCAAGCTCCCGTTGGGTGACGGATTTGATTAAATGACCACTCAAGCATACCATCAATCAAGCCAACTTTATTGCTGTTACTTAGCCAATAACACAATACTTCACTTTCAAATAATAAACTTGGCAATTTTTCATATTTAAAAATCCCGGCAAAATATTCGTACGTGGTCATGTATTCAAAATCAACCTGTATTTTTCTATTCAATTGCCTATAAGACTGTCTTTTGTAATAATAAGAGAAACTTACCATAGAGCAATCGATAACATGATATCGTACGTGCAAACAATCGAAATCATGCATAATCTCATCCAAGAAAACGAGCACGAAATTCTACTTAATGACTAATCCTTACTAATTACACTAATTACGATTAATTAAATAAATCACAATTAATAACAACTAAATTCGAGTAATTAATCTGATCATGATTAATTAGACTAATCGAAATTATTTACATGATTAATTGGTCACTTTTGGTTTTTAGTTGGGGTCTTTGCCATTCCGCTACGTTGGAGTGCCTATTATAGCTACCAGACTAGGGAAGGCTTACTATAGCTCCTTAGTAAATGCTATCACTGCTAGGGTACAATCTTGGACTCAATGCTTCCTTTCTTTTGCGGGACATTTGCAGCTTATCAAGTCAGTGCTCCATTCCATTCAGGTTTATTGGGCTAGTGTTTTTATCCTACCATGCTCGATTCTCAATCCTATAGAACAAATACTCTGGCAATTCCTTTGGAAGGACCCGGTTTTTGATTTTGGGGGTGCTAAAATTGCTTGGAACAATGTATGCTTGCCTAAAATGGAGGGCGGCCTGGGGATTTGTACGCTACATGAAAGTAGTAAGGCTTCAATGCTCAAGCATATTTGGCTCCTCTCTACTGATAAGGAATCATTATGGTGTAAATGAATTCGCTCCACTTTTTTAAAACAGAAAAACTTATGGATTGTCTCGAGCCCTACCTTCTGTTCTTGGGCTTATAAGAAGCTGCTTGACTTCCGGGAAGTTTTTCAATAGCACTTTCATTGGCATATTGGCAATGGCCTTTTGGTTTCTTTTTGGTTTGATCCATGGCACCTGAGAGGCCTACCCAACATATTTTTTTTTTCTAATCTGGATATTTATCAGTCTGGTATTTCTCGCTTGGCTTCGGTTGCTGATGGGCTCTCATTCTTTGACCCCTCATCTCTTGCTTATACCACCCTTACAAACTGGGGAGACCCTCTCCCGGTGCTCAAACACAAGAATGACTATCTCCAATGGCTTGGTCTTTCCTTTGGTACCTTCACAATTACGTCGGCTTGGAACTTGATTCGCCTTAGAGGTCATTCAGTGCCATGGTCCTCTTTTATATGGAGTTCCTCGCTACCCCCTCGCTACCAAGCCCACCTTTGGTTGATCATTCGGAACCGACTACCAACCCAGGTTTCATTACTTACCTATGGTAGGATCCTTTATTCTGTTTGTGCATTTTGTTCTTGCCGTCGAATTCGATAGATTACTTATTTTTTGGTTGTCATATAACTGGAAGCCTTGCACTCTATTGGGCATCCAAATGCAATCTTGCTTGGCAGAATAAATATTTGTTGGAAAACCTAGATTGGGCTGCCAAGCATATTGTCGATTGGAGCTTTCACCAGTCTTTGGCTCGCTTTGCCTTTGGAGTTCTATGTTACATAATTTGGAAAGAGAGAAATAATATCATTTTCCGCAATCAGTCTCTCTATCTCTTGGCTTTAATGATGCACCTTCATAAGGCTATTAAGGACAAGGCATTGACCTTTCAACATGTTCCGGACATTCCTAGGAATAGAAGACTACAACGAAGCTGGGGGCTCCATCCGTCTATCTTTGATTGATTGTGCTTACCCTGTTGTTGTTGTTGGTTTTTTATTCGTTGTTCTTATTTGCTCCTTTGGTTTACTTGTTGGATCCATGGCACCCTTACACTTTTTTTGACTCCTTTGTCTTTTGAGTGTTTGTCTCTTGTTGGTGCTGGGACTCCCCCCTGTATATGTTTTGGTAAAGTCTATACATATCTTACCCTTACAAAAAAAATAATAATAAAAATCCGTGCTTGTCAAAGTGATGTCGTATAACTAGCTAACTAAATATTACTTCTAATAATGAAACGTTTAAATAAACTAAAAACAAGTTAAATGATTTTACCATTTATAACAAAAACAAACATATATGAAAAAACCAAACGGCATTCTAGTAATTCTGAATTCTGTCATTTATCAAGAATGGCATGGTAATACATACATAAGTCGAGGTTGAATTAGTTCTCATGTACGACATTTCCGAATCCGATATCCAAATGTTGATATAGCTAGTATAAACACCTAGAGGGGGTGAATAGGTGTAAGAACAATTTCTCGAGATACAGAAGCAATACTAGGCAACCGATAGAAAGGAAGTACTCTTTTGCTTAACCAAAATGAATTATGATCAAAGCAAAGTAAGGAGTAAGGAAGAGAAGATTAAACACAAGGTTTATAGTGGTTCGGCTTATCTCAAGCCTACGTCCACTCTTCCGCACTGACAGCCTATTGGTTGGATTCCACTATGAACAAAAGAGATGTTACAGCACAGCTTTTCCTTGATTCCACAGTGTAGATGTTCTACCACACTTCCTCAAGGTTTCTTACAAATATAAACTCTCTTTTGCGTACAAGTTTTTGCTCAAATGAATTGACTAGATAACAAGGAGCTTCAGACTTTAGAATTCTTCTATCGCGCACTTCTCGAACAACTTAGAACGTTTTCCTTATATACTCCTTTACGCCATCATACCCATTGGCACTTACCAAAAGAATTCCTCCAATCTACCCGTTGGACAGAATCAATTAGGAAGATCATTCGAGCTATTAAAGGAACATGACGATAGCCCATCAATCTTGTTCGCCCATACAATCAGGATCTTGGTTTCCATAAGTAGAACTTCCCACGAATATTTCGCCAATCAACGGATCCTTAATCTTCGAATCAATCTCGATCAATTAAAAGGATTTTCGTTATGTCATATCCAGCCAAGAGATCTTCTCCAGTGATAAGGTCATATCCTTAATAAAGCATCCAGTTCTGGATAGCCTTTCTTCAACGGATTAGTAACTGTCAATGAGGATAGACTTTAAATCTTAAGTCTGGCTGTCCGGAGGTCTTCAAACTTTAAACAGCAACCTTCAGACTAGACTGATGGAAACGTTTTGTCAGCTTCAAAACATTTCAAAAAGATTTCTCTAACAATCTCCTCCTTTTTTATGGTGACAAAACTTTCCTGCAGATTTGGATAACCTTGACTTGCAAAACATTTCTCAAACAAATATACATATCTTATAAAGATAAATGGCTAAATGAATAACACTAGAATCTGCAACCATAGAAAATAGGTTAGTCTTGAATATGATAAAGCCATCCATAAGATATCAATAGTAGTCAATAGCAGTCAAATCCAAATTCACATCTAGACACAAAATTAAAGTCAAACATCAATCCAAATCAAACAATCCAAATGATTAAAAATTCAAAGTTTGATTCAAATCTTTCTCCCCCTTTTTGTCAGCATTAAAAAGGTTGAGAAGAAAATGGAATAAAGTCAAGATTGCTTGGGAACGCGGACAAGCTGGAAATCTCCCATGGACTGAACGATCCCTTCCAGCCTTTTCAAGTCTTCCTTCAGTTGTGCAACCTCCTCACCCTTAGCATTAGCCTGAATCTGAATAGAGAGGGCTTGGATCTGATCTTTCAAAGAAACTAAAGAAACTTGACCTGCATTCCGCAAGCTTTGAACCTCGCATCCCAGAGTATAAATTTGACCACGCATCTCCAATAGAATATCCATAATTCTGTGAAAATCTGCTGAGCTGTCAGTCTACGTACTGGCTTCAGCACGATCTGCAGATGATGGCATATCAGAATAATCACGCATATTTGGCAATGAAGCATCATGTTCTTCTTCAGGAAAATGAGAGGCATGAATGTCTTCTGGGTCAGTTGGAGAGCGGCTGACTCTCTCATTGGTAGCAGCTGACATCCCTCTTTTCTCATTATCTCCCCATGTTTCTATGCCTTCAGGTGGAGAAGAGTGTTTTTCAGGCTCTCATTCCTCTTGATTCATTCTCTCTTCTTCTTCTTCTTCTGCTTCTTTTTTGCCAAGTGCTCTTTCTTCTTCTTCTTTTTCATCCCTTGCCTCCTCAGCATCCTTTTCTTCTGCTTCTCTCTCCTTTGCTTCCTTCTCCTCTCTTTCTTTCTCTTCTCTTTCTCGAGTCTTCTATTCTGAGTCTTTCACCGGAGCAGAACGGCTCAAATGTTTCAACGCCATTGCAAAGATGGAGATGTCTTTCTCATCATCTTCATCTTCAACGATGAGAGCTCTCCTTTTCTTGGATGGAGCAACCATAGGCTCATTTCCTTTTCTTTTTGATGCAGAAGAGATTTGATGAGACTTTACGGGAGTCTTCTCCTTAAATTTCTCCAACGCCTTGCTTAGCTCATTCAGACGCATCTTGGTCACCATTTTCAGTCCTACCACCATATGATCACACGATCGAGCACAAAGAATTTGTGGAGGCTGAATATTCAGATGTCTGAATAATTTCGTCACAAAACTTGGATAAGGAAGTTGACCTCTGTCTTTCACCACTGCTCTATACATGTGAAACATAACAGTGTGAGAAAGAGAAAACTTTTTCCCAGTGAGAATGGCATACATCAGCTTTGCCTTTGAACTTGAAACATCAGTCTTGGAAGTTGATTTCGGTCTGAGGCAATTGATTACAATCTTGTGAAGCAGAATGTTAAACGCACTCATCCTTAGGTAGGAAATCTTTTCCTCTATTCTCATGTCCTTAACAAGTTCCAATGTAGCACGAGCAATAGAAACTTTGATCGGTTGATATCTTCCTCTCTCAACCCCTAACACATCTACCAGCATATCCATATCTACTACAAAGTCTTGATCTTTGACACTGAAAGAGAATCTATTCGCATCTAGGAAACTAAGATTCAAATAGAAATAAGCAGTTAATTCAGCGTAAGTTTCTGTGGTGTCAGAACAGAACTGCTCAAGTTGAAGAAAACTAAACTTTTCCCTCAAGTTCACATTTACAGCATCCAGAAAATCAAAATCCACACTCCTAGGGTTTATCACCCCACGTTTCAGTAATTTTGAGTATATATCCTTCTGTTTCTTCGATCTAAACAACTCTCCCATTTTTTCTTGATTTTCCGCTGCAATAGCCATCCTCGGTTGAAATTGGCTGTACAATTTATCATCATCATTCCCATCTATCGAATTAAATCCCCAATCACGAGGATCACTTGAGATATTTGCAAGGGATTCTTCTGCCACCCCTTTACAAGCAATTCCCAAACTTTCCATTTTCCGCAAAAAATGTATATTCATTCTCATATCCTTTGTCTTTAAGAAAATCATCGACGTAGTTCAATGGAGTATGAGTCCCTTTTAAAGCACAATAAAGCTTATAAATAAAAGAGGGCCTTTGAACTCTTACAAGATCTGCGTCTTCAATGTTTTCTTCCTCTTATTGATGACCAACATTTTGAGGACTAGATGGTGGAGAATGACGCTGCTGAGAATGTTGTGGGCTCTGTTGCTGATTTGGAGCCTCTTCTTCCTCGGTGAGATCGAAGTGAGTAGGCCCCTCATTCATTCGTCATGGTCCCCTGCTTGCGATCCTCGAAGACTTTCTTGAAGATGACATCTTTCTCACTCTTTGAAAGATTCCTTGCTTGACTTTCCCAAGAAAAATGACAACTTTTTCGAAGATTAGGCAAGAGAAGAAAACAGGAATGGAAGATCGGTTCTTTTTAGGGTTTTTGGAGAGTAAAGTGAAGAAGAAGCAACAATGCATAATCGGCTAAAAAGGGGGCATACGGACCGTCACAAAGGAAAATAAAAAGATGCATTTTCAAAATAATTGCCCTTTCCGATAAAATAGTCATTTCAAAAAACAACTTCCTTTTCGAAAACAAAACGTCGCAATAGTCATGTCAATTAGATATAGCAATAATCAAACACGGTTGATGATTGTACCTTTTCAAGATGAGATTTAAGAGAGAGAATAACTTACGGTCAATGTCTTGTTTATCTGAGTCTGAGAGTCTCTAGACTTTGATTTTCTCATACCTGAAAATGTTGAGTCTGGAGCGAATAATTTCAAATTGATTTTTCTCCAAAGGCGTTGTGAATATATCCGCCAGTTGGTTCTTTGAATCAACATACTGAATCGAAACTTCTCCATTTTGAACATAATCTCTAATGAAGTGATGTCGAATCTCTATATGCTTTGCTCTTGAGTGAAGAATTGGATTTTTGGTAAGATTGATTGCACTGGTGTTGTCGCAGTTAATCTTCGTACATGAATCTTCAATTCCAAAGTCTCTTAGCTGTTGTTTTATCCACAGAATTTGTGAACAACAACTATCGAGAGCTACATACTCTGCTTCTGCTGTAGAGAGAGCTACTGTACTCTGCTTCCTTAAAAACCAAGACACTGTCCTGCCTCCAAGTAGTTGACAGGTACCCGAGATGCTCTTTCTATCAACTCTACAACCAGCTAGATCTGCGTCTGAGTATCCAATAAGAGTAAAATCTCCTCTTTTAGGATATCATAGGCCAATGCTTGAAGTTGAAGCAATGTATTTAATAATACGCTTTGCAGCATTTAAATGAGATTCTTTAGGGTCTGCTTGAAATCTGGCACAAATGCAAACACTAAACAAAATATCAGGTCTAGAAGCAGTAAGATAAAGAAGTGAGTTAATGATACTCCTGTATAGCTTCTGCTCGACTTTCTTTCCTTCTTCATCTTTATCTATCTTTAAGGAACTTGACATTGGTATTTCAGCCTTCTTGCAATTGTTTAGACTAAACTTTTTGACGAGATCATTAGCATATTTTTCTTAATGAAAAAAGTTCCTTCCTTTAGTTGTTTCACTTGAAGCCCGAGAAAGAAGGTTAATTCACCTATCATGCTCATTTCAAATTCATCCTGCATAGTCTTAGAGAATTTCTTGCACAGACTTTCATTAAGAGATCCGAATATAATATCATCGACATATATTTGAACTAGCACAAAACTTTTGCTTTCTCTTTTGATAAACAGAGTAGTATCTACTTTACCTTTCACAAAACCGTTTGAATTAAAAACTTACTCAGCCTGTCGTACCAAGCTCGAGGTGCTTGTTTTAAGCCATATAAGGCCTTTTTGAGTTTGAATACTGAGTCTGGTTTCCTTGGGTCTTAAAACCCAGGTGGTTGTTCCACATAGACTTCCTCATGGATGAATCCATTTAGGAAGACACTTTTGACATCAATTTGGAATAACCTGAAATTTTTATGACAAGCAAATGCAAGTAATAAACGAATTGCTTCTAACCTTGCTACTGGTGCGTAAGTCTCGTCATAGTTTATCCATTCTTCTTGCGTGTATCCCTTGGCCACGAGTCTTGCTTTGTTTCTTACGACCTTTTCTTTCTCGTCCATCTTGTTTCTGAAGACCCATTTAGCTCCAATGACTGATTTACCTTTCGGTTTAGGAGTTAATTCCCAGACATCATTGATACTGAATTGCCTAAGCTCTTCTTGCACGGCTTCAATCCAGCTTTCATCAGATAAAGCTTCATCTATGCTTTTGGATTCTATTTCAGAATTAAGAGCCACAGCACTAGACTCTTCGCGCCTTTTGGATCTTGTGCGAATTCCTTCATTAATGTCGCCAATGATAAGATCTTTGGGATGACTGGACTTATGCTTCCAGTTGCTGGTTAATTTGTCAGAATGATGATCACTTTCTTCACTTGAATCTTCAACAGTCACTTGCTACTGGTCCTTCAAAGTTTGAGCTGCTTCTTGAGATTTAGACTTTGTAGAGTCTGAAGCAGGTTCAGGATCTTAAAGATGAGTCTGAATAGATTCATTTTGTATAGAATCTTGGAATTTGACATTCATTGATTCTTCCACATTTTGAGTCTTTTTGTTGTAGACTCGTACGCTTTGCTTGTGGTTGAATATCCAAGGAAGATGCCTTCATTTGACTTTTCTTTAAACTTACAAACTCGATCATTTGCATTTTTCAGTATTAAACATTTGCATCCAAACACATGAAAATATGAAACAATATGCTTCTTTTCTTTGAATAATTCATAGGGGGTTTTTTTCTAGAATAGGCCTTAGAAAAACTCTATTGATAATATAACATGCTGTAGAAACTGCTTCAGCCCAAAAACGGGAGGAGATGTTACTTTCAATTAGAAGAGTTCTAGCCATTTCTTGAAGCGATCTATTCTTTCTTTCCACAACTCTATTTTGTTCTGGAGTATATGGAGAGGAGAACAAATGCTGAAAACCAGATTCATCACAAAACTTCGTAAAATCTTGATTTTCAAATTCACCTCCATGATCTGTTCTTATATTTGAAATAACATATCCTTTTTCGTTTTGAACCTTTTTAGCAAATTTTTCAAAGTAAGAGAAATTTTCAGACTTACTTGCCAAGAAATACACCCAAGTAAATCGTGAGTAGTCATCCACGATTACTAGGCAATATTTCTTACCTCCAATGCTCTGTGTTCTGGTTGGTCCAAAAAGATCCATATGTAGAAGCTGTAGTACACGGTTAGTGGAAACTTGATTTATTGGTTTAAAGGAATTTCTTACCTGTTTTCCCAATATGCATGGTGTACATAGGTCAAACTTTTGATATGATAAATTGGGTAGGCCACGAACAAGCTTTTTTGTTGAAATTTTGGCTATCTGCTTCATATTGATGTGCCCAAGCATTCTGTGCCATAAGCTTGCTTCGTCCTGGATTGAAATTAAACATTGCGATTCATCTGGTTTCACATCCAAGAGGTAGATATTTTCATGTCTTCGTCCCATAAATGACTGAGTAGAGTCTTTACTGGTTCCTGAACATATACTCTCTTGAAAGTAGATTTTGAAACCGTTATCACATAGCTGACTGACACTGAGCAGATTGTAGTTGAGTCATTTAACTAAAGAAACATTGCTTTGTGAGGTTTTCAATTTTCACAGTTCCAAATCCCACAATTTTTCCTTTGTTGTTTCCTCAAAATGAGACTTTTCCACCATTCACTTGAACAAGTTTTATGAAGCAATTTGAATCTCCTGTCATATGTCTTGAGCATCCACTATCCAAATACCATTTAACCTTTTTCTTGATAGTGACCTGCATTTAAAAAAGAAACTCAAACTTTCTTTGGTACCCATCTTTTCTTGGATCCATTCGTGTTAGTATGATATGCGGTTTTTGCCCATACTTTATTGACAGGTTTCCAAACCATTGGACATTCTTTTTCAAAGTGATCTGCACTATTGCACTTTGAACATCTAAGAGCATTATGACCTATTGGTTTTACAAAGGTCATTTTAAAATGATTTTTGTAAGCATCTCTTGAGGGTCTTTGTTTGATTCTTTCCTTCACTTTAGGAAAATCAATTAAAGGAATAGTTTCAGCAGTTATTCCCAAACTAGATTTATTGAAATAAGGTTTTTGAACAGAAAGTATTTTTTCTAGTTTCTCGAGATCCTATTGAAAATCTTTTGGAAATATTTGAGACATCATTTTTCAAGAATGCATTTTCTTTTGAAAGATTATCTTCACTTTCTCTAAGAGAATAAACATTGATATCTAAACATTTCACATTTTCTTTCAAAATATTTTCTTGTTGTTTTAAGGCAGAATTTTCCTTTTTGAGTTCGGAAATCCTTTTAAGAGAAGTCTTAAGACTAAAACACAACTCATCAATGTATTTAGAAACTTTAATAGAGATTTTGAAGTTACTCACCTCAAATTCACTATTTGAATATGAGTTTGTCTTGGAGTTTGAATCTGAATCCGATTGTGTTATCAGACATATGTTGGCATAATCATCATCACTTTCTTCACATTCCATATCACTCCAAGTTTCTGCTTTAAGAGCCTTTCGATACTTTTCAGCTTTTCATTTCTTCTTCCTCAGAAGAGGACAGTTGGGTCTGATGTATCCATTTTTCTTACATTCAAAGTAGACTACATCTTTATTTGATTCATCATCTTCAACAGACTTAGTTTGTTGCTTTTGAAAACTTTGTTTCCTTAGATTGAATCTTCTTTATTTTCTATTCAGCTTTCTGAATCTTCTTATCATGAGAGCAAGCTCCTCATTGTCCATATCGTCTTCATAATCTGTAACATCAGAATCATCATTGGATTTTAATGCAATGGATTTCTTACCTTTAGGGTCTTCGTCTTCATTGATTCGTTCCACTTCATAAGATTAAAGAGTTCTAACCAACTCATCAACAGATAGTGGCATGATTCTTTGGGTCTCTCTGATTGTGGTCTTTATGTGATTCTAATCCTTGGAGAGTCCACGCAGTAGCTTGTTTACCTTCATGGGATCATAAATTGGTTGACTTTGATTTTCAAGACCATTCACAATATCTGTAAAACGAATAAATATGTCAGTTATGGATTCTCCCGATTTCATTCTGAAGGCTTCGTATTGACCGAGGAGAATGTTGATTCTGGTCTCTTTCACTCGATTGGTTCCTTCATAGGTAATATGTAATCTATCCCAGACTTCTTTAGCTGTAACACAAGAAGATATTCTGTTATATTCAGTAGGTGATAGAGCACAATATAAAGAATAAATTGATTTTGCATCAAGAGCTTGTCTCTTGATTATCTCTTCCTGAGTCATTTGACTAGACTCCATAGTATCTTTCCCTCTTTCTGAGACAGGTGCAGCTTTAGGAATGATTCCTTTTTTTACAACATCCCATTCCAGAGGATCCTTTGATCTTAGGAACGCCTTCATCTTGTTTTTCCATATGTTGTAATCCTTCCATCAAATTAAGGTGGTCTGGTATTGTTTTGCCCTTCTATCAGCCCTAGAGTCAACATACTAGCCATGGATCTTTAACTCTGAAGTAAAACACTTCAAACAGAGTGAGTACACAGGCTCTGATACCAATTGATGTAGCTAGTATAAACACCTAGAGGGGGTGAATAGCTGTAAAAACAATTTCTCGAGATACGGAAGCAATACTAGGCAACCGATAGAAAGGAAGTACTCTTTTGCTTAACCAAGATGAATTACGATCAAAGCAAAGTAAGGAGTAGGGAAGAGAAGATTAAACACAAGGTTTATAGTGGTTCGGCTTATCCCAAGCCTATGTCCACTCTTCCGCACTGACAGCCTATCGGCTGGATTCCACTATGAATAAAAGAGATGTTACAGCATAGCTTTTCCTTGATTCCACAGTGTAGATGTTCTACCACACTTCCTCAAGGTTTCTTACAAATATAAACTCTCTTTTGCGTATAAGTTTTCACTCAAATGAATTGACTAAATAACAAAGAGCTTCAGACTTTGGAATTCTTCTATCGCGCACTTCTCGAACAACTTAGAACGTCTTCCTTATATACTCCTTTACACCATCATACCCGTTGGCACTTACCAAAGGAATTTCTCCAATCTACCCATTGGACGGAATCAATTATGAAGATCATTCGAGCTATTAAAGGAACATGACGATAGCCCATCAATCATGTTCGCCTATACAATCAAAATCTCGGTTTCCATAAGTAGAACTTTCCACGAATATTTCGCCAATCAATGGATCCTTAATCTTCGAATCAATCTCGATCAATTAAAAGGATTTCGTTATGTCAGATCCAGCTAAGAGATCTTCTCCAGTCGATAAGGTCATATCCTTAATAAAACATCCAGTTCTGGATAGCCTTTTTTCAACGGATTAGTAACTGTCAATAAGGATAGACTTTGAATCTTGAGTCTGGCTGTTCGGAGGTCTTCGGACTTTAAACAGCAACCTTCAGACTAGACTGATGGAAACGTTTTATTAGCTTCAAAACATTTCAAGAAGATTTCTCCAACAAATGTCATGCCATCTTAAACTGTAAAACATAACGATCTCCAATAGCTCATCATTCTTCCCACCCCTCTCAATCTCAAATTCCCATGACCGCGTTCTTCATTCAAAGAACCGAAATTATTTTTCTCTTCTTTGATCTTTTTTGTCTTCAGGGTTTGATGTGAGTGATCTTTAGACTCCTATTAGGAGATTCTTCATGGAAGCATATAGTCATAGCATAGAAGATTACATACGTAGTCACTTGGGCAACGAAAAGGTTTGGTGATCAATCAGGACGACTTCAACATCACCTCCAGCTCACCTTCTTGCAATAAGCATGGAGAGAGAGAGAGAGAGAGAGAGAGAGAGAGTTGGATGGGAATCTCGATTGCATTGTTTTCCATTCAAACCCTAACGAATTCATCAGGGAACAAAGGACCGTCGAAAAAGGGCACCAAATCAATTTGACAACCACGGCACTGTACTATAGTATTAATAAATTGCAATGAGAACAAGCGAAAAAGTTCCCACCCTGACTTCCAAACGTGGGTTTCGCAGGCATCAAGGTGACGAGCACTTCATTTTCCACAAAAGAACAAACCGCGGAACCACTAAAATATTCAACAACAAGTACTAGAAAATACAAAATAATTCTTGGAATATTAATATTAACTAAATCTTTTATGATTCTGGGTATGAAATCTTTTGTCTGCCTCGGGCACCCTGTATTTCACAAAAAAAAATTCCATAAAATCTAATTTTCAATACTATGTGCGTGTGAAATTTGTGCACGAACATTATTAGTTGTGGATGTGACTTTACTAATATATTAATAATTGACCGATTGACAGAATTTTATTGAGGAGGAGCGGTTGTACGTTAGAGTGGCGATTATTCCATGCCGGACTGTTTGCGGATACGGATACTACCCGCTTAATTATTTTCCCAAGAACTCGTGAAAAAAAAAAGGATTATTTCCACATTAAGTCAAAGAAAAATAGTGAAAGTTCGGATTTTTTTAAGAGGTTCGGGTGACGAAAACTTTTGTTTTTGTATTTGCACGATGAGGGTTACGATCAGATCTCATTATTTTTTTTATTATGCGCACGCGAGATTTGTGCAACGAAATTACTGGACGTTGATTTGAATCTTTCAATAATTATATGATTGGGAAGTTAACAAAAATTACTTAATTAGCGACTAGCAATTGTGCACGATAGAGTTTCACTGACCACACATGAACAACGCTCGAGAATTTTCCGGTAAACACACGAGAGTAGTACGCGGATTTGGAACTAGGAATTGAATTATTTTCACAAGTCAAAGAAGAAATAGTAAGAATTTGGATCTTTCTTCTCACTTTCTACACCTAACTTACACCTAATATCGTCATCACCGATCATCCAGGAAAATCAAGGATTGAATGGGTTCGATCGCCAAATGTTAGGGACTAATTATTTGGACCCGTCAATGGAGTTGTCACTGTCTTTGCATGTGGTGACTAAGGATCTCAATTAATCAGTTATTTATTAGCAGATTAAGATGTTGGACAGGACACATTGATGTGTGCCATAATGCAGCTCACGATGAATCGCATTTTTTTTCCTTCCTAATTCCATTATTTTGATGAGTCAAATTAAAAGTTGCGTGTGGAGCAAAAAGACATGGGAGTTAAGTTGTGACAATGGGCGCCGATTTTCAATTCAAGATCTCAACCTGGTTTATTTATCTCTCTCTTCCATTCATTGGAGCTCAATGAAAAAGTACTATTTTTTTTTTTATTTGGGTAGCTTGATGAAAATTTTTGCCTTCATAACCTTAATTAGAGTTACATGTTAATAGGACCATCATGTAGTTGAGGCGTAACTAAATAAAAATGTGTCATTGATGAGGTGGGCACAGGATAAGCCTTTGATCCCACACCTTCCAGGTGTAGGTTATTGCATTGATGAGGTGGGCACAAGATATGCCTCTAATCCCACACCGTCTAGGTGTAGGTTATTGCATTGGGTAGATAAGTCTCATATAATCTTAAATTAGCACAACGTGCTTTAATGCCATGTGGATACAGATTGTGCTTGTGAGGGTCTTGGTAGGATTTTTCACTATCAAAATCAGCGCTGGAATGTTGGGCATCAGACATTTATCTAATCCCACATTGCCCAAACTTAAGTTGTTGTGTTAGTAAATAAGTCTCACATAGCATTAATTAAGACACGGTGGCTAAAGAATTAAATACTGGACAAGGTGATGGAGATAAATTATGTTCTTTTTCTTGTGTCTAAAATAGACTTGACTTATCAGGATACTATCGAGAACCACAGCAAAAGTTCTATTACCTCACATCTAAACTCATGGACCCATCTAGTTCGACTTGGTATCACTCAAAATCTTCCAAATGGATTGGCAAAAGAAATCACTGGAGAGCTGGCTTCATTGAAGTTTGCCAATGGAATACCATCTGATGCATCAGATCTTAGTCCATGCCTCGGGGGAAGGTGCAGTAAACCAAAACACAGCTGCAAAAGGGACTTTCTCCGTCGCCCGCCCGCCCCCCAAAGCACCCCCAGGAACGATTGGCTAATTTTCGGTTGTCTTAAACATAATCGAAAGCAACCCACAACGCCCGTTGGGTGACTTATTCCTTTTTTCGCTTATGACAGAAAGCAACCCACAACGCCCGTTGTTGTGTTAGTAAATAAGTCTCGCATAGCATTAATTAAGACACGGTGGCTACAGAATTAAATACTGGAGAAGGTGATGGAGACAAATTATGTTCTTTTTCTTGTGTCTAAAATAGGCTCGACTTATCAGGATACTAACGAGAACCACAGCAAAAGTTCTATTACCTCGCGTCTAAACTCATTGACCCATCTAGTTCGACTCAATTTCACTCAAAATCTTCCGAATGGATTGGCACAAGAAATCACTGGAGAGCTAAATTCGAAGATTGGTGAGAGCTAGCTTCATTGAAGTTTGCCAATGGAACACCATCTGCATCAGATCTTAGTCCATGCCTCGAGGGAAGGTGCAGTAACCAAAACACAGCTGCAAAAGGGACTTTCTTCGTCGCCCGCCCGACCCCCAAGCACCCCCAGGAACGATTGGCTTAGGCAGGGATGGGCGAAAGAAACTAGTCTAATTTTCGGTTGTCTTAAATATAATCGAAAGCAACCCACAACGCCCGTTGGGTGACTTATTCCTTTTTTTGCTTATGTCTTAAATGATTCACCATCTAATTTTCTAAGTCTGCATGATCTTTTGCTTGAAAATTCAATAGCTTTACCGAAACAAGTTCAATGTCATTGTTAATTAACAAGGTCGTTTTCTCCTGTGTAGTGATGTGATTTGATTGGCCGCCATTGTGAACCGGTAATATCTCATCCTAATGAATTTTTCGTTGCCAATGGAACACCATTTGCATCAAATCTTAGTCCAGGCTTCAAGGTAAAGTGCAATAACCATGATACATGGGAAAGTCAGCTACTTGAATGTGCTAGCGAAAGAAACTAGTCTAATTTTTGGTTATCTTAAATAACCAAAAGCAACCGACAATGCCCATTGGGTGCCGCATTCCTATTTTCGCTTATGTATTAAATGATTCACCATCCAATTTTCTAAGCATGCATGATCTTTTGCTTGAAAATTCATTACCGTTGTTGAAACAAGTTCAACATCGTTATTAATTGACAAGGCCATTTTCTCCTGTGTTTGTGACATGACGCAATTGGTCACCATCGTTAACTGGTAATATCTCATCCTTGTGATTTTTCCGTTTTGTCATTGGAACACCATCAGCATAGAATCTTAGTCCATCCCTCGAGGGAAAGTGTAGTAACCAAGATACAGCTGCAAAAACGGGACTTTCTCCGTCGCCCACAATGTACGAGTGTATAATTCATAACCGAAAGCAACTCACAATGCCCATTGAGTGCAGCATTCCTATTTTCACTTATGTTTTAAATGATTCACCACCTAATTTTCTAAGCATGCATTACCTTTTGCTTGAAAATTCAATAACTTTGCCGAAACAAGTTCAATGGTGTTTTAATTAACAAGGCCATTTTCTCCTTTGTAGTGACGTGACTCAATTGGCCACCATCATTGATTGGTAATATCTCATCTTCATGATTTTTTTGAGCCAAAAATAGTCCATTCATGTGTGGTCCACAAACTCGCTCATAAGGTCATCTAATCAAAGCAATGTCTTGATCAAATTGGCCTTGTAGTCACACTAACATGCAAACAGATTCAGCTATATCATGCAGTTCACGCAAAAAATCAAGCCGATGTATAGTCACACTTAAGTGTAAAGGTGACAAACCTTTATTGAAGTGAATATTGTCGAAATTATCAAAGGACATTTAATCTATAATAAAACGATGTATAGTCACACTGAGGTGTATAGGTGACAAACCTTTATTGAAGTGAATATTGTCAAAATTATCATTGGACATTTAATCTATAATGAGCTTATTGTCCAAGTTATAAACAAACTCATGACAAGGAATTCTTGTTGTATTATAATATGTGCTCTATGTAATATAAATTGAATTACAACATCAATTTATTTAAGTGGATACTATGGCAACATTGGATTAGAGGGCTTTAATCATCAATCATATCAAAGTTGATGAAAGGGATTTTGGATATTCAAGAATGGGGGACATAGTGTTCGTACTTGAGAATGGCATGCTCTCTTTGAGCACCGATTTAGGCGAGACCATGGGATTAAATGAATCGGTTGGATATGCGACCCAACCCAAAACTTGATTGTCTATAAAAAGAAAATGGAGTCCGTAAACCCATGATTTTTCATACTAGCAACTTCTGTTTTGAAAGAGTTGGCTACTACTAGTCATATATTAAAGATTTACTAGCCAATTGAAGGTGCCCCTCCAAATTTCTTTGATTTAAATTTGCCAAATTCAATTTTTCCACCAAAATTCCAGGCTCGACGGAATTTTCCCAAAAGATGAGACAAGATTCTAAAAATAATTCATGACATGCTCGAATATTCAATTCCCAAAATCGAGTTCAATTTCATGGTTAAAATCGACCGGACGCAATTTTAATGCGACCTAACCTACCGGGTAGCTTTTAAGGATTTTATTGCGTTTGACCCATGGTCGATAATTTTCGATCCACGTTTGTGTATCTTCAACTTATTGGTGACTCTCGGTTGTCGTAAAAATCTCAAGGTTTCAACTACGGGTACCGAGTATAGAATCGATAGAAAATCGGATTAGTGCCGTTCGACGTGAATTTTGCGATCAGGTGGAATCACCCACAATCTAATTACGTGATTCCGTCGAATCGACCTATATCCAATCACTAATTGATTATAATGGTGATGTATTGACCCTTGCCGATTATCACGGTTGAGCGGTCGATTTCTAATCAAATTCTCAAGTTTGCTGCATTTATATCCCTTAACGGCTTCATATGATAAATCGGTTAACTCGTGAGTGATTAGCTTCGAGAAAAAGGACCATAGGTGCATCGACGAAATGCCCATTTCATACTATCGAGATGGGTTCGAAAATTCATGATGTCACATTTAATGTTCATTAGAAATTTCACTAAGCTGGTAGAAGACTTAGTGTCTCATCAAAGATGGCCTAGAAAAATTTGATGTCTTGGGAATGGGCTTCATCAAAGATGGCCAAGAAAAACATGATGTATTGGAATCTCTCTCTCTCTCTCTCTCTAAGTGTTTGACTATCACTATAACTGACTCCGGAGATATGCAACTCCAATAATAACATGGATTTTGTTATCGAGTATCCTTAGACACTCATTAAGAAATCAATTAAATTTTTTTACAGTTTTTAAGATACTATTTGCCTTCGTTTTGCCTTCGTTTTGCTCATAATTGGTCACTTGAAAATGGAAATGGAATCATTCTTGATAAGTTATTGCTTAATAAGTATCTCAAGGGCACTCTTCAAAAAAACCTTAATCATATATATTCATTCACCCGAATTTTTTTTGGAGAACCCTAAACATTTTTGCCAAAAAAAAAAAAAAAACACACGACGTCCATTTCGACTTTTGGTCAAACGTTTACGTTGACATGGTCGGAGCAATTTTTCCATTGAGTACCAATTTATTAAACTTGGTTTTTGTCCCATACGCTGAATGGATAAAGAACTGAAGGTCAAATAATGAAGGGAAAAGCTAGGATGGTCCAAGCTGCTTTGCTACCAAGGATTTGCACCTACTATTGAACATTAATGAACGCTGGTTCATGGAGGCCCAAGAATTCATCATTGAATCTCTTTCTGGTGAACGATTTTCGTGTGAAAAGCATTTATCGAAAGTCTTTCGTGGAGAGTACGCCTCAAATCGCAGTTTCCATATGCTATTTTCCATGCTCCTGTGAATAGTGATCTTGGCGGGCGGTTTGTGGAACATAAAGAATCGAAGTGGTGATGATGACGACGGCGGCTCTGTAGTTAACGAAGTGGTGATAGGAAGAGTTATCCAATGGGGTGGAGGCTCGTGTAGGTGCTGATGTGCCCGTTTTGATGACGACGTTGGGCCAAAGTGTTCGACGCATGAGAACTGAGAAGGCGTGCAGCGGCTAATGTCAAAAGAAAGAAAGGGGTCTGTCCAACGATTTTTGGCTACTTAGTTCAATGCTCACTAGGTTAAATTTTAATGAAAGCTGAGTGTAACTGTATGAATTAATGACTCGGAAGTGAGGTCCTTCTTTGATATCTTGTCAGGATCAACATTCAGACTACTGTTTTTTTTTCTACCGACAGGTAGTGTCATGATCGTAATCGTGTCACCATGCTACGAGGATGAGATATCTTGGTACAGAAACGTGTTTGAAGTAAAGGGTTGTAGAGATAGCTGAGCTCAGTTGCTGTATCTGAAAGAAACCGAAAGAGAAGTACGAAGGATGAAGATTGTATTCTATTCATTGAAAATGTACAGATCTTCTGTAAATATAATACAATGAGAATGTAATTAAAGAAAGTAGATTATCCTGTGTATCGGTCTGTATCTAAATCTAATCACGACTGATATGTACATAATCGCAATCAGCTCTAATCAAATCAAATCTTCAATCAAATATTCTTGCATATCTTCCAACACTCCCCCTCAAGCTGGTGGCTTGTAGATGTCCAAGACACCTAGCTTGTTAAGAAGATATGCGTGTTGTCTCTGACACAAGGGTTTGGTAAAGATGTCTGCTGGTTGCTCTGTTGTAGCAATTCCCTTTGTCTCAATCACTCCTTCTTGAATCTTCTCCCGTGTGAAGTGACAATCCACCTCTATGTGCTTGGTTCTTTCATGCACTATAGGGTTTGCTGCAAGTTTGAGAGTAGCATCATTGTCACAGTATAACTTGGTTGGCCCTTGTACTTGTATTCCGAGGTCTTTAAGAAGGCCTCGTATCCATACTATTTGGCAAGTGGTCTTTGCCATAGCTCTGTACTCTGCTTCGGCCGAGGACAAGGACACGGTAGGTTGCTTCTTGGTCTTCCATGAAAGAAGTGATTCTCCCAATTTGATACAATATCCAGTCACTGATCTTCGACTTATAGGACATGTTGCATAGTCTGCATCACAGTACGCTGTCATTTTCATGTCACATTTCTTGGATAGAAGTATCCCAAGTCCTGGACATCTTTTTAAATATTTCACAATCTTCAAGGCAGCATCCAAATGAGATTGCTTCGAATTATGCATAAATTGACTAAGTGTCTGTACTGCATAAGAGATGTCAGGTCTGGTCATGGTCAGATATATAAGCTTCCCGACAAGTCTTTGATATCCCGACGGATCTCTGAGTGTTGGGTCATCATTTCTAGATATACCCTTATCATAATCTGCAGAAGTCAATTTAGTATTCTGCTCGATGGGAATTACAGCTGGCTTACATCCTGACAGACCTGCTTCTGATAGAATCTCCAAAATAAACTTCCGTTGACTAAGGGAAATCCCTTGGTCAGATCGTGCAATTTCGATTCCAAGGAAATATTTAGGTGCCCCTAAATCCTTAATGTGAAATTTCGCATGCAAATATTCCTTGAATCTTTCTATGGCAGCTTTATCATTTCCCATGAGGAGAATATCATCGACATATATCATCAAATAGATGGATGACATACCTTTGCTTCGTGTGAATAAAGCATAGTCATGCTTGGACTGCTGGAAGCCTGCTGTTGTAAGAGCATCTGCAAATTTGGCATACCATTGCCTGGAGGCTTGTTTCAGTCCGTAAAGGGATTTGCGAAGACGACATACTCTATTCTCCCCCTGTCTTCGTAAACCCTGAGGAATATCCATATATATTTCTTCGTTTAAATCACCGTGAAGGAAGGCATTGTGGACATCCATTTGGTGTAGAGACCAGTCATTGATGGCAGCAACGGTTAAGAAAGAACGGATCGTGACATCTTTGGCAACTGGGGAGAACGTCTCGTGGTAGTCGAAACCTTCTTGTTGAGTGAACCCCTTGGCTACCAATCTTGCCTTGTATCGTTCGATGGAACCATTGGCATGATATTTGATCTTGTAGACCCATTTGCACCCAATTGGCTTGCGATTAGGTGGCAGGGTAACAAGATCCCAAGTATGGTTGTTAATCAGTGCCTTGAGTTCTGCCTGCATGGCCTGTTGCCATTTCAGATCAATGGACGCCTCACCATAACTAGATGGTTCTTTGCCTTCTGACAGACGACTAATGCAACATCTATGTTCCTGTGATAATCTATGAAAGGAAACATAGGATGAAATAGGGTATTGGATACCTGGTGAATTGTGAGTGGCATAGACATAATCTTTGGTCCAGGTTGGAGGTCGTGTGGCCCGATCAGAACGTCTTGGTTGATCGACCTCGATAGGATTTTGGATACTCTCATTGGAAGACAATGGCGAGATATCCTGGATTTGCTCATCAATGTTGGGATCTTCTGGTGTATTTTCTGATGAGTTGAGATTCTCAGCTACATTTTCTGGTGTTGCTGGAGTGGGAATAGAAATGTTCCTGGGTTGTTCCAGTGAGACGTAATAAGAATCATGAGGTAATGCTTCCTCGAATAATGGGCCACGAGGATTTGAAGATATCCTTGGACCTTCATCTGAAGATGTCTTCTGAGAAAAAGGAAAAATGTTCTCGTGAAATACTATATCACGACTAACAATAAATTCCTTTGTGGAAAGTTCCATAACTCGATATCCCTTCTGGAGATTTGGATATCCCATGAAAACACATTGTCGAGCACGTGGACTGAACTTGTCACGCGGACCCACAGTTGTAATATAGCACAGACATCCGAAAACCTTGAGATGTTTTAGCTCAGGTTTCTTCTGGAATAATAATTCATATGGTGTTCGCCCATTGAGAACCCGAGTGGGCATACGATTGATTAAATAGGCCGCCGTGATGACACAATCTCCCCAATAATCTTCTGGGATTGAAGCTTGGAACTTTAAAGCACGTGCAACTTCCAGTAAATGACGATGCTTGTGTTCAACCACTCCGTTTTGTTGTGGTGTATAAACGCATGAACTTTCATGTTGGATCCCATGAGATGAAAAAAGGGAGGAGCAATTGTGACTATAGAATTCCGCTCCGTTGTCAGTACGAATCCGCTGAATGGATTTACGAAACTGATTCTTGGATAATGTGATGAATGTTTTCAAATAGGAGAAAGTCTGATCTTTAGACTGCATCAAAAAATCCATGTCGCACGAGAATAATCGTCGACTATGGTGAGGAAGTAACGAGATCCATCATGATTAATGGTGCGATGAGGTCCCCAAATATCCACATGAAGTAAGGAAAAAATTTCACTAGTACGGGAATCATTGGACGGGAAAGGTATGCGAGATTGTTTTGCAATGGGACATATAGGGCATTGATGACAAGGAAATGAGGCACTATGACCCAATCTCAAGTGCATAAGGAAATTTTTGTCATTCATGCTCAAATTACATAAGGAATGTTTATTCAAAGAAGTGCATGATAAATCAAAATTACTTGGAAGGTGTGACCAAAAAAATAGTCCTTCAGAAAGGTTACCCCAGCCCATCAGTCTCCCAGTCGAAAGGGCCTAAAAGAGACAGGTATCAGTATTGAATAATACTTGACAAGAATTCTCTTTGCAGACTTTTGACACAGAAATGAGATTGAATTGGAATTCCGGAACATATAGAACATTTCGAAGAATAATCTGGGGACTGAGATTGACGGTTCCTGTCACATTAACATGGGTGATATTTCCATTGGGTAATTGAACGGAGACAGGAAAATCCAGTTCTTCGTTTATACTTGAGAAAAAAAATTTATCACATATAATATGATCGCTTGCCCCCGAATCAATAATCCATGCTTTCCTTGATATAGAATTAATCAAACAGTGTGTGATACCTGAGAAACTCCCTCCTTTGTCGGAATTATCCAATTTTTGCATTGCTTGCATCAGCTGTTGGTATTGTCCATAAGTAATAGGAGAATCAGCATTTGGACCAGTATATCCACCGATTTGATAAGCAGTAGCTGAAAATTTCTTTCCCTTTTCTCCTGGTCTTCCATGTAATTTCCAACAGCTGTCAATCACATGGTTAGAACGCTTGCAATATTTGCAAAATAATTTACCCTTTCCTTTGAAATTTTGTCCGAAATTCAAATTTTGTCCGAAATTCCTTGATGACGTGGCTAGGATCTGACTGTCTATCCCTTTCTCCGCGGGCTGATCTCCACCGTTCGATCCACTTAAAGCATTGGCCGCCTGTGAGCCGTCGGATCCGGGCGCTTGATCTGGGCCGTTAGATCCCCGCGTTCGATCTGAGCCGTTGAAGACTTCCCTTTTAAGGGAAAAAGAATCGGTTCCGCCGAACCCTATTGTGCCCCTTTTTTCTTTCTCGCGTGCTAGGGTTCGGTTGAACCCGTCTCTCCGATCGCCGCGAACCGCAAGGGCTACGCTTTTGCTGTTCCTCGCATGTTCCGGCGACGCGAGGCGCTGGCTCTCCTCCTGTACGGCAAGTTGAAAGATCCGACCGATCGGCGGCATGGGCTCCATTGCAAGTATCTGCGAACGAAAGGTGAGAAATGTGTCGTTCAAAATAAGGAGAAACCGTGTGGCTTTCTCCCTATCTTTGATAGATCTGTATTGCCTGATTGTTGATTCTGGGCCCTCAAGTTTCTCCTCAGCCGCCTCGAGGTTGTTCCACAGTGATGATAGCTTGTTAAAACAAGCCGTGACCGTCATGTTTCCCTGTTTTAACTCACTGAGTTCCTGCATTAGGGTAAATATTTTGGCTTGATCCAATTTGCCATACATTTCTCTGATATTCTCCCACATGTTCTTCGCATCCTCTGTCAGTGGGAGTCTGGCCGAGACATCTGGGGAGATGCAATTGCTGATCCAGGTTCGGATGAGTCGGTTGCTCTTCCTCCAGAGTCGAGCCAGACGTTCATTGACAGGGATCGGAACGGTTTCGTCAAGAAAACCATCTTTTTCCTTCGTTGCTAGGGCACGCAGGAATTCCTGCGACCATCTGGGATAATTTTCCGGTCCAGTCAGCTGCTGACTGATTAGTCGCAGTTCTGGTCCGTCGGCGTTCGAGACGAATAGAGGGTCGCCGGGTTTTGGTCGTCCGGCGAAGGCAGCCGCTGGAAACGGCAGAAAACCGGGTCCGAAATTCGGGTAGGAATTCGTCCCTAGACCCGATTCAGCCGACCCGATTGGATAATCCGCATTGTTATATCCCGGGTAGGGATTTGTTCTCATACCCGGTTCACCCGACCTATTTGTCCGCTCCACTCCTTCGGTTGGGTTTGCCCCATTTGTGGTTGGCGGGCCTCCGTTGGTGTGGACGTGGCTCTGGTGGCCCATGGAACCGGGCGGTGATAAACTTGGGCTTGGCCTAATGTAAAGCGGATAAGGAATCCACTAGTAAGGTTGGCCCATCATGGGTTGCCCCACATAGAACTGAGCCTATGTGGGCCGCCACTGAATGGGTTGAATCTGGAATGGCTGTTGCATCATTGCTGAGGATTGCTCGATTGAAGGAAAGGTTGCAGGAGAATTCTGAGCCTGCGAGATCTGAGGGATGACTCCTTCAGCGGATGGGTTACCGGTAGCAGAAACTTCATCTTGCGGATTAGCCATGGTAAGTATGGAGAATCTTCCTTAAGAGTGACACTTATGCCTGATGTTATTCTGCTTTGTAGGTCAGAATTTGGGCAAAAGAGTCGAGATGGAAGATTGAAGCGGAAGCTAAAGTCAGAAGCCTGGAGGCTCTGATACCATGAAAGAAACCGAAAGAGAAGTACGAAGGATGAAGATTGTATTCTATTCACTTCAATTAATTGTAAATGTACAGATCTTCTGTAAATATAATACAATGAGAATGTAATTAAAGAAAGTAGTTTATCCTATGTATCAGTCTGTATCTAAATCTAATCACGACTGATATGTACATAATCGCAATCACCTCTAATCAAATCAAATCTTCAATCAAATATTCTTGCATATCTTCCAACAGTATCCTTCCGGATTGTCTGTGGAATTTTGGGCACTTCATGAAGGACTTGGACTTGCTGGTCTGTTTTTGGAGTGTAAGACTCTTTCGGAGCTTTACCCGTAAGATGATGGAGCACATCCGTAGAGAAGCTAACCGATGCGCGGATATTTTGGCAAAGAGAGGGAGAAGACTGTTGTTACTGATCAAAACAGTAAACAAGAAAATAGAAAACCAGAAGCTATATTTTTCATATGAGGAAGAGAAGCGCAGAGAAACAGAACACAAACTTGCATACGTCTGTTCTCAAGGAAACTGTCAAGTACAGGACAACTTAAACAAAGCAAAAAACTACTCACGTACGTGCAACACATAACTGCACACAAACGTGCTATTAACTTCCTAGAAAATAGCAAAAACACTAAATAAATAACTAAATTGAACTTGGCTGTTTTTTTAAATAAAAACAGAGTAAAATAGAGCAGAAAACAGCAGAAAACAGAGTAAAAAAAAATAGAAAACAGCAATTAAGACATTATAATCCAACAAACTCCTCCTTAGATCGATTCTTTGCTTGCATACTCCAATTTTCTTTCTTAATACTTCAAATCTTCCAGCTTGAAGTGGTTTTGTGAACATATCTGCAAGTTGATCTTCAGATCTGCAATAGACCAACTTAACTTCGCCACTTTGTTGCACCTCACGCAGAAAGAAAAATTTGACTTTGAAATGCTTGGTTTTGCCATGGAAAACTGGATTTTGAGATATTGCTAAAGCAGCCTGATTATCCACATTAACTTCAATGCAATTACTGGAATTCAACCACAAATCCTTCATTATCTTCTTCAGCCACAAAGCTTGATTTGCAGTTGTAGTAGCTGCTATAAACTCAGCCTCTGTTGTGGACTAAGCTACAATCTCTTACTTTTTGGAACACCAGGAGAAACAAGCAGAACCAAAACTGAAACAATATCCAGACGTACTCTTCATGTCATCTACTGAACCAGCCCGGTCACTATCGAAAAATCCTTGCAAATTAAACTTCGACATTTTTTAAACTTCACACCAAAGAACAATGTTCCTTTGAGATATTTCAATACCATTTTTACTGCAATCAAATGTAGTGACTAGGACTAGTCATAAACACGGATAAAACACTCACAAAAATAGAATATCTGGTCCGTTCTTTGTAAGATACATAAGACACCCAATTAGACTTCTATACATAGAAACATCTACTGCATCTGTTCCATCATTCTTCTGCAGCTTCTCTTTAGCAGCCATAGGAGTGCATACATTTCGACAATTTTCCATCTGAAACTTCTTTAGAATTTCCTTCATGTATTTTTTCCGACGAGATGAAGATCTCATATGAAGCTTTGTTTGACTTCCAGACCCAAAAAATAAGACATCTTTCCCAAGTCGACATCTCAAAAACGCAAATAAATCTTGCTTCACCTTCTCTATCAATTCCATATCATTCCTCATCACTAAAAGATCATCTACATAAAGTGACAGAATTACAACACTGTGATTCACCTTCTTGACATAAAGAGTGAACTCACTTAAGCTTTTTACGAAGCCAAAATCCTGCAAATATCGATCTATCTTCTCATACCAAGCTCTTGGAGCCCGCTTCGATCCATATAGAGCTTTCTTCAACTTTGTATACGCTCTCTTCTTGCCCTTTGATCTTGAAACCTTCAGGTTGTTCAACAAAAATCTCCTCCTCAAGCTCTCCATTCGAAATGCGAGACTTGACATCTAACTGAAATATATGCCACCCCTTCTCTGCTAATAGCTAACAGTAACCTTATTGTATCAAGTCGTGCAACAGGAGCAAATGTTTCAGAATAGTCTACTCCCCATATTTGTGCATAGCCTTTCACCACCAGTCTAGCTTTGTGTTTATTAACAGAACCATCAGGATTAAGTTTTGTTTTAAACACCCACTTAACTCCAATTACATTCTTATCAGATGGTCTGTCAACAAGCTCCCATGTGTGGTTTTTCTGGATCATTGCAATCTCCTCCTACATTGCTGCAATCCACCTCTGATCCTCCTTAGCTTCCACAAAGTTAGATGGTTCGAGCATTGCCACATTGCTTCTTTCATAGATTTCAGCAAGTGACCTTGAGGTTGTTTTTTAAACTGTTGCTGTTCTGCACTCTTTCCTTCCATCCAATTCCACTCATCTTCCTCTAGAAAAACAACATCTCTGCTTACAGTCACCTTCCCTGTCATAGGGTGAAAAATTTTGTAAGACTTTGATTGGAGACTGTACCCGATGAAGATTCCAAGCTCTGCTTTCTTATCCAGCTTGTCCCTCTTGACCTCAGGAACATGAGTGTAACACAAACACTCAAAAACCTTCAAATTTTTCACAGAAAGTTTAACACCATACCAGACTTCAAAATGTGTTGACCTCTCTAAGGCTTTTGTGGGCAATCTATTCAATAGGAACACATCAGTATTAGCTGCTTCAGCCCAGAACTTCTTAGGCAACATCTTTTCCCGCATCATACATCTGACCATCTCCATAATACTTCTATTTTCCCTCTCACTGACCCCATTCTGTTGAGGTGAATAGGGAGCAGTGAACTGCTGCACAATTCCTGCTTGCTCACAATTCAACTTAAACTTGTGAGCAGTATACTCAGAACCATTATCAGACCTGAGCATTTTAATTTTCTTCCCACTCTGATTCTCAACTAAGGCTTTAAACTTCACAAACACATCAGCAACTTTAGACTTGGCTTGTAGAAAATAAATCAAACTCATCCTAGTCATATCATTAGTGAAGGTAATGAAATACCTGCTACCATTGAGAGAAGACTCAGACATAGGTCCATATAAATCTGTGTGGACTAATTGCAGCTTCTCACATGCTCTCCAGCCTCCTCCTTTGAAAGGAAATCTGGCTTGCTTGCCAAGAAGACAAGTTCTGCACTGTGGAAATTCATCCTCTAAACTTGACAAGTCATCTGCCAAGCTATTTCTCTGCATAAATGACATGCTCTTCTCTGCATTTTCTTCTTTGCACTTTAAAGCCATTTGTTGCATCTCTTATGGCTTGAACATGAAACTCTTGTCCTCCATTGGAATTCTTAGCACTTCTTTGCTATCTGCATTATTAATAAGACATTCATTCCCTTCGAACTTAACTTTATAGCCCTTCTCAACTAATTGACCAACACTTAACAGATTATGGTCAATATTTGGTACAAAGAGAACATCACCGATCGCTTCACCTCCCCGATTTCCTTCAATAGCCACTGTACCCTTCCCTTGCACTTCGATATACTGTCCGTTGCCAATTCTGACTCTGGACCTGACTGACTTGTCTAAACTCCTAAACAGCTTTGAATTGCCAGTCATATGATTGGTACAGCCACTATCCACCATCCATGCATCATTCCCAACAGAAGATTCATAAAATGAAGCTACAAACAAGTGCTCTTCCTCGGTTTCATTCACTGCTACTTGTGCTTTTCCTGCTTGTTGGTAATTTTTTTCTTTACAGATGGCTTCCATGTGACCCAACTTGTGACATCTTCTGCATCTAGCATCAGGCTTTCTCCAACATCTAAAAAACTAATGATTAGTTCCACCACAATATTGACAAGGCTTTTTGTTCATCTTCCATTTGCTAGAACCACCAGAATTTCCTTCTTTCGCTACAAACTTGGAGTCACCGGCATTTTCTCTAGACTGAATCCATTTCTTCCCTTTACCTCCATCATTTGACTTCACTCTAGCTTGCAGCGCACCCTCTACAAACTCTTCTCTTCTCATCAGTCTTCTGTGCTCCTGCGCCTACAGAGCATTTAACAATTCTGCAAGCTTTATATCAAGTAAGTCTCTTGTATTTTCCAGAGACGCTATGGTGGCTTCGAACTTCTTTGGAAGAGACACCAGAATCTTCTGAACAAGCCTTTCATTCTTCAAGTCAGTCCCTAAAACTCTGATTTTTTCAGCTATCCCAACCAACCTATCGAGTACTCCTTCACGACTCGAATCCTTCATCTCTGTCTCTCAAACTCCCTCAAGAGATTCAGCACCTTCATGCCTCTTATCTTCTCATCTCCCTCGTATTCATCCTTCAAGAAATCCCATATTGCCTTTACAGAATCACATCTCATGATCCTTGTGAAGATAGTAGGTGAAACGGCAGCGTACATACATGACTTTGCCTTTGCCTTCCTTGTGATTCTCTCTTTATGGTACTTTATCTGATTCAAGGTTGGATTGTCTGGAAGTGGAGCAACCTCATAATCATCCTCCACAGCCTCCCATAAATCATGACCCTCCAAGAATGCCGTCATCTTAACAGCCCATGCTTGATAATTCTCTCCAGTAAATATTGGAGAAGCCATCGCAGAGAAATCACTCGACCTTGTCTCCATCACCCTTTAACTTCTTTACACTTCGATACTTGCTTCACTTCACAGTCCCTCAAGATCAATCACGCTCTGATACCACTGTTGTTACTGATCAAAACAGTAAACAAGAAAATAGAAAACCAGAAACTATATTTTTCATATGAGGAAGAGAAGCGCAGAGAAACAGAACATAAACTTGCATACGTCTGTTCTCAAGGAAACTGTCAAGTACAGGACAACTTAAACAAAGCAAAAAACTGCTCACGTACGTGCAACACATAATGCACACAAACGTGCTATTAACTTCCTAGAAAATAGCAAAAACACTAAATAAATAACTAAATTGAACTTGGCTGTTTTTTAAATAAAAAACAGAGTAAAACAGAGCAGAAAACAGCAGAAAAGAGTAAAAAAAACAGAAAACAGCAACTGAGACATTATAATTCAACAAAGACGGCAACAACGTCTGCATGTTTTGATCACATACTGATTGCAGTGCTGGACGCATTGTCCTTGTGCCTTGATCGAAGGAACTGCTGTTTCTTGGAGCTGTTGGAGCTCCTTGTTTCCCTTTGCTTTTAGCACAAGGTTGTTTCTCTTCTTGGCTATACCCACAAAAAGAAAAACAAATAGACTAACGCTTAAGGAAGGATTGGGGCTATTCAACAACTGTGAAATGCTCTACATTTACAACATGGATTACACAAGCGGGCGGGCCCTTTTCTTCCGATTTAACTTCCACAAGTGGCTTGGGTGACTCAAAACGTGGAAACAGAATTTCTGGTGGGGCGACATGAAGGTAGGTAGGGCAAAGAGGCAAGACCCTATCAAAGAGAGTTAGCCAAACAAGAGGGTAAAAGATTTTAAAGGTCAGCACACGCGGTCTGCGCCCTAATAGAATAATGTATACATGGGATTTTCCCCAGCTTGAAAGTTTTCAAAGCAGTAATTGAGTTCGACCCTCCCCAACAAAAATATAATTTAGACCCGAAAATGAAAAAGGAAAAGAAAAGCCAGATAGAATAATGGAGTACGCTCTCATTCCAACCCCTATAAAAACCCCCATGCTTGTGCACTAACTCATCACTTTCCTCCCTACACCACCCACCCCTTCCCTCATTTAAGTTCCTCCTCTTGGGAGCTCACAAAAGCACGCACTCCCAACTCTGCAGTTCTTGGCACTTTCAAGGTACACAACAACCGAGACATATAATCCTGTTCCTTTCTATTATAAGCTCCATAATCTCTCCTGTTCCCTTCTGTTATAAGCCCCGTAATCTCTCTCTCTCTGATATTCCACAGCTGGTTAATCACGGCTAATTTGCATAGACAATTTCATGCTCCTTCAGTGGTTTACCAATCACTAGATCGAAAGAAAACAAAGAAAAGTAAAAGATGGGCCGTTTCTGTTTGCCTCGGACGTTGTAATTGAATTGTGTACTCTTTATGTGCGAGCTTTGTGTGGGCGTTTGCTTGGCAGATAAATATAGGAGAGAGAAAAAGAGAGAATGTGGAAGCTGAAGATAGCGGAGGGCGGGCCGTGGCTGACCAGCGTGAACAACCACGTCGGGCGGCAGCATTGGTAGTTTGACCCTGACGCCGGGACACCGGAGGAGAGGGTGGAGGTGGAGAGGGTCCGAGATGAGTTCACAAGGAACCGGTTCCGAATCAAGCAGAGCGCTGATCTCTTGATGAGGATGCAGGCTTGCATACTCTGTCTCTCTAATAAACTTCTTGCAAATAAATTATTCTAGAATTTTAAACTGCTTGATCTAAGCATGATTTACTATTTATATATTTTAACACTTTTCCTTACTTTTACTCAAGAGAAGACAAATCGAGCCTGAAAAAATAATCGAAAAACTGTTGGTTTGACGATACATTAATTAAAGCTTTCCCATTGAAATTTTCACTTCTTGCATCATCCATAAAAGCTGTGGTTTGCCATGATGACAGAGAAGAATACTAGGAGAGGATTGCTCCCAACAACCCATTTGCTCTTCATTGCTTATTTGATTAAATTCTTTGGATTTAATTATATTTAAAAAAAAATCTGTAGTGAGTTCACTTTTAATATGTGCCACTGAAATCTAGAGAATCCTTATTTATTGCTCTTCATTATCCATTGACTAAGGCTGCGCATGGTAACATTTCTTGGCCGGGGAACAATTTCTTTTCAGAAATAGTTCTTTTCTATTTCTATTCTGGGGAACAATTTCTATATAAAAAAACCCGTTTGGTAACTACACTCTAGAAATAGAAAAAGAATAGAAATCCGTTTGGTAAAAAACAGTTTCTTTGTTATATTTATTTGTTTTTTATTTTTGTCGGTAGACCGTTGCCACCGCTAGACGCTGCTGCCGCCCCGCCGTCGCCGCCCGGTCGACCGTCGCCGCCCCGACTACCGCCCCGCTGATCGCCGCCCGCCGCCGCCCGGCCGCCGTCAATCAGCTGCGGGCGGCGGTCGAGTGGCGACGTCTTGATGGCAGCAGCGGCGACCGGCAGCGTGGCGTGATCGGTCGATCGGGCCGTCGGATCGGTGGCGGCGAGTCGGTTGGCCTTCGCGCGGTGGTGGAAGCGGCGGTCGACCACCGGCGATGGTTGGTCGGCCTTTGGTGGCAAGGTGGTGGGCGGCGGTCGGCCGGCGGCGGGCGGCGGTCGGCCCGGCCCGGCAGCAACGGGCGGGCAAGGGCGGGCGCGGCAGCGCGGTGGTCAACGCGGTCAATGGAGGTTAGCAAGAGAAGAATAAAAGAAAAAAAATTCACTTATTTCTTAAACTTGTTCCCAGGAACAAGAAGCAACTTTTTTTTACTTCTCATTTCTATTCCAAAACCATTCCCAGGCTAACTTTTTGTTCTCGGGAACAAAAAACTAAGGGCGCGTTTGGTTGTGTTTACGTTTAAAAATTGTTCCGAACGAAATAGAAAAAAGTATTTACTCCTCGGGAACAATTTTTGAACAAAAATACGCGTTTGGTAAACTTGTTCCGGGAATAAAAAATAAACGAAACATGTTTGGTAAATTTGGATAATTTTTTATTTCTTTTATTTTTTCTATTTTTTTCTTATTTTTCCTTTTTTTCTTTTTTTCTTTTTCAATTTTTTTTTCTTCTTTTGGCCGGTCGCCGGCCAAGGCCTTGGCCGGCCGACCGCGGCGAGGGCGAGCTCGCCCGGCGGCCGCGGCGAGGCGCGGCCTCGCCGGGCCACCGCCCGGGCGAGGCCGAGGCTCGCCGCGGCGGGCGAGCTCGGCCTCGCCGGCTGGGCGAGCTCGAGGCCGGATCTGGGCGAGATCGAGCTCGCCCGGCCGGCGCGAGGTCGGCCTCGCCTTGATCCGGCGAGGCCCGAGCTCGCCCGGCGGCCGGCGAGCCTCGGCCTCGCAGCCACCGCCAGTCGGCGTCGCCCGCGGTGGCTCGGCGAGGCCGAGGCTCGCCGGCCCCGGCGGGCGAGTCGGCCTCGCCGGATCTCGGGCGAGATCGAGCTCGCCCGGGCGGGCGCGAGTCGGCCTCGCCATGGGCCGGGCGAGCTCGAGCTCGCCCGGATCCGGCGAGGCCGAGCTCGCCCGGCGGCCGGCGAGCCTCGGCCTCGCCGAGCCACCGCCAGTCGGCGTCGCTGGCGGTGGCTCGGCGAGGCCGAGGCTCGCCGGCCGGCCGGGCGAGGCCGGCCTCGCCGGATCTGGGCGAGATCGAGCTCGCCCGCCCGGGCGGCGGCGTCGGCCTCGCCATGGGTGGGCGAGCTCGAGCTCGCCCGGATCCGGCGAGGCCGAGCTCGCCCGGCGGCCGGCGAGCCTCGGCCTCGCCGAGCCACCGCCCCGGTCGGCGTCGCTGGCGGTGGCTCGGCGAGGCCGAGGCTCGCCGGCGGCCGGGCGAGGTCGGCCTCGCCGGATCCGGGCGAGCTCGAGCTCGCCCGGCCATGCGAGGCCGACCCTCGCCCGGCTACGGCGAGCCTCGGCCTCGCCGGGGACGGCGACGTCGCCCTCGCCGGGGCCGGCGAGCCTCGCCGTGGCTGGGCGAGGCCGCCGGCCCTCGTCGGCCGGTCGCCGGCCGTGGCCGAGGCCGCGGCCGGCCTCGGCCATGAAAGAAGAACAAAAAAATAAAAGAAAAAGAAAAACAGAAGTGTTTCGATTTGTGTTCCAGAAACAAGAAACAAGTTTTTCTTGTTTCTTGTTTCTGTTTCTTTTTTGTTCCTGGGAACAAAAGAATAAAAAAGGAACAGAAACGCACACAAACGCGTTTCTGTTCCTTTTTGTTCCCAGAACAAAAGAACAGAAATTTCTGTTCCTGGGAACAGAAATAAAGTCCAACCATGCAGGCCCTAAGTTGCCATTATCAAACAAGTTTCTATTCCTTTTTTGTTCCGGGGAAGAGAAGAATAGAAATTCTTAGGCCGGGGAAGGTTACCATGCGCAGCCTAACGTGCATGAAAAAAATTTCTCATCACTTTCTTTTCACGCCACAACAAATTAAAATTGAAAGAGGCCCCACAAGATATTCCTCGAATTTATAATACGAAATGTCCAAAAAAGAAAAAGAAAAAAAATAAAAGATGTCTCACGGGTCGTAAATGGCCTTGTAGAAGGACCCATTTCTTTTGTAGTAAAACCAGAAGGTAGGAAGCGAGCGATTTACATCTAATTATTTAACCCTTTTTAAGCTGAACAATTTTTCCACTCCTTCCTTTGAGTTTATGGTTTTGCAAACTTAAATGGTTGATCGTGATATTCAATTCGATTTTGACGTTACAGTACCCGATTTTTGCTACCATTAATATGTGACGCTGACATAGCTTCCACTTTGACCTTTTCACATAAGGCATGTTGCCTGTATTGGCAATATATATATTAAGCATTAATTAAACTACTTGATAATGACATCCTATAGTGATCCGATAGATGCATGAGCTTTGAGCTTTTTACTTAGGAGAAATTAAAAGAAATCCACCTCGCTTTTCACCTCAATTTTAGTTCCCGTTCTTTACATCTATAATCACTAGCTTGCATGTTGAGTTTTGGGTACTTGACAACAATTTATATCCCGCGTTATTTAACATGGTCTAGAGTTTCAGACATCCATATGCTATGACAAATTTGCCACTCCCCCGACCTACAAATGCATGAACTTTGATGAAGAAACTTTCGACGCTTGAATCTGCAGCTCACAAAGGAGAACCCAAGCGGGCCGATTCCACCGCCGGTGAAGGTGGAGGAGGGCGAAGATGTGACGGAGGAAGCGGTGACCACCACGCTGCGGAGGGCCATCAGCTTCTATTCATCCATCCAGGCCCATGATGGCCATTGGCCTGCAGAGAATGCGGGGCCTTTGTTCTTCTTTCCTCCCATGGTAAGCCTCCGCTTCTTTAGGTCCAACAACCTAGGTAGCACGAACATGTTCCCTATGCTTCTGTGTCGTATTTGATACATGTTGGAGTATGTTGGACACATCGATAAGCTCGAACATGGTCAGACACGCGGTCAACGCATGTCGGATTTTCCGACACGTGGTCAACCTTTGCCCGACACGTTTCGACACGCGTGTCCGGGAGGGTGGAAGCGATGGCGAGGGAGCAGACTACAAGCGACGGCGAGAGATGGCCGAGCATAAACTGAGGTGAGGGCAGCCTGCCATGGATCCAACAAGGCTGTAGCAGTGAGGGAGAAAGGACCAAAGGCAAGAGGAAGAGGAGAGGAAGGCAGTTGTGCGGCGAGTGGTGAGCAGTGAGGAAGGGGGTCGTGCGGTGAGGAGCGGCGAGGAAGGGGATCGTGCGGCGAGTGGCGAGGAGGAGGAGTAAAGGAGCTAGGGTTTCTAACTCAAAAATAATTAAAAAAAAATGGGAGTCTGATGGATTATCACGTATTTTGGGGGAGGGAAAGTGACGGGGACAGGTGGGGAAATGGACGATGGTGGGGAGGAAAGATAAATGAATTTGGGGGTTGGGGGTTGGGGGGAGGGGGGTGGGGGGAATGGATGAGGGAAAGAAGAGTGACGGGGGAGGGTGGGAATGGATGTGGGAAAGAAGAGAGTGACGTGGACGGGGGATTTTTTTAATCAGAAAAAAATAAATAAATGATATTAAAAAATAATTTCAAAAAATAAATATATTGAATTTGAATTAAATTAATTAAAAATAAAATTATTCATTTAATATATAATGGATGTGGGAAAGAAGAGAGTGACGTGGACGTGGGGATTTTTTTAATCAGAAAAAAATGATATTAAAAATAATTTCAAAAAATAAATATACTGAATTTGAATTAAATTAATTAAAAATAAAATTATTCATTTAATATATAATGTGTCCCAACGTATCGGAATTCTTTATTTTTAAGAAATAACGTGTCGATATGTCGTGTCGTGTTGTGTCGCGTGTCTGTGTCGCGTGTCCGTGCTACCTAGCCAACAACCATCTAAAAAAATCTTTGTACGATGAGGAAGCGCTGTTAGATAAACCTCAAATGTATCAAATTCCCTCGTAATCTCGTAGTGCTAAAGACAGCATGAGTCGAAACCCAATCGAAACGTCGAATTACAGGATTGTTTGCACTTGAGATCCTAAAATTGGATTCAAAACCAACAAGTCGCGTTATGGATAATTAAGATTACCCTTCCGGATTCTCACGATTTCATTAAGATAGTCTCATTATTTCTTGCATTATTCTAGTTGATAATATGAAATATATATTGAAAACATGCGTTGTAGGTCTTTGCACTGCACATTACGGGAGTGATGAATGCAATATTTTCTCCGGAGCACCAGAAGGAAATCAAGCGTTACATATACAACCACCAGGTGTGCTTTACTCATTCATGCAAGACCACATTTTTAATTTGATGCAAATACTTTCCAAATGATGATGACGATGTATCAATATTTGTTTGCCGACAAATCAAAAGAGCGAAGATGGAGGTAGGGGATTTCATATAGAAGGGCATAGCACCATGTTTGGCTCTGCACTGAGCTACATTGCACTGAGATTGCTTGGAGAAGGGCCTGATGATGGCGAGGATGGAGCCATGGCTAGAGGAAGGAAATGGATTCTAGATCATGGTGGTCTAGTGGGGACTCCATCATGGGGAAAATTCTGGCTCACGGTATACTAATATATGTCTGTTAATTTCTTATTTGCACAAAACTAAGTTCAAATCATTAATCTAACATTTGAAGAGATCCGAACACGCCACTGTTAGACAAAGGAAAATGTTCCTATAAAGAAGTCTTGCTAAGACATCATGATTAAGTAGGGAAACTGACATGATAGTTCTATCGACACTACTGAACCAAAAAAAAAAGGAAATGGGAAAAAATTGTTCTAGTTAAACAACATTGCATTATGCAAGTTTCATGCTCAGCTCGAGAATTATGTTAAGATGCTAAAACTTACAAAAATTTTGCAGGTACTAGGTGTTTATGAATGGGCAGGATGCAATCCACTGCCCCCAGAATTCTGGCTTCTTCCGAGAAAATTTCCCATCCATCCTGGTATGCTTGAGTTGATATCCTTTTATCGAAAGGAGATTACTTTTCCATAGTTTTGATCAAAGGTTTGATATGATTTTAGTGAATCGACATGTTAACTAACGATCCATTTTAGGTAACATGCTCTGCTATTGTCGTCTGGTTTACATGCCCATGTCATACTTGTACGGGAGGAGGTTCGTCGGTCCGGTCACTGGACTAATTTTATCGCTGAGACGAGAGCTCTACACTGAGCCCTATAATGAAATTAATTGGAACAAAGCAAGGAGTACTGTCGCAAAGGTGTGGCTTGCGTATCCTATTTTTTTTTTTTATCTATTTAAAATCTTGACTGACTAGTTATATATTGCTTAATGATCTAATTATGATCTTTGTTAATGCGATAAATCTAAAATTTAAACTCAGAAATTGTCTCAATTAGTGAATAACTTAAAACCAACCCTAGTACTGGAAAAAGCCATGGACATTTTGAAGCCATACAGAAGTGACTTCTCTCCAAAATGCAACAACTCTTCTAATGTTCAAAGTACAATATAAAATTGAAATATGTTTGGTGAACTAGGGAATCCTTCCTGATATGTATGAAAATGACATGAAATGCTCTAGTTAAGTTAATGAATATATGAAGCTTAACCAATGTACTGATCTTCAGGAGGATTTATACTACCCTCATCCTCTAGTACAAGATATGCTATGGGAATTCCTTCACCACGTCAGGGAGCCAGTTTTGAAGCGCTGGCCATTTTCCATGATAAGAGAGAAGGCTCTGAAAGTGGCGATGAAGCACGTACATTATGAGGACGACAAAAGCAGATATTTGACCATTGGATGTGTGGAAAAGGTTCGAAAAAGAACATGACAAGTAGCTCTCATTCAGATGCTAACAAAATGTGTCAAAAACTGGACAATGTTAACGTGTGAATGTGTAATATTTGTAGGTTTTATGTATGATTGCTTGTTGGGTGGAAGACCCAAATTCAGAAGCCTACAAGCGTCATCTTGCTAGAATTCCAGACTACTATTGGATAGCTGAAGATGGACTTAAAATGCAGGTGACAACTTCATATCCTGACCCATATATCTTTGAAATGGTAAAAGAATGCTTCAAGTGCCAAAAGTTGGTATAAAGGAACACTTAAGTGGCAAAACTTATGAAAGTGACATTTAAGTACCAAAATTAACGAAAATGGCACTTAATTGCCACTTTTTATATAAAACGAGACACTTAAGTGTCACATCTGGTGAGCCTTATCGGAAATCCTACGTAGCATCTTTTTATTATTAATTTTCTTGCTTACGTGGCTCATTGGAATGCCGAATAAGCAAAACATACACAAAAATGACGGCATAATTTGAATTTAAATATAATATAAAAATAAATTAAATTTATAATAATAATAATAATAATAATAATAATAATAATAATAATAATAATAATAATAGAATATATATTTAAAAAAAAAAACAGAGGAGGAGGAGGCCGACCCTCCCCCACCCCCCAGCCAACGGAGGGGGAGGCAGCAGCAAGGGCTGAGCCCTTAGCTGCGCTACCTCCTCCTCCTCCTTTTAAAAAAAAAAATAAAATTAATTAATTAAATAATTTTTTTAAAATTTAATTTAATTAATTATTATATTAAAATTCAAATTATATCTAAACGGCGTCGTTTTGCGTGCAGCATGCCAGAAAATTGCCACGTTAGCGTTTTGGCTGGATTTTTTCATCGGTGGCACTTAAATAATCTATTTTGCTTCGATTTTGACACTTAAGTGTTACTTTCGTAACTTTGGGCACTTAAATGTCCTTTTGTACCAACTTTTTGCACTCTAGGGTCCAGGTGTCTCTTTGAAATGGTGCAGCTCTCAATGGCTGAAGCATCAAAGAATATTATTACTTTGTAATCCCATTTGGCATACGGTGGTGAGCAATTTAACCAAAATTAGCATTGGTTTTATGAAATTCTCTAACAAAAATGTTAATTTCTGTTTGCACAGACCTTCGGTTGTCAGATGTGGGATGCGGCTTTTGCCATCCAAGCAATCATGTCAAGTAACCTAACAGAAGAGTATGCAACTACACTAAGGAAAGGACATGATTTCGTGAAAGCTTCACAGGTAATGTCTACTTTGAACGATCAAACGAAGTTGGTCATTAATTTTAGTTCACACATCTGACCAAAACATGTTCTTTTGAAGGTCCAAGATAACCCATCCGATGACTTCAAAGCAATGTATAGACACATATCTAAAGGAGCATGGACATTTGCTATGCAAGACCATGGTTGGCAAGTTTCTGATTGTACAGCAGAAGGACTAAAGGTAATTAAATCGGTCGTATTCATTTGATGGGGTCTTGGAAGCCTCTTTTTGAAGGGTAATTACATCCGTAACACACAATAATATCGTGTCTTTTACAGACAGCACTTCTGTTCTCGCAAATGTCTCCAGACCTGGTGGGTGAGAAGATGGAAACAGAGCGATTCTACGATGCTGTGAATGTTATTCTTTCCCTACAAGTAATCAAGAACTATTTTGATTTCTTTATTCCTTTGATAATCGATAAGATAACTTTAGAATTATGCTACCCAATTTCTGTAATACATTATAAAAACTATTGCAGAGTAGCAATGGCGGTTTTCCTGCTTGGGAGCCACAAAGAGCATATGCATGGTTGGAGGTAACTTTGAGCATTATGCACTCACCAAGTTTACTTTTTAACGTTCTTTAGCTTTAACGAATGCAAAAATATATCTCGCAACTCTTAAAACCCTTCTTATCTCATTTCCAGAAATTCAATCCTACAGAATTCTTCGAGGACACCCTTATTGAAAGAGAGTAAGCCCTAACAACCATCAACACTTAAAATCCGAACATGTCAGTTATGAGTACAACACTAACTCATTTGCTAACATAGATACGTGGAGTGCACTTCGTCAGCAATCCAAGGCCTTGCGCTCTTCAAGAAACTGCACCCCAATCATCGTCTAAAGGAAATTGACAGTTGCATTGCAAGAGCGATAGACTACATCGAAGACACTCAGTTGCCGGATGGTTCATGGTGAGATACTGAATGAGAAACCTGGACATGTTACCTTCTTTCGGTTGAACATAATGTAATATTGACTTAATGTGAGATTGTGCTGTCAATCTAGGCACGGATGCTGGGGAATTTGCTACACCTATGGAACATGGTTTGCAGTAGAAGGGCTTGCGGCTTGTGGGAAGAGCTACCGCAACTGTCCAACCGTGAGAAAAGCTTGTGAATTCTTGCTGTCAAAACAATTACCTTGTGGCGGATGGGGGGAGAGCTATTTGTCTAGCCAAAATAAGGTGCGCAAGTCATTATATATTTTTTGCATACTATCGAGATTAAAAAACTATAACCCCACCCACTTGTAGGTAGCCATGATGGTTAGGTTTTACTACTTCATCACCGAGGGAACAAGTTCAAATCTCCGGATGCTCATGACTTAAGTGGGGGTCCTAGGGGTGGTTTACTGGACCAATCCCCGAGGATTTATGTTTAAATAGCGGCTTGCAGTGAGGCTCACTGGTGCCACTGGTGCTACCGATGTGATCCCAAAGGATGATCTCCACCTCGGTCATCAAAAAAAAAAAAAAAAACTATAATCCCTTTGTTATGATTGTCGATAATTAATTTTATATAACGATGTTGAGCACCGAAGGGTCGTGTGATCCCCGAAGGATGATCCAGTGGTCCCTTGGTCATAAAAAAAATATATATATAATCCCTTTTGTTATGATTGTCGATAATTAATTATATATAACGATGTTGATGTAGGTTTACACAAATTTGGAAGGAAACCGACCAAACTTGGTTCAGACAGCATGGGCTTTGTTGTCCCTCATTGATGCAGGACAGGTTAGGGTTTAGCAGATGTATGACATGATACGCCGGCTATGAATCCAATTCGTTGAACAATTATTGGAGTGCACCGGATTTGTGTGGGCTGCCTGCCCGAACGACATCCACGTGCGCACGCAAGCAATGTTTGATAAGTGATAAGTTACAATGAATTATTGACATTTTAAGCTAACCGGCACACTTGCCCAAGATTAGCAAAGAAAATGTTGCATAAAAACAGCAATGGATTTGTCCATTTTGATAATTATGAGATAAGCTCGTACTTTCTATCGACCCAATCATGCTTATGATCATTTACTTATTTATTTATTCTTATTCTAGGCCGAGATAGATCCAACCCCTATACATCGTGGTGTCAAAGTGCTAATCAGTTCACAGATGGATGATGGTGATTTTCCTCAGCAGGTAATTACAATAGTGCTTTCCACCATCGTTACTAGTTATAAGTTTCATTATAATGCAATTGCTTAATCTATCATCATCATCATCATCATCATTATTTACTTTTATTGCTTACAGGAAATCACTGGAGTATTTATGAGAAATTGCACATTGAACTACTCATCGTTTAGAAACATCTTCCCAATATGGGCTCTTGGAGAATACCGAAGGCGGGTTCTGTTCGCATAAACTTTGGACATGACGACAGTAACAAATCATCATTTGTAAGCTACAAGTTTGATAATTTAAATAATACATGTTCCAAGAATGTAATGTGCCCTGTCGAGTCTCTTTCTCACTTTCACTTGTGAAAGTCATTTCCCAATTTCCCCAGAACATATATGTAATCTTGTATTACTTGCGTACGTCAAGTAACTGTACAAATATCAAGTGTACTGCTTAGCGAAGCTAAATTCTAGTGTGTAATTCTACCATCTAAACCTTTGGACCACACTACAACATGAATCTCAAGTGTTTTTATGTGGGGAAATTGTTCAATCGGTCCTAAATATATTGTATCGATACCAATTCAGTTCTAAATTTGTCACTTGGTCCTAAACATTTGCAAAAAATGCCAATTTTTGCTGAAAATTGCCAATGCAATGCTGTGTCTCATAAGACAACCGACAATGTCTGGATTGCCAGGTCTGCAAGTTTCAATGAAAACTGGTCAGAAGAACTATATAAAATTTCATGGGGAAAAGTACAAGAAGTCTGAAACTTATTACAATTGTAACATTTCAGTACTAAATTTTTTGATTGTACCTATTGAGTCATAAACCCAGTTTGTCAATGTAGTCTATCTAACTATTTTGACCAAAAATTGTTGACATAGACGCTAGCCATCGTTTGTGGCATAATTGATATGGATGTAAATAAATTTTACAATTTTTTAATATATTTTTCTAAAATTTATCTTTATTGCATAATTCAGAAGGTAAATTCAACCCTATACATCGGAATAATCAACCCGTAAAACAAGTAATAACATTTCCACACAGTTATAACGTTTTATAATGCATGCCTAATTTTTATTTTTTATTTACTTTTGTTGCCTACAGAAAATCACTGGCCCGGCCCATCTTTATTGTTGTTTTTTTTTTTTGTTAATTATGCTTGGGGGTTAGTTAATTGTGGCTGGTGAGAGTCATCGAGGCGAGCCCTCATGAGATTCAGCAAGGTAAATTCAACCCTATACATCGTGGTGTCAAAGTAATAATCAACCCGCAGTCGAATAATGGTGAGTTTCCTCAACAAGTAATTATAACATTGCCTTCCACAGTCGTTACGAGTTATAACGTTTCATTATAATGCAACGTGCCTAATTTAATTATTTTTTATTTACTTTTGTTGCCTACAGAAAATCACTGGAGTATTTATGAACAATTGCGCATTAAACTACTCATCGTTTAGAAACATCTTCCCAATATGGGCTATTGGAGAGCACCGAAGGCATTTTCCGTTCGCATAAAGCCTCGGACACAAGGACAATCATGACGTAATAAATCATCATACTTAAACTCTATTCTCGGATAATGCATGTTAGTCCTCTTTCTCACTTTCAATTGTGAAAAGTCATGTCCCAATTTCACCAGATATTATATGTAATCTTCTATTACTTGTGTACGTCAAATGATAGTACAAATCTCAAGTATACAGATTAGCAAAGCTAATTTCATTTCTAGCGTGTATAATTCTACCATTTAAACCTTTGGAAAACTCTACAACATGAATTTCAATTATATTTTTGAACATTCTGGAAAAATTTGTTGAATATATAACGAAATTAATGAAATTGAATTGCCCTAAACCCAAAATGAGAGTACATTACTCTTAATGTGCACATTACATAGTGAATTTGACCAAAAAAAAAATGTATAGACCAAGTTTTGATAAGCCAAAGCTCGTGACTACAAAGGAGTCAAGCCTTCTATTCTTCTTGTCCCCATATTCAAAGAAAAGAACTATCGAAACGACATTTCCCTAGATATTAGCTAGATTGTAGCGATCTAAGTGAAAATATATTTGCAACCGGGTACCTTCAATATAAACCAAAAGCTAAAAAAAGGGAAAAATTATAATTTTAACTCTAAACTTATTGTACAAATTCCAATTAAATCTTAAACATTTCAATTGATTTGATGTAGTCCCAAACATTTATGTGAATGTAGTCTCAGCCTTTTAACTAAAACTTGCCTGAAATTATTAATATGGGGAATCCTATCATTGCCGGCCACCATACATGTCACAGCCGTTGATTTGACGTAAACAAATTTAGTCAAAATGACATTGTTTTGCTTAATTTTATGAGTTTTCTTATTTTTGTTCTTTTGTTCTTTTTTCTTTCTATCCTATTTCTCACTTAAATTTAAAATATTATTTAAACTTGAAAAAAATTATAAACAAATAATATGAGAATCTACTTATCAATACTTAGGTGTTGTGAAAGTTTCGAAAGTTTCAGGTAAAAAAGAAAAGTTAAAATGCATGAGGTGCAAGATTTAAGTTCACGATGGAACAAGAAGTGAAAATCAACTCAGACAGCCCATACATAGTCAAGCTAACTTTGGTTCACCTCTGTAGAATATTAAGCATGTTATATGAGATGCTTCTTAGCCTAGGTTATATATTAAATTTTCATAGTGATTGTATTGATATTTTGTTTGGAACAGTTTACTATGGTCATAGTCATGTATTGAATGATTTTATGATATTAAATATTGACTATGATGTGTACAATATGTCACATTGAGTTATATTGATGGGTCAAGCCTGTTATATTGATGGGTCAAGCCGGGCCCATCCGCCTATGTTGGGCAAAACCCGGCCCATAAGAGGAATGGGGTAGTTATTTTTTTAAGTGAAAAATAATTGCAATATATAATTGAAAAATAAAGAACATTGAAAGTAGTTTTGACATAATACATAGTTTTGACATAATACATACTTATTTTTTAAGTGAAAAATAACTGCAATATATAAATGAAAATGAAAGAACATTGAAAGTAGTTTTGACATAATACGTTCTTTTTTCTCCTTTTGAGACAATAATGTACTCCTTCTTGAAGAACGGAACTCCAAGACTTCAATCAATTCCTCTGAGACTACAATAAGTACTAATTTGTAGCAAATAAGGTATGTTCGTCTTCATGATATGCCTTTGATTAGTGTAACATGTTTTATAGGCACATTCCGCATTTGTTTTCGATATGCGACCATTCGTTTTAATTTTTCAGAATCTATTTTTCTACATTGGTATGAGAGTGATGTTCATGTTTTCCGATCATTGTTGACATTTATAATTTATTTATGGCTGGAATTTTGAGAAATGTTGCCATCGGACATTCGGGGATGGAAATCCCAACTCTCACATACAGTTCACCCCTCTCTTTTGATTTTCTATAAGTCAAAACTCATTTTCGAAAGTGTAGGGTTGTAATTTTTGTTGAGACAAGAAAAACAACAGGTGGCTTGTCGCCGAGGGCTGCCGGACACATCACCACAAGTGGTCGGAATTTTCTAGCTGCACACACCGAAGAAGTTTCCTAAGGCGTGTGCCTCACATGCGTTGGCTGACGTCATTGTGATGTCAATCGACTATTGCGTGCGCACATATAGGACATGTGCTGGTGACGTCACGGTGACGTCATCTACTCAAGTCGATTGGTTTGACCCGACCCAATTTGATTCGACCTCCTAACTTGACCTGGTCATCCATTGACCGACATTGATCGTTAATTGTTGACTTTGACCTAAAAAAGGGAAAATGTATTTTTCAATTTTGTTCATTGTGGATTATATGTAATCCATTTTGTTATGCATTTGTTGCAGGAACAATGATGTATTTTGTACATATGCCTATATTCCCAAGAACGATGAACAAACATAAAGAGACTCAAAATGCCAAAAATAGAATTAGCTAATTATTGGTTGAATGATGGTAATGTAGTGTCACACATGGTTAGAGTCAATTAAATAATACAATAAATCATATGAAATAATTATCTTATGATGGATTTTCAGAAGGTGTTGGCCCTAATGAATGTTCTTCCATCAAAAGGTAAGCAATGTTAGATCACCTATGGGAGGTCAACGTGGTCTCGGATTATAAAAAGCTTATAGTAACTTTTGTGAGAGAATATTATAGAATTGAGACAACCAAGACTTCAAAGCTCAAGTTAAGTGTCACTTGGTGCAAAATGAATGTGTCTTGGAGAAGCCATAAGGGCTCTTTGAAGGTCTTTCCGTGGTTACTCAATGTGCCTTTAGAATTCTTAGAGGAATTTATTAAGGATTAGAAGAGATTTTCTCCAGTTTATGAGATAAATTAGTATCTTTGAATTTATTTATTATTTTTCTTATATTGGCTTGAGATATTTTAGGTATAAATACTTCTTTCTATGTTGATGTTGATATGTTTCTTCTAAATACATTACTTCATGTAAATGGCATGTTTACTTATTGAAAAATCAATGTTATTTATTGTTGTAAATTATTATGTTAATTTACAATTATTTGTGGGAAATTTAAGAAAGTTTTAGTGACTTTGGTGGACTTATTTTTTGCATAAATGATTATATTAATGCTAATTTCAAGTTATGATTATTGGATGATGATTAAAAACAAAGTGACTTTTCAACTCTAAAGCTTTATTTGAAATTATTGATTAATATGATTAGTTTATGCAATATAGATGCATAAATGATAAGCATTAATAATTCATGTAAGTATGTCAAATATGTTCAGATCAATGGCTTTAGTAACTAAGAGCATAGTCGTTGAATTGAACAAAGGTGAGAAGTTGCGCGGTGATAATTATGAAATATGACATATGAAAATCGAATATCACGTTGAAAGAGTAAGAAGCACTAGAATCTCTTAACCTGATTATGGAAAAGCTTGAAATGGGAACATTGCACAATTCAAAAGCAATAAGGATGTATTTGCTACATGGAAAAGAAAGAACTCCCTTACTTGCATTACATAGCATGTAGAATGATGTCATGTGAGAGTTTATACATTTTGAAATGCCAAAGAAATGTGAGAAGCATTGACATCGAGATTTAATCATATATCGGTGACCAAACTAAGATAGCTCACTATAAGATTTGACCCTTATAAGAAGTCTCATTGTCAAATTATAAAACAACACTTGAGAAAGATGTCAAACATGATTAATGAGCTAAAAGATGTTGGTCACGTTTAAGTGCAAGTAATAATCTATTTCTTGCCTCAAAGTTGAAGTATACAAAGGTACACTTGGCCTATAATGAGAACATTAAAACTTTTGAGAATGTAGTGTGTCATCTTGAGGTAGAATAGGACCATCTCCCAACGGTTAAATTGAAAACTGACATTTATTATGCTGGTTCTAACTCATAAGGGACTTCAAGCTCCAAGTGCAAGCATTCTAATTCATTTAAAATGTGGAAAGGCAAATGAGTGAACTCTTTGGGAAAGAAACCAAGAGTTAACCAACATGAAAGAGGAAAGTGTCATTGAGTGAAGAAGTTAACAAGGGTGAAGTATTAAAATTGTGGTAAGAAAAGTCACTATGCTCACGATTGTCGGGAATCAAATAAGGTAAACACCCTTTGCATTCTTAAGAACTTTACTTATGTATCAAATTATGTATTCTTAACTGAATCTAATTTTTTGTGGATTGTAGATTCAGGAGCAATAAACCATATAGTAAAGGATAGAAAATCATTTTGTGATATTTCCAACGAGTACCAACTAGAACGAACTTAATCTATGTAGGGAACAATACCAGAGTTAAAGTAAAAGAGATTGACACCTACTAATTGAACATGCGTGATGGATGCACTTTGTTCCCACTTGATGTACTATATGCTCCGGAGGTTCATTAGAATTTAGTGTATGTATTAATATTGGTTAAACTTGGTTTCAATTTAAACTTTCATAATAATTGTATGGATTTGTATTTGGATACAAACTATTATGGTTGTTATTTTTTCTGAATGATTTTATTGTATTGGATGTTGATTATGGTAATGTTAATGTTTGTTATTCACTCTTTATGTTTTTTAATTTATATAATAATTATGTGAATGTATGGCATGCTAAACTTGGTCATATTAACCAATAATGTATGAATAGATTAGTTAAAGAAGGCTTATTGGACAACATTAAAAAAATTGATTTGTCCATGTATGAGCATTGTCTAATAGGAAAAACGACAAAGAAACTATTTGAAAAAAATAAAAAAGCTAAATTTGCTTTGCAATTAATCCATTTTAACATATGTGGTTCAATGAATGTGATAAAAATGTATGAGCTATTTATTTCATCACTTTTATAAATAATTATAATCAATTCGAACATGTCTATTTGAATTATCTTAAATTTGAAGTATTAAGTTGTTTCAAGAAATTTATGAGCTTGGTAAAAATTAATTATATAAAAAAATAAAAACATTAAGATTTGATCGAGGTTGAAAATATCTATTTGATGAGTTTAAAAATTTATGTCATGAAAAAAAATAGAAAAACAATTGTTTATTCCCTTCAATAAAATTGTGTTAAGAAAATGAGAAACATAACCCCACTAGAAATGATTAGGTCCATGATGGCGCATACTAACTTATTAATCACTTTTTAGGGCGATGCTTTATCAATTGCTATCTATATACTTAATCGTGTGTCTTCTAAATCAATTACTTCAATTCCATATGAGTTATGGATAATTAGAAAACCCGATTTAAGTTTTCTTAAACTATGGGGTTGTACTAACTATACTCTTGAGCCCTCTCACAAGTATTAGAAATTGAGTCTCGAAAGCAAGAAGAGTATTTTTATAAGATACTCAAAACACTCAAAAGGATATGTTTTTATAAATAAGTAACAAAATAGGAGTATATTGAATTTGAATTACGGGATACCACATTCTTAGAGAATGAATTTCCTAGAATGGTGAAATAGATGAAGACTACTCATTATTTAAATATTGGATCAAAATAATGAATTTAATGGAATTTGTCCAAGTAGGAGTAATATGAGGAGTGAATAATTAAATTCGGCTCAATAATGAGATGATATTGTCATTGTTTAATCCAAGTGGGAGCGTAATGAAGAATAATGTGCAAAATGTATAATCACCCATACAACAAGCAAGTTGCAAAAGTATTTTTCATTAATTTTTTCATATTTAAGGGGAAATTTTTATGATTGTTCCATAAAATGAAAATGAGCTAAGGAATGTAAATGAGGCTATGAAATGCTCTTATAAGTAAAAATATATGCATGTAATGGAAGAGGAAATTGAGTTAATGAAGTCAAACCTGTTTGAGAACAAAAGCCATTGGGAATAAGTAGGTTCTTAATATAAAGCATAAAGATGATAGCTCAATAAAAAGACATAAGACTTGTCTTATGGCGAAATGGTATAATCAATATAAATTAATTGATTATGATGAAACATTTTTTCTTATAATGAGATTTATTTCAATCATTTTATTCTGGTAATAGTAATTATTATAGATCTTGAGTTACATTAAATGGATGTAAATATTGTTTTTCTCAATGGAGGATTAGAAGAAAAATTTATGTCGAGTAACCCATTGGTTTTATTTTGAGAGGCCAAAACAAAATGTATGTCAACTTTTGAGATCAATATATGGCTATAAGTAGTCATCGAGATATTGGTATATACATGACATAATGGCACATGATTTAATAATGATTGATGAGGATTATTGTATATATATCAAAAGGTCCAAATATCATTTTGGGATCATTTTATTATATGTTGATGATATATTGATTGCCGAAAATAATATGGAATTTGTTAATACTGTTAAGAGTTGATTGTCTTTTAATTTTGAAATAAAAGATATGGGTGAGGTTGCGTATATTCTTAGAATTAAGATTTCAAGAGATCGTTCGAATAATTATTATCTCTCTCATAAGAAACGTATTTAAACAAGGTTTTTGAACGATTTTGTATGCAAGATTACATATTCATAAATATTTTTATTGCAAAAGATAAATGATTGAGTCATAGATTTTGTTAAAAAATTCCACAAGAAAATGAATGAATGCAACATCTTCCTTATATTAGTGTTATTGAAAACTTAGTGTACATTATGATGTGAACAAGACTTATTATATGTTTTGCAGTTGAAATAGTAAGTATATACCAATCTAATCTAGTTCAAGTACATTCGAAAGTTGTCAAAAGAATATTAAGATATTTTAAGGGAACTGTTAATTATACGCTAAGTTATCAAGGAAATGATCTACGATTTGAAGGCTACTCAAATATTGATTATGGATGAGATTTAGATGAAAGGAAATTTACCTTTGGATTTGTTTTCATACTAAATAATGACGCCATATCCTGAGCAGTAAGAAATAAATGTGTATAGTCTTGTCTATAATAGAAGTTGAGTTTGTAATATTATTAGTAACAATAAATAATTATGTTTGACTTAAAAGATTTTTGGATCATTTAGGTATTGTTAAATACTATTGAAAACTCATTGTTGGTTAACTCTAATAGCCAAGCAACAATAATGTACGTCAATGACCTAAAATATCATGATAAGACCAAATATATAGATACCAAGTATAATTTGATTAAAGATATGATTGCACAAAAAGATGTGAATTTACAGTACATATCTACATATAAAATGATAGCAAATCCTTTGATGAAGTCAAATCTAGAGATATGTTATGTAGCCATATAAAATCACTATGATTGCGTAGAGACTAGTGTATTGAATATTGTAATTTCACTAAGTATTCACATTTAATAAAATTGTCTTTCATTATTAATGCCTATGTTTTTTGTTTGACATTTATGCATCTTAATGTTTAATGTATCATATAAAATTGAGAATCTCGGACAAATAAAAGATTAACCCATTACATGAGTAATCGCCTCTATTTATTATGTGATAAATAGAAATGAGATGATTTTTTAAGCTTATTTAGGTGATAATTGAGAGTTTAAGCTTAAAATATATATATAGCTTTAATTAAGTATTAAGATGAGGATATAATATTTAGTATGTCCGAAAGTAAAATAACCCACATATTTTACTTTATCTGTCTTTGATACTAAATACTAGTTTTGATGGATTTTTTGAGGGAGTAAATATGTGAACTCAAGTTAGATATTAGGTATGTTTAAACTATCATATGTACCGTATTAAAATTGAAGACTTACGTTCCATGGGAAATGAGTTAATATTGTAATACTAACGTATGCATAAGAAGACTAATAAGAATGGTAAAAGTTTTTATCTCAATTTTTATACCGTGTGAGACTCTTGAGGAAAATAGTTCCTCAATTAAGTGATCTCATGACTCTTATTTGTTCTCAAGATTTCTATTTAATGTTTGCTATCTTAGAATGTTATTAATGATCATAAATTGATTCGATATAATGAGACATTTTTAGAAAAGTAAGTTAAATTGAAATTGAGAGTTTCAAAGAAAAAGGAAGATCGAGTTTGGGATGTCACATTTTAGCTTTGTATTAACTGGTCAACTAATTATGATTGTTTTATAGATAATCATAATTGTTAATATAATATATTATTATTAAAAAGAGATCAAGATAAATATAAATGTGATCAATTGATTTAGAGTATTGCATACTATATCCACTAAAAAATGTGATGTCAATTTTGAGTTTTATATATTCTTAACAGATGTATGACAATGAACTCTTAAAATATTTAGTTACACGGATTATTTACTAGTATGAATGTTGCAGAGAGGTGAAGAAAGAGTTCTATTCAGCTTACTATGTGCGAGTGAGAAATGATAGGCTTTTATTTGATGGGACAAGTCAAGCCATGTCCGTCATATTAGGCCAAAACCTATTCATAAGAGAAGGACCCATAAGAAGAAGGAGGCAGTTATTTTTTAAATGAAAATAACTATAATATATAAATAAAAAGGAAGAATGTTGAAAGTAGTTTTGACATAATATGTTCTTTTTTTCTCCTTTTGAGACAACAATGTACTCTTTCTTGAAGAATAGAACTCCGGGACTTCCAATCAATTCATCTGAGATTGCTACGAGTACTTAATCTATGACAAATAAGGTATGTCCGTCTTCATGATATACCTTTGATCGATGTTACATGTTTTCTTGGCATGTTTCTGCATTTGTTTTCGGTATTTGATTGTTCGAGTATCGATTCGTTTTTCAAGATATTCGTCTCTCTTTTCAAACCTAAACAATCCCATTGCAGTAAAGAGACAAACAAAGTTGCGGATTAGATAGCTAAGGCCAAAAGGAAAAGAAGTCTAACTAACAATGGGATCATTTATCCTCTTCAAGCGCTTTAGATACGTTTGGTCGTCTAGTTTCTAACCCAGATAAGACTGGATATGATAGGATAAAAAATTTCAAGGATTTTGCTATATCTTATCCGTTATTTGATGATTGTAGTAATAAAGTCGGATATATTCATATCGTATTATATATATTGTTTGAGATGTGCGGACCCCTAAAGTGCCATAACTTGGCAGAAAGTGACACTTAAGTGCCATAACTTTTGAAATGCATACTTAAGTGCCAAAATCGAAGCAAAATAGATCACTTGAGTGCCAATCTAGCCAAAATGTTGACGTGTCAATTTTCCGATGAAGCGAGTGCAACACGGCGTTGTTTTGGTACTAATGTGATAAATTTTAATATAAAAATTAATTAAATTAAATTTAAAACTAAATTTATTTAAAAAATTCAAAAAATTTAAAAAATTTGTAAAAATTCAAAAATTTTAAAAAATTTAAAAAAAAATTAGAAAATTCAAATATTTAAAAAATTTAAAATTTAAAAATTTTAAAAAAAGGAGGCGGCCCGGCTAGCCCTCCCCCTCCTTTCTAAGCAACCAAGGAGGCAACATAGTCAAATATCGTTTTGGTGCCGACATGGTAAAAAATTTAATATAAAAATTAATTAAATTTAATTTTAAAATAAATTTATTTTAAACATTTAAAAATAAATATTTATAATTTTAAAAATTTTAAAAATTTTAAAAAATTATAAAATTTTAAAATATTTTAAAAATTATAAAATTTAAAAATATTTAAAAATTTTAAAACTTTTAAAAATTTACAAAAATTTTAAAAAAATAAAAAAGGAGGCAGCTGAGGGCTGAAATTTTTTGTAAATTTAAAAAAAAATTAAATATTTAAATTTATTTTTAAATATTTTAAATAAATTTAGTTTTTAATTTAATTTAATTAATTTTTATATTATATTAAAATTAAAATTATTTCAAAATAATGGCGTTTTCGCTGATTTAAGGGCTTTATTTTGGGCCAACACCCGAAATGACGTTGTTTGGGGTGAATTCGAGCTGACTTAGCTCTCTGGCGAGACACATTGGCGATAAATATTAATATTTTAATGTCACGTATGATTTCCGGCTAACTTCGCGGGAGGTGGCACTCAGGTGTCCCACTTTTCTTCAAATGTGGCACTTAAATGTATCTTTTGAAAGTTATGGCATTTAAGTGTCTATTTCTGTTAAATTATGGCACTTGTAGTGTTTTTATCCCTATTGTTTGATATAAATGACATATCAATATAAATGAACTACAAATTTTACAAATAGAAATGATAAAAATTTCTTGCAACAATTTTGTCTACTTTGTTTTTATTTTATTTTACTCTTTTTTAATTATTATTTTTTATTTCTTTCTTCCCCTTCCATCATTCTCTAATAAAATTTTATTAAATGGAAAACTGTACTAATATACCTAAAATACTAAAACACCTAAAAATGTAATAAATATATATTTATATATTGAATTTATAGTGCCCAATATAAGTAAATTTGAATATATAAATAAAAATAAGACTAAATTAAAAAAAAAATATTTATTTTTTGTTATTTTGAATTTCTTATATTATAATTCAAATATAATTTATATTGAAATATAATTTTAGATTTGTAAATATAAAAAGTTTTTATTTGAGAAAAATAGCTATCATATTATAGATATTAAAAAATTTATACACATTTATCACACCTCTCTCATGAGATATTTTTATTTAATCTATATCCCATTTATATCTAATTATATCTCATCTTAAGCAAGCATCAAATGTAGGATAAGATAAATTTTATACTATCCTATATTTTGTTCTGATCGCTAAACACTACCTTTGAGGTTTATTTTATTATGATGTTTTTTGGATGTGTATTCACAAAACTCTCTTTAATGAATATTTTCCATTTTTCCAAAACAAAAAAAAAAAAAAAAAAAGTGATTGCGCTCATAAGGCTGCTTGGTCCTTGATCAGTTCTTAGTTTTAGAGCTAATATTTTTGGAGTTAAAAACAAAAAAGATGCATGGGTTTGAGCTTTAGTGACATAAAGTCTCCGAGAGATATAGGTTTTATGTGAATCCAACATTTTCACTTTTTTTTCCCTTCATTTTTTATTTTTTTTTTTTTTTATATTCCTAGTTCTACATTGTCACTTTGATAAATTCATGTTTTAGAGAAATGAAGAGAAAAATTGAACACCGTTAGATTTCTTGATATTTATCTTTATACCTCGTAATAATGAAATCAATCACAACCCCATTGACGGCATGATTATATCTATTTACATCGCATGCACATTTACTTACATTCCCATTAGCACTTAAGATACTCCACTAATCATTGGCAACGATGTACCATTCTCAAACTGTTCATAACTCACTGAAACAACAAATTACGCAACGGCCCCATTCATGAATTTGAAACAATATAAGAGCTATAGCACGAAAACACAGGAAAATGAAGAGAGAATCATCTTCATACAAATACGAGTCTCTTTGACATAGCTCATTACATTTATCTAATGTTCCATCCACCCAATGCTCAGCATTCTTTGTGGATGGCAGACAAACCAAACTCTACATGCAAGTGACCAATCCAGTACCCTGGTATGAACCAATTTGGATTCCAAATTCTTCAAACTTCTCCCTCCATGGGTTGTATAAAACCATATAAAAGGGAGATTCAGAATGAGCCCACAAAACTCGCCTTTACGAGGAAAACTTCCCTGGAAATTGCAAACCCAAGTGGCTAATGATACGTAATGCCTCTTTCAGAAACCTCCATCTTATACAAATTGGTCCATGAATCAAGGACGCCGAACTCTTTCATAACCCATACTTCATAGTCTTCGGAGTTTTATACCATTGAGACAAAGCATCCATCGAGCAAGCTAATGTGTTCCAGTCCACAAGGTATTGTATAGGGTAGCGCCATTTTCAGGAAGACATCGCCGACTACATCAACTGGGATCAACACAAGAAAAGAAGGGCACCAATAGATGAAATTATCGATTATAACTTGAGTGCCTAAGTGTTGAAGAAGCAATGGAACGACAATATCACCGAGTGGCTTCCAAAGATTTCTTCTCAAACTATGCACCTCCAGTTGGGAGGTACAGTTCTGGTGTTCTTTCAGATAAATATTACATTGACTACTTTAAAATCGTCAAGATGGCAACTCAAGGGATCGAATCCAAATCCAGCCAAGTCTGACACATGAAAGTTGGGTTGAGGAAAGGCTTCGTTTTGACCAGTTGATGGGTTCCATAAAAAGATCTCTGAGTGGTCAGGGTTCTTATTCTCAATAGCGGATAAGCAAACGATTCCATCGCATGAATCAACTAAAAGGACCTTCTCGTGTTCTTGGACACATGCAGTATCGAGAATAGATAGTTCGCTTTCCGGAGAATACCGCATCTGCACTACAAAGATTGTCCATGTCGTACTTAACAAGATCAAATTTTCGCAGTTTGGTTGATCTCTCAAGATAAGCTCTTATGAAGGTGCAGCTAGTAAGAAGAACACTCCCAAGATCTAAATACACACCTGAACCAAACCAAAGGGCCTTGCAGGGAGTCTATACAAGATATCCAATAGAAGGTAAACCGGAAAGCTCTCCATTGTTTTTCTAGACTTGTTCAAGTAGCAGATATCTTTGGACTCCGTAATTGATTATGATTTCAATGGAAGTGACGATGCATCTATGTTGGGCGTAACGATGCCTCTTGACTTATCTAGAAGATATCGTTTTGGGCCCTATCCAATTGTTACATCTAAATAAAAGGTCTTTGTCAAATTATTGGCAATCAATTTAGGGTTACCAAAGAAAATAATTGAATGGGTTTCGTGTTGTGTTTTATCGGGAACCAGTCAATTCAACCAGCATATCATTTATCCCAATTTGAATCTGATCGTTGTTACAGTAGTTAGCTAAATTATTTTCGTTAGTCTTGTACCATCCACGTTAATAAAGTTCAAGTTGTCATTAAATCTTTAATCAAGTATCCTTTTGCCCTTGGTTGTAAAAACAACACTAAAATACAGCAAAGGGCAAAAACGTTAAAATTAAAGAGATTTGAAAATATTTGCTAAAGGGATAAGCACAATGTAAATAAACATGATAACGGAAAATTAATTAGGGTTGACAATTTTTATTTTTATTTTTTTGGAAGAAAGGCGTTCAAAATAGGGTATAACTGTACAATACCTATTATTTATTTATTTATTTTTTTGGTAAAGATACCTATTATTTTTCAAACATCTGGAGTTCAAATTTGCTTTATTAAAACGTCATGCATTTTATGAGCAGTTTTCCAATACTTTACCAAAAAAAAAGGGTATAACTGTATTTAATCATAAAAACGCCAACTTGAACAAGAATAGTAGACACTTTATATGTTTTTTTTTTTTTTTTTGAGCAAAGACACTTTCTATGTTAAGATTTTATGACACGCTTTACCACATGTTTAACTTTTTGTAGATATCAAAATCAGTCACGTCGTACTCCATTTAAGAGCGTTGAAATTATGAAGCAATCTCTATCAAATAATCGAACATTTTTTTGACCTCACCATATTAGCATAGTTACATCGTGTTCCAACGATTTGGAAAAGAAAAAATAATAATGGTATGACAGCGACGCTGATGTTGACCCAAAGAAAATAGCTCATCCACTGATCAGAATTATCAAGTTAATTAAAAAGCATTCGGCTTGAGCGGATAAATGATGAGAAAGTTGGTGGCCAATGTGACACAAGGCGACATTTAGTAGGTGGAATTTTTTTTTCTTAATCTCTTGATCTGTATTTCTTTAATTTGACTAATCTTTATAATAAAATATGGAATATATATACAGGTATTTCCAAATATTTGAATGGTCCCAAAATATGACTAATTTAATTAAGGAGAGATTTGAACACTTTGTTTTTTTTGTCCGTAGATTTGAACACTTATTAAGTAATATCATACGCGTAAGTCTTGATATTCATGACGAAATACTTTAAAGAAGGTCCGCTAGTCAAGCACGCAACCAGCAAGGAGTTAGGCCGTCCAACTTTGAAAACACCCTTTTCAAATTCAGAAAATTGTTAACATTTGGCTATGGAAAATATAAATATTAGCAATTTTACGCAAACGGTATTGTACGCCCTTTGTTAAAAATTATAACTATCTCTCTCAAATAAATTGCTAGAGGATGCTACAATTATTTTTTGATAACTGCTAGAGGATGCTACAATTATCCCATTTTGTTCGAGGTTCGATGTGGTTTTCACTAAAATGAGAAGGAAACAGAGTCTACAGTGCTCTTTGCATCGTGGCCCAATAAAATGAAGCCGAAGATTCCGACATCTCTCGTCCGTGTCTTCCCTGATCTCACGGTTAAAATTATGTCGAACGTACTTTATGGGCAAAAAAATATAAAGAGGAAACAAGATCGTATAGATGACACGAAAGATGAAATAGAAGTTCAAGAACACTCATACATATTACAATAATAGGAATACGACGACAATATCATGTCCCGTTTATGGCCAATCGAGTGCTAAACACAAAGAGCGATGTATAGGACGGACGGCGATCCTTTCCAGGTATTCTTAGCAGCATTCCTCTAGGACGCAGCAGCAGCACAGCGCAGCGCAGCTAGTAAAGAAAGAAAGGAGACCATTAGGACAAGCGAATGTATAATTAGCTGAACCTATCAATATAAAAAGAAAAGAAAAGAAAAGAAAAGAAAATGTTAGCAAAAATTAAGAAATAGGGCTATATCTTGAAATAATTACGTACCAGCCCTTCCAAAAGCCATCGCCCCTAGTCTTGGTTTCAATAGGGACGGCCTTCTGGGCTGGCTGTGGACCATCCCTGGTGGGATAGCCGGCCGGTGGGGGCGGTGCCGTGTAGGTCGTTGCCAACGCCGATGTCGGTGGTGGGTAGGCCACTGCGCAGATATATGAATACTCAAGTGTCATCGGTATACGAATACTCGAGATTACAATTCAAGCTGAATAGTTCGAAAATAGTTGTTTGAACTTCCATGTGGGGCCAACGGCCGCGGCTGCAGCCGCCGCCGCCGCTGCCGCCAGACCCCTGAAGACAGCCGGCGACTCTTCCCCAATAATTCAGACAACAGTCGTAACAAAGAAGAACGAGTAATAAATTTGATTTCTATGTCAAGTTTAAAAAAAGAAAGACGGGCAGACAGACGAGAAAACGAGTCCTGAACTGCTGCTGCAACATCGTCAATCGACCATTATCTGATCTCGAAGGTCTTACTTAACCCTAATCATAAGAACCAGCGATCCCGCAATTCCTAAGTTTTTTTTTTTTTTTTTTTTTTGAGCAAACCGCAATTCCTAAGTTTAACATAAATCCTTTTCGCTACAATAAAAAGAGGGGCCAAAAGAAACAATCTTGCCAAGATCAAATCGGCAAAAATTTAGAGAGAGAGAGAGAGGGGGAATCGAGATCAAAAGGGCAGGAGGATCGACGGAGATGGAGGATCATTGTTACCTGGGATTTGGTTCTGGTTGTTTTCTTGGCTCATCTTCGATCGGAAACGTTGACTGAGATCTCTTCTAGCTAATAGTCTGCTTGGAGAGAGATGAGTGAGAGAGAGAGAGAGAAAGAGAGAGATGATGGAATACGGAGTGAAGATGTGGTGCGAGATTTATAGAAGAGTGAAAGCGAAATGAGACACGTAGGAAGAGTGGAGCAGGTGGTGGGTGACGATGTTTGCTTGGGAAGGCTCGTCACGACGCGTGAGTTCCAATGCACGAAGCGAAAGAAAAGCCGAAGCTAAAGGAAAGTCTAGCTTCATTAAAGACCAATTTGACTATGGATGTCGTTACCCTAGTCAGCTAAGACTCCGCTCATTTTGCATAAAACAATTATCGACAAAATATTTTTTTCATTTTCCATGTTTGATTAGCTAAGAAAAATGAGATTAACAAAAAATATTTACTTAAAATGAAAAAGGTTTTCCTAAAAAAATTTAATTTCAAAAAAATGATTTTCTCTTTGAAAGAATAAAAAAAACACTTTCCAAAAAATGATTAGGTATCAGTTTTTGTACTTGAAAATCTACTATTGGGCATTAAAATCCAAAGTTGGTTTTGAATGCAAGCATTCAAGATCAAGTCTTCGATTGCTGGGCTTGTGTTCGTCGAGGCTAGGCTCAAGCCTTGGCCTTCGACGGCCGCACTCGAGTCCATCAAGGCTAGGCCTGAGCCCCTAGTGCTTGTACCAAATGTTCAAGCACTAAAGCTCAAATCCATTTGCAAGAGTCTATCCATCGCATATAGGCTTTAAGGACATTATAGCATAACCGTTGACGTGATGTCAGGACCTAAAAGATCGAATGGAAGGATACATAGACAAGTAAATCCCTTATGAATTACAACCCTTAAAGGGATTATCGTTCAAAGGGAAGTAGACTACTCAAGAATTTCACATTTCACTTATGTAGTAATCTAGAATTGAATAAAGAATTCTAAAACCATGCTTGGGTCGCCGACATTATAGATATGGTCTCACCCTGTGGCTCAAGTCCACAAAGGTTGTATGTAGGTCCTCAACGTTTATGCTAAGGTCATTGATTAATGAAATGTTTGCTCTAACAAATATATTTGTTTTAAAAAATCAAATTTTAATTTTTTTTAATTTTTGAAAATTTATTATTTATAATTATTGTTATTTGTTAATTATTTTTAATTTTTATATATATTCTTTTCTAATCTCTTCTGTATTTTTTTATTTTATTTTTGCTTCTTTCTCGTCGTTGACCATAGCGATGGCCAATGATTGGCCACAACAAGCTCGAGGTCGGCGAACTCAAGCCTCCCTAGTTGGTGAGCTTAGAGCTCACCAAAGGTTGACTCACCGCGACTCGCAAGGCCTTGAGCCTGTTAGATCTAGCAAGCTTGCTTGCTAAACCCAATCCAATCAAGTCAAGCATGCAAAAACATAGAATCTAGAGAATGAGAAGTGATCGAATTGGGGGTATGGTTGATAAAATCGATGCGAGACAAGAGGAGGGATTAGGGGTGAGCATTGGTCCATGGTCAATCATGAACTAACCTTGGATCGGCCCAACCTTGTCAGTCCTGATCCAGTTTCTAGGAAGACTGAGTAGTCTTTAGTCCTAGAACTCATGGATCCTTCACTTTATGGATTGGTCCACGATCTCAATAATTTAGAGTTAGTCCAACCCTGACTGCATATATGATATTTATATATAATATTCTTTTATTCAACCCTAACTTAATGGTGTTAAATTAATGCGTCCTCCTCCTGCAGCTGCAATACTCTAGTCTCTTATTTCTTTCTTTAGCATCTTCTTTCTTTTTTATCCTCTTCAATGCCAAGTAAAATTGAAAGAAATAACTTCACTCGTAAGGAATGCTCGCCCCACTCACTGCTCAATGCTCGCACTGTTCACCACTCGATGCATGCACCACTTGCCCCTTGTTGCTTGATGCTTGCCCCTTGTCTTGCAGTTCGCCTCTCTTCGTTGGCCTTGCTCACCACCAAGTAATTAGACAGAAATAAAGTCATAAATAGAAACCCTCTTCACTCATGAGCAACACTCGTCATCGCCTTGCTCGCCCCTCGCCACTTGCCTTGCTCACTCTTCGCCTTTGTTCGCGCCCTTTTGGAACATAACTTGGCTAGTGAGTTCTACTTTGTGCTTGATTTTAGAGCTTCAAGCTTGTGTATGTTCTCAATTTGTTCTAGATTTTTATTTTTCCACTATTGCTTCGTGATTTACGCTTGATCTGAGAGCTTCAAGCTCATGTCATTTGCTGTTAGTCAAGGGGAAGAATTAGGTGCAAGGGTTAGATTTGAATTAGGTGGACAAATAGTAGGCTTGTCTTTTTAGGGAGTACTAAAAATGAAACAAAAAAATTATTAGTTCGTCCCGGGTTGACCTTGGAACCAAATTGAACCCATAGGGTTGGTCTAGTCCTTAGTCCCAAGCTCAATATAGTTGGTCCTTAATTCAAAAAATTAGTGACCAACATTGTGTAAGTTGGTCTCAGGGTTAGGTGCTAAACCAACTCAACTCGAACCATGCTCAGCCTTAGGTGGGATGTCGGATTGGGGAATGACTTCGTTTGTAATTGGAAACACAAATTGGATTTTGGAGCCTTTCCTCTCGCAATCAAGGAGGAAATGGTGAAAACGAAAATCATCAACAGAACAACTAAGGATGGAAGGGCGAACCTTTCTAGAAAGTTGCCAGATCTAGCAAGCTTGCTTGTCATTGCTCACAAGGCCTCAAGCTCGCTACGACTCACCAACCCTTGACAAAGGTTGAGTTCATTAGCCTCGATCTTACTAGGCCTTGATCAAGCTTAGGCTCACCAATGGCCGATTGTCGGCCGTCATCTTTGGCCATGGTCGGCGACTAGCCAAAGAAGAAACAAAATGAAAAGAAGAATATATAAAAATAATAAATAAATAATACAAATTTTTGATAAATTTTATTAGATTTTCTTTATCAAATGATGAAAAATGCATTTTGGGTTTTTTCCAAGTTTCATGCCTAAGTCGCCAATGACCCATGTGACATCCGAAATTTTCATATTTATAGTTATGTAAGATTCAAAATTCTCGTTTGTGATAATAATACTTGGATTTTAAGCTAAGTATTATTTGTCTTAATATTTGGATGAGTTCATGAAAGTTTTAGTCTAATCGTAAGTTTCGGAAGACATGGCAGATAATTTTTTCGTCATTGTAGATTTTCATGAGTCCAACATATGAATTGAATTGTGTGTGTGCTAATAGTAGAATAGTATTAATCAAATTATTGTTGTCTTAATAGTTGATGGGTGTTATAAATTGTGTAAACTTTAGTTAATTATTAATAATAATGAATAACCTGTGATACCCGAAATTTACGTATTTATAATTATATAAGATTTGGAAATTCTCATATGTAAGAATAATACTTAGATTTCAAGTTAAGTATTATTTGCCTTAATATTCGGATGAAATGTGAAAGTTTTAGTCAAATCATAAATTTTGAAAGATGTGACGGGTAATTTTTGTAACCATACATGGTCCCGAGTTCAACATGTGAATTGAATTATGAGTACGCTAATATTAGGGTGGTATAGTGACGGTTTATATTAATTGTATAAGTATTAGTTAATTAATAATAATAGTGAATAACTTGTGTTAATTATGCTAGAAAAGGAATATTACATTATGCTTGTTATATTTCCTTTGCAAGATTTATTAATTAGAATTTTAAGTGCCACTTGTCCTTATATTATGTATTGCATGGTCATGTATTCTTACAACATAATATTTTTTGTGATTAATTTCTTTTACACTTAAACTAAGTAATAATTATTTTAAGATGACTCATTTTTTTCTTACAATTTCCTTAACATGTAAATTTACATCTAACAATGAGAGAAAATTAAATTTTCTTAATTAATTTTAACAAAACTTATTCTATCTTGCCGAAGAACCCATTTTTATTCCTTTAAAACTCAAACAAAAGCTGCATATGAATTCCACTTTTCAATCCAAGAATTTGGATAGCAAAATTTATATTCAAAAGCTACTAAGGCCGGGAAAACAATTGGTAGCTTGTGATTTGTGATTGTGTTGAGGTAAGTAAAATTTATAGGGTTAAGTTGGCTTAAATCTATTTAGTTACTTTTATTTTGATTGGTTGAGTGAGAGGTGAAGTTTTAACGTGGGTATGTTGGCTGTTAAGTGGCTTTAATAATTTTTGGCAAATTCATTTTGGCTCGTTTGTGTGGTTTTAGCTAGTCAAAATGTTGTCATTCTAATTATATTTGTCTTGATAATCTATTGCATATTTGTTCTACCTTTTTCCGTTTTATTGTGAGTAGTTAGAATTTGGTTTGTCTGCCATCTTTGTCATTGGTAACCCATTGCATGTTTGTTTCACTTCTTTCTACCTCATTCTAGACAATTAGAAGCTAGCTATTATGTTCTTTATCTTGATGACCCATTACATGTTCGTTCTACTTTTTTCTACTTCATTTTGGGTAGTAAGTATCTGACTATTTTGCCATCTTTATCTTGGTGACCCATTTTATACTCCTTTTGTTTCTTTCTACTTCATTTTAAGTAGTTGGAATATGGCTATTTTGTCATCTTTGTCTTGATGACCCATTACATATACATTTTGTTTCTTTCTAACTCATTGTGGATAGTTAGAATCTAGTTATTATGCGATTTTTGTCTTAATAACTCATTGCATATTTGTTCCGCTTCTTTTTGCCTAATTTTGGATAGTTAAAATTTGGCAATTATGCCATCTTTGTCTTAATAACCCATTGTATGTTCATTCTACTTCTTCTTGCCTCATTCTAGGTAGTTAGAATCTAAACATTCTACCATATTTGTCTTGATAACTCATTACATGTTCGTTCTAGTTCTTTTTGTCTCATTTTAGGTAATTAGAATCTGGTCATTCCGCTATGTTTGTTTTAATAATACATTGCATGTTTGTTTGCTTCTTTTTACCTCATTCTAGGTAATTAGAATATGGTTATTCTGTCATTTTCGTCTTGGTAACTTATTACATGTTTGTTCTATTTCTTTTTACTTCATCCTAGGTAATTAGAAGTTAGTCATTCTGCCATATTTGTTTTGATAACTCATTGCATGTTCATTCTGCTTATTTCTTCTTCATTCTGGGTAGTTAGAATCTAGCTATTCTGCTATATTTATTTTGATAACCCATTACATATTCGTTTGGCTTCTTTCTACCTCATTTTGGGTAGTTAGAATATGACCAATTTGTTATATTTGTCTTGATAAACCATTAAATGTACATTTGATTTACCAAATTTTAATGTCCAAATCCTGTTCAATGTTCAGACTTAGAATGCACTCATTTAAATGTCTAGACTATAATGACTATAATACGTTTGTGTTATTTAATATGCGATTATTTAACAAATGCATTAAATTGAGTAGAGATATGGGTGTTATTTTTGGGAGTATATATATGTATATATATATATATATATATATATATATATATATATATACATATATCATAATTTGAATTAGATTAATGTGATTCCATCAACCATATTGCAGTAAATGACAATGTTGGGATGCCTCAGAGAGTATTTCGAGATATATATCTTGGAAGTCGAGATGCCCCGTATATCAGGATGTCATGTGGTGGAAGTTTGTAGGATGCCTTGAAGTTGAGATGGCCCACGTGTCGGGATACCCTGAGAGTGTTCGAGGGATGAAATATTAATGAATAAAGTGCTTTGTTTTGTGTAGAACCAAATCATTTGTGTGAAACATGCTATGTATATGCATGAGTTTAAATGTTCGTTTTGTTGGTTAACAATTTATGTGATAAATGAAAATGAAAGGTGAAGTTTATTTTTGTTTGTATCACATTTACTGGATGATTATGCATTCATTTTGTGTATACTAGGTGAAATCGTAAGATAATTTTCTAACTTAAAATTATAGATTTCATTTATTAGGTTTCAACTTATTTCTTTCATTTTTAGTCGTGTATCATGGACACCCTTTAACCTTTGCACTATGGAGTTATTGCATATAATGAATTTTTTTTTTTATAAAGGTGTACTTAAACCAGAGTTTGGGATAATATATACCAAATATAATTCTATGATATGAGTTGATATAGGAGGTTTCACGGAGTGGGTTCCTTTTCGGTTTATTGCCTGGTACCAAAACCTTCACGTTGAGTTAGTCGGTCCATTGAGTGGCTTCGATTTGGACATTGGAGACACAATAGATGGAGAAGTTATCAACTCTTGACTTCAGTCTAAATATTTGTATAGGCAGACTTTTGGAATTATAGTACAATACGGAGATAGGTCTCCCTACTACTACCTAGACTTCTGTTTTTTTTTCCTCATAATGTAACGAACTTGTGAGTTCATATGTAGTACAAAACAAAAAACTTAAATATGTTGGTTGTATACATAGGTTTTTAATTGTTAAAGAAAATTTTATAAATGTTCATTTACATTTCTACATACTAAAAGAGAGTAATAATATAAGAAACACGCGTAGGGTGACGTTATGGGCATTACATAGCCTATGCTAATGAATGTCTAAAAAGGAGGTTATGTTTTCTTGCTACATTTCCTTTGCAGAATTTATTAATTAGAATTTTAAGTGCTACTATCTTCATATTATGTATTGCATGGCCATATGTCCCTAGCAAACAATATTGTTATTACTAATTTTGACACCAAGAATTAAATCATAATTTCTTCCCCCAAATGACTCACCATCTTCTTGCATTTTCCTTAGCCACATGTAAGGATCTTGCCTTGCATTTGTGTCACATCAAGTTGAAGATTAACATGCAAATTTATATTTAGCAATGAGAGAAAATCAAATTATTTTAATTAATTTTAGCAAAACTCATTCTATTTTGTAAAAGAATCCATTTTCGTTTCTCCAAAAGTTTAACATAAGTTGCATGTGCTAATTCCACTTTTCAATCCAAGAATTTCTAAAGCAAACTTCATATTCAAGAGCTACTAAGGTGGGGAACACAATTGGTAACTTGTGATTTGCGGTTGTATAAAGATAAGTGAAATTTTTATTATTAAGTTAGCTTAAATTTACTTAGTTACCCCTACTTTGGTTGGTTGGGTGAGAGGTGAAATCTTGATGTAGATATGGCGGTTGTTAAGTGTATTGATAATTTCATGCAAGTTTGCTCCGTTTCCCTTTGGTTCATTCTAGTTCATTTTGTGTGGTTTTAGATAGCCAAAACCTAGTCATTTTGTTATTTTTATCTTGATAACCAATTGCATATCCATTCTGCTACTTTCTGTTTCATTTTGGAAAGTTAAAATCTAGTTATTTTATCATCTTTGTTTTGGTGACCCATTGCATGTTTGTTCTACTTCTTTCTACCTAATTTTGGATAGTTAAAATCTGGCAATTCTATCATTTTTGTCTTGGTGACCTGTTAGGCCCTGCATGGTAACACTTCTCAAAAGTGTTTATAAACACTTTTTCTGTTTTTTTGTTCCAGGGAACAAAAAAAGAACAGAAACGCGTTTGTTTGCGTTTCTGTTCTTTTTTTGTTTTTTCATTTCTGGAACAAAATTGAAACAGAAATCAGAAACAACTTTTTGTTGTTTCTCTTCTCCAGAAACACTTCTGGCAAACCGAAAAAGAACAAAAACAAAGAACAAAATTGGAACAAAACGGAAACAAAATTGCAGGCCTTTCTCATTCGTGCCCGTGCGAAGATTCGTTCTCTCCCCCGACGTCTCCCCTCTCCGGCGCCTCCCACTCGGGCGGACTCTCCGGCGACTCCCCTCTCCGGGGACTCTCCGGTGCCTCCCCACTCTGCTCACTCTCCGGCGCCGACAGGTGGTGCTCCGTCAACCGGCTGAAGCTTCCCAGTCCAGGTAATTGCTGCTGCTCCTCCATCTTCGTTCGAAGAGGGCTTCGGCGAAGGGGCTTCGGCAACAGCAACCTTCGGCGACCACCACCGGACGCTCGCTCGAGCCTCAAGCAAGCGTCGCTCGCTGCAGCTGCTCTGCCGAGCTCGAGCTGCTGTGGTCGCTCGGCAGAGCAGCTAGAGCGAGCGATGCTGACCCCCAAGGGAGCCGTCGCCCAGATCTGCCAGATCTTTGGATGAAAATTCAATTACTGGCTTCACCCGTTTACCCCGTTTTCCCACACAAAATCCGAATCATCTCCATCCACCCTCTCCCTTCGCTTCGCGCCTTTTTTTTCATTCTCCGTTGTTTTTCTCTTCGTACTCGCCACTGCCAATCTTCACGCTCGGCATATCGTCTCGGATGATGACGACTCAGACTGGCCTCGGCTATTGCGGTTGAAGGAGCGATGCCAGACTGGTGGAGGTGCCGAGAGCGAAACCCAAGGAATCTCATCCTTCGAATCGGCAGATCGTATCTAGATGATGATGATGATGATGATCATCATCATCATCATCATCATCCATCCAACCTCAGCCTTGGCAATCGGATAAAAGGCTCTTGTAAACGGTGAACACCACTCCGCGTCCCCCTTTGGGCACGGCATAGATGGGCGGAATAATGGAATTACGAAAGGCGGCAATGAAGTGGGAGCGAGCAGAACGAAGCAAAGAGTGGACGAGACATATTCTGGAGTGAATTGGAATTTGACTCGGAAGTTCAATCAGGCATGAAATGGTCCTGATGATGGTTCAGCGGTGATGGCAACGTAAGCCCGAGATGGCCCGGCGACGGATAAATCTGGTCCAGACATGGGCAAGGACAGGAAAGCGAGGACTTGAATCAGAGTGGTCGCAACTCGAATGTGGAATCTAATGGTGTGGTTTACTGTGGGGATGATCTAAATTGCTGGAGATGAATCAGGTGAATCCAGAGCTAGAGAGAGATGCGAAAAAAAATTTGGTCAGAGAAAAATCCATCAAGTTTGCAAGGAAAGTGTTTGATGGAATGACAAAGCTGGACTCTGTCTCCAAGGATTCCCATTCGAGAGAGAGAGAGAGAGGATTAGCGAGCTTTATCTGGCGGTGAGAGCAAGTTCGAGTTTGAGAGGGCATGATGTTGTCAATTCTAATACAAAAAGCCACTGCTAGGGGCTTGGATGCTGTGTTGTTGAGAGAAAGGCTGTGGAAGAGTTGTGCCACAGAAATGCTGTTATGTACTAATGCTACTGCAGGCAAATAGATGACCGTGAGAGAGGCTATGAATGCTGCGTTTGATGAGGAAATGTCTGCAGATCCTATAGTATTTCAATGTGTCTTAAAGGTTATTTTTTTTTTTTTTGGCAGAAGTATGGACCTGAGAGGGCTGTTGATACTGCAATCATGGAGGCTAGTTTTGCTGGAGATGAAGTCGGTGCTGCTTTCTAGGTTCTCAGGCCTGTTGTGCAGTTTATGAAATTCAATTTTGCTATGCAGGCGATTGACTACGTTATAAATTCTGCTGCAAATATGAACTACATGTTGGCTGGCAATACATCAGTCCCTATAGTTTCAAGAGGAGCTGCAGCAGGAGTCAGTGCCCATCATTCCCAAGCCTCGTGAAGACATAGCCATCCCACCTGGAGGAAGCTTTTCTGGATCCAACCTCATTATATCACTCGTCACCCTCAGGATCTATTGGACTCAAGAATGGCTCATGGCGTGCGAAATGAGAGTTGCTCATGAACGGTGTAACATTTCTGGTTTGTCCCTCCAACAAAGTGCTTCCTCATCCTCTGGTTTTTCCAGATTGGCGGTCACTAATTTATTAATGCAGTGTGTTTAGTTGCATTATTTGAATGCGTTGTTGCCAAGGAGTGAATTTTTTGCGTGGTTGCAAATTTAATCGGTGTTTACTCAAAGTCTCCCTTTCAGTTGATATTAATATTATGATGGGATCAACATAAGCATAGAAAAATACACGGTACAAGTGCCCATTATAAGATCGTTGACGCGGATGGGACCATTGTAATTACTCTACTTAACTCGGCTTCAACAGCCATGCTTTGTGTGGAAATATGAGAGCCATGGTGTGCGGGCTTTTCTTAATGTGCTTCTTCGAGAATGAACTGATAACTCTCTGTATAAGTAGACATTTCGCAATTTTGTCATCAGAGAGGAGAAAACAAACAATGAAATCGTAGGAAGACAGTATGAGGAATTTTTTTTTAAAACCATGTGAAGGAATAAAAAAGAAAATTATCACCACATGATTAAATAGTTAGAGCTAACATAGTCTAGCGACTCTCTGATTTAAATCCAAGAGTTGTCATTGTTATGAGGATCTTACTATATTGCTTTCTTCATATATGTTCACCTCACTGCAATATGGAAGAAAGGATAATCGAGTATAAATTTGCTGGTTGGCTCAAGCTCTTCACAAGCCCGGCTCTCTCGGCTTACTGCCGCAGTAGTTGCAAACAAAACATGAATAAAGCTTTAGCTTTTTAGGCGTATTTTGTTCTTGTAATGTAAAACTCATATCTACCTACATAGCAACCCTAAATCAATAGATCTAAGTCTTAATAATGGTCTACCTTCCTGAGGCCTATATGTACGCCAATACAACTCTCAGCACAATCAAACCTGATATGACCAGCTTGGCTTGTTTCCATTATTTTTTAGATCTCCCAACACATACATACGTTCACGCAGGAGAACTATAGAGAAACATCACAAGAATGAATTTACTCCACGTGGGAGAACTATAGAGAAACATTACAAGAATGAATTAACTCTAACACAGTTTCTCTTAGCCTAACAAGTATGTTTTAAATTTGCCTTTACTCACCATGAACAAAATGAAATTAATGAGCATTTCATGAGAATGATAATTCTCATCTCGTTTAAACTTTATTTAGAAAAAAGCATTTTTTAAAAAAAAAAAAAAAACAGAAATTTTGTACAGTTTACCAAACGTGTTTCTGTTCTTTTTCTATTCTAGGAACAAAAATTAACTGCAGTTACCAAACGTGTTTCTGTTCTTTTTTTATTTCAAGAACAGTTTTTTTTTACACTTACCAAACGCGTTCTTTTGTTCAAAAACTGTTTCTGGAACAGAAACACTTTTTTTTTGTTTCTGTTCCCTGGAACAAAAAAAGAACAGAAACGTTACCAAACGCAGCCTTACATGTCCATTTTGCTTCTTTCTACCTCATTTAAGATAGTTAGAATTTGGCCAGTATGTCTTTTTTTTTTCTTGATGATCCATTGCATTTTTATTCTACTTCTTTTTATCTCATTTTGGGTGGTTAGAATTTGGTCATTCTGTTATATTTATTTTGATAACCGAGCATGTTCCTTCTACTTCTTTCTGCCTCATTTTGGATTGTTAGAATTTGGTCATTTTCCTATGTATGTCTTGATAACTTATTGCATAAACTTCTGCTTCTTTCTGTCAGAATTCTACTAGTTAAAATTTGTTCGTTTCACTTAATTCTGCTAGAATTTCCAATGACATAATCTTTCTATTTGTGAATCTGCTCATTTATGAATCTACTCATTTAGTTGAATATATTCATTTGTGAATCTGTTCACTTATTAAATCTGCTAACTTATGAATTAGTCCATTGATAAGTTTATTTATTGGCTCAAACAAACTTTATTGAATATGAATCGATTTCTTGTTAAATCTATTTATTTATTGATTATGTTCATTGTTGAATGCGTTCCTTTGTTCTATAAGCTTTTATTAAGCTAAAACTTACCCCTTTCAAGTATTTAGATTTTAAGACTAGAAAGTACTTGTTCATTTAAACTTGGAATATACCCATTTAATTTACTAGTTTTTAATATCCAAAGCCTATTCAATATCTAGACTTAGAATGTACTCATTGAATGTCTATACTATAATGACTAGAATATTTTTGTGCGTTATTTAATATGAGGTTATTTGACAAATGCATTAAATTGAGTTGAGATATGTGTGCTACGTTTGAGAGTATGCATATATCATGGCTTAAATGAGATTAATGTGATTTCGTCACTTGTATAGTAGTGAGTGACGATGCTCCGTGCGTTGGAATGGATTAGGGAGTGTTTCAGGATGCTTCGAAAATTGAGATACCAGTGTGTCGGATTCCAGGATGCCTTGGAGTTAAAATGCCCTGTATTTAGGATGCCTTGGTAGTGTTTGGGAGGATAAATGATTAATGAACAAGATGCATTATTATATGCAAAACTAAACATTACTTAAATGGTTTGTTTGCATGAAACATGATGTGCATATGCATGAGTCTAGATGGACGTTTGTTGGTTGACAATTTTTGTGGTAAATGAAAATGAAAGGTAAAGTCTATTTATATTTCTATCACACTTATCAAATGATCATGCAATTATTTTGTGTATACCAAGTGAAGTGATAAGAGGATTTTTCTAACTTAAAACTAGAGATTTCATTTACTGACTTTGGCTCATCTCTTTTATTTTTAAATGTATAGGAAGGTCACTCCTCAACCTTTGCGCTATTGAGTCCCCATGTATAATGAATTTTTATGGAAGTGTGCTTGAATTAGAATCTAAAATAATGTATACCAAATGTAGTTCTACGATATGGATTGATATAGGAGGTTTCGCAAGGTGGGTTCCTTTTCAGTTCGTTGCCTTGTACTAGAACCTTGATGGTGAGTCGGTCCATTGACTAGCTTCGATCTGGATGATGAAGATGCAGTAGATGGGGAAGTTATCGACTTATGACTTTAGTTTTGACATTTGTATAAGCAAACTTTTGGAAGTATAATATATTATGGAGATAGATCTCCCTACCCTACCCAGACTTCTGTCTTTTGCTTGTTATATAATAAACTTGTGAACTCATATGTGGTATAAATAAAAGAAGTTTAAGTATGTTGGTTATATTTGATAGGTTTTAATTATTAAAAGAATATTTGCAAATGTTTGATTACACTTCCGTATACTAAAAGAGAATAATAATATAAACAAAAGCACGTGTCAAGCAATGTTCTAGGTGTCATAGATCGTGCCTAGTTACTAGATTTCCATGCCTAAGTCAATGGTACCCAAGTGTAAGTTGATTGAATTTGAGCTTGGTTCCTCAGCAACTGAATTCAAATCCACAAAAGTTGGGCCTATATCCCTTGATGCCAAGCCCAAGGCCCCGGGTACTAGTTCCCACACCTAGCTTATCAACACTCAGCTTGGATCTATCAAGGCGAGGCCGAGGTCCTTGGCGCTTCTCCTTGGGTTCACAGTGGCGGGCCACAAGAAACCTTAGATCCTGTGACTAAGACTCTAGGTCCCTAATGCTTGAGCCTTTGACCCGAATACTCAAGTTCAGGACCCTAGTGAGCAAGCCTAGGTCCTCTAAGACCACTCCTAAGATCTCGGTGCCAGTGCCCAAGTCTTCATTAGTGTGCCCAAGTGCCTAGGACCCCAACGAAGAGTTTGACTCTTTCATGATTGGGTCCAAGACCTCAATGCTAAGGCCTGAGTACCCAAAGGTTGGATTGGGGACCTAAGCATTCGAGCCTAGGTTCCATAAGAGAAAGAAATTGTTTATAATTATAAAAAAAATTATGCTATGAAAATTTAATTTGATAAAACTTTATTTATTGATGATATAGAATGCATAGACTTCACGGCATAATTATCTTGATTTACATCACATGCCCATTCATTTACCTTCTAATAAACCTCCACAATACTCTTTCAATTATTCGGCGATATTATAATTCTCAAACATCCCTAATTCACTTAATAACGTATTACGTACGCTAGAATGTCCTAATTAGTGGAGGGAGACACTCTCACATGCACAAGCTAGGTAAGATGAGATCACACACTTGAAAAAGATTAAAGCAAAACTTAATTATGATACTATGTTTGATTGGCCAATGTAAAGTTCAAGTTGATAGGTCAAAAGAAATAACGTGTATATAAAGAACATAGAGATAGGTGCACCAAAAATCCTAAAGCTTATTGAGAAAGTGCAATTGAGTTCTATGACTTATCCAATTAGTGCGATCATGTCCTAAAACGTATCCAATCAGTGCAATCAAGATCTTCAAGTCACAAGGATTCTTGCTGTCACAAATGGATAAACAAACAATTCCAATACATGAACCAACTAAGGACCTTATCGTGATTTTGGATAAATCAATATTGAGATTAGATTGTTCGTCTTCATGAGAATAGCGCATCTACACTATTGAAAGCTTGTGGAACTCATTATTAACAGGATCGAGTTTTTGCAATTTGATTAATCCCTCAAGATAAGCTTAGATGAAAAAGATGCTAGGGGGAAGAACCTTCCAAGATTTACAGAGCTCTTGCAGGGGAATACATCTCTTAGAAGGTCAACTTGTCAGCTCTTTGTAGTACTGCTCGAGTAGCAAATGTTTTTAAACTCCATAATGGCTTCTTATTTCAACGCAAATGGTTATGCATTTACATCGGATGTGACCATGTCTTATGACTTATCTAGAGGACATCTTTTTGGCCCTATTGAACTGTTATATATTATAAATGGTTATTTGTCAATTAAAGTTTTTTTTTTTTATATTAACAAAAGAATGGACGGGATGATCAACACTAACGGTCTCCTCTGAGCATTGCCAAAAGAATCTCATGCTCAGTACGAAATGTTCAGCTTAAGATATAATTACTTTACACCACCAGACATTTGGGGGTGGTCCAAGATTGGAGATCAATTCACAGTAATATAATGGGACACATATAATGCTTTATCGTGAACTAGTCAATGCAACCTGCATAATGTGCGGAAAGACACATATAATTACTCTCTCTTCATTAAAGAGGTACACTATATCCCAATTTGAAATCGGATGTTGTTACAGTACTTACCTAAATTCTTTTTGTCAGTCACGAACTATGCACGTCAATAGGGTGTAATTTCTCAAGAAATCTTGGATCCTTTTGCCCTCGGTTGCACAGTCAAAAAATACAGTAAATGGGAAAGACATTAAAAGTTAAGAGATTGGAAATAGTTGCAAAAGGTAGAAGCACGATATAAATAAATAAAATATTGCCAATTAATCAGGGTTGAAAATATTTACAAAACCCCTTACAAGATGCGCATAAAGGGTGTTCAACGGCGAGTTTAACGGTGATCGACCGTAATGGGTCAATCCCTTTTTTATTAAGAATAATAAACACGTATATGTTGGCCCTTTCAACTCATTTATGACATGACCTGACATGGTTAATAAATGGGTCGATTTTTTATTCCTAACAAAGTTTGTCACGTCACATTTTAGATGAGGGCTAAGAGAGAAAGAATGAATGCTTGATCACATTATATGGAGAAGCCCTCTCAAACAATCAAACATTTTATTTGAAATTACTATGCTAACATTAATATATTATGTGATAATGATAGTAAGATTTTATGGAACTACTGCCAGCTATTCTAAATGCTTAGTCTAGCTTTTTTGCCTAGTACTAAGCGTGAACACATTTAATCAGAAAGCACTTAGGATCATTTGCTTTGATTTATGGGGTTATTGGTAACTATTCTAAAAGTTTAACCTTTTGAATGAATGTCTGATTTTAATATTTAAATAGTTTCTCAACGACATGAAAAAAGGAAAAAAATAATAGAATGAAAGGAATGCTGATGTTACCGTAAAAAAAGTGGCCCTTTCCACTTGAGCAGGTGAATTATGATAAAACTGGTGGCCAATATGACATAGGGAAACAAGGAACTATTACACATATTCGGAATGATCTTACAATATCGCAAATTTTGTTGAGGAGATCCTTAAAACACATATTGAGCAATACCACATGCATAAATTTTTATATTTGTGAAAAATTCTTTAAGGGGCTAATTTCTTCAAAATTTACAAATTGTAGGTCCAATCCCAATTTTGCCTTAAACTTTTTATTCTATCAAAAACCTAGAACTTTCACTCTAATTTCAAATTTGCCCACACGTCCAAAAATTGCCAATGGTTTCTTCAAAATTATCGATATCAGGAGGTTATTATTGTTCCATATGAAGATCAATGTGTTGATGATGACACGGGTTCTAGTTAGATGTTGATAGTTTTGATCAAACTAGTGGCAAATTGTTGATACATGGGCAGATTAGGATTAGAGTGAAAGTTTGGGATCTTTTAGATAAAAAGAAGTTCAAGATAGAATTGGGATAGAATTTAAAGGTTGAAAATTACAGGGAATTATGTCATTCCTTAATGAAGATTGGCACGCTAATCAAGCAACGAATTGCCGAGGAGTTAGGCCATCTAATATGAAAACACCATGAATTTTACTTAATTGTTATATTGACCACGTTTTAGTGATGATAGCAACATTTTGCTTTAGAAAATGATATATACATGGTCTCGCACAAACATTTGTATAGGTTGGTGAATTGTTAGAACTCTCTCTCTCTCTCTCTCTCTCTCTCTCTCTCTCAAATAAGTAGTGCATAAAATCGCAACCTCTAGAGGAGGCTATAATTACGCTTTTGCTTTTGACTATTTTACGCTCTAACTCACACCCCCGCCGCCCATTTTGTTCAATGTTGGATGTCCTTTACACTAAAATGAGACGAAAAATAGAGCTTGTAGCTTTCTTTGTATTGCGACTGATTAAAACGAATACGTACATTTCACGTTCACACCCACTCCGATCTTAAGGTTAAGATTCTTAACCTTAAATCCATCTCGGATTCGCTCTTTTAAGGTAAAAAAAAAAATAAAAAAATAAAAGAAGAAGGAGAAGAAGGAAACACAGAAGATGCAAGAAAAATGCGAGGACTCTAGTATATATCACAACGATAAGTATATGGTGACAATAACATGTTCTATTTATCACATCAATGACAAGTAAGAGCCGTAAAATCTAATGCTTAACGCAAATAGCGACAAATCACAACGGAAGCCGAACATTTCCGGGGATTCCTAGAAGCAGGCATCTAGAACGCAGCAACAGCACAACGCAGCGCAGCTGGTGAAGAAAAGAAGAAGAGCAATTAGGACAAGTGAATGTACAAAAAAAAGAGTCTCGGACACCTCAAGTATCAAAACTTAGCACGGGAGCATACTTAAATACCAAAAGTTCCGATAGATACACTTAAGTGTCAAAATCGAAACAAAATAGGTTAATTAAGTGTCAATAACGAGAAATTCGGGCTAAAATGCTAACATAGCGTTTTTCCAATGAAACAAGTGCAAAATGACATCATTTTGCGTGTTGACGTCACTAGATAAGCCGAAACGATATCGTTTTACCTCAGATTTAAATTTGATATAACCATTGATTAAATTTAATTTAAAACTAAATTTAAAAAATTGCAAAAGGCTCATGCGGTGAGGGAAACCTCACTGAACAAGCCTTCTGCAATTTTCTTCTTTTTCCTAGTTTAAATTTAATTTAATCAATATATATATATATATATTTAAATTGAAATTTGAGGTAAAATAACGTCATTTTGGCTCTTCTTTCCTTGCTCAGCTTTCTCGCAAGCCATGTTGAATTTTCGGCACCCTTCACCAAAATTGGCAGTTAAATATCCATTTTTCAAAAAAATGACACTTAAATATACAATTTGGAACTTTTGATACTAAAATGTTCCACGTGTCAAGTTTTGATAATTGCACTATATTTTTCCAAGAGAAAAAAATAAGTAAAAACAAAAGAGGGCTACATTGCGAGATAATCACTTACCAGCCCCTCCAAAAGCTGTCTCCCCCTATGAAGCACGGACACGTTGTCCATGCCTCCGTGTCGTGTCCGACACGTGTCGGACACGTCGACACGCGCGGACACGCCCGGACACGCCCGGACACGCGGTCAACGCGTGTCGAGTTTTCCGACACGCAGTCAACTTTTTTCGACTCGTCTCGACACGCGTGTCGGATGGAAGCGAGGGCGAGGGAGGAGAGACAAGGCCGCGAGCAACGGCGAGCCCGCGACGGCGAGAAACCACTAGAGAAAGAGTAGAGACTGATGCGCCAGAGAAAGAGTAGAGACCGAGGTCCGAGGCAAGGGCGGCCGTAGAGACTGAGGTGAGGGCGGCCACAGTGATGCTGCGGGATCGGCGACGAGGCTGCAACTGCAAGTGAGGAAGGACCGAAGGCGAGGCGGAGGACGAGGAGAAGGATCGAGAGGAAGAGGAGAAGAAGGGGGTCGTATGGAGGTCGTCCGGCGAGGAGATGGAGATGGATCGAGAGGAAGACCGTGCGGCGAGGGGAAAAAAGTGAGGAGAGGAAGGGACTGCGAGGTCGTGCGGCGAGGGAGAAAATGTGATCCGGTAGCTAGGGTTTTGAAACTCAATGGGGGTGAAAGTGACAGTCTGTCACGTGTGGGTGAGTGGGTGGGGGAGGGGGGGAAGTGAAATAAATTTGGGGTGGGGGAAATAGTCTGACGTGGCAAGGTAGGGAAAAAAATTGAAATAAATTTAGGGGGGTTAGTCTCTCGTGGGGGAGGGAGGGAAAAAATTGAAATAAAATTGGGAGTGGTGGGAAACTTTGTTTTAATCGGAAAAAAATAAATAATAATTTTAAAAAATAAAAATATTGAATTTTAAATGATAATAAATTTTGATCATTGTAAAAAATTATAGATTTATTTAAATAAGTTGATTCTAATTTCCAAACATGGATACGTATTAATTATGAATATCTTTCGAATTTCCAATGAATTAATTTATTAATATTATTAGTGTAAATTCATTGTAGGCTCTTTTTTTTAATTAATATGAATTTAAATCAAATTGATTAAAAATAAAAATATTTATTTAATATTTAACGTGTCGGAACGTGTCGAAATTCTCTACTTTTTGAGAAATGATGTGTCGCGTGTCGTGTCGTGTCGTGTCGCGTGTCGCGTGTCGGTGCTACATAGGTCTCCCCTAGTCTCGGTCTTGATAGGGACGGCATTCTACACAGGCTGTTGGTCGTCCCTCATGGGATAACCGGGCGGTGGAGGCGCCACGTAGGTCGGACAAATATTTCCTCATTTTTTTTTTTATATTTGAATCACTTAGGAAAATTTCGACAAAAACAAATCACTTGAGAAAATGAGGCAAAACCAACTACTTATGTTTAAATTCAATAAAATGATTTTCTCCTTTCGATATCATAAATTATTTACTTAGACCAAAGATCTTGGCATTTTGGCATAGGAATCCCAATGCCCATGCTTGAGTACTTAGTGATTGAGCCTCAAGTCTCTCGAGACTAGGCCAAGGCCTCAATATCCATTTTTCAGGGAAATTGTCCAATCAGCCCTATACATATTATATGGATGTTAATTGAGTCATAAACCTATTTTGGTCTAATGTTGCCAATTTAGTTATACAACTTTGTGCGAAATGTTGTTTAGTTGAAAACTATGCTTTGTTCCAAGCCCGATACTTCGGTGCCCAAGGGTCCAGCTTTTTGCTCCCAACTCATCAGCTAGGCCCTAGTCCATCAAGAGGGGGGGGTCTAGGTCTCCCCACACCTATGCTCGGGTTCCCACAGGTGAGGCCTGAGAAACCTTGGCTCAAACAACAAGAACTTCGGTCGCTGGGCCCAATTTCCCCATGGCAGAGGCCTAATCCTTGATGCTCGAGTGGGGGTCCTTAGGACTCAAGTCCCAAGTTTCCAACGATCCTGCCCAAGTGCTGGCACCAATAGTTGAGCCCAACTTCCTCATGGTTGGGTCCCCCTGACATTGGGGCCCGAGTACCCCAAGGTTGGCTTAGGACCTAAGCACCTAAGCCCGAATTCCATAAGAAACAAAAAATTATTTACAATTTATAAAAGTATAGCATTTTGAAATTTAATTTGATAGAACTTTATTTAAAATTGGATGATATAGCATGTATAGCTCCCAAGGGCATAATTATTTCTATCTATATCACATGCGCATTCACCTGCCTTGAAATAAACACCCATGATAGTCTTTTAATTATTTGCAATGATACTATAATTCTCAAACTCGTCTAATTCACCAAATTCAGATTACATGCACTAGAATGTCTGACCTAAAAGTATAAACAAATTAGTGGAGGTAGACCCTCTTGCACAAGAACCGAATCAAGACCAACAAACGCAAAACAAATTGGGGTAAAACTTAACTATGATATAATGTAAGAATGTCCAACCCAAAAATGTGAACTAATAGGTGAAAGGAGACGAAATATTTTTTTTAAGAAAAGAAAAAGGAAAAAAAAAAAAGCCATGTGAAATATTTTAACAATCATAACAATCCATTCATGAATTTTAAACTATAAATCATAGTTTTGGTCTCTTAATCGTACAAATATAGCTGTTTTGAATATAGTACAAGATATTTCTCGCCGAGGTACTGTTTTAGTCCGGAAGAACAATGTCGCAACCACCTAATGCTCATCCTTGTTTGCGGATGGCAGAGAAGTCAAAACTCTCTATGCAAAGTAATTGATCGAGTTTTGGACAAAAGCACATAGAAATAAAGGTGGAATCTTACTCATTCATGAATTTGAAACTATCTATAAAAGCTATCTGTGAAAGCATGTGGAAATAAAGAGAGAATCTTAGTCAGACAAATAGATGTCTCTTTAACATAGAACAATATATATCTGTCCGAGGTACTCTTTCAGTTTGAAAAATAATTTCCCAACCACATCCACATGGAAGGCACTGCTAGGGTAATCTTTGAAAAAAAAAATATTATAGTTGGCTACTTTAAAATCATCGAGATGACAATTTAAAGGATTGAATCCAAAGCCAACCAAGTTTGACACGTGAATGCTGAGTTGAGGAAGGGCTACGTTCTGACAAGTTGCTTGGTTTCGCAGAAAGATATTTGAATGGTGAGGGTTCTTGTTGTCACAAGCGGATTAACAAATAATTCCATTGTATGAACCAACTAACTGGACCTTACTGTAATTTTGGATAAATGAGACATTGTGATTAGATAGTTCGTTCACAAAAGTAGCGCATGTGCACTCTCGAAAGGTTGCCAAATTTCATAATTAACAAGATTGAGTCTATGCAATTTGGTTGATTTCCTAAGATAAGTTTTGATGAAAAGATGTTAATGAGAAGAACCTTCCGAAATTTACACGCACGCCTGAATCAAAGCTCTTGCTAGCGATAAATGACCACAAAAGTGGTGGCCAATGTGACACAAGGCGACTTAGAGTAATCTTTCTTGATCTGAATTTTGTCATTTGACTAATCTTTATAATAAAATATGGAAATATACATAAGTACTTTCAGGGAACAAGGAACAATTCCACACCATTTAGAATCATCCCGAAAATATCACGTATATTATTGATGAGAAGACCTGACACTTTTTAAGCAAGCATCATGCGCTTAATGCTTGTGAGGAAAAGTCGCACGCTGGTCAAGCTAGCAACTATTGAGGAGTTAGGCCGTCTAATTGGAAAACACCCATGGGTTTTAGTTGATTGATATTTTTTACCGCGTTTAGTGATGAACGCATGACTTCATTTCGGAAAAATAAAGTTAATGCGCCCTCTTTCAAATCAATTGTGTATAATAATAGCTCGTGGAGAATTCTAAAATCGCCTCTCATTTTGTTCAATATTCAGGTTCGTTTAAGCGGAAACGAGAAGAAAAGAGAGCCTGTAATTTTCTTGGCATTGCTATCCATTAAAACGAAGTCGAAGATTCCGACGTCTTGCGTCCGCAACTACCCTCATCCTAACGCTCAAGCCCATGTCGGACTCCGAGGGAAAAAAGAAGAAGACGAAACAAGGGTCGAAGTGATGACGATAGATATGGAAGAGAAATCTGATAACAATAGTATATATCCAAAGAACAAAGGTATCAAGGTCAGCAGCCATAAAGAGAATGCTAAACACAAGGAGCAACGAATGGAACGGGAAGGCGATTCTCTCAGGGGAATTCCTAGAAGCAGGCATCCAGGACGCAGCAACAGCACAGCGCAGCACAGCTGGCGAAGAAAAGAAGAAGAGAAATTAGGACAAGCGAATGTGTAAAAACAAAAGAAGAAAAAGCTGACTTAAAGATAAAAAGAGGGCTGCATTGCTTGATAATTACTTACCAGCCCTTCCAGAAGCCGTCACCCCTAGTCTTGGTCTCGATAGGGACGGCGTTCTGCGCAGGCTGTCGGCCATCCCTCATGGGATAGCCGGGTGGTGGAGGCGCCACGTACGCCATTGTCGATGCCGGTGGTGGGTACGCCACTGCACAAAATATTGCGTACCGTCATCACAAGTCATCGATACATGAATACCCAAGATTATATAATTCAAGCTGAATAGTTCGAAAAATTGGTTTGAACTTCGGTGGTGGGGCTAGCGGCCACAGCCACCTCCTCCACCAGCCGCCGGAAGACCGCCGGTGACTCCTCCCAAGAAGTTAAACAAGAGTTTTCAACCAGAAAGAACAAGTGCTGATTGATTTCTTTGTCGAGTTTAAGAAAATCCAAGAACAAGAAAGACGGACAGACAAACAAACGACTGCTGAACTGTTGTTACAATCGCCAATCATAATGAAAATGAGATTGTGAGATATTCTTGCATGAAAAGGAGGGGCAAAAGGAAGCGATTTTGCCGAGATAAAGTCGGCGAAATTCGAGGGAGAACAAGGATGGGTTCGAATGTTACCTGGGATTTGGTTCTGGCGGTTGTTCTGGCTCATCTTCGGTCGGAAACGTTGACTGAGATCTCTAGCTCGCGTAAAAGTACGTGTTTGGAGGGAGAGAGAGAGAGAGAGAGATGGTAGAGATGATAATATGATGAGAGCGAAGGAACGGTGCGAGATTTATAGATGAATATATGAGAAGGAAGATACGGAGAAAGAGGGAGCGGATGGTTGACGGTACTTCCGAAGGCGCGTCAGACCGCGTGAGTCTGAACACGGGAAGCAAATGCGAAGCAAAAGAGGTGACGTGTATCCCAAGTTGAGTTTGGACGTTGTTAGCCTAGGCTAGCTAATTTTTTGTCATTAGTCATGCAACATGCATTTGAATAAGGTTCCATTTCTCGTTAGGCATTGTTCTACGCAAAATTTTCCGTCAAAAAAAAAAATATATTTTTTCCTTATTTTCCGACGTTTGGAACATTTAAGAAAATGAGTCGGAATACCTTTTCATAATCAATGAAAAAGCAGTGTTTAAATTTTGATAAATAATTTTCTATTTTAAAAAATCACAAATCATTTTTCAAAATATAACTAGACAATGGTGCTTGGACCAAATACCTCAGCACTTATGCATGGAAACCGCGATGCCCATGTGCAAGTCCATAGTAGTAAAGTCTAGGTCTCTTGAGGATGGGTTGAGACTTGATGTACATGCCCAAGTCCCAAGTAACCATGCATAGGCATGGGTACCTAGCTCCCACGCCTAAGTCATCAATCCTCGTGCCCGACTCCACAGAGGCCTAGCAAGGGACCTCACTGCCCTTGCCCAATTCCCTAACGGCTGTGCCTTGTTACTCAACTCCCATGCCCAAATCACTAGTGCTTGGGCTCAAGTTAATTGAGGCATGACCCGATTCCTCAATGGTTGAGCCCGAGTCCATGAAGTCTGGGCCCACACTCCTCGAGGTTAAACCCAAGACCCTAGTGCCCAATTTGAGTCCCCGATGGTTGTGCCCAAGTACTCGACTCTAGTTCCCATGTTATCGAGGCCCAGGCATGCATCCATCGAGGCGAGGGGTTAGAAACTCTGGTTCTAATGGCTTGGACTTTGGTGGTCGAGCCTAATCCCCCCAAGGCTGAGGCCTAGTTCTGATGCTCAAGCTGAGGTCCTAGGTACTCAAGTCCAAGACCCTGGTAAACGGGCCAAGGCCCCTCGAGGTTAGGCCCATTTTCCTCAACTTCAATGCCTGAGTCTTAGGCGGTTGTACCCAAGTGCCGCGATGGTCAAGCACTCTCATCCCCCAAAATGGTTGGGTCCAAGACCTCAACATTGGGGTCAAGCACCCAATGGTTTCCATAAGAAAGAAAAAAATTGTTTACAATCTATAAAATTATTTATGTTATGAAAAATTAATTAATAGAACTTTATTTAAATTGATGATATAGCATGTATAACTCTTAATAGCGTAATTATTTTTATTTACATCACATGCATATTCATTTACTTTCTAATAAACACCCATGGTACTCTTCTTATTATTCGCAATGATGTTATAGTTCTCGAACAATCCATGATTCACCAAATAATATAGAAGGTACATTAGAATATCCGACTTAAAAAATTAAATTTTTATAAATGGGGGAGACCATCTCAAAGCTATGGTATGAAAGCACATGCATATAAAGAGAGAATCTTAATCATACAAATAAGTCTCTTTAATATAGTACAGGATATGTCTCTCTGGGGTATTCATTTAATCCGAAAAAACAATGTTCCAACCAGCAAATGCTCAGCTTTGTTTGTGGCTGGCAGAGAAGTCAAACTCTCTCAGCAAGTAACCGATCGTGTTTTATATGAAAGTAAATGAAATAAAGGTCGAATCTTAATCATTCATGAATTTGAAACAATATATAGAAGCTATGGTGTGATAGCACTTGTTCAATACATTTCTTTCTTAGCAATCTTTTAGTTAAAAAAAAAAACCCAACCACATCCACTTGGGAATATTGTCCAAAGAGTCCTAAATCTATTGGACTTTTGCCACTTCAAATATGAAGCTTTTAATTTTGCTAATTCAATCTTAAACTATTTTTACATTTTGTCAATTGAGTCGATTCAATCAATTTTGGCGAAAATCACTAATGTGGATGACATACATCCTACATAGCACTTCTGGCGCGCTAATATAGATAATTTTTAATAATATTTTCATATTTTTTTCAATTTTTTTCCTTTTTTTCCTTTTTTTCCCTTCACTCTCAATTTCCTTCTTTATTTTTTCCTTTTCTCATTTTTTCTTTTGTTTTCTTTTTTCTTTTATCTTTTTTGCTTCTTCCCTCCGTCAACCTCAAGCAAGAGACACTTGGGTCATGGTTGATGAGGGCAGCTCCTCACCAGATTGGGTGAGAGTCGCCTTTGCCTAGCATAGTGAAGGTTTCCCTCACCTGATCTAGCAAGGTCCTCCCCCTCACCATCCCAAGCCCGTGTGGCCTTCACCTGAGACCAACGACTTCCATTGGCCATCGACAAGGCTTAGTGATGGCCAATGAAGGGAAGGAGGGGGAAAAAATAAAGCGAAAGGAAAAAAGGAATATAGGAGAAAAGAAAAGAAAATGAATGAATAAATAATTCAAAAAATATATCTTTACCAAAAAAAAAATTCAAAAAAATACTATTAAAAATTATCCACGTTAGTACCAATCATATCACATTGGATAGATGATACCCACCTCAGCGATTTTCAATCAAGATTGATCGAATTGACTCAATTGGGGTGTTCTTTGATATAAATATTTATGTTGACTATTTTAAAATCATCGAGATGGCAACTTAAGGGATTGAATCCAAACCTAACCAAGTTTGACACATCAAATCCGGTTGAGGAAGGACTACGTTTTGACTAGTTGATGGGTTTCACGGAAAGATCTGTAAGTGATGAGAGTTCTTGTCATCATAAGTGGATAAACATATAGTTCCGCTGTATGAACCAACTAAATGAACCTTATCGTGATTTTGGATAAACGAAATATTTAGATTGATATCTTGACGTGAAAAGCGCATTTGCACTCTCGAAAAGTTGTCGAAGTCATACTTAACAAGATCGAGCTTTGCAATTTGGTCGATCTCTCAAGACAAGCTTTGCCGGAAAAGATGCTAGGGAGAAGAACCTTCCGAGATATGCATAGAGACCTGAACCAAAAGCTCTCGCTAGGGATTAGCATCTTCATTAGAAGGTCAACTGGAAATCTCTCTGTAAAATTGTTCAAAGTAGCAAATGTTTTTAAACTCCATAATTGCTTCTTATTTCAACCTAAATGATGATGCTTTTACATCGGACGTGACCATGCCTTTTGACTAATCTAGAAGACATCTTTTTGGTCCTATTGAATTTTCATATCTTATAAAAGGTCTTTTGTCAATTAAATTTTTTTTATTAACAAAAGAGTGGACATAATATCAGCACTAACAGTCCTCTCTAAGCATTGTCAAAAGGGTCTCACTCGGCATGGAAAGTTCAGCTTAAGATATAACTATTTCACACCACTCAAGATCCGACGGTCCAATTTGACGATCAATTCATGGTTCTGAAAGAAAATTAATAAATGATATACATGTAGTGCTTTGCCATGAGCTAGTCAATGCAAGCCACGTGATGTGCGCAAAGATCCATAAAGACAAGAAGAAGAGGAATATTTTCATTTACACTTTGGTTAGCTAAATTCTTGTCATTAGTTATGAACCATACACGTGAATGAGTTGTAATTTCTCATTAAATCCTTGGATCGAATATCCTTTTGCCCTTGATTAAAAAAAGAACATTAAAATACAGCAAAAGGCAAAAACGTTTAAACGTTAAACGTTAAAGAGATCAACCACTGGGATTCGCCCCAGTGGCCACCCTTCCAACATGGAAGGGGGAGGTAAGGGGTTCAAATCCCCACCTTCTCAGGGGGATGGGGTGAGGACGCGAAATTTTCAAGAGTGGGTTTCGACTCCCACGCCCTGCAAGAGGCAGGGCAAAAGTCTGAAAGTGAGTATAGAGTAGGAATAGAGTAGGACTAACCAAAAAAAAAAAAAACAAAAACGTTAAAGAGATCTGAAATAATTGCAAAAGGGATAAGCGCGATATAATAAATAAGATAACGGCAAATTAATCGAAGGTTGAAAGGCTTTTACAAAACCCTTTACAAGATGCGCATAAACAGTGTTCAAAAGCGAGTATAACCTCGTTGGACCATAATGTGTCAATCCCTTTGAGTGATAAACATGCTTTCGGTGAGTCGATCTTTTCAATTCGTTTATGACCCGGTTAATTATCCATATCAAAATTTGTCACATCACATCTTACCTGAGAGTTGGGAAAGAAAGGATGATTGCCTAATCATATTACATGGAGATGCCCTATTAATCGGTTGGGAAAATTATCAAAAAAGTCTTAAATCTATTGCAATTGTGCCAATTCAGTTATAAACTTATTTTTTTGACTAATTGAGTCCTAAACCTTTTACAATTATTCCCGATTAGTCTATCCGGCCAAAATTGGCCAACTGGTGCTGACGTGGCAATCGGTTGGCGTCGGCGAGCTTTTTTAAATAATATTTTATTTTTTAAAATTTTTTATTAATTTTTTATTTTTCCTTTTTCCTTTCTTCTTTTTCCCTCCTCCCTCTTCCTCCCTCCTCCCTCCTCCCTCCTTTGGCTCAGGTGATCGACTAGGCTGGCCGGTCGCCAAACTGTCGCAGGGCGAGGCGAGCCCTCGCTAGACGCGACAACGAGCCCCCCTCGCCGGATCTGGCGAGGGCTCATCTCGTTTGGTGATCGCGAGGCAAGCTCGCGCCCAGCGATGGTGGGGCAAGCCCCCACCAGATTTGGTGAGGGCTCACCTCACCCGACGATCGCGAGGTGAGCTTGCGCCCAGCGACGGTGGGACGAGCCCCCGCCGAATTTGGCGAGGGCTTGCCTCGCGGTCGCTGGGCGAGGGGAGCCCTCGCCAAATTCAATGGGGGCTCACCCTGTGACATCATAGATTTTCAACTCTGTTTTCTACTAAATAAATCGGGCATTTCATTAATACACCTATAAGACTGTTCTCAGAGCTAATCATTCTCAAGATAATTAGGCTATATGGGGAAACTAATAAGAATTTTAAGGCAAATAGACTTGAGAATTCGACTAAGAATCGGCTTCTCAACCATGTCTATTTTTAGAGGCCATTGCGGCACAGTATAAAATTAATTTAAAATCAGAGATAGGCTGGTTCGACAAAGATGTGTGGCTAATCGTGGGTGACATCACTAAATTGGAAAATTCTCGTCGATCAGCACTAAATTGATTTTCTTATTGTTTTGGTACCCCGTGTTCATATTTGAATCATCGAGATTTTCACCACAACCAAGAGTCGCCAATGAGGCCGGTGGGTTCATAGTGGCTCGAAGAAAATCGACCACAGCATTTGTATTAAAAATGCTCGAAAGTTACCCGTAGCCTAGGTCATGCTAAAAATGCGCCAAATGAAATTAACTTGTAAATTCAAGTCCGATTTCAGAAATTGAAGATTCTGTCGTGTCATAATAAATTGTAGGAACATCAACTCGGTCTCAAAAGATTTTTAAAGATTTCAAGATTTTTACGGAGAATCGTTCGGACGTCGCGGAAATTAATAGAAATTCGGATCGGCCGAATTAAAGAAATTTTCGACTTGCAAACCGAGCTATATGGCGGAGGGACTGTAGAAATTATGTGGGCTTTTTCTATGTTGAAATTGGACGTTGATTTGCGAGACATCAAGGATGAACTTAAAGCTCAAATTGTGAAGTTCGAAATTAGTAATGGGGCTGGAAATTTGGACTTCAATTTGGATATTATTGTGGAAATTATTGGCTAGAAAGTATTAAGGGGACAAGGAGGATAATCATGCGGTGAGAGTGGGTTGCGACTCCCCCACGCCCGCAAAAGCGGGCGCAAGTCTGCAAGTGAGTGTAGCATAGAAATAGAGTAAGACTGACCAAAAAAAAAAAAAAGGGGAGACCAAGCATTAATGATATGGGCTAAGCTCGTGGACTTTTGTCTCTCTCTCTCATCCAACTTCTCGGACAAGCTTTTGCCGACTTCTCCTCCTCGCTCGATCCCTACCTCAGCCAAAGGATCACTTTACTTCTGCCTTTCATTTGTTTTTCCTTCGGTCTGTCTTCAGCATCTTCAACGCCACCGAAGCCATCGATTTCCCTGCTGCCGTCTCCACAGTTGCCACGGCTTCAAACCGCATCATCATCATCATTTTCCATCCACCGAGTTGTCTCTCCGTTCCGTGCTGCCACACACACGAAGCTGATTTCCCCTGCAGCTGCTCCACGCGTCCGAGTCTCCTCCAAGCTCGGTCAACCCAACGCCGTGAAGCGCCCACAGAAGACCACGCCGGCCCACCGAATTCGCTCAGCCGCACAACCCCAGAAGAAGCTTTCGTTGACCCAGCATCGACCGAAGCAACTTCGACTTCAGCCACGCATCTTCAAGTTCCACCGAAGGAGTCCACCAAGGCCTCTTGCAGCTGTCCACGCCAAGCAAGCAGCGATTGAAGCTGCTTCTCGTCCCCACGCACGGTCAACAAACCGGCGGATTCCCCAGCAAGAAGCCCGCGGACGTTGACTTCTCTTGGTGCGCATCTCCGCGCGTCTTCCACTGATCTTCAATCCACGCAGCACCGAGCCAACGCCCCGCCATCAGCACTCGAGCGACGCACCACCTGCTGCTCCACCGCTTCGTATTTTCATTTCAGTCCTCCAAAGTCAGCAGCAGCGGTCGGTTGACCGCATGCTTCACGCCTTACGGTCTTCAGCTGCATCGTCCAAGTCTTCAATCGCCCCAGTCAATCGCGTGCCAACCTCCTTCTGTCATCAGCAACACTCACCGAAGCCTTGGTTGACCGCCTTCAGCCCATGCGTCCGCTTCTTTCCTCCAGCTTGTTCGGTCAAGATTGTTCTCCAGCTAAGGCGTGATTGACCGAAGCTGCTCTCCCCATTTCATGCGCCAGCAGCGTCATCCACACGTCAGCGAAGCCGAAGTCCAGCACCTCCGTAATTTCTGCAGCAAGTTTCAGCCATTTGAAGTCGTGGGCTTCAGTTGCAGCAGCCCAAATTTCCAGGTCGGCCCAACTTCTTCAACGTAAGTCAGCAGCCCAGTGATTTTCACCAGCCCTTTTGAAGCCCTCGGTTCAGTCTGAAGTTGAGCCATCAGCCCGCCCATTTCCAGCAGCAGTTTGGGCCCAGCAAAGCCTGGTTCAGCAGGCCACGAGATTTTCTTGCCCAGCCCACAAATCAGTGAAGTTCAGCCCAAGCCCAGCAATTTGCTGTGGGCTTGCAAGGTTTCTTGGCCCGGTCCGTGTGTTTGCCGACGCCACCGAAAATTCGGATTTCGACCGCCGTCGCGTCGTTGCCGCAGTGTCTTGGTTCCTGCTTTTAATCAAGTGAGTTTTGCTCACTAATGCCTTCTTAGTTTGCTAATTATATCTAAGGGTTGATTAGATTTAATTAAGTACAATTAGATGGTTAGATTAGTTTAGGACAATTAAATTAGCGACTTAATGATGCATATTATGTGGTTAGACTTAGTCATTAGCTAATAGAGAGCTTCTAATATTTATTGATTGCATCTCGGGATTTTTCCCGACCTGTTTCGGGCTTCGTTAGGCATTACGGGCTAAATTGAATTTTTGGTATTTATTTATTAATATTTGAAATTAATTTAATTAATTTTTATTTTCTAGAAATTAGGTAGAGACAGTCGACGACCGAAATTTTATGCTGATTGTTATGGCATAGTCCGTTTATTTAATTGAGCTTTATTTTGTGTTAAATTGATTCATAAGTGATTTTAGGATTTATTCCTCAATTGAATAATCTTTGGTTATTAATTGAAAAAAAAAAGCATCGGTTGACAATGCCAAAAATGTTTTGGTGGACTACCGAAAATGGTGGGATTTATAGTGAGGAAATTATTCTATTTTGGCTAAGACCAATCGTGTACCCACATACGATATTTTATCAAGTACCTTTGATACCAAGAAATTAGGCCAAGATATTATGAAATTGAGGAACTTAATTAAGAAGTGCAATATCGTTGGCCGCGATTGGAAATGGTCGAGTGGGACTATAAAGCTATTAAATTTGGAAATGGTCGAGTGGGACCGTCAATCCATTAAATTTAGAAAGGGTCGAGTGAGGCCGTAAAACCATTAAATATTGAAAGTTGCCAAGTGGGATCGTGATGCCACTAAATCTAAGAAAGTTGCTTGGTGTCGCTACCATTTTCGAGTGAACCACCTAAAATTTGGCTAATGGATTGTTAAGCCTAGACTTAACTCGGCACTCCCAAGCTCATACCAATTTGCAACTTATATTCAAATTTTTAACATGCAATTGATTTTTAATTAGAAGTCGCTACTAATATATTTTTTGGTAGGTAGATTAGAAACCCAAGTAAAGTAACGAGAGATTTACTTTACTCCTATGAACCGAGATTGTGAGTTCAGGGATTTGGTTACAAAATTTCTCTAACTCCCTTTCGGTACCTTTCTCTTTTATTTTGAAAAATATTTTGACAAGCAACTTGAATTGATTTTAATTTATCTCCCTAACATGTGAGACGATCATGCGAGTGCGTAATCCACCAATTTAACACCCAGATTAGTAATGAATAAAATAGTAATGAAAGCGTCTGCAATGTTATATCAGAATTCACATCAATAATCCTAGATATGATTTCTAATTAACAGGCAATTTCTTTTTTTTTTTTTTTCACTTTTTTTAATGAGTCATAAAAATGCAATATAACTAAATGACCTAATTTTAATGACATGCAATTTCTAATTAAATGGACCTAACAATAATCATTAAATGGCATGCATTTCCTGAATCTAATCCTAATGACATTTACATGACATTTTTTATTTTTCCTAAAAATGCAATCTATCCTAGAGAATGGAACTAATTTATTCTAAGACATTTTTTTTTTTATATTTTTCATGAAATTCGGAATTAGGAAAAATATGAAAAATATCTAACTAGATTAAGATTTTATTCAATTTGCATTAGGAATTAGGTTAAACTAAAATATTATCTCAACCCAAATAATCCTAAAATGCAATCTATTTAAGAAAATGCCTAAACTTATAATACATTAAGAAAAAAATATTATCTAAAATTAAACTAAGTGCAATTTTACCATAATATACAATGACATACAAAATATGCCCTAATTTTATATGACATATGCATGATGATTTTTTTTTTTTTTTGTGTTTTGTTTTATTAATTTCGAAATTAATAATTGCCAAATAATTAAATATGCCATCCAAGCTAAAAGTCTAACAACCTACATGAATGCACTTTTTTTTTGTTTTCTTTTTTTATGATTCAAAATAAAATCCCTATTCTAAATATGCAAGATAATAAAAAAAACTAACCTAACCCTAATTCTGATTTTTTTTGGATTTTTTCCTTTTACTAAACTAAAATCAATTCAAACTCCGCAATAGCAAATCAAAACAGATAAGATTGATATCTAAAAATTGACGAATCATATCTTGCGCATGAGATTGGATTAGCCAATTTTAAAATAAATTGCGAATCTAATCTCGGGCGTAAGATCGGATTGTCGATTTTTGCAAAAAATTGTGAGTTGGATTTTGGACGCGAAAATTGGACCGTCAATCCATAATTTTGAGGAGCTCTTTCATATGTAATTCTAAAAAAAAAAAAAACAAAGTAAATAAATGAAAATAACACAAACAAAATAGAACAAAGTAAATAAGAAAAAAAAAACTACCTAATTGATTTTCCTTTTTTCTTTTGTTTGTTTTTTTCTTTTTCCTGCCTTCTCGAGCACGGCTTGCTCGTAGGTCTCCAAGGGGGAGCCGGCCGTCGGTCCGGTGAGGGGATGGCAAGGGCGGTGGGCGGCGGAGCACGGGCGCTGGGCGTCGCGGACGCGGGGCTGGCGAGCGGCCAAGGTGAGGCGGTGGCAGCTGCAGGGGCACCTGGTCGTCGCGGGTCAGCGCGGGCTGAGCGGGGGTGGCGTTGGGCAAATCTGGCTCGGGTCTGGTCTTGGCAGAGCTTCGGTGGGCCGGAGGTTGCGGTCAAGGTGGGTCGCGGCGTCACAGGAGCGGTCGTCGGGTGCAGTGGACAGCGACTTGCGAGCGCAGGGGAGCGGAGCAGGAGGCGGAATCGGGTCTGGCAGAGGCTCCGGGCAGCGTCGGCGCAGGGATCAGGCGGTGGCGTCGAGTCGCGAGGTTGAAGCCGAGCATCGGGTCGTCAGCTCAAGATCAGAGGTGCAAGCATCGCGGCGTCCGGTGCTCAGGCGGTCAGAGGCGGATGTGACGAACAGGCGACGGTAGCCGCTGGCGTCGGGTTAAGCAGGGACGTCGATCACTGGTCTTCGAGGCGACGGCGTAAGGTGGTGCGACTGAATCGCGCGATGAGGCGGAGCTCCGGCGAGACGGACGGCGGTGCCGGGCGGTGGAGGAGGAACCGGCGAACAGTTGACGAGGGAGACGATGAACAGTACCTGTCCCCTCAACTCTCTGCCGCTTGTACCTTCTGCTTTTTGCTTCTTTTTTTTTTTTTAATTTACTTTTGACTTTTCTTCACCGAAGGAAAAGCCTCAAAAACCCTAAAAAACCCTAAAAAACGAAGAACAAAATTTTCCCTCTGTCTTGAATTGTTTTGATCGAGAAACCAAGAGAAAGAACCCAATGTGGCCGTATGTATCAATATGTGTGGCCCCTAAACCCTATACATTTAACTTATTTATAGGCCACGAGTTAGGGTTTTAATTTTTCCAAATCCATATTCACGAAAATTTCTTTTTCCGAACTTAATATTTACTTTTGCAAACACAATATTTATTCTTGATACAATTTAGGACTGCAAGAAGATTCTTCTTAAATTTGAAATCTCGCATGGATAAATTCGTAAAATCTCTCCGAGAATATGGGCTTGGGCTGATTTGTTCTCTTCGTGGGTTTAGCCTAACTCATCAAATTAAAAGTTATAAACCATCAATTAAAACACATCCGCCACCGGTCCAATAAATGCAAAAAATGCAAATGCACCTAAATCTATATGCTATGCAATTAATTAATTAACTAATTTTTTTTAGGGGTTGAAATTAATCCCTAGTTTTTTAATGTGATGAATAAATGGGTCGTCAAAATTTAGGTGTCAATACTTGGTGGGGCTGTGATTACCATCTATAAATAAGTTGTGTCCTAAGAACCTTGATTCATATTTGGGAATTGAGTTTGAATAGTTGAAGTGGCCGGAAGTAGTCTTGTTGTTATGTAATCGATTAAGTCGATTAATCATTGCTTTGATTTGATGATGTGAGTTGATTGATTAAATGGAAATGTCCGGTGAATAGTTCGATTGACGCTTAATTGACTAGGTCGGTTTGATCGATGCTTCAATCTGTGATGTGATTGCTTGGGTGCCTTTTGATTTGTGCTAATATGCAGATGGAATCTGAGGCTAATGTAAGTCCTCTGACTTATGTTGTGCATAGGCAACCTAAGGTATATTGGTTTACTAATTGGGTCTTATGGGGTAGAACTTGCAGAGGCGTTGTCTCACTGGTTATTGAATAACCATTTTAGGTCCCTAGATGCAATAAACTTGGATTTTGAAGGTCTCGAAAGTCTGGTGCAGTTTGCTGAAGGCTCCAGTTGGAGTGAGCAGGATGATGAAATGGAGGACGGGGACCCGTAGCTTGTAGAACCCCACTTCTGCTTGTAGACCTTGTTTTAAACTAGCTTAAGTTAAATTGGACTTAATAGTTCACCTTGTGTAGATATGTGCACTAGTTTGTAATGTATATAAGAGTGAATGTTTTTAAGGGTTTGAAATTTAGTCCTACTGTTCTATCCCAATGTTTTATTGTCTGGGAATTTATAATTGCTTCTGCATGTGTATATAAAAATGAAATGGTAGGCGATACGTCATGAGATATCGCATTTTTTAATCGACCAAGGTGAGGGATGGGCGTGTGTTCGAGGATCGAGGCGTGACAAAAAAGATGCAAGAAAAACCCAAGAACGCTAGTATATATCACAGCAATAATAAAGGTATGTGGTGACTGCAACACGTCCCATTTATCGCAAGAATGACAAAAGAAGATCTGTAGAATCGAATGCTAAACACAAAGATCGACGAATCAAGCGGAAGGCGATCCTCTCCTGGGAATTCCTAGAAGCAACTAAAAAGTACGCAGCAACAGTCGAGCGCAACGCAGCTGGTGAAGACAAGAAGGAGCGCAATTAGGACAAGCGAATGCGTACAAATATTTAGAAGCAAAGGAGGGGCTGCATTGCGAGATAATCACTTACCAGCCCTCCCAGAAGCCTCCGCCCCCAGTCTTGGTCTCGATAGGGACGGCGTTCTGCACTGGCTGTTGGGCGTCCCTCGTGAGATAGAAGGCCGGTGGTGGCGCCACGTACACAGGTGCTGATGCCGGTTGTGGGTGCGCCACTGCACAGAATATTGCATATTGTCATCACAAGTCATCGAACCCAAGAGTATATAATTCAAGTTCAATAGTTTGAAAAGGTCGTTTGAACTTCGGTGGTGGGGCCAGCAGCCACAGCCGCCTCCACCAGGCCCCCCAGAAGACCGCCGGCGGCTCCTCCCAAGAATTCAAACACAAGTTCTAACCGAAAAGAAGGAGCGCTAGATCGATTTCTTTGTCAGCTCTAAAAACAAGAACGGATGAACAAACGGATTCCTGAACCACTACTGTCACAATCGTCGACCGATCACTATCCGACTTTGGAGCTCTTGGTCGACCCTAATTACGACCAACGTGCGAATTATGCAAATCCTCAGTTGATGTAAACCCGTTCGATTTGCAGAACAGCAATGCATTGAGAAGAGGAGTAGGAGAAACGATTTTGACGAAGATCAAATCGGCAAAAACTAGAGAGAGATAGAGAGAATCGACATCAAAAGGATGGGAGCATACCTGCAATGTTGATTTGGATGTTGTACTGGCTCATCTTCAATCGGAAAACGTTGACTGAGATCTCTCCTAGCTCACGAGGAAGTTCTGTGCTTGGAGAGATACGATAGAGAGAGAGATGACGGAGATGATGGAGATGATGGAGAGAGGAAGCAAGAGAGATGATGGAGATGATGAGAATGCAGATATGGTGCGGGGATTTATAGAAAGATAGGAGGAGGAGGAAGATGCTGGGAAGGAGGAGGGGGAGCAGGCGCTTCGCAACACAGTAGTTCGTACACACTAAGCGAAAGGATATGACATGGCTCACGGAATAGTATGCTTGGAGAGAGATGAGAGAGAGAGAGAGAGAGAGACAGAGAGAGATGGATATACAGAGTGAGTGAGGATGTGGTGCGGGATTCATAGAAGAGTGAAAGCGAAATGAGACACGTAGGAAGAGTGGAGCAGGTGGTGGTTGACGATGTTTGCTTGGGAAGGCTCGTCACGACGCGTGAGTTCCAATGCATGAAGCGAAGGAAAAGCCGAAGCTAAAGGAAAGTCTAGCTTCATTAAAGAGGTCTCGCTTTATCCCAATTTGGCTATGGATGTCGTTATCCTAGTCAATTAAGGGCGCGCATATGACAAAATTTACTATTTCGATTTATTTATTTCTACTGTTCTAAAATAGGTTTAGAACGAAATCCATTTATATAGATCGTGCTTTATCTCACTATATCCAGTCGCATGAGAATCTAATAATAGCACCATTCAACTCTTTACAATCAATGCTAATGATAAATGAACTTTTCGCATAAATAATAGGACATTTAATCCTACTATTTTGTCTATTTAGCAAATTATCTTATACAATTAATTAGATGTTGAAATAAGTGGAATCCATACTCGTCATGCACTAATTATGATATTTTCTAGATCACTGGATAATATGTTTTTACAGAAAAAAAATTATTCCTGATTTCTAGATCTGTCTTTGAATGTATAAACCGGAAACTTTTGTTTGTGAGTTTTGTATACCCCGTCATTACAATAATTAGTTATTCGTTCGCAAAAAGTAAGACTATCCATATCATGGAGGACAAATATGAAATTATATAATTTCAATTACACAATCTGTATAATCAATATCTGTTCGTTATTTTGTGCATAAACAAGCTTCCGAGATCAACACAAAATACCGAAAGGTAAGGCCAGATGTGTCAAGTAAAGTAATGATGTATCTTCCCCAGCTTGATTGGGGTGAATAGGCGGGAATAGAGCCTTGATTAAAGAAACCAAGCCCAATTCTCGGTTCACACGGACTTCACATCACCGCACGTACGTCGCAAATTCAGAATAGTCTTTGAACATCTCAGATAATTTCGTCTCATCCAAGCCGGACAAAAGGAAGGATCCTCCGTAGTTCTAGAACCCTTTCAGCACAGGGATGGAAATTATTGAACGCTGATACTAGATAACGTAAAATCAAACTCAGATTGAAAAATTTTACAAAACAATCAAGAAAATTAGAATCACTCTCAAGTCTCCCTTAATTACGTTAATATATATTCTCTCTTTTTGTCCTCAATTTCACTCAATTAGGTTTTTTTTTTTTTTTAAAGTAATTATGACAAACTCTTGACAGCAGGGTGGGTGCTGTTTATGAAAGATTTTCTCACTGACAATGTTTTCTCTTCAAGATTGCATAGTTGGACGTCCGGCCCCACTTAGCCGGGCGCCTGTTCCATGTCGGGTTTATATCGCTAACATCTCGAGGGCCATACGGTTTTGAGGTTCTTTGTTTTCTTCCCATACAGAGTACCGAAAGGTCGATCATAGAGCATGACAAAGTCGATTCAAAGGGGGAGTTCGTACTTTGAAGGGTGTAACTCTAAAGCTAAGACAGACCAATCCACTCACAAATCTTGATCGGCGTGGAACCGCTGGAGCCGTCCACTCGCCAGGTGCTTCACAGTGTCACCACAGCTTTTTCTTGTGGGAAATTCAGTGCGAACTCCCCCTTTGATCAGTTCTATAATGCCTAATCTTACACGGAGACATATCCAAACTTTAATTTGACTGTCTTATAAACATTCGCCACATTAATATACCAACTAATTTTATTCACTCACCGATCTATTATCTTACTTGATTTTGGAAAGTACTCCCATTTGTTTATACTACAAAAATTACCTGCTGCTTTAATAATCTACCAACATTTGTTACAATGACTTACTAACATGTTTTTTTTTTTTTAGCTTACGACGTGTTAAATTAATAACTTTCATAGAAAATCACCAACCTAAATTTGATTGATATACATCCTTCACAATATAAAGACTTCATCAATTTTTGTTGCTTATGAACTTTTTTTTTTTTATAACCCGAGAACCACCATATAGCGAACAGCTGGTGGCATAAACTTGGGGCAACCAAGCCCACCCACCTAACTTGGCCACAGGTGAGTCGCACAAGCAACCGCGCAGTTTGCAAACCCATAGGATTCGAACTCGCACCTTTTCGAGAGAGGAGTTGAGCACAAACCACGCAACCACCAATGGGGTGGGTTTTGCTTATGAACTTTTATTTTACTTGATTTTAAAAAAGTACCAACATCTATATATATTATCAAAATTGCCAATTATGATAATAGTCTAACATCATTAATTTTGATAAACTACCAATGTGTTAAATTACTAACTTCTATTCATATCGACAACATTAATTTGACTCATGTACTCATATTGGTACATCATGCGAAGGATGGTGCTAAATCCAACAATTGGAGAAAATTGTTTACTAATCATGTGTTTATAAAGTAATTTGATTCGTTTGGATATGTCTCCGTGTAAGATTAGGCATTATAGGACTGATCAAAGGGGGAGTTCGCACTGAATTTCCCACAAGAAAAAGCTGTGGTCACACTGTGAAGCACCTGGCGAGTGGACGGCTCCAGCGGTTCCACGCCGATCAAGATTTGTGAGTGGATTGGTCTGTCTTAGCTTTAGAGTTACACCCTTCAAAGTACGAACTCCCCCTTTGAATCGACTTTGTCATGCTCTATGATCGACCTTTCGGTACTCTGTATGGGAAGAAAACACAGAACCTCAAAACCGTATGGCCCTCGAGATGTTAGCGATATAAACCCGACATGGAACAGGCGCCCGGCTAAGTGGGGCCGGACGTCCAACTATGCAATCTTGAAGAGAAAACATTGTCAGTGAGAAAATCTTTCATAAATAGCACCCACCCTGCTGTCAAGAGTTTGTCATAATTACTTAAAAAAAAAAAAAAAAAAACCTAATTGAGTGAAATTGAGGACAAAAAGACGAGAATATATATTAACGTAATTAAGGGGAGACTTGAGAGTGATTCTAATTTTCTTGATTGTTTTGTAAAATTTTTCAATCTGAGTTTGATTTTACGTTATCTAGTATCAGCGTTCAATAATTTCCATCCCTGTGCTGAAAGGGTTCTAGAACTACGGAGGATCCTTCCTTTTGTCCGGCTTGGATGAGACGAAATTATCTGAGATGTTCAAAGACTATTCTGAATTTGCGACGTACGTGCGGTGATGTGAAGTCCGTGTGAACCGAGAATTGGGCTTGGTTTCTTTAATCAAGGCTCTATTCCCGCCTATTCACCCCAATCAAGCTGGGGAAGATACATCATTACTTTACTTGACACATCTGGCCTTACCTTTCGGTATTTTGTGTTGATCTCGGAAGCTTGTTTATGCACAAAATAACGAACAGATATTGATTATACAGATTGTGTAATTGAAATTATATAATTTCATATTTGTCCTCCATGATATGGATAGTCTTACTTTTTGCGAACGAATAACTAATTATTGTAATGACGGGGTATACAAAACTCACAAACAAAAGTTTCCGGTTTATACATTCAAAGACAGATCTAGAAATCAGGAATAATTTTTTTTCTGTAAAAACATATTATCCAGTGATCTAGAAAATATCATAATTAGTGCATGACGAGTATGGATTCCACTTATTTCAACATCTAATTAATTGTATAAGATAATTTGCTAAATAGACAAAATAGTAGGATTAAATGTCCTATTATTTATGCGAAAAGTTCATTTATCATTAGCATTGATTGTAAAGAGTTGAATGGTGCTATTATTAGATTCTCATGCGACTGGATATAGTGAGATAAAGCACGATCTATATAAATGGATTTCCGTTCTAAACCTATTTCGGGGAACAGAGAAATAAAGAAATCGAGAAATAGAAATTTTGTCATGCGCGCCCTTAATTGACTAGGATAACGACATCCATAGCCAAATTGGGATAAAGCGAGACCTCTTTAATGAAGCTAGACTTTCCTTTAGCTTCGGCTTTTCCTTCGCTTCATGCATTGGAACTCACGCGTCGTGACGAGCCTTCCCAAGCAAACATCGTCAACCACCACCTGCTCCACTCTTCCTACGTGTCTCATTTCGCTTTCACTCTTCTATGAATCCCGCACCACATCCTCACTCACTCTGTATATCCATCTCTCTCTGTCTCTCTCTCTCTCTCTCTCTCATCTCTCTCCAAGCATACTATTCCGTGAGCCATGTCATATCCTTTCGCTTAGTGTGTACGAACCACCGTGTTGCGAAGCGCCCTCCCCCTCCTCCTTCCCAAAGATCTTCCTCCTCCTCCTATCTTTCTATAAATCCCCGCACCATATCTGCATTCTCATCATCTCCATCATCTCTCTTGCTTCCTCTCTCCATCATCTCCATCATCTCCGTCATCTCTCTTCTATCGTATCTCTCCAAGCACGAACTTCCTCGTGAGCTAGGAGAGATCTCGATCCAACGTTTTCCGATTGAAGATGAGCCAAGACAACATCCAAATCAACATTGCAGGTATGCTCCCATCCTTTTGATGTCGATTCTCTCTATCTTTCTCTCTAGTTTTTGCCGATTTGATCTTCGTCAAAATCGTTTCTCCTACTCCTCTTCTCAATGCATTGTTGTTCTGCAAATCGAACGGGTTTACATCAACTGAGGATTTGCATAATTCGCACGTTGGTCGTAATTAGGGTCGACCAAGAGCTCCAAAGTCGGATAGTGATCGGTCGACGATTGTGACAGTAGTGGTTCAGGAATCCGTTTGTTCATCCGTTCTTGTTTTTAGAGCTGACAAAGAAATCGATCTAGCGCTCCTTCTTTTCGGTTAGAACTTGTGTTTGAATTCTTGGGAGGAGCCGCCGGCGGTCTTCTGGGGGGCCTGGTGGAGGCGGCTGTGGCTGCTGGCCCCACCACCGAAGTTCAAACGACCTTTTCAAACTATTGAACTTGAATTATATGTGTAAGACGCAAATTGCGCAACCCCAAGATCTCCATAACTAGAACAAGACAATGTACAATTGAGTAGAAAGATTAACGCACCTGGATCCATCGAATATAGAGCGGAAGCATAAAAGGATTACCCACATATATCAAGGGGATCCACGCATCAAGTCCTTCTCCTCTATCGCCCTCCGTATCACCGGCTTAATGAGGCGGCTCCCTCACGTTTAGCGTTAGGTAAACGCCCCTTAGGTGAGGATACATGTGAGAATTAGGGTTAGAGGAGAGACTTGAGCACTATTTATAGAGTTTCCAGCCGGTCCCCCTCATTACGGGCCGTGCTCAACTCGGCCCACACTAGCCGCCCCATATTAGACTAATTAAGAAACCTTCTATCTCACCTTAGACCAGCCCCGCTTTTACGGTAACCGTAAAAACAGTAAATTACAATATCAATTAATGTAGTCCACATTAGGAAAACTCTTACATTCTCCCACTTGGACTATATTAATTGAAATCGTACCTTATGCGCGCATTGGTCCGTAGATAATTCTTAATAGTCAATCCTATCCCATAAAGTCTTAAACAACGAATCATGGCGGTAACCGCATGTATACACACAGCCTTCCATGGTCACGAATGTTCTCAACTTTATTGATATGGATTCAATATGGTAGTGTGTCAAATGGATAACATCTCTCATAGAGAGATCCCATTTGTCAGTCACAATTCTCTTACCTTAGGTGTCACAAAAACTTATGCCACTAGAGAATGCTTTATGGTTCCAATGAACCCACATATGTCTTGTCCTTATGGTTAACTTTTCTTTATGTATTACAAGACATATGCACAAGGCTAATAACCGGATGCCCGGATGCCCCTAGCCTTCACTCAAGGTCTATACAATCCCTTGAGACTTTATCAATATGTATTCAACATAATAACAACACATTCAAAATATTTTATTGAATGCAAAAGTTGATACATATTAAACCGTTACTAAGTGTAACGAACCACAGATGTAAACTTTATCAGAATAAAGCCAAAATAACTCCCACTAAACAACAATATCCGAAGATACTCCTAGGCCCATGCTAATGACATGTCACTCAAATACACATGGGTGTAGGCCTTTAGTTAGTGGAGCTGTAACCACATCATCTGTGAAAATATATTATATTATAAGTCACCTTTACGTACCGTTTCTATATGGTAAAAAAATATTTGACCACCATATATCTAGACCCCTTGAGACCTCGTAGTAAATAAATAATACTACAAATTTGTTATCTCAATACAACCATATAGGTCTATCCATCAAGTTAAAACGATCAACTCCGTCATGAGGTTCTGGAGCCTAAAAGCCCAAGTAACAGCCTAAAAGAATGTTACTAACACTCTACATAGTAGAAGATGACATAAAACTTTATTTACTGCACTTCCTACTAACATAAATCTGTATTCCGTTATTGATTGCATGTCATCAAAACAGCCAGCAAAGTTTACATCTAAATACTCTACTAATCTGCAAGAATTGAACATGCCTATAAATTAGCATGTAATCTATTGTCTTCTTTAAGTACCTTAAAACCTTCTTGACAGCAACCCGGTGATCATGTCCTGAATTTGACCAACATCTCGCCTAGAAGTCCCGTCACAAAGACAACATTTAGTCTAGTGCAAATTCGAGTATACATTATACTTTTAAGTGCACTGACACAAGGTACTCCCCCTTTAATTAGATTTTCTCAATATCTAAATAAGGACAATGTGATAGATTTAGTCCATCACCCTCAACAACAGGAGCAATTCCTGGCTTGCAATGATGTATATTGAATATTTCCAAAATACGATCAGCAAATGTCCTCCAAGAAAATCTAATATAAAATCCGATATATATATGATAAGAACAATTCTTACAGACCTCGGTACAAAGGATATAAAATGTCTCAAGGTCACAACTTGTAAGCAAAACATCATGTACATAAAAATATGAGAAAAAATAAATTTCCTCCCACTGACCTTGCAAGTATATTGAATTACTTTGTTCCCAATTGAACAAAATAACAACACTATGAAACTTTAATAATATTGTCCGGAAACTTGCTTAAGACCATGAATTAAAACTTTTCAGTCTACACACAAGTTTACTTGAATCTCGCTGCAAAATCATCTAGTTGCACAATATAGATTTTGTATCTATTTGGCGTAACTTTATATCAAAATAAATTATTAATGCCACGTTCACTCTGAAAGAACATTTAAAGAAATAATTATTTCTTCACTATAAACAATCCACCCCTCTTTCGAGTTAAAACGTTAGTTACAAATTTGGCTTTAAATTCCACAATATTTGTTTGAAATTCTTTTAGTTTTGTACGCCAATTTGCAACTAATAAACTTGTGATCTTTAGACAAGTCGGTAAGTTTCCAAACATGTTTCATAGATTGTATATCGCCTTTTATGGCATCTAATCACATAATTGAGAATAAAAAACGACATTTATAAATATGTCATTACATCAACCATATAGTGGATATTGTAATCATGCTCTCACAAATAGACTATATAGTCGATGGTATAACCGATCGTCTTTCCTTAACAAATCTCCTTAATAAAGCTGTAACCACTTCATTCTGCACTTGAGAGGTTTAAGAAATTTCATTATAAACTATATCAAGAATAGTACCTTGAACCTCAACAAGTTTAGTCTATGGTACGGGAGATTCTATAATTATCTCGTATAAGTAAAGACAAAAACACAAAGAACCTCCATCATACTATTATCTTTAATAATCTGAGCAAACTATCTTCTATAATTACGTCAATATTTAGAAACTTTAGAGTATGTGATTCCATAATTCTTGTACCTTCTTTAGGGTCATAAAATCAATACCCCTTTTGTATATGAAAAATTGCTTTCATAATATCAGCCCACAAAAGACCGGATAAATTAGTCTTATTCATCATACTCATCACCATGTTCAATATGGTGTATTTATGCCTTTCGCCCAAATCTTTTTGTCAGAATTTTCAGGTATAGTAATTAAATTACCACCCCAGAATCTACCAAATATTTGACAAATGACCCTTTAAGCTATTTCGCATTGTCATACTTGCCAAAATACTCATTGTCACTGTTAAACCTGATAACTTTTTAATCATATACGAGATGTATATGTTATTAGGAGTTAAACACAATTTTTGCAGATGTGTCCTAATTACAATATCAGACAAGACATAATTTTGAAGCAACTAAGGCTTCCTTCATCTTATAGCAGTGCAGTCCGCAGGCAAACATCTTTTCAAGTGTTCCAGAATGGAACGTGTTATGGACAATAAGAAAATTCAATTGCTCTTTTCTCAAGCAACAAATCATATGTCCACAACTTAAAATTTGAAGCAGTAAAAAACCTCAATGATGACGGAATTACCATTTACGTAAAAGGTGACTGAAAAACAAGCAAGATATAATTAGCATCATGTGAGCATTGTGTAACTTGACGTACAAGTACACATCCAGAGAGTTACATGCAAAATCACATAATCACCTTTGGGCAGAATACATGACATGCAATTGTACACTCCCCCACATGATAAGGGTTATGAGAATATGTTCCAATTTTTCGTGAATTCATCACCTTTGGGCATATGAATCACTAGAATCACCACTCCTCCACCACACTATCATGTATCCCTCCATGAACTAATACACAATCACCTCCTTTGGGAGTATAACTATGCATTAGACCAGGAGACATCCCAATCATCATACGAGACCGAAATTTCTCAAACCCAATCAAGCGTGCCACTTTGGCGGTCACTACTCAATTGAATCATTGAAATTCTCTCATACCAGGGATATAAGCTTTACTCCTCACATACACCATATATATGTGATTTTAACTTTAGTGATAGGGGCATCATATTACCAAAATCACATATCATGCTAATTATATTGCTTTATTCATTAATAAAAATTAATCATACATATATATAAATATATATATACAAATAACCCGAAAGACAGATTCCAATGAGATCATTGATCACGGTAACACAAGAAACTTCTCATAACAGAGAATAAAACATCTCTTATGCACCCCAATTATATATCACCGAACAACATAAAAAGAATGTTGATCTAAAATATCTCTCACAAATTAACATCAATAGTAATACAAGGTACACCAGATCGACAAGCTTGACAGCTGATCCATGATCACTCATGAGTTCATAAGGCAAAACATGACTCCAAGGCCAACATCTGATTTATTAGCCAATTTTAAGTAACAAATTATCATTGTAATCAACCAAAGGCCTATTAATTGAGTCAAACTAGAGAACCAAATATCTAAAATTTAACAAGTAGATACTATTGTTCTCACGTAAATATTGCCATACTCCTTTACCATAAAAATATTCAACTTGATAGACATTAACAAGTGACCGATGAGTTCATGTACAATATGCGTAATTTAATTAACATGCATTACTCACATTCAGCAGATGTGTTAATCAGTACATCAGTTTGGTCACAAGTCCTTAAGTCGTCTATCATTCAAAGATTACCAATGTGTAAATGGGCCTAGACTTAGAACCAGGGAAGGAGAGTAGATTTCCTGCAGGTATGCATCCCACATTGGGCGAACAACTCCCGTTCAAGCCCTTCAGGGACAGCCTCTTAGCAGAAAACCACTCAGCCTTTTAGTTCAGAGCCTAGAAACACTCAGAGGATGCCAGGATGGAAACGTTTCTAATCTATCCAAGCTGCATTTCTCGAAGGATCTTACCAGGCTAGAGAAGAAGAGGAATTTAGAAAGCCATAGAGATTTTTCCACAAAGCACACACTTTACTTCAAGGGACTCTACCCAACACAATACACCCTCATGGCCTTATATAGGCAAAATGAGGTAACAAGGCAACAAACAAGGACCAAGCTCATGGGTCCGGGTACAAACAGAGGCTCCGGAAATTTCCAGCTTGGCAAATCTTTGATCTTCTCAATCTTGTACTTTACACCATGATTGAGCATATGGAACGCAGTCTTTTGATATACATGTTGATGTCACCGGTGCTTTGGGTCTTGACAAGAAATCAGCAAGCACATTCTTTTTTCCAGGAATATGCTTGGTTTCAAAAGAGTATTTCGAAAACCATTCAGCCCATCGAAGCAGTTGGGGGTTTGGAATCTGCTTTTGTTTGAACTTGGTCATCTCGAGGAAAAGATGCCATGTCTAATTCTACCAGAAGTGATGGCCGATGAGATGAAATTCAAACTTCTTGATTCCATTTTTGATCGCTAAGATTTCTTTAAAAGTGGAATGGTAATGCATTTCAGATTGAGAAAACTTCCCACTTTTGTAGGCACAGTAGATGTTTCTTACCATCAATTTCTTCGAATAGAACGGCTGCCCGGTATTCATCACCGGCGTCGGTTGAAGAATTCTTTTACCCGTTGATGGTATTCGGTGGTGGGAGATTCGCATAATCTCCTTAAGCTCAAGAATCGCTTTGGTCTCGAGTTTTTCCCCAAGGTGGGGAGTTTTTCTTTAGCATGGATTGCAAAGGACTCGAAACTTTGCAATATTGGGGACAAAATCTCTCGAGATAGTTAATTATCCCCAGAAATTGCTGAACTTGTTTTGTTGTGAAGTTATCTTCAGGAAACTTCAATAGCTCTTGAGCAATATGTGGTCCTGGATAGTATGTACCCTTATTGAGGTGCATACCAAGAAATTCAATTTCTGTCTGGGCGATATTCATCTTCCTTTGAGAGAGCATAATGCCATGTTTTCTCACTATTTCTGCGAACTGCTCAAGGAGTTGACAGTGTGACTTTTCATCAGGACTGTAGAGCAGAATGTCGTCGATATATATAGCTGCACTCGACAATATTGGTTGGAAAATACGACACATGGCTTTTTGGAAAAGGGATGGTGCTACCTTTAATCCAAAAGGAAGAACTTTCCACTGGAAGTGCTGGTTCGGGATACGTAATCCCGTCTTGGATCTATCTTCAGATGAATACCCAATTGCCAAAATCCGGCTTTGAGGTCGAATTTGGAATATATGTGGGCTTTGGTTAAACCAGCAAAGAGAGAATCTCTGGATGGTAAAGGGAATTTGTCATCTTGGAGAAAGAGGTTGAGAGGTTGATAATTGATTACCAATCTCATTTTTCCTCTATTTTGCTCAAAGACGTTTGTTGACATAAAAAGCTTCACAAGCCCATTGAGAATTTGAGATTTCAATAAGGCCTTGCCGTAATAATTTCGAGCATTCCCTTTGGGCTAAAGCCAAGTGTTCCGGGTTCATTCCCATATGACTCGCCTTGGTGGGATTGATATCTTCGTTCTTTTTGAAAGGAAGGCGAACAAAGAACTCAGGATTTTCCCATAAAGGATGAGAACATTTCTGGGCAAATTCCGAATGGGATTCTCAATGATTCAAGCAACTTTTGCATGATTGGATCTAGTAAACTCATCTCAATGGAAAAGAGTCTCTGAATATTAACAAATTCAGAGAATTGGTCTTTGAATCTAAGACCTTTTCCAGGAATGATTCGAAGTTGAGATATTTGAGTCATGATATCCCACCCAATTATCAAATCTTTATTGGGAAGGCTTGATCCAAAAATTTTTGTGGTTAAAGAACACCGAGGGAAAAAGCTGATGTGGATCGGTGTGGTTCTCGACATTCGTGGAGAAAGTATCTCCCGGCGCACTGAAGTATCGGATGTAAGGGGTCCAGAATTCTTCGGGTAGAACTTTTGTATCTAGAATGGAACAACTTGCTCCTGTGTCAATAAGAGCAATGACATTGATAGGTTTGGCAAACTTTGAAGTGAAGATTTTAACAGGAAAATGAGGACAATGAGTTTGACTTGAGAATATGTCAGGATTTAGCTCTGAAGATGTGGGAGATATGTGAAAAATATCTTCAGATTCTGAGTCAGACTCAGTTTCACTGGAAGTTTGGTAAAAAGGAATGACACAAAGAGTTTGTTCAGTTGGTTCATCATCAACAGAGAATAATGATTCAATATCATCATTTTCAAGAGAAAAACCTGTTTCATTCTCTATGAGATGATTCTGACCTTTTTTCGCCTCAGGACAATTTTTGGCAAAATGTCCTTTTTTATTGCAAATGTAGCAACGGCTTGACTTCTTATGGCCTGTGCGATCCTTCCTTTTGCGTAGGTATCGCCATTTCTTCTTTTTCCGGAAATGCTTCGAGCCATGTCTGGATTTCTTAATCGAATACTTTTTGTAATGCTTTTTCTTCCGGGAATACTGGCCACAAGTACCATCACAATCTCGTTTGGAGCATTTGATCTTTAGCTTTTGGTGAGAACAGGCTGCTTCAAGACGTTTGTCATCTGTGATGTATGTTCGGACCATTTGGCGCTTTAAGCATAAATCTTCAAGACATAGATGGATTTCTTGTTGGATTTCTCCCAAAGGAATGTCTTGTATCCTTCTTTGCTTTCCAAAGAAAGATCTCTCAACCATCTGTGTTAGCTCTGTAGGGATGGAAGTGAGAAAGACATGCTTTAGATTTGGATCTCGCGCCAATTTGGTAGAAGAGCAAGCATTAGTCTATAATGCTTATCAAGATGCTTCTTCTGAAGGGAGCAGCATCTTCTTTCAAAGAATTCTCTTCTTTTTAGCTCTTTGAGATCTCCGGGGGATCCCACAAAAGTATGATATAGGTAAGTAAGGGCATGGCTGAAATTGGGTGACAACAAAAACGTAAGCTGATCTTGTTCTGTGAGTCCTTGCCACCAAAATTTAAGGCTTCCTGTGAACCTTGTAACAAAATTGTAGAGGACATCATTCATATCATGGTTGGTAATGGATTGTGTACACAATCAAGTATGAAATTCTTCAAGTCTTTCTGGCCATTTTGGATAAGGAATATCGTCAATGGAGAAGAACTGTTTTGACGCCATAGACACATGTCTAGTGGAATCGTTTCTAGCGGGATTGCTTGTCTGTCCAAATTCTGGATCAGCATAGTTTGATTCCATTTCATAGTCATAATCTGGAGGAGTATCAGCCATGAATATTTGTGAAGTAGGTGGAACGATAGGGGTAGGATCAACTGTATGGTCTGAGAAGGATGAGAAAGAGGAAAGGGATGCTGAGTCTGATGTAGTAGAAGAGGTTTGCTCAGCAATCAGAATCGGTTTTTCTGGGACAACAGGATCAGGCTCAGGCTGTTGGGTGCTAGGATTGATTTCTTGCTTACCCAGATCCTTCAAAAAGGATTCTAATGGATTTGATAACATCATCTGGTCTGGTCTTTCCTTTATAACAATTGAGCTTGATTCGTAGGAGGTGTTTTCTCCTTGCCTTTTTCTTTTTCAAGGCTTTGAGACGATCTCGTATATCCGATTCTCTTCGGAAGTATCTTCCGGGATATTGGCAAAAACAGATGTTTGTGGAGTCAGGGGTATATACCCGGTTCGGACAGAGGGTGCAAGTGGATCGAAAGGTCTGAACCTTCCATCCTCAAGAAGTTGGATTTGCTTCTTGAGCTTATCTATTTCTGGCTTTGGACTTTCAAGGAAGTGGTACCCAAGATGTTGTCCTGATTCCAAGGCATGAAGCCTTTTTTGGAACTCAGAAAGCATCTTTTTGGTACTTTCATCATATCTTCGGAGATCTTGTTGCACATTTCCTATCTTGGAATCAATGGCTTTGAAGGCATTGTTTTGTGCTAACGAGTCTCGATTGCCCGATTTAGAACAAATTCAAGCAGGGGGTTTTCTCTTCGTCTTCCATGTTCATCCACATCTGTAGGGGTAGGAATTTTAGGAAGATGGCGGTATCTGCCATGGGAATCAATAAACTCTTCTGTAGCTGGAAATGAGAGTTTAGAACTTTCCTTGACAAGAGGAGGAAAGTCAGTGTCATGGAACATGGCTATAGAAGAAGTGGATGGTGTTTCTGCTGGGATTTCAAGCGGGTAAGAATGTTTCTTAGCCCATTTGAGGATCGGCTTATAGAATGGAGAGAGGGCTTGTTTTTTCTGAGGAGGAGAAGGTGGTGGTGATTTTGGGGAATCTGGTAAAGTTTGGGGCTTGGTACTGGACTCTGGTGGTGGAGATGGTGCATAAGAGACCATGAACTGGTATTTTCCACATTCACCAAGAGTATCTACGGAGGAATCTCCGTCTAAGTACCTTTGGTACAACTTATCCTTGGGCTTTTTTCGTCGAGGAGGAGATCTTGTAAAAGGATCTACCTCGTCTGGAGAATTTGTACAGTAGGAACACTGGCAGAAAGGATCCCAAAAACAATGACCATATTTGTCTTTATAGTAATGAACAGGATGTCCATTACCATCGAAGTGTCGAACATGCTTTTTTGGGTCTGGTTCAGAAATGGATTCTGGAACACAAGGTTCAATCATGAAGAGTGTTTGGAAAATAGAAGGACTTTCTTCTTTTTCTTTGCCAAATTTGATGGAAACAGTTCCATCTTTTTTTCTTACGAACTCTGAGTCCGTAGACTGGAAGGGTTTGTTGTGCTGATGTAGCTTTTCATAGTTGGTGATCCAAGTTTCTGGGAGGAGCTTGGCCAGTGTATCCTTCGGGATCTGTCTGGGAACATGGATGCAGGATGCCTGGTCATTCTGCATGGAGATGAACAACGCATCTTCATTCCCATTGTTGAAGTTGAGGTCGAGAGCATGATTCTGCACTCGATAAACCATCTGGTAATGCAAAGTTGCTGCTACAGATTCAGCAGGTCGAGGGGCTCCAAGGCTGGACTTGAACTTTCGGAAGAAAGTAGTTGGGGGTCGATAGAGCGATGTTGAAGTTTGGATACGAGTTACAAAGATCGTTCCGGCAAAGATTCAAAGTGGTTTGGACAAGTACCGATACAAGCATGCTGGTATTGTAAAAACCTCGGTGTCTAACAAGGCAATTCTTGCTACTACGGCAAACCTTTACGACCATGGAAAGTAAGAGCAAGACGAACAGCTCCATAATGGACATGAGAATATCCTTGCTGTACCCATTGTCTGGGAAATTCTGGGGGGATCTGGAGAGTAACAAAGTACTCCTTTTCGATGCTTGAGGTGAATTGGGTGCTGATCGAACTTGGAGGACTGGACGTACTCCTTTACTTGCTTTGGAGTTTGGTGAATAAGTTGACGAATGGAGCGGATAGGTGAGAATGATGAGGTGGGTTTGGCAAAAGCAGAATAGGGATTCATAAGTGGAAGCTGAGTCTCAGAGATCTTAGTTTCATCACTAAGAGAGACTTCATAAAGATAGTCTATCTTAGAAGCATTAGAAACACGGAATTCTGACAGGGCTGAGGATGAAGAAGAAGAAGGGGCAAGAGAAATGGGTGCTTCGAGAATTTCTGGTTCTGTCATGGTGTGGAGAGATCTTCTCAGCACTGGATTCACCTATCAAGCGCATGGAATGGATAAAATTAAAAGCGAAACCAGGCTCTGATACCATGAATGGGCCTAGACTTAGAACCAGGGAAGGAGAGTAGATTTCCTGCAGGTATGCATCCCACATTGGGCGAACAACTCCCGTTCAAGCCCTTCAGGTTTCATAATCTTTATTATTTCTCATCAGCTCAATACATAGCTCAAATACAATATCATATGAATTGTATCGCATTAAGCCAGCTTCAATTCACAATAAAGTTTGATTTTTGTTGATGAATCACATCTTTTTATTATGTGATAACATACTAGTAACTCATCACCTGTATTTCCAAAATCACAGAAAATACAAGAAAAATACGCAAAAATACACTAAAAATTCACGTATTTAGGATTCCACATGTATTTTCACATTCATAAGATCATCAAACATATAAAATAATTATACCACGACATAGGAAATCACCGTACGAGTCCAACGCCACCAGCCACGCGCCGATCGGAGTCTCCACGCGCCCACACGCGCCACCTGAGTGCGCGGCGCGTGGATATCACGCGCGGCGGGCGTTCGACGCCCAGGCGGCGCGTGGCCGCGCGTGGGGGCGCGTGCAGCCTCCTACGGCGACGCGCCGCCTACCCTCTTGCTCGTCTCGTCGAGCCCAGTCCGAATTTGTGATTTAATTTATTTTTTATTGAATAAAAAATCTCGAAAATCACAAATTAGGGCAAGATCCGTACTAATTAGGGCTAATCCATACAAATTAGGGTAGATCCGTACAAATTATGGTAAATCCGTACAAATTAGGGCAAAACTAATTGCGTTCGAGTTCTAGGGTTATGGTTGCTCTGATACCATTTGTAACATCCCGGGTCCCACTTGTGTGATATTGTCCGCTTTGGACACTGAGTCCTCACGGTTTTAAAACGCGTCTCACAAGTTAAGGGAACCCAAGCCTTATATACAAGGCCCATGACCCCTCCCTAAGTGATGTGGGACAAGAGGGAGAGGAATCCCTTCCCCTTCCCTTGCGCGCGTCCGAGGACCGGAGGCGCGGACGCACCGCCATCCCTCCTCCCCGCCGCTCATCACACAAGTGGGACCCGGGATGATACAATGGTATCAGAGCCGACTCCCGACAGTGTGTGGGGCCACAGCGAGGACGCTGTGCTCCCAAGGGGGGGAGAGTGTGACGACCCGAGCGGCGGTGCGCGGGGAGGAGGGATGGCGGTGCGTCCGCGCCTCCGGTCCTCGGACGCGCGCAAGGGAAGGGGAAGGGATTCCTCTCCCTCTTGTCCCACATCGCTTAGGGAGGGGTCATGGGCCTTGTATATAAGGCTTGGGTTCCCTTAACTTGTGAGACGCGTTTTAAAACCGTGAGGACTCAGTGTCCAAAGCGGACAATATCACACAAGTGGGACCCGGGATGTTACAATATGCTCTTGGGTTCGATGACTTGTGATGACAATATGCAATATTCTGTGCAGTGGCGCACCCACAACCGGCATCAGCACCTGTGTACGTGGTGCCACCACCGGCCTTCTATCTCACGAGGGACGCCCAACAGCCAGTGCAGAACGCCGTCCCTATCGAGACCAAGACTGGGGGCGGAGGCTTCTGGGAGGGCTGGTAAGTGATTATCTCGCAATGCAGCCCCTCCTTTGCTTCTAAATATTTATACGCATTCGCTTGTCCTAATTGCGCTCCTTCTTGTCTTCACAAATGCTAAGCGCATTGTTGCTGCGTACTTTTAGTTGCTTCTAGGAATTCCCGGAGAGGATCGCCTTCCGCTTGATTCGTCGATCTTTGTGTTTAGCATTCGATTCTACAGATCTTCTTTTGTCATTCTTGCGATAAATGGGACGTGTTGCAGTCACCACATACCTTTATTATTGCTGTGATATATACTAGCGTTCTTGGGTTTTTCTTGCATCTTTTTTGTCACGCCTCGATCCTCGGACACACGCCCATCCCTCACCTTGGTCGATTAAAAATGCGATATCTCATGACGTATCGCCTACCATTTCATTTTTATATACACATGCGAAGCAATTATAAATTCCCGCACAATAAAACATTGGGATAGAACAAGGACTAAATTTCAAACCCTTAAAAACATTCACTCTTATATACATTACAAACTAGTGCACATATCTACACAAGGTGAACTATTAAGTCCAATTTAACTTAAGCTAGTTTAAAACAAGGTCTACAAGCGAAGTGGGGTTCTACAAGCTACAGGTCCCCGTCCTCCATTTCATCATCCTGCTCACTCCAACTGGAGCCTTCAGCAAACTGCACCAGACTTTCGAGACCTTTAAAATCCAAGTTTATTGCATCTAGGGACCTAAAATGGTTATTCAATAACCAGTGAGACAACGCCTCTGCAAGTTCTACCCCATAAGACCCAATTAGTAAACCAATATACCTTAGGTTGCCTATGCACAACATAAGTCAGAGGACTTACATTAGCCTCAGATTCCATCTGCATATTAGCACAAATCAAAAGGCACCCAAGCAATCACATCACGTATTGAAGCATCGATCAAACCGACCTAGTCAATTAAGCGTCAATCGAACTATTCACTGGACATTTCCATTTAATCAATCAACTCACATCATCAAATCAAAGCAATGATTAATCGACTTAATCGATTACATAACAACAAGACTACTTCCGGCCACTTCAACTATTCAAACTCAATTCCCAAATATGAATCAAGGTTCTTAGGACACAACTTATTTATAGATGGTAATCACAGCCCCACCAAGTATTGACACCTAAATTTTGACGACCCATTTATTCATCACATTAAAAAACTAGGGATTAATTTCAACCCCTAAAAAAAAAAAAAAAATTAGTTAATTAATTAATTGCATAGCATATAGATTTAGGTGCATTTGCATTTTTTGCATTTATTGGACCGGTGGCGGATGTGTTTTAATTGATGGTTCATAACTTTTAATTTGATGAGTTAGGCTAAACCCACGAAGAGAACAAATCAGCCCAAGCCCATATTCTCGGAGAGATTTTACGGATTTATCCATGCGAGATTTCAAATTTAAGAAGAATCTTCTTGCAGTCCTAAATTGTATCAAGAATAAATATTGTGTTTGCAAAAGTAAATATTAAGTTCGGAAAAAGAAATTTTCGTGAATATGGATTTGGAAAAATTAAAACCCTAACTCGTGGCCTATAAATAAGTTAAATGTATAGGGTTTAGGGGCCACACATATTGATACATACGGCCACATTGGGTTCTTTCTCTTGGTTTCTCGATCAAAACAATTCAAGACAGAGGGAAAATTTTGTTCTTCGTTTTTTAGGGTTTTTAGGGTTTTTGAGGCTTTTCCTTCGGTGAAGAAAAGTCAAAAGTAAATTAAAAAAAAAAAAAAAAAAGCAAAAAGCAGAAGGTACAAGCGCGAGAGAGTTGAGGGGACAGTGCGTTCATCGTCTCCCTCGTCAACCGTTCGCCGGTTCCTCCTCCACCGCGCGCACCGCCGTCCGTCTCGCCGGAGCTCCGCCTCATCGCGCGATCCGGTCGCACCACCTTACGCCGTCGCCTCGAAGACCCGGTGATCGACGTCCCCTTTAACCCGACGCCGGCGGCTACCGTCGCCCGTTCGTCACATCCGCCTCGACCGCCCGAGCACCGGACGCCGCGATGCTTGCACCTCGATCTTGAGCCGACGACCCGATGCTCGGCTTCAACCTCGCGACTCGACGCCACCGCTCGATCCTGCGCCGACGCTGCCCGGAGCCTCGCCGGACCCGATTCCGCCTCCCGCTCCGCTCCCCGCGCTCGCAAGTCGCTGTCCACCGCACCCGACGACCGCTCCCGTGACGCCGCGACCCACCTTGACCGCAACCTCCGGCCCACCGAAGCTCGCAAGACCCGGACCCGAGCAGATTTGCCCAACGCCACCCCGCTCGGCCGCCGACCCGGCCGCGACGACCCGCCCCCGCAATGCCACCGCCTCACCTTGGCCGCTCGCCGGCCCGCGTCCGCGACGCCGCCCGTGCGCCGTGCTCCGCCACCCACCGCCCTTGCCATCCCCTCACCGGACCGACGGTCGGCTCCCCCCCTTGGAGACCTACGAGCAAGCCATGCTCGAGAAGGCGAGAAAAAGAAAAAAACAAACAAAAGAAAAAAGGAAAATCAATTAGGTAGTTTTTTTTTTCTTATTTACTTTGTTCTATTTTGTTTGTGTTATTTTCATTTATTTACTTTGTTTTTTTTTTTTAGAAGTACATATGAAAGAGCTCCTCAAAATTATGGATTGACGGTCCAATTTTCGCGTCCAAAATCCAACTCACAATTTTTTGCAAAAATCGACAATCCGATCTTACGCCCGAGATTCGATTCGCAATTTATTTTAAAATTGGCTAATCCAATCTCATGCGCGAGATATGATTTGTCAATTTTTAGATATCAATCTTATCTGTTTTGATTTGCTATTGCGGAGTTTGAATTGATTTTAGTTTAGTAAAAGGAAAAAATCCAAAAAAAATCCGAATTAGGGTTAGGTTTGTTTTTTTTATTATCTTGCATATTTAGAATAGGGATTTTATTTTGAATCATAAAAAAAGAAAACAAAAAAAAAAGTGCATTCATGTAGGTTGTTAGACTTTTAGCTTGGATGGCATATTTAATTATTTGGCAATTATTAATTTCGAAATTAATAAAACAAAACACAAAAAAAAAAAAAAATATCATGCATATGTCATATAGAATTAGGGCATATTTTGTATGTCATTGTATATTATGGTAAAATTGCACTTAGTTTAATTTTAGATAATATTTTTTTTCTTAATGTATTATAAGTTTAGGCATTTTCTTAAATAGATTGCATTTTAGGATTATTTGGGTTGAGATAATATTTTAGTTTAACCTAATTCCTAATGCAAATTGAATAAAATCTTAATCTAGTTAGATATTTTTCATATTTTTCCTAATTCCGAATTTCATGAAAAATATAAAAAAAATGTCTTAGAATAAATTAGTTCCATTCTCTAGGATAGATTGCATTTTTAGGAAAAATAAAAAATGTCATGTAAATGTCATTAGGATTAGATTCAGGAAATGCATGCCATTTAATGATTATTGTTAGGTCCATTTAATTAGAAATTGCATGTCATTAAAATTAGGTCATTTAGTTATATTGCATTTTTATGACTCATTAAAAAAAGTGAAAAAAAAAGAAATTGCCTTCGTTAATTAGAAATCATATCTAGGATTATTAATGTGAATTCGATATAACATTGCGACGCTTTCATTACTATTTTATTCATTACTAATCTGGGTGTTAAATTGGTGGATTACGCACCCGCATGATCGTCTCACATGTTAGGGAGATAAATTAAAATCAATTCAAGTTGCTTGTCAAAATATTTTTCAAAATAAAAGAGAAAGGTACCGAAAGGGAGTTAGAGAAATTTTGTAACCAAATCCCCGAACTCACAATCTCTAGTTCGTAGGAGTAAAGTAAATCTCTCGTTACTCTACTTGGGTTTATAATCTACCTACCAAAAAATAGATTAGTAGCGACTTCTAATTAAAAATCAATTGCATGTTAAAAATTTGAATATAAGTTGCAAATTGGTATGAGCTTGGGAGTGCCCGAGTTAAGTCTAGGCTTAACAATCCATTAGCCAAATTTTAGGTGGTTCACTCGAAAATGGTAGCGACACCAAGCAACTTTCTTAGATTTAGTGGCATCACGATCCCACTTGGTAACTTTCAATATTTAATGGTTTTACGGTCTCACTCGACCCTTTCTAAATTTAATGGATTGACGGTCCCACTCGACCATTTCCAAATTTAATAGCTTTATAGTCCCACTCGACCATTTCCAATCGCAGCCAACGATATTGCACTTCTTAATTAAGTTCCTCAATTTCATAATATCTTGGCCTAATTTCTTGGTATCAAAGGTACTTGATAAAATATCGTATGTGGGTACACGATTGGTCTTAGCCAAAATAGAATAATTTCCTCACTATAAATCCCACCATTTTCGGTAGTCCACCAAAACATTTTTGGCATTGTCAACCGATGCTCAGTTTTTTCAATTAATAACCAAAGATTATTCAATTGAGGAATAAATCCTAAAATCACTTATGAATCAATTTAACACAAAATAAAGCTCAATTAAATAAACGGACTATGCCATAACAATCAAAGATAAATTTCCGGTCATCGACTATCTCTGCCTAATTTCTAGAAAATAAAAATTAATTAAATTAATTTCAAATATTAATAAATAAATACCAAAAATTCAATTTAGGCCCGTAATGCCTAACTGAAGCCAAACAGGTCGGGAAAAATCCCGAGATGCAATCAATAAATATTAGAAGCTCTCTATTAGCTAATGGCTAAGTCTAACCACATAATATGCATCATTAAGTCGCTAATTTAATTGTCCTAAACTAATCTAACCATCTAATTGTACTTAATTAAATCTAATCAACCCTTAGATATAATTAGCAAACTAAGAAGGCATTAGTGAGCAAAACTCACTTGATTAAAAGCAGGAACCAAGACACTGCGGCAACGACGCGACGGCGATCGAAATCCGAATTTTCGGTGGCGTCGGCGAACACACGGACCGGGCCAAGAAACCTTGCAAGCCCACAGCAAATTGCTGGGCTTGGGCTGAACTTCACTGATTTGTGGGCTGGGCAAGAAAATCTCGTGGCCTGCTGAACCAGGCTTTGCTGGGCCCAAACTGCTGCTGGAAATGGGCGGGCTGATGGCTCAACTTCAGACTGAACCGAGGGCTTCAAAAGGGCTGGTGAAAATCACTGGGCTGCTGACTTACGTTGAAGAAGTTGGGCCGACCTGGAAATTTGGGCTGCTGCAACTGAAGCCCACGACTTCAAATGGCTGAAACTTGCTGCAGAAATTACGGAGGTGCTGGACTTCGGCTTCGCTGACGTGTGGATGACGCTGCTGGCGCATGAAATGGGGAGAGCAGCTTCGGTCAATCACGCCTTAGCTGGAGAACAATCTTGACCGAACAAGCTGGAGGAAAGAAGCGGACGCATGGGCTGAAGGCGGTCAACCAAGGCTTCGGTGAGTGTTGCTGATGACAGAAGGAGGTTGGCACGCGATTGACTGGGGCGATTGAAGACTTGGACGATGCAGCTGAAGACCGTAAGGCGTGAAGCATGCGGTCAACCGATCGCTGCTGCTGACTTTGGAGGACTGAAATGAAAATACGAAGCGGTGGAGCAGCAGGTGGTGCGTCGCTCGAGTGCTGATGGCGGGGCGTTGGCTCGGTGCTGCGTGGATTGAAGATCAGTGGAAGACGCGCGGAGATGCGCACCAAGAGAAGTCAACGTCCGCGGGCTTCTTGCTGGGGAATCCGCCGGTTTGTTGACCGTGCGTGGGGACGAGAAGCAGCTTCAATCGCTGCTTGCTTGGCGTGGACAGCTGCAAGAGGCCTTGGTGGACTCCTTCGGTGGAACTTGAAGATGCGTGGCTGAAGTCGAAGTTGCTTCGGTCGATGCTGGGTCAACGAAAGCTTCTTCTGGGGTTGTGCGGCTGAGCGAATTCGGTGGGCCGGCGTGGTCTTCTGTGGGGGCTTCACGGCGTTGGGTTGACCGAGCTTGGAGGAGACTCGGACGCGTGGAGCAGCTGCAGGGGAAATCAGCTTCGTGTGTGTGGCAGCACGGAACGGAGAGACAACTCGGTGGATGGAAAATGATGATGATGATGCGGTTTGAAGCCGTGGCAACTGTGGAGACGGCAGCAGGGAAATCGATGGCTTCGGTGGCGTTGAAGATGCTGAAGACAGACCGAAGGAAAAATAAATGAAAGGCAGAAGTAAAGTGATCCTTTTGGCTGAGGTAGGGATCGAGCGAGGAGGAGAAGTCGGCAAAAGCTTGTCCGAGAAGTTGGATGAGAGAGAGAGACAAAAGTCCACGAGCTTAGCCCATATCATTAATGCTTGGTCTCCCCCTTTTTTTTTTTTTTTTGGTCAGTCCTACTCTATTTCTATGCTACACTCACTTGCAGACTTGTGCCCTACCTCTTGCAGGGCGTGGGAGTCGCAACCCACTCTCAGTCTGCATGATTATCCTCCTTGTCCCCTTAATACTTTCTAGCCAATAATTTCCACAATAATATCCAAATTGAAGTCCAAATTTCCAGCCCCATTACTAATTTCGAACTTCACAATTTGAGCTTTAATTTCATCCTTGATGTCTGCAAATCAACGTCCAATTTCGACATAGAAAAAGCCCACATAATTTCTACAGGTCCCCTCCGCCATATAGCTCAGTTTGCAAGTCGAAAATTTCTTTAATTCGGCCGATCCGAATTTCTATTAATTTCCGCGACGTCCGAACGATTCTCCGTAAAAATCTCGAAATCTTTAAAAAATCTTTTGAGACTGAGTTGATGTTCCTAGAATTTATTATGACACGACAGAACCTTCAATTTCTGAAATCGGTCTTGAATTTACAGTTAATTTCATTTGGTGCATTTTTAGCATGACCTAGGCTACCGGGTAACTTTCAGGCATTTTTAATACAAATGCCGTGGTCGATTTTCTTCGAGCCACTATGAACCCACTTGCCTCATTGGCGACTCTTGGTTGTGGTGAAAATCTCGATGATTCAAATATGAACACAGGGTACCAAAACAATAAGAAAATCAATCTAGTGCTGATCGACGAGAATTTTCCAATTTAGTGATGTCACCCACGATTAGCCACACATCTTTGTCGAACCAGCCTATCTCTGATTTCAAATTAATTTTATACTGTGCCGCAATGGCCTCTAAAAATAGACATGGTTGAGAAGCCGATTCTTAGTCGAATTCTCAAGTCTATTTGCCTTAAAATTCTTATTAGTTTCCCCATATAGCCTAGTTATCTTGAGAGTGATTAGCTCTGAGAACAGTCTTATAGGTGTACCAATGAAATGCCCGATTTATTTAGTAGAAAACAGAGTTGAAAATCTATGATGTCACAGGGCGAGCCCCCATTGAATTTGGCGAGGGCTCCCCTCGCCCAGCGACCGCGAGGCAAGCCCTCGCCAAATTCGGCGGGGGCTCGTCCCACCGTCGCTGGGCACGAGCTCACCTCGCGATCGTCGGGTGAGGTGAGCCCTCACCAAATCTGGTGGGGGCTTGCCCCACCATCGCTGGGTGCGAGCTTGCCTCGCGATCACCAAACGAGATGAGCCCTCGCCAGATCCGGCGAGGGGGCTCGTTGTCGCGTCTAGCGAGGGCTCGCCTCGCCTGCGGCGGTTGGCGACCCGGCCAGCCTAGTCGATCACCCGAGCCAAAGGAGGGAGGAGGGAGGAGGGAGGAAGAGGGAGGAGGGAAAAAGAAGAAAGGAAAAAGGAAAAAAGGAAAAATAAAAAATTAATAAAAATTTTAAAAAATAAAATATTATTTAAAAAAGCTCGCCGACACTAACCGATTGCCACGTCAGCACCAGTTGGCCAATTTTGGCCATTGACCCATTATGGTCCAACGAGGTTATACTCGCTTTTGAACACTGTTTATGCGCATCTTGTAAAGGGTTTTGTAAAAGCCTTTCAACCTTCGATTAATTTGCCGTTATCTTATTTATTATATCGCGCTTATCCCTTTTGCAATTATTTCAGATCTCTTTAACGTTTTTGTTTTTTTTTTTTGGTCAGTCTTACTCTATTCCTACTCTATACTCACTTTCAGACTTTTGCCCTGCCTCTTGCAGGGCGTGGGAGTCGAAACCCACTCTTGAAAATTTAGCGTCCCCACCCCATCCCCCTGAGAAAGTGGGGATTTGAACCCCTCACCTCCCCCTTCCATGTTGGAAGGGTGGCCACTGGGGCGAATCCCAGTGGTTGATCTCTTTAACATTTAACGTTTAAACGTTTTTGCCTTTTGCGGTATTTTAATGTTCTTTTTTTAATCAAGGGCAAAAGGATATTCGATCCAAGGATTTAATGAGAAATTACAACTCATTCACGTGTATGGTTCATAACTAATGACAAGAATTTAGCTAACCAAAGTGTAAATGAAAATATTCCTCTTCTTCTTGTCTTTATGGATCTTTGCGCACATCACGTGGCTTGCATTGACTAGCTCATGGCAAAGCACTACATGTATATCATTTATTAATTTTCTTTCAGAACCATGAATTAATCGTCAAATTGGACCGTCGGATCTTGGGTGGTGTGAAATAGTTATATCTTAAGCTGAACTTTCCATGCCGAGTGAGACCCTTTTGACAATGCTTAGAGAGGACTGTTAGTGCTGATATTATGTCCACTCTTTTGTTAATAAAAAAAAAATTTAATTGACAAAAGACCTTTTATAAGATATGAAAATTCAATAGGACCAAAAAGATGTCTTCTAGATTAGTCAAAAGGCATGGTCACGTCCGATGTAAAAGCATCATCATTTAGGTTGAAATAAGAAGCAATTATGGAGTTTAAAAACATTTGCTACTTTGAACAATTTTACAGAGAGATTTCCAGTTGACCTTCTAATGAAGATGCTAATCCCTAGCGAGAGCTTTTGGTTCAGGTCTCTATGCATATCTCGGAAGGTTCTTCTCCTAGCATCTTTTCCGGCAAAGCTTGTCTTGAGAGATCGACCAAATTGCAAAGCTCGATCTTGTTAAGTATGACTTCGACAACTTTTCGAGAGTGCAAATGCGCTTTTCACGTCAAGATATCAATCTAAATATTTCGTTTATCCAAAATCACGATAAGGTTCATTTAGTTGGTTCATGCAGCGGAACTATATGTTTATCCACTTATGATGACAAGAACTCTCATCACTTACAGATCTTTCCGTGAAACCCATCAACTAGTCAAAACGTAGTCCTTCCTCAACCGGATTTTGATGTGTCAAACTTGGTTAGGTTTGGATTCAATCCCTTAAGTTGCCATCTCGATGATTTTAAAATAGTCAACATAAATATTTATATCAAAGAACACCCCAATTGAGTCAATTCGATCAATCTTGATTGAAAATCGCTGAGGTGGGTATCATCTATCCAATGTGATATGATTGGTACTAACGTGTATAATTTTTAATAGTATTTTTTGAATTTTTTTTGGTAAAGATATATTTTTTGAATTATTTATTCATTCATTTTCTTTTCTTTTCTCCTATATTCCTTTTTTCCTTTCACTTTATTTTTTTCCCCCTCCTTCCCTTCATTGGCCATCACTAAGCCTTGTCGATGGCCAATGGAAGTCGTTGGTCTCAGGTGAAGGCCACACGGGCTTGGGATGGTGAGGGGAGGACCTTGCTAGATCGGGTGAGGGAAACCTTCACTATGCTAGGCAAAGGCGACTCTCACCCAATCTAGTGAGGAGCTGCCCTCATCAACCATGACCCAAGTGTCTCTTGCTTGAGGTTGACGGAGGGGACAAGCAAAAAAGATAAAAGAAAAAAGAAAACAAAAAAAATGAGAAAAGGAAAAAAATAAAGAAGTAAATTGAGAGTGAAGGGAAAAAAAGGAAAAAAAGGAAAAAAATTGAAAAAATATGAAAATATTATTAAAAATTATCTATATTAGCGCCAGCGATGCTATGTAGGATGTATGTCATCCACATTAGTGATTTTCGCCAAAATTGATTGAATCAACTCAATTGACAATTCGATCAAAAAAAAAAAAACTCAATTGACAAAATGTAAAAATAGTTTAAAATTGAATTAGCAAAATTAAAAGCTTCATATTTGAAGTGGCAAAAGTCCAATAGATTTAGGACTCTTTGGACAATATTCCCAAGTGGATGTGGTTGGGTTTTTTTTTTTTTAACTAAAAGATTGCTAAGAAAGAAATGTATTGAACAAGTGCTATCACACCATAGCTTCTATATATTGTTTCAAATTCATGAATGATTAAGATTCGACCTTTATTTCATTTACTTTCATATAAAACACGATCGGTTACTTGCTGAGAGAGTTTGACTTCTCTGCCAGCCACAAACAAAGCTGAGCATTTGCTGGTTGGAACATTGTTTTTTCGGATTAAATGAATACGCCAGAGAGACATATCCTGTACTATATTAAAGAGACTTATTTGTATGATTAAGATTCTCTCTTTATATGCATGTGCTTTCATACCATAGCTTTGAGATGGTCTCCCCATTTATAAAAATTTAATTTTTTAAGTCGGATATTCTAATGTACCTTCTATATTATTTGGTGAATCATGGATTGTTCGAGAACTATAACATCATTGCGAATAATAAGAAGAGTACCATGGGTGTTTATTAGAAAGTAAATGAATATGCATGTGATGTAAATAAAAATAATTACGCTATTAAGAGTTATACATGCTATATCATCAATTTAAATAAAGTTCTATTAATTAATTTTTCATAACATAAATAATTTTATAGATTGTAAACAATTTTTTTCTTTCTTATGGAAACCATTGGGTGCTTGACCCCAATGTTGAGGTCTTGGACCCAACCATTTTGGGGGATGAGAGTGCTTGACCATTGCGGCACTTGGGTACAACCGCCTAAGACTCGCATTGAAGTTGAGGAAAATGGGCCTAACCTCGAGGGGCCTTGGCCCGTTTACCGGGTCTTGGACTTGAGTACCTAGGACCTCAGCTTGAGCATCGAACTAGGCCTCAGCCTTGGGGGGATTAGGCTCGACCACCAAAGTCCAAGCCATTAGAACCAGAGTTTCTAACCCCTCGCCTCGATGGATGCATGCCTGGGCCTCGATAACATGGGAACTAGAGTCTAGTACTTGGGCACAACCATCGGGGACTCAAATTGGGCACTAGGGTCTTGGGTTTAACCTCGAGGAGTGTGGGCCCAGACTTCATGGACTCGGGCTCAACCATTGAGGAATCGGGTCATGCCTCAATTAACTTGAGCCCAAGCACTAGTGATTTGGGCATGGGAGTTGAGTGACAAGGCACAGCCGTTAGGGAATTGGGCAAGGGCATTGAGGTCCCATGCTAGGCCTCTGTGGAGTCGGGCACGAGGATTGATGACTTAGGCGTGGGAGCTAGGTACCCATGCCTATGCATGGTTACTTGGGACTTGGGCATGTACATCAAGTCTCAACCCATCCTCAAGAGACCTAGACTTTACTAATATGGACTTGCACATGGGCATCGCGGTTTCCATGCATAAGTGCTGAGGTATTTGGTCCAAGCACCATTGTCTAGTTATATTTTGAAAAATGATTTGTGATTTTTTAAAATAGAAAATCATTTATCAAAATTTAAACACTGCTTTTTCATTGATTATGAAAAGGTATTCCGACTCATTTTCTTAAATGTTCCAAACGTCGGAAAATAAGGAAAAAATATATTTTTTTTTGACGGAAAATTTTGCGTAGAACAATGCCTAACGAGAAATGGAACCTTATTCAAATGCATGTTGCATGACTAATGACAAAAAATTAGCTAGCCTAGGCTAACAACGTCCAAACTCAACTTGGGATACACGTCACCTCCTTTGCTTCGCATTTGCTTCCCGTGTTCAGACTCACGCGGTCTGACGCGCCTTCGGAAGTACCGTCAACCATCCGCTCCCTCTTTCTCCGTATCTTCCTTCTCATATATTCATCTATAAATCTCGCACCGTTCCTTTGCTCTCATCATATTATCATCTCTACCATCTCTCTCTCTCTCTCTCCCCCTCCAAACACGTACTTTTACGCGAGCTAGAGATCTCAGTCAACGTTTCCGACCGAAGATGAGCCAGAACAACCGCCAGAACCAAATCCCAGGTAACATTCGAACCCATCCTTGTTCTCCCTCGAATTTCGCCGACTTTATCTCGGCAAAATCGCTTCCTTTTGCCCCTCCTTTTCATGCAAGAATATCCCACAATCTCATTTTCATTATGATTGGCGATTGTAACAACAGTTCAGCAGTCGTTTGTTTGTCTGTCCGTCTTTCTTGTTCTTGGATTTTCTTAAACTCGACAAAGAAATCAATCAGCACTTGTTCTTTCTGGTTGAAAACTATTGTTTAACTTCTTGGGAGGAGTCACCGGCGGTCTTCCGGCGGCTGGTGGAGGAGGTGGCTGTGGCCGCTAGCCCCCCCACCGAAGTTCAAACCAATTTTTCGAACTATTCAGCTTGAATTATATAATCTTGGGTATTCATGTATCGATGACTTGTGATGACGGTACGCGATATTTTGTGCAGTGGCGTACCCACCACCGGCATCGACAATGGCGTACGTGGCGCCTCCACCACCCGGCTATCCCATGAGGGATGGCCGACAGCCCGCGCAGAACGCCGTCCCTATCGAGACCAAGACTAGGGGTGACGGCTTCTGGAAGGGCTGGTAAGTAATTATCAAGCAATGCAGCCCTCTTTTTATCTTTAAGTCAGCTTTTTCTTCTTTTGTTTTTACATATTCGCTTGTCCTAATTTCTCTCCTTCTTTTCTTCGCCAGCTGTGCTGCGCTGTGCTGTTGCTGCGTCCTGGATGCCTGCTTCTAGGAATTCCCCGGAAAGAATCGCCTTCCCGTTCCATTCGTTGCTCCTTGTGTTTAGCATTCTCTTTGTCGCTGCTGACCTTGATACCTTTGTTCTTTGGATATATACTATTGTTATCAGATTTCTCTTCCATATCTATCGTCATCACTTCGACCCTTGTTTCGTCTTCTTCTTTTTTCCCTCGGAGTCCGACATGGGCTTGAGCGTTAGGATGAGGGTAGATGCGGATGCAAGACGTCCGAACCTTCGATTTCGTTTTAATGGATATCAATGCCAAGAAATTTACAGGCTCTCTTTTCGTTTCGTTTCCACTTAAACGAAACTGAATATTGAACTAATTGGGAGGCGATTTTAGAATTCTCCATGAGGTATTTTTATACACAATTGATTTGAAATAGGGTGTATTAACTTTACTTTCCGAAATGAAATTATGCTTTCATCACTAAAACGGGGTATCAATCAACTATGGGTGTTTTCCAATTAGACGGCCAAACTCAATAGTTGCTAGCTTGACCAGCGTGCGACTTTTCCCCACAAGCATTAAGCGCATGATGCTTGCTTAAAAAGTGTCAGGTCTTCTCATCAATAATATACGTGATATTTTCGGGATGATTCTAAATGGTGTGAAATTGTTCCTTGTTCCATGAAAGTACTTATGTATATTTCCATATTTTATTATAAAGATTAGTCAAATGACAAAATTCAGATCAAGAAAGATTACTCTAAGTCGCCTTGTGTCACATTGGCCACCACTTTTATGATCATTTATCGCTAGCAAGAGCTTTGATTCGGGTGTGCGTGTAAATTTCGGAAGGTTCTTCTCATTAACGTCTTTTCATCAAAACTTATCTTAGGAGATCAACCAAATTGCATAGACTCAATCTTGTTAATTATGAAATTTGGCAACCTTTCGAGAGTGCACATGCGCTACTTTTGTGAACGAACTATCTAATCACAATGTCTCATTTATCCAAAATTACAGTAAGGTCCATTTAGTTGGTTCATACAATGGAATTATTTGTTAATCCGCCTGTGACAACAAGAACCCTCACCACTCAAATATCTTTCTGCGAAACCAATCAACTTGTCAGAACGTAGCCCTTCCTCAACTCACCATCACGTGTCAAACTTGATGGCTTTGGATTCAATCCTTTAAATTGTCATCTCGATGATTTTAAAGTAGCCAACTATAATATTTTTTTTCAAAGATTACCCTAGCTGTGCCTTCCATGTGATGTGGCTGGGAAATTATTTTTCAAACTAAAAGAGTACCTCGGACAGATATATATTTTTCTATGTTAAAGAGACATCTATTTGTCTGACTAAGATTCTCTCTTTATTTCCACATGCTTTCACAGGTAGCTTTTATAGATAGTTTCAAATTCATGAATGAGTAAGATTCCACCTTTATTTCTATGTGCTTTCCTCCAAAACTCGATCAATTACTTTGCATAGAGAGTTTTGACTTCTCTGCCATCCGCAAACAAGGATGAGCATTAGGTGGTTGCGACATTGTTCTTCCAGACTAAAACAGTACCTCGGCGGGAAATATCTTGCTCTATATTCAAAACAGCTATATTTGTACGATTAAGAGACCAAAACTATGATTTATAGTTTAAAATTCATGAATGGATTTTTATGATTGTTAAAATATTTCACATACCTTTTTTTTAATAAATATTCCGTCTCCTTTCACCTATCAATTCACATTTTTGGTTTGGACATTCTTACATTATATCATAGTTAAGTTTTACCCCAATTTGTTTTGCGTTTGTTGGTCTTGATTTGGTTCTTGTGCAAGAGGGTCTACCTCCACTAATTTGTTTATACTTTTAGGTTGGACATTCTAATGCATGTAATCTGAATTTGGCGAATTAGACAAGTTTGAGAATTATAGTATCATTGCAAATAATTAAAAGACTATCTTGGGTATTTATTACAAGGTAAGTGAATGCGCATGTGATATAGATAGAAATAATTATTCCCTTAGGAGCTATACATGCTATATCATCAAATTTTAAATAAAGTTTTATCAAATTAAATTTCAAAACACTATACTTTCATAAATTGTAAAAAAGTTTTTTGTTTCTTATGGAACTTAGGCTCAAGTGCTTAGGTCCTAAGCCAACCTTGGGGTACTTGGGCCCCATTGTCAGGGGGACCCAACCATGAGGAAGTTGGGCTCAACTATTGGTCCCAGGCACTTGGGCAGGATCGTTGGAAACTTGGGACTTGAGTCCTAAGGACCCCCACTCGAGCATCAAGGATTAGGCCTCTGCCACGGGCAACTTGGGCCCTGTGATCAAAGTCCTTGTTGTTGGAGCCAAGGTTTCTTCGGCCTCACCAGTGGGAACCCAAGCATAGGTGGCGTGGGGGGGTGGAGACCCAAGCATAGGTGGGGTGGGGGAAATGTTGTCAATTTAGTCATAAACCTATTTTGTGCAATGTCGTTTGGTAGAAGGCTATGCTTTGGTCCAAGCTCGATACTTTAGTGCCCATGTGTCCAGCTTTCGCTCCCAACTCACTGGCTAGGCCCTAGTCCATCAAGAAATGGATATTGGCTGCGTTTGGGAACTGCTTTCCCAAGGATCTTTAGGCTGCTAAAGGCCTTTAGGCCAAGGAAAGAGTGTTTGGGAAGTTTTTTTTTATTTGCCTTTGGGGAAGGCTTGCCTTCCCAAGGCTGAAAGCCCAAGGCAGGTTGGGGGCTGCCTTGGGCATTCAGCCTTTTCGGAAGGCTGAATGGAGAGTAAAATAAAAATTTTCTTCCATAAATGTCCTCGTTAACATTTCGTTTTTCCGGTTTTGTCCTCGTAACTATTCATCTTCTTCTTCGTTGAGGTTGGCCGGCGACGTTGCACCGAGCTGTGAGGGGCCGCGACGAGCCGGACGAGGCGGCAAGAGGCCGGTGTGTCACGGCGACCATCGGCGGCCGGTCGCATGACCTCGGCGACCCTCGCGGAGTCGCGTCGCCGGACCGCGCAACCCCCGCAACCAGCCGGATCTAGGTCGCAGCAAGGTCGTGCGACCGCTGCAACCTCGGCGACGCTGCGACCCCCGGCAGATCTGGGTCACCGGAGGTCTCCGCGACCCAGATCTGGGCCGCGCGACCTCCGGCGACCCAAATCGCGCGCAGATCTGGGTCCCCGGAGGTCGCCGCGACCCAGATCTGGGCCGCGTGACCTCCGGCGACCCAAATCGAGTGGTCGGGATCGCGCGATCTGGTCGCGATCGAGGTCGCCGCAAGCAGATCGAGCGGCCCCGGCGACCTCCGCACGGAGGTCGCCGGGGCCGCTGATCTGCTTGCGGCGACCCTCGCTGATCGCTTTCGCCTCTCGCCGGACTCGCTCCACGCCGGACCCTCGCCGGACCGCTGCGCCTCGCCGGCAAAGAACCAGCCAGTTCTTTTTTTTCTTTTTTTTTTAATGACAAAAGCTTTTTGCACGCTTAATTTGTCCAAACACTATTTAGCTCAAACATACTTTATAATGGACTTTTACAAATACAATTTACCAAACACACTTTGCATTTTCAAAAACCCATTTAGCTCAAAGGTCTTTACATTTTCTCAATGGCTTTCCCCAAAAGTCTTTCCAAACGCACCCATTGAGGCCTTGGCCTAGTCTCTAGAGACTTGAGGCTTTGTCACTAAGGACTCAAGCATGGGCATTGGGATTCCTATGCCAAATGCCAAGATCTTTGGTCTAAGTAAATAATTTCTGAAATCGAAAGGAGAAAATCATTTTATTTAATTTAAACATAAATAGTTGGTGCTGCCTCATTTTCTCAAGTGATTTGTTTTTGTCGAAATTTTCCTAAGTCATTCATCAAAAAATGAGGAAATATCTTTTCGACCTACGTGGGGCCTCCACCGCCTGGCTATCCCATGAGGGACGGCTAACAGCCTGTGTAGAATGCCGTCCCTATCAAGACCAAGACTAGGGGAGACAGCTTTTGGAAGGGCTGGTAAGTGATTATCTCGCAATGTAGCCCTCTTTTGTTTTTACCTTTTTTTTTCTTGGAAAAATACAATGCAATGACCAAAACTTGACATGTGAAACATTTTAGTATCAAAAGTTTCAAATTGTATATTTAAGTGTCATTTTTTTTTAAAAATGAATATTTAACTGCCAATTTTGGTGAAGGGTGCCGAAAATTCAACATGGCTTGCGAGAAAGCTGAACCAGGAAAGAAGAGCCAAAATGGCGTCATTTTGCCTCAAATTTGAATTTTAATATTATATTGATTAAATTAAATTTAAAACTAGGAAAAAGAAGAAAATTGCAGAAGGCTCGTTCAGTGAGGTTTCCCTCATCGCATGAGCCTTTTACAATTTTTTAAATTTAGTTTTAAATTAAATTTGATCAATGGTTATATCAAATTTAACTCGAGGTAAAATGATATCGTTTTCTGCTTATCTAGTGACGTCAACACGCAAAATGATGTCATTTTGCACTTGTTTCATCGGAAAAGTGTGTTAGCATTTTAGTCGGAATTTCTCATTATTGACACTTAATTAATCTATTTTGTTTCAATTTTGACACTTAAATGTACCTATCTAAACTTTTGGTATTTAAGTATACCGTCGCGCTAAGTTTTAACACTTGAGATGTCCAAGACTCTTTTTTTTGTACATTCACTTGTCCTAATTGCTCTTCTTTTCTTCACCAGCTGCGCTGCGTTGTGCTGTTGATGCGCTCTAGATGCCTGCTTCTAGGAATCCCTGGAAATGTTCGGCTTCCGTTGTGATTTGTCGCTATATGCGTTAAGCATTAGATTTTACGGCTCTTTCTCGTCATTGATGTGATAAATAGAACATGTTATTGTCAACATATACCTATCGTTGTGATATATACTAGAGTCCTCGCATTTTTCTTGCATCTTCTGTGTTTCCTTCTTCTCCTTCTCTTTTTATTTTTATTTATTTATTTATTTATACCTTAAAAGAGCGAATCCGAGATGGATTTAAGGTTAAGAATCTTAACCTTAAGATCGGAGTAGGTGTGAACGTGAAATGTACGTATTCGTTTTAATCAGTCGCAATACAAAGAAAGCTAGAAGCTCTATTTTTCGTCTCATTTTAGTGTAAACGACATCCAACGTTGAACAAAATGGGCGGCGGGGGTGTGAGTTAGAGCGTAAAATAGTCAAAAGCAAGCGTAATTATAGCCTCCTCTAGAGGTTGCGATTTTATGCACTACTTATTTGAGAGAGAGAGAGAGAGAGAGAGAGAGAGAGAGAGAGAGAGTTCTAACACTTCACCAACCTATACAAATGTTTGTGCGAGACCATGTATATACATTTTCTAAAGCAAAATGTTGCTATCATCACTAAAACGTGGTCAATATAACAATTAAGTAAAATTCATGGTGTTTTCAAATTAGATGGCTCAAATCCTCGGCAATTTGTTGCTTGACTAGCGTGCCAATCTTCATTAAGGAATGACATAATTCCCTGTAATTTTCAACCTTTAAATTCTATCCCAATTCTATCTTGAACTTCTTTTTATCTAAAAAATCTCAAACTTTCACTCTACTCCTAATTTGCCCATGTATCAACAATTTGCCACTAATTTGATCAAAACTATCAACATCTAACTAGAACCCGTGTGTTGACACCTAAATTTTGGACAACCCATTTAGTAATTTATTGCATAAAAATTAGGGATTAATTTTTAACCCCTAAGAAAAAATATTATGAGTCAATTGCATAGCATATAATTTTAATTTACATGTTTTGCATTATTTTATTTTATTTTATTTTTAGGACCGATGGTGGATGGATTCAAATTAATATTTCTAAGCTCTAGTTCGGCAGTCCGGCTAAGTCAACGAAAGGAGAAAATTAACCCAAGCCTGTCGTTATTTTTAATTAATTGTCTTGTGAAAAATTAAGATTTGATGTGATATTATGATGATTTTTCGAAATTAAGAAAATCGCATTGTGATCTTATCTTTATCAATAGATGATGAAATCGAGGGAGAATATTCATGGGATATGGATTTTTGTGATCAAGAGGTTATAAACAATAGTCGTGAGATGAAAATATTAACAAAAAAGATCACATTTTGTTTAGCCTATAAAAGGGTGTGAACGGAGTTCAATCAGGGGGCTTTTTCTAGGTTTCTCTTCATCGAAAGGAAAGAAGAGAAAAGGTCAAAAGCAAAAAGCTTCTGCAGAAAAGTGAAGGGGCAGAGAGGAAGGGACGTGCAACAAGAGAGAGAGAGAGAGAGAAAAAAAAGAGAAATCCTAACACTATTCATCATCTTCTTCGACGCTTCCCCTCGTTGGCTGGCCGCCCACCGAGCCACTGCCACCGCCGCACCGGCGCTGCATCTCCAGTGATGACCTGACGCCGAGCCACTCCCTGCCGTCGCGACCAGTCCTGACGCCGGAGCCGGTCGCTGATCCGTCGCGTGCCTCCACCTCGGTCAGCGCCCCTGCCCCGACGACCCGAAGCTCCGACACTCCACCCTCCGCGAGTAGGCCCGAGCCGTGCCACAGCCGAGCCTCCTTCCCCGCGCCGACATAGCCGCCGGTCTCCGTCCGCGAGCCCCGACGATCCCCGCCACCACGACGCTGAGCCTAGCCGCGCCTCACCTGTAGCCCGCAAAGCCGTCTCTGCGCGCCACAGCCACGACGCCGTTGGCCCCGCCCTGAGCTCAGCCACCGCCTGATCTAGATCCGTGCCACCCTGGCACCGCCTCCGCCTCGACTCCCAAATCTGACGCCGCCCCGAAGCTAGCCGCTACCGCCGCGCATGCCCTCGCTCTGCCTCCGACGCATCCACCCGACGACCCGTGAGCACACCTCCACGACCTGACGCCGTCTCAGCCGCGAAGCCGTTGCTTCGCTCGCGATCCGGAGCCCAGGTCCCTGCCGTCGTCGATCAGCAGCCCGCAACCTCAGTGGATCTTCCCCGACGCCATCAAATCCGGCAGCCTTCATAGCCTAGTCGCCCCCAGCAGCCCGAGCAGCGCATCTCACACCCGAGTGACGCCCGACCACCTCCGTTCCGAGTCTCCTCGCCGGAGCTCCTCACCATGACCTGCTATGCCCTCGCCGGAGCTCTGACGCCGGCCATCTTCCGCCGGCGCCGTCCAACATTGTTGCCTTTTTTCTTCAATTTCCTTTTTAGGTGATTTACTTCTTATCCTTTTATTTTTATTTATTTATCTAGTTATTTTAAGTGCTGTCATTTTTGCTTGAGTTAAAACATGGGATGTCAATTTTAATTATTTGTATAGTTTAGGCATTATCCTTAAGGTTTTGCCTAAAACTATGTAATTATTAATTTGACTCGTAAGATGTCATGTCATTTTTTAATTATATTAATTCTTGGGATTTGTTGATAGTACTTTAATTGTTGAATCAATATAATTATTAATTTGATCCGTAAGAATTCGAATAAGATTTTTAGTTATTTTGAACTCTTTGTCATGATAATTAGGGTTAGGATAATCGGTAATTTGACCTGTGAGACAACATGTTATTTTTTTGATTATTTTGATCCTTTATTTGATTGAATATTTTGATTAGTTTAAATACAATGTTTATTTGATAATTGCTTGTTTTAGAGAACCACTAAAAAAATCCAAAAAATATTTGAATTAGGATTCAGTTTATTTTGGAATATTTCTTGTTATCTTGCATATCTAGAATAGGGATTTTAGTTCGGATTTAGAATAATATAAAAACAAAAAAGGTGCATTCATTTAGGTTGTTAGTTTTTAATTTAAATTGCATGTTTAATTATTTGACAATTGTGAATTTTGAATTTTATAAAAATAAAAACACAAAAGAATCATCATGCATATATCATGTAGAATTAGGGCATTCTTTGTACGTCATGGCATCTTAGGATAAAATTGCAAGTTTTATTCACTTCATTATTTAGAATAGATTGCATTTTTACGATAAAAAAATCATATGCACGTCATATAGAATTAAATTAATGAAATGCACGTCATTTAGTGATTGTTATTAAGTTCATTATATTAAGAATTGCTCATCATTAGACTAGGTCACTTAATAAATGTCGCGTGACATATAATTCACATATTAAATTTCATGTTATATGTCATTTTAGTTTAAATATAATTTTGTATATCATTGGATTGCATTGTATGTCATTAGAATTAGGTCATTTAGATTACATTTAAACTATTGCATTTCTTCATGTCATATAATTTAGGTCATGTAGTTAAAATGCATGTTTTTATGAAAAAATTCTAATTTCAAGAAAACCCAAAAAATTGTTTGCTTTGTGCGATGCAATTTATTTATTGAATGTTTGAGCATTCCGTGTGGTTACTTTTTGCATGATAGTAATTCAGGTTAAAATAAATCAACTGCCTGCAAAAAAACATTTTTGAAAATAAAAAGAATGATACCGAAAGGGCATTAGAGGAATCTAATGTAATTAAGTCCCTGTACCCTTAGTCTCTAGTTCGTAGAAGTAAAGTAATCCTCACATTATTTTACTTAGGTGTCTAATCGGCCTATCATAAACTGATTAGTGGCGACTCCTAAATAAAATCCATTTGCATGTTAATAAATTTGAACTTAAGTCGCGAATTGGTATGGGTTTGGGAGAGCCCGAGTTAAGTCTAGGCTTAACAATTCATTAGCCAAAACTTAGGTGGTTCACACCCAAAAAATTAATCGCGACACCATGTCATCATCAACACATTGATCTTCATATGGAACAATAATAACCTCCTGCTATCGATAATTTTGAAGAAATCATTGGCAATTTTTGGATGTGTGGGGAAATTTGAAATTAGAGTGAAAGTTCTAGGGTTTTGATAGAATAAAAAGTTCAAGGCAAAATTGGGATTGGACCTACAATTCGTAAATTTTGAAGAAATTAGCCCCTTAAAGAATTTGTCACAAATATAAAAATTTATGCATGTGGTATTGCTCAATATGTGCTTTAAGGATCTCCTCAACAAAATTTGCGATATGGTAAGATCATTCCAAATATGTGTAATAGTTCCTTGTTCCCTTATGTCATATTGGCCACCAGTTTTATCATAAATCACCTGCTCAAGTGGAAAGGGCCACTTTCTTTGTGGTAACATCAGCGTTCCTTTCATTCTATTATGTTTTTTTCAGACATTCATTAAACTTTTAGAATAGTTACCAACAACCCCATAAATCAAACAACTGATCCTAAGTTCAAATCTTTCTAGGACTCAATTGCCTTTCTGATTAAATGCATTCACACTTAGTAATACGCAAAAAGGCTAGACTAAGCATTTAGAATAGCTGGTAGTAATCTCATAAAATCTTACTATCATTATCGCATAATATATTAATGTTAGCATAGTAATTTCAAATAAAATGTTAGATTGTTTGAGAGGGCTTCTCCATATAATGTGATCAAGCATTCATTCTTTCTCTCTTAGCCCTCATCTAAAATGTGATGTGACAAACTTTGTTAGGAATAAAAAAATTGACCCATTTATTAACCATGTCAGATCATGTCATAAATGAGTTGAAAGGGCCAACTTATACGTGTTTATTATTCTAAATAAAAAAGGGATTGACCCATTACGGTCGATCACCGTTAAACTCGCCGTTGAACATCCTTTATGCTCATCTTTTAAGGGGTTTTGTAAATATTTTCAACCTTGATTAATTGGCAATATTTTATTTATTTATATCGTGCTTCTACCTTTTGCAACTATTTCCAATCTCTTAACTTTTAATGTCTTTCCCATTTGCTGTATTTTTTGACTGTGCAACCGAGGGCAAAAGGATCCAAGATTTCTCGAGAAATTACACCCTATTCACGTGCATAGTTCATGATTGACAAAAAGAATTTAGGTTGTATGAAAATGTAACAAAGTATGACAGATTATATGAAAATGTAGCAACTCAATATGTTGATAATAAAAAAAAAAATGAATTCTCCATATTATTACAAGAACCTTAATGTTACAACTAAGCATAAGAATTAGACTTGATCATGGGTCTGATGGCTCATAGCCCGCCTAGGCCCTGCCAAGTTATAGGCATCTTTGGGCAAGCTCGGGCAAGAGCCTATATTTGCCCATTGATCACCTCTAATCAAGATCAATAAGCTGTAAAATTTCACAACTAGTCATTTTTATAAGAACTAGTAACATTCTACAAATAAGTATCGCTAAGCTTTTTATGTATGGTTTGTAACTTTTCATATGAGAAAATGATTATGAAAACACATGTAAGAATAGCCAAAGACCTTTTGGTGGTGGTGACACTACTTGATCGGATCATACTTATGAACCATCAATGATCGCCTAACAGGGCTACACGGGTGATCCACTAATTGGGCCTCGAAGTTGCGGGGTTGTTGACATTTGTGGTCTTCGGTGAACAAGTCGATTTTCCCATTAGGGGCCTAGCCAGCAAGGGCAAGTGATAAAAAAGGGTTGTTTTCTCCAAGGTTACCGTCAACCGATATTGTCAGCCCAGCCCAATTCCCATAAGCAAGGAAGTTCGACGTTTTGTATTCATTTGGCCCGAGCAAGGAAGTTGAAAATTTGGTTTTATGGTACTTGATTAGAAGTAAATTCACTAAATGCAGGTTGTATCATTACAAATGACATGTAATGACTAGCAAACTGGAATTAAACATATTTGTTTATTCTGTAATCCATTGAAATAATATGAATTATGAAGAAAATAGGAAAAAAAAAAGGAATTACTTTGGGAAAGATTAGATATGATGGTGTCTTTTGAGAAGGTAGAAGAGCATGAGCATTATTGAAGTATATCGACATGAATAAAACAGATGAGACTTGTCAGAGAAAATAAGAAAAAAGTTGATGAGAGATAAGAAATAGACATCAAAGGAGCTATTCTTCTCATTTGGACGCCTAGTAAGAAATCAAGGAAAATTATTTCTGCTCACCAGAAGGAGAAGTCATTTTGTCGGAGAAATCTTTCCAGAATATTTTGAAGCTGACAAAACGTTTCTTTCGATCTAGTCCCGGATATCTCGCGGATCGTCTAGTTTAAAGTCTGAAGACTTTCTGATCACCAGACTCAAGATTCAAGACTCAAGACTCAAGACTCAAGACTCAAGACTATTCTCATTGACAGTCTTTCTGATCCAGTGACGAAGGAAATCCAGAGCCGAAATATATGGTTGAGGATTTAATCCTATTCTCTGGAGAAGATCTTTTTGGCTCGATAAACATAACGGATTCTTTTGTTCGTATCTAGATCAATTGAAGATCCGATGGTCGATAAAGTATTCTTGGAATGTTCTATTCTTGGAAACCAAGATCCTGATTGTATGGACGAACATAATTGATGGGCTATCGTCAGGTTCCTTTTATAGCTCGAATGATCTTCTTGATTGATTCCGTCCAACGGGTAGATTGGAGGAATTCCTTTGGTAAGTGCCAACGGTATGATGGCATAAAGGAGTATAAAAAGGAAGACGTTCTAGTTGTGAAAGTGTGTGATCGATAGAAAAATTCCAGAGTCTGAAGCACCTTGATTATTAGTCGATTCATTCTGAGCAAAATTGTAAACACAGAGTGTCTATACTTGGTGATACCTTGAGCGAGTGTGGAAGATCATCTACACCTAGAAATCAAGGAAGATCAACACTTAACATCTCTTTGTTTATAGTGGAATCCAGCCAAATTGGCTGTCAGTGCAGAAGAGTGGACGTAGGCTTGAATCAAGCCGAACCATTATAAACCGCGTGTTCAATTCTCTCTTTCCCTTACTTAGTCTTGCGTTGATTATTACTTGTTGCGAATTCTTCAATTGTCTAAGTATTGCGCAATTATAAAGATATTTTCAAGAAAAATCTTTTATATACCTATTCACCCCCCTCTCGGTACTCGTACTAGCTATATCAATTGGTATCAGAGCTCGTGTTCTTACTTTATTTGAAGTGTTTTACTTCAGAGTAAAAGATCCATGGCTAATATGCTAGCACCAGGGCTGGTGGAAGGGCAAAGCAATACCAGACCACCCTACTTCGATGGAAAGGATTACAACATCTGGAAGAACAAGATGAAAGCTTTCCTACGATCAAAGGATCCTCTAGAATAGGACGTTGTGGAAAGAGGAATCACTCCTGCTGCTGCATCAATCTCCGAAAGAGGGAAAGAAACTATTGATACCAGCGGAATGACTCAGGAAGAGATAAACAAGAGACAAGCACTCGATGCAAAAGCAATTTACTCTTTTTATTGTGCCTTGTCTCCAACTGAATATAACAGAATATCTTCTTGTGTTACAGCAAAAGAAGTGTGGGACAGATTACATATCACCTATGAAGGAACAGATCGAGTGAAGGAGACCGAATCAACATTCTCCTCGGTCAATATGAAGCCTTCAAAATGAAACCAGGAGAATCTATAACCGACATGTTTAGTCGTTTTACGATATTGTCAATGGTCTTGAGAACCAAGGACAAAAAATTTCTGATCCCATGAAGGTGAACAAGTTGCTGCGTGAACTCTCCAAGGATTGGAATCATATAAAGACTTCAATAAGAGAGACGCAAAGAATTATGCCTCTATCTGTCGACGAGCTGATTGGAACTCTTCAGTCTTATGAAGTGGAACGAATTAATGAGGACAAAGATCCAAGAGGTAAGAAATCCATTGCATTAAAATCAAATGATGATTCGATGATACGATTCGAAAGATGATATGGACGACGAGGAACTTGCTCTCATGATAAGAAGATTCAGAAAACCGAATAGAAAAGGAAGAAGGTTCAACTCAAAGAAACAAAGTTTCCGAGACAGAAACCAAGTCTTTTTTTTTTTTTTTTTTTGGTGACCCGAGAACCTCCGAACGTTCAGACTCAAACCGACCCCCAACAAGACGTTATGCATTGAAGCATCGCTTCCACGGAGGTTCGAACCCTTCCCCCTGCGTTTGGGGTACCAAGCCCTAACCAATGCTTCCACCGCGGGCGGTGGTGCAGACCAAGTCTGTTGATGATGAAGAACCAAACAAAGATGTAGTCTGCTTCGAGTGTAAGAAAAAGGGACACATCAGACCCAACTGTCCTCTTCTGAAGAAGAAAAGAGGAAAAGCTGAGAAGTCTCGAAAAGCTCTCAAAGCCGAAACCTGGAGTGATACAGAATGTGAAGAAAGTGACAATGAATATGCCAACATATGTCTGATGGCACATTCAGACTCAGACTCGGATTTTGGATCAGACTCAGACAATGAATTTGAGGTAAGTGATTTTAAAATTCCTGTCAAAGTTTCTAAATACGTTGATGAATTGTGTTTTAGTCTTAAGACTTCTCTCAAAAGGATTTCCGAACTTAAAAAGGAAAACTCAGCCCTAAAACAAAAGGAAACCGTTTTAGAGGAAAAAGTTAAAAGTTTAGACTTGAATGTTTCTACTCTTAAAGAAAAAGAAGATAATCTTTTGAAAGAAAATGTTCTCTTAAAAACGGACTTATCAAATATTTCAAAGAAATTTTCGATAGGATCCGAAAAGCTTGAAAAAGTTCTTTCAGTTCAAAGACCTTAATTCAATAAGTCTGGTCTAGGCATGACAGCAGAAACAATTCCCTTGATTGATTTTCCTAAAGTAAAAGAAAGAATTAAGAAAAGACCGTCGAGAGAGGCTTACAAAAATCATTTTAAGAAAGTTTTTGTAAAGTCTGTAGGACGAAATGCTCTAAGGTGTTCAAAATGTAATAGCAAGGATCACTTTGAAAAAGAGTGTCCTATGATTTGGAAGCCTGTTAAGAAAGTATGTCGTAATAATGGTTATCCTACTAACACCAAAGGACCCAAGAAAATTTGGGTACCAAAGAAAGCTTGAGACTCTCTTTTGAATGCAGGTCTCCGTCAAGAAAAGGGTAAAGTGGTATCTTGACAACGGATGTTCAAGACACATGACAGGAGACTCAGAGTGCTTCATAAAGTTTTTCAAAGTAAATGGTGGAAATGTTTCATTTGGAGGAAACGGCAAAGGAAGCATTGTGGGATTTGGAACTGTGAAAATTGGAAATCTCACAATAAGCAACATTTCTCTAGTGGAAGGACTCAACTACAACCTTCTCAGCATTAGTCAATTGTGTGATACCGGTTTCAAGATCTCCTTTCAAGAAGGAATATGTTCTGGAATTAGTAAAGACTTTACTCAGTCTTTTATGGGTCGAAGACATGGTAATATATACCTTTTAGACGTGAAACCGAATGAATCACAATGCCTATTATCAATTCAAGATGAAGCAAGCTTATGGCACAGAAAGCTTGGTCATGTCAATATGAAGCAATTAGCTAAAATCTCATCAAAGCAGCTTGTTCGAGGTCTACCCAAATTGCCATATCAAAAGACCGATCCATGCACACCATGTATTCTGGGAAAGCAGGTAAGAAATTCTTTTAAGCCAATAAATCATGTCTCTACTAATCATGTATTACGATTGCTGCATATGGATCTCTTCGGACCAACCAACCCGAGTATTGGAGGTAAGAAATATTGCCTAGTAATTGTGGATGATTACTCCCGCTTTACTTGGGTATATTTCCTTGCAAATAAGTCAGAAACCTTTTCGTATTTTGAAAAATTTGCTAAAAAGATTCAAAATGAAAAAGGATGTGTTATCTCAGCTATAAGAACAGATCATGGAGGTGAATTTGAAAATCAAGATTTTACAAAATTATGTGATGAATCTGGGTTTAAGCATGTGTTTTCCTTTCTATACACTCCTTAGCAAAATGGAGTTGTGGAAAGAAAGAATAGATCTCTTCAAGAAATGGCTAGAACTCTTTTAATTGAAAGTAAAATTTCTTCACGATTTTGGGCTGAAACTGTTTCAACAGCATGCTATATCATCAATAGAGTCTTCCTAAGACCTATTCTGGAGAAAACCCCCTATGAGATATTCAAAGGTAAGAAACCCATTGTTTCATACTTTCATGTGTTCGGTTGCAAATGCTTTATATTGAAAAATGCAAAAGATCGAGTTGGTAAGTTTGAAGAAAGATCAGATGAAGGCATCTTTCTTGGATATTCTACATCAAGCAAAGCCTACAGAGTCTACAACAAGAAGAGCCAGTCGGTGAAGGAGTCAATGAATGTCAAATTTCAAGACTCTACGCAAGATGAATCCAGTCAGACTCAGCATGAAGAGTCTGAATCTGCTCCAGACTTTCCAAAGCTGACATCTCAAGAAATGTCTCAGACTCTGGAAGACCATCATCAAGATATTCATAAAGATTCAAATAAAGAAAGAGATCATCATCCAGACAAATCAACCAGTAAATGGAAGCATAAGTCCAGTCATCCCAAGGATCTCATTATCGGCGAAATTAATGAAGGAATTCGAACCAGATCCAAAAGTCGTGAAGAGTCTAGTGCTGTGGCTTTCATTTCTAAAATTGAACCAAAAAGCATAGAAGAAGCTTTATCTAATGAAAGCTGGATCGAAGCTATGCAAAAGGAGCTCAGACAGTTCAACATTAATGATGTCTGGGAATTGACATCTAAACCAAAAGGTAAAACTGTTATTGGAGCCAAATGGGTGTTCAGAAACAAGATGAATGAAAAAGGAAAAGTCGTACGAAATAAAGCAAAACTCGTGGCTAAAGGATACACGCAAGAAGAAGGAATAGACTATGATGAGACTTACGCTCCTGTGGTAAGGTTAGAAGCTATTCGTCTATTACTTGCGTTTGCTTGTTACAAAAATTTTAGGTTATTCCAAATGGACGTCAAAAGTGCTTTCCTAAATGGAGTTATCCAAGAGGAAGTTTATGTGGAACAACCGCCAGGTTTGAAGACCCAAAGAAACCAGACTCGAGTCTTGAGGCGAAAAAGGCCCCGTATGGTTTAAAGCAAGCACCTCGAGCTTGGTACGACAGACTAAGTAAGTTTTTATTACGAATGGTTTTGTCAAAGGTAAAGTAGATACTACTTTATTTATCAAAAAGGAAAACAAAAGCTTTTTACTTGTTCAAATATATGTGGATGATATTATTTTTGGATCCTCTAATGAAAGTCTATGCAAGAAATTTTCTAAATCTATGCGGGATGAGTTTGAAATGAGTATGATGGGAGAATTAACATTCTTTCTTGGTCTTCAAATAAAGCAATTGAAGGAAGGAACTTTCATTTACCAAGAAAAATATGCTAATGATCTTGTCAAAAGGTTTGGATTGGAAAATTGCAAGAAGACTGACATACCAATATCAAACTCTTTGAAGATAGACAAAGATGAAGAAGGGAAGAAAGTTGATCAAAAGCGGTACAGGAGATCATCGGTTCACTTCTTTATCTAATTGCTTCTAGACCTGACATTTTGTTGAGTGTTTGCATCTGTGCTAGGTTTCAATCAGATCCTAGAGAATCCCATCTCAGTGCTGCAAACTGTGCTAGGTTAAATACGTTGCTTCATCTTCAAGCGTCGGTCTTTGGTATCCTAAGAAGGGAGACTTTAATCTTATGGGATACTCAGACGCAGATCTGGCCGGCTGCGAGTCGATAGAAAGAGTACTTCGGGAACTTGCCGGTTGCTTGGAAGCGGGACAGTGTCTTGGTTTTCAAGGAAACAAAGCACTTGTAGCTCTCTCAACAACAGAAGCAAAGTATGTAGCCCTTGGAAGCTACTGTTCACAAATTCTATGGATAAAACAACAGCTACAAGACTTTGGGATTGAAGACTCATGCACAGAAATCAAATGTGACAACACCAGCGCAATCAATCTCACCAAAAATCCAATTCTTCATTCAAGAGCAAAGCATATAGAAATTCGACATCACTTCATTAGAGAACATATTCAAAGTGGAGAAATCTCGATTCAATTTGTTAATTCAAAAAGTCAACTAGCAGATATATTTACAAAGCCTTTGGAGAAAAATCAATTCGATTTTATCCGTTCCAGACTCAACATTTTGAAGGTCGAAGAAGTTAAAGTCTAGAGACTCTCCAACCTTCAGACTCAGAAAGTTGATGATCGTCAGACTCAAATCAGTCAGACTCTAATCTCTCAGACTTAGACATTGATCACAATAGACTGTAAGTTGTTACTTTATCTAAACTCGAAAAGGTATGATCTTTCGTTCAGTTATTTTGGAGTCTCCGTGAAAAACGAAAACTTGTCTTTTCAAAAGAATTAATTTTGGCAGTTATTGATTTCAAAAAGAGGTATTCGTACACTTTCCTTGTGCCGATTAAACTTCCCTTTTCAAAATTGAATTATATATATATATATTTATATATATTTTCAATCTTCAAAACCCAAAAAGCATTCTCCTCCCAATCCGGTTTCTACTTCGTGTTCATCCTCGAGAAAGTTGTCATCTTTTCTTGGGAAAGCAAGTAAAGGAATCTCTTAGCGACTAGGAAGGATGTCGTCTTCGAGGAAGTCTTCAAGAATCGCGAACAGGGGACCACAGAGGATGAAAGAGGGACCTACCCACTTCGATCTCACAGAAGAGGAAGAATTATCGAGTCAGCAGCAGAACCCGACTCATTCTCCACCACGTCACTCAACGCCATCTACCCCACAAGGTGCGGGTCAACATCCAGAGGAAGAGATAATTGAGGACGCAGACCAAGTAAGAGTTCAAAAACCCTCGTTTATTTACAAACTCTACTGTGCGTTGAAAAGTACTGGGACTCCGTTGAAATACGTGGATGATTTTCTCAAAGATAAGAATTATGGGAATGAGTATACTTTCTGAAAAAGATGGAGGATTTGGGAATTGCTCCCAAAGGTAAAGCAGAGGAAGCACTTGCGAATATTCCAAGTGACCCTCGTATGTCGGGACCAAATCCGACTGATGGTAACGACTATGATAAAATGTTCAGTGATTTTCAACCTAGAATGGGTGTTGCTGCAAAGGTGAAGGGAAAGAGGATAGAGTTATTTAAATCGAAGGAACAGGAGAATTTGTTTTTCAGACTGCTAAAACGGGGGGTGATAAACCCTAGGAGTGTCGATTTCGATTTCTTGGATGCTGTGAATGTGAACTTGAGGGAGAAATTCAGTCTGCTACAACTGGAACGTTTTTGCACTGATACCACGGACGGATATGCACAACTGACTGCATATTTCTATTCGAATCTCAGTTTTATAGATGCTAATAGAATATCATTCAGTGTTCGAGATCAGGATTATGTGTTAGACGTGGACATGTTGGCGGACATAATTGGAGTTGAACGAGGATGTTATCAACCAATCAAAGTCTCAGTTACTCGTGCTTCATTGGAACTTGTCAAGGATAGAAATGTAGAAGGAAAAATCATCTATTCAAGGATGCATGCCATCAATATTGTGCTGCACAAAATTGTGATCAATTGCATCAGGCCCAAGTCTACATCAAAGACTGATGTGTCAAATTCATAGGCAAAATTGATGTACGCAATCAACTCAGGGATGAAGTTCTCTCTTCCTCACACTATTCTCTTTCACATGTACAGAGCAATGTCAAAGGACAAGGGACAATTGCCTTATCCAGGTCTAGTGACCAAGATCTTCAGACACATGAATATTGAACCTCCACACACACTTTGTGTTCGACCGTGCGACAAGATGGTGGTAGGTTTGAAGATGTTAACGAAGATGCGTCTGCAAGAACTTTCCAAGGCAATGTAGAAATTCAAAGTGAAAACTCCAGTTCCATCTGCTTCAAAGAGAAAGGGAAAGGAGGCCATTGGTGCCCCATCCAAAAAGAAGAGAACTCTCATCTTGGAGGATGAAGATGAGGAGGAAGATCCTACAATCACAGCCTTGATAAGCACCAGATATTCTATTGTCCAATCGACAGAACATCAGAAGAAACAGAGAGAAGAAGAGGAGCAAGTCAAGATCAGAGAAGAAGAAGAGCAGCGAGAGAAGGAGAAAGAAGCTGAAGAAGAAGGAGAAGAAGAGCAAGAAAAGTTTGCAGCTGAATCTGGGGAGAAGGAGAATCAAGACACAGAAGAGCATGATCATCACTCTTCCTCTTTTGATGCCCTAGAGACAGGGGGAGTTGGCGAGCAAAGGTCCACATCTCATGCTGCCGATAGTGAAGGTCTAAGACAATCTCCAGCAGACCCAGAAGAAATTCAGACTTCTCAAATGCCTGAAGAAGGACACGATACGTCGACACCAAATCTGCAAGACTATACAGAAGCGCCATCGTCTGCATTCACTCCATCGGAAAGAGCAAATGCAAGTACTCAGACGAACAATTCTACAGATTTTCGTCGCATCATGGATATTCTTCTGGAAATGCGTGGCTAGATATATGCTATGGACTGTGAAATTCAAGCCATGAAGAATGCTGGACAAGCATCTTCAGTCACCCTAGAGGATAAAATGAAAGACCTCGCTCTGCAACTTCAAGCCAATGCCAAAGGAGATGAGGTAGCTCAACTAAGGGAGGACTTGAAGAGGCTAGAAGGCGTAGTCCAGTCCATGGGAGATTTCCAGATCGTGCGCATTCCCAAGCAGACATGACTCTTTTCTCACCTTTTTAATGATGACAAAAAGGGGGAGAAAGCAATTTGAACCAACCAACTTTCTTTGACTTTAAATTTGTTTTTGTTTGAATGTGTTTGTTTTTTAATATGAACTTGAGTGAACTTGGATGTGAACTTGAATCTGATTGAATTGGCTGTGGATTTAGATGCTTGACTGTTTGCATTTATTTCAAGTATTGTTATATGGTATTACTCATGAAAGACTAACCAATTTTCTATGGATGCAGAGTCTGGTTGTTTTGTTAAATCTTTATGAGATAGCCATATTGTTTGAGAAATGTTTTTGCAGGTCAAAGAGGTTCAAATCTACAGGAAAGTTTTGTCACCATCAAAAAGGGGGAGATTGTTGGAGAAATCTTTCCAGAATATTTTGAAGCTGACAAAACGTTTCTTTCAGTCTAGTCTAGATATCTGCAGATCGTCTAGTTTAAAGTCTGAAGACTTTCTGATCATCAGACTCAAGATTCAAGACTCAAGACTCAAGACTCAAGACTCAAGACTATTCTCATTGACAGTCTTTCTGATCCAGTGACGAAGGAAATCCAGAGCCGAAGTATATGGTTGAGGATTTAATCCTATTCTCTGGATAAGATCTTTTTGGCTGGATAAACATAACGGATTCTTTTGTTCGTATCTAGATCAATTGAAGATCCGATGGTCGACGAAGTATTCTTGGAATGTTCTATTCTTGGAAACCAAGATCCTGATTGTATGGGCGAACATGATTGATGGGCTATCGTCAGGTTCCTTTTATAGCTCGAATGATCTTCTTGATTGATTCCGTCCAATGGGTAGATTGGAGGAATTCCTTTGGTAAGTGCCAACGGTATGATGGCATAAAGGAGTATAAAAATGAAGACGTTCTAGTTGTGAAAGTGTGTGATCGATAGAAAAATTCCAGAGTCTGAAGCACCTTGATTATTAGTCGATTCATTCTGAGCAAAATTGTAAACACAGAGAGTGTCTATACTTGGTGATACCTTGAGCGAGTGTGGAAGATCATCTACACCTAGAAATCAAGGAAGATCAACACTGTAACATCTCTTTGTTCATAGTGGAATCCAGCCAAATTGGCTGTCAGTGCAGAAGAGTGGACGTAGGCTTGAATCAAGCCGAACCATTATAAACCGCGTGTTCAATTCTCTCTTTCCCTTACTTAGTCTTGCGTTGATTATTACTTGTTGCGAATTCTTCAATTGTCTAAGTATTGCGCAATTATAAAGATATTTTCAAGAAAAATCTTTTATATACCTATTCACCCCCCTCTAGGTACTCGTACTAGCTATATCACATTTTCCTCACTAAATTTCTTGTTTCTAGCTCATGGAAAATGCTCCCGTTGATCAAGGAGTTTTCGATCATCCTAAGGTTGGAAAATCTTAAAACAATTTTGGGGAAAAAGGCTTTTCATTAGGGTGTGTTTGTTTTATAGAGAACTTCTTAATGAAAGAAAATGTTCTCAATCAAAACCATTTTCGAGGAAAATGACTAATTTTTAGTTGTTTGGAAATGTACTTGATGGTGAGACGGGAAAAAGTTTCTCGATAATTATTCTTTTCGTTATGATTTCTTATTGTACAATATTATAAATGATATCAGAATTTTTGTCTACGATATTACTAATCTATGAAGTATAAATTTTACGTTATTTAATTACCAAAAAAATGAAACTTCAAAAAGAGGATGCTGAGAAAAAAATAGAAAATGCAAATGATTTACTAACTTAATCTCTCGGTACTCAAAGCTTCACGAGAGAATGATTCCCCATCTATGTGAGCGTGCTCATGGAAAAAGAGCTTGAGAAAACGATTTCTCCTATCATGACATAGAAATTGTTCTTTTTGCTCAAATTAATTGCGATTGTTTCCATGATCACTGTCCCGTCTATTATGCACATTTATCGTGCTAAACACATGGAAGCAAATTTCATATAAATAAACACACCCTAGTGTACTTTGCTTTTCTTAAATGGTACATGCACATTTATATATTTCCTAAACATGAATTAGATCCACATTACGAATCAAGTAGAAGATGCGATATAAGTGCTGACCACGCATTTTTCTTCCACCTAAAAAAACAAAAAGGAAAAAAAGTTCACGTGGCTGATGCATCACATGACGCGAAACGAACATTTGTGACGCAATTAATAAGTGTTGACCCCCCCAAATTTCTCTTTTATGCTTCATGTTGGAAGATATGCATCGGATCGGATCTCAGAGATATGCTCGGAATCTTGATTGATTATAATTGTGCATAAATTAGTTAGGAATTTAGATTGAGATTAGATTATGATTTTATTGTGATCTCACAAAATATATTTTTACCTTTATTGTATCATTTATGTGTTATAATTACAGAAGATTATACAACAGAATACATAATGAAAATATAAAGTTTTCTACATTTCTCTCGTCTTCTTCATGACAACCCATCTTCTTACATGGTATCAGAGTCTCCAGGCTGCTAAACTACTTTCGCTTCCGCTTCTGATTACCTAACTAGAGGAACTTTGACCTGCAAAGTAGATTTGCCAACTAGTACAGGAATCAATTTCCAAAGGAAGAAGATAAGAGTTTTTTTTTTCTTACTGACAATGGCCACCCCGCAAGACAGCTTCTCTGCCGACAACCAGACCGCTAGAGAAACTCCATCTCAACCTGCTCAGATTCAAGGCCTACCTGCGACAATACAACAATAACCACTCCAGGCCCAGCCCGTGCAATTGCAACCCACACAGGCTTAGTTTAATATGGGGCAGCCCATTGCGGGCCAACCTATCCAATGGGTTCCTTACCCATGGTACTTTGGGCCAAGCCCAAATTCATCATCGCTTGGTCATGTGGGCCACCAAAGCCACGTCCAATCCAAAGGGAGCCCACCAACAGTAACTAGGGCAAGCCCAACTGCCGAATTGGAGTGGACGAGCGGGTTGGGCAAACTGGGATGGGAACAAATCCCTACCCGAGAATTTTCAATGTGTGTTATCAATTTGGATCGGGCGAACCAGGTTCAGGGATGAATCCCTACCCAAACTTCGCACTTGGCTTCTTGTTGTTTCCAATCGGAGCCGTCACCGGTCGACTAGAGCCCGGTGACCCCCTGTACGTCTTGACAACTGACGGCCCTAAGTTGTGGCTAATCAACCTGCAGTTCACTGGGCTAGAGAACTACTCCAGGTGGTCTCGAGACTTCTGACGAGCCCTTGTGCTGAAAGACAAAGATGGGTTCCTAGACGAAATTGTTCCGATTCCTGTTGATGACTGTCTGGCACGACACTGGAGGAAATGCAACTAGCTCTTCCGAATGTGGATCAGCAATTGCATCTCCCTAGACGTTGCGGCCGGCCTACCATCGACGGAGGACTCGAAGAACATGTGGGAAAACATCAAACAGATTTACAACAAGTTAGATCGAGCACGAGTTTTCTCTTTGATGCAGGAACTCAGTGAATTAAAATAGGGAGACATGACAGTTTCAGCCTGCTACAATAAACTGTCATCCTTGTGGAATGACATTGAAGCCACAGAAAAGCTCGAGGGACCAGAGGAGACACTCACACATTATCGATCAATGAAAGAAAGGAAAAATGCAACTCGATTTTTATTAATTTTGAACGAATCGTGCCTAAATTTTCGTTCACATATATTGGCCATGGAATCGGTGCCACCTCTTGGACGGATTTTCCAATTGGCCGTCTAGGAAGAGAGCCAGCGGCTCACATTGTCGGACTTGGCGAAAGGAGGAGAGAGTTTCGCCCTCGCAAGCCGTGGACTCATCAGATCGCAAAACCTATGAGTTTAACTCACTAATCCTCTCTTAGTAATTTAATGAAGTTTAAGAGTTGTTTAGTTTAGACTAAGCTAGGATTAGATGGATAGTTAGAATAGATTAGTGATTTAGTTAATTATCGATGTATGTTAGGTGGTTAGTTTAGTGCAATTAGGACCTAGACAAGCTCTAGTATTTATCTAGAGTGGTTCGGAAATTTTCCGAGCCCTTCTCAGCTTTTAATTAGACTTTACAGACCTAAGTTCTATTTATTTGCATTAATTAATTAATTTTTGTAATTTATTATTTATTTATTTATTTTCCGGAAATTAAACCAGGATAGCCGGTGATCGGAATTTTATGCCGATTGCAGTGGTGTGATCTGTTTATTTAATTGAGTTCTAATTTGTGCTGATTGTGTGTGATTTGTGATTTTGGGAATTTATTCCTAAATTTATTTAATTTCAGTAATTAATTATAAAATCACCGGGTGTCGGTTTACAATGCCAAAAATGAGTTTGTGGATTGTTGAAATTAGTGGTATTTTCAAAAGGGAAAATATTGTATTTTGGCTAAGGCTGACTGTGTACTTACACACGATTATTTTTATCATGTATGATAAAAATGGTGAATTTGTTAGATGGTTAGAATGATATACTAAATCAACTTACGGGCTCTAATATGTCAGCTTAGCACGAGTGGTATACCTTATTAGCTTAGAGCGAGCTATATTATTTATCAGCTTAGAGTGAGCATCATGCGTATACTATATCAGCCGCGGGTGATATGTCAGCTTAGCGAGAGCAGTATACTAGTATACTATATCAACCTACGGATCTGATATGTCAGCTTAGCACGAGTAGTATACCTTAATCTTATCAACTTAATGCGAGCTATACTTAGAGTGAGCAGTCTTGGACAGGGTCAGACTTTATAGATAGTATTAATTGAGATGACCGGGAAATGGTCTTGATGACATGGAATCGACTGAGTGGATTGATCGATGATTTGATATGAGAGGATGAATTAATTCGTTGATGTGATTCCATGAATTTGTGAATTGTGCTGACTTGCAGGAAGGAATTGAAGCAAAGTTAAGTCCTCCGACTCATGATTGTGCCTAGGCAACCCTTGGGGCGTATTTTCTTCCTAGTCGGGTCTTAGGGGGTTGAACTCGCTAAGACGTCGTCTCACCCCGTTGTGGGATAACATTTTCAAGTCCCTACATGGAAGTTGAGGAGGACCTGAAGCTCTAGAGACAGTTGAGGAGGAGACCGAAGAATCGGCAAACGTGTCTGACTAGTGAATTATAGAACAGTTCCCCTTTTGTTGAATCGATCTTTTGTAAATAGCCTAGTATTGTGTATAAACTTGAAGTGTTTATAAAAGGCTTGTTTTTGTTGTGACTTGTGGCCCTACTTTTCTATCCCATTGAATTGTTGTCTGGGGATTATTTATCTATTTTCGCATATGCATTAAAATGAATGGGTCGATGATGCGTCCTGAGACGTCACTATTTAATTGACCAAGGGAGGATGGGCACGCGCTCGGTGGATCGGGGCGTGACAATATGGGTGTTATGTTTGGGAGTATGTATATATCATAACTTGAATGAGATTAATGTGATTCCATCAATCATATAGTGGTAAATGACAATGCTAGGATGCCTCAAAGAGTATTTCGGGATGTCTCGGGAGTTGGGACGCCCGTATATTAGGATGTTATGTGGTTAAAGTTTGCAGGATGCCTTGGGGTTGAAATGCCCCGTGTGTCAAGATGCCTTAAGAGTGTTCGGAAGAATGAAGTATTAATGATAAAGTGCTTTATTCTGTGTAGAACCAAATAATTTGTGTGAAACATGATGTGTATATACATGAGTTTGGATGGTCGTTTTGTTGGTTAACAATTTATGTGATAAATGAACATGAAATGTGAAGTTTATTTATATTAGGTGAAATAGTAAGATAATTTTGTGTTTAATAGGTGAAATAAAAGATAATTTTTCTAACTTGAAATTAAAGATTTTGTTTACTTTGGGTTTCGACTTATTTCTTTCATTTTTAGACGTATAGGATGGATATCCTTCAACCTTTGCGCTATGAAGTCCCTGTATATAATGAAATTTATTTTAAAGGTATGTTTAAACTAGAGTTTGGGATAATATATACCAAATGTAATTCTACGATATGAGTTGATATAGGAGGTTTCATGGAGTGGGTTCCTTTTCAGTTTATTGCTTGGTACCAAAACCTTCATGGTGAGTTAGTCCATCATTGAGTGGCTTCGATTTGGATGTTGGAGACGCAATAGATGGAGAAGTTATCAACCCGTGACTTCAATCTAGATATTTGTATAGGTAGACTTTTGGAAGTATAGTACAATATGGAGATAGGTCTCCCTACTGCTACCCAAACTTTTGCTTTTTTTTTCATAATGTAATGAATTTGTGAATTCATATGTAATTTAAATAAAAGAAGTTTAAGTATGTTGATTGTTGTCGTAAGGTTTTTAATTATTAAAGAAATATTTGTAAATGTTTATTTACATTTCCGCATACTAAAAGAGAGTAATAATATAAGAAACACGTGTAGGGTAACGTTCCGGGCGTTAGGTAGCCTATGCTAATGAATGTCTAAGAAGGGGGTTACATTTTTCTTGCTACATTTCCTTTGCAAAATTTATTAATTAGAATTTTAAAGTGTCACTTGTCTCTATATTATGCATTATATGGCTATATATCTCAAGCAAACAATATTTTCTATACTAATTTTGACACTAAGGATTAAATCATGATTTCTCCCCCAAATGACTCGTCCTCTTCTTGCATTTTCCTTAGCCACGTGTAAGGGTCTTGCCTTGCATTTGTGTCACATCAAGCTGAAGATTAACATGTAAATTTATATCTAGCAATGAGAGAACATCAAATTATTTTAATTGATTTTAACAAAACTTATCCTATCTTGCAAAAGAACCCGTTTTCGTTCCTCCAAAACTCTAACAGAAATTGTATGTGTTAATTTTACTTTTCAATTCAAGAATTTAGAGAGCAAACTTCACATTCAAAAGCTACTAAGGTGGGGAAAACAATTGGTAGCTTGTGATTTGCGGTTGTGTCGAGATAAGTGAAGTTTCTATTGTTAAGTTAGCTTAAATTTACTTAGTTACCCCTACCTTAGTTGGTTGGGTGAGAGGTGCAGTCTTGATGTAGATATGATGGTTGTTAAGTGGCATTGATAACTTCTTGCAAGTTCACTCTATTCCCCTTTGGTTCATTCTAGTTCCTTTTGTGTGGTTTTGAATAGCCAAAATCTGGTCATTTTGTCATATTTGTCCAGATAACACATTGCATATTCATTCTGCTACATTCTGTTTCATTATGGGTAGTTAAAATCTAGTTATTCTGTCATATTTGTCTTGGTAATCAATTACATGTTTGTTCTACTTCTTTCTGCCTTATTTTAGGTAGTTAAAATATGATCATTCTATCATTTTTGTCTTAGTGGCCCGTTACATGTCAGTTCTACTTCTTTACGCCTCATTCAAGATAGTTAGAATTTGGTCATTCTATCATCTTTGTCTTGGTGACTCATTACATGTTTATTCTACTTCTTTTTACCTTATTTTGGGTACTTAGAATTTGGCAATTCTGTTATATTTGTTTTGATAACTGATTGTATATTCTTTCTGCTTCTTTCTGCCTTATTCTGGGTTGTTAGAATCTGGCAATTTTGCTATATATGTCTTGAAAACCCATTGCGTGTACTTCTGCTTCTTTTTGTCAGAATTCTACTAGTTAAAATCTATTCGTTTTACTTATTTCTGCTAAAATTTCCAATGACAGAATCTTTCTATTTGTGAATATGCCCATTTATGAATCTACTCATTTATGAATCTGTTCACTTATTAAATCTGGTAACTTATGAACTTGTTTGTTTATAAGTTTGTTTATTTGCTCAGACAGACTTTACTAAATATGAATCGATTCCTTGTTAAATCCGTTCACTTATTGATTCTGTTCATTGTTGGATCTGTTCCTTTGTTCTATAGTTTTTATTAAGCTAAAGCTTACTGATTTTGGGTATTTAGATTTTACAACCAGAAAGTACTTGTTCATTTAAACTCAGAATATACCCATTTAATTTACTAGTTTTTAATATCCAAAGCTTATTCAATGTCTAGACTCAGAATGTACTCATTTGAATGTCTAGACTGTAATGACTAGAATACGTCTGTGTGTTATTTATTATGAGGTTATTTGACAAATGTATTAAATTGAGTTGCGATATGTGTGTTATGTTTGAAAGTATGCATATATCATGGCCTAAATGAGATTAATGTGATTCCGTCACCCGTATAGGGGTGAGTGACAATGCCCCGTGCGTTGAAATGGCCCGAGGAGTGTTTCGGGATGCTTTGGAAGTCGAGATACTAGTGTGTCGGGATGCCCTCTAGTGGAAGTTTGCAAGATATCTCGGAGTTGAAATGCCCCGTGTTTACGATGCCTCAGTAGTGTTCGGGGAGGATAAAGGATTAGTGAATAAGATGCATTATTATATGCAGAACTAAACATTAATTAAATGGTTTGTTTGTATGAAACATGATGTGCATATGCATGAGTCTGGATTGATGTTTGTTGGTTGACAATTTTTGTGGTAAATGAAAATGAAAGGTAAAGTCTTTTTATATTTAAATCACACTTATCAAATGATCATGCAATTATTTTATGTATACCAAGTGAAGTGGTAAGATGATTTTTTTAAAAAAACTTTAAACTAGAGATTTCATTTACTAGCTTTGGCTCATCTCTTTTATTTTCAAACGTATAGGATGGACACCCCTCAACCTTTGCACTATTGAGTCCCTATGTATAATAAATTTTTTTATGGAAGTGAACTTGAACTAGAGTCTAAAATAATATATACCAAATGTAGTTCTATGATATGAGTTGATGTAGAAGGTTTCACGAAGTGGGTTCCTTTTCAGTTCGTTGCCTAGTACCAGAACCTTGATGGTGAGTCGGTCCATTGACTAGCTTCGATCTAGATGATAGAGATGCAGTAGATGGAGAAGTTATGGACCTATGACTTTAATTTCGATGTTTGTATAGGCAGACTTTTGGAAGTGTAGGATATCATGGAGATAGATCTCCCTACCCTACCTAGACTTCTGTCCTTTGCTCATTATATAATGAACTTGTGAATTCATGTGGTATAAATAAAAGAATTTTAAGTATGTTGGTTATATTTGATAGGTTTTAATTATTAAAAGAATATTTGCAAATGTTTGATTACGCTTCCGCATACTAAAAGAGAATAATAATATAAAAAATACGTGTGGGGCGATGTTCTAGGTGTCATAGACTGTGCCTAGTTACTAGACTTCCATGCCCAAGTCAATGGTACCCAAGTTCAAGTTGATTGAGTTCGAGCCTGGTTCCTCAGCAAGCAAATTCAAATCCACAAAAGTTGGGCTTATATCCCTCGGTGCCAAGCCCAAGGCCCCGGATACTAGTTCCCACACCTAGCTTATCGACGCTCAGCTTGAATCTATCAAGGCAAGGCCTAGGTCCTCGGTGCTTATCCTTGGGTTCACAATGGCGGGGCATGAGAAACCTTAAATCCTGTGACTAAGACTCTAGGTCCCTAATGCTTGAGCCTTGGACCTGAATACTCAAGTTCAGGACCCTAGTGAGCACGCCTAGGTCCTCTGAGACCACTCCTAAGATCTTAGTGCCGGTGCCCAAGTCTTCATTGGTGTACTTAAGTACCTAGGACCCCAATGAGGAGTTTGACTCTTCTGTGATTAGGCCCAAGACCTCGACGCTAAGGCCCGAGTACCCAAAGGTTGGATTGGGGACCTAAGCATTCGAGCCTAGGTTTCATCAGAAAAAGAAATTGTTTATAATCATAAAATAATTTATGCTATGAAAATCTAATTTGAGAAAACTTTATTTATTGATGATATAGAATGCATAGACTTCACGGCATAATTATCTTGATTTACATTGCATGCCCATTTATTTACCTTCTGATAAACCTCCACAATACTCTTTCAATTATTCGGCGATATTATAATTCTCAAGTATCCCTAATTCACTTAATAATGTATTGCGTCTGCTAGAATGTCCTAATCAATGGAGGGAGACCCTCTCACATGTGCAAGCCAGATAAGATAAGAAATTGCGCGCTCGAAATAGATTAAAGCAAAACTTAATTATGATACTATGTTTGATTGGCCAATGTAAAAGTTCAAGTTGATAGGTCAAAAGAAACTACGTGTATATAAAGAACATAGGGATAGGTGCAACAAAAATCCTAAAACTTATTGAGAAAGTGCAATTGAGTTCTATGACTTATTCAATTAGTGCGATCAAGTCCTAAAATGTATCCAATTAGTGCAATCAAGATCTTCAAGTCACAAGGATTCTTGCTGTCACAAAAGGATAAACAAACAATTCCAATACATGAACCAACTAAGGACCTTATCGTGATTTTGGATAAATCAATATTGAGATTAGATTGTTTGTCTTCATGAGAATAGCGCATCTACAGTATTGAAAGCTTGTGGAACTCATAATTAACAAGATCGAGTTTTGCAATTTGATTAATCCCTCAAGATAAGCTTTGATGAAAAAGATGCTAGTGGGAAGAACCTTCCAAGATTTACATAGCTCATGCAGGGGAATACATCTCTTAGACGGTCAACTCGTCAGCTCTTTGTAGTAATGTTCGAGGAGTAAATGTTTTTAAACTCCATAATGGCTTCTTATTTCAACGCAAATGGTTATGCGTTTACATTGGATGTGACCATGTCTTATGACTTATCTAGAAGACATCTTTTTGGCCCTATTGAACTGTTATATATTATAAATGGTCATTTGTCAATTAAAGTTTTTTTATATTAACAAAAGAGTGGACGGGATGATCAACGCTAACGGTCTTCTCTGAGCATTGCCAAAAGAATCTCATGCTCAGCACGAAATGTTCAGCTTAAGATATAATTACTCCACACCACCAGACATTTGGGGTCCAAGATTGGCGATCAATTCACAGTAATATAACGGGACACACGTAGTGCTTTGTCGTGAACTACTCAATGCAACCTGCATAATGTGCGGAAAGACACATAAACACAGTAGGAAGAGGAAAATTTTCATTTACTCTCTTCATTAACGAGGTATACTATATCCCAATTTGAAATCGGATGTTGTTACAGTAGTTACCTAAATTCTTTTGGTCAGTCACGAACTATGCACGTGAATAGGGTGTAATTTCTTAAGAAATCTTGGATCCTTTTACCCTCGGTTGCACAAACAAAAAATACAGCAAATGGGAAAGACATTAAAAGTTAAGAGATTGGAAATAGTTGCAAAAGGGAGAAGCACGATATAAATAAAGAAAATATTGCCAATTAATCAGGCTTGAAAATATTTACAAAACCCCTTACAAGATGCGCATAAAGAGTGTTCAACGGCGAGTTTAACGGTGATCGACCGTAATGGGTCAATCCCTTTTTTATATAGAATAATAAACACGTATAAGTTGGTCTTTTCAACTCATTTATGACACGATCTACATGGTTAATAAATGGGTCAATTTTTTATTCCTATCAAAGTTTGTCACATCACATTTTAGATGAGGGCCAAGAGAGAAAGAATGAATGCTTGATCACATTATATGGAGAAGCCCTCTCAAACAATCAAACATTTTATTTGAAATTACTATGCTAACATTAATATATTATGTGATAATGATAATAAGATTTTATGGGACTACTGCCAGCTATTCTAAATGCTTAGTCTAGCCTTTTTGCGTAATACTAATTGTGGACATATTTAATTAGGAAGGCAATTGAATCCCAGAAGGATTTGAACTTAGGATCATTTGCTTTGATATCATGTTAGATTTTATGGAGTTATTGGTAACTATTCTAAAAGTTTAACATTTTAATTGAATGTTTGATTTTAATATTTAAATAGTCTCTCAACGACTTGAAAAAGAAAAAAATAATAGAATGAAAGGAACGCTGATGTTACCGCAAAGAAAGTGGCCCTTTCCCCTTGAGCAGGTGAATTATGATAAAACTGGTGGCCAATATGACATAGGGGAACAAGGAACTATTACACATAATTTGGAATGATCTTACAATATCGCAAATTTTGTTGAGGAGATCCTTAAAACACATATTGAGCAATACCACATGCATAAATTTTTATATTTGTGACAAATTCTTTAAGGGGCTAATTTCTTCAAAATTTACGTTTTGTAGGTCCAATCCCAATTTTGCCTTGAACTTTTTATTGTCTAACAAAAACCTAGAACTTTCACTCTAATTTCAAATTTTCCCACACGTCCAAAAATCACCAATGATTTCTTCAAAATTATCAATATCAGGAGGTTATTATTGTTCCATATGAAGATCAATGTGTTGATGAAGACATGGGTTCTAGTTAGATGTTGATAGTTTTGATAAAACTAGTGGCAAATTGTTGATACATGGGCAGATTAGGATTAGAGTGAAAGTTTGGGATTTTTTAGATAAAAAGAAGTTCAAGATAGAATTGGGATAGAATTTAAAGGTTGAAAATTACAGGGAATTATGTCATTCCTTAATGAAGATTGGCACGCTAGTCAAGCAACGAATTGCCGAGGAGTTAGGCCATCTAATTTGAAAACACCATGAATTTTATTTAATTGTTATATTGACCACGTTTTAGTGATGATAGCAACATTTTGCTTTAGAAAATGATATATACATGGTCTCGCACAAACATTTGTATAGGTTGGTGAAGTGTTAGAACTCTCTCTCTCTCTCTCTCTCTCTCTCTCTCTCTCTCTCAAATAAGTAGTGCATAAAATCGCAACCTCTAGAGGAGGCTATAATTACGCTTTTGCTTTTAACTATGTTACGCTCTAACTCACACCCCCGCCGCCCATTTTGTTCAATGTTGGATGTCGTTTACACTAAAATGAGACGAAAAATAGAGCTTCTAGCTTTCTTTGTATTGCGACTGATTAAAACGAATACGTACATTTCACGTTCACACCCACTCCGATCTTAAGGTTAAGATTCTTAACCTTAAATCCATCTCGGATTCGCTCTTTTAAGGTAAAAATAAATAAATAAATAAAGATAAAAAGAGAAGGAGAAGAAGGAAACACAGAAGATGCAAGAAAAATGCGAGGACTCTAGTAGATATCACAACGATAGGTATATGGTGACAATAACATGTTCTATTTATCACATCAATGACGAGAAAGAGCCGTAAAATCTAATGCTTAACGCATATAGCGACAAATCACAACGGAAGCCGAACATTTCCGGGGATTCCTAGAAGCAGGCATCTAGAGCGCAGCAACAGCACAACGCAGCGCAGCTGGTGAAGAAAAGAAGAGCAATTAGGACAAGTGACTGTACAAAAAAAAAGAGTCTTCGACATCTCAAGTGTTAAAACTTAGCACGATGGCGTACTTAAATACCAAAAGTTTAGATAGGTACATTTAAGTGTCAAAATTGAAACAAAATAGGTTAATTACGTGTCAATAACGAAAATTCCGGCTAAAATGCTAACGTAGTGTTTTTCCGATGAGACAAGTGCAAAATGACATCATTTTGCGTGTTGACGCCATTAGATAAGCAGAAAACGATATCGTTTTACCTCAAATTTAAATTTGATATAACCATTGATCAAATTTAATTTAAAACTAAATTTAAAAAATTGTAAAAGGCTCATGCGATGAAGGAAACCTCACTGAACGAGCCTTCTGCAATTTTCTTCTTTTTCCTAGTTTTAAATTTAATGTAATCAATATAATATTAAAATTCAAATTTGAGGCAAAATGACGCGTTTTGGCTCTTCTTTCCTTGTTCAACTTTCTCGCAAGCCATGTTGAATTTTCGGCACCCTTCACCAAAATTGGCAGTTAAATATTCATTTAAAAAAAATGACACTTAAATATACAATTTGAAACTTTTGATACTAAAATGTTTCACGTGTCAAGTTTTGGTCTTTGCATTGTATTTTTCCAAGGAAAAAAAAAGGTAAAAACAAAAGAGGGCTACATTGCGAGATAATCACTTACCAGCCCTTCCAAAAGCTGTCTCCCCTAGTCTCGGTCTTGATAGGGACGGCATTCTACACGGGCTGTTGGCCGTCCCTCATGGGATAGCCAGGCGGTGGAGGCACCACGTAGGTCGAAAAAATATTTCCTCATTTTTTGATGAATGACTTAGGAAAATTTCGACAAAAACAAATCACTTGAGAAAATGAGGCAGCACCAACTATTTATGTTTAAATTCAATAAAATAATTTTCTCCTTTCGATATCAGAAATTATTTACTAGACCAAAGATCTTGGCATTTTGGCATAGGAATCCCAATGCCCATGCTTGAGTCCCTAGTGACTGAGCCTCAAGTCTCTCGAGACTAGGCCAAGGCCTCAATATCAATTTTTGAGGGAAATTGTCCAATCATTACATGGATTTTAATTGAGCTATAAACCTATTTTGGTCCAATGTTGCCAATTTAGTTGTACAATTTTGTGTGAAATGTCGTTTGGTTAAAAACTATGCTTTGGTCCAAGCCCGATACTTCGGTGCCCAAGTGTCCAGCTTTCGCACCCAACTCACCAGCTAGGCCCTAGTCCATCAAGGGGGGGGGGGGAGGAGTCACCCCACACCTATGCTTGGGTTCCGACAGGCGAGGCCTGAGAAACCTTGGCTCCGACAACAAGGACTTCGGTCACTGGGCCCAAGTTCCCCATGTCGGAGGCCTAACCCTTGATGCTTGAGTGGCGGTCCTTAGGACTCAAGTCCCAAGTTTCCAACGATCCTGGCCAAGTGCCTGGGACCAATAGTTAAGCCCAACTTCCTCATGGTTGGGTCCCCCTGACATTGGGGCCCGAGTACCCCAAGGTTTGCTTAGGACCTAAGCACCTGAGCCTGAGTTCCATAAGATACAAAAAATTATTTACAATTTATAAAAGTATAGTGTTTTGAAAGTTAATTTGATAAAACTTTATTTAAAATTGGATGATATAGCATGTATAGCTCGTAAGGGCATAATTATTTATATCTATATCACATGCACATTCACTTACCTTGTAATAAACGCCCAAGATAGTCTTTTAATTATTTGCAATGATACTATAATTCTCAAACTTGTCTAATTCACCAAATTCCCCAAGTTCCCCATGTCGGAGGCCTAACCCTTGATGCTTGAGTGGGGGTCCTTAGGACTCAAGTCCCAAGTTTCCAACGATCCTGCCCAAGTGCCTGGGACCAATAGTTGAGCCCAACTTCCTCATGGTTGGGCCCCCCTGACATTGGGGCCCGAGTACCCCAAGGTTGGCTTAGGACCTAAGCACCTGAGCCTGAGTTCTATAAGAAACAAAAAATTATTTACAATTTATAAAAGTATAGTGTTTTGAAATTTAATTTGATAAAACTTTATTTAAAATTGGATGATATAGCATGTATAGCTCGTAAGGGCATAATTATTTATATTTATATCACATGCGCATTCACTTACCTTGTAATAAACGCCCAAGATAGTCTTTCAATTATTTGCAATGATACTATAATTCTCAAACTTGTCTAATTCACCAAATTCAGATTACATACACTAGAATGTCCGACCTAAAAGTATAAACAAATTAGTGGAGGTAGACCCTCTTACACAATAATTGAATCAGGACCAACAAATGCAAAACAAATTGGGGTAAAACTTAATATGATATAACGTAAGAATGTCCAACCCAAAAATGTGAACTAATAGGTGAAAGGAGACGAAATATTTCTTTTAAAAAAAGAAAAAACAAAGCTATGTGAAATATTTTAACAATCATAACAATCCATTCATGAATTTGAAACTATAAATCATAGTTTTGGTCTCTTAATCGTAAAAATATAGCTGTTTTGAATATAGTACAAGATATTTCTCACCGAGGTACTGTTTTAGTCCGGAAGAACAATGTCGCGACCACCTAATGCTCATCCTTGTTCGCGGATGGCAGAGAAGTCAAAACTCTCTATGCAAAGTAATTGATCGAGTTTTGGACAAAAGCACATAGAAATAAAGGTGGAATCTTACTCATTCATGAATTTGAAACTATCTATAAAAGCTATCTGTGAAAGCATATGGAAATAAAGAGAGAATCTTAGTCAGACAAATAGATGTCTCTTTATCATAGAACAATATATATCTGTCCGAGGTACTCTTTTAGTTTGAAAAATAATTTCCCAACCACATCCACATGGACGGCACAGCTAGGGTAATCTTTGAAAAAAAATATTATAGTTGGCTACTTTAAAATCATCGAGATGACAATTTAAAGGATTGAATCCAAAGCCAACCAAGTTTGACACGTGAATGCTGAGTTGAGGAAGGGCTACGTTCTGACAAGTTGCTTGGTTTCGCAGAAAGATATTTGAGTGGTGAGGGTTCTTGTTGTCACAAGCGGATTAACAAATAATTCCATTGTATGAACCAACTAAATGGACCTTACTGTAATTTTGGATAAATGAGACATTGTGATTAGATAGTTCGTTCACAAAAGTAGCGCATGTGCACTCTCGAAAGGTTGCCAAATTTCATAATTAACAAGATTGAGTCTATGCAATTTGGTTGATCTCCTAATATAAGTTTTGATGAAAAGATGTTAATGAGAAGAACCTTCCGAAATTTACACGCACACCTGAATCAAAGCTCTTGCTAGCGATAAATGATCACAAAAGTGGTGGCCAATGTGACACAAGGCGACTTAGAGTAATCTTTCTTGATCTGAATTTTGTCATTTGACTAATCTTTATAATAAAATATGGAAATATACATAAGTACTTTCAGGGAACAAGGAACAATTTCACACCATTTAGAATCATCCCGAAAATATCACGTATATTATTGATGAGAAGACCTGACACTTTTTAAGCAAGCATCATGCGCTTAATGCTTGTGAGGAAAAGTCGCACGCTGGTCAAGCTAGCAACTATTGAGGAGTTAGGCCGTCTAATTGGAAAACACCCATGAGTTTTTAGTTGATTGATATTTTTGACCCCGTTTTAGTGATGAAAGCATAATTTCATTTCGGAAAAATAAAGTTAATATGCCCTCTTTCAAATCAATCATGTATAAAAATAGCTCGTGGAGAATTCTAAAATCGCCTACCAATTAGTTCAATATTCAGTTTTGTTTAAGTGGAAACGAGACGAAAAGAGAGCCTGTAAATTTCTTGGCATTGCTATCCATTAAAACAAAATCAAAGGTTCGGACTCTTGCGTCCGCATCTACCCTCATCCTAACGCTCAAGCCCATGTCGGACTCCGAGGGAAAAAGAAGAAGACGAAACAAGGGTCGAAGTGATGACGATAGATATGGAAGAGAAATCTGATAACAATAGTATATATCCAAAGAACAAAGGTATCAAGGTCAGCAGCGATAAAGAGAATGCTAAACACAAGGAGCAACGAATGGAACGGGAAGGCGATTCTTTCCGGGGAATTCCTAGAAGCAGGCATCCAGGACGCAGCAACAGCACAGCGCAGCACAGCTGGCGAAGAAAAGAAGAAGAGAAATTAGGACAAGCGAATGTGTAAAAACAAAAGAAGAAAAAGCTGACTTAAAGATAAAAAGAGGGCTGCATTGCTTGATAATTACTTACCAGCCCTTCCAGAAGCCGTCACCCCTAGTCTTGGTCTCGATAGGGACGGCGTTCTGCGCAGGCTGTCGGCCATCCCTCATGGGATAGCCGGGTGGTGGAGGCGCCACGTACGCCATTGTCGATGCCGGTGGTGGGTACGCCACTGCACAAAATATCGCGTACCGTCATCACAAGTCATCGATACATGAATACCCAAGATTATATAATTCAAGCTGAATAGTTCGAAAAATTGGTTTGAACTTCGGTGGTGGGGCTAGCGGCCACAGCCACCTCCTCCACCAGCCGCCGGAAGACCGCCGGTGACTCCTCCCAAGAAGTTAAACAAGAGTTTTCAACCAGAAAGAACAAGTGCTGATTGATTTCTTTGTCGAGTTTAAGAAAATCCAAGAACAAGAAAGACGGACAGACAAACAAACGACTGCTGAACTGTTGTTACAATCGCCAATCATAATGAAAATGAGATTGTGGGATATTCTTGCATGAAAAGGAGGGGCAAAAGGAAGCGATTTTGCCGAGATAAAGTCGGCGAAATTCGAGGGAGAACAAGGATGGGTTCGAATGTTACCTGGGATTTGGTTCTGGTGGTCGTTCAGGCTCATCTTCGGTCGGAGACGTTGACTGAGATCTCTAGCTCGCGTAAAAGTACGTGCTTGGAGAGAGAGAGAGAGAGAGAGAGAGAGATGGTAGAGATGATAATATGATGAGAGCGAAGGAACGGTGCGAGATTTATAGATGAATATATGAGAAGGAAGATACGGAGAAAGAGGGAGCGGATAGTTGACGGTACTTCCGACGCGTCAGACCGCGTGAGTCTGATCACGGGAAGCAAAGGCGAAGCAAAAGAGGTGACGTGTATCCCAAGGTAAGTTTGGACGTTGTTAGCCTAGGCTAGCTAATTTTGTCATTAGTCATGCAACATGCATTTGAATAAGGTCCATTTCTCATTAGGCTTTGTTTTACGCAAAATTTTCCGTATGAAAAACATTTTCCTTATTTTCTGACATTTGAATCATTTAAGAAAATGAGTAATTGGAATACCTTTCTATAATCAATGAAAAAGCAGCGTTTAAATTTAGATAAATGCTTTCTATTTTAAAAAATCACAAATCATTTTTCAAAATATAACTAGACAAAGGTGCTCGGACCAAATACCTTGGCACTTATGCATAGAAACCGCGATGCCCGTGTGCAAGTCCATAGTGGTGAAGTCTAGGTCTCTTGAGGATGGGTTGAGACTCGATATACATGCCTGAGTCCCAAGTAACCATGACTCCCATGCCCAAATCACTAGTGCTTGGGCTCAGGCATGGCCCGGTTTCTCAATAGTTGAGCCCAAGTCCATGAAGTATGGGCCCATGCTCCTCGAGGTCAAACCTAAGACCCTAGTGCCCAATTGGAGTCCCTGATGGTTGTGCCCAAGTACTCGACTCTAGTACCCATGTTATCGAGGCCCGAGCCTGCATCCATGGAGGCAAGGCCCTAGAAACTTTGGTTCTACTAACTAGGACTTTGGTGGTCGAGCCTAAGCCCCCCAAGGCTGAGGCCTAGTTTTGATGCTCAAGCTAAGGTCCTAGATACTTAAGTCCAAGATCCTAGCAAAATGGGCCAAGGCCCCTCAAGGTTAGGCCCATTGTCCTTAACATCAACGCTGAGTCTTAGGCGGTTGTACCCAAGTGCCTCGATGGTCAAACACTCTCATCCCCCAAAATGGTTGGGTCCAAGACCTCAACATTGGGGTCCAAGAACCCCAAGGTATAGGGCGCACATGATAAAATTTCTACTTATCTATTTCTCTGTTTTTCTATTCTTTGGAACATGTTTGGAATAGAAATCCAGTTAATGTAACGCAATTTGATTTTTCTATTTACGAAACAAATTTCTATTCCGAAATAGATTTGAAGAAAAATCGAAGTTAAAATTTTAACTTCTCAATTTCTCGCTAGAAATTAATTTATATTCCAAAAATTTTGTCATGCGCACCCTCGGAGGGGACATGACAACCCTCTATTTTTGTTCCAAAAAAAAATTTTATATTCCGGACTTATTTCGGAATATAAATCCGTTTGATAAAATTATTCCATTTTTCAATTTTTGAAATAAATTTTTGTTCTAGAAATAGGTTTGGAATATAAATCAAAAGAAAAAAATTTCTAATTCTCTATTTTTGGAATAGAAATGAGAAATAAAAATTCTTCTCATCATTCGTCCTTGCTATAAATCGATCCTCCATCCGTCACCGCCGATCATTGTCCACCGATTGTCAATCGTCGCCGTCGCCGTCACCGCCATCAGCCGCTCACCGCTGATCGCCAACCACCAATCATTGGTCACTTACCACCATTGCTACCATTAGTCACCGCCGTCGCTTGATTTGCCGCCGTACGAAAGGAAGAAGTTTTATGTCATTATCAAACGAATTTCTATTTTTAGAATATAAATTTTATGTTGTTATCAAATAGGTATTTTTTCTTAGAAACTCATCTAGAAATAGAAATGGAAAATTTTATTTATCTTCAAGAAATCAATTTCTAGCCAAAATGATTATCATTCGTGCCCTTAAGCACCCAATGGTTTCCATAAGAAGGAAAAAATTGTTTACAATCTATAAAATTATTTATGTTATGAAAATTTAATTAATAGAACTTTATTTAAATTTGATGATATAGTATGTATAACTCTTAATAGAGAAATTATTTTTATTTACATCACATGCATATTCATTTACTTTCTAATAAACAGCCCTGGTACTCTTCTTATTATTTGCAATGATGCTATAATTCTCAAACAATCCATAATTCACCAAATAACATTTAAGGTATATAAGAATATCCGACTTAAAAAGTTAAATTTTTATAAATGGGGGAAACCATCTCAAAGTATGGTACGAAAGCACATGCATATAAAGAGAGAATCTTATGGTACGAAAGCACATGCATATAAAGAGAGAATCTTAATCATACAAATAAGTCTCTTTAATATAGCACAGGATATTTCTCTCTGGGGTATTCATTTAGTCCGATCGTGTTTTATATTAAGGTACATGAAATAAAGGTCGAATCTTAATCATTCATGAATTTGAAACAATAAATAGAAGCTATGGTGTGATAGCACTTGAAAAGGAAGAGAGAATCTTAATCAGAAAAATAGAAGCCTCTTTAACATGGTACGATAAATTTCTGTCTCAGCATTCTTTTAGTTTTAAAAAAAAAAATCCCAACACATCCGCTTGGAAATATTGTCCAAAAAGTCCTAAATCTATTGGATTTTTTTTTATCAATTTAGATTTAAACCTTTTAATTTTGATAATTCAAACTTAAACTTTTTTTACATTTTATTAATTGAGTCTATTCAATTAATTTTGGCCAAAAATCGCTAATGTGGATGCCAAACATCCTACATAACACTGCTGGTGCTAATATAGACAATTTTTAATAAATATTTTCATTTATTTCCCCTTTTTTTCTTCACTTTCAATTTCCTTCCTTATTTTTTTCCTTTTCTCTTTTTCTCTTTTGTTTTCTTTTTTTCTTTTATCTTTTTTGGTTCTTCCCTCTGTCAACCTCAAGCAAGGGACACTTGGGCCATGGTTGACGAGGGCAGCTCCTCACAAGATCGGGTGAGAGTCGCCTTTGCTAGCCTGGTGAAGGTTTCCCTCACCCAATCCAACAAGGTCCTCCCCCTCACCATCCCAAGCCCATGTTGCCTTCACCCGAGACCAACGATGTCCGTTGGCCATCCAATGAGGCTCACTGATGGCCAATGAAGGGAAGGAGGGAAAAATAAAAAATAAAAATAGAGTGAAAGGAAAAAAAGGAATATATGATAAAAGAAAAGAAAATGAATGAATAAATAAATACTTCAAAAAATATTATTAAAAATTGTCCACATTAGAACCAGCCATACCACATTGGACAGATGATGCCCACCTCAGCGATTTCAATCAAAATTAATTGAATTGACTCAATTGGCAAAACTTAATAAGCTTTAGGAGTCAATTAGCCAGATTAAATGGTACAAGACTGAACTAGTAAAAGTACAATAATTTCAAGGCTTTTTGGATAATTTTCCCTTTTCACTTGGGATGTAAAGTTGGGGTGTTCTTTGATATAAATATTTATGTTGATTACTTTAAAATCATCGAGATGGCAACTTAAGGGATTGAATCCAAACCCAACCACGTTTGACACATCAAAATCCGGTTGAGGAAGGACTACGTTTTGACTAGTTGATGGGTTTCACGGAAAGATCTGTAAGTGATGATAGTTCTTGTCATCATAAGCGGATAAACATACAGTTCTATTGCATGAACCAACTAGATGAACCTTACCGTGATTTTGGATAAATGAAATATTTAGATTGATGTCTTGACGTGAAAAGCGCATTTGCACCCTCGAAAAGTGGTCGAAGTCATACTTAACAAGATCGAGCTTCGCAATTTGGTCGATCTCTCGAGACAAGCTTTGCTGGAAAAGATGCTAGGGAGAAGAACCTTCCGAGATATGCATTCAGACCTGAACCAAAAGCTCTCGCTAGGGATTTAGCATCTTCATTAGAAGGTCAACTAGAAATCTCTCTTTAAAATTGTTCAAGTAGCAAATGTTTTTAAACTCCATAATTGCTTCTTATTTCAACCTAAATGTTGATGCTTTTACATTGAACGTGACCATGCCTTTTGACGAATCTAGAAGACATCTTTTTGGTCCTATTGAATTTTTATATCTTATAAAAGGTCATTTGTCAATTAATTTTTTTTATTAACAAAAGAGTGGACATGATATCAGCACTAACGGTCCCCTCTAAGCATTGTCAAAAGGGTCTCACTCAGCATGAAATGTTCGGCTTAAGATATATCTATTTCACACCACCCAAGATCCGACGGTCCAATTTGACGATCAATTCATGGTTCCGAAAGAAAATTAACAAATGATATACATGTAGTGCTTTGTCATGAGCTAGTCAATGCAAGCCACGTAATGTGCAGAAAGATCCATAAAGACAAGAAGAAGAGGAATATTTTCATTTACACTTTGGTTAGCTAAATTCTTGTCATTAGTCATGAACCATACACATGAATGAGTTGGAATTTCTCATTAAATCCTTGGATCGAGTATCCTTTTGCCCTTGATTAAAAAAAGAACATTAAAATACAGCAAAAGGCAAAAACGTTAAACGTTAAAGAGATCTGAAATAGTTGCAAAAGGGATGAGCGCGATATAATAAATAAGATAACGGCAAATTAATCGAAGGTTGAAAGGCTTTTACAAGACCCTTGACAAGATGCACATAAACAGTGTTCAAAAGTGAGTATAACCTCGTTGGACAATAATGGGTCAATCCCTTTGAGTGATAAACATGTTTTCAGTGAGTCGATCCCTTCAATTCGTTTATGACCCGGTTAGTTATCGATAGCAAAATTTGTCACATAATATTTTACCTGAGAGTTGGGAAAGAAAGGATGATTGCCCAATCATATTACATGGAGATGCCCTATTAACCGGTCAAACATTTTATTTGACTGACATTACATGCTGACATAATTGTATTCTGGGTCATCGCTCGGTATATATATATATATATATATATATATATATATAGGACGCTGATGTCTCCCCAAAGAGATTAACCCGTCCACCGATCAATATTATCAGGCGATCCATGGATTCCACTTGATGAGACGTGACGTGAGAGGACATTTAGAGCAAGCGCAATTTTTTCTAAGACTTTATTTATTTCACAAAAAATAAGTATTTAAAAAATGATCATATATTTTATTTATAAAAAAAGAACGAATGAAAAATATTTTTATCATTTACGTAAATATATAAATATAAATTAATTTCAATGATGAAAATATTTTTCATCAACTTACTATTTCAAACGACTTAAGTATCACTTAAAAAAATTCCAAATTACTCATTTTTTGCAAAATAAGTAAAGTCTTAATTTTGAATTTTTTTTATTGTCTAGTCTCCGTGATAGCTATAATGTAAGCATTCTCAGTGAACATGGAACAATTACACATAACTTGGAATGATCCTACGATATCACAAATTTTATTGAGGAGTAAACACTTATTAAGCAATATCATACACATAAGTCTCGATATTTGTGACGAAATACTTTAAGCGTCTAGTTCCCTTAAAAATATTCAATTTTAGGTTTAATCTCAATTTTATCATGAACATTTTTTTATCTTAAAAAATTGTTAACTTTCACTCTAATGCCAAATTTGCTCATGTGTCAAAAAATTGATAATGATTTTCTTAAGATTATCAATATTGGAGGCTGTTGTTATTCCATATGAAAATGAGGATGTTGATGAAGATACATATTCTAATAATGGACCTCTCACTGGCCTTAATGTTGATAATTTCGAAAATATGAATAACGATTCTTCATCTGTGGGTGAATTTGAGATTAGATTGAAAGTTTAGGTTAGAATTTAGATTGGATCTAAAATTGAGTTTTCAGGAATTATGCCATTGTTTAAGGAAGATTGGCACGCCGGTCAAGCAACCAATCGCCGAGAAGTTAGGCCATCTAATTTGGAAATGCCCATGAGTTTTACTTGGTTGTTATTTGACCACGTTTTAGTGATGGTAACAACATTTTGCTTCGGAAAAATGAAATACACATTGTCTCGCGCGGACAGTTTTATAGGTTGGTTAAGGATCATAACTCTCTCTCTCTCTCTCTCTCTCTCTCTCTCTCTCTCTCTCTCAAAATTAATAGGGCATACAATCGCCAACCGCTAGAGGAGGCCACAAGTACCTTTTACTTTTAACTTTGTTTATTCTTCGTACAATCTCTAATTCTCACCCCCGCCCCTCATTTTGTTCGACGTCCGCTGTCATTAACACTAAAATTGAGACGAAAAGTAGAGGTTGCAGCTTTCTTTGTATCACGTCTCATTAATAAGAATAGGTACGTCCACTTTCGCGTGTACCTTGGATCTCAATCTTAAATTCATCTTGGACTCGCTTCGTGGAGGAGAAAGAGAAAGGAAACTCGGGGTCGAAGTGTGACATAAAAGATGCAAGAAAAACCCAAGGACGCTAGTATATATCACAGCAATAATAAAGGTATATGGTGACCACAACATGTCCCATTTATCGCAAGAATGACAAAAGAAGATCTGTAGAATCGAATGCTAAACACAAAGATCAACGAATCAAGCGGAAGGCGATCCTCTCCTGGGAATTCCTAGAAGCAGGCATCCAGGACGCAGCAACAGCAGATCGCAGCGCAGCTGGTGAAGACAAGAAGGAGCGCAATTAGGACAAGCGAATGTGTATAACTATGCAGAAGCAAAGGAGGGGCTGCATTGCGAGATAATCACTTACCAGCCCTTCCAGAAGCCGTCGCCCCTAGTCTTGGTCTCGATAGGGACGGTGTTCTGCACTGGCTGTTGGGCGTCCCTCGTGGGATAGCCGGGCGGTGGTGGCGCCACGTACGCAGGTGCTGATGCCGGTGGTGGGTACGCCACTGCACAGAATATTGCATATTGTCATCGCAAGTCATCGATATATGAATACCCAAGAGCATATAATTCAAGGTCAATAGTTTGAAAAGGTTGTTTGAACTTCGGTGGTTGGGCCAGCAACCACAGCCGCCTCCACCAGGCCCCCCGGAAGACCGCCGGCGGCTCCTCCCAAGAATTCAAACACAAGTTCTAACCGGAAAGAAGGAGAGCTAGATCGATTTCTTTGTCAAGTCTAAAAAAGAAGAACAGATGAACAAACGGATTCCTGAACTACTACTGTTACAATCGTCCACCGACCACTATCCGACTTTGGAGCTCTTGCTCGACCCTAATTACGACCAACGTGCGAATTCTGCAAATCCTAAGTCCATATAAACCCGCTCGATTTGCAGAACACCAATGCATTGAGAAGAGGAGCAGGAGAAACGATTTTGACCAAGATCAGATCGGCAAAAACTAGAGAGAGAGATAGAGAGAATCGACATCAAAAGGGCGGGACAGTCGAAACAGATCGAGGGTGGGTTTGATCATTACCTGGGATTTGGCTCTGGGTGTTGTACTGGCTCATCTTCGATCGGAAAACGTTGACTGAGATCTCTAGTAGCTCACGAGGAAGTTCTGTGCTTGGAGAGATACGATAGAGAGAGAGATGACGTAGATGATGGAGATGATGGAGAGAGGAAGCAAGAGAGATGGTAGGAGATGATGAGAATGCAGATATGGTGCGGAGATTTATATAAAGAATGGGGGAGTAAGAAGATGCTGGGAAGGAGGAGGGGGAGCAGGCGGTAGGTGACGATGTTTCCGAAGGCGCATCGCGACGCAGGAGCTCGTACACACTAAGCAAAAGGCCAAGCCAAAGCGTTCTTGCGTTATTCCCGAACTTTAGCTGACGAACCGGTTCTGGTTTTTACTTCCTCTTTTTTCCTGGTCAATATTTAGTAAGTAAGTGAAAACCAAAAATGAAAGTTATTAATTTTCGGGAGTTTCGGATTTAAAAACAAGAAAAAAGTGATTATGCAAATTGCAAGACTTAGATTGAGGAAGAAAATTAAGAAGCGAAAGTCATTCCAAACAAACTCTTGTGAGATATAATTATCTATGAGATTGTGTCAAAAAGACCTAGAAAACAGGTGTCGAAAACATTGAGAATTTCCTTGATAATTACTGAAAGATTAATCGTCCATTGTTATTAATTTGCAGCAGATCTTAAAACGGTGCAATTGGGGTGATTTTCTCATACCGATAATTTCCGATTTTATTAGACACACATGGGGTAATCTCGATGTCACCTAACATAATGAGTGAGTTCCTCACTCGATCGGATTCTCTACACCAATACCAATTAGGGTTATTGAACAAGTTTTGGGTTTATTTGTTTAAAGGAAGACTATTTTTGAGAAAAGGTTTTTCTTGACTTTCCGATTTTTGTACAACGGAAAGCTAATTGATCTAAAGCACATCGGCATATTTATAGACTTTGTAAGAGACTATCAAAGATAAAATATATCAATCAAGATATGCATAATCAAAGTAGATATCACACAATTTTGAGAGTCGAAAACCAACATAGTATTCTAATTATATATAATATAGGATAATATATTAGAGTACTATCCTAATTTTCTCTAACATTTTCCATGGACAACAAGCTTAGATAAGGGAAAATGATTTCTCATTCTGGCAAAAAGGAAGTCACTTTTCCTAATCATCAAATAAATGAAAACTAATTATTTTCCTAATATTTTCACATATGACTAAGTTTTCAATGAAGCGAATGCAGTCTGATTTTTCTATAACGTGCCGGATTAGTTACTTTCATTACTTAATTGGATTATAGAATCGTGAATAAAGGAATCTCAAAAGGTTGACGAATAATACAGATTGGAATTGAATGAGGACTTTTGAGGACCTTCTTAATTCGTGACAGGTGGCCCTTTTCGGCGGCGTCAGCCAGCCAACGTGGGGATCGAACAAAGCCGAGGAGGAGGCCGCGCTGTCCTTGTTTGATGCGGTCCACGAAGGGAGAAAAAACGCGGTGTCGTCGCAGGGCCGGTCTCCTCAGCCCTCGTCGAAACAGTTTCTATTTTATTCATGTATATATTTATTTGCAAAAAATAATGATGTCGTATTGCGTACGTCTCTGCCGTTTTTTTCCTTTTCCTTCTCCGCGTCGCCTAATGCGAATGCTATTTGGTGGGGCCGCTCGGCCGGTCGGTCGTTCGTTCGGTCCAAACCTTCGAAACCTGCTAGCATTCTTCTGTAAGCAATCTGTTTCGTCGTTTATTTATGTAATTTATATTAGATTTGTTGCTTTTGAAGAATCGAGATGTGGATTAGTTAAACTCACATGCTCGACAGAGGAGACGGACATGCGAAGGTCCAAAAGAAACAAAAAAAAAAAAAAAAATTGAAAGGTGACCAAAAACCCCACTTCCAACTCTATAACCAGATGGCAAAAGGCTTGCAGTCCTGCTAATAAAGGGATTAAAGGGGTGAGGCTGAAGAGTATCGGATCCGGTATTTGATCCTTGTGAACATTGCACATATATGTAAATAAAAAAAGGAGTGAGATTTATTTTTGAAAAAAAAAAAACTCCATATCAAGATTGCAATGTTGTTTTCCTTTTTCTAATTAAAAAAATGAGGTGCCATGAAAAGCAAACTTTGCAAAATGATACATCTGACTCAGGTTCCTTAGTCGAGAGAAATAAGGATGATGATGATGACTGTGTCTTTGGAAGATACAACCATTGTGCCCTAATAGCAACCCTTATATATATATATATATATATATATATATATATATATATATATATATATATACTTTCTTTCGAGAAAATTGTTCAACGGATTATAAATCTATCATACGGTGGTCAATTCAATTCTAAACATTTTAATGTATCAATTTAATTTAAAATTTTCAGACAACTTACCAATTCAATCATAAACTTTTTAATGATTTGTCAATTTAGTCTTGAACATTTTAACGATTTATCGGTTTACTCCTTTCACCCAATTTCAAATATTCAAAATTCAATAAAAGATTAGAATTTTGGTGATGAAATTCAATAAGCTACAGTATGTCATAGCTGATTGTCACAGGTCGATCGATTGGGATCGTGACCGCGCGACGACTCTGGCACTTTGGATCATCCAAGCCAAGCCTTGCTCGATCAATCGCACAACTCGCTCACACACCTGGATCATAGAGAAAGAGAGCTTCTAGAGAGAGGAGCTCTGGAAAGAAAGGAGGTTTGTATTACTGAAATGTTGGATGATACAAATGAGGGGGAATGGCACCCTTTCTTATACTCGAGGCTTTTTGATTACGTCCGTTGATCTAGAATTTATCTGGTAGATGAGATCGCACCACCTCAACTACCGACATTAATGGCAACTACCATCTACCGTCATTAATAAGGCTAGAAACTTCTAGAATCAAGCGTAATGGCGGTGTCACCCGTCCTTGGAAACTTCAGGAAGAAGACTTGATGGGAATCCCAGTGAGCGCAGGAGGTCCTCCACGTCACAACCTGATCCTTCATCTTCGGAAACCTCTTGGCTATGACATTCTGCCCCACTCAATCGAGCGACGCCCTCGTCGCTCACAGCTTGACAAGCGGCCTTCTTCGCACGAGCACGGGCTTTCTTGTTTCGGTTTCCTTTGGTGCGGACGCTCACAAACGACGGACCACACCCTTCGATTATTAGCTTGGGCAAGGCACACGGCTCCGTCTTCAACTTGGACGAATCATGTGGCGCATACTCAACCTTGGGGAAGAGTGCTTGAATTGGCATAGCGTGAGTTGGAGTAGGATCCAGCTCTACCTTCAGCTTCTCCTCAACTAGCTTGTTCATGCACCTCACGGCCTTCAAGCTCTTGTCAAGGTGTCGGATCGTCACGATGGTCTTGGTGTCAATTATTCCTTTGATCATGGGAATCATCGATGGGCATTCTGGGTCGAGGATCATAATGCACTTAGTCATCATGTTGATCATGTCTCTCACACTATCGAAGAATTGCATTCCCAAAATGAGATCATAATCGTCAAAAGGGATTACCTTGAATGCCATCTTGCCCTTCCATCCACCGATTTTGACATCCACATCCGAAGTCGATCCTACACCATGGAGGCCCTCCGAGTTGATAGGCTTGAAGAAATTCTCGGTTGGCTCCACGCGAAGTTTCAAGGCCTTTGCCACTTCAGTCGACATGAACATGTTCGACGCACCCATGTCGACCAAGGCATATAGCGTTCGGCCGCACATGTTGACTTCCACGAAGAACATGTCCGAGTTCGACGCAACTTCTTTTTCTTTGGAAGGTGATTAAGCTTGGATGGAGTGGATCATCTTCACAGCTCCAAGCTGGATCTACCGCTTGTCTTCTTTGGGCTCCTCTTCTTCTTCGATGGCAAGGAGGGCGTTGATTCGACCCTTCTTCGGGCACTTTTAGGTCCAATGCGAACCTTTGCAAATAAAACAAGGAGAAGGCAAGGGTTGATCGAACTTACTTGTCGTGCAGTTTGTTGGTCGACCCTTTTGGAAGGTCGGCTTAGAAGTGCCTTCACCCCAGGTTTTGACTCGGCCGCTTTGTTCATGTGGGCCTTGGGGAGTGTTCCTTCCTTCGTCCTCGGATCGATCCAACCTCCAATCCCTTGCTCTATTCCTTGGTTCGGCTTTGGTGAGGTCGAGGAGCAACTCTGCCACGCTTAGCACTCTCACGAGACTTGACACATCGTCACTTGAGCTCGAGTAGTGCCCACGGCTTCAATCCATCCATGAACGCTCCAAGAGCCTCCTCCTCACTTAGGTTGTGGATTTGGAGTTTGAGCTCCATGAAATCCTTTACGTACTCTCGGATCGCACCCCTTTGTTCCGGGCGATGGAGCTTGCTACGGGCTTCTTGTTGAGCAAACTCGGGGAAGAAATAGTCTCGGAATTCCCTTACGAAGTCATCCCATGTCTCCACGAGATTGGCACTGCGCCTAGTCTCATCGCATCTATTTCGCCACCAAAGCATCGCAATATAAGAAAGGAACATCGAAGCAGTTTGTACCTTGATCAACTCATCTTGGATGTTGATGGCACCAAAGTATTGCTCCATGCTCCAAACGAAGTTGTCCACCTCTTTGGCGGATTGTTTGCCTTTGAACTCTTTTGGCTTCGGCACCTCGAGCTTGGGCACCGCTTGTGTTGGCATTGCTCCATTGGAAATGCTTAGCTTGCATAGGGCGAGCTCGGTCTTAAGCTCTTGGATCTCCGCCTTCATGGTTTCGACCTCATCCCTAGGTGGACTTTCCTCCTCGATCACTTGGACGCGCTCTTTCAACACATCGATTGATGCTTCAAGGGCTTCGTCCTTGTCGTGCAATGGAGCTGTAGCTTCATTGAGGCCGGTTGTGAAGTCTTCATGGAGTGAGGTCTCAACCTCCATGATCCAGTCTCTCACATCATCAAGACCTTCCATGAGCTTGAGCACGGCACTCCAGACCTTCTCGATCTTCTCATCGAACGCAGCTACGGCATCCATCGAGGCATCTCTTTTCTTTGCTCGGCCGTAGGTCTCCTTGACTTGCATGGCCTCTCCATCCATAGCAGCTTCTTGGCTCAACATTCTCTCGATTAGATGGTGCTCCTTGATCTCTCGAAACAGAACACTCATTTGCTCTAATACCACTTGTCATAGGCCGATCGATTGGGATAATGACTGCGCGGCGATTTTAGCACTTTGGATCACCCAAGCCAAGCCTTGCTTGATCAATCGCACAACTTGCTCGCACACCCAGATCATAGAGAGAGAAAGCTTCTAGAGAGAGGAGCTTTGGAAAGAAATAAGTTTTGTATTACTGAAATGTTGGATGATACAAATGAGGGGGGAGGGCACCCCTTCTTATACTCGAGGTCCTTTAATTACATCCGTTGATCTAGAATTTATCCGATGGATGAGATCTCACCGCCTCAACTACCAACATTAATGGCAACTACCATCTATCGACGTTAATAAGGCTAGAAACTTCTAGAATCAGGCATAATGACAGTGTCACCCGCCTTTAAAAACTTCAGGAAGAAGACTTGATGGGAATCCTAGCGAGCGCAAGAGGTCCTCCGCGTCACGGCCCGGTCCTTCATCTTTGGAAACCTCTTGGCCGTGACATAATGCTATCGCCTGGGGGGCCCGGGGCGGGGTTGGTTACATACCTCGTTATACTTGTGATCCCAAACAGGGTCAAATACTGCCACGTCTTGCCTTGTTGTCGCCAGATGGTGTGAAACTATTGGGCCTCTTTCTAATCCAATCTAAGTCGTTTGGTCAACTTTGGTTGTCGAAGAAAGAGCCAAGGCGAGTCCTGTGCAATCTTCTGACCTCAAAACGCACACGCAACGCGAGTTTCGTGCTCAATCGATAGAAACTTAGGAAACGCATTGTGATTTAACGACCGAAAAAAATGTCAAGTTTCCATCGAGCAACGAACGAGCCACGTGTTCAGAGCCAAATGTTCAGGAGTAACATGTGCATAAAAATGAACACATGGCATAGAAATCCTTTTTTTCTTGGTTGAATGATAAGTTATTCAATTTTGCTAAGACGAGACGTCAAGGCCCACCAAGTCGGTTCAATATGACTCCAAAGGGAGGGGAAATGAGATTCAATTTTGTGACAAGGATTTTCTTGTTTAGGCTTTTGCACCCAATCTATAATTATGTTCACCTCTCTAAAGCGATGAGCTACCCAAATGTCTTTTTAATAAGAATAGGCACGTTCACTTTTGCGTGTACCTTGGATCTCAATCTTAAATTCATCTTGGACTCGCTTCGTGGATGAGAAAGAGAAGGCAAACTCGGGGTTGAAGTGTGACATAAAAGATGCAAGAAAAACCCAAGAACGCTAGTATATATCACAGCAATAATAAAGGTATATGGTGACTACAACATGTTCATTTGTCGCAAGAATGACAAAAGAAGATCTGTAGAATCGAATGCTACACACAAAGATCAACGAATCAAGCGGAAGGCGATCCTCTCCTGGGAATTCCTAGAAGCAGGCATCCAGGACGCAGCAACAGCAGATCGCAGCGCAGCTGGTGAAGACAAGAAGGAGCGCAATTAGGACAAGCGAATGTGTATAAATATGCAGAAGCAAAGGAGGGGCTGCATTGCGAGATAATCACTTACCAGCCCTTCCAGAAGCCGTCGCCCCTAGTCTTGGTCTCGATTGGGACGGTGTTCTGCACTGGCTGTTGGGCGTCCCTCGTGGGATAGCCGGGCGGTGGTGGCGCCACGTACGCTGGTGCTGATGCCGGTGGTGGGTACGCCACTGCACAGAATATTGCATATTGTCATCACAAGTCATCGATATATGAATACCCAAGAGCACATAATTCAAGCTCAATAGTTTGAAAAGGTTGTTTGAACTTCGGTGGTGGGGCCAGCAGCCACAGCCGCCTCCACCAGGCCCCCTGGAAGACCGCCGGCGGCTCCTCCCAAGAAAAACACAAGTTCTAACCCGAAAGAAGGAGAGCTAGATCGATTTCTTCGTCAAGTCTAAAAACAAGAACAGATGAACAAACGGATTCCTGAACCACTACTGTCACAATCGTCCACCGACCACTATCCGACTTTGGAGCTCTTGCTCGACCCTAATTACGACCAACGTGCGAATTCTGCAAATCCTAAGTCCATATAAACCCGCTCGATTTGCAGAACAACAATGCATTGAGAAGAGGAGCAGGAGAAACGATTTTGACCAAGATCGGATCCGCAAAAACTAGAGAGAGAGATAGAGAGAGAATTGACATCAAAAGGGTGGGAGGGTCGAAACAGATCGAGGGTGGATTTGATCATTACCTGGGATTTGGCTCTGGGTGTTGTACTGGCTCATCTTCGATCAGAAAACGTTGACTGAGATCTCTCCTAGCTCACGAGGAAAATCTGTGCTTGGAGAGATACGATAGAGAGAGAGAGATGACGGAGATGACGGAGATGATGGAGAGAGGAAGCAAGAGAGATGATAGGAGATGATGAGAATGCAGATATGGTACGGAGATTTATAGAAAGATAGGAGGAAGAAGATGCTGGGAAGGAGGAGGGGGAGCGGGCGGTTTTTGTCGATGCTTCCGAAGGCGCGTCGCCACGCAGGAGCTCGTACACACTAAGCAAAAGGCCAAGCCAAAGCGTTCTCCCGTCCTTCCCGAACTTTAGCTGACGATCCGGTTCTCGTTTTCACTTCCTCTTTTTTCCAGGTCGAAATTTAGTAAGTCAAAAACCAAAAACGAAAGTTATTAATTTTCGGGAGTTTCGGATTTAAAAACAAGAAAAAAGTGATTATGCAAATTGCAAGATTTAGATTGAGGAAGAAAATTAAGAAGTGCAAGTCATTCCAAACAGACTCTTGTAAGACGTCATTATCTACGAGATTGTGTCGAAAAGACCTAAAAAGCAGGTGTCGAGAACATTGAGAAACGGACGCTTGCCATTCTTCAATAATTATTGAAGGATTAGTCGTCCAATGTTATTAATTTGAGATAGAATTTAACATGGTGTAATTTGGGTGATTTTCTCATAACTATCATTTCCGATTGTATTAGACACGCATGGGATAATCCCAATGTCACTTAACATAATGAGTGAGTTCCTCACTTAATCAGTTTTCGTACGCCAATACCAATCGGGGTTATCGAACAAGTTTAGGGTTTATTTGTTTAAAGGAAAAATATTTCCGAGAAAAAAAAAAATTCTAACTTTCTGGTTTTTATATGACGGAAAACTAATTGATCTTAAAGAAAAAAATTTAGTTAGATGTTAAAATACTAAAGAGAGAAAATGGGAATTCTCAATATATTTCGATATATCATAATGAAAAAGTACATCAACATATTAATAAGCTTTATAAGAGACTATCAAAGATAATATATATCAATCAAAATATGCACAATTAAACGAGATATCACACAATCTTGAGAGATACAAGAAAACCAACATAAATATCCTAATTATATCTAATATAAGAAAATCTCTTAGAGATATGGATTGAAAACAAGAAATTTAGATTGGGAAAAATGATTTCTCCATCTGGCAAAAAGTAAATCACCTTCCTAAATTACCAAATAAATAAAAAAATAACTATTTTCCTAATATTTTCATGTATTACGAAGTTTTCAATGAAATAAAGGCATCTATAATATCTCAATAATGTGTCGAATTGCTTATTTTCATTACTCAATTGGATTATTGAATCGAGAATAATTGTGGTGGGTTGGTCATCTGGATGGGTACCATGAAGGAATCTCGAAGGGTTGAAGAATTATGCAGATTGGAATTGAACAACTTTGGAATAATTTCCTTATCCGCGACACGTAGCGGCTTGTCGGCGGCGTCAGCCAGCCGATGTAGGGATTTAACAAAGCCGAGGAGGTGGCCGCGGCGCTGTCTTTGTTTAATGCGTCCTGCGAAGGGAGGAAAAACGCGGTGTCTTCTCGGGCCCCTCTCCTCATCGAAATAGTTTCTATCTTATTCACGTATTTATTTATTTGCAAAAAATAATGATGTCGTATTGCGTACGTCTCTGCCGTTTTTCCTTTTCCTTCTCCGCGTCGCCTAATGCGAATGCTCTCTGGTGGGACCGGTCGGCCGGTCGGTCGTTCGTTCGGTCCAAACCTTCGGAACCTGCGAAAATTCTTCTGTAAGCAATCTGTTTTGTCGTTTATTGATGTAATTTATATTAGATATGTTGCTTTTGAAGAATCGAGATGTGAATTAGTTGAACAGCAAACCTTACAAGAAACCCCCGAATAAATAAATAAATAATTAGTTGTCCACGTTAAAGAAAAGGAAAAGAAAGAGACTTTCCCTCTCTCGGTAAGCGTTTCCGGTAATGTGACCGGAAAATTTATTTTGCGCGAGAAAGGCTGCTTTAAAACGTATGAGTAGGTAGCAAAAACATGAAGAGGTTTTATCTTCCTTCTTTAATGAAAAGGGGCTAAAGCCGGTTACGATAAACTAACATCTAGAATCGATTATTACCATTTTATTTTCTGAACAAAACATGAAATAACTCTCAAGGAGACGATAAAAAGAACCTTAGTACTAGAAGATATCATCTAAGTGTTTGAACGTTTGTCGATTCCGAGATTAGCAAGCTAATTGGCTAGTTTTCAAAAGTTATGTTGGCTATTTTGAATAATAAAGCAAGAATTTTTTGTTGGTGATAAAATATTAGGCCATCGGTTGGACTAAACTCACATGCTCGATAGATAAGAAGGACATGCAAAGGTCCAAAAGAAACAACAAATTTGAAAGGTGACCAAAAATCCCCTCTCCAACTCTGTGACGAGATGGTAACAGGCATGCAGTCCCGCTAATAAAGGGATTAAAGGGGTGAGACCAAAGAGTATCGGATCTGGTATTTGATCCTTGTGAGCATCACACGCATATGTACATAAAAGAGAGGAGTGAGATTTATTTTATTTTTTTTGAAAAAAAAAACTCTGTATCAAGATTGCAATGCTGTTTTTCTTTTTCTAATAAAAAAAATGAGGTGCCATGAAAAGCAAATTTTGCAAAATGATACATCTAACTCATGGTCCTTAGTCGAGAGAAATAAGGATGATGATTGTGTCTTTAGAAGATACAACCATTGCAGCCTAATAACAACCCTTATATTTCTTTTTTTGGGAATATACTTTCTTTCGAGAAAATTATCCACCAGATTATAAATCTATTGTACGGCAATCAATTGAAATCTGAACATTTAATTGTATCAATTTAGTCTAAATTTTTTTAACAACTTACCAATTCAATCATAAACTTTTTAATAATTTGTTAATTTATTTTTAAACATTTTAACGATTTACCAATTTAGTCTCTTGAGCCAATTTCCAATATTCAAAATTCAATAAAAGATGAAAATTTTGGCGATGAAATTCAATAAGCTAAAGTATGTCATAGCTGATGCTAATGGGATTAAATTAAAGTTCCGTACCTCATAATACTTGTGATGCCAAACGGGATCAAGATACTGCCACGTGGCCCCCTGTCATCGCCAGATGGTGCGAAATTTATTGGGCCTCTTATCTTATCCAATCTAAGTGATGCGGTCAACTTTGGTTGTCGAAGATAGAGAGCCGAGGCGAGTCACGTGCAATCTTCTGACCTCAAAACGCACACGCAATGCCACGTGTTCAGAGACGAATATTCAGGAGTAACATGTCAATAAAAACGAACACGTGGTATAGAAATCCTTTTCTTCTTGGTTGAATGATAAGTTATTCAATTTTGCTAAGATAAGAGGGCAGGGCCCATCAAGTCGGTTTCAATAGGACGCCAAAGGGAGGGGGAATGAGATTCAATTTCGTGACAAGGATTTTTTTGTTTAGACTTTTGCATCTAATCTATAATTGTGTTCACCTCTCTAAAGCAATGAGCTACCTAAATGTCTCAAATTAGAGTAATAGATGCCAGCCTTCGATGATGAGCAGGCATATGCTTCCCACGAGAACACAAGATTTGCAAAGGGCAAATCCCTTTGTCAGTTCGAGACCACCTTATTCGAGTAAGATAGACTCAGTGCTTTTTTATTTATGGAGTACTATAGGTTTTGAAGGAATGCTAGAATTTATGCTCGTGTGGCTGAGGAAACCGGTACTAGTCTTGCAAATCCATAGATTAGGCTCTGTGAGGAATTACGATAGATCCACGAGATAGCATCCTTCGTCAATCTAGGTTCCAATGAGCCATGTTTGTTGATTTTGAGAGCTCCTTTCTTATGTGGACAGCTGGATAATGTCCAAATCTTTCATTCATTAACCCACCAAGTGCAAATAGCCTAATTTGGGCCATTAGCTAATATCGTTACTGTCTTACCCTGATTCATGAGGATGATGGGTGTTATAAGTTTCTCGGATATTCTTTCATTAGCTTGGACTTCCACATTAATTTTTAAGTTGCCTACAAGGCAACATAGTGGTCATTTATCCAAAGAGTCCAACATGGTCAAGTGCCCAAGATTAGTAACAAAGTATGGCAGCTTATATGAAAATGTTGCAATTGATAATAACAAAAATTGAATTCTTCATGTTATTACGAGAACCTTAATGTTACAACCAAGCATAGGAATTACACTTGATCATAGGTTTGATGGCTCACAGCCTGCCAGGCCCTGCCAAGTTATAGGCATCTTTGGGCAAGCTTGGGCAAGAGCCTATATTTGCCTATTGATCACCTCTAATCAAGATATCAATAAGTTGTAAAATTTCACAACTAGCAATTTTTATAAGAACTAGTAACATTCTACAAATAAGTATCACTAAGCTTTTTATGTATGGTTTGTAACTTTTCATATGACAAAATGACTATGAACACACATGCAAGAATAGCCAGTGACCTTTTGGTGTTGGTAACACTACTTGATCGGATCATACTTATTGAACCATCAATGATCGCCTAACGGGCCTACACGAGCGATCCACTAATTGGGCCCTGAAGTTGTGGGGGTTGTTGACATTTGCGGTCTTCGATGAGCAAGTCGATTCTCCCATTAGGGGCCTAGCCAGCAAGGGCAAGTGATAAAAAAGGGTTGTTTTCTTCAAAGTTACCGTCAACCGATATTGTCAGCCCAGCCCAATTCCCATAAGCAAGGAAGTTCGACGTTTTGTATTTATTTGGCCCAAGCAGTATCTTAGACTCGGTCATTTTACGCTCCGGTTTGTTGAAGGTTGAGTAGGCTGGTCTATTGTATCGATTATTTATTTTCACAGAATCACAGATTAAATTATTTTAGATATGGAAGAGACGAGAAGAAAGCATGGTAGTTGTGATCTTCGCTGAAATATTTATGACGAAAGCAAAAGGTAGTTCTTGAAGTGTTTATGACTTTAACACTGAATTTTTTCTTTTTTGGCTCAACCCGAAAATTGCATCAAAAATAATTGTGACACTTATGCATTGATTTTTTTCTTTTTACAATAGTATGAATAACACAGTTAAAAGCCTCCTAGCTGTTATATTAATTCAATTCGAGGGTTTTTTTATTTCATTGGAAACATTTTGTCTCTGAAAACTGTTTCAAGAAATACATCTTTAGAGCGAGTAAACCATTTTCCGGTATTTGTTTGCGTTGAAAAGAAGTTGAAAATTTGGTTTTATGGTACTTGATTAGAAGTAAATTCACTAAATGAAGGTTGTATTGTTAAAAATGACATGTAATGACTAGCAAACTAGAATAAAACATGTTTGTTTATTCTATAATCCATTGAAATAATATGAATTACGAAGAAAATAGGGAAAAGAAGGAATTACGTTGGGAAAAATTAGATATGATGGTGTCTTTTGAGAAGCTAGAAGAGCATGAGCATTATTGAAGTATATCGACATGGATGAAACATATGAGACTTGTCAGAAGAAAAGAAGAAAAAGTTGATGAGAGATAAGAAATAGACATAGAAGGAGCTATTCTTCTCATTTGGATGCCTAATAAGAAATCAAGGATAATTATTTCCTCTTGCCAGAAGGAGAAGTCATTTTCCTCACTAAATTTCTTGTTTCTAGCTCATGCAAAATGCTTCCTTTGATCAAGGAGTTTTCGATCTCCAAACTTTAAGAAAATCTTAAAACAATTTTGGGGAAAAGACTTTTCATTAGAGTGTTTATTTGTTTCATAGAGAACTTCTTAATGAAAGAAAATGTTATTAGTCAAAACCATTTTCGAGGAAAATGACATTTTTAATCGTTTGGAAATGTACTTGATAATGAGGGGAAAAGGTTTATTGATAATTATTCTTTTCGTTATCATTTTATTTGTTCTTATTGTACGATATTATAAATGATATCAGAATTTGTCTACGATATTAATAACCTATGAAGTATAAATTTTACGTTATTTAATTGCCAAAAAACAAAATGAAACTTAAAAAAGAGGATGCTGAAGAAAAAAAAATACAAATGATTCACTAACTTAATCTCTCGGTACTCAAAGCTTCACGAGAGAACGATTCTCCATCTGTGTGAGCGTGCTCATGGAAAAAGAGCTTGAGAAAACGATTTCTCCTGTCATGATGGAGAAATTGTTCTCTTTGCTCAATTTAATTACGATTGTTTCCATGATTGTAAAATCTACCCGTCGATTAAGCACATTTATTGTGCTAAACACATGAAAGCAAATTTCATATAAATATATACACCCTAGTGTACTTTGTTTTTCTTAAACGGTACATGCACATTTATATATTTACTAAACATGAATTAGATCCACATTACGAAGCAACTAGAAGATGCGACATGAGTGCTAACCACGCATTTTTCTTCCACATAAAAAAAAAGGAAAAAAAAAAATACATGTGGCTGATGCATCACATGACGCAAAATGAACATTTGTGACAGCAATTAATAAGTGTTGACCCGCCAAATTTCTCTTTTATGACTCAAACTACATTCTCGAGCCACGTATATAATAAATACATAGAAAAACCAAGCGTATAATAAAGAAATACTTCACGTTTGCAGGACGCCAGGGCTTTGCGACTCCTAACGCAATGGTTGCCGTGCAACATGCCCCAATCCATCACCAAGGGGAACCCCGTAGTTTCTGATCCAGGCAAATGGTGATTTAAATGGATAAAAAAAAAAAATAGAACTCCATATATAAGTGATTTAACTTATATCCACCCGAATTTCACACCGAATGAAGATTCAACGGATGATATGGGAGGAAGTTCACATTACTTTTTTTTTAAAAGAATTCCTTGGATGGCCATATATGGAGGACACTTAAAATGTCGATTCACCCTCTAAAATTTGAAGCATCATGATCCTCGCTAATTTTAATGATCGGATCCAATTCAAACCAAGAACTAAACTAAATCGGCTTGACTGGATTGGTTCGGGATTGGTTCAAGATTGGTTCTAGGGAAGTCAATTGCATTCCCATTTTTGAACCTCGATATAAGAGCATTATGAGCCATGTCGGTAAATCAAGTAACGCTAGAGATATGAAACTTTGCAAAGTTAATTAGTTAAGTGAAGGGACAAACTGCAAAGTGTTTTTGACATCTCGCTCATTCGAATTTATCGACTTCTAATCATCTAGGAACCCATTATTTCTGTGGATCCCCAACGTAATTCAATGAGCTATCGTTCTCCAAGCCTTGGCAAAAGAAAAGAAAGAAGTATTCCCGTCCCAAGTCAGCAGTGCTCTGCTGCTTTCTTATTCAAGGACTTGTGGGAAAGCACGTTTGCAACTTTCGAGCTAACTAAAGCGCATTTGCCCTTTGCCCTTAAAAAGTGGCACGTCCATTCATGTTATTGGCCTGCCGAAAGGACACCAGGTTGTAGAAAAATCATCTTCCCACTTGCATCAGAACATGCACCGGAGTAGTGACCGTCGACCTAACATCAAATTCCAAATACCTTCCAAAGGGGCAGTAGCCACAAGGGCCGCCGGGCATGGCTTTTTTTTTTGTTTTTTAATTTAGCACAGTGACACGTGACTCTCTCGCTTTATAAAAGCGCCAACGTTCGCACTTTGAAGGCGTGGGGGGCTCCTCCAACGTGTCGTGTGCGTCTGAATCCATTACATCTTGGGCTTTTAGATCATGCGGGCCCCTCATGAGATGTATAGGCAATTAGGCATCAGTGGGTTAGATACGATGGGCTCACATGTGGTTGAATGACCTTGGAAAAGCTCGTGAAGCGCTGACTTTCATATGTAGAGAGAGCGGACAGCTTCCAATCGTTTGGATTTTTTTTTAAATGTGTAATTTATTGCTTAAATTACAATGATCCCGTCCAATCTTTCTCTTCATACGAACTCGAGATTCGAGAGATGCGTTACCCAATAACTTGACTCAGAGTTACTTTTGACGGCGAATAAGATTCTAGTTGATCCTAGGACCACACCTTCAACATGACGCATCACTTTGGCTTGGAATCTAGCTACATGCCTACGAGGAATTCCAAGGTGTTTCCGATTACTCTCACTCAATTGAATTATGGAAGTGAGATTGTTATCGACAGTCAAAATTTGTCGAGAGACAGAGGCTGAGAACACGGGGGAAGGTAGAAAGAAAAACCTTTCCATCGCCATACACGACCACGAAAACGTGTTTGTAACCTCACGATCTGTACCTAATGCAATACATGTTTTTTGGAATTCAGCATCTAGCGGTTCCCTCTTCCACAGTCATATTATATAGATCACGCGTGCATGTGGCCCATTGCGAATTGTAAATGCAGCGGTATAACGTCGTGTGCGCGAATTGCTTCTCATTCTTATCGAAAAACACCTGTCCAGAAAAAGGGCAAAAGAGGAGAAAAGAGAAAAGACACAGAAGTCCCCTTCGAAGATTGGCCGATGATGCTCTTCTCATTTCCACATGCCACGTTGACTCTCTCTAGGGGGGCATGCGCCTTTTCTCGAACTATATAGACAACTGTGCTCTGTGCTTCAAGACCTACATAACATTCAAACTCCATAATTCTAGAGAGAGAGAGAGAGAGAGAGAGAGAGAGAGAGAGATGAAGCCCTGTGCAAGGAGGCCAAAGGTGATATTAGTCCCCTATCCAGCGCAAGGCCACGTCACTCCCATGCTCAGGCTAGCCTCCATCCTCAACTCCCACGGCTTCGACCCGGTGCTCGTCACACCGGAATTCATCCACCGCAGGATCTCCCCCTCGGTCGATCCGGCGGCAGGGGCGGGGGAGGTGATCACGTTCTTGCCGATCCCCGATGGCTCGGGTGCCAGCAACAGTGTGCCCCGCGACTTCTTCTCCATCGAGAAGGCCATGGAGGATGTCATGCCCGTCCACCTCGAGCGGCTCCTAAGCGAGCTCGACGTGGCAGACAACGGGGTGGCACTGATGGTGGTCGACTTGCTGGCCTCGTTCGCGATTGAGGTGGGGAACCGGTGTGGGGTCCCAACCACAGGGTTCTGGCCCGCCATGCTCGCGACCTACAAGCTGGTGGCAGCCATCCCGGAACTGGTCCGAGAAGGTCACATTTCCGATTGCGGTGAGTCTCGATCGCTCTTCGTTTCGGTCCATGCACTCCGCTTTATTCCAATTCATATTATTTCACTTCTTTCTATGCAATACTATGGTCTTGTATATGATTTCACGAACACATCTAACATAATTGAGTTAGGTTACTGGAGAATAATCCAGCCCCTTCTTTCTCAAATAACGGACACTCGTATTACCAAGCTAATTCCTGAATAAATGATCAGAATTTTGGTACTTTCACGAAGGTATAATAAATGAGGAAAAAATCACAGCTAACTTTATATAGAAAGCTGTAATATAATATTGCATCTATTCTTGTTATCTAGCTACAAAGACTCAAGAAGAAGATCAAATTAATCCATTTCATCTATATCACATATCTATCTGTAATACATATTCAGGTCAAACATAAATTTGTCTCACCCCCAAAATGAGGTAACATGAAAATTGTATAGTGATCTTTATTTATTTTAGAATATAATTGCCTCATGGAATTCATAAGCTTAAATGGAATGGACAGAGTTTAGAGGACTATTCATATATATATATATATATATATATATATATATATATATATATACACGCATGAGTTGTTGAGTTCTACTAAACTTTAAGTTAGCAAACTTGACTTTTCCAAAGAAATAATGGGCCGCACATGCCTTCCATCTCAAATGAGGATAGATTGTTTCCAGGGTCAACTTCACTAATACTTGATAAAAATAAAAATAAAAATTAACAATGGTATTGTCGGGAAATCTATTTCGTCCGCGTACGATCCAATCGCGTTGCCTAGTTTTTATATACCGATTGACTACGAAAACAAATAGTTATATCTGGAGCATCAAAATAACAATTGCGACAGACGAATGTCACACACGTTGTGCCCACTTTACAATACGCCCTCTCCACCGTCAAATCTACATATAGCTTAGCACGAATATATTCTAGCATTTTGGACAGTCCAAAGATTATTTAGCTTATCTCTATGCGTTACTAATGTGGTGCTCCACGTAGCCTCATCGTTGTCCCATCGAATTCGCCTTTCTTCGAAGTGAGAATTTTGGAATAACCTGGTTTAGAAAATCAGCGAGAGATCCTAGAAAGCAACGAAACCGGGTCCTTGGACTGTCCCTTGAAGACCACGATACCACGTGCCACGACGATTTCGCAATCTTTCTTGAAGACCTAAAACGATGATGATTTACAACCCTAATCTTGGATATCGATTTTGCGAGATGTGACCACGTTGAATGAGTACTTTGTATTTCTGAAGTTGATTCTCACGTGCAAACGTGCGAAATGATGTGCAGGGATACCCCGGAAAGAAAGCGAGATACGTCGGAACCCCTCGTTGACCACCCAAGATCTACCGTGGCTGATCGGGCCGGTCAACTCCCGGAAAGCAAGATTCCGGTTCTGGACTCGGGCTCTGCACCGGTCGGCGTCCCTCCGGTGGCTCCTTGTCAACTCCTTCTCCGAGGAGGACGATGAAGCTGAGATCCAGTGCTTCCGAGACTACCCGACGATCGTCCCCATAGGCCCGTTGACCAGCCCGTGCCCGTTGACAAAGAACACTAGTTTCTGGGAAGAAGACGCCACCTGCCTGACCTGGTTGAAGAATCAAGAACCGGACTCGGTGATCTACGTCTCGTTCGGCAGTTGGGTCAGTCCCATCGGACGTGACAAAGTCGCCAGCCTCGCCCTCTCGCTCGAGTCTACGCAGCGGCCCTTCCTGTGGGTGCTCGGACCGTCATGGCGCGAGGGCTTGCCACATGGCTTCTTGGAGAGGGTCCGCAGCCGGGGAAGGCTCGTGTCATGGGCCCCGCAAATGGAGGTCCTGCGGGACCGCGCGGTTGGGTGCTACTTGACGCATTGCGGGTGGAACTCGACAGTGGAGGCGGTGCAGTGTGGGCGGCGGATGCTGTGCTGGCCTGTGGCGGGGGACCAGTTTGTGAACTGCAAGTACATCGTCGAGGCTTGGCGGGTTGGGGTGAGGATGGCAGGGTTCGGGGAGAGGGAGGTCGAGGACGGAGTGAGGCGGCTCATGGAGGACGGTGAGATGGGGGAGAGGTTGGCGGAGCTGAAGGAGAGGATGATGACGGCAAAGGCGAACTCGAGAAAGGTGGCGAATATGGCAGGCTTCGTTGAAGACCTCAGGAGAATAACGGAGGATGATTCTCTGTAATAAGTTGGAAACAGTAGTCGTTTTTTGTTAGAGTTGTCTTGCTAGGGTTTTTAGTTGATCATCATTGTGTAACCATGCGAAAGTCCGTAAATCTTGAGATAGTATGGGTATGTGCAGTACTTTCTATTTTGCAGTAGCAGTATTTTCTGAGGAAAATTTGTAGCAACTATATCTGTTCAGCGCACGGATAATATATCACTAAGGGTGCGAATGGTAACGTTTCTGTTCTTTTTTTGTTCTAGGGAACAGAAACAAAAAAAGTGTTTCTGTTCCGGGGAACAATTTTTGAACAAAAGAACGCGTTTGGTAACGTTTGTTCTGGGAATAAAATATGAATAGAAACACGTTTGGTAAATTTTATTCTTTTAGGGCGCGTTTAGTAACGATTCTGTTCCCGGGGCTGATTACGATCGAACCGATTCTTTTTATTCATTCTTAACGATTCTAAGCATTTTAAGCTGTTTGGTAACGAATAAAATTTCGATTCGGAATAAAATTTATATTCTAATTCTTTTTAATTACCTTTTTAGATGAATGTAAATTTGATATTCAATTTTCATAAATCATTCACTGATCAATTATATTTTTATAGTAAGTAATCAAAATATTAACTAATCAATTTTTATTAAATAGTAAATAATAAATAATAAACCATAGCATAAACTATACTAATATCCCTAAAATATGTAATAAATATAAATACTAAATTATAATATAAAATTAAATATATATATATATATATATAGCAAATATATATTTCAGAATAGGAAGAAATTAAAATAAAATATACAAATCAAAAATAGATAAAAATAAAATGAAAAATTGTTATTATTTTAAATTTGGTTTTCTTAGAATTTCAATATTATTTATATTTAGGAGAAGAGTTTTTTTTTTTTTTTTTTTTTTTTTAATCATGGTGATTTCTCATTATCAATTAATAGTTACTTTTATATGATTAAATATCTAATCCATTTTAAATTTCATAAAGGTACTCCATGTTAATTTTAATTTAGCCAATATACTTCTCTCTCTCTCTCTCTCTCTCTCTCTCTCTCTCTCTCTATATATATATTCACTTCCCCAAAACCGAACAATCAATGTTTAAGAAGATAAAACTCTTCAAACTAATAGGACTCTTTGAAACAAAGAAAAGGCTTTAACGAGAAACTCATCATTACAATCCATAAATGAATAATAAAGTAACGTAGTCCATTGTTCAACTTTGAATATTGGCTTTAATAAGTCAATAATTAAAAACAATATTACAAAGATCGGAAACATAAAGTTATTAAATCTCCGGCATATTATAATCCCTTGCCATTTGATTTGCAATACTTGTCCAAAGTATGTTTATCTCCATTGCTTCCTCATTTGATTTATCATCTACAACATCCACTTCTGTAGTTCCATATGGGTACTCTGGATCTCCATATTGGGAAAAGTTTCTGTCCATCCTGTCTTGATCACGAATATAATTATGAAGAGCACAACATGCAATTACAATAAGTGCTTGCTTTTTCATTGTAAATGGAGGCATGCGTCTCAAAATGGTGAAGCGATTCTTTAATGCCCCAAATGACCTCTCAATGACATTTCTTAAAGAAGAATGTCTATAGTTGAATAATTCTCTTGTTGTCCTTGGCCGTTTTCCACTCCCCTATAATCGTTCAGATGATACCGTTTACCTTTAAATGGAGTTAAAAATCTTGCTGCATAACCAGAATCTACCACGTAGTATTTGCCTATAATATATATATATATATATATATATATATATATATATATATAAATTAATTATGATATACAATGATGAAACAATCATAAAATGAATCTTTCCTTATAATCAAATCATATACCTGGTGGTGGTCGAGGAAATTGCAATTGAGGAGTCGTAAGTGCCGCCGAAAGCACTCGACAATCGTTGGCAGATCCTTCCCACCCAGAATATACGAAAGTAAATTTCATATCAAACAAACAAACACATAACACATTCTGAGTGGTATTTCCGCTTCTGCCTCTATATGGGATTTGCTGAGATCTGGGAACGGTAACATCTACATGGGTGCCATCAATAGCACCTACGCAATCCTGTGAATTTATTTCGAAAAAAAAAATCATGTGAATATATGAAAATTCAAAAATTATCAACTACATATATTTGATGATCCACAATTGATATGAAAACTATACCTTGAAATATCGTGCATGGTTAGGATTCATGAGAATTTCCGGTGGAACAACATCAAATGATGGTGCTTTGATAATCTCTTTAGCAAGTTTGAGAACTGCTTTCAACACTAAATTAAAATACGTGCTGATTGTATGTCCTAAACGTTGAAATCTCTCACATAAATCTCTAGTTGAGTTATTATGACCAACCAAAGATAAGAAGATCCCAACTTGTTCATCTATCCTGACATACCGACTATCTTTCAACCAACCTCTTATCCTCATCAAATCACATAGGTTAAGAAAAACATGCCTCTCCATCCTGAAGGCTTCATATATTCTATCTGAATGTCCACAAATAAGCTCTCTCATCCATTCCGGTCCCGATAGATTGCTGTCCCTAATAGGTTCTTTCGTATGCACGGACATATCCATCGCAACCATGCATAACCATCCTATCAATATGTCAAGATTACCGTCATCCAAGAATTGGTCAACTGATTGTACTTGCTCATTAGATATGCTATTTGATCCATCTTCCATAGTACCTATATCATCACACAAATATAATAACATTAATAAAGAAATATGAAAAAAAAATCCAAACACGCTCTTAACAATTTAAGTTCTAAAGTAGAAGTAGATCAAATATAAAAGTCTCACATAATCCATATTATCCATACAACAACACAAAAGAGTTTGAACAACTTCATCACATAGATAAGTGAAAGCACATGCAATCCATAAAACACATCTCAACATCTACAATAGATATTGAAGAAGTCCATGTCTCCTTTCAGCTGGTGTTTTGATGAAAGCCTATCTCCATACAGTACTATCACATGCTCGTTCCACTGCTTTGTTGTACATATCTTGGTCCAAGTCATTCATATTAACCAGAATATCAATCACAACTGATATGGAGTAAGGGTCTTCAGGTGGTGGTGGTGGTGGTGTGACTTGTGAGCTAACAGATTCACTCACAGATTGACTTGACCTAGCTTTGAGCATGTCTTGAATAGCTTTGCATGTGTCTGCAATATCAAATGAGGGACTATTTCTTCTCCTCTTGACGTTTGGAGTCCTATCCAACCTGTGCTTGTTATGAATGGAAGTGGAAGTATATTGGGATGTAAAAATGTCCTCATCAATTTGCTGATTAGCTAAGTCCTCTGGATCACCGGTTGCATTGCCACCACCATTGCCACCATCCTCTGACAACGTCACATCTTCGGCATTTCCTGTGGCATGATCTCCAGTAGCATATGTATCACCAAATACAATGCACAGTTCAGGATATTGAGGAAATCCATTCTTTTTGAATTTTGCCCAGTAATTATTATCCTGCAATTGTAACAATAATGACATATGTCAATAACATAATCAAATCTTCTAAAACTTACATTTATTATAATATAAAAATGATTGAAACTTAAAACATACCTTGATGTGAGAGTCCCAAATACTTGGATCGTCAACAACAACTGTGCCATTCACATTGTCCCAGCCAAAGCCAAATTGTGAAAGGAGCTTCTTAAAACTACCATACTGCCTTTTCAGTTTGTTCACTTTATTCTTCAACTGCAAAAGGTTATATTGGTATCCTGACTATTTATTGAATTCAGCTCGTATGTTATTCCATCCTACTTTGTTAAAAGTAGTAGTCGTGCGATTTCCCTTTTGAACCTCCTCAACCAACAATCTTACAAACAAGTTGGTTAAAGGCTCAGTCCATTTTGCATTGAACACATCTTTCTGGGATGCCATTTTACCTTGATTGAGCATCATATAAATTAATTGAGATGACACTTAAAACTATCATGGAAGATAAAGTGTAACTGGGTAAGTAGGGAAAAAACAAAAAAGAGGCTCCAATGAAACTCACTCGATATGGCTTCTTGTTCAAATGCAAACCCACAACTTCAAACCAACAACTTCCAGCTAACCTGAAAAATGAATCAACAGCCTGGTAAAAATCAAATGAGAGGAACACTTTGAGGAAACAACTCAAAACAATATTTCAATATATTTCTAACATCCTACGTGAACTGAAATGCCTTGCTCGCCATTTTGAGGATAGTTAAGGATTTGAAGGTCTGCAAAAGTAAAGGAGGGAAGCAAGCAGCAGCTCTCGGCAACTTGTGTTTCACACAGATGAAAGTCCAATAAAACATAACTTGTGTTTTATCCAAAAATACCCGAGTGCACCAAAGGCAGCTTAGAGTTTTTACGATCAAGTGGGCTGCCTTGGCTACATTTTACAAGAGGCATAAACAGTGTGAAGGGATACCCAAAAGAACAACCTCCTAAATTAGCTAACTCATGAACTACGAATTTAGTGTAACAACAAATGAAGGATGCCACAGCAGTTGAAGTCTATTGAGCCGAAGCAACAACAATTTAGGAATACATGTTGGCCATTGACAGCAACAAACCATTAAGTTGAAAAATTTCTCTTACTTTTATTTCATGATCAGAAAAAGTGTGAGACTTCAAAACAAAGAAATTACAGTTTAAGTGTTTCTCTAGTACAAATAATGACAAAAATAAAAAAGATTTTTATCGCTCATAATCCTGGCCCCTTCCTCTGTCAAAACAGATACTGTTTATTTAGCATTTTCACGGCAATTTGCTCGTGAGTTTTCTTGCCCTCTATTTCCAAAAGAACTCTCCAAGTTGACCTGATATAGCTCTGTCAAACAAATCAATCCAACGGAAACTATGAATCCGATTGAGTGAAAATTGCCCTGATGGACATAAAAACAGAATGGGAATTACCCTGTCCAGGAAAAGATTCTTGCCCACCGCTTTTCTAAGCCGCGCCTGCTGCAGTTCTTCCTGTAAAATCGGCGAATGAATCACTCTTCAAATGAAGCACTATAGATGAGTAGATCAAACTTCAATTCACACTTGATCAACTTGCATCATGCAACTAATGCTTGTTAGAACACGATAATGGTGATTACGGTAACTCGATGTTTTTTTTTTTTTGTTAAAAAAACAATTACTCGATGTTCTACGACGTCAACTCAAACTTCTTTGCACTTGCTCTGGCGAGACCATAAACTACTCTCGCTCTTTAATTAGGCAATTCTCTTTGTAAAATTTCGTAAGTAATTCGACAAGTTATAGGCCTAAGCTTATCAATCTCGTGGGCCCGATTGTGCTTCTACCTACACATATTCAACCACTCCACAACTCAGACGGTAAGGAAAGCCCCAAAAATGCTACATCACCTTGTGGATCACGCCGTCGTCAATAATCGAGCCGCTCAACTTCTTATACAGCTCAAGCAGCGCTTCGATCTCGTTGATGGAAACTGCAGCAGAAGGGAAACAAAAAAAAACACAACAGAACGATGCCCAATCAGCTCAACGTTTCCGGCTAATCCTTCGTCATAGAACGACAGTACAGGAACGGATGGAGAGAGAGAGACATGGCGTGTTCTTTGCGATGCGGGAGAGTTCGTCGAGGCTGTTGGAGTGCCTCTGACTCAGAGGACGGTCGGAGACGAAGCCGAGCGATCGCTCGGCCAGAATCGGCGAGGGCGCCCGCCGAGCGACCCCTCAGCTAGCTCGAGGGCGCCCGCCGAGTCGGGCCCGAGGGCCGCTCGCCGAGCGACCCCTCGGCCAGCTCGGCGAGGGCGCACGCCGAGTCGGGCTTGGGGGCCACTCGCCGAGCGACCCTCGGCCGGGACGGCGAGGGCGCCCGCCGAGCGACCCCTCGGCTAGCTCGACGACGGTGCCCGCCGAGTCGGGCCCGGGGGCCGCTCACCGAGCGACCCCTCGGCCAGCTCGACGAGGGCGCCCGCCGAGTCGGGCTTGGGGGCCGCTCGCCGAGCGATCCCTCGGCCAGAATCGGCGAGGGCACCCGCCGAGCGACCCCTCGGCTAGCTCGACGACGGCGCCCGCCAAGTCGGGCCCGGGGGCCGCTCGCCAAGCGACCCCTCGGCCAGCTCGGCGAGGGCGCCTGCCGAGTCGGGCCTGGGGGCCGCTCGCCGAGCGACCCCTCGGCCAGAATCGGCGAGGGCGCCCGCCGAGCGACCCCTCGGCTAGCCGACGAGGGCGCCCGCCGAGTCGGGCCCGGGGGTCGCTCCTGCCAACCGACACAGACGAAGAACCACGCAGACGAAGAACCACCGCAAAAGGAACTCACCTTGAACAAGCAGCTTCAACGATGAAGAATCAGCAGTCGACGTCGCCGTTCTTGAGGAGCTCGCCGTCACCGTCGCCGTCGCCGTTCTTGAGGAGGGAGAGAGTGAGACTGAGCAGAGGAGATGAGAGGATGAGAGAGTGGAGAGGACGACAGAGTGACGAGAGAGTGGAGAGGACGAGAGACCGTCGAGCAGAGGAGCAGAGCACGTAAGATTTGGATTCTTTTTTCTGATTCTCGGCAGAGAATCAAATTTTTTTAGATTCTCAAATCTTGGCTAAAACTGTTCCCGGGAACAAAAATTTTACCAAACGCGATTCTCGTCCCAAACTGATTCTGGGAACAAAAAATCAGAATTTGATACTGTTTGGCCAGTTGCCAAACAAAAATTTATTGTTTCTTTTAATTTTTTAAACATTTTTATTTTATTTTTCATTTTTTCCTTTCTTTTTTATTTTTTCTTTTTTTGGCCGGTCACCGGCCTTCGGCGACTCAGCCGATAGGGCCGGTAGCGTCGCCTAGCCACGGTGAGGCTTGCCGGCCCTCGGCCTCGCCTTGGCTGGGCAAGCTCGGCCTCGTCGGGGGCCGGCGAGGCTCCGGTGAGGTCGCCAACTCTCGACGGCGTCACCGGCCCTCGACGGCCAGTTGCCGGCCATGGCCGAGGCCAGCGACCGGCGAAAGAAAAAGAAGAAAAAAAAAAAAAAAGAAGAAAAGAAGAAGAGAAGAAGAGAGAGAAGAAACGTTTCTTCGTTTTTGTTTCTAGAACAAGAAACAACAATTTGTTGTTTCTTTTTTTTTGTTCTTATTTTGTTCGGAAACAAAAAAAAAAAAAAACAAAACGCAACCAAATGCGTTTCTGTTCTTTTTTTGTTCCCGGGAACAAAATCTGTACAGAAGTGTTCCAAAAATGTTTCTAAGAAACGTTTCCATGCACGCCCTAATAGTCCCACAATGTGTTTTTTTTTTACACGTTAACGTCAGTACTTTCGACTGTACTTCTCCTATATGTTCATAAACTGAAATTTTCACATAAATCGAATGGACACCCTTTGACCTTATACGTTATTTACATGAGGCTGTGAATTTTGTACTGATCAATTTTTTGTGATTCAATGTTTGGATAATTTGGTTTTGTCCATCATTCTTCATTAGAGCCAGCAGTCCATCTGCGTTCCATCAAATTTATGTGTGGGAGGAGCATAGGAATGGCAAAGATTTATCCCATGAATCGAATTTTCTACTGTGCAACCATGTATGGTGAAGCTGCATAATAAGTAAAAGATTTGGTGGGATCACTGCCAACTATTCAAAAAACTTAAGCTATTAGATGGTGGCGCGATTTAATATTTAATTATTCTAACACTTCCTCCCCCCCCCCAAGCTTAATCTAGTCTTTTTGCCTAGTACTAGGCATGACAATTCAATTAAGGAGGCAACTGAGGCCTAGAAAGATTCAAACTCATGACCTCTGGCTTTATTATCATGAAAATTTTTTGGGACCATTGCCAATTATTTTAAAAGTTTGAACTATTAAATGATGGCATAATTTAATATTTAATTATTCAAAAAATGAGGGTTGACCACACAATTTATCGAATATATGTGGTTGATGCACTGCATGACGCAAAATGATAAGAGTTGACCCCTCAATATTTTGATGCTACAAAGTTCACCATCCAACCACGCATAAAGAGAGGCAGGATTGGAAAACAATCATGCTTCACATTTTACACGCAAGAGCTTGTGATTGCCAACGCAAAAACAGCCGTATAGTACGCCCCACCCGAATCTCACAAAGAATACAAATTCAATGAATGAAATGGAAGGAAAATCATTACTTTGTTTAGTTTTTTTCTTGGCCAACGTCACATATAAGGAAAAAAAAAAGTGAAATGTTTCCCTAGTTGCCAAAGATTTGATATTCAGGTTTTGGCGTTAGTTAATGATATATATTCTCTAATTGATGTGGATACATAATTTCCCTGTATTGAATTCCTAAATGCACTACGAGAAGAAAAAAAACTACTAAATGCTCGATCTTGTAATTTTTTTTCTGGGGCAATCTCATATGGAGGACTTTTCAAATGTTGATTCACCCTCTAAATTTTAGAAGATTATAGTCGTAAAATTTTGTGAGATCACTACCAATTGTTTTAAAAGCTTAAGTTGCTATACGAAGATGTTGTTCAATATATAAATATTTTATCACCCTCCTCTCACGCATTAGCTCAACTTTGGCCTACGATTATATGAGGAAATATATAACACAAGAGGCAAATTAGGAGTCCAGAAAGATTTAAACTCAAAATTTCATGTTTTGATATCATGTAAAGATTTTTATGGAACCTCTACTAATGTTAGATAAAAGCATGATTTAGAATTTGAATATTCCAACAATGGTCCCTATGAATATCACGATATAATAGCATCAGAATCCACCTCGGTACCATTCAATAAGTAAAGCAATGCTAGGAGTATAAAACTTACAAAGTTGATTGATAAAGTGATAGACCAAGAGTTTTGATACATCTCACTTATTTAAATACCATCACTTTGACATCTAATTTATTCGAAATCCAGTTTCATGTGTATTTTCTTAAAAATCTTCATTTAAATACTCCAAGCCAGGCAAAAGGAAGAACTATCCTTCCCCAAGTCAACAGTGCACTGCTCCTAGCCAATGAACTTGTGAAAAGCATTCGACCAGAAAAAAACAAAAAAACTAGTGAAAAGCACATTTGCAACTTTGGAGCTAATAAAGTAAGACAGTTTTTCATATAATTGGCACGTCCAAAGTAAAAGTAGATTGTGACTTGCAATAAAATATCACAACGTGTGGAAAATCATTTTCCATGCGCACGCATGAATGAGATCCCACTAGTGCGGTAGTGCTCATCAACCAAACATCGATGCTACGTATCTCTTCCGAAGGGGACAGTAGCCAAAAAGCGCAGGCCTGGCCTTTCGAACGCCACTATGCTTTCTGGTAAAGCGAACATACTCTCTTGTCACACACGAGATGCTTTTGGACGCACTAGGCACTTGGCAATTCAATGCATTTCGGCCTTTAAATTATGCGGGTTCTACTTGGGCCCACAAAAATGCAACGGGCTCACATTAAAAATGATTGATTCTAGGATAGGTAGGTTAATTAAATTCCCAATTTTTTAAACCCTAAAACCTACCTTATTTGCTCGAAACCGGTTCTAGAACCTACCTTGTTTTTCTGATCCAATTCCAAAGTCTACTCAAGAAGCTGTTTTATTTTTTTCCCTTTTTTTCGTTTATTTTTTATAACAAAATTATACGAAACTTTGAATAATAAAACAATCCAAAGTAAAAAATTCATAACAAAAATCCCTATCTGCAAAAAATGCATAGTCATATACAATTATAAATGCTAAAAAATTCAAACATGTAACATAGAACATAAATGGGAAAATTACACAAATAGTCCCTATATTTTCACTCAATGTCCAATTTCGTCCCTGAACTTTCGATTGGCTCAATTTGGTCCTTGAACTATTGATAAAATGTCCGATCTAGTCCCTAAACTTTCGAATTGCTCAATTTGATCCCTGAACTATTAATAAAATGTTCGATTCAGTCCCTGAACTTTCGATCGGCTCAAATTGGTCCCTGAACTATGATGAAATGTCCGATCTAGTCCTTCGTTACTATTTTTCTTTTTTTCCCTTTTTTTCCCTTTTTTTTTCCTTTTCTTCCTTTTTTTTTTCCTTTTCTTCCTTTTTTTTTTTTGCTTTCCCTCCGCCGGCTCCGGCGGAGGGCCGGCGTCCGGCGAGGGGCCGGCGAGGGAGCCCCTCGCCAGATCGGCGAGGGCCCCTCGCCGGCGTCCCTCGCAAGCGGGCGAGTCCCTCGCCGGCGTCTGCGAGGGAGAGCCCCTCGCCGATCTTGCGAGGGAGCCCCTCGCCCGACGCCGGCGAGGGGCTCTCCCTCGCACGGCCCCTCGCCGGCGTCTGCGAGGGAGAGCCCCTCGCCGGCGTCGGGCGAGGGCGAGGGCGAGGGGCTCCCTCGCCGGCGTCCCTCGCAAGCGGGCGAGGGGCTCTCCCTCGCAGATCTGGCGAGGGAGAGCCCCGCGCAGATGCCGGCGAGGACGGCCCCTCACCTCTCCCTCGCAGATCTGGCGAGGGGCCGTCCTAGCCGGCGTCTGCGAGGAGAGCCCTCGCCGGCGTCGGGGCGAGGGCGAGGGCGAGGGACGCCGCGCGGGAGCCCTCGCCCTCGCCCTCGCCGACGCGGCGAGGGCTCTCCCTCGCGGACGCCGGCGAGGACGGCCCTCGCCCCGGATCTGCGAGGAGAGCCCCTCGCCGGCGTCGGGCAAGGGGCTCCCTCGCAAGATCGGCGAGGGACGCCGGCGAGGGGCTCCCTCGCCGGACGCCGGCCCTCCGCCGGCTCCGGCGGAGGGAAAGCGAAAAAAAAAAGGAAAAAAAAAGGAAAAAAAAAGGGAAAAAAAGAGGAAAAAAAGGAAAAAAAGGGAAAAAAAAGAGGAAAAAAGGAAAAAAAAGAAAAATAGTAACGAAGGACTAGATCGGACATTTCATCATAGTTCAGGGACCAACTTGAGCCGATTGAAAGTTCGGGACTAGATCGGACATTTTATTAATAGTTCGGGACCAAATTGAGCCATTCGAAAGTTCGGGACTAGATCGACATTTTATCAATAGTTCAGGGATCAAATTGAGCCAATCGAAAGTTTAGGGACGAAATTGGACATTGAGTGAAAATATAGGGACTATTTGTGTAATTTTCCCAACATAAATTATAGAGCTCGAAGAGGAAAGACTAGCGAGGAGTTCCAACAAAAGGTAATGGACAAAGGAGTGCTAAGATTAGAATTTAGGGGAAAAAGAAATTAGGATTTTGGCTTTAGCTTGTAAAACCGATTCCAAAATAGGGTAGTCCGGTTAGGTTCCCAAGTCGGTTCCAACAGGAACCTATTCCCCACTAGTTCCAATGGGAACTAGTTATCGGAATTATCTTTCGGGCGGTTTGGTTAGGTTTTCAGGTAGAACCGGTTTGATTGCACACCCCTAGCTCACACGCACCTGCATCATTTAAAAAGAGTTCGTAAAGTGCTAGTATCTTATAAGTAAATGGAAGGCAACAAATTCACACATGTTAGAATTTCTCTCGATTTTTTTTTTATTTCTTAACTTAGTTATAATAATTTAATTATTGAAGGGACACTTTACCTAATAGGTTTAATCAGAGTTCCTTATATCCATGGTGTGATGTTGAGTACAATTCTACGTTATTATCACCTTCAACCATCATGTCACTTTGCCCCTAATTCCATCTATATGCCTGCAGGGGTTCTTATGATTCATATGTGAGATGTGGATCCTCTAATACGCACAATACTCTCACCCAAGGTATTTAATGAATCTCAATCCTTAATCTAGAGAATATGAAGTTGTTGTCGACAGTTGAATTATGGCGAGACACAGAGCTCGAGAGACACGCACGGGCAAAAGATCTTTTCGTCCCTCTACAAAGTCTCAAAAATGCATTCTAACTTTACAGCCTGTACCTAGTGCATGATATATGCTCTAGAATTCAAAAGTCAAGCGGTTCCCTCTTCCATTGTTGTTATTTAGACTTAAAGAGCTCACATCTATGCATCAACCACGTAACTAATACATGATATATGCTCTAGAATTCAAAATCCCTCTTCAATTATTGTTATTTAGACTTAGAGAGCTCACATCTGTGCATCTACCACATAGCCTCATGACTAGTTTCCCTCTTCCATTATTGTTATTTAGACTTGAAGAGCTCACATCTATGCATCTACCACATAGCCTTATGACTAGTATTCTAGCACAATTATGACATGTCTGCAATTGTGAAAAAGTGACATTGATAGTAACATAATTTTTATACAACGCTTATTTTAGTAACATAACTTTTCAATCTATCGTTTAAGAACTATGACTTCTAAAAAAAAAACATCAACTCGAGAGACAATGATGACTTACCCTGCATGAATGTCTTACGTGGTATTAATTAAATACAAAATCCTCCAACGTGGTTTGCCAAGGAGATGATATCATTGAAACATACCAAACGACGTGGTTTGAGCCTATTCCTTGCCCTAAGTTGATGAGTTGGGGCTAATTAGGTTTCGATTGAAAACACTAGAACCTATTTTCATTTTCAAATCAAAAAAATTGTAGATCAATGAAAAGTCGCTTTTGAAATTGACAGGAGAAGCGGCTCCCAATCATCTTAACAAATCGGACTCTTCCCAAGATGAAGGTGAATATTATTGCTACTGTGGGCTCAGAACTTCAAAAAGCGCATCTTAGACGTATTGAATCCTGGCATGCCAGTATCGATCATTCGGCCGGCGATGTGAGAGGAAAAGCCATAGAATGTAGGTGATAATCGAGACGGAATGCAAGTTGGGGGCACATTCATAAAGGAATCAGACCAGCGAAGGAAGCTGAGGAGGCGTTTGGGTCGTGCACCTTATTGTCACGAAGCACGAATTGCACCAGATCTAGGTAGGATTTATCATCTGAAATATAATTCTAAAGTAACTCTACTCAATATTTCTTTTAGAAAAGTACGCTACATAAATGACCAATTGATAAATGGCACCAAAGTGATTCCGTGACAACACTCGTACCGAAAAAGAGGAAAGGAGAAAACACAAAAGTCCCTTTCAAGATAGCAGCTTTTGCCCATCTCATTTCCACACTGTCCTCCTCCCGGCCCACGCGCCTCAAATTGAACTATATAAACAACTGTATTTCATGACATACATACATACAAACCCCCATAAAATCTAGAGAGAGAGAGAGAGAGAGAGAGAGAGAGAGAGATATGAAGCCGTGCGCAAGGAGGCCAAAGGTAATATTAGTCCCCTATCCAGCGCAAGGCCACGTCACTCCCATGCTCAAACTAGCCTCAACCCTCCACTCCCACGGCTTCGATCCAGTGCTTGTCACCCCGGAATTCATCCACCGCAGGATCTCTCCCCCGGTCGATAGGAAGACGGCGGAGGTGATCACGTATGTCCCAATCCCGGATGGCTACGGTGCCGGTGATGGCACGCCCCGCGACTTCTTCTCAGTCGAGAAGGCCATGGAGGACATCATGCCAGTCCACCTCGAGCGGCTCGTGAGCGAGCTCGATGTGTCAGACGACGGCGTTGCGCTGATGGTGGTCGACTTGCTGGCCTCATACGCAATCGAGGTGGGGAACCGGTGCAGGGTCCCGACTGTGGGGTTCTGGCCTGCCATGCTCGCGACCTACAAGCTGGTCACGGCCATCCCGGAACTCGTCCGAGAAGGTCACATTTCTGATTGCGGTGAGTCTCGATCGTTCGTCGTTTCAATCCATGCACTTTGCTTTATCCCAAGTCGTTTCATTTCACTTCTTCCTATGCATTACTTCTGTTTTGTATATGATTTCTAGAGAATAAGCTCGATGCTTCTTTCTCAAACAACGCACACTCTTGTTACGAGGCTAAGTCCTGAATATATATATATAACGAAGAACCACTGCTAACTGCTAAGTACGTACTGAAAACTTTAATGATCTAAATTGCTATTGCATCGATGGAAATAAAAGTTTTGTTTTAGCTAGGAAGACACGAGAAGAAGATCAAGCTAATGCATTTTGTCTATCCCATCCATCTATCCTTATTATATATTACCAAGTCAAAAAGGAAATTTGTCCCATCCCCGAATTAGATAATAAAAAAATTGTGAGATGAACTTCAAATTAATAACTGTGGAGTAAAATATTACAACATACAACTCAGGACAATATTATGAACTTGGTCTTCTCTTCAGTTTTAGATACTCTTTCAACCAACTGTAACAGCTGGGAATTTCTTATATTATACAACAAAGTTACATCGCGACACGTTTGTTTATTTTAGAATAGCTGCCTCGTGGAATTCATGAGATTAAAATCGACCGAGTTTGGAGCACTATTCATAAATATATGCAAGTTGTTGCGGTTCTACTAAACTTTTAGTCAGTACAATCGTCTTTGCCGTAGGAATAAAAGGCCCACATGCTTTCCATCTCAAATTAGCAAAGGCTGTTTCCAGGCCGACCATCATTTGATACTACAAAAATCAATCATGGGATAGCCAGGAAATCTTTTTGGTTGCATTAAAATAATACTCGCGAAAGGGACAATGTCACACGCGTCTATTGCAGACAAACATAACATTAACTTAATCGACAAAAGCCCCTCGATTTATTTATTTTTGGGTTTTTTTTTCCTAATACAATCTTGTCGCGCCCTTCTTCTGCTGCACCGCCAATGCAACCTATAATAAAACATGAATATACTCTTGCAGTTTGGACAAGCCAAGATTATTTATCTTATCTTGATTTCATTAATAATGTGGAAATGATAATTTACCATGAGTGCACCTCCCTTCGAAATGATAATTTACAACAGCCTGGTTTTAGAAATCGTGGAGTGACCTATAAAGTGACAAATCTGGTCCTTTGACCATCTCTTGAAGACCACGACACCACGTGCCGTGATGCACGATCCTTATCCAAGACCTAAATGAAGATTATTCACAACCCTCATCTCGACCATGATTGTAATTATTCTATCACGTGTCGTAACATGAGAATGAGCGCCTTGTATCTCTGGCGTTAATTGTCACATGCAAACGTGCAAATATAAATTTTCAGGATTACCACAGAAGAATAGTGAATTACGTCAAAAGCCCACGTTGACTACCCACGACCTGCCGTGGCTGATCGGGCCGGTCAACGCCCGACAAGCAAGATTCAAGTTCTGGACTCGGACTCTTCACCGGTCGGCATCTCTCCGGTGGCTACTGGTCAACTCCTTCCCTGAGGAGGAAGATGAAGCTCTGATCCAGTGCTCCATAGACCACCCGATGATCATCCCCATCGGGCCGTTGACCAGCCCGTCCCCCGTGACCAAGAACCCCAGCCTCTGGGAAGAAGACGACACCTGCCTGACCTGGTTGAAGAATCAAAAACCGAACTCAGTGATCTACGTCTCGTTCGGCAGTTGGGTCAGTCCCATGGGACGCGACCAAATCGCCAACCTCGCCATCTCGCTCGAGTCGACGGGGCGGCCCTTCCTGTGGGTGCTCGGGCCATCCTGGTGCGAGGGCTTGCCGCATGGCTTCCTGGAGAGGGTCCGCAGCAAGGGCAGGGTCGTGTCGTGGGCCCCACAGGTGGAGGTCCTGCAGGACAGCGCGGTGGGGTGCTACTTGACGCACTGCGGATGGAACTCGACGGTGGAGGCAGTGCAGTGCGGGCGGCGGATGCTGTGCTGGCCCGTGGCGGGGGACCAGTTTGTGAACTGCAAGTACATCGTCGAGTCATGGCGGGTTGGAGTGAGGCTGGGCGGATTCAGGGAGAGGGAGGTCGAGGACGGAGTGAGGCAGGTCATGGACGACGGCGAGATGGGGGTGAGGTTGGCAGAGCTGAAGGAGAGAATGATGACGTCGAAGGCAAGCTCAAAAGCAGCGGCTAATATGGCAGGATTTCTCGAAGATCTCAGGAGAATGACGGAGGATGATTCTCTGTAGTTGCTTAGCTGGAAGCTTGGAACAGCAATCGTTTTCGTTATAGTTGTCTTCATAGGGTTTTGAGTTGATCATCATTGTTTAAAGGCTATGCAAAAGTCTGTAAACCTTTTGATGATAATGGTATGTGATGCATGCGTATGTCTTTTTTTCTTTTTCTTTTTCTTTTTCTTTTTTTTTCCTTTTTTGTATTTTCTCTTTTGCAGGATTTTCTGAGCAAAATAGGTATAAACGATATATATTGGCTCAGCATACACATAGGTCATATACAACTACTACTAGTAGTCCTACTTTTTTTTTTTTTTTTACATGAACATCAGCACTTTCGACTATACTTATTCTATGATGTTGAAAATTTTAAATATTCACTTACATTGAATAAGACACCCTTTAACTGTATAAGTTATTTACATTAAGGCTATAAATTTCGTATTGATGGATTTTTCATGCTTCAATTCTCGGGTCATTTGATTTTACCCATCATTCTTCGTTAGAGCTAAGACCGTGTTCAATCAAATTTACACATGGGAGAGGACAGGAATGACAAAGATTTACCCCGTGAATCAATTTTTTGGCTGTGCAACTATTGTATGGTCATAATTAAGTTTCGTTCTTTTCAATAATGGAAAAGATTTGTATTATCATATAATTGATAGAAAAAGAGTAACGGATCAATATTACTCACTTAAAATGAAGTAGGTTCGATAACTATTCCATGAAATAAAAAATATTGAATATATGAGTCTCGCAGCAAGATCTACTTAAGAAAAATAGTCCCCATGATTTTAGTCCATGTCACGTTTAGTTTAGGGTGAATTATACTTAGTGTTATGAAGCAACTAAAGGCTGCATAATGAGGGTTGACCGCACGATTTCTCGAAGTCAAATATACGGGGTTGATGCATCACATAACGCAAAATGGTAAGTGTTGACCACTCAATATTTCTCTTTTATGCTACAAAGTTCATCATCCAACCGCAAGTAAAGGAAGACAAGACCGGAAGAACGATAATACTTCTCATTTGTAAACGCAATAGAGTGCGAATACTAACGCAATAATTGCATATGATACGTCCCAAGCCACTCAATTTCTCTTTCATGCCAGAAGTGATTTTTTCTCTTTTCTCATTTCACCTTTTGTCAATTTGTGATCATATAGTTTGATCATCGAATTAAGGAAGTTGGAGTATCCCATGTCACCAAATTTATGGGATTTATATATTCTTTATATACATAATATACATACTTTTGGGTTGAATATTCTAACAAAAGATTTATAAAAAGAAAAAGATAAAATTTTAAATGTCCATCTATAAGAGTGTTGATTAATTTATTCCCGCCCGAATCTGACATAGAATACAGATTCAACGAATGAAATGTATGGAATCACTACTTTCTTCTTCTTTTTATTGGCTGACGTAATGCTTTCTCAATGAAATATTCAAATATAAGCAAAAATATGAAATGTCTACCTATTAGCCAAATATTTGATATTTAAAAGTTGGCGTTAGCTGATGATATATATTCTCTAATTGCAGATACTTAATTTCCATGTATTGAAATCCTAAATGCTGCACGACAAGGAAAAAAAAGTATTAAAGGCTCCGTCATGTAATTTTTTTTTTTTTTTTTTTTTGAAAACCTCAAATGGCGGACATTTAAAATGTCGATTTGCTCTCTAAAATTTAGAGCATCATGGTTATTAAATTTTATGAAACTACTAGCAACTGCTTAGAAAACTTAAGCTGTTAAACTAAAGTGTTGTTTGATATTTAAATTTTTTTAATACTCTACCCTCATGAGTAGGATAAATTTTGGCCTATGACTAGGCATGTAATTTTTCAATAAGAGACAAGGAGTCTGGAAAAATTTAAACTCAAAATCTCATGCTCTAATATCTTATAAAGATTTTGTGAGACCATTATCAATATTAGACAAAAAAAATAATTTAATATTGAAATATTCTAGTAATGGTCCTAATTTATATCACGATAAAAGAACTTTAGAATCCATATTGGTACCATTTTGTAAGTAGAGTAATGTTAGAGGTACAGCATTCTATAAAGCAAATTAATAAAGTGATGGGACCAAGTGTTTTAATATATCACATTTATTTAAACATTATCACTTCAATGTCTAATTTATTTAAAATCCATATTTATGTGTAATTCTGAAAATATTCATCGAGCTATCCTCCTCCAAGTCTGGCAAAAAAATTATACTTCCCGAAGTCAATGGTGCACTACCTCCAAAAAGACCACAAAAAAAGTTATAAACTATTGTAATTGTGTCAATTCAATTCTAAACTATTATGATAATAGCAATTTAGTCATAAACATTTTCATATTTTGCCAATTAAGTCTATCTAGCCAATTTTGGGTGTAAATTATAGATGTCAATGCCGACAATCCTACCTGATAAAGTCAATGCTAATGTGGACATTTTAATAATATTTTGATAATTTCGATATATTTTTTGTTATTGTTATTTTGCTTGTTTCCTTTCATTTTGGTTGTCTCACCTAGAGTTGGTGGGCCATGAAGGCCCTTAGGGCCCTCGCACCCTCGCCCACAACCGACAAGGCTGTGATGATCCTAGGCGAGGCCATGCCAATGGCATTGCCCAAATTTAAGGAAGACCTTTGCGACCTTACTCGCGGCCAGCGGAGCCATGACTCTTGCCCACCAAAATGAAAAGAAGGTAAAAATTGTCCATGTCATTGGCAATCGTGCCACGTAGTATACAAGTGTACACCTTAGTAATTTTTTTATTAAAATTGGCTGGAATAATTAAATTAGCAAGTCGAGAAAAGGTTTAGACTAAATTAACACACTTAAAATATTTAGTGCTAAATTAGTTCAAGTACAATAGATTTAGATAATTTCAGGCACTTTTTCCGTTCCTAATTCATGAGCATTTGAAGTGCACATTTGTAACTTTCGAGCTAATAAAGTAAAATTTGAGGGCGCCGAAAAAGGGGCGCAGGTTCATATTATTGGCACATCAAAAAGGGAAATTAAGTTGTAGCTTGCGATAAAATATCATTCACATGTGGAGAATCCTCCTCCATGCGCGACAACGTAATCAGTTCCCACCATTGCGGTAGTGCCCATCAACCCACCATCAATTGCACCTTCCAAGGGGGACAAATCCACCTGTCAGAATCCCTCTCGAAGTGGTTTCTTTCTTAATTGAATTATAATGATCTTGTTCAATCTTTCCCATCTTTTGCTAGGGACTATTATCGGTTAAACTCAAGATTCACGAGATAATTTACCGAATAGCTTGAAACGGGGTTCTTTTTGTCCAAAGATTGTTGTCGAATATGATTTTATGTTGATTCTAAAATCGCACCTTCGATGAATTGCGTCACTTTGGCACTGACTTTAATGATTAATATGTGAGACGTGGAATCTCTAACCTGCGTGGTACCCCCTACGTGTATTCAATAATTCTCAATCTTTAGTTTCTGGAATATGAGATTGTTGTTGAACGGTTGAATTATGTCGAGACAGGAAGGCTGAGGGCACCGCGGGGGTAGAAAATATTTTCGTCCTTTTACACAGTAACGAACATGTATTGCAATTTCACAGCCTGTACCTGATACATGATAATATTTTCTTTAGAATTCAAAAAGTTAGGCGGTTTCCTCCTCTCACATCCATGCATCTGCCACAAAAACTTACGAATAGTAAATCTAGCGCAATTACAACATGTGCGTAATTGTGAGAAAAGAATTTTATCGCTTAAGTGCTATGACTTTTAAGAATATGTTCACTTGAGTGATCTAAGCAATTTCCCTTATCTAAAGATCTTACGAGTCATTAATTTCATATAAAATCCTCCAAAATGGTTTGCCCAGGAAATGATATTATTAAAAACGCATAGAACAACATCGTCTGATCCCTTTCCTTGCACCAAATTATGTGCTCTCAACTAGCATAAATGTCGAGGTAGGCAATTGGGATGAAGCAGAGAAAGCAAGGATACCACCAACGGGGAGTGAAGCAGAAAAGCAAGCTGGATAAGGCTGGATTGAGCTGAGAAATCAGGTTCATATACTTGTATTCAATGATCAAGCGCTGCCCAAACCACGAGATCTACATAACATCGAACTCTTTAGCTTCAAAGACTTTTGTCGCATGCATGGCAAAAAAAAAAAAACATAGTCCTTCATTCCTCGGCTCTAATAGTTTACAGGACTATGGATTATGGATCATGCTGTTGCTTATCATTATTAACAACCCTTGACAAACTGTATAGTACTTTACTAGGATGTACATTTGCAATTTTTTTTTTTTTTGGATGAAATACACTTAAACTTTCACTGAAAACCTGAAAATGATCCACAAGAGGTTCCACAGTCATAACAAAGTAGTGACAAAAACAAATAGGTTTAGAAAGCCAACTCAAACCTAGGGAGTTAGAGCAATGGGCCTTTGCCACCTAATCTTCGATCTGGTTTGCATCCCTAGGACAATAGACTAAAGAGACCCCATATTGTTGGGCCAATAGCTTCCGGCAATCTTCTATAATTGAACCCACAATCCATGGGCTTTCATCTTGGCCTAGCATCCACCGCACACAAGAGAGATTGTTTGACCCCACTTCAACCCTTAGATTAGATCCCAATCTAACCGTTGTCATTTTCCTTCCTAGTTTGACCCCAAATCTTCAACAAAGACAACAACCCCTCTCGCAAGGCTAGGGTTTCGGCTACACTCGCTAAGGGAGCTTGAATTTTCTTCACAAAACCAAAGATAAGGACTCCATTGTGATCTTGAAGCACCTCCACGGCCGTAGCCTCACAGGATTTGCTACACCAAGCTGTGTCTATGTTCAGTTTGAAGCTCCCTTTCATCAGCATAGACCACCAAGCTACTATGGTAGCCTCCTTTTGTACCTTGCCTCTTTTGTTGATGTTCCACATCTTGCACAACTTATAATCACTTATTGTCTAGTCTACAATGCACCATGGGTCTAGTTTACAATTCTGAAAAATTGCTGTGTTTTTTGCCTTCCAAATCAACCATAGTATACCCGCCAAGATCGATGACAAGGGAAGGGTTTTCATTGGGACGTAGTCATTACTATACGCCAAGTTGTCCACTTGCCATTTATCAATTCTTGACATGTTGGTAGGTGAGACATCAACATTCAATCAAGAGTCTAACCGCACCTATTTCATCCATTAGTATAGGAGGAGGAGATCTTCAAGAGATTTCGGGACATGTTGACACAGAGGGCATAGATGATTAGGTGCCAATTTTCTCCTGTATAAGTTTTCTTTTGCTGGTAGAGCATTGTTATAAACACTCCAAAAGAAAAATCGAACCTTGAGGTAGTATTCACCATATTTTAGTCCACAAGCTCGTAGGGGGTTGATAAGATGAAGATGCCTGATTTGTTTTTTGTTGTGAACTTAGGAAGCATAACTCGTTGTATCCACTTTTAATTGAATAGACTCTTGTTCTATTCCCCATCCATACCATTTTATCTTTCAAGAGATTCAAACTAAATGGGATTGTTGGTATTTCTTGCACCACATTCTCTTCGTATAGTTTGGTAAGTAACTAAGACTTCCACTCATGTGTCTCTTGGTTAACAAGTCCTTCTACAAGTTTTGGTTCATTTTGGTCTGATGGACCACTAATTTTTCCAAAAGAAAGCCACTTACCCTCTCTAATCCTTATCCTTGTACCATTGCCTACTAGACATCTAAAATCAACCTCGATCATGTCCCTACCCACTAATGAGCTTTGCCAACCCCAAGAAGGCTAGTGGCTCTTGTTGGCCTGCCAAAACTCTCCATGAGGGTAGTATGATCCTTTTATTACTTGACTTCACAGGGCATTTGGTGCTTGTATTAGTCGCAAAGCCCATTTTCCTAACATAGCCTTAATAAAGGCAGTTAAGTCCCCAAAGCCTAATCCTCCCAAATCTTTCCTCATTTTCAAGAACTCCCATCTCTTCAATGGATATCTGCCTTCTCTACACTTTGCTTTCACCAGAAGGATGCAATTTTCTTTTCAATCATTTTGCAAATTGAGATGGGAATCTTGAATATAGACATCGCATATTGTGGCAAGGGTTGGACAACAATTTTAATAAGGATTTCCTTCCTTGCTTTCATAATGAACTTTTTCTCCCACCCTTCTAACTTCGTATTAAACCTCACTAAGATCCAAGTGAACATTTGTTTCTTGGATCACCCTTAGTAAGAGGGGACCCCTAGATATTTGCTTATTTTATCAATGATTGGAACTCTCAGCGAATGCACCATATTTCTCTTCAAGGGCTCAGGGCAACCATTACTAAAGAAGATGCTTGACTTGTTCAAGTTAATAGCTTGTTCTGAGGCATAGCAATATTTGTTCAAAATACTTGCCAAATTTTGGCACTCCCACACCATTCCGTCCAAAAAGAAAATGGCATTATCAGTAAATAACAAGTGCAATAATGTTGAGCACCATCTATTCAGCTTTGTACCCCTCACAGTACCCTCGTTTATTGCCTTGTGTAGAAGAGAAGATAGGCATTGGCCGTAATAATAAACAAGTAAGTCGACAAAGGATCTCCTTGTCCAATACCACGGGAAGGTGAAAACTATGAGAGAGACTCACCATTAACACTGAACACTAAAAGAGACCATAGATATGCATTGTTTTTTTAAGACAACTTGAAACTTCATTTCCTTTTTTTCGATACGCAATTGATGAAGGACTTCTTGGACTACTAAAATGTTATCCTGAATTTGCCTTCCATTTACAAATGCATTTTGTTTAGTGGCAATAATTTTAGAAAGCCAAGGTTTCAAGCAATTAGCCATGACTTTAGATATGATCTTGTAACTAAAATTGCATAAACTAATGGGCCTATATTGAGTGATACATTATGGATTTGCCACCTTTGGGATAAGGACAATATATGTATGATTAAGAGTAGGATCAAACATACCTAACATGAAGAACTTGCAATTTAAGCGATGGACATCATGTTGTATGCTCTCCTAATGATGTTGGAAGAATTGTCCATTAAGCCCATGCCGCGGGAGTCTTGGTTGTGCCCATTTGAAAAACTACTTTTTTTCACCTCTTCCATAGACACTCTTTTCATTAATGCCTCTTTCATTCCCTCTTTAGGAGTATAAGGGCATTGGAAGTTTCTTGATCCTATAGATGTATATAATGACTTAAAGAATGATCCAATATGTAACTTGAGCTCTGATGGCCCCTACTCCATCCGTTATCCTCCACTTTCGGAATAGATATTCTATTTCTTTATCCTTTGAATCATTGTGGTATGGAAGTATTTAGTGTTCTTGTCTCCCCACATCGACCTATTAATCCTAGATCTCATTCTTGAATACATCTCTTCTTGCTTCCATAACTTCTCGATTTTCTCATTGATTTTTTGGATGTCATCTCTCTCTCCACCCACAACTAAACCATTAGTAAGTTCCATTAATCTTCTCGTCCAATATTCTATTTGTTTATGTGCATTTGAAAATTTCAGCCTACTCCACATTTTAAAGCTCCCACCACCTTTCTAGCCTTACTCAAAACTCTATGTGAATATTAGCCTTATCATTCCAAGCCCCTTCCATAATGTCTTTACATTCAAGATCATCTAGCCAATATGCCTCAAACTGAAACTCCTTCTTCCTCTTTAACTTAGATGGGAAAATGGATAGTAAAATTGGACTATGGTATGAGCCCGTAGCCAATAGTGCAAAGACTTCTACCTTAAAGAATAACACTCTCCATTCCATATTACATACCATCCTATCTAATCTCTTTCTAACCAACTCCTCTCTGTCTCTATTGTTAGCCCACATATAAGCACATTCTTTACTCTCGATATCCATGAATTTGCAATCATTTAGCATCTCCTCAAATGTCACCATTCTATAATATTCAGCCTCTTGTTTGCCAATCTCTTCCCATTTAGAGAACCTTATTGAAGTCATCCATACAAATCCATGGAGGCCTATTTTTATTACATATGGAACACAACTTCTAACAAAGGCTAAGTCTTTCCTAGAAGTCAATTGATGCATGGAAAAAAGGACATTCACATTCTTTTTCTACTAGTAAGTTCCCTATATCGTATCAATGAAGTTCTCCATGATTTCCTCTACCTCCACTGTTGCCACTTTGTCCCAACATAACTACTAAGCCTCCAGCCATTCCCATGGGTCAACTGTTACTAAGTGTTGAAATTTCAAATGATTTTTTATTATGTGCACCATGCCTCTTTTATTATTTGTTTACATTAAGAACAACACATTGGATCTTTCTCAATCCACTAAGGCTCTAAGATGCTTGAATGTCAGGGCAGAACCCAAACCCTAACAATTCCAGCCCCAACCTTAATAGGGTTAGCCACTAGAGCCCATTCTTTTGAGTTATCATCGATCAAAATCGAGGTCTCATGAAGCTAAGTGTCATCTAGGGTGTAAGGATTATCCCCTTGAGAATTGTGAGGGTTGTATCATCTCAATTCCTTCGATGTTGGGGTTTTATGGTCCTTTTTCTCTTTCAGTGAACTCTCGAGTGTATTTCAAGAGATACCTCCATCCATGAGGTAGCTGAGAGCAAGAGTTGAGTGCTTTGATGCCTCTTTCCTCGAGTTTCTCTAACCACTTCCTATTAGACCTTTCCCTTCTATTTCAACCTATCCTTTTATTGAATTTCCATGGGTCTCAACTTATTCAGCATTTCCATAGCAGAAGGTAGCACATTGTTGACACCTAAAATTTACCATTTTATTTAGGACTTGATCGTATACGAAATTATGAATTAGTCGCTAAAAAAGGAAGTAAAAAGTAAACTAAATAATTTTCATTAAAATGCACTGTGTATGTTTTCATTAAAATCTATTACGCATAGACATTATGAACATTTACATAACTATCACTAATTATTAAAATTTAAAATTTAAAAAAAAAATCGAAAAATTAAAGAAAAGTAAAAAAAATTCATTGAAAGGTATCTTGTTTTCATTATTGCACTGTGTATTGAATGGTGAATAGTCATTTTTAAATTTTTCCAAAAATTTGTCATCAAAATGAAAAAAAAAAGCAAAAGAAAAAATCATTAATAGATATAAGAAAAATCGAATGGGGCCAAGTATAGGGTTTTTCTTCATGCATGGACTCACCCACCTATCTCTTTTCCTTTTCTCCCTTTTGCACTTGGGTTGGCCCATCTCCTTTTATTTCAACTTGGCCCACGTGCAGGTCATCTTTCTCCCTTCATGCCAACCACGCTTCTACAAAAAGGAGAAAAGAGGAGAGTATGAGCAAAGGAGACAGGGGATTGCCATGGAGCAAATGACAGCATGATCTACGGGTTGGATCAATCTAGACGGCAAGCTAGCAATGGTAGGGGCCATGCGCGCTTGCCGGTTGCCCTTAAAAGAGAGGGGCTTGCTCATTTGTTTAGGGGATTTCCCATTTTGGCCAGAAGGGTTCTTTTGTTGGAGCCAGAGAGCGACAAAGAAAGGGTGAGGGGGAGGAGATGAGTTTTTTTGGTTTAAGCTTCTTTGGTTTTGTTGCCAAGGAGAGCAACATTCTGCAGAGGGTGAGAACTAGAGGGCTTGAAGATAGACACAAGGAGAGAAGGGGAGAGAGCTCAGTTTAGAGAGAGAGAGAGAGAGAGAGAGATTTGAGCGAGTGAAGAGCTGGGGGGAAAGTGATAGCTGAGATAGAACGGAGAGAAAGAGGGAGCCCTAGCCGTGTGAGCTCCATCCGACGATCCTATTGGAATATAATCCAGAGAAAGCAAACTGTTTGTTGTAATCAAAACATCAATGTAAAGAAAACGATAACAACTTTATAATATCCTTCTTTTTATGTAAACTTACAAATCTTGGAGAAAAAGAAAATAAAATATCACTAGAAAAATAACATAAAATTATAGGTGAGGTACGACTATCCGAATCTTCTTAAGGCGATTAGTTCCTGCCAATGGTGCTCCGCACATTCACGAGCTATATCTCCCAAGATACAATACCTCGAATCTGTTTGGATTAGCACTATGCAAATAGGACTCAGTTGAACCGTTTAATTGAATCAGCATACCCAGAAAAATTAGAAGAGTAGAGTAGTATTTCAAATCTCTTTTGGAATTGTTATTTTGAATTGTTCTATCGAAAAACCTTCTAATGAAGTTCTATGCTCTTATCTATTTATAGAGCTTTAAAGTTCATGTATAGAGATACATAAATTAAATAGACACATGTATCCAATAAATTCATAAATTAAGAGATACGTGAATCCAAGATTCATGAATCCGAGACACATGAATTTAAAAGATTCGTGAATTCAATAAATATATGAATTAAAAATATATGTGAATCTAGGAAATTTATGAATTCAATAGATACATAAACATAAAAGATTTATCTTAATTTGTTGGCTTTCATCGATCCATTAACCATAATTATAACAGTTCGGCTCACACAAACTCCGACCCCCCTAGGTCGTTAGCTAGGTCACTGCGTGTTGGCGGTTGTTTGCTAAGGTTTTGTGACTCGGGCTTGAGTCATGGTTGAGTCGGAAAACACTTGTTCAGTGGCGCACACAACCCATTCGATAAAAAGGTTCGCCGATATCTAGTCTCGTTTGGCCCTTTTTGGCCAAAACCGAGTGTCTTCATGTTGATTCGTTCTGTTGAGGTGTCGTTTTTCTTTTATGCCCCAGCGTTGGTTGTTTAGTCGTTTCTCTGTCCCCGCCACTATCATCATCTATGTCGTTTTGTGTTTCTTGCTTTGCGGCCGACAATGGCCGTCCAATGACAAAAGGAAATCGGCGAATAGGTTGGCCGACGAGTGGTGGTCGAAATGGATGCCCGTTGTGGGCGTCGGTGACAACGCCTTTGGAGGATGTTATTGTTTCAGATGGTATGGGTTCGGTTGAAATCCATGGAAGATGAAGTTCGGGAAAGAGGATGCAGGGGAGTTGTCGTAAAGAAGAAGATGGGCATAAAGAAAAAATAAGAAAGAAAAAAAAGTGTAGAAGTGGAAAAAGACAAAAGGGTGAAGAAGACATTCGGAGAGAGAGAGAGGAAGTGACAAATAAAGGTAAAAAAAAAAAAAAAAAGCAAAAGTGCAGAAAAAGTAAAGAAAAAAAAAAAGGAAGAGAGAGAGAAAAAAGAAAGCAAAAGTTGGCTTCGGGAAGGAGGCACAGAGAAGAGGTGCAGTGGAAAAGACAAGATAGGGATAAGACAAAAATATTTAAAAAAATAGAGAAAAAGAAAGTAAAAGTTGGTTTCGGGAAGGAGGAGGCACAGCGAAGAGGTGCGGTAGAGAAGACACTATAGGGATAAGACAAAAACATTAATCTAAATATTAATATTAATATAAAAATGAAAAAGAAAACAAAAAAAGGTTTTACGAAATAGGCTTTGTCCATTTTAAGTTAAGTTCAGGTCATTGAATCGGGCTAGAAAGTTGGATCGGGTTATCAGTCCCAACCCATTTTCTCAAATATAATAATATTAAATATTAAAAATATATTTAAAAATTTCATATTTTCAAAAATTTTCAAAAAAATAAACATTAGAAAATAATAAAATTAAAAAAAAATCCAAAAATTAAAAATTTCAGAAAATATTAAAAATTAGAATTTAAAAAATTTAAAAAAATTTAAAAATCAAGAAAAATTAAAAAAAGTTCTCAGAAAATTCCAAAATTCAAGGAAGTCTAAACATTTCAATAGTAATTAGAAAAATAACAAAAAATTCAAAAAAATTAAAAAAATCCATTTTTTTGGAAAATTCGAAAATTCAATTTTTCTGAAAAATCAGAAAAAAATTCTAAAAAAATTTAAAAAATTAAAGATCATCAAAAAAGGTTAAAATTAATCTTTTAGGTTGTTTTCTCCTAAAAATTGGAAGTCTTTCACTTTAGAGTTATGCTCAAGGTTGACCAAGCCCTTAGGGCTTAAAGTTTTTTCTTTTTTTGGGTAAGTATTAGGGCTTAGAGTTTCGATTGTCCTTAGAGACAAATGTTATTGATTGCGTGATATTGATACATTGATTTTGGCTTCTCTTTAGTCTAGTTAGGATTAGCATTTATCTTTTCCTTAAAGTTAAATATTTGTTCTCTCGTGCAATTTATTTAGATGCTTTCCTTGGCTACTATCTGATATTTTTATAATTGCATATTTGCATAATCACCTCACGTGTTAGTGGGTTGGTCTAAAATTAATCTAAACTGCTTAACAAAATTTCTTTCTAAAATGAACAAAATTAAGTATTAAAATGGTACTAATTAGTTAATTAGTGTAATCAAGTCACTAACCATAGATTCTCTAGTTGCATAGGAAGTGAGATACACTCTCATACCCCCCTTGATTTCTAGTCGACCACAATAGGTTGATGGTGCCTTATTATTACAAAATTCTTATGAACATACCAATGTCATGCGATGTATAAGCTTGGAAGAGCTTGTACTTGACCATGGGTCGTAGGCCCACCTTTTAAGCAATGCCCCTAAATCTATTTCCTTCCCCAAGGGATAGGTCACAACACATGTCATCCAGCAATCCATCATGTCTCAGGGTTTCTAGAATGATTTCGTCCTTAGCCAACTCCAAAAAATCATCTCCATTGAATAATTTCCAAAAGGGATTGGATTCACATGCTTCTACTTTCAATCAATACCCATCGTATCTTGCACTAATATCTTTCAATTCGGGTTCCTTACAAGGTATTTCCTCACAACTTTGGGTAAAGTCGCCTATCTTACTACAAGAATAGCAAAAGAGAGGAAGATGCTTTTTTTTTTTTTTTTTTTTTGGTAAGGAAAGGTGGTGAAGAAAGAGAGAGAAAAAGAGAGGAAGATGTTCATATCTAAAATCAACCCAACACTGGTCATCATCTAAGTTAATCACAATTCCTGACATAAGCAGTTTTGACAACTCTAAAAGTACTCAAGCTTTCCCCACTTTGCACGAGCCACCCTCTTTCGGTTCTAATCTTATCTCCAAAACTCTCCTGACTTTGGAGGACTTTAGAGGCCACCTCTTGCATCGTATTCTCGATAATCCATACTAAAGGCAGGCCATGAACTTGTATCTAGAAAGCACAATGAGTGAAAACATGGTGATAAATGAGTAGTTTGGGATTTAGTTGCTGGATAACAAGTAAATTACTCAAAAAGGACCATGGGCTACCTTCTAAAACTCTCTTCTTATCTCTCTCTGATCCGAATGTGAATGTGAATAAACTTTATTGTAATTGGTCGCTCACCAAATCCTCTAATTTCCAAGCCTTTTTCATCGTAGATAGGAAAGCCTAAAAATTAACTTTAGGTCTAGAGTGAAGTTTCCCCAGTAGGGTCAGATTACATGCTTCCATTTTCTCCCTAGGACTATCCTCAAACACACTGGCTACAGAATCCTCCGACCACATTCTTCCCACATGTTTACAGAGGGCAACGAGTCTACATTCTTTTAACCTTGCATTTCCTATTCTGCTCACTTCTTTTCTGCAACAAGTGTTTAAAAAACTTCTAAGTATCAGAGCCAATAGCTTACCAACGGAGATGACAGCCCCAACTACAAGGGGGCAAGGGGGCAAGTCGCTTCAATGGGTACAACTACCACTTCAACAACTTGTTCAAGACATCGAAAGTCTGGAATTTGATCTTGCCATGATGGAAATACAATATTGCTTCTGACATATAAAAATGGCGGATGAATGGAGCTCTGCATCAAGAGCGACATAGTGGAAATTAGGGTTTAACAAATGATGGGTTTAATGTTATAAATCAGGGTACGGAAGAGGATGATGGGTGATTTGTGCATTGGTCAAGAAATCAAGGAATGATGTTGGGGTTTAAATGTAGTCATGGGATTGGAGGTAACTTGTTGATTACATTGTGGGTAGATGGCTGGGCAAATAAGAGGGAAATGCTACCAGTGGTGGAGAAGAACTTCGAATGGGGCAGGAGAAAGCAGTGATTTGATTGTGTATGGGAAAGATGGAGGTGAAGATGGCTGAGATGATCCCTAGAGGAGCAGTTAAAAAGACAATCCTATCGCCATGGACAGAGAACACTCTCACAAAGGAGAGGGAACGCTCTCACAAAGGAGAGAGAAAACATGTTGCACAAAATTCGGTGACTAAAAGTTGACATTTGGATTTTTAGCTGCCAAGAAGCGAGAAAACATTGAATGCAGCTCTGATTTCAGCTTGGACTAGTCAAAGTCCACTCACCGGACGACACATGTCACCCGATGTCACGCTAGAACCAAAGCCCATTTTGGAAATAGACACACTGAAAATATTTGTCCCTCTCTTCCTGCAGCTTGCTATCTTGTCCCTATCTCTCAGTCAATTTAAATTTACCAAACTCCCTCTCTGTAAGAAAATATTTGGTGGGGCCCCACTAGCTCCTTCACATAATATTTTCTCTCCTCCCATGATAAAATTGGTCCCTATCTCTCAGTCAATTTAAATTTACCAAACTCCCTCTCTGTAAGAAAATATTTGGTGGGGCCCCACTAGCTCCTTCACATAATATTTTCTCTCCTCCCATGATAAAATTGGACGGAAATGGGAACTCTCTCTCTCTCTCTCTCTCTCTCTCTCTCTCTCTCTTCCATTTTCTTCGTGCTGAAGCGGGTGAGCACGTTGAGATCCTCGGTGGAGAGGGTGTATGAGGTGGTGCCGAAGCAAGCGGCTTTGGTGAAGAAGCCTAGGCAGGAGGAGGCTATGGATGTGAAGAAATAGAAGGAATCGGAGGGGTTGACCAGCGGCGACCTATTGAACGAGGCCTATGAGAAGAGAAAACCTTGAATCTCTAGCTTTTGTACCCGACAAAGGTGCAGGTGGTGAGCATGGTCTTAGCCATTTTGAGCTCGGTGGCAAGCCCTTTGAGATCCTCAACGCAAAAGGTGTACGAGGTGGTGCTGCAACAGGTGGCTTTAGTGAGGGAGCAGAGGCAAGAGGAGACTTTAGATGTGAAGAAGCCAAAGGAAGTAGAGGGGTTGACTAGCGGCGACATGCTGAACAAGGCCTACGAGAAGAGAGAACCTTGAATCTTCGGCTTTTATACTAGGCGGGGATGCGGTGGTGAGCGTGGTCTCGGCCATTTCGAGCTCAGTGGTGAGCCCATCAAGATCCTCAGTGAAGAAGGTGTACAAGGTGGTGCTGAAGTAGGCGGCTTTGGTGAGGGAGCAAAGATGGGGGGAGGCTCTGGATGTGAAGAAGCCAAAGGAAGCAGAGGGGTTGACCAGCGATGACCTATTGAACAAGGCCTACAAGAAGAGAGAACCTTGAATCTCCGGCTTTTGTACCTGGCAAGAATGCGGGTGGTGAGCATGATCTCGGCCCTTTCAGGCTTGATGGTGAGCCCATCGAAATCCATGATTGAGAGGGTGTATGAGGTGGTGTTGAAATAGGCAGCTTTGGTGACGGAGCAAAGGCAAGTGGAGGCTCTAAATGTGAAGAAGTCGAAGGAAGCGAACGGGTTGATCGGTGGCGACCTATTGAACAAGGCCTACGAGAGGTGTGGCGAGGTCTGTGTTGAGTACACCAAGATGTTTTACTTGAGTACACTTTGCTCTCTCCTTGTGCATACATGGTCCTATTTTTTCCTACTGAGATTCAGATAATGCATTTATCTTTTAATCATGAATTCTAAAAGGTTGATGTTAGTTAAGCATAAAGAAGAAGAAGAATACCATTATCTTGCTTGATTGATCAAAAAAAAAAAGTTCGATGAAACTACACCTTTTCTAGCTGACCATATCTCCTGCATTGCCTATTAAGCTATTACAGTGTTTAGTCACATGAATTGATCTTGTGGTTTAAGTAACTTATAGTGTTGTGTAAGGCACACATAGATCAAGCGCACTATGAATGATTTTTTAGATACTCTTTCAGTAAATGATGCTCCTTTCTCTGTTAGGAAAAAACTCATAGATAGGTTGCATACTTCTACTCGTCTATGATTTTTTAATGGATCAAGAAAGTTTCGAGGCAAATAAAGTAAGATTCAGATGCACTACACATGTTCTCTTAAATGCTATAGATATAATGCAACTCATATGGCGATATCATCTTGGCAGGCATTGATATGACATGCTTTAGCTTATGCTTATGCATGTGTATGATGAATAAAGTATCGTTGAGTATTGCTAGTGGGCTGGTGGCTAGTCCTTACTTGTGCCTACTTGTTCTGAATATGCCCTAGCACTCTCCAGGAATTTCGCACCATTGCCATAGATACATTGGGAACATGTTCCAACATATGATAAAGATAACATTGACAGATCAAAATAAAATCCATGAACAGTTTTTTTAATCTACTTTATGTTGTTTATGTAATTAGGTCACATTGCTATTTTGGTCAAAACCTGTTGAACCAATGGGACTTAACTTCAAAACGTGCTGGTCGGGATTGTTTTAGTGTCATTTCACTCCCAATTTGGTACAATGTCATTGCAAATTTGCACATATAAATATATCGAATGGCAAAATCACAGGTAAGAAATAAAAGGAAGAATGATGGGCAAAATCAAATCATCCAAAAAATTGAAGCACAAAAAGTCAATTAGTACAAAAGTTATAACCTTATGTAAATAACTTATAAGGTTAAAGGGTGTCTTATTCGATGTAGGTGAATGTTTGAGTTTATATTCACTCATAGAATAAGTATAGTCGAAAGTGCCGATATTCACATAAGAAATAAAAGGAGGTAGATTGCTAGTCATATATAATCTATATTTATGTTCAATACATATGATGTTTATTGAAATATCTCACATTACTAGTTTATAGGGTTTATGTGCTCTTTATGCACATGTGATCTCTCTTCACATATAAGTTTAAGCTTTTGGGTTTCTACAAATTTTTCTCTTGCACAGCAAAAAGTACTCAAAAGGGAGGGAAGAAGAGGAAGAAAAGAAATACAGATACATCGCATACATTACTAGAAAAAGAATTACAGACATTTGCATGGCCTTTAAACAATGATGATCAACTCAAAACCCTAAGAAGACAACTATAACAAAAACAATTGCTGTTTCCAACTAAGTAATTACAGGGAATCATCCTCCGTTATTCTCTTGAGGTCTTCGACGAAGCCTGCCATATTCGCCACCACTCTGGACCTCGCCTTTGCCATCATCATCCTCTCCTTCAGCTCCGCCAACCTCACCCCAATCTCGTCATCCTCCATGACCCACCTCACTCTGCCCTTGACCTCCCTCTCCCCAAACCCTCCCAGCCTCACCCCGATGCGCCACGCCTCGACAATGTATTTGCAGTTCACAAACTGATCCCCTGCCACGGGCCAGCACAGCATCCTTCTCCCAAACTGGACTGCCTCCACCACCGAGTTCCACCCGCAGTGTGTTATGAAGCACCCGATCGCCCGGTCCCGCAGGACCTCCACCTGCGGGGCCCATGACACGACCCTTCCCTGGCTGCGGACCCTCTCCAGGAAGCCATGTGGCAAGCCCTCGCGCCATGACAGTCTCAGCACCCAAAGGAAGGGCCGCCGTGTAGACTCGAGTGAGAGGGCGAGGCTGGCGACTTTGTCGCGTCCGATGGGACTGACCCAACTGCCGAACGAGACGTAGATCACTGAGTTCGCCTCTTGATCCTTCAACCAGGTCAGGCAGGTGGTGTCTTCTTCCCAGAAGCTAGGGTTCTTGGTCAACAAGGAATGGACGGTCATCGGCCCGATGGGGACGATCGTGGGTAGCCTCGGGAGCACTGGATCGGAGCTTTCTCTTCCTCCTCGGGGCAGGAGTTGACCAGGAGCCACCGGAGAGATGTCGACCGGCGAAGAGTCCGAGTCCAGAACTTGAATCTTGCTTTCTGGGCGTTGACCGGCCCGATCAGCCACGGCAGGTCTTGGGTGGTCAACGATGGGTTTTGATGTATCTCGCTTTCTTTCTGGGGTATTCCTGCTTGTTATTTTGCACGTTTGCATGAGAGAATTAACGCGGGAATATAAGGTACTCTCACAAAATAATAATAATAATAATAATAATAATAATAATAATAATAATAATAATAATAATAATAATAATAATAATAATAATAATAACAGCAGCAGTAGCAGCAGCAGCAATCGTATTCGTGCTGATATTCCTCTGTCGCAATTATTATTTTTAATGGTCAACTTGGAAACAAATCTTGCCCATTTGAGGTGGAAGGCATGTGCGCCTTTTTGTCCCTACGGCAAAGCCAATCGTACTGACCGAACACTTAGTATAATGCCACAACCCTTGTATATATTTCAATATAAATAAATGGTCGAGATGCAACTTATATGTATTATATAGGAAATTCTCAGCTATTTGATTTCCCATGTTGCAAAAAAAAATAATAATATATGCATCTGTCATTTTTAAGATCAATTAGGAATGTTAATGTTATCTAATTCAAGCATGAGACTAATTCATTTTTGACACAGTAAGATATATTACTAATAGATAGGTGGTACAAACAAGTGTCATTTTAGTCGATGCAATAGCATTTATGCTCCATTTATTTTGTGAAGAATAAATGATTTGAAAAATATTTTCCTAAAAATCATCGCTTATATCATTTGAAATAATTAGTTAATGAAAAAAATAATATATTATCAATAACAACTTATATCTAAATATTTTCATAGACAATAAATATATTTTCAGTCTAATCATTTTTTTAAGTGCTACAAGTTATGATATATATAATATGTTGTTTGAATATTCATTTTTTTTTTATGAAACAAATGGAGCCTTAGTTCAAGAAAGGTCTCTATATATAGTTTTTTTTTTTTTTTGGACGGACCTCTCAATGTACTTAACAATGGTTTTTCCATGTTTATTGTACCCGAGATGGATTTAGATTATTCTCTAGTACCTAACTCCATTATAAAAGTTGGGTTATGGGATTAAGACTTAGAGGCCAAAAATAAAATCCTCTACAGGAGGAAAATATTGCTAGGCTCATTCTTTGAATAATTGTTGAAATATTTAAATAGTAATTTATGTTTTCATCTTGCATTTAGAATAGTTTGCGGTGATTTCAAAAAAAATTACATAATGTCAAAGCAGAAAATTCTAAGTTCAAATCCTTGCAAACTCCTTATTTTTCCATTTTATTATGTATTTCCACGCTAAATTTTTTGCCAATGTCCAGGTTATGCATGAAGGGAAGTGTTCGAATATAGCGTCAAAAACATCACACTTTCATCTAAGAATTCAGATTTTAGAATAGTTGGCATTAGTCTCACAAAATTTTACAATAATATGATGGTTACAATTAGTCACATATAATTCCGAGGTTTCTAGGTTCATTTGGAAAACAGAAAAATAGGAAGTGAAATGAAACAATTTGGAAGCATAAATGACGAGCGAACAAGACTCACCACAATTTGAGATGTGACCTTGTCGGACCAATTCCGGGATTGTCGCAACCAGCTTGTAGGTCGTAAGCATGGCGACCCAGAATCCCACGGTCGGGACCCCGCACCGGATCCCCACTTCGATAGCGAACGAGGCCAGCAAGTCGACCACCATCAACGCCACATCAAGCTCCCTCACAAGCCGCTCCAGGTGGGCTGCCATGCCGTCCTCCATGGCCTTTTCAACCGAGAAGAAGTCGCGAGGCACACCACCATCGGCGCCCAAGCCGTCCGGTATCGAAACGTACGTGATCACCTCCACCGTCGTCCGATCATCCCCGGGAGAGATCCTGCGGTGGATGAATTCCGGGGTGACGAGCACTGGGTCGAAGCCGTGGGAGTTGAGGACTAGGGCTAGTTTGAGCATGGGAGTGACGTGGCCTTGCGCTGGATAGGGGACTAGTATCGCCTTTGGCCTCCTTGCGCACGGCTTCATCTCTCTCTCTCTGTCTCTCTCTCTCTCTCTCTCTCTCTCTCTCTCTCTCTCTCTCTCTCTCTCTCTCTCTCTCTCAGAGTCTCAGCAGATGCGCCCTCTAATGGAACTATATCAAACACCTGTACTTCAAGACGTACGTATATATAAACCTCGTAAAATCTAGAGAGAGAGAGAGAGAGAGAGAGAGAGAGAGAGGAGTCAGCAAAGCATGTGGAAACAAGTATAGCTTGAAATGAATAAGACACAACGTAGTACATGTTGTAAATTGTGCTATATTTACTATCCATAAGGCTATGAGCTAAGCCACGCGCATGCATAGTGTATGTAATAATTATTAAAGAGGAAACCGCTTAACTTTTTGAATTCTACATAACATACTATATGATACATCTGCATAACTGTGCATAGGGACAAAAACGTTTTCTACTCGGCCCAGTGCTCTCCCCCTCTGCATTTCGGCGTTCAACTGTTGATAACAACCTCGCTTCCATCAATCAATAATTGTGATTTATTGAAAACACTGAGTGGGAGTCGTGTGCGGATTAGAGGATCCAAGTCCATTGTAATCCTTGCAGGCATACGGATCGAATCAGGTCCAAAGTGGCATGGTATGCTGTTGAGAAATCAAGTGGATGTAAAAGTAAAATAATCACTTGATTTTATATAAGCAATATTACAAGACTCTTTTACACACACACCACTCTCATATACGTCTCACACACCTCACCACTACACACACTTTTTCACGCCACCTACTCCACCCACTCACTCACTCAAGTACACACCCCACACTTTACGTACACACTCCACTCACGCTTCACACACTCCTCACAATTCACACACACACACAAGGGGCAAGAAACCCTATTTATAGGGTGTAAAAGTCGGTGAGAAAAATCTGGAGAGGGGGGAGAGAAAATTCTGGAGAGAGGGAGAAAATTCTGGTGCGGCAGAGGAGGAAGAGAAGTCTGGAAAAATCCAGAGAAGGAGAGAGAGAGGCGGTGCTCCCATTTTTTCTGACATATGCTAAAAATGCGATCGTAATGTCAGCATTGCATCTTATTCAACATCTAACTATAGATATGAGTGACTATGATTCAAATTGTTAGGTAGAGTATGTCTTGATTATTGAGTTTATGCATAAAAAACCCAAATGGAAAGAATGAGAAAGATCAAATAAGATTATTATAATTCAACCAGGAAATTATAAAATTCGAGAGGGATATCAAAATATGTGACATTGTTGCTTCCTCTAAATACTTACAAAGATCAACCATTTTACAAATTTTCCTTCAAGTGATTCGAGTACATGAGCCCTCTGTATTTGAATCCATTGATGTTACTAGGTTACAGGAGACATAATCTAAAAGTTAGGATGCATTGGATTCATACTTATTTAATGCATCGAAAATTGTCTCGTGTTTTACGATATGTTTATCTTCGCTCTTCTAGAGAGAAGTGTCCAATACCACGGCACTCAAAAAGGCGTGCCGGCCTTTTAGCGACTGACCCTTCAGAAGAAACCTGGTACTGATGTTAGGTTTGACGGGACCAGGGGAGATCCATTTTATTGATGCGCATGGAGGGACGATATTCCACACGTGATCATAATCTATGCAAAAAATACATATAAAAATGGGTTTCCAGTTTATTAGATTTTAAGGATAGCTCCATCAACATTTTAGGGTTACATATGACAAATGGGTTTTAATTAATTAGACATATTCATAAACTATATGTCCTATCACTTTAGTAATTAACTTTATAAACTTTTGTATTACTCTACTTACACCATGGTACCAAGATGGATTTTAATACTCTCACACCGTGATATCAATAGGGATAATGTTTTTTTCTTGTCATAGAGCACTTAGGAATCCAATACATGGATCTAACCTGCTCACTCCCACATGGTCTTCTACTTTAAATCGTCTGCACATTTGAGCCCACCTCTTTCTCTTCTCCAGCAATGTCACGCCCACAGTTCATACAAATAGAGCCAAAAAAGCATAGTTTAAAGGATTATTAATTTTTTTTTTTTTAAATGTATACCGCATGAACATGTTTTGAATCTGGTAAATTGCCTGGTTAAAGAATGGTAAATTGTAAATTAAAAGATGGATGCTGTAATCAAAGTTGAAACGGAGCATAACTACTGGAATAAAATCATCATTGTCGTAGCGAAGAACTCCCGATATTGGAATGAATAAACAAGTAGAAAGTAAATCACACAGCAGCGCGAAGCTTGTCACAATCAAACTCAACACATAAATAGTTTATCGAGAAATTATAATGACAGTGAAACTTTGAATTCGCTCTTGCAGATTTGCAGTATATTAGATTCACATCCCATGAGGTTAGCTTGAAGAAACCCTGACAGATTCTGGATATCGAGAGCGCAATTAATTCAGCAGTATGATCTCTCTCCTTCGCGGACGTGTTTTTGTACTTTGCCTCCAGAAGCTTTCTGAATAAACCACATGTTAATCAGTAAATTACTTAGAGCAGTCGCACGAAAATAGACAAAAGAGGGTACTACAGTTGAAATATCGGAAAAAAATAACAAATAAATAAACCAATTCAAGCAAATCCGCGTCATTCCTGAGGGTAGGATCTCAATCGTTTACCTTAAAAAACTGAGATGAATATGGTCATAGGGATTTTCTTCAGGAGCTGCTTATTCTTTCAACGTCTTGTAATTTTCACAGTATCGGCATCACGTATAAACCAGTATGCCTGGGATCATAAGAATCAAACAGAGTTTAACTCACTGTAAACAAAACAAACACGTTATAAATGAAAGCAAGCAAGCACAAAAACCTTCATACACTCCAAGGATTCGACCCCATCGAGCGTAGGTATCTTAGGGCATTGTTGTACATGCAAGTTGGATAGGGATTGTAAACCTTCTAGGCCGGTGACTTCTGTTAGCTCAAAGCACTTGTCGAGAATCAATTCAGATAACTGCTTCAAGTTTGACAAATTCATCAAAGCTTTAAGTTTTCGACAACATGAAATAGAAAGCATTAATAGTCCAATGGGAAGCTTTGGGAGACACTCAAGCCAACGGCAATCAGAAAGAGTGAGTTTCTTGAGAAGGGTTAGCTTGGAAAGATGTGGCAGTGACGGACTCTGGCAGGTGATACTTAGAGCTACTAAGCCAAAGGGTAGTTCTAGTAGTTCCTGAAGCTTTTTGCAATGTCGAACACTGAGGTCTTGGAGAAAAGAGAGCTTAGAAATGCTTTCTGGCAAGGCAAAAACACCTATCTTGTCTAAATTAAGCTCGTTTAGCAAAAGCGGTTTGCCTGTATTACTAGGTAGTCTTTTCAAATTTTCACATTCTGAAGCTCCCAACTCTTGGAGTTTCGCTAACATTCCGATAGCACCTAGCAATTCTATTATGCAAGTTCCACCAATATCCAAGGTCTTCAAATTCTTCAGATTCCCAATGCTTTTAGGTAATTCCGCAATCGCTATATATTTTAAATCCAACTTAGTCAATGATACTAACTTTCCAATCGAGTCGGTAATCTCTCTTAACAAGCAGCATTCCCGTAATAACAAGTGCTACAAAGATATTAGGGAGCCTATAAAATCTAGTAGTTGAGCAAGTTTACTGCACTTAAATAGGTCTAGGAGAGACAAAGACGTTAGATGGCCTATGGAACTGGGTATACGGGCTAATGATACACAATAAGAGGCATCAAGAGTCTCAAGCTCCTTCAAATAACTAATGGATTTAGGTAATTCTTAATTCCTATTAGAGCTAGGTCTAGTTGAGATAATGACACAAGAGAGCCCATGGATTCTAGTAATTCTTTAATCCCATAGTAAGATAAGTCTAGTTGAATTAACGATACAAGAAAGCCCATGAACTCCGGAAGCTGAGCAAGTACTTCACAACACGGGGCATGTAGAGTCTCTAGCTTCATCAAACAACCTCTGGAAAAAGGAATCGCTTGTGTAGCAGTGAGATCTAAGATAAGCTCCCTCAATTTTTCCATTCTGATATAGCTAGTACGAGTACCTAAAGGGGGGTGAATAGGTATATAAAAGATTTTTCTTGATAATTGCACAATACTTAGACAGTTGAAGGATTTGCAATAAATAATAATCAACGTAAGACTGAGCAAAGGAAAGAGAGAATTGAACACGCGGTTTATAGTGGTTCGGCTTGATTCAAGCCTACGTCCACTCTTCTACACTGACAGCCAATTGGCTGGATTCCATTATGAACAAAGAGATGTTACAGTGTTGATCTTCCTTAATTTCTAGGTGTAGATGATCTACTACACTCACTCAAGGTATCACCAAGTATAAACACTCTCTGTGTATACAATTTCGCTCAAACTGTATCGACTAATAATCAGGGTGCTTCAGACTCTGGAATTTCTCTATCGATCACGTTACATCCACAACTAGAACGTCTTCCTTTTTATACTCCTTTATGCCATCATACCGTTAGCACTTACCAAAAGAATTCCTCCAATCTACCCGTTGGACGGAATCAATTAAGGAGATCATTCGAGCTATAAAAAGAACCTGACGATAGCCCATCAATCCTGTTCGCCCATACAATCAGGATCTTGGTTTCCAAGAATAGAACATTCCAAGAATATTTCGTCGACCACCGGATCTTCAATTGATCTAGATACAAATAAAAGAATCCGATATATTTATCCAACCAAGAGATCTTCTCCAGAGGATAGGATTAAATCCTTAACCATAAACTTCGGCTCTGGATTTCCTTCGTCACTAGATCAGAAAAACTGTCAATGAGAAAAGTCTTGAGTCTTAAGTCTTGAGTCTTGAGTGCTGAGTCTGGTAATCGGAAAGTCTTCAGACTTTAAATTGACGGTCTGCAAATATCCAGACTAGACTGATTGAAACGTTTTGTCAGCTTCAAAATATTCTGGAAAAATTTCTTCAACACATTCTACCTACTCCTGCTGGTAACTCCTTCAGTCTTAGACATTTCCTAACATCCAAGGAGACAAGGGTCTTGATGTTTTCGATAGAAGGATGAATCTCTTCCAGATTCTCACAATCTTCAAGAGTCAAAATCTCCAAGCTTTCAAAATTGGACAAGTCGGGAGTTCGTATTAAGGAATGACAATGCGGGAGGTTCAAAACTTTGAGTTCAATGCCATCTGAAAGAAAGAGAGGATACCTTAGTAAGATTAAACTGATGCAACGTGTGACTCATTGTCTTTCTTAGAATTCTTAAAATTCCTCAAAGAACTCTACTACCAGGTTTATGAATGTTTCATAGCTCGGTTCCCATGCCATTATTGCTATGATGCTCCACTACTTCATGTTTGTTTTTATTTAAATGTTTCTTAACTAGTAATGTTTGGCTAAGTCACCAACATGTAAATGTTTTTTAGCATTATTTTCAGCAAAAAGAATGTTAGGGATATAACTAACTATAATTTCTCATTGCACTAGGCATATCTTCCAATTTAGCTAAAATGAATATTAACTCGTTAGCACTCAAACATAACTTCTAATTCACCCTCACAAAAACTATTATAGCGCAATGCACTTTTTATGAAGTATTATGGTTAGCTGTCGTTTCCAAATTCTATCTATGACCATTCAAATAGTCTTTCATGTAAAGGACAGTCAGAGTGTTTGTGCGAAGGCAACCATACGATACATAAATGGTTGTCATTTTCATTTCTCAAGAAAGAATATTGATATAGACATTTAACAAGAATCCCAAAAAAGACGTACTTTTAAATAGGGAAAATTCACGTAGAAGACATAAATTATTTAGATTTAAAAAATCGAGATAAGTATAAATATATTAATCGTATCTTTAATAGATTTTATCAAAATAGTTAAAAATATATATATTTTTCCCCAGTATGTCTAATATTAAGCATTATTGTTGTTAAGTTATTAGGAATGTACGATATTAAAGGCAAAAGCTTATGGTATATTTAGGACGTATTTGGTAACAATTCTGTTCTTGAAACAATTTCTAATCGAAAATGATTTGTTTTTATTTTGTTCGCGGGAACAATTTTTAAGCATTTTAAGCGGTTTGTAACTTGTCTAAAATTTTTATTTCCTTAATAGAATTACGTTTGGTACCATTCTGAAAATTTCTAATCCAAATCATTTTCTTTAATTTTTAATAATTTATTACTTTTTTTCTTTTTTTTTTTTCTTTACTTTCTCTTATTCTTCTTCAAGGTTTGCTGATCGCCGGCCTTGGGATGAACATTGACCAACCGGACAAGGGCTAGTGACCTTGCCGGAGCATTCCCAACCCTTGGCAACGGACAACGGTGGTGGCGGTGGCAGTGGTTGAAGAAGAAGAGAGAGGAAAGAAGAACAAGAAGAAAGAAAATAAAAAAAGAAAAAATAGGTTAGCTTGATTCTGGAATTGTTCTCAGGAACAAAAAATCAACTTTTTTTTTACTTCTCAATTTTGTTCCGAATCTACTTCCGGGAACAAAACTATAGAACTTTGTTCCCAAAAACAAAAAATTTACCAAACGAATTTTCATTCTAAATCTACTCTTGAGAACGAAAGAATAGAAATTTTCATTGTTTGACTAGTTGCCAAATGCGCCCTTAGGCACTATGAATTCCTCTTATATTTAGAGGAATATCCTTCATCTGACGAAGGATACTAAAACTTTGCAAAAGAAAGAAAGGACAACTTGGTGTTATTGGACTTTCAACACCCTTGATTATTCATAGAGATGTGTCTTCTCTACATCTTACCTTGAGTGGACCCCATCCTCTCCAATCGTTCGAAATTCCACTCCATGACAGGTCGAGCAAGACTAATCTATTCGGATGAAAGTTGGCCGTTGCGAAATATGAGGGACAATCCTACCACTGAAGCCATATTAATTGAGGAAGCAAGTTCTGGAAATCTCCCATAAAATTCGCACCATTCACTTGAAGGAACCTCAAGTTGGTCAATTCTTTAAATTGGTCAGCTATATAACTTCTTCTCCTACCATATTTAAATTTTTCAGTTGTGTGTCTTCTTTCCCTACCACATATGACAAGTTGAAGGGCCTCAATCCTTCTAGTGCCCTGTAATTTCAAAATATTGTGGACCGTAAGTTTTGAATGATGAGATGAGACCAACTAATATGAAATAAAATATATTGATTTCAATTTGTTGTCTATTATCATGATGCGGGCTTCTCACTTTCAACTTTATTGTGGTTGCATATTATTTCTTTAAAATATGTAGAAATTTAAAGCCCAAGAGATTGTTCCCAAACACTTCCTCTTTTAATTATGCCCATTCTAATTTGCACATTTTGAATTCCCAAACACTACATCCTTTGAAATTATTTAAAAAGTGTTAAAAAAAGTCATAAATCTATTGTATCGATACCAATTTACTTTCAAACATTTTAAGTATGCCATTTTTGTTCTAAACCTTTTGACATAGAAGTAATTCAATCATTCCAACTAATTTTAGCTTGATAGTGTTGACTTTGACGACAATCGATCTACGTGATACAACCGGTATTAATGTAAATTTTTTAATATTATTTTAATAATTTTTGTTTTTCCTTCTTTTTTTCTCTCTTTCTTTCGCTCCTCTTTCTTGTGGCCAACACAACCATGGTTGGCATGGCTGGCCTTGCCTAAGCAAGGGTGGCCCTCTCTACCATATGAAAGTGCCGACCTCACAAGGAAGAGCGCTGGCAAGGCCACCCTCGACAGATTTGGTAAGGCCAGGCGACACCTAAGAGAGGGCAACCTAGCCAAGAATTGCCCAAAAGAGGGTTGGCCTCACCTTGGCCTACAACATAACATATGCCATTTCATTGTTCATATATATATCAAGTTTTATTTATACATAGCATTTGAAACAAATTATGGATTTATTATTTATTATGTGCAATGAGCTCATATTTGACAATTACATAATAATAAAATCATATTTGTCGAATGATAATATTGAAAGCTCAATATTATATTGGACTCATATTTGACAAATAAATAATATTAAAAGATCAATAAAAAAAAGATATCCATCATCACCAGAAAAAAAAAAAAAAAGTAATATAAGATGCTTCAGAAATAAATTAACATAATAAATATACTCATTACAAAAGAAATATATGTACATATATATATATATATATATATATATATATATATATATATGTATGTATGTATGTATGCATGTATGTATGTATGTATGTATGTATGTATGTATGCACACTTGTGTTTAGAGGAATGTATTAAATGATTTCGTCTATTTCAACAATAAATATATCAAAATGTATAAGTAATGACTATTATGATTGAAAGGCATGGATATCCATTATAACTGAAAATATCCATCATCACAAAAAGTCATTTAAGATGCAATACAAATAATGAATATAATAAAACTGTCCATTATTTAAAAAAAAAAAAAAAGCAGAGAGTATCCTTATCACAATACTATGAGGGAAATATATTATATCAATCATTAATAACTAAGAAATTGCTCCTCAATTATGGACTAGAATTAGGCAAGAACGACAATTATTCAAAAGAGCTCTTTCGTTGATAGAACCAACAAGTTTTGGGGACTTGGGACTAACAATAATTTTTATCTCAAACAAGAAAGAGAAGATACATTCCCGTTCCCTTACTAAGATAAGCAAAGAAAACTCTTACCTTATATACTTTCAAGCACATCTACAGCTTCCTCATAAATCCATAATCTACTACGCATTTGACGCTCCTTGTGATTTTCTAAATGAACAATTTCCCGTCTAAGATTTCTCAGTTGATCATGCATCATTAGGTTGCCATCTTTTTCAATTTTGATTAGGGACATAAGACTCAACACTTCAATCCCCTTACCTGGGAAATAATCACACAAATCCCACAAATTAGTCGCGTATTGCATCCAAAAATATTTGTTGGCGCCTCATAATCTAATGCTTCATAACTTATCCTTAACGTCTCTTGCACTTTCTTATCAAGTACCTTCTTTAATAATTTTGATGTATCTTTCCAAACTTCTTTAGTCTTTCCACATAAAAATAAACCCGTGACTTCAAGAGCTAAGGGAAGCCCCCCAGTAGTAGATACAACATCACAAGAGATAAACTCGTAGTCACTTTGAGGAGAATCCTTTCGAAATGCATGTCTACTAAATAAAATCAATGATTGGTCCAAAGATAACTTGTTGAGTTAGTACACATAGCCCACCCTAGCCTCATCGAGAATGCTTTTGTTTCTAGTTGTGATAATGACTATATTTCCAACTTTGAAGCAACTACCATCTCTAGCCAGAGCATTCAAGTGAGCACTGGTATCAATATCATCATGAAGAATAAGAACTTTTTTATGTAAAAATCGAGATTTGATGATACCGATTCCCTCGTCAATATTTGACACTTCACATGAACTTCTTAGTATGTTGAAAATGAGCTACTTTTGTTAGTATTCAATACCTTTGCACTGAGATGTTTCTCAAATATTTGCCACAAAGCTAAGATGCTCAAAATTAGTAGAGAGTTTGTTGTATAACACCTTTGCAAGAGTTGTCTTACCAATACTACCCATTCCATAAATTCCAATGATCCTTGTTCCATTGGATTTAACATCTATGAAGCTTATAATTTGTTCCACACGATCATCAATTCGCACCAATTGTTCAAGAATACTTAGCTGAAAAAGCTTTTTTAGCTCACTCATAACTTTTCTGACAACTATTTTGACTAATACTCCTTCATACCTGTCAAAAAACAACATAGATTTCAATAGATGATGCCAGTACTTGCATTCTTTTTTGAGTAAGACGCTAGTAAGAGAAATTATAAAGTTTTTGTGGAGAAGAATGTACCCATTATCAATTTTCTTAGATTCCCATCCCTTCAAAAAACTAACTTCTTTGAGCGCTTCTTTCCATTCCTTCATAATCGTTTCATCCGAATTCTCTGCATGTGCATCCATAGCATCTCCCAATCTCCCCATAAGAAGTCGTGTTCCACTTTATAAAATATAGGCAACACTATTTGCCCTCTGCTTCTCCTACACTTGAGCCAGCTTGCGAAAACACTATTTACTAGAAGTATAGTCCTCCAAAATAATTGGGATCAAGATCTTGGACTATGTAATACTATAGAGAAGATCTGGATCAATCTCCTCACCAACACAAAGCTCATTGTCGTCTTTGAACACGTGAATTATAGCATCAATAAGGCTAGTATAGAGATAATCGGTAAAACCTTTGCGAGTATCTTGCCCTCTAAAGCTCAAGCACACTTTGTAATCATTTCCTTTTGGCTTTTTGGTTCCACCTTCATAATCACCTACGTGTGGAGAGCCAGATGAGGAAGACGCCCCATGTATAGGATCTTCTGAATGAGTGACTTCTTTTCTTTCCATCTCAAGAGAATTGTATTGATACAGGGGTGGCAAAAGAAACAAATGGAGCGAAGACTTAAAAGAAAGCAAGAAATAGAGAAGAGAATACGGGATCTCAGATCTTGGAATTGCATAAGTGTCTCAAAATACAATCCGGAACTCATCAGAAGAAACTAGAGCAATTTGAAAACAAGAAATAGAGAAGAGAAGAGAAGAGAAGAGCACGGTGTCATCGATTACTTGGGGGTACTCAAACCTATGAAGCACGGACACATTGCTGGTGCGTCTGTGTCATGTCCAATACATGTCGACGTGTCAGACACGCGGTCAACACATGTCCGATTTTCCGACACATAGTCAACTTTTCTCGACCCGTTCCAACATGCATGTCAGAGAGAGAGGATCGTTGAAGAAAACAATGGAGGGTGGAGGCGAGGGCAAGGGGGCGGAGGCGAGGCCACAAGCAACAACAAGGGAGGACCAGAGAAAGAGAATAGATTGAGGTGAGCAACTGCGATACTGCAATTGAGAGCCGGCAGCAAGGTTGCGGTTGCAAAGGAGGAAGGGTTGGAGGCGAGCGATTACAATGAGGTGACCGAGAGAGAGCAAAAAGGATCGTGCAATGAGGAAGAGGCTGTACTTAGGGTTTTAGCAAGAAGAGAGGGAGAGGGTGGGGGATGACTTTAATTTTTGAGAAAGGAAATGAGAGGCGATGAGGGGAGAAAGAAACGAGGGAAAAAATAAAGGGGGGGCGGAGGGGTGGTCGTGGTGGCATAGGGTGGGGGGAAAGAGAAACGAGAGAAATGATAGGTGATGGGGAACCTCTGGGAATACGTATCGTCATTTTTCTATAACAATCCATCTTAGCCTGTTGCTTATGGAGCTAATCCATTCCTATTATGACATCAAAGTCATACATAGCCATCACAATTAGATCTATTTCCATATCTTGTCCTCCTATGGTTACTTTACACTTTTCACATACCAATGTATACAACACCATATTCTTTAATGGCGTAAAAACACAGAGGCGTCTCAAGAGATGTAGTTTCTATCTTACTTAACTGTCTATACCTTTCAAACACAAAAGAATTCGTAGCACCCGTATCAAACAACACGTATGCCTTTTTGCTATTTATAGAAATCGTACCTGAGATAACATTTTTGGAAGCTTCCGCTTCCTCTTGGGTGACCGGGTACACCCATCCTTGTGCTAGTGGCCTCTATGGATTCCTTGGCGGATGTGGTCCAACTACACATTGCTACACTTGTCGCACCGAGCTAACATTTGGCTACGACCATCTCGTGGACTATTTCTCTTAAAGTGTCCTATCTGCCACAACCATAACATCTCAGTTGACTATTACAAGGTCCTGGCCCATGTTGTCCACCACACCTCTAGTAAATATTACCCTAGTAGGGTACTTTTCCTAAAGTTAGGCCACTCTTGGCTTTTCCAAAATTCCCAAAGTTACTATTTTTCTTAGATTCCCAAGGCTGACCTCGATCAGGGTAGGATCTCTTACCTCGTCGAACATCACTAAAGGTCGATTACCTCCTAGACTTTGATTGCTCTCTTATTAATTCATACTCCACCAATTGTGCCCTTTCATAAATCTCAGTATAATCTCTTATATTCAGAGGCACTAATTGTTTCCTAATATCAGTTCTTAGCCCCTTCAGGAATCTCTTAGCCTTTTCCTCTCGATCCTCAATCAACCTAGAAGCATACCTAGACAATTTAAAAAATTTTGCTTCATACTAGTCTACCGTCAGCTCCCTTTGTTCTAACTGAATAAATTCTGTGATTTTTTTATCTCTGGCACAATCAGAGAAATGCTTTCTATTAAAAGCTCTAACAAACTCATCCCAATTTATATCAATACCGGGTGGAAAGATCATGTCTCTTGAAGCTCTCCACCAAAATTTTGCATTTCCTTCCAATTGATACTCTGCCAAAATTATCTTCTCAACATCATTACAGTTTAACAACCGGAAAATTTGTTCTATTCCATCAATCCATTGTTTCGCCTCCTCTGGACTTCCCATTCCAATAAACTTAGGTGGTTTCAACTTCAGAAATTGTTCCACCAGTCCTTGAGAGCAACGTTCTGTTCCAGGTTGTTGCTGAGCTTGTCTTTCCATCAAATTTCCTATATTGGCCAATGCCTACAGAATATCTTCCATTTGGGGTTCAGCCTTTGATGGGTGAGAACTCCCAATTCGCACCATGATTTCCCTGCAGTTTTCCAAGCATTTGCCTCAGGAACAATTAGTGACTCAACATCATTGGTCAAGTAATAAATAAAGGTGTTACTAAGGTCACGTAAGTAACATAAAATGTTACTTGCATGCAAAGGTAACTCACAATCGTTACCTGTAATTTTACGAGTGAAAATCAATCACCCGTTGTTCATAGTTAGTCAACTACCCTTGGTTAGTGTCCTATAATGTGCATCATTATATCCTCATTTCCTGTTAATGCACCTTACCACTCCAAACAAAACCTATGCTCTGATACCACTTGCTATGGCACCCCCCGATTGGCCCCTAATCCGTTAGGGTCGCAACACATCGCTACTTTTCTCTCAACCTGAAAGTCTGTTACTCTGATACCATAGGATTTCGATAAGTCCATGAGTTCTAGGGGTCTATATCTTTTACATTGGTCCCTGTGCAAAATATGGTGGAAGCATATCCAACAACTCCTTTCCTGTATTCAGAAACGATGCACACTAACTAAACACATTTATAGGTAATAGCCAAACACTTTTATTTATACAAACTAGATGGACATCGTTAGTCGGTACACCAAAATGCCGTAGTTTTTCTAGACTCGGCCATACTTCAAAAGATACCCGACATTTCCAATAGTTACAAACATAAAGTCCATTGTTCAGTGTCGACGTCCAAAAATTTCTTCCTCTGCTGACCCCATCTCACTATCACACCCAGCCACTCAGTCCTTTTGCCGGTGGCAATGGTAGTGGCCCCCAACGTTCGTCCATACCGACGGACGAATACGGCAATGTACTCCTGGAGTACAGGACTGGTGGGAAGACCAATATCGAACACCATAATGACTCTCACCCGTACGAACGTCAGTCCTCGCACCTCAGGGTCCTGATACTCCGACCGCTCCCACTGTAAGTCGATTGGGACTCCCTAGAATGTACTGGGAGTGTGGGCAGTAGAGGCATCTTGTCTAGTCTGAAATGTTAGTCCCCAAAAGGGGTAAGTATAACCACCCAACAGCAAAAGATCTACTAAACTATATCGTGCAGAACCATCACAATCTAATTTCATGCAAAATTCATAAAACACGTAATCAATGGAATGAGTATGCATCCAATCAATGGAACTTTTCCAAGTAATAACAAGTGCAATTTCAAAACCAGAACACATCATTTCAATCACAAGGGTCCCGATTATAAGACCAAACTGTTATGACACGTCCCATACCATGCCATACAATTTTTCCTATAATCAGGCACAACTTAGCAAAATAATCAATTTTAGATTTCAAAAGATTTTTCTCCCAGAGGATCAGTGTTTGTGTCCTTCCAGGCATTCACACCCAACCTAGTGTCGCAAAAGCCTTTGGTTCCATATTTCAGTCACTGGGCAACCGGAGCGTGTCATGTCTCACCTCCAGGCATCTCGCACCTCACCCAACATCACGAGGAATCTCCGGGACTAACCATGAAAATGGTTGCCTCTACCCTCCGGAATACGTATCGTCATACATCCGGGCATCCCGACACTCCTGGGGAACCTCTGGGGCTCACTAGTCCCCAAGCATCTAAAGGCATCGACCCCTACAATCCTATGGGCAACACGACTCCCGGGGCATCTCGACCCAAGGGTCCGACGGCGCAACCAAATCATTTCAATGCCAAAATATTTTCAAAACAACAACAACATCTAAAATCCTTTGGATTCCTTTCGATGTTCCATGTTCACAACTCATCCTTCAACATTTTCAAAATCCATCGAAAGTAATCCAAGAGTAGTATCCACACTCTTGGCTTTCAACAAATCATTTACCAAAACAACAAGTAAATTTACAAACTCGTATAGTAAGTCTGAAAATCAATCCGATTTTCAATGGTTTAGAAAATTTGATATAGAATTCGAAATTTGAAAGCACCGTGCATTTTCTTAAAATATTTGAGGTCGATGCCACGATAAATAGAATTTCTCATACAAGTCAGGAGATTTTTCTTTTCCAAATCAATCTACAGCCAAATTTTTCAAGGTTTCATAGTCACCAAAATCTATTTTCGATTGAAGTTCAAAGGAATCGAAAACACACATAGAAAACCCAAGCATTTCTTCAATCCCCTAATCCCAATCTACTTCAATCATTCAAAAATTCAGTATCCAACATCCAAACTCAAATATTTCCAAATCTAACTGCACTACATCAGACAACAACAGCATTGCATTACATAGGCTAGTAGACTTACACTTGCCTTAAGTTTCGGTGGTGTTGACGACAACAAATCGAGAAGCTCACGGTCACGGACACGGCTCGACAACAGCAAGTGCAAGTGGCGTCGTAGGCGTGCGTGCACGGACAGAGGGGACGGTCTCCTCCTTTCCCTCTCACTCTCGCTCGCCGCTCTCACTCTTGCTCCCTGCACTCTCTCTCTCTCTCTCTCTCTCTCTCTCTCTCTCTCTCTGCCTTGTTTCGCTCGGTTATTCTCTCTCTTGCTCTCATTTACAAGCCATTTTGTTCCTTCACTTAATTGACTAACTTAGTCATTGCATGCAGTTTTCGGTGGCAGCTTGGTCGAGGGACAGCTGGGGAAGACGTGTCTTCCGCTTGCAACGCCTTGGGCTTTTTGCTGGCGGTCGACTTCCGAAGCAATGTGGCCGTTGCTGGCCTCGCTTCAGTCAACATTCCTCCTCATAGTTGACTCAAGTGTCGACCAAACAGGGAGAGATTGGGGCAGCTTGGACGTAGGTGATTGTTGGAGAAATCTTTCCAGAATATTTTGAAGCTGACAAAACGTTTCTATCAGTCTAGTCTGGATATATGCAGATCGTCTAGTTTAAAGTTTGAAGACTTTCTGATCACCAGACTCAAGATTCAAGACTCAAGATTCAAGACTCAAGACTCAAGACTCAAGACTCAAGACTCAAGACTATTCTCATTGACAGTCTTTCTGATCCAGTGACGGAGGAAATCCAGATCCGAAGTATATGGTTGAGGATTTAATCCTATCCTCTGGATAAGATTTTTTTGGCTGGATAAACATAACGGATTCTTTTGTTCGTATCTAGATCAATTGAAGATCCGATGGTCGACGAAGTATTCTTGGTATGTTCTATTCTTGGAAACCAAGATCCTGATTGTATGGGCGAACAGGATTGATGGGCTATCGTCAGGTTCCTTTTATAGCTCGAATGATCTCCTTAATTGATTCCGTCCAACGGGTAGATTGGAGGAATTCCTTTGGTAAGTGCCAACGGTATGATGGCATAAAGGAGTATAAAAAGGAAGACGTTCTAGTTGTGAAAGAGTGTGATCGATAGAGAAATTCCAGAGTCTGAAGCACCTTGATTATTAGTCGATTCATTCTGAGCAAAATTGTATACACAGAGAGTGTTCATACTTGGTGATACCTTGAGTGAGTGCGATAGATCATCTACACCTAGAAATCAAGGAAGATCAACACTGTAACATCTCTTTGTTCATAATGGAATCCAGCCAATTGGCTGTCAGTGCAGAAGAGTGGACGTAGGCTTGAATCAAGCCGAACCACTATAAACCGCGTGTTCAATTCTCTCTTTCCTTTACTTAGTCTTGCGTTGATTATTACTTGTTGCGAATTTCTCAACTGTCTAAGTATTGCGCAATTATAAAGTAATTTTCAAGAAAAATCTTCTATATACCTATTCACCCCCCCTCTAGGTACTCGTACTAGCTATATCAGTGATCTCCCTTCCCCAAGCATGCATGCATGTTCCTCATGCATGGCCGAAATCCTTTCCTTTGGCTCACTAAAATGATTGTTAGATTATAATCCAAATCCCTCTCTTATTACATAAATACTTGGGTGGTATAGTTGTGTAGGGCCATCGATTGGATATTATGAATATTATGAACCAACTACATTACAATATCTTGACTTCAAACAATTATATTGTCATATAATATTGCCTAAAAAACAATTGCTTTTCTTTTACGTCTCCCAAGAAATCAATTTTGTTAACATGTTTAATGTCTTACCTCATATTTTAAATAGAGAAAAAAAAAAGGGATGTGATAACATGGCGGACGTTATAGTTCTTCAGTATGATAGTTTATTGATTATAGGTTTCGCTGTGGAAGAAATAAACAAGCATATGCATATAATAAAGACTAAATATCAAAGATAGGAATGAATAAACTTTATGGATGAATATGAAATGCAATTTCTTTAAGATAGTAAAGCGCATTTTTTTTTTTAATCTAACGGTGCTTTTGATAACTGGTGGGTGTGCTTTATGGATAAATCCCACCCTGAAAAAAATTGAAATCCAGGCAAATATTGCTATGCGCTAATATGACATTACACCCATATACGTAGTTATTGTAAGACATACAGTCTATGCATAAAAAACATAACAACGTTCGAATTGTGCGTGTTCAAGGTGACCTTTGTTTTCTTTGGCTCTTATAATACCAGTATCCGAACCTTTAACTTGACTGATAGAATCGTGCAAACTGTCTTTTTCATCGTTCTTTTAACTCTACTTTAACTTTGGGTTTTGAGATTTGGCATTTATTTAAAATGACCACCTCGAATCTTTTAGAAGCATGCCCAAAGCGGCACTGATATCATATCGATTATCTCATAATTTCGCAAAAGAGTTTGAGAAAATGATTTTTGGTTAAATTTGCCCCGAATGGGTCCTAGTCTTCACTACAAAGTGAAGTAAAATCTAATGCATAGGGTTGAAGTCGAAACTGCTTAGTTCTTTAATCCCAATGCAAAGCAGTTGGATGAAGTAGGCGATGACGTTTTGATTTGTTAGCTCCGAAAACGCAACCAAGATGTGGGGTTGAAGAGGATTTTTCAAGAAAAACAAAAACTCATCGGCCCGAATAAAAATATTGCTTTAAGGCGCAAAGTGAACTGTCAATATAAGCAGAGAAAAGAAACAAGTTTAAGGAGAGAGAAAGTGCAAACAATTCTTTCATCACTGATCTTTCCCCTCCTTTCTCTACCTCTTAATGAGTCGCTGATAGAGCAGATCAACTTTGCCGATGGTCAACTTCGTTTTAGTCGAGCTTTCGGGGTGTGCAAGTTGCTAGAGAAGCTAACTTAAGAAAATAAGCATGGATAATTCTCTCCCAGGACAGTCCGAAACCCCGTTTCGTTGAGAATGTACGCGCCCTGGCATTTGCAATGCCAGATGTAGTCGTACCCTACCGTTGGTGGCGCACGGCATTTGATCCATACCTATTCCTTCGGCGTAAATGACAGGAATGAGGACTGTAATAGCTAACCTCTAGCTCCATTTGCCAACAATATTGTCCATTTTTGGCTGCAGGACCCACCTGCCCCATGCGTTTTGTTCCTTTGGGCTTCACCAAAAAGATATCGTTGGTAGTTAAGACTAATACTACTCCTTATATAGAACATTACCTCACCATCTCTAGACGATATGAGATATGAGATTCGATTCATTTTTTTTAAGAGAAGCTACACTCCCATCCCTCTGTACCGGGTTGTTACAAAGACACGGTGGTTTGGAAGTACAACTGCTGGTGAACAAACTCAAGTGATGCCGTACTGACCGCTGACCACAAAATCTCTCTTTTATTCCTCGGTTATCTGATGCTAGGAAGCACAGTGACTTGTAGCGTCGAAAAAGCTTTTTGGGTTGTAATCATCTTGCTGTTTGCAGTGGGAGTTAATGATTGCATAACTGGGGGTGCTCATAACTTGAGAACATGTATTCGCACACATTTCGTGTTGCGCACGAAGCACAAGTTACTCACAAACTGCAACGTAAAGCGAGATAAGTAACATAACTTTCGTATTACAACTTTTATATAACGTTTACCTGAGTATCATAACTTCTCAATCAATCCTTTAAATGCCATGACTTTTAAAGAACGTTGACTTAAATACCATAACTTTTCAACCGATCACTCGAAGACCATAGCTATTAACAAACAGTCACCATAAGTGGCCTGCCAAGTTGAATTTCCAACACTTATGGTCAACGTTTTCTAAAAGTTAAAGCTCTCAAGTAAACATCATACGAAAATTAAAGCACTCAATTGAGAGCCGTAAGAGAGTTATTACACTCCCTTTTCCCCACACTATTAAATGGAAAAGGTTAATCAATTACCTAAAAGAAGAAAATCATGTCACCCTACCATTATATTGATACACTTATCTTAATGAAATGCCAGAGAAATTAAAAAAAAAAAAAATTAATAGCCTTGCGAGAGGGCAAAACCCCATCCAAGCTGAAAATCAGTTACACCAGGATGTGGACAACATACAACAGCCGCCCTTCTGCTATTATATACAGATGCCGCCAAAATAAATGGAACACGGTAAACAACAAAAACCTTCAGTTTGCGCGGTTGATCCACTCGCAGCTCGTGACATGAAGGCGTTGCTCGCTTTTCACCCTTGTTCTTCTGTTTCTTCATCTGGCTCCCCTACAGGAGGCTCGTCTGCATTTTCTTCCCTCGCATCTTCACCGACACTGAAGTCTTGTTCATCGATGTAGGCCTGGGAGCTCACAACCTGGCCTGCCAAGTCTTTATGTTTCAAATTACCTGTCAAGCAGAGGGGAAGATGTGAATAGCAGCAAGAGGTCACGCATAGTGAGTTTTTTGCCATTTAGAGAAAACCATATCGGCGACTGAAAGATCAGTAGTGATTCTTCAGAAGAAACGATTGAAAAGGCCATGGCAAATGTACAAAACCTCCAGTCATTACTGTGAACATTAGAGAATAAGAGAACATTCTAATGCAGCGAGACTAGGATGATTTTGCATACCCAGCCAAAATGCGCATCCGCTTGATGAATTGTGGAGAAGAGCCTTGACACGAAATAAAAGTCGCTCTAGAGACCTTTTCGTAGCAGGAATTTTGGTGGTGACGGACATTTGTTTCAAACCCTTACAAGAACACAGAAACATTAGCATTCAAGTGAATATGATTTTGCCTCTGACCAAAATGAGGGAGCAATGCCAACCTTTGCTTCAGAGCACAGTGTCTGCAATGTCCTTGTGGCCTTCTGGAGTTCTTTTACCTTGATCATTAATAAAAAGCATAGTGACTACAGCTTAGACTTTTATCAGTTTGTATCATCGAAGTAGCAGAGTACATCTAAAGCATTGAATCTCACCAGCTGTATCACAAGTTCTTGGTGCTCTTGAAACTGCACCTCCAAAAACTCAAAAACTGGGAAGAATGTTCAGAGCTCAGTAGAAAAGGCACTTATAACAACAATTAAAGCAATGGAAAATCATTATTTACCTTTAAGAAAAGAATCGACAAACTTCCCACCATATTTGACAGCCATAGCATGCATAGTCACCTATCCAATTGTCTCTCTTAGTCAATTCGATGCAACAGTTAAAATCAGGATCTTTCCCCTAAATAGGGGGAAACACGAATTATTCTCTGCAGCCTGCTTACCTTGTCACATGTCCTGCACATACTAACTAGGGATACAACCACATTCACAGGGTCCAGCAATTTAATAAGAAGTCCTCTTATGACATCATGTTTGGCATCATTTCCCAGTTTACCTGCATCTGGTTTACTCCTAAGACCAATTTCTTTAACCTGAGTCACATTAGAGGACAAAAATAAAGGTATATTAAATAAATTGGCATAAATTATAAACTAGTGTTCAAATTTTTTACTTGGAACTCACCAAAGCATTGAATCGAGTAAGGTTAACTTCATGCTGCACAAGTAACACCCTCTGTAAGAAAACTTCCCAAAAAGTGCATGGTTAATTACCAGATGTATAACAGGAATCAGATTTCTTACCAAAACCCTGTACCATACATGAAATGTTGCAGAGCACAAGGATGCAAAGCCATGAAGCACATCGCCTTCGGCCGTTTTGCACACCAAGGCCTAATAAAGAAGCATTCATATTGAATATCAGGGCACAACAGCATTTATAAACAAGTTTGTCTAGAAAGTCTATTCATAACCTGAGCCAAGTCAGATTCTCAATACTTTTGTTCTTGATGGAGACTAAATTTAGTCTCTGGAGGGCATTTTTATCAAGAACTTGAAGCTTCGGCCAAAAGAAACAACAGATTTAGGCGCTTTAAACAGCCACTCATAAAATGCCTATTTTTCAACCAAAGGAAAAGCCTATTTTGGCAGCCATCCATCTTCCAACTGAATAACCATTTCAAATGTGCTGCAGAGTATTTTTATTCACCTGTGGCAACACAGAGAGGGCGAGTTCATTTAACACATCGGATGTAGATTCACTGTTCTCCAAGTAAACGTGCAAAACCTTCTGTACTCGGTCTCCCTGCTGATAGGAAAGGTTTATCATACAAGATATGTGACTATTTCTGAGAAAATCTAAAAGCTAAGTCACACTCCTAACAGAGTGAGGACCATATACAATTTGTTGCCATGTTGCGGTCATCACTAAAATCTAACTTTGAAGTAAAGGGAGATGGCATAATGGGAATGGTCTTACTTTACTCTTCCAACTGTTCTCAACATTCTCAGCATCCCATTTATGCTTTAGAATCTTCTCAGCAGAAGTTCCAAGTCTTCTACGCAGGTTTAGAAGTACTTCCTGATTGAATCTTGACTGTACAAATTTACAGTTTGCCCCAGTTGACTTCATGTTAAGATTCTGGGCTGAGGTCAGAGCTGCTTCAAGCGTAAGAAGAGTTTCTGATGCTGCCATGAAGGAAAAGGAGCAGGCTGGAAGAAGGAGATATTTCTTAGCAATTTGGAGCAACAAAAGCATCCAAATACAAAATGAAACAAAACAAAGGAGGGACGACAAACCAATGTCCAAAATGTTCTCCAGAAATGAATAAGCACCACAATATAAGTGCTCTATGCTCCCAGGCAAAGGATGGGGCTGCATGCCTGAAATATTACTTTCCTTCATTTCAATTGGCTGAAAAGCACGTAACAAATCTGAAAGGATTGTTGTGTCCCTTTGAATATCTGGAAGATTTAGTATCTGCCATTTCCATTATATGGTATTAAGACAAGCCAGGCATGCATTGATCCCAGAAGATGATGAGCCAACGAGCATAAAGACCTACCTCACGAAGACAATGAAGTACTTCCTTTATAACCAAAGTTGTTGCTGAAGTCACTGTGAGCACACAATCAGGAAGATTTGGATTCCCAGCATTAATGCTTTGATTTTCCCAGTGTCCTCTGCAATTGTTATCACCTGGGATATTTTCTTAAAATTTTAAGAATATTGTCACAAGGAAAGATCTCAACCGACTAGAGTGGGCATATATACCTTCTCCAAGGATACTCATTGCTCTATCTAAATGCCTCTTCAGAGAGGGAAAGAGTGGTCTGATATTATTTAAGAACTCTTCCAAGGTAAAACCAGCAAATCCAGATGCAGCACTCAAGCCATTACATTTAGCATTGAAGCAATCCAGCTTCTTATGAAGATCTCTCAGAAGGAACAGATATAGGGGTAACTGAAAGAAGATAATCAACTCAGGAAACTAGTAAGGATCATAACATGAAAGAAAAACAGCAAGTCTAGGTTGATAAGGTACCTCAGCCATGGGATCTGAGCAACAGCTCTCCTCTTTCTGCAATTTGGAAGACATGAATAGCCATTATTAAAAGAGCCTATCCTAAGTACAACCAAGTAGGCAATTACTTTAATCTTGCAAATGTGCAATTCGACAAATATACTACAAGGATCTTTGCAATATTACAACAATATAACTTTTTGTTATATATATGCCACTAAATGTTTATTTATTAAAACTAAACTAGACAGTATCTTTGAAAAAGTCTCCATCTATCTCATGATAGTATGCACCAATTGTCCACCACAGCCTCAGGATACCAAATTCATAAAAGCACATTGTGAGGACATGATTCCATTTCCAAGAGCAAATCTTTAAAAAAAAAAAAAAAAAAAAAAAAAATCATGCGTCAGCAAGTTTGGCTACACTCATAACCTTGACAACCTAATCCAAAGAATGCCTAGCATCTGTGCTTATCCTCAAAAAAAAAGAGAATAACCCTGCAACATATAATTTTACAACTGATCCATTTTGCGTGTGAGAGAAGAGGGGGGAGCCAGTGAAAGGATCACGTCCATGTAATTCTAAAATCAATTGGTTGATCTATCACCATCTACCAAATTTCATCCTACTTTACTGTTCTAAGGCTGATTTTAAGCTCTGTCAACCTGGATCGTTCAAAAAAAAAAAAAACCTGGATCGTTCCCTTCTCCAAAAGGTACAAAGGTTTCACACCTGTAAGGGAGACCCCATGAGCTCAACAGTTGTATAAATATAAAACAATAGAACCGGTCATCCAAGTTAAGGGAAAGTCATGGACATATGTCAGCTCAAGCATCATTTTCTTGATGTAACAAGGATCTTCTGAAATGCACATCTCTCGGAACTGGCCACATGTGTGCGTCCAATAGGGTGGTGTCAGCCCCTATTTATTAGATGCAGAATGCTACTTTCACAAGTAAGGTCAAGTTACTCCCCTTACCACCTGAATGTCAGTCTTGCTTACTCCTACATTTTTGGCATTTGAATTGCTCTTCCATTCTGGGACAGTTGAACACTATGCATTTTGAAACTCATAGAGAGCTTAGAAAGAGACATATTTGCCAGCCCCTTCCACCTTCTTGGTTTATCTCATGGTCATATACTCGACATCCATGCCATTACTGTCATCTCCACCATGATAATTTTATTGTTGCTGCTCTTCCTCACATATTTGTTATGGTTGGTTCTGCTTGCTTAAGCTATCCAGAAAGAAGTAGCTTCCTTCTCTACAACTCATCTCCACCTAAATGAAGGCAAGGATCCTACCCAAGTAATTGGCACTACAACCATAGGCATTCACTAGCTAAATAGCCAGCACTTTCCATATGTGCTACTTTTAAATGGCCATCAATCTTTTGTTAAGTGATACCGCTCCATAAAGTGATCCCAACTCATTTTACCAATTCTACATAATCTATCATTAGCCTTAAAACTTCCTTGGTAAGTACAGTATACTAATTGTCACCCACGATAGAAATATGATAAGACAGAAAAGTGGCATCTAATGCAAAGCAGAACATGCAATTTATATTTGATGAATGAGAGAACATAGACAGTTAAAAAACTAGTCTGGTGACATGTAGAATTATGCGTTTGATTACCAACATAAAAGAAAGGAACAATGGGGACAAACTACCACAAGATTCCAAACGATACCGAGATTTTGTCCAAGTACTTGCAATCCAATGTCACTTCTTTAAGCCATTGCAAAATTTTCAAAAAGTGGAACGCAAAAAAAGTGTTAATCTTTACCAAAAAAAAAAAAGTGTTAATGACTAAGATATAGAAATAGACACAATAGTTTAGCTTGCAAACAGAAACATAAAGGACAAATTCCATTCATCATACCTTTGAGAATGCCAAAATGGAGTAACACTGAAGCAGAAGTGGTCTAAACTTGGATCTCTGCAGTTCCAGAACTGTAGTAGCTGCAGAAATTTCTAGGGTTAACGTCTCATCAGAATCACAAGGATGCTGATCTTCCAATGTAGTTCTCCCTCCATTCACATGTGGACTTGAAGAATCATCATTTTGCACTTCTTGGCTTGTCGTTACTCTTGCCTTCTTTAACACATCCACTATAGTGGGCTGATGAAGCTTTCTATCAGTGCATGAACTTGGTTCAGAGTCAGTCATCTTTTTGCACTTGTTTGGATTAGTGAGATCATGTGCTCTCTTCAGCTCATTCTTCTTTTCCAGATGTCCAACTGGATAAAGTTGGCTTAAATTTGAAGACTTGGGCTGCTCTAAGTGAAGATGGAGCTCCGGCAGGCATAGTGGGTAAGACTCTAAGTGATTGTTTAACAGGCTCTCCAAAAATCTACATCACCAAAATTTCAGAATAAAACTCATTCCCTCTTAAATTAAACGCTCAACAATTTTTAGTAACACCACTCATATGTTTAAAATCTAAGAAACAGAGGAGAACAACAATTTTACTAACAACATCCGTGAGACAACATGTGCTTGTCATATAAAACTTCAGAATGAGGAGGCCAAATTATCCTGTATGAAATAAAATAAAGAAGAAGAAAACAATCTAAATCCAAGATAGTATTAATTATCATCCCTGCGTAGACAATACAGTTGTCGGAAAGGAAGACATGGCAACGAAAGCATCAATTACCAAATAAAAAACTTTACGGACTACAATCTGCAATAGTCTATCTGTGCTTTATTTTACTCTCACCCTCAGGAATTATACCCATTTGCCATTCAAAGTTCATATATCAGATGCTATCACACAAGCTTCTCAGGTCTCTTACACTGTGTTTGGATTTTCAAGGGAAAGGGAGAGAGAGAACATTCAAAGGCTACATCTTTGCTGAATGACTTGATGAAAGTACATAAGATGGCTCCATTTATAGAGCATGAAAGACACCCAAAAACCCCAATTAGCTTAATGGAGCCATTTTGTACACTCTTTCAAGTCTTCACTAAAGATGTAGCCTTTAAAAGATTAGATTAATAAAAGTTAACACGGATTTAGATCGTTCAATGTGTGCAAAATGGTTAATCGTAAGCTTTTAAGATTTAAATCGAGATTTAACAACCATGGCTCTTACCTTCAATCAAAAAATAAACATAAAATCACTTGGCATAGTGGGTTTGACAACCAAAGGAGCAGCTGTACAGAGCATGAAAATTTGTGAAAGAGGTACATACACTAGGTTCCTCAATCGCTTCAGCAATTTGTTGATTATATCCTCTTTTGTAGCTTGACTGGTACATTCAAATTTTCCACCGACTTGTGTGGAGAAAGCATTGAGCTACATGAGACAAAACAATTAATACAGGCTATGCACCACATTTCATGTTAAACTGTAAGGGTTGAGGGATGACATTAAACTTTATATACCAGTTCTCTAATCCAGTTAGCTGCATAATAGAGTGAGAGGCACACTATCTGCTTCTGCTTTCCTGTGAGAGACTGCCACACAGCTTTGGAGAAATACTGGCATTAAGGTAGTCAAAATGCATGTTAGACCTAAAACAATCTAGCTACAACAGCAAGCAACATAAATGGAGCAAAGTAAGTCAACATAGTAACACATTGGAAATACCACAAATTAAAGTTGATATTTAGGGTGCTTTCTCTGACATAGTAATGGATCATCAGGAAGAGCCTCCTTCCTCCACATACATATGCAATATTTCAGGGACCAGACAATTCCTTTTCCTCTTATCCATGGGGCAAGTAATGGAGGTTTCCTTTTCCTATCCCCCCATAGGTCAAGTAAAGGGGATTCATAAAATTAGTATCCAAGGACACAGGGAAAAAAAAAAAAAAAATGGCCAGTTAACCTTCTTTGTTCTCTATGGTCTGGTGTTGTTACATGGTAAAGGTCATCAACGGGGATCCCCTGCTTGGTTATACCCAAAAAACCCTTCTTTCCTAAAATAAGATCCCAAGTAACAGAGAGAGTTTCCAAACCACCCCACTCTTGTGAGGAAAATTGAAGGCATGCATAATTCCTCCATAAATGTTTACTTTTTCATCTCAATAAAGATTGTAAGTTGATCAAACATAGTTACAGGGTGGCACATTGTAGTATTACCTTAGAGGAAGGAAGGTGCAAGGGACATCCAAGGAGTGCATCAATCCCTCCAAGAGATCCTTGATTTGTTGATCTTTCAACCTGCAACAGAAACTCTATAATGCGAGAATACAAAGCTCTTCAAATTGGTTGAAAGAACAAGCACTTACTGTAGAAAGTAAGAGAATGTTGGCAGGGAGAATCTGCAGTAGAGGAGACCTGCAACAACAAGAAATAACAGTGTCAAGAAAAATCACCAAGAGACTTTCATGAAGAGGAAAGTAAGGCGTCAAATTGACATAACTGCAATGATGAGGAAGTCAAAGGCAAAATGTTCACGCATATCGGAGATATATCACCATCCAAGTTCATCCATAGTTCCCCTACAAAGGGAAGTGAGAGAAGAAGCTGTGAATCTGCAACTATCTTTTCTCCAACAAGTTTACAAATTTCTGTTGTCAAGCAAATTTCTCATAGTGCAGTACTCTATTCACCTTCTAATCCGCCATAGGAATCATTCAGAGGCAACTTGCCATCTTCAAGATCCAAAAGATATGTAGATTCTAATTCTCCAGCATTTTTACCAATCCTACAACAAGTACAGGTAGGTTATGCCCCAATATATTTTTTAAGCCAAAATAAACGGCTAAATCAACTCAGAACATAATTTCACCATTCCATAATTGCTGGGTGCAGATTTCTTTGATTCAACAAGGCAGTCATTTCATCATAAAAGAGGGTCAGTGGCAAGGCCAATTGTTTGCAGGACTTTAAACATGTTTCCAAGAGCTCCAAGGCCTCCTCAACATTGGACTTCTGCAAAAATATCCCATAAAAAGTCACACATCATAGAATTACGGAGTTAAAGCATGGATTGCTCCAAGTTGCACAGCAAGAACGTGGTAACACATACTTGCTAGTGTTTAACCTATGCTGCATGTGCAAGTTTTACATATGCAGTTGTGTTTCAACTCTTAGTTTTCTTTTTCAGGAAGGTTACTCCCCCTTCTTAAGAACATATAATCAAGATTCTTGGTCACTTTTGAGTCTAAACAGTATCAACAAGCGATGGAGAAGTCAAGAAACAGCAGTAGGTAGCACCTGAGATGGATCTGGAGAGAGAATGTTATTTGCATCGCCAATGCATGAAACTATCTTCAAACTTCCAATCAATCCCATCTTCTTGTAATTCATATCTGGATGATTGACCTACCAAATTATAAGCCCACCAATTAATCAACCAATTGGCACAATTTTGTCCAATCGTTACACCAAAATATACAGAAAGAGAACATTTGTAGTCTTCCTTTTGCATCAATGAATCCGTGATACCTGCTTTCGAACAACTATCAAAAGCTCATTTGCAAAAGATGATCCCAATGAATCTCCACTTGATCTGATTGATAGTGCAAGATTGCTGAAAACCTCATACACCTACAATGTGAGAAAGTCTCTAAAGGATAAGAGATAATTCAGGGCCTGACTTGAGAACATAACAGAGCAAATGCCAACCTTATACAGGTTTTCAATACTAAATCCTTCCAAATAGTCCAAGATACCTGAGAAGGACACCATGAAGTGTATCAAAGAAATCTTAATTTTTAACTAGTCATCATCCATTGAAATAGAAGTTTTAAGTAAAATAAAAGGTGGCTTTAATACCGTTTATATAAGAAGAAAGTCGGATTAATTCCAGAGGATGCTTTGCAACCAGTAAATTCATGGTCTCCAAAGCAGAACCAACTTCAAGATTTACACCACTTCCCACATGAGTAACTAATGCTCCAAGAATCTGCACAGAAACAAGAATGAGATTATGATGGTACGCGCATTAGCATATATTCTTATCATCAAAAGGCAGTTATACATCTGTTAGAAGCTTCTTACTTCCTGCCTTGAATATGGATCCGCAACTTCTTGAAACAGACAAGTGTACATGTGAATGCCAAAGGTCCTTGCTTTTTGTTCTTTGCAAGACAAAATGTACTCACACAGAGAGAAAATGATGGAAAGTAGTCCTATCACATATCAGCAAAAAATCAAATACAGCTGCCAAAAACTTTAGCTGATATGCAAATCTTACAGAAAAACACACCTGTACTAGGCTTGCATGGCCATGGAGACATTGTTCAATCATCACTAACGGAATGCAATCATCAACAATCTTTCTCATGAAGATCTTTTTTATGCTTTTCTGGACAGACTCGCCATTCATGTACATGACCATAATGAGCCATATGTCAATGACTTTGTGATCTTGTGGTCTCTTCAGGCTGTTGAATTCTTTCAAAATTTCTTGGCAGAGAATCTGTGAATACAACTGTGAAGAAATGCTCCACAGAATAACATGGTGACACTACTAAAAACTACAATAAAGGAAACTTACATTCTTAAATCTTAGGCCCAATCTCAATGTATTGAGGATGGAGGCCTCAATGCCATCTGCAACAGACTTTCCCTTTAGTTTCCTGTTTTGGCCACTATGATGATTGGATACTCCAATAAATTTCAACTGCTCACGAATGTGTGAGATGATTCTTCGAACATTTGCAGGTGTTGCTGAAAGCAATAAAAACCTAAGTAAAAAGGGCATGTGCTCTCCATCAATTGTTCTAAGGCACGATAATGCGATCGTGACAACCTTCAAATGGAAAAGAGTGTCAATTTCCATATTGGTGTGGTCTGGAAGTAAATGCATAAGATTGACTTCAAATGACAACTACATATTCTGCATCAACTACTTCCAATTAATGGTGCCTAACATCACACGATAATTGTTTCAAGAATTGCTAAGATTCTATTTTTCTTATGCCACTGGTTTGCTGCCAGAAAGGGTGAAATATCCATCAAACTAAATTTTTCCTCTGACAAAAAGAGATCAGATCAGAATCAATCATTCACAACATTGTTCCAGCGACTACAAATAATTATAAGATGGAAATATTTTCACTCAATAATGAAAAGATAATCATCAACTAAGCGCTCCAAAACTGCTTGAGGCTAACACTCACTAACCAAATGGGCTTATAAACTCCAATTACATCACTCTCTGCAAAATCTTCTCAACAGTGAGGCAGAAGAGAAAGCAAAGACTAAGCCAAAACATGTTACCTGATCTTTCAACTGATCATCCAAATGAAGATTGGAAAGAGAGTCGAGGACAGGCACTATAATTGCTGTGTCCTCTTGAAGCATTTGTTCCAGGGAATTGACCACAGTATCATAGTTCTGCTCACCGATCATCTCAGGCAATGATCCAATAATCTCTTTCTTCAAATGTAAGGGGCAAATGGACAGGACTTGCATCAACTTATCAACGAACGAATTAGAATCAACAATAAAATCAAGCCATCTAAAGTGGTTGATGATAAGCCGAGCAACATCATCCTTGAGCGACAAAGATGCCCCGGAGGGTTGAGGGACCACGTCGAAGAATTCAGGAAGCTTCTCAAGGAGTATGTTCTGAAGATCAACTTGAATTGAGGGGACCAGTAGAAGGTTCCGAGCAAGACTGTTGCTTCTCGTGGCCAAAATACCGCCATGATCTGAACTTGTGAGAACCCTGAAAACAGAGAGAAAAGCAGTGGAACTTCTCGGATTAGGTTTCCATTCTCATTCAAATTCAACAACGAAACACATGCCTGAGAACCAGTCGCATCCAATCGCACGCGCCAATTCGGAACAGATGATATCTCCGCACCCATTCGCAACAGATAATCGCACAAAACTTCACGGAAACTGTAATACACGCCCTTACCTGAGGAGATTCTTAGGAGACTGAACGTGATCGGAGAATCCGGCGACGAAATCGGAGCGCAGAGCGTTGTTGGGAGGAGAAGAGAGGAGGCGCTGGAGGTGAGCGCGGAACCTGTGGACGTCGGAGGGGAGGCAGGGCGGGCCGTCGCGGTTCAGGAGCGTGCAGCCCGCATCGGCCAGCACGGACACCATTTTCTCCTCCGGCGACGCGCCCGCCGCTTCGCTCGCCGCCGCATACGGCGGAGGCGGAGGAGGCACCGTCGGCGGCGGCTCGTCGGCGGCGGTTTTGGGGGCTTGGGCTGGGGAAACGGGGGTTGAAGGAGGGCTGTCTCTTTCGAGAAGGCCCTTGCTGGTGCAGGAACACCATGGCGGAGGGCGGAGGAGAAGCTCGCCGGCGGCGGAGGGTTTCGGCGGCTCCGCCGGGGAAATCGACGAGGTTCGGTCCGGGCTCTCGCGACCGAGGGAGAAAGGGAAGAGAAAAGGCGCCAAAATTTTTCACTCGCGAGCGGAGTGAGCTGGAAGCGAAGCAAGTGCCCGAGTCACTGAGTCGGCGACTCGGCCCAGGTTGCTAGCGAATTGGGCCAGTGTGACTATGGGCCAACGGCCAAGGCCCAAGGATGACCATGGCTAGTTCATGGCTTGTTCGAAATTTAAAAAAAAAAAAAAAATCAACTTTTGAGTGGGTAATTTGTTGAATAACTCAAAAGTAACTTTAGTTTATTCATGAAAACAAAGAGAAATGTCTTTAAATATTTTCCAAAACGCTACAATTAGAAAAAATCGCCAAGCCTCTGTGGCTCAGGATTGAACCCTTAGGCTCATGAATTGTCAAGCACATAATCATGTCTAATATTTACACCATGTATTATTTATAAAAAAGAAAAAAAAAATCTTATGGAGAAAAATGAATGCTGATTGGCATGATGCACAAGACAAGTTTAAACACTCGAAAAAAAAAATGTGTTATGAAAATTGTTGAATTATTTCAAAATTAAAGTTTACTCTTTTAGTTAAATTAATTCCTTTCTCAAACTTCATTGATCCAAGCACCGGAGTTATAAATGGCAACTTTTGGTTGGCGATTTGAATTTCGGATTCAATGTGAGAAAAAGTCTTAATGACCTCCCAATGAGAAAATAGAAAATGCAAAATTAAGAAAAGCATAAAAGGTGAGAAAATTTCATCTATTTTCTTTAATAACTACCGACTCTTTTCACTCGCTTCATCCCATTCCGACTTGGGGAAAAAAAAATTTCACGGCACTTCATGCATGCACATGGCGCGCCTGGCCTCAAGTACTATTAAGGGAGCTTCTGAATCTAGTGTATTACCTTTAATATCCAAACTTATACCTATAATTGCATTGCAATAACAAAAGGATTACTTACAAAATTGTTATATTTTTTGGAAAATATTTTTTTAAAAATTTAAACAGCAAAGATGCAAATATGTATTTTAAAAATAGATGATGTAAAGTGGTATTAGAAGAAACACTTGGAAAGATTTTATGATATTTTCCCATCTTTAAATATGATTGATATTTTGATGTCTATTGGTTAAATATTATTGCTTTGTGATCTTAACAATACATAATGTATCCCTCTGCCGTGTTATAAACCCAAAATAATTTTCGAGAAGAGAGTACACGAAATAACTATAAATATATATAAATATTAAAAAAAAAAAAGGTCGAACGGACTGACCGGTGACGACTCACGTGCCACCTACTCGGCGGCGGACTCCACTACCATTTCGCGACGGACTCCGCCGATCAGCTCACCGAAGCGAACGCGAGAGCGCGGAGATGTCGGCAGCGAGCACCGCCGGGCTCCGGCGAGACGAGGAGCTGAAGCTCTTCGACGACGCGAGCCTCGGCGTCAAGGGCCTCGCGGACTCCGGCGTCTCCCGGATCCCGTCCTTCTTCGTCCACGCCCCCCGGGAGTCCATGGCCGACGCCGCCGACGCCGCCGACGCCGCCAACGACCTCGCGATCCCCACCGTCGACCTCGGGGGCGTCAGCAGCGGCGGCGGCGGCGGTGGCGGCGGTGACCTCTGGCGGAGGGCCGTGGAGGAAGTTCGGAGCGCGTGCGTGGGCTGGGGATTGTTCCAGGCGGTGAACCACGAGATTCCGGAGGGCGTGCTGGAGGAGATGATCGGAGGGGTGCGGAGGTTCCACGAGCGAGGGAAGGAGGGAGTGGTACTCGCGGGAGAAGGGGAGGAAGGTGCTCTACTTCTCCAACTTCAATCTGTTGAAGGTGGCGGCGGCGGATTGGAGGGACACGCTGGTCTGCGAGATGGCCCCGAGCCCGCCGGAGCCGCATGAATTGCCGGAATCGTGCAGGTACGGCCGTCGAAAACGGTTTACTTAACTCGATCTCCGGCTTGTAGATTGCTCTTAATGGATTTATAAGATGGGCTCAAGGTCCATCCGCTCAAGTTGGGCCCAAAAGGGCCCGGCCCACGGGAATAGGGTCCGTGGAGGGGGAAGGTATAAAAGGGAGGAGAGAGAGAGAGAGAAATGCACCTTTTGGCACAATCAACGTACGCTTCTCTCCCGCGTTTTCTCTCCCGAAGAACGAGGCATACGGCTTCCAATTTCTTCCCTTCAAGGCTTCATCGACCGGATTCTCTTCCTCCATTAACGACGGTGTTTAATGCGTGGCTAACAAGGTACGCTCGAATCGTGGTGTGCTTTAGGATCGGTGATACGTGTCGTTTTCTTGGGCTTCTTCTTCCGCTTAATTTAGGGATTCGATTCGGTGTCGAATCCGATTTCCGGGGATCCGTTATTCCCAACATTGGTATCAGAGCCCTAGTTCACGTTTATCCCGATCAATTCTGATTTTTTTTTTTATTGATTTTTCGCGAAATCACTTCGGCCATACGGAACCGGGCGAAAATCCCGACACCCGAGCGCTTTTCGGCCTTTTTTCTGAGTTTTCGTAAGTCGAAATCAAATTCTGAAGGCACTGGGAGAAGCGCGACGTCGAGACGAGTCCGGCGATGTGTCGACCGTCGCCGGAAGCCGCCGCACGCGCCTGGAAGCGCTGGCCGCCGCCCGGCGCGTGCGCAGCGCCCCGGTCGGCGAACCGGCGTGCACGCCGCCGGCGGGCGAACCGGCACGTGCCGGTCCGCGGACCGACGCGTGCTGGCGTCACGTGATGACGTCAGCGTGACGTCATCCAACGGTAGGTAACCGTTCGGATGACGTCACCGATGACGTCACGTAATGACGTCAGCGTGACGTCACGTGATGACGTCATCACCGACGACGTTTCGCCGGACGGTCACCGGCCGGCGAACCGATCCGACCGGCGACCCGACCCGACTCACGAACGAGGCACGCGCCTCGCACGTGCTTGATGACGTCTGCGTGACGTCATCCCCGCACACGCGAGGCACGTGCGGTCGGTCCGCACGAGCGGTCCGACCGGCCCGATCGGTCCGTCCGGTCCGACCGGTCCGACCCGCGCGCCCGTTGACCGACCTGTGGACCCGTGGACCGTTGACCGACAACCGTTGACCGTTGACCGTCCGTTGACCGTCCGTTGACCGTTGACTTTGACCGTTGACCGTTGACCCGGAAAAAAAAAAGAATTTGTTTTCTTTTTCAGTCATGCCTATGTGGGTTATAAGTAATCCATTTTTTAATTCTGCATTTGTTGCATGAATTTGAGAAAATTATGTATTTTCTCTTATATTAATTATGGATTATAAGTGATCCATTGTTAATTCCGCATTTGTTGCGGGAACTATGATGCGTTATGCAAGGATACCCGCAATCCCGAAACGGACGAGGGAAATGCAAGACTTAAGAGGCTGATGTCGAAATTAGCTAATTATCGGTGGCATGATGGTGATTTAGTATCACATGTGGTCAAGGTCAATCGGATGATACAAGAAATCATCTGGAATAGTTATCTTATCTTTGGATTTTGAGAAGGTCATGGCTTTGATGAACACTCTTCCACCTGAATGGCAAGTAGTGTTGGATCGGCTATGGGAGGTCAACGTGGTCCCAGGATTATAGGAGGCTGGTGGAAGCTTTTGTTAGAGAGCACTATAGGATTGAGTTGGCCAAAACTTCAACCCTTAGATTAAGCGCCACATGGCGCCAGTGAATGCGCCTTGGAGGCGACATGAAAGCTCTCCAAAAGTTTTTCCATGGTTGGCAAATGTGCCTTCGGTTTTCTCGAGATGTTTTGACCGATAGATTAGAAGGGACATTTCCTATTTATTTCTTTGATTAATGATGTAATATTTACTACTGATTGTTGTTGATGAAGCAACCGATATATTAGTTTTATCATATGAAAGCATTGTTATTTTATTGAATGTTAAGATTTTTTATCTGCGCTATTGCTGGTTCTTTGTGGGTAATTAGGCGTGGGTAGTAATAGAAGTTTTTGTAACTTCATAGGATTTATTTGCATAAGATAATTATATTAATAATAATTTTAAGTTAGGATTTTTTGGAGGATGATTGGAAACATAGTGACCTTTTGATTCTAAAGCCTTACTTGAAATTATTTATTAATATGATGGGTCTATGCAAATAGGGATGCATAAATGATAGGCATTAATTATTCGTGCATATATGTCGATGTGTTCAGATCGATGGGTTCAGCAACTAAGAATGTAATTGCTGATATGAACGGCAATAATTGTGAAATATTGAATATGAAGATTCAATATGTGCTGGAAAAGCAAAAGGCACTAGAAGCTCTTGACCACATTATGGAAGATATTAAGGGTGCCGTGCACCACCTTGAGCTAGTAGAGGACCGCTTAACGGTATTTGAGCCGAAAATAGACATTTGCTATGCTGGTTCTAGCTCAGAAAGGGCTTTGTGCTCTAAGCGCAAGCGTATTGATTCGTTCAATATGTGAGAATGCGAAGGATCAAGTCCTTATTGCAAGAAATCAAGAATTAACCAACAAGAGAGAGGAAAGCGTCCTCAAGTGAAGAAAATGTCAAGGGTGTGATGTTACCATTGTGACAAGAGAAGGTCACTATGCTTGCGACTGTCGTGAGCCAAAGAAGGAATGCACCTCTTGTACATTTGAGAACTTTGCTTATGTGTTAAGTTCTGCATTATTGGCTGAATCCAATCCTTTGTGGACTGTAGATTCAGAAGCGATAGACCATAAAGGGAAGGATAGAGAATCCTTCGTGGAATTCCGACGAGTACCAACTGGAACTAAGTGGATCTATGTTGGAAACAACTCTAGAGCTGATGTAAAGGAATTTGCATCGACCAATAGAACATGAGAGGTGGACGCATCTTTGATGTTCTATATGCTTTGGAGATTCGTCGAAATTTTGTGTATGTCTTAGTGTTGGTTAAGCTTGGTTTTGGTATGAACTTCCATAATAAATATGTAGATTTGTGTTTAGATGCAAACTACTATGGTTGTAGTTACCTTTCTAGATGGTTTTATTGTACTAAATATTGATTGTGATGATGTCAATATGTTATCCCCTTGTTTCACGTCTTCTATCTTATATGATAATGATGTGAATATGATGGCATGCTTGACTTGGTCATATGGGCCAACAACATATGAAAAGACTAGCCAAAAGGGCTTGTTGGGCAATATTGAAAAAGTTGATTTGTCCATATGTGAGCATTGCCTAGTAGGGAAAATGACAAGGAGACCATTTGGAAAAGGTAAAAGAGCTGAATTCCTCGGCATTTAATCCATTTGGACATCTGTGGTTCAATGAATGTGAGAGGAAGGCAAGGGGCTGTTTGTTTCATCACTTTAATAGATGATTCTACTTGATTCGGATATGTCTATTTGATTTCTTATAAATCTGAAGCATAAGTTGTTTTAGAAGGTTTATGAACCTGGTAGAAAATCAATTAGACAGGGAAAATAAAGGTATTGAGATCCGATCGAGGTTGAGAATATTTATCGATAAGTTCAGAAAATTATGTGATGAAAAAGGAATAGAAAGATAGTTGTCTATTCCATATACTCCTCAACAAAATGGTGTTGCGGAGAGAAGAAACAGAACCCTCTTTGGAATGGTTAGGTCTAAGATGGCGCATGCTAACTTACCTATCACTTTTTGGAGTGATGCGTTGTTAACTGCTGCCAACATACTTAACCGGATGCCTTCCAAATCAGTTATTTCCACTTCATATGAGTTATGAACAGTTAGAACACCGGACTTAAGTTTTCTTAAGCCATGGGGTTGTTCTGTCTATACTCATAAGTCCTCTCACAAGTTTTGGGAAATTGGGTCCCAAAGAAAATAAGAGTATTTTCATGAAATACCGCGAACACTCAAAAAGGTATGTGTTCATAGGTGAGCAGGAAAGTGGGAGTATAACTGAATTTGAATCACGGGATGTCACATCCTTAGTGGATGAATTTTCTAAGAGGGCGAAATAAGGGAAAAATAACTCCCTATTTAAAACCTTGGATTAAGATAATGATGTCGGTAGAGTTTGTTCAAGTGGGAGTAATATGAGATGTAATGAATTGAATTCAACTCATTCTCAATTGCAACCACCTGATATGACGACATCATCATTACCTAATCCAAGTGGGAGCATGATGGGGAATGATGTGTTAAGTGTACAATCTCCCATACGGTGAACAAGTCGCCAAAGTATTCCCCGTCGATGTTTTGACATTGAAAGGGAAACTTTTATGGTTGCTCGGGAATGATGTGTTAAGTGTACAATCTCCCATACGGTGAACAAGTCGCCAAAGTATTCCCCGTCGATGTTTTGACATTGAAAGGGAAACTTTTATGGTTGCTCCACAAGATGAGGATGAGCCAATAAATATTAATGAGGCTCTTAATTGCCCTAATAAGGAAAAATGGATTCATGCAATGAAAGAGGAAATGGAGTCAATGAAATCAAACCAAGTCGGGAACTGGTTGATCTTCCAAAAGGACGCCTTGAGAGCTATTGGAACAAGTAGGTTCTCTAAATAAAGCGAAAGGCTGATGGCTCAATAGAAAGGCATGAGGCTCGCCTTGTGGCGAAGGGGTATAATCAACAGGAAGAAATTGATGATGAAAATACATTTTTTTTCTGTAGTGAGATTTACCTTGATTTGCATGATTCTGGCAATAGTGACTAGTATGGATCTTGAGTTACATCAAATGGATGTAAAGACTGCTTTCCTCAATGGAGAATTAGAGGAAGGAACATATATGGAACAGCCTACTGGTTTCATAGTGAAAGGCCAAGAAGAAAAGGTATGTTGACTTTGGGGGTCGATATATGGTCTTAAGCAGTCATCAAGACAATGGTATATACGTTTTCATAATGCCATAGTGGCATATGATTTTACAATGATTAACGATGATCATTGTGTATATATCAAAAGATCCAATGATCAATTTGTGATCATATCATTATACGTTGATGATATACTAATTGTCGGAAGTAATATGGAGTTTGTTAATACTGTGAAGAATTTGTTATCTTCCAACTTTGAGGTGAAAGACATGGGTGATGTTGCATACATTCTTGGAATTAAGATTTCAAAATTGTAAGCCCATAGACACTCCTATTACAAAAGGTGAAAGGTTAAGCCATAGTCTGTGTCCAAGGACTCCACAATAGAAGGAACAAATGAAACATGTTCCTTATACTAGTGCTGTTGGGAGCTTGATGTATGCTATGATGTGTACAACACCTGACATATGCTTTGCAGTTGGAATGGTGAGTAGTTACCAATCCGATCCAGGTCAAGCACATTGGAAAGCCGTTAAAAGAATACGAGGTATCTAAAGGGGACTGCGATTATATGATGAATTATTAAGGAAAGGATCTGCAACTCAAAGGCTATTCTAATCTTGATTGGGGAGGAGATTTAAATGAAAGGAAATCTACCTCTGGGTTTGTTTTCTTACCGAATAATGGCACCATATGTTGGAGCAAGAAGAAACAAAAGTGTATAGCCTTGTCCACAATGGAAGTTGAGTTCGTGGCATTATCGGCGGCGGTGAAAGAGAGTGTTTGGCTTAAGAGATTTTTTGGATCATTTAGGTGTTAGTAGAAGTGCTGCAGATTTATTATTGGTTAACTCGTGGTAGCCAAGCGAAAGGTGTACACCAAAGATCCAAAATATCATGGCAAGACCAAACATATAGATACCAAGTATAATCCTGTCAAGGATATAGTTGCACGAAAAGATGTAAACTTAGAGTACATACTACGCATGGAATGGTAGCGAGATCCTATGACAAAGCCAAAAACTAGAGATGTGTTTTGTGGCCATGTGAAATCTCTAGGATTGCGTAGAGACGATGTCTTGAATATTTTATATTTTCCCTAAGTGTTCACATTTGATGAATTTGTGTTTTCATCATTAATGTCTATGAATCTTTATTTGATCTTTATGCATCTTAATGCTTAGTGCATTACTTTAAGTTGAGAAGTATGTCGGACAGATATAAGATTAGCCCACTCACACGGGTAATCGCCTCATTTCTTGTGTGATAAATAGAGATGAGACTGTTTTTAAGCTTATTATCTAGGTGATAATCGAGAGCTCAAGCTTAAAACACGTATGTCGCCTTAACTGAATGTTAAGAAGAGGATATAATACTTACTATGTCCGAAAGTAAAAATACCCCACATGTTTTTACTTTATCTCATCTAAGATGCCGATGTGAGTTCGATGAATTTTGTGAATGAGTAGATACGTGAACTCAAGTTAGACATTGGGTATGTCTGAACTATCATCTGTACGGTATTGAAAGGTGTAGACATACGCTCCATGGGAAAGGAGTTAATACCGTAATACGTATTTCATACTACGTATGCATGAGACGACCAATAAGAGTGGCAAAAGTTTGATCTCAACTTTTATGTCGTGTGAGACTCTTGAGGATGAGAGTTCCTCAATTTCTTAGTCCCCTCAGGACTCTTACTTATTCTCAAGATTTCTATTTAGTGTTTGCTATCTTAGGATGTTGCCAATGGTCATGAGGTTGATTCGATCTAATGGGGCATTTCTAGAAAAGCAAGCTGGACTGAAATTGAGAGTTTGAAGGAAAGAGGAAGATCGATTTTGGAGAATCACATTATAGTTTTGTATTCACCGGTTAACCAATTATGACTGTCTTTGTGATAATCATAATTGTTAATACAATAAATATATCATTGTTTAAAAGAGATCAAGAGGGATACAAATGTGATCGATCGATCTAGGTACGCATACTAAATCTACTCGGAGTGTGATGCCCATTATGAGCTGCTATATATTCCTAACGGATGTATGGCAACGAGCTCTCAAAGTATCTTTGGTCGCACGGATTATTCACCGGTATGAATGTTGAAGAGAGAAAAAGAGAATTATGTTCGGCCCACCATGTTAAGTGAGAGTCTATGATGGATTTTTCTCGATAGGGCTGAGTAGGGCTGTCCGCCCATGTTGGTTTTGCACCACCATGTGCGAGTGGGAGATGATGGATTTATAAGATGGGCTCAAGGTTCATCCGCTCAAGTTGGGCCCAAAGGGCCCGGCCCACGGGAATAGGGTCCGTGGAGGGGAAGGTATAAAAGGGAGGAGAGAGAGAGAGAAATGCACCTTTTGGCACAATCAACGTATGCTTCTCTCCCGCGTTTTCTCTCCCGAAGAACGAGGGGCATACGTCTTCCAATTTCTTCCCTTCAAGGCTTCATCGACCGGATTCTCTTCCTCCATTAACGACGGTGTTTAATCTGTGGCTAACAAGGTACGCTCGAATCTGTGGTGTGCTTTAGGATCGGTGATACGTGTCGTTTTCTTGGGCTTCGTCTTCCGCTTGATTTAGGGATTCGATTCGGTGTCGAATCCGGTTTCCGGGGATCCGTTATTCCCAACAGCTCTCAAATAACTCACCGGCCGAATCGAGTAATCAAAGATCACATGGATACATGTATAGATGCTGCAAATGGCTACATGATGTAGTACTTAGTCTTGCAATTTAAAGAATTTGAGGTCGAATTCAAGCTTTGTGAAGTCGACCATGCTCGAGCTCGAGAAATCGGGCTCGAGGCCAGGATATCAGCATGCCCGATCGAGCCAGAGCCGAGCTTGAGTACTGCATCCCGTTGGCCTGACCGGACCCGACTAATCCCCTGTTCTGGACTGCGCTGCCAATGCTTGAGATTGGCGAATTCTTGATTTGCCGGCGAAAACTTTCAGCTTTTACTTGCTGTGCAGGACTTAGAAGTGCTTGTTTTGGCATTGCTTACAGGGACATTGTGATCGAATTCTCGGAACGAGTGCACAGCTTGGGGATGACATTGTTGGAGCTGCTGTCCGAGGCACTCGGCCTCGAGCCGAGCCACCTGAAGGACATGCACTGTGGCGAGGGACTAGTCCTGTTGTGCCATTACTACCCGCCATGTCCCGAGCCGGAGCGAGCCATGGGATGCAGCACTCACAACGACGGCAACTTCCTGACAATACTCCTGCAGGATCGGCTGGGCGGCCTTCAGTTCCGGGATGAGGATCGGTGGGTAAATGTTCCTCCCCAGAAAGGAGCTTTGCTAGTGAACATGGGAGATCTTATGCAGGCATAACCACGAGCCGCAACTACCGCACCCCTCACACGCGCACTCGCACATACACGGATATTCACTCCTTCGGCTCGAATTCTATCGATCAGTCTTTGAACTGATTCTTGCCTTTCGTTCGGATCAATGCTCTGCTTGCAGCTGATTTCAAATGACAAGTTCAAGAGCGTGAGCCATAGGGTGTTGGCAAAGGCCGAGGGCCCGAGGGTCTCGATCGCAAGCTTCTTCAGGACGAGCTTCGGGATCGAGCAGGCCTCGAAGCGCTACGGACCCATCGAAGAGCTGGTGTCGGAAGAGCACCCGCCGCTCTACCGGGAGACCACGGTGCCGGGTTATCTGGCATCCTACTACGCCAAAGTCCGGGAGGAGAGCAGGCTCGACACCGACTCTCCGCTGGCGAGCTTCAGATTGCGAAACGACTGAGGACAGTGACGATGGACATGTGCAAGTACGAGTCTGTGATATGGGGTTCTAGAAATGTATGATCGACATATTGCTTCGGACTTTTGAGGATTGACTACTTCATCGAAATGGTGATTGCTGGGAAGCTATAGGTTTCGTTAGGCGCAGCATTTGAAATGGGCTTTAAACCTCTTAAGGCCTTTGTATTAAAATTGTGGTGTTAGGCAAGAAAATTTCAAAGGCTTATGTGCCGAAATCCGCATTTCCGGAAGCCCTTAACCCAATGCAAGTTCTACCTAGCTTTGATTTTGAGCATTTCTTAAATGTTAAGAGATTTTTTGTATTATAACTTTGCCATTACTAAACTATCTAAATTCTGATTGTCGCCTCACCATTTTCATTGTTTAATCTCGCGTGATGTCTCCAGTGAGCTCAATCTCATCATTAGCAAACCGATCTAGTATTAGTAAGCCACAGTTTGGGTTGGGCGATCACGTATGAGGGCCGCCTAAGGTCCCACGACCTCAATGTGGCGTCGCCAAGGTCTTGCAATCTCAGGTGAGGGCTCGACCCTTAAGATGGCTGGCCTAAGCCGCAGCCCTTAGATGCAACTTAGGAAAAGTATTAGAAAAATTCTAAACCCACTGCATTGATATCAATTTAGTTATAAATCTTCTAATTGTGTCAATTTAATCATACACCTTTTGATTCCTTCCGGTTAATTTTGGCAAGATATTGATAAGGTAGATGTTGGGTGACTAATAATGATAAGAATAATTTTTAATAATATTTTAATATTTTAGATTTTTCTATTTTTTTCTTGTTTTTCCATTCTTTTTCCTTCGCTAATGACCAGTCATATGAATGAGCGGGTTGGGCTCACCCAGGCCAAGGCCAACTTCACCAAATTTGGCAAGGGGAGCCTTCATCGGGGCTCGCCCTCACCCAAGCCAAATCTGGCCCGCCCTCGCTTGGCCGGGCGTCACCCGCGGCAGGCCTTCGTTCTTATTGCTAAGTTTGGTTCTCCCACGTACTCCATGAAATCACGATGCCACCTAAGCATCCCGTATACTTTAGCGAAGCTCAACAAACGCTCTCCATTCAACGTACCAGATGGATGTGTAGAACGTCCACGCTAATCCACATCGACACGCGCTTGCATGCTGATCAAATCGCTAAAGAAATCTTCAGCTAAAGGGACCACAATTTCCGCGTTCAAAGTGACGGTCCTTTTTTCTTCCTTTCCAATATTCTCCAATCCCTCGTGGCGCTGGGGCCTTATTGGTAGTTCAATGTTCTAAAATGTGACATAAAAAAAGGGGGGGTGTCCCGTGCGTAGTTGGCAATTTAAGAACAAGTGGAAAGGGACGGCAATTTAGGGAAAGAGTATCTGAAAAATTATAAATCTATTGCATTAGTTTTAAAATTTTTAATAGTGCAAATTTAATTATAAACATTTTAATTTAGTGCCAATTCAATCCTTTGATTAATTCTAGTTGAATGTTTTTTTTTTTTTTGGTGACCCAGGAACCCACCGCATGGCCGCGGCCAGGGAGTAAACCCGGAGAGGCACGCAAGAAACCACCATCCACGCACCCCGGCAAGACATCACGCAGCGCTTCGGCCTCCACTCGCTTTCAGCGGGGGCTTCAAACAGGACCTCCCCGCGTGGAGTCCAGCAGCCCTACCATCCACGCTGCAACGATGGGTGGTATTCTAGTTGAATGTTGTTGATGTGGATGTCTACTAATTTACGTGACAAAGTTGACATTGACGTGAATTATTTATAATAATAATTTTTTTCTTTTCTTTTCTCTCCTTTGTTCTTCCTTTTGAGGATGACTGACCATCGGCCAAGCTAGCCTTACTGGGCCATGGCAAGGGTTAGCTTGATGGGGGCTTCCTTGCCAAATAGGGCAAGGCCGACCATTGCTTGTGCCTGGTGGTTGGTCACCGTTAAAAAAGGAAGAAAAAAACAAGAAAACAAATAATAAAAAAATATTAAAATATTATTAAAAATTGTCTCACACCAATCATATTTGGCCAAAATTAGTTAGAATGACTAAATTGACATTAAGTCAAAAGAATTATGCCTAAATTGATACTATTAAGAGGTTTAAAATTAAATTAATATAAATATAATAGATTTATAACTTTTTTGATATTTTTTCCACAGTTTGACTCAATTTGGTTCAATTTTCCTAATGGACCTTTGGCCTCTAAAAGCCCATCGGAAAAAAGTTATGGCATTTGGCAGATTTTTTTTTTACTGCTTTGGAAAAATGCTAATATTATCACAGGTGAAAACCCAAGGCAAATGGCCTTGAGCTTTCAACATTTTCGAAAAAGTAAGTTCCAAAATAGATGAACCTTTTTCTTCCCAAATTGCCCTCACTAATAATTTCATATTCCGATTTTACCCTCAAGACTATTTACCTTTTCCCTACAGATATGGGAGTTCACGAAGATGGAGGAGATAGACAGACATCGGTGAGAGGTCACATGACACCAATGTCACATCACTAGTCACGCCGCCTCAGTCACTCGTCGCCCGACTCTTGTGATGTCGGAGTTTAGATTTACCTCCTAACTCCCCAAATAGCGGAGTCTTGATGAAGCTTGCTTGGGGTCATGTAACCTTATCATGGTAGTGACAATGTAGATGCACATTTTAAAAATAGAGAATGCAAAGTGGTATTGAGCGGCAAACTCGGCACGATTCTTTCAATTTCACCATTTCTGAAATGTGATTTATGATTTCGATGCCTATTGTTTAAATATTCTTGCATTTTTCTATCTTAACTTCATATTTTAGTAATTACATGTGCGTTTCGCATGAACGAAAAGCTCGTATGGACACGTGTGGAGAGATCGTATCCTCCGACAGCGTTAGAAACCCAAAATACTACCGACCAAAATTTAAAAAAAAAAAAACCCAAAATACTGAAAAAAAGAAGAAGAAAAAAACAAGTGATAAAAGTTATTAAAAAATAATGATGATGATGATAACGCACGTCGTCGTCGTGCCTACTCAGCAGCGCACTATCCGGCAATTTCGCCGCGGACTTCGCCGATCAGCTCGTCGAAGCAGGAAAGCAAAAGCGACGATGTCGGCGACGAGCACCGCCGCGCTCCGGCGAGACGAAGACCGGAAGCTCTTCGACGACACGAAGCTCGGCGTCAAGGGCCTCTACGACTCCGGCGTCTCCAAGCTCCCGTCCTTCCTCATCCACGCTCGGAAGTCATGGGCCGACGGCGTCGACCTCGCGATCCCGACTGTCGACCTCGGGGCCGTCGTCAGCGGAGGAGGCGGAGGCGGCGATCTCAGGCGGCGGGTGGTGGAAGGAGTCCGGAGCGCGTGTGAGGGCTGGGGGTCGTTCCAGGTGGTGAACCACGGGATCCCGGAGGGCGTGCTGGAGGAGATGATCGGAGGGGTCCGGAGGTTCCACGAGAGCGAGAGCAGGAGGGACTGGTACTCGCGCGACAAGCGGAGGAAGGTGATGTACTTCTCGAATTTCACTCTGTTCAACATCGAGGCGGCGGACTGGAGGGATACTCTGATCTGCGAGATGGCGCCGAGCCCACCGGAGCCTCAGGAATTGCCTGAATTGTGTAGGTACGAGCAATCGAAAACCGTATGGATGCGTTTATTGATGCAGCAAATAGCAAGATAGTGTAGTATATTCTAGTCTTTGCACTTTCAAGAATCTGAGGTCGAATTCGAGCTCGAGCCAGGATATCAGCAAGGCCGACCTAGTCGAGTCGAGCTCCGAGTGTCGAACCTTGTCGGCCTGACTGAACTCAAACAGACCCTGTTCTAAAACAGCAGTATCAATGCTCAAGAATGGCAAATTCGTGACTTCCCGTGGCGATGAATCCTAAGGATAGACCCGCATTCATTATTTTGATTCTGGTTAGACTTAAAGGACTTTTGAAGTGTTTGTTTTTGGCATTGCTTGCAGGGACATTGTGATCGAATTCTCCAAACGAGTGCACGACTTGGGGATCACGTTGCTGGAGTTGCTATCAGAAGCACTTGATCTGAAGCCGAACCACCTGAAGGACATGCATTGCGGCGAGGGACTAGTCCTCTTGTGCCAGTACTATCCGCCGTGTCCCGAGCCAGAGCGAGCCATGGGATGTAACACCCACAACGACGGCAACTTCCTGACCATACTACTGCAGGATCAGCTGGGCGGCCTTCAGTTCCGGCATGAGGATCAGTGGGTCAATGTCCTTCCCCAGAAGGGAGCTTTGCTGGTGAACATTGGAGACCTTATGCAGGCAAGCAAAGCTAAAGCGATAGCCTTTAATTATGAGTTGATCTTTTCCTCTACTGTAATCGCCTCATCTTTGCGAATTAAGAAGAGCAGATCAATCGTGCGCACGCTCACACACAATTTTCACACATTCGATGCGAATTTGGCTTTTTATAGGACGTGAAATGATGGAAGTTTCATGGTTTTCTCATATTGGATAGAGTCGTTTTGCAGATCTCTGAAAATGCAACTGGTATGATATCGTATGCTGTAAACAACACTAGGGACATAGCATAATCGTAAGTGAAAATCGTACACAAAAGAAACCCGAAAGTACTGGCCGAAAGTTTGGAATAAGACATAGCCAAAGAAGAAGAAAACAAATAGAGCAGGTCCCTTGGGGTTGCATTAGAATGATATCTGCCATTCAATTTCTGAAACTGATTCCTGTTCTTGTTCGGGTCGATGCTCTGCGTGCACAGCTGATTTCAAATGACAAGTTCACGAGCGCAAGCCACCGGGTGCTGGCTAAAGCCACCGGCCCGAGGATCTCGATCGCGAGCTTCTTCAGGACGAATTTCGGGATCGAGCAGGCCACGAAGCTCTACGGACCCATCGAAGAGCTGGTGTCCGAAGAGAACCCGCCGCTCTACTGGGAGACCACGGCGCCAGGTTATCTCTCGTCCTACCACGCCAAGGTCTGCCAGGAAAACAGGCTTGACGCCATCTCTCCGCTAGCAAGCTTCAGGTTGTGAATTTGCATTTGGTATTTCCCCGACAAACATCTTGTGTTGGGTTGACGTCACGTGTCTTCGTATAAGCATCTTTTCGTAATCTTTGACAGGTCGAGTTTAGATCATTGAAAGAGTTATTAATCATGTGACATATGAATTCTTATATATAAATGTGAAACAATGCAGTTCAGATGTATCTAAAATGGCCGGCGTTTGACCTTCCTGCGTGGTAGCGCGCTGACACAAAATCACTCACCTTTCAATTTGGCCACTTCAGCCAACGAGGGTCGGCAATGAGTGGCAAGGGTTGTGTTCCCCTCGCCGGCCGTTGGTAGTGTGACGCCTAGGCACGTCATGCACTACACGTATCATTATCAATTATATTTTTCCTTTAATTAATAATATGTGGAAGCACCACAAAATACATAACGACAATAGTTAATAATTAGACATGTGTCTCATTGTGCCAACTTCATATTTATGAACCCAAAATATTATACGATATATCACATAAAACACAAAAGACCTAGGAAGGGTTAGGGTCCCCTATCTCCATTACTACTCTTGCCCAAAAACCTGCCTGTACAAAAAACAAACTACCTATTACTGGTCGTCAACCTCACCCAACCATTCGTTGCCTTCACCGTCAAAGGCTCTTAATGGTTTGATCAAATCACCCTTGAGATTCAAGTACCAAGCAACAAAATGGTGATGGATCCACTATGGGAGTCTCTCGTTGACCCATATGGCGGATGTACACTTAGTATAATAGGCATCCAACTCAAGTATAGACATAGTCTCATGATCATACCGGTGATGCATAAACACCCAAAAAGCATAGGCGTTGAGCTCTCCATCTTACATTTCTAAAAAAAAATAAAGGAGTGAGCCGAAGCCCAATAGATAAAATCTTTAGGTTTAGATTAGTAAATCATCTTACCACTCAACCTGACATAACAATCACAAGTATCCGAAACAACATAATTAATGTATTAGCACATACCTCACCTTCGATTCCAAATGCCTCACATGAATGCATGGCATGTAATTTCTTGATGCATTAGCATCATTTGGTGCCCCATCAATATGCAAGTACATATGTTCATGAGCATGTATCATACTTATGATCACTCTTTCTCCTAGAACACTCCTTGGGACATCCCAATCACATAGTGGGGTATCTCGATTCTCAAAGCATCCTGAAAACTCCTTGGAGCATCGTCACATACTACTATATGGACAATCACATTACACTTCATATTTAGTCATATGATGTCATGCACATGTTATTAATACCGCATGATTTCACATGCATTAAGAATAGAACTAACAATCATTTCAATAATTGGCATTCATTTCATAACACATTTCACATGCTTACCTCTATTTCATTTCTCTTGCAAACATATATAATATTCAACAACCAACATGTTCGGCACATAATTCTGAATAGTAAATGATGGTTTTGGACATATGAGTCTGAAGTATAAGGAAGTGTTCATGAATGAAAAGTCTAAAACATATGCAAATGATTTTAATAGAAAGTCTGATAAATAATTATGAATGGGAAAGTCCGAAACATAAGCAAATGATTCTGAACACAAGATCTGAACGTATGAATAGACACGGAAAGTAAGTCTAGATGTACGTTAGACAAATAGACAGATTCAACAAATGAAGGGATTCGACTCAATAAAATATGATAGAACGAATGACTAGATTCTGATTTAGCGTTTTCACTTACCGGTTGTACCACATTTTTTAGAAATCCGACCATACGCCCTCAAACATGTACAAGATCAACAAGACTAATCTAACAATCACCATATCCATACATTATTGCACATCAAAATCACACATTTCAACGAGCCAACCAAGTCCAAATTGCTAGTTAGATTAGGCTAACGTAACACCTAGAGCTTTCACTTACCTCGAAAGCAACTTCGGATTAAGAATATAAGTCGCCTTTGAACAAAACAAACACAACCAAAATTAACAAAGTTTGATTTTAAAAAACGATGAAATTTATTGGTAGAAAATAGGGAAATCCATGATTTACCTTATCTTAAGAGTGGGACATTTGATTTTATTTCACGGGATTCGAAAATGAAAGATCGAAGAAGAAAGTTAGTAGATGGAAATTAATGAAGTGGAGATTCTCACTTTGAAACTTGAAGACTAACTCATTTGGCCAAGGTGATTCTCAAGAGCTATTAAGGAGGGAAAAATATCATTGCTTTAAAATCATTAGACCTACAAGTAAGAGGCTTTGTGTGTTCCAATAAAAATGCTTCAAGTGGCCCTCGGTAAATAGCTAGGGTGCAAATGGTTTAATAGAATTTCCTACAAGAAGATATCTTAGGAGAACTCCTTTTTGGCCAAGTAATAGGATAAGTCATGAGGGCATTAAATGACTAAGAATAAAATTAGTGATGTAAGGTAGGATCTCAAAGCTAAACTAGGCTCACTGTCACAAGGAAAATGTGGTTAAAGATGATTGGTGGAAAAATGAAGAGAGGGGAGCTAGCTCTTGGGCAAGTAAAATGACTGAATAAGAATTAGGCTTATCAAGAGCATCAATTGGATAATATTAAAAGATATCATCTACTAAATGATATCAATACTAAGCTAGATTTAATGTCTCTAGGAACATGTGGGTTAATATTATTGGCAAGGAGAGAGTTGTGCAGTTTAGAAAATGAACAACGGCTCAATTATGGGCTTCTAAACATTGATAAATCTGAAAATATTTTGAATCCACTAAAATTATTAGTAAACAATACTAAAGGTTAGGAAAATTTCAATTTAATAAACTTAAACTTGAAAATTCTCAAATATGAAATTTGAAGTTAATCCATCCATGTCTTCAACTAAATAGCAGTAAATCAATCTCCATCTCATTTTACTATCAACACACACATCAACCTTTTATTGATTTAATTTTAACACATTCGATTTCGGCCGATTGTGTCACGGAAAGTCATCCTAAAAATTATCACCAAATATGGAAAAATTTCGAATGTCATAGGTAGAGGCCACGATGGCCTCGACTAGATACGATCGATGCCCCAATGGCCCTTACTCACCATGGTGGAAAAATATATAGTTTATATCATGGAAAATTTTAAAGTTGTACAATTATGATAAATTTATTCAAAATTAATTTTTTAATCATCAAAAACCCAAAATCGATGTACATTTGTGAAATTTACCATCCATTAGCTTTCATCAAATTTTATTGTTACATTTGCTAACGTAGATGACTTATGATGATGTGCTAGGAATCCATAGGGTAAATATTACGAAAAATTTCAAACCCAGTACACTTGTTACTTATGATGCCTCAATATTAAATCGATAAAATCCGGGGCTTTTTTCTAAAAGAAGAAATAATTCAGGATGGAATTGAAATTAGACCAAAAGTTGAAGGACTTTTTAGGAATTTAGGCCTCATGTGGGACTACATCATTCCTTACGAAAAATCTATCGATGTCAACGTGAGAGTGATTTTAAAGAAAACGCGAGCGCATCGTCGAGGTCACTGTTCTCGCCCTTCTCCTTGTCGCTTTCCACCCGCGATTCCCACGCAGCAACGGAGGAGAAACGCCAGTCAATGGTTGAAGCTTCCCTCTCCCTCTCTCTCTCTCTCTCTTCAACGCATCATGCAATGAATTTCAAGGAAGGAGAAAAATGGGGAGTTGAAGGATCCACCATCTAGCGCTTGGCTCAGTTCTGCCGTCCGAATCCCCCCTCGCCCCCACGCCCCCACGCCCATTTCTTTAATCATCTCCCCCTGCAGACCTTGGCGTAATCTTGCCTTTCTTGAAATCATTTCTTAGTTCTTGAAATTGGGTGTCTCTTTCCTGTCGACTCTTGCCTCTATCTCTGCCTCGCTCCCTCCCACTCTTTTTTTAACCATCTCTTTCCGCCTCCCGCATAAAAGGACGAGTTGGGTGCTTGCCCAATCAAGAATCGCTTCGACCCAGTTGGCCTCTGGACTCTGATTGGCCGTTTCGGGTTTGTGGGTCGTGGGGGGATAGCCGTGAGGCGATGAAGAGGTACAGGAACGGCGAGATTTGGGACTTCGAGCACGAAATGCCGGTGGTGGGTGGCAACGACGAGGTGGTTCTTGGGCTGGACGGCGGGACGACGTCGACGTTGTGTATCTGCATGCCCCTGCTCCGGGTCGCGGACCCTTTCCCCGACCCTTTGCCCGTTCTGGCCAAAGCCGTCGCGGGTTGCTCCAATCACAACAGTGTCGGGGGTAAAAATTCTCTTTCGCTGTTCGGTTGTTGCTTGGGAGTTTTCTTTTTCTTTCTGCTCGTAGATGTATTTGATTTTTTCTGCTCGTTCCGCGTGCTTCGTGTATTCTTGATGTTGTGTGGTTTGGTTTGGTGGGTTTGATGATGCAGAAGTTTGCGAAGTTGTGTATTGTATCGGATTGGTTTTTTGTGTTCAGGTGCATTGCGCACGACCTGTGTTTTGTTTTCATATGGCATTTTTCCATGAGTTGGTGGAATTGGGGTGAATTGGGTTCATTTTGTCTGAGCTCTGACCTCAGAAGGGATTTACCAACTTTCTGATGCCGGTTCAATATGTCCGAATGTGGTGTCAAATAACAGAATATGACAATTGAACGATAGGCTGTTTGCAGTGAAGTGGTGTGTGGATCGTACATGTATGTCCCTCAATTCACACGTTCTTGTTGATCATGCTTGTTTCCATTAAGAAAAGGCTGTTTGAAATGCAAGGTCCTTGTTACTTTTTTGGATCAGTGGCTTCCGTTTTGTGTATTCCTCTTTCCACTATATTTATTGGGATAGGTATTCCAATTATAATGCTTGCAGAGAAAGAAATGTAATCTGGGTTGCATATTTGCTTGTTTGATCATGTTGCTGTTGGCCTGGTGTTTTTGGTCAGGGAATTGTTTCACGTGTTTAAGAATGACAGAGCATATGTCTTCAACATCGAATTCAAGTTTTTGGCTTTCAACTGCTGCTTGAGATGAACCATATTAGAAGTATAGCCTTCAGAGAAAAAAGGGAAGTCGATATAAAGTAGACCATTGTTTGTGCCATGTAAAATTAACGATCAGAATATCTGTTGTTACGAATAGAAAATTATGCTTGATCTGAGTATGGGTTTCCCAAAATTCTGCTAATTATTTGAAACTAGTTGAACCCGAATAGATTGCAAATAGAAAACTGAAGCCATTGGCTACTCTAAAATTTGAGTTGACTATGAGAGTTATATGGGCAGTTAATTCTGTGCATGAGTGCATTTTCCATATCTTTTTCCACTATAGGAGTAAATTGTCCCAGTGGCTGAGATGTGTCAAGTAATGGAGCAATGATAATCTAATACACTTGAGGTAAATGATGGCAATGGCACTTTATGATAAAAGTGTTAATGGCAGCCATACTACTGAAAACTTTCTATGTTCCATGCTTCAAATTTTCAGGCACCATGGACGTAATTTTACTTGTACTTCTCATAAAAGAAGTAAAGAAACTTAACAGATGATGACACCAACAAAGAGGAGGGAAGCAGTGGGAGAAAGGGACCAGTGATATTTAAAACTGGACAGAGAGAAAGAAGGATATACCTTACAGTGTTTTGCACAAGTTCGCTGTATTTGTCTTGTATATATGTTCATTACAATTTCTAGCTGCTCTTTTTCTGCATGACTTCTGATTAAGTACAAGTCTGGAAAATTTGTGACATGGACCATTTATGTGAGATGATTTAATGATTTTTGTCAATCTTTCCATTTTAAAGAAGCTGCTGCAAGGGAGACGCTGGAGCAAGTTATGGCAGATGCTCTTGCTAAATCTGGTTCTAATCGATCAGCTGTCCGGGCAGTTTGTCTAGCCGTGTCTGGTGTTAACCATCCAACTGATCAGCAGAGAATAGTAAATTGGCTCAGGTCTGCTCTAGCAGTACATTATTTAATTACTAATTTATAAACTGTTCAGGAGTAGGTTTATTTTGTTGCAGTAATTTCATTTAACTACACTTTGATGGATATTAAAACAATGCCCGACATTATAAGATTTGTCATATTATTTTGTGATGAATATAGATGCACTTGACTGAGAATGAAGGAATTGCAGTGTATGATTTCTGTCCTGACTAGGATTTCGTTCTTAAATTTATTAATACGGGAAGCTATTTTCCATTTTATTGACTTCCTAATTTGTTCTATTCTACTCTTTAGTTAATGTTTTAGAAGTTGTTGCATGCAAAATGTTGTTTTTTCTAATTGTATATAATACTTCCAAGATCAGCATTTCTGTTTTCAATAACTATTAGCAGAGAATGTTTTATACAAAGCCTTGTCCTGTGCAGAAATTTCCTATCGTATCTTTTCAATTCCTGAAGCTTCATTCCCTGGGCAGTCATATATAGTTGTCTGATTTCTGTAGAAAGAAATATTATACAGGAAACAAGAACGCAAATGTTCCTACGAATTTCATTTTGTAACACTTCAATTTATCATGCATGTGTCTTGCGCTTTGAAACCATTAAGAAAGAGAGGAGTTTCTTAAGACCTGAATAAAGAAACAAAAGTGAGGAAAGAAAAAAAAACATGAAAAGAAATAGAGGAATGAAAGAGTTTTAATGCAGATTGCGATTTGTGAATGCTCCGATACAGTAGAGAGATCATGCGACTCTGTTAGCTATCTTAAGAATCCGTATTTCTTCTGTCCAAAAATGAGACATATTGTATAAATTAGGTGGTTCTCTTTCAGTTGATTTAAGTGCACAGCTTCTTTCACTGAGTGGTGTACTTACATACGGCTACTTCAAGTTTCATGATGCTTTTAACATTGTCTTACACTTGTTAATAGGATTGAAATATTTGTAGGGAGATATTCCCGAGCTATGTTAGGCTCTATGTTCAAAATGATGCCGTTGCAGCTCTGGCAAGTGGAACCCTGGGAAAGCTTCATGGATGTGTTTTAATTGCCGGTACTGGCACCATCGCTTATGGATTTACAGAAGATGGAAGAGAAGCTCGGGCTGCTGGTGCGGGCCCCACCTTAGGTGACTGGGGAAGGTATATGCATCATTTTCTGTAATTCCAATTCCATGGGGCTAGAAGTTTGCTATACATTTCCAATGTATTTCCTGCATGCATGTTATGTGTGTTCTTTTTTAGGCAAAAAATTATGGCCTTTGACTAAATTTTAGAGTTAAAACATATCATGGTCCTTTATCACCCTTAGGATGTGCCTCATTGTTAGAGTTTAATAGTTTGATTTTCTAAGGGGTAACGACGTGGGTGATCATCAAAATTCTCTTTGATGTTCAATGTGGTCTTCGTTCTTTTTTTCAATTTGTTCACTAAAATTTTTTAAAAGTTATCTCAATGTAGTCGTTCCGCTAAGTGTATTGTCATATTATGTGCATTTTTCTATGTGTATTGCCATGTTAGCGTTTGCTGGGCCAAAGTAATGATGTGGACTACCACTTCATATTCCCAAGTCAACAAATCTTTTTTGTTCTCTTTTTGGGTCAAAATAAGGAGAGAGATACATGACATGGAAGACCTATGTAAGCCACATGGATGCCAATATGGCAAATCTAACATCAAGTTAACAAAAATTATGTTTACGTAAACTAATGGTTTTATAATTTTCAACCGTAGGGATACATCAAGTGGATCGTTGAAAATTCAAGAACTAGATTGAACAAAAGAAATGGTTCAATAAACCTCATTGAATGTTGAAGACAAGTTCATGAACCACCCATGTCATTATTCCATTTTGATATGACTTGAAGCATTTTAGTACCTTTAATTAGCTTAATTGGTAATTGCTTATGAATACTAGAGCATTCAAATGGTATGATTCTAGTCAGCCATGTGTGGCTTTTTTATGTTAGTTGACAGATGTCAAGTATGAGCATCAATTCATGTTATCATGGTGAGAATTTATTGGAAACGTGTTGTGTGGAAAGGCAATGAAGGAAAGTTTAAGCTCTCTCATCTCTTATGCCTGCCATAAGCATGTCAACTTCCTGAATTCCTGTGTATGTAATTGCTGTTGCGTCAGAAGTTCAACGACATTAATTCATGCATCATGATGGCACATGATTTCTAGTGATGCTGCTTGGGGGCTTGAGATCTCTGTTATCTCCCTTCTGTTTGCCTCTGGATTTCTGTAACTTAGCTCCAATCAAATTTGCCTCTTTGATGTGCTTTGATGCATTCTATCATGTAGCTGTTAAATGAAGGTTGGGGTTTAATTTTCTTATCCTTGTATTGTGTGTTTTGGAACATTCATCATAGTTTTATCTTTTTTTATTGCAGTGGTTATGGAATAGCTGCACAGGCATTAACGGCAGTAATTAGGGCTTATGATGGTCGTGGGCCAGAAACAAATCTGACTTCCAGCATATTAGAGAAGCTTGGCCTTTCTTCCCCAGATGAATTAATTGGGTATGCTATTAACTAGTGGATGTCATGTTTTTCTTGAGGTTCAAAAGTCTAGAAATTTTTGGGAAGTTTACTGAGTAGAATGCAGTGAGCATGTCTGTGACACTGCTTCTGAATCTCTGTGACCTAACAACAGATTTTTTCCTTTTATTTTGGCAAAAACATGAACAGATCCATTCTTTTCACAAAAATAAAAAGAACCGAAAATTTGTACTTTGATTGCACAGTTTCCTCGTCGGTGCATCTTTTTCTTCTTTTGTTTTTTCGTGTCGCCAAACGTGGTACTAGTTTTTCTAGAAATGATTCATTTTGAGGGATATTCAGAAACACTATTGTTTCTAGTGGACTATTCAATGCAATTTAGACTGAGATAACTCTCTGAAAATTGGTTAGTCAGTCTCTGTCTAATTGCAATTCTACTGATTGCTTGTTGTAAATCAGCATTCTTTGCATAATGAATAGCTGGTGTTGCATTGAGATTCTTTCTCTCTCAATAAATCAGGTGGACCTACGCAGATCCATCTTGGGCTCGCATTGCAGCCCTTGTCCCAGTTGTGGTGTCTTGTGCAGAGGCAGGGGATGAAGTCGCTAACAGGATTTTATTTGAATCTGTCCAAGAGTTGGCTTTAAGTGTGAAAGCTGTTGTTGAAAGACTTCGTCTGTGTGGTGAAGGTGAGACACTTCAGCATAGGGATGTACATGTGGATTCATTTAACCCATTGTTATTTTCTCTTTTTCATGTGATGCCCAAATTTGACATTGGAAGTTATGATTTTAGTGCTCTTAAACCATGATTATCCTTGAAAGGGAGTGGAAGATAGTGGAGAGGGAATATTTGTCAGCACTAGCACCAATCTAGACTTTTACCTCCTAGGTTGGGTTGGATGAGCGGATCCTTCTACTCCATACCATCTTACCTACTACCAAATTGCTGAAAGATTCTTATTCGCAGAGTCTTTTGTCAGAATCTATGTTCTTTAGGTCTCCCCTACCGATTTAAAGTAAGTTTGACCATTTAAATGAAAACATCTTTAGAATCTACCTAATAGATATGCCCAAACACCTCAAACATGTTTACCTAGTCTTAAATTTTTCTCCTATTTGGAAACAGTCATTTCCCTGCCATGTGATGTGTCTGCAGATATACCTGATCAACCACATCTTGGATTAATCCATCATCTATGCACGCTGATATCTAAATGTCCCTTTTTTTTTTGGTTGGGGGGGGGGGGGCAGTGGGGGGTTGTTTGATAGAATAACCGGATATCAATTATATAGAGTTTAATTTATGGCGCTTGAATGGAGTTCTCTTACTTCAGTGGCATTTTTCTAGTCAACTTAGAGTGCTGGGTTCGACCCTCTGTAATCTTCATGTGATTTCATGATAGCCTTAAATTATCAAAATGTCTCATCTTTCTGTTATTCATTGTTCCTTATTTCCCAATGGCTTTATCCATAGATTTGGTTTATGAAATTTTATTTGATATTCTGCAGAGATGAAATTACTCAAATAAAAACTCTTAGTTTTGACAATTTTCTTCAATTTTAATTAAAGCTTTCCCAAGAACTCTGCACTATGCTCCGATTAGCAAAAACTTCAGACGAGGGTAACTTTGGTACAGTGTACTTCATGGATAACAAATATATTTCTTTCAGCAGTTGGCAGAGACTTGCAGGCATTTTTCCACTGTAATATTTTTCTTGATGAGTGGCTATGAGGGAATGCGAGAAATTTTCAGCCATCGTTTCAGAAGATGCCAGATGTGCCTTGGTTATTCTCTCTTGGATATTTCGATTGTGTCGTCGTAATTGTTTATGATGGTGATTTGATTCTAACCTTCTGAATCATCTATTGCCATGGAAATTAAAATTAAAATTTTGTTGGAATTGTATTATGCCTACTACTATGTCCCTGTTAGACACAGTTGATGAATTACATTAATTGAAGCATAAATTGCTATGTGGAATTTGTATTACAATATCATGAAAATGCCATCACAGATGGAAAAGATTCTTTCCCCCTTGTCATGGTGGGTGGTGTTCTTGAAGCGAAGAAGAGGTGGGATATTGGCAAAGAAGTCATAAACTGCATCTCCAAGGAGTTCCCTGGAGTATTTCCTATCAGGCCAAAGGTAAGCATGTCAGTTACTGTTCAAGCGATAAGGATGAAAATTTCTACAGGAACATATGGTTAATGCTTGTCCACTGGGTAGCATTTAATGATTCTCTCATTCTCTGTGACCAGAAATTCATGTGAATTTGCAATCAATGAAGTTTCAGATATATAGATAAATGGATATATACATGTGATATGTGTCTATATATGTATCTAAACAGACCGTTCGCATTTATCTTTCTGTAGGCCTGGCCATGTGCGTTTTGGTGTGTGTGCCATGTAGACGCATTAAAAGAAATACACGAATACAGATATCTTGTGGCTTTTTTTTTTTTTTTTTTAATAAATAGTCGTGGCGATAATGTTGGCTTCTAGCACGCAATGTCTAACACGTTTTGTATGTTCGAAAAAGTTCTGATGGTTGCTTTTTTCCTGAGATGTCTGCACATTTTGTATATACTTGTCCACCAAGATTCTTTCTAGCGAGTATTTGATACTGGTGCTCATGCTGTGCAATTTAACTAAGTCTACACTTGGGATGCAGGTGGAGCCTGCGGTTGGGGCAGCATTGCTGGCTCGTAATTTTTACATGAAAGAATTCTGCAAGGACCTATAGAAGTCCCATTCTTGAAGATTCGCTAGAGTCAACCCAATTGTACAGTAGGATAACAAGGAGGTTTTCTAGCGTTGCCAAAACATGAACACGTCGGACAGAGGAAACGGCAGTTTGAGACGAAAACCGGTCCAAGTCTGGTGAAAGGGTTCATAGGTTCTCTCTCCAATCTTCTCTCTCTCTCTGAGGTCATTTTTTTCAGCAGATAGTTTTTCACTTCTTGGGTGAAACATGCTGCTACGCTACCGTGAGTCCATGATTGGTGAAATTAGTCCGTGTGCTTGTATTTCTTTTGCTGTCGATGATTTGTTTTGATGCATTTAAGCATCCCTCTTGTCGCCATGCAGAGCATTCTTGCTGAGAATTTCGTTTACCTTGGGAATTGCACTTGGCCACCGTTGGCTTTTCCACTGTGTTTTGTTGTTGACAAATAAGCAGTCACCTACTATCCCTTGCCCTCAACAGGACTCAGCAATGAATCTTCAAACACCCTAAGTTTGTGAATTCATGATTCTAACTGGTGGCATTGAAACGACTCGAACCCGAGGTCAGTCCTTTCGGACCCGAACAAATCATCATGGTTTCATTTTTCATGGTTTCATTCCGGTGGTCGCTATTCTGAAGTCACCGTCCAATTTCGCTTTTGGAGAGAAGCAATAAGTGTTGAGAGCGCTGTTTTTGGCATCACAATAAACCTCTGCCAAACCCTAGTCCACTAGCTCAACAAAATTTTCATTGGGTGAAGGTGGACGCCAAATTAAGGAAATGGGTCCTAAAAGGGATCAATTATTGGGTGAAGGTGGACACCAAATTAAGGATAAATTGAATGCACCTCTTTTGGGATAAATTATGCATTGAATGCACCTCTTTTGGGATTCGCTTGCTCGGTGGTAAAAAATTGCTCCCAAGTCCTAGTAGATGAGGGCACTAAAGAAGTATAGTCTTTAATGTAGATCCAACCACCAAACCCTACTTGCTATCTCAAATAAATGCTATTTGGGAGAGCAATACCAAATTAAGTAGTTTGTCCTAGAGAGGATCAATTGAATGCCCAACTTCTGGATCGATTTCCTTGGCGGTAGGCTTGCTCATACTAGATCACCTATGTTCCCTTTACCTCTTCCTTGTCCTTTCGATTCCTTGGGATTGAGTTTGCGTCACAAGAAGCTTGAGATCTCATGTTTGACTTCATTTAAGATGACCTCTTGGAGTTAGATTATAAATGGCTTGTTGAGGAGATGAATTTTGTTCGATGTGGGAAACAAGACAATGGTACCTATGGAGCGATACACGGAAACTTTTCATGCCTTTTCGTTGAGCTACGGCTTATTAATCATTTGTATTAATTTGATCTTGAGACCAAGCAAAGATTTTATAGAAATGCACAAAGGCAATCCGGATGAAGTCTATTAGAAAGTGATTGAGCTAGTGCCACGGTTCCACGGTTGAGCACAAACGCATGAATGAGACTTGAATGGAGCGACGAAACCATGCGAATCTCAATGCAAGGAAAACTAAATAGCATCGTAATTGAACTTTACTTGGAATCAAATTAGGGAAAATTATCCAAAAAAACCTAAATTTATTGCACTTTTGCTGATTTAATTCTAAACCTTTCAATTTTGTCAATTAGTTCTAAACATTTTTCTTTTCACTAATTGAGTTTATCTAGCCAATTTTGGACGGAAATTGTTGATGTAGACATTGACAATGTCATGTGGGATAACTAGTGCCAACGTGGATAATTTTTAATAATTTTTGAAATTTTAAATTTTTTTAAAAAAGTATTGAATCCTAACCTTTCAATTTTTCCAATTGAGTCATAAACGTTTTCACTTTTAGATAATAGAATTCATTTGACCAATTTTGGAAGAAAATTGCTAATATAGATGTCGGTAGCACCATGCTCGGTAAGGTCAAACTTTGCCTGGGCTTGCCTCGGCCAAGGGCCCCTTGCCGGATCTAGCGAGGCTAACCTTCGCCCAAAGATCACTTGGCAAGGCCGCCCGACTTGGGCGAGTTGAGCTCCCTTTCGCCGGGACTCGCCCTTACTCGCTAGTGGCGCCCGAGGCTAGCTAGCCCACCATGGCTAGTGGTTGGCCACAGCAAAAGGGCGAAGAAATAAATAAATAAATAAATAAATAAAAAGAAAATCAAGACAAAATAAAAATATAAAAAACTAAGATATTATTAAAGATTTTCTATGTCGAGCTAATTATCTTGCGTTTTTGCTAGAATCCACTTTACCAATTTCTGGTCAAAATTGACTAGATGTACTTAATTGATAAAATTAAAAGATTTAAATTCAAGACTTCTTCAATAATTTTCCCATCAAATTACATGGATTTGAAAAGACATGATAATTGAATTTGAAGCTGTGACGTTAGGGGCATATTTAGTTTGCATAGATTGATTGTGCATAAAAAGCCTTCCATTGGCATGCGATCCTTTTTTTTGGATAGAATTTCTTGTTACTCATGGAAACATTGATTGATTTTTCAAGTGTCTTTACTTGTCTACTTATGAACTCGTTGCTATTCTTAGACCCGTCAAATGGGTGGGTCGAGTCGGGTCGAAAATGGGTCAACCCATATTTGACCCATTTAACCCATTTTAACCCAAATTTATGTAGTGTAAATTAAGTGACCCATACCCGACCCGACCCGTATTGTTAAAACCTATTAATATTCTAGGAAAACCTACTTCTACTATATGCTAATTGGATTAAAACTTCAAATTAAATTAAAAATAGTAAATAAAATAAAAAAATTAAAAAGCCTATAAATTGAAATATTTATAAAAAATTAGACTATGCACATGCTTCTCTTATTTGAAGTGAACATACCATTGAATAACTAAAAACCGTAACATGAAATTTTTTTAACTAAATCTAAAAAAGCTTATTTTTATGATTTTTTTATAAAAAAAAGTGTTGTTAAAACATTTTTATGCAATACAAATTTAATGGAAGATTTTTATAATTATTTTAAAAATATTTTTTAAAAATCGAATTTTTAATTTTTTAAATATAATTTTTAATTTTAATAATTATTTTTTTTTTTCTCTTTTCTTTTTTTTTTTCTTCTTCTTCGAGCGGCCATAAGCTAGGACAACAACCGGCGACTGGCCACAGGCGAGATCAAGCTTGCTGGCGTTGGGCGAGGCTCGATCTCGCTAATCCAGCGGCAAGACTCGAGCTTGCCGGCGTCGGGCAGGGCCTCAACCTCGTTGGATTGGCGAGATCGAGCCTCACCCGACGCCCTCACCGGATTTGGCGAGACTCGAGCTCGCCGGTGTCGAGCGAGGCTCGATCTCACCGATCTGGTGAGGCCAAGGCCCCACCCGATGCCGGCGAGCTCGAGCCTCGCTAGTTGTTGGAGAGCTCAAGCTTCGCCAGATTTAGTGAGACTCGAGCTTGCCGGTGTTGGGCGAGGCTCGATTCCGCCGATCTGGCGAGGCCAAGGCCCCACCTGACGCCGGCAAGACTCAAGCCTTGCCAGTCGTTGGCGACCTCGAGCTCGCGTGCCGGCGAGCTTGAGCCTCGCCTCACACATCGCCGCGTCGGCCGGGCCGATCGTCGCCACATGCCGCCCCGCCGGCCGCCGGCTAACAAAGGAAGAAAAAGAAAAAGAAAAAAGAAAAGAAAAGAAAATTGAAATATGAAAAATAATTATAATTTCGATTTTTTATAAAAAAACATTTTTATAAAGTTAAAGAGTGAAAGGCCATGGGTTCAAAGTGGGTTTCCTAGTAACCCATTTAGACTCTCTCTCTTTTTTTTTGGTGCTTTATTTTCTCAAACTCATATTTAACTTTCACTTGACCCATTTCTAACCCATATTTAACTTTCACTTGACCAATTTCTAATCCATATTTAACTTTCACTTGACCCATATATGACATATTTAACTAAAAATGGGCCATAATATGGGTTTATAACCCATTTTACTAGCTCTAGCTGTTTTGAAGTCACTGTCCCATTTAGCTTTTGGAGATAAGCGATAGGTGTTGAGAGCAGTGTTTTTGGCATCATAATAAGTCCTCTGCCAAACCCTAATCACTAGCTCAACGAAATGCTCTTTGGCTGAAGGTGAACACCAAATTAAGGAAATGGGTCTTAAAAGGGATGGATCTTGCATGTTATGCACCTCTTTGGGATCCACTTGCTTGGTGGTAAAAATTTGCTTCTAAATCCCATTAATTGAGAGCACTATTCTGGCGTTATAGTCATTAATGTAAATCCAACCACCAAACCCTACTTACTATCTCAAAGAAATGCTATTTGGGTGAGCGATACCAAATTAAGTATTTGTCCTAAAGAGGACTGATTGAATGCACAACTTTCGAATCAATTCACTTGGAGGTAGGCTTGCTCATTATAGATCACCTATAATCCCTTTACTCTTCCTCGTCCTTCTGATTCCTTGGGATTGAGTTCTTGCACCTCGAGAAGCTTGAGATTTCATATCCGATCTTCATTTAAGATAACCTCTTGCAGTTAGATTATAACCGACTTGTTGAGGAGATAAATTTAGTTTGATGTGGGGAACAAGACAATGGTACCTATAGAGAGATACGCGGAAACTTTTCTTGGCTTTTTATTGAGCTATGGCTTATTAATCATGTGTATTAATTTGATCTTGTAACAAAGCAAAGATCATCAATATATAGAAATGGGGAAAAGTGTTAAAAAAGTTCTAAACATTTTGCATTTGTATCAATTTAGTCATAAACATTTTTACCTTGTGCAAATTTAGTCAATTATAACTAATTTTGGCTGGATTTTGTTGACTAGGTGTTGGCCGATCGACATGAATAATTTTTAATAATATTTTAATATATTTGATTTTTTTATTTTCTTTTTTCCTTCTCCTCTTCCTTCCTCCAGCAAGTCGCCAAACCTTGTTGACCAACTAGAGGCAACGATTGGCAAGGTCGAGCCTCACCCATGGCCGATGAGGCTTGACCCTTGCCAAGATTCGGCGAGGGCAAGCCTCACCAGCTCGGCGTGAGGCCGCCCTCGCCGCTAGGGCGGCCTCGAGCTAGCTTCTCATCGGCCATGGGCGAGGCTCAACCCTCGCCAAAGGCTCACCCTCGTGGCCACTAGTGAGGGCTCGAGTCTCGCCAATGGCCGATGAGCCTTGCCGCTCATTGCAAGGCCGCCCTCGTTGGCCATTGCCTCTGGCTAGTCGTTGAGGTTCAACGACCAACTCGGAGGAAGGAGGAGGAGAAGGAAAAAGGAAAAAAGAACAAGAAAAAGAAAATAAAAAATTATAAAATTATAAAATATTATTAAAAGTTATTCATGTTAGCATTGATCGTGCCATGTCAATCGCATTTAGTCAGCAAAATCTGGCCAAAATTAGTCGGAAAAGATTGAATTGGCACTAAATAAAAAAGTTTATGACTAAATTGACACCTAAAAAAGCTTTATGATTTTTTTAACACATTTCCCTGTAGAAATGCACAAGGGCAATCCGGAGTCCATTAGAAAGCAATTGAGCTCGCGCCATGGTTCCATGATTGACCACAAAGTGCGTGAACGAGACTTGAATGGAGTGACAAAACCATGCAAATCTCAATGCACAAGAAGAACTTAATTTGCATTGTAATTGAACTTACTTGGAATCAAATTACATGAAACTAAGTAGACATGATAATGAAAATATATTGAACTTGTCAACTTATGAATTGGTCGAAGTTATGACCTTAGGGACCAATTCACTCTGCGTATATAGATTACACACCGAAAGCCTTCCATTAGTGCGCGATCATGTTTTTCATTGGATTTCTCCTAGCTCATTAAAATTGATTGATTTTCTCATGTGTCTTTACTTGTCAATTTATGAACTCATCTCCTTTTCATTTTTTGCTTCTCCATGCTGATTTCTGCTCCATTCAAGTCGAATTCCTCTGATCAATGGCCACAAAATTCAAAGTGAAACACCCCCCGGTTTGCACGTTTATTAAAAGCATATGGTAAAAATAGCTAGCAATGCACACTAATAATTCAGGAGAATCTTGGAACATCGTTCGGAGAAAACGAGAAAGTATAGTTGCTAATTAGCGATGGGGAATCGACAACAACTTATCTGACTTGAATGGAGTCTTCCACGAGCTAGGCGTTCACATTAGCGATGACTTCGATAACAATTAATATTCAGCTCAAAATCATGAGAAGGCAAAAAGGGTTTCCTTTTTTTTTTTTAATACCCAGGGAACCCCGTACAGCCGGCAGCCGACGGGTAAACTCTAGAGTGACGTTAGCGGAGGACTTACCACCTCGACGTCGAAGGAAAAAAAAAAATTCCGTTTTCTTTATTATTTTCATTTAAGCAAATTATTATAGATGACAATTTTGTAATTCACAATAGGTCCATTGGATGAGCAACGTGATATGTCAAGATGACATTATATGCAAGCATTTAAAATGCATCAAGTATGAAAAAAGGGAGATATAACAGTCAAAAGAGCTCGTTGCTAATCATTTTGAATCGGTTGCGAATTGAGGACATTATATTAAGTTCTAATAATTGCGTGTGAACAAGGAATTATTCAAATGGTCAGAACATGGTGTGCTCCCCCGCATGGCCCTAGGGACCACCACTTCCTAAATACATTGCAAAGATACAACGTGACAAACTTACCATAATTGACCTTGCTTTTGTATTTTGTGGCCAAAAAAAAGTTAAAAGCAAAGAATTTGCTTTGTTATTTATAGGTTATCCCATTTTAGATGTGGATGAGAATAATTGTGTCTTAAATAAATCGCCATTGGACTAGCCGCCTCAAATTATATGAAATGTGTGAAAGCAAGTGAGAGAAAATTGTCCGGACCAACATAGATAAAATAAGAAGACTACCAAATTTCAAGAAAATAGCGGAATTTTTATATGATACTCTATCAATAAGATTCAAAAGAAGATGAATATTCCGTGCTTTATACGTTTTGTGATTGACCATATAAATCTACCATAGTAAAAAGAACAATAATTGTTTAAAAAAAAAGGATGAAATTGAGGGGAACGTTCTTATGCATCTAGACGGCCATCATCGGGAGATTGTTTATGTATCATCAGCTTTTCTTTAAAAAATACAAAACAACATTGAATGGTGAACCGAATAATCACAGGGAACCCATTCAACCAAAAAAAAAAAAAAATCACATGGAACCCTAATTCTCAAACTGACCAAAATCTTGTCCGCGTCTCATTCCTGGTAGGTCAAGTCAACCCTAAAAATGATGAGGATCTCATTAATTTCCCTTCAAAATGATTATATCGCCTTTTGAAAAGGAGACATTGTTGTGTAAAATTGGTGGTTCCGGTACAAGTTTTTCCTTTGAAGTACTTATTTTAAAATTATTTTTTTAAATGATTGTTAAAGACAAAACAAACATTATTTTGAATATTCGACGGCCAATCTGCTTGTGAAAATTTCAAATGTTCCGTACACGAAGAGAAACGCAAAAAAAAAAAAATGATTATATGTTACAAGACGGGTTCTAACTACCGAATTATGAGAACGGTTAAAATGTCGCATCGCAAATTGTCATATTTTCTTAATTGAATATTCGGACATGAGCTAGCTAGCTAACTAATTCTCGAGAAAAGTATAATTAGAGAAGCTGACCATTAACATTAATTTAAGGACTTAAAAATATTGAAACGAGGTTTCTCGAATCAAGATGACAAAATTGAATGATTCGTCGCATCGGTTCCTTCGCGCGTGGGGTTTACAATTTGCATGATGACGTTTAAGCCCAAATTAAAAAGAAATAAAAAAAGATGTAAAGAAAAGCAAAAAAAAAAAAAGGAAGGTAGCTGCTCATCTCAAGGATGCCACGCGCCTTCACCTGCTCCCATTTAATTGACCCCAAGCTTTTTTAAATGCATGTACTTCGGTCTTTTTCTCTAAATCCGCCGTCATCTGTACGAGCCGAAACAATGGAAGATTCAAATTTCGATATAAGACGAAGAAATAGAAAGAGGGTCGATGTGACCTTTTTGCATCATTCGTTCAGTCTTCTTTTGTTCGTTAGATTAGTATGATAATAAGTTCGAATTAATGCCATTTTGAGGTAAAACTCTCTCGTACATCATAAAATTGATCAAATTTTATTGTGCTATATCAACATATGGTACGAGAATCGCAATGGCATGGACATGATACACATTCTCAAAAATCATAAATGGAGATGGTTGGGGATTCTAGGAGGTTAGCCGAATGATAAAGTTATCGAAAACCATAGTTCTCTAGGCATAAGAGGTCTTGTATTCGGTTCTTATTCAACACAACATTTCTAGACCGATAAGGATAAAATTCCTCGTGGCATCGTGGACAATATATCTTTGATCAAATCAGAAAGGTAGGGAGTCGATTTGTGCGAAAATGCTTGTTTGCACGCCATCTATTTCTACCCGAAACCAGAAAAAAGTGTTAACTAAGAGGAGCAGAAGAATATTTCAAGCAGGCCTTCGTTTACACGTTCTTCTCCCTAGGCTTTTGGGGGAGAGACAGCGTAAGGAAAATAATGCTACTGATGTTAATTGACCCTGGTGAGAACTAAATGAGATGGTTGAGAATGAGTTGTTGAGATTTCTTCCTCCCTCCATTCTTGCTGACTTTGAACCACATAGTCTTTGACATGGTTTTCAACGAACCCCACCACTTCCTGGAAGGCATATTTTTTGCTTTTAGGAAGCGCCAAACTGATAGGCCTAGCGTATCATTCTTGAACGAGCCCTTTGCTACCTGTTTTGATATTGGGTCAGAGCGACATGCATTAAGATGGTAGTGAATGGGAAGATGCAGAGTTTTCACTTTGGAAAAGGAACGACAGGTGGCGGAGACATGGCGAGCAAGAACCTCCGGTTGCTCTCGTTTCTGGTTCTCTTCTGTTCTCGGATTCGTCTGATTTGCTCTACTACAAACCCAAATGACCGTAAGTGCACACGCATGTATTTGTTTATGCATGTTGCTATGGTCTGTGGATTTATTGTCGTTCATGTTCGTTCTTTCTTTCCATCTGTACTTCTTTTGGGTTCATCTTGTTCTGGCTTGGGGATGGTGTGAGTAAAAGGTAGCTAGTCATCAAAACAGCTTTTCTCTTGTGGTTTTTTCCCTTTTGAGGTTTCAGGGACTTAAGCTGTCTGCGTAGAGCTTAGAATTCCTCAGGTTTTTAAGGTTGTGGCTTGTCTGGCGAGACATGAACATGTTATGTTATTGGAACCAGGAAAGGGCTAATTTCGGTCTCTCTGAGCCCGAAGGATCATCTGGATTTTGTCACGTAGTTGAGAGGACATGCTTAAAAGGCTGCTAGTTTCGCAGGTCTTTCTTGTCTTAAATTGTCCCTGGAGTCTTGATCAACAAGGGGCATATACTTTTTGCTACGTGCTTTGGGATTGAGTCATTCTAGCCTCGGTATAACTACTCAAAGGAAGAACTAACACAGGTGCAAGAAAGAGGTCTCCCATTATGTTGTTAACCATTAACAAGTTCATAAACTTGGATACGATTGCAAACGTTATTCCCTTAGTAGGATTTCAGCAATGTGGAACTCAAGAATAAATAGAGATTAGACACGCAAGTATAGAAATCGAAGCATCTAGTGGTTATTGCCACGAGATTTTTCTTGGCCGTCCATG